>OX421360.1:15997379-17247379 GCA_949126925.1 Cheilosia vernalis
AAAGAAATATCATTTGTCTATCTTGCATAGATTGGTCCTGTTTCACCAGTGGTTTTAGTGCGGTAAGATTCCCACACTACTTGGAACCGATTCTTAGTGTCTTTTAAAGATTTCCATCAGTTAAAAAAAAAATAGACTGTAAAAAACTAACGTCTTCAAATTTTTTGAGAAAAACTAAGTACGGGTTTTGATTTAGAATACTTATGTTATCTTCAATATGTATTTTCGTCAAAATCGTTATAGCGGTTTTTGTAATTTTGGTTGAAACCGTAAGATTCGTTTTCGGTCAAATCAAACTGGTACGAACATTTTATATGGGAAGTATTGAGGTTACCTTGAAAAAAAACGCCCCCGAACTGCAAGCCTACAAAATCCAAATTCGAAGTTTGAACGAAATCCGGGCGGCCATTTAGGCTGTAGGCCTGTGGAAGGAAGGACAGACGGACATACCGGACCGAATTTTGCGACCCACTTTTTTGAGTTCCTCTTCCATCGTAATGTCAGAATTGATTAACATCTCACGTTCGTTGTTTTCTACGTAAACAATGGGGACGTTCGGATTCGTGTTTAGTAAAAGTCTGACAGCTGTCTGACTAGATGTAAGTAATTTTATCGGCTTTGATTGCCTGAAATCGGTCATAATAAGCAGCTGGTTTAGTTGACGTTTACGAAGGGGTAGCCGAGGAACCTAGTCATGAAATTTGTGGCTGACTACTAAGTTGACAGTTCGCATATATGGCTGACGTAGAAAAAGTGACGTTCCCTATCTAGTTTTTGCGTTTTCAGGTTACATCTTAGGCTAGGAGCGCACATGCGATTTCAATCGCACGACTACTTAGTCGCAAAAAATGTAACACACACATTTCAATGTGAATGCGCGCACTCAACATCTACAAATCGCAGCGTTTATTATCCCGCGATTTGTTCCATTTTTAGAGCGACGCGATTGTCGCCAAAATAAATAACGCATATCAACTTCAAACAATATATACACACTTGCGATTTAAATCGTTGCGATTGAAAAATCGTTGTCGCATCCAGATGTGGGTACGCACGCACTTGCGATTTTCTATAGCATCATTATTTAGTCGCGAAATATGAGACCCATTGCTTTACACATGAATGCACACATATGCAGCTAAATAACCACAGCGATTAAAAAAACGCAGCAAGTTCCATTTTTAGAAACGATTTTTTTGCCGTAGCGATTATTTGGTCGCATATGTGTGTAGTGACATTAAAAGCAGTATGTTATATTTTTTGCTACTAAATAATCGAGCGACAGAAGACCACAAGTGCGTGCATGGTAATTTTTTATTGCGACTACGATTTTTCTATCGGTGCGACAAGAAATCGCATGTGCGCTCCAAGCCTTATCCAGACCAATCTTGTCGACCTAAGGTTACTAGATTTTTGAATTTGCCCAGTACCTTTGCCCATAGCGGGAGTGGTACCTATATGCAAGGTGCGAGTGGGTTGGTGAGATTACATTTTTAAGTTACGTGCCATTTAAGCTCAGCATTGCATGAACTCCTAACCCCCTAGACTCCTAGAGGGTTACGATCTGGACTGGAATTCATCTCCGATCAATTCACAAAATAAAATAAAATTGATAATTCTATCTAATTCTATTCATTCTACTTACGATTTGCAACGGTCCATGTCAACCCGCAAACAAATCATATTTGAAAACGTTCTTAGAATTAAAATAAAAGGAACAACTTGAAATGTATTTACTTTTGGCCTCCATACCTAGTAGCCACGGAGCCACTGCGTCATTCTCTTTGGCTGATTTAATTATTGTTTCCGGCAGTGGCAGAGAATGTCTCACCATCGCTCCGTATAGTCCGTACTCGGCCATAATAGTGCTGCGACCCCAGCACTTTTCAGTCTTACGCCATTTAGCACGTCGGTTTTGAAACCAAACCTGTAAAAGAAAAGAGAAATCACGTTATTAGTTTATACGGTTTTTAACTGAAAAATGTTTACAGATAGCGCATCATCGCTATCCTTTTTTTCTCATCGTCGTATTCAAATAATTTGTTTTCAAGAAACTTTCACTTGTCTGAAGGGTGATGATTGTGCAGTCAAAAAGAAAAAAGCCGAAGAAAAAAAGGACATTATAGAACCAAAAGTCGTACCGAGTTCTTGAGCTCGTACGTAATAGGGATGTAATGTAACAACTTGTAAACAAAGGTTTTTTTTTTAAATGTTGGTTTGATGGGCCGAAAGACAATGGGGAAACAACGGTGGAACCCTTTTGCTGGTCTTGTTGTCATCATTGTCGTCGTCGTCGTCGTCGTCGTTCCATGTTTAACGATTCCCTGAATCGGCTTAATGTTCTGGAAGATAATCTAATTTGGTCACTTATATGCGAAAATTTGCTATTTTGTATTACTTAATGGTGACTGTTCCCCGGATATGACACAAGGGTTTCCAGTGCCAGATATGTTGACATTAGCATGTACATAATTAAGTAATAGTATAGCATGTGGATGAGCAATAAATGCAAATTTGAATTTTTTTTATATATATGTATACTTGTACAGTAAGCGAACTTTTATACTTTTTTAAATATCATCATTTATATTTTATGATGATGATGATGCGCGCGTGGGGGATTCGAGTAATAAAAGGAGCAGGATGTGTTCTATCTTGCAACCGTTTGCATTTCAACGATTATTTCATTAAAACGATTAAGAATCTGGAACGGAATATCTAGTGACATAGTTATAATTATCCAGTTATGGAAATATTTGCATGTATATTGCCATAGGCTAAAGAGAAGAAGTGAGAGTATTGCAGCCTAGATTGAATGAGATTAGGCGTCACATTTCCACATTCGAATATATCAACGCTCATTATAAAGCTTTTGAATCTAAATTTGAAAATTAGTGAGCTTGAAAATGGTACTGTCTATATTTACATTATTTCAGATAATCGTTGTGTTATTCTTTGAATAATTCGTATGCTTTACTAACCCCCTGTCAAATGTTCTACGAACTGTAAAAATGTATAAAATCACTAACGAATTTTAAAAATTCAATAAATTTGTAGTCTACCATCTTTTCTGACGATAGTTTTAGATTCATATACGACTTCCAGATGACTTCAATAATTGCACCGAGAAAACTAAATCTAAAAAAATGGGTAACAAACCCGAAAACTTGTTTCTATGCTTGTTTACAACAACCTTTTATCAGCCAGATCGTCTAACTTAAGGCCAAAACTATAAAGTATACAGTAACATTTCATGCATAGGCTTTTCCAACAACCTTTTTAGAACCCACGAATTAGCGTTTTCGTTTCTTTAGCGTTAATGTCGATTTTGTCAAGTACATTAGAGGAACCCTGTGTCCTTTTCTGTAGTTCTTATTCAAAAAATATTTCAAGAGGAAGAAAATAATAATTAAAAAAAACAAGCAAACCCGGCGCACTCCGTTTCGCCACCAGATGGCTTAGTTTTTTGTAACATTTCGTTTGAGGATTAAAAGATGAAGAATAATAATTTTTTTTTTATATTTGAAAAGGAAAACTTTATTTCATTTCACAACAGTAATGAATTCATTTCGATAACAAAAAGGAAGTGTAATTTAGTTGAACTTCTCTAAGTAAAAAATGAAAGTGAATCCAAAGTAAATACTGAATCGATGAGTTATAGGTATGTGTCCGCAAATTATCCGTTTCATTGAAGTGCTCTTTGGTAAACCACATTTTTTGTTTTTTGGTCTGACGTTAACACAAACAAAGCGGATGGTTTCCCAACTCGTGAACACGCAACGTATAGCTGTTCATTTCAAAAACAATGAGTTTTTAAATGAAAAAATGCTTGCAACTGTTCAATAATTCGTCTCTTTAACTGTTGTGTTCCCTGTATATTGCACCGCACATTCAGCTGATCCACCATCGACGAAATGAAATATATTTGCAGAAATTGATGCGGTTCATCTTCATGTTGGCTGACCTGGTGATTTAAACTTAGTTTGGTGATTAAATAAATTTTGTTAGTAATTCAAATTAATTCAATGCCTTTTATTTTCCTGTAAAATAGATGATATTAACATTCAATGCAAAGATTTGTAGTAAAAAATTGCAGTCGTTTGAATTCGAATGGTAAGTCCGTTGGAATCATCGGGATGCGTGGAATCAACACATCTTCTCCTCTATATTCTGCGGTATGTCCGGAAAAACACTTCGAATGAGCTCTTCCTTAGAATCGGTCATGTGGCAGAAATCAGTGGGCAAAGTGATAAGTCCGGTCGAGATATAAACTGCAATCTTTCCATTAGCAATGTCCAACAATTGCTTCGAAAACACATCTGCAGATTGATCTCGTCAATCGGAGTGTCTTGACATGTAGCCACAAGCATGCATTTAGTTCGTCAGCTGCAATTGATCGTGGGAATAACTGGAAGAGTCTCCCGAAAATCACCGGATAATCCAACCATGGCTATTCCAAAAATGTTTTGATTGACACGAAGATCTTGTAACGTCCTGTCCACCGCCACCTATGACCATTGACCTTTTGTGGGCAATCGTGCATTCGACCCAATCGATCAATTTGCATCATTGCAAAATCTTTGCATTTTTTTTCGATGAAGCCATTGCCAGGGCAACTCATGCTGCTATCAAATCCGTGCCAAAAGCAATGAAATTAAGAACGTTTTGGCAGTACCTCCGGGAGCACCCAGAAAGTAAATGCTACCAGTTCTTTTGTTCACAGCTTCCATCAAAGAGTCATACGCAATCATTTGTTGTCGATTCAATTGCAGAACATTTTTACGAACTGCTTCGGCTAATGCTTCAGTATCGTATTGCTTTGTTGTTCTCTTTGTAATTCGTGGTTGAATGCATCGTGTATTGGACGATTAGGTGATATCATGCCCAACTGAGCACTTTATTCGCCATCAATAAACACACGTCTTCGATCATGATCATAGACTCATAGTGTATTTCTGCTTTCAGAAGTTTGAACTACATAATGTAAGGATCCTGAAAATACTTGACAAACAAATATGATGGATTCAAACACCATCAAACAAATCAAAGTGTCTACTCCATTACAAAAAGTTACTTAATGTAACATAGTAAACATAAACAAAGTTATTTGGCCCTAGCGAGGTATCCGTCGGAACGGAAAATTCTCCGATTTTATACAATTCGGAGGATTTTTGCTGCGAGGTATTCTTCGGAACAACTGTTCGGAGAATTGTTCCGACATTTTGCAACGCATATCGGCGAATTACGTTGAAGTGCGATGAAGTGCATTTTCTTGTTTAATTTTTGACAGCTAGGCTCCGATATCCTCCGAGAGAAATTGGTTGCGGAATTTGTTTACGATATCCGAGTACAATGAATCGCGGAATTTATTCACGATTTGCGGTAAAGTGTTAAATAAATTAATAATAAACAATATAGCAACGAATTTGTTTGTATTTATTGACTAAATTTGTGTTTCCAGTGCAAAATCTAGCGAAAAACCAAGCACCAAACAATACGAGGATGTGAAGTCAATGCGTCATCGCATTTCAATTATATTTTCCGAGAGCGGATACCTCGAATGCGATTTGCTGTTCCGACAAAGTATGCGCTGCGGAGAATTTTCCGTTCCGACGGATACCTCGCTGTCGCTAGGGCCGATTATTAGGTACCTATATTTAAAAAAAAAGAAATTTAAACAATTTTGACAACAACAATTTGCTTGGAAAATAATTGAAATAATTGACAACAACAATTGCTTTTAAAATTTAAAATATTTTTTTTTGTATTTGAAACTATTCGATTTCTATCCAGTTTATATTTTTTTCAAAGTGCATTTCCCCATGAAAAACGAAATATGTGCCTACAACGCCAACTGTTGACAATTTTCCGACTTTTCTTTTTTCATAAACCATCCCTGATTTAAGACGAACAAAACAAAACAAAAATCATTCAAATCGGTTGAGCCGTTCTGGAGTTATATCGTCAGGAAGGAAAACCCGACTTATTTTTATATAGTAGAAGATGTATGATATTGTTTATTTTTTTTATGTATATTTCAATTTTGTATACAACATTGTATGACTAATCGTTTTCTGCCATTGTACACGTGGGAAGCACGGAGTAGTGCTCAAATGAATTCCTGTCAGTTTAAGTGTTTGGCCATGGGATCTATTTATAGTCATACCAACTTCAAGGGAAATTGTAGTCTTTTCAATTAAGAGGGCAAATTATTTGCTATAACTGGGATCCGTGGAATCAAAATGCTGCTCATTTGACACGGGCTGCAAAGATCCAATTTATTGGTTAACTCTTGGACAGTAGAAGTTAGAAAAAAGCCCGCCATGGCATTAACTCTATATCCGCCCTAAAAGATGTCATGTGGAAGCACCCATTGTATTTTCTGATATTATTTAAAAATGCCGCGAATTATCAATGCTACATAAAAATAATTGCTCAGTGGCTTGGTGGTTAGTCTGTTGGACTACTAAGCAAGGGGTCCCAGGTTCGAATCCCGCAAAAGCCTTAATTCCAACTCAGGGTTTTTTCCACTGCGCCACCTCTCGCGAACGTCTGACAAACATGCGAGAGTATAACTCTTGAAATGGCATCTCAATTAGCCGTTTGGACTCGACGTATAACGAATGGTTGCGAAAAGCTAGGCCTAGGGTCCCTACGGACCTGTTGCGCCAACTATTTTTTTTTTCAGCTGCTTTAATGCAGGGCATTTAAAAACAATTAAAGTATTCCGTGTGATGTGGTATCTTTTTAGCAATAGCTGCCCTCCTAGCTTCTACTTTCTAAGCAATCACAGCTGCTTTCTTCGACTCCAAATATTGCGCATGCGCGTGTTGTTGCCGTCGAAGATCAGCTTGCTCCGGCGTTTCGGCAGCTCTAAGAGCCGCTTCACGTCTAGCTTGCTCAATTATCCTCTGATCTGCTTGAGCAGAGCTAGCTATCTTTATAGCTTTTGCTTTGCAAGAACTTCGCGACAAATTAGATTTTCGGTTTCGTCGCATATTTGAAATTATGAAATTGCAAAACCAAAAAAGTTTAGCTAAAAGTAAAGAGACGTAATTCAAAATTCGTTTACGTTCTTGAACAAATTACAAAACAAACATCAAAAACCCCAAAAAATAACACAATGATACAAGAACAGTCAAAAAATTAGTTAAACTGAATTTCAAAAAATTCTTACATTACCTAAAGCAATAGTGGTATGAAAATACCTTTCGTGAAAACGGAGGTTTGCAAGATTAGTTGTCTTGATGCATGCACATATGTATGTGTAGAAAAAAAGTTTTCAAATATAGTTTTCTACGAAATCTGTTGCGACTTGGTTCATGTATTCAGACTGACAGTAAGTAAATAAACCAAGTCAGCATTTGAACAAAAATAAACATCAAATTGGATAGATCTTTTGAATAATGTGACTTCGAGCTAGAAGATTTACCAGCAGCTATCATTTCGTCCTTCTGAAAATGTGAATTTCTGCTTTACTAATGTTATATTATTTCTAAGAGGTAGTGGTTAGGTAGAGAATTTCATTGCACCTATTAATCGTCTATTTCAAATGCCATGCAAAACTTTTTTATTTTTCTAAGGCCCCATTTATAGCCATAAGTAAAATGCAACCGAAAATGTTGGAACAGTGTGGGAACAGATTTTTTTTTACGTTAAGGCGGTCATAGCGAAAATTCTGTCAGAAAAATGTTTCCCTGTGAAAACAGTTACAACAAATCATCCACCACGGATTATGGATTCCATCAAAAAAAAAAGTCCCGACAGATGGAACAGTAATGAAAAGAAATATTTCAGTGGAATGATCTGTTTTTTTGCTGTGGAATTGACTGAGAAGTAAATCGGAAAAAGTTGTTCGTACGGAAAAATGAATAAATTATTTTTCTACAAAATTTGAAGATAATTTTCTATTTTTTTTCTGTTAAATTAACTTTACAATTCATAATCAACATTTAAAGATAAAGATTGAGTTCAACCGTTAGGTTTAAGTCGTCAAAAAAAGAGAAAGAACATTTTTGCGGTTTCGTTTTACGTATGGCTATAACTAGGGCCTAACAAGCAACATCTAGGTCAAGCACCTTCCAGCTTTTCTAACCTTAGCTTGCGTCAACATAATTGCTCTCAACTGCTGTGTTGAAAGTTAATCACAGTCACACCTTTACCATAACTAACTGTGTCCAATTAAAAAAAAACCTTAAATAAGCATTCTCATCCAGCTACCGGCCAAAGGTGCACTCAACTAGAAAAGATCATATCATTTTGATAGTTGGTATTCATCAGGTTTGTATAATAATTACACATTGTTAGTGAGCGGAAAAATTGTGTAATTTTCTGTTCTCAACCAATCGTGGTTCGTGGCCCAAGCAAGATTTTCAATGGCCCGGCTATTTATTGTTAGTTGGCTTGTGTTGTCGTTTCTCCGGGATCCCTCGATCGCCAAGAACGTACCTGCGAGACACAGTGTCGTCATTCCGTCAGTCATTGTGAAGACCAACTCCTCAAAAGGGGGTTTTCTCAAATTAGTTCTGCGGAATTCTGGACTCGTTTGTACAGAAGGTGTATATTTTGTAAGCGCTAACAGGCAACCAATTGGGTCTTAAACACAAGAAAAACATGCAATGTCATCAAATTGGAGGTTTGGTATTCTTGCAGGTGGAAGTTAAATGGAAATTTCTTTCTAATAATTGGACTCGTTTGACATTTGATAAGATAATGAGTGATACAATTTCTTGTGTTCCTTTTTTGGGGGGCGCAAGAGCTTCATTGCCGTGGTAGGGGTTTGTCATTGTTTGAGGTCGTTGTAGAAAGGAAATAGCACATTAGGCAACTGAAGAAATTAGTGCACATGTAATCAGAATTTTTCAGACAATTCACTATCAGAAGAAGTCTGTGGGGATCCAAATCAGAAACTGAGAACGAAACCAATTTGAGTTAGGTACCTACATATTGGCTTTTGATATGCTTGGGGGAACTTCAGTATCTATTTTTGTTTTATTCCATGATTCGAATTAAATGCTAGTATCCATCGATGTAGGACAAGATTCGGTATTGACCTAGGAGCTTATTCTTTAATTTGCGAGTATACATAGAAACGGAAGCGTCTGGAATGTGTTTAGCTGTTAACAAGAGGAAAAATAAGTAGATTATATGAAAACAGAGGAGGAAACCCCCGACTTTGACGAATCAGTAGAAAGAGAGCTATTTCTTTGAGGAAGTGAGGGTGTTTTTCTAACTTGGCTCTCATAAGAAATGAAACGAAAAATAAACATATTTCTTAAAGCTAAGAAGCCAACTCTGTTTGTTTTTTTTTATATTTATTTATTTAATGAATTCAGAATTACATGGGTATATTTCAATATCTGTGAAGCTATATTTTATTTTATTTCAATCAATGAAATGAGTACATCTACGATCTAAACGATCACCAAAGCCTAGCAACAGAGTTAATTTATTTCTAAATGAATCCTTACCAAGATGAAAATCAAATATAGGTACTCGAATATTTATTGGATTCCCTAGGGCAGCTACAAATTGGTTTATCCATAATTAACTCGATGTTATAGCTTATGCAGATGACATCGATATTGCCATATGTGGAAAATTTCCAAATACAATAAGAGACCTTATAAAATCTGCTCTGTACAAACTAGTCAAATGGACGGAGACGGTTGGACTTGATGTCAATACATCCAAGACAGAATTAATCCTGCTCACAAACAGACACAAAATTCCCAATATAGCGCCTCCAAAACTCAAGAACAAGGAGCTAAAATTCAGCAATCATACCAAGTATCTAGGTTTAATTATAGATAGTAAGCTAAATTGGAAGCAAAATATTCAGGACCGCATGAGAAAGGCCGCGGTAGCTATCCATAGGTGTAGAAAGACCCTAGGTCCCAGATGGAGTCTCAGAAATGGTCCAACTATCAGACAGGCCATATATGAGTATCCTCCCTAGCTCAAGCCAGGATGAAACGGATTATACTATTCCCTTGTCGAGGATTTTAATATCAAATACAAAGCAATAAGCCTTGTACGTTCCGAATGAGAGAATGGCACAATAGATAATAGATATGCACACGAATCACGAAGTCTATACAGATGGATCCAAAATGACGGCACGGGAGCGGGAGTATACTCTCAATCTCCCGAATTAAATATTGCCTTTCGCCTCCCAGACCACAGTAGCGTTTTTCAGGCTGAAATAATGGCTATAAAAGAGGCAGCCTGTAGACTTGCCTTGTCTGCGTTAGACGGGAAAGCTATCGCCATCTACATAGACAGTCAGGCAGCCACAAAAGCCCTGAATCTCTTAACGAGATTGCAAACAGATGTTCAGCTACCATGTGCTGGGTTCCAGGTCACAGCGACATTCCGGGCAACTGTAAAGCGGACGAACTAGCCAGACAAGAAAGCGGCCAGCACTCAACCAACAACAGTGAACCGTACGGTCCTATGCAATCGATAAAATTCGAACTAATTCGAAAAGACAATTCGATCTAGGTGGGACACCATAGATGCCTGCGTCACATCCAAACAAATCTGGCATCATGGTCTGAAAAACACAACCAAAGACGAAATTTCAGATGAAAATTGTAAAAGGCGTATCGAGAGTACTGAAAATGATTACAAGACCGCTTCTTTAGAAGATTGGATCCAGTGTATATTGTGTCAGGGCTGGTTACATGAATTTTGCGGAATAGAGAAAAGACGGACAATGCAACGTCTTGTAAACAATTGGGGCTTTTTACCCAAAAACCTATTTACAAAACGCCCCACCTAAACTATTTAAAAAAAAAATAAAAAATAAAATAATAATTAAACAAATTTATAAAAAATTTAAATGCCAAAGTCAAGCAAATAGCGTATTTTATTTGTATGCAATAAAAGATTTGTGGTTTTCTTTTATTGATGCTTTCTAGTGGGGCGTTCCAAAATTAGAAACACAGACCTAAAACTGATGTCGACTACATAAACAGGCAAATATTTTTGTTCGGGAAGAAAACTTGTTCTCTTAAAAAATATTTAAGACATAAATTCTGCCTTATTTCGACACCTTTGACAAGTCCCTTAAGAGCCTTTTTGTGTTTTTTTTTTTTCAAATTCGTCAGGTAGAAATTTAAAATACTTTAATTAATGGAAACATGCTCTTAGCAATTTTCCCGAATTTATCAACAATGAAGATGTACTAATAAAACAATGGTGACATCATTGAGAATGTCTTGGGCGATGTAATTTTCAAAAGTGCAATAGTACATCATACCAATCTGATGTTGGAGTTTTCCATCCAGCTCAAGCAAAAACCCATTTATTTCGAATTCCATTTGTTACATCTCACATGGCGTTTTAATTCATCAATAAAATATCAATTACATTACCCAAGATCCACTGACGAAGGCGTGTCTCCACCATCGATACACAATGATAAATGTCCTTATTTGGTCAAGCCCAATAAATTGATTCAAGAAGAAGAAAAAAAAAAAACAACATAAAATGGACTTGCCTCCACAATGAGTTTGAAAGCTCTTTACGATATTAAACAAATTGGATTTCCTTGTATGCAGCCACAAATTTCAAAAGTCAAATACTCGTTGCTCATCCAATAGATACATCACAACAGTCTGTTCTTTCCCCCAAATCAAATAAAAACCACACATACAAACCACTACCACATTGGGAAGGTACTAACTGCAAAGTAGCAAGCTATTTGCTTCAAGTATCGTCCTTATCATCATCGTTTCCTTAGCTGGGTATCAATTTACTGATTGAAACCACAACAGGAAGACGAGAAAAAAAAGAACGACGACGGAAACCGCCCTCCAATATCATTGGATCCGATTTTGTCATCATACTCCTTGGAGCCAGTACTCCACTCTCTTAGTACAGTAGCCATAAAGTCGGATCTCGTCGTCACAAAACGTTAACCTGTACCGACTTCGATTTCGCTTGGATTTCATTAAAGCGAGATTAAAATGTCCTTTCGTCCCTGTTCGTCGTCTTGCGGTCGAATTGAGTTACGCATTTTAAGGGTAGACGTATAGAACGCAGGACCAGGGGTAGATTCCAACGATTGAGTGATTAGAGATGATCAGCTTCTTCTTCAACTGGTTGGCAGACCAACGAAAGAAAAGAAGCAAAACGAAGCAAGAAATTGTGCTTGACGTACTTTTTTATTTCCCTTCCTATAGCATAGTCGGAGGCAAGTAAGAGAAAGGAAGGAATGTTGATCCTCTTATTATTCTATTATGTGCTTATGAACACCCCTCCAGTGTCAATCTCACTTCAGGGCTAAAATATGGCAGCATTTATTGACTCCTTTGCCAGTATAGCCACTATAACGCTTACTATCGTTTGTGGAGTTTATTTCTTGTCCTTTAACTAATAAGATGGATGTCAGTCAAAGCAAGAGGAAGAATAAAAGAATGGAATGCCGTGTGGAATGCGATTCTAGCACGCAATAATAAAGATGGCTTTTGTAGTGGTGCGGTATGCGGTTCATTGTGAGCTAGCTCTATCTACTCCTTGCCGTCATTCATTAAAAGGACATAAATAGAATAATTGACTAATTCAGCAAGAACTATGCCATGAACTTTCAGTGGCATTCTTTGCGTCGTCTTAGTGTATCCTTAAATTTGCCTTCAATTATTTCGGTATAAGAATTAATGCGTGCTAGTGTGCGGGTATGGCAATGAGTCGCAAATATCTGGAACTTGTATGATGGGGGACATTTATTAGTTCGTGACTGGGTTAGGTGTGAGGGAATTAAATGGGAAATTCGACAGTGAAAATTCACCCAAGTGGAAAATACTCAAAATATAAATTCTGTAAGTTAGAATCAGTGTACAATCTCTTCAATGACATTCCTTTTACCATTTGTCCTTGTGAAGTGGAGTCGAAGAATATTCGGCTCGTTATATATTTCCCAAGTCCGCATCCAAGTACGAATTCATGTGCAAGTGGAAGCTAAGGGCTGTCAATACCTTACCGTATAAGTCAACAGGATCTGATGGCATCTTCCCAACTTTGATATTGTCAAAGACAGTCTCATGCTGATTCTGGTAGGCTGCATAATACGGGGGCAGCATCACATTATCCTGGACCGCGGTCAAAGTGGTTTTTATCCCCCAAAGCAGGTAAGACCCCGAACCCACTTCCAAAGGACTTCAAACCAGGACTTCCGATCATCGATCTTCCGATTAAAAGCACAACTCTCTAGCTCTCAATATGTCTATCAACAGGCCAAGTCCCCCGAGACTGTACTTCATTCAATAGTCGGTGCGATTGAAAGGTCCCATTAAATAACATAGAGACTCGATCGATTATGGAAGCTTCAAACAAGCTGAACATTAGGTTTGTTTTTTTTGAGCTTCGATCTCAGCAAAAAAAAAAGTGAAGTAGGATTGTCAGCACGCAATTACAAAAACTATTGCGAGACTCGAAGTGTCAAGCATAGCAAAGTTGTTATAATTATTTATATTTAAAAAAAGTCAAGTTCTTATTCAAATACTCTCATTTCCGGCCCTTTGGTTTTAGTTCTTTTTTTTTTTCTGAGCACATCTTAGTACATTTAAAATTGTTTTACCTAAAGTAAAAGGATCAAGCAAGGGGTCCCAGAAAAGAAAATCACAAATTGCATAAAAATGAATACATAGGTAATATAAGAAAAAAAATGCATTTATGAATTACCTTTTAAAAAAATCATTATCTTCAGCTATCGGAATCGCTTGAATTATAATTTTTATATACCTACCTCGTTTGTCACTATTTTTTAACTTTCGTAGTAAGAGAAAGATATTGTTTTGGTACAATATGTAAACGGCTTTCGGATTACGTTCAAACCTCTGATTTTGAGTTCTTGGGCTTACAGTTCAGGAGGGTTTTTGTTTTGCAAGGTAACCTGAATATTAATGGTACTTGGCATACATAACAATTTTGTACCAGTTTGATTTGATCGGAAACGGCTCTAGCGATTTCAACCAAAATTTATATTTAAGCTTAAGTAGGTGACTATGCGTACTCAGTTTTTGGCTAAAATTTCGAACAACGGTACTTTTGAAATTTCGACATATCTCGAAAACGGTCTATACGATTGTAACAAAAATTTATTTTTAAGGAAATGTGGTCATTTATATAATATGTTGCATGGTATACCTACTAACTTCACTTCAGTCTTGTTTGAATGCACATTGCACAGGCACACTCCAGTCACAGTTTTGGTGGGAGCTTTCAAATGAGATACGAGACTACCGTGTGGTCGTGGAGTCCCTGTACTCTAAGATTATTCATATTAATTCATACAGAAATGAAATTGTGAGCTGGTTCATTAAGCAGTATGTCAAAGTTTCTTTCAAATTATAGAAGTATGTCTTAAGGTCTAATCATAGAACAAAATTAGTTTTCCGGTCAAAAAAGGGTTTTCCGGTTAAGAAATTGTTTCGTTTCGGTTAAAAATCGGCTAGACCGGATTTCAATACTTCCTCCGGTCAGAGTGAAGACATTTCCGTCAGATATGACCGGAATCCGTTCAGAATGGCAACACTGAGGACAAACATGGTTATGTGTTTTTTTCTTTTCAATATCAGTTGCTGCCATCGTTTTATTAGATTTTTATCTGTTAAATTCTTAAATTATTCGTTTCATGTGGATAGTATTTTTTTAGGAATAAATTAACTTTTGCTTTATCTATGAAAAATTAACAATGTTGATTGGTTGACCGAGAATAAAAAACAAATTATATTATTCGATTTTTAAAAATATATGAACACCAATAGCATTATGATGGTATTCGGGAACTCTATCACAATTGGCAGCGTTTGACAGCACTTATTTTTTTTTTTGTATGTTTTTACATGTCACATGGATTCTAAATTGACAAAACACAGCTAGGAAAACAAAATGGCGAATTTAAAAAACAAAAAAAAAAAAAAAATTACTCGGCTGCCGGCAAGAGAATTGCGAGTTGGGGGTCTCAGTATTTTCTCTGTTAAATATACCTACTTAAAAAAATCTTATGTAAATGGTATTTTATAAAATATTTTCTAGTATCCTAATTATTTAGTAGACAAATATAATCATAAAAATACTAAACAAACTGCGAATTTAAACCAAAGGTAGTTTAATGTGATTTTCTTTAAATATTAATTTTACTTTTAAAAGCTAAATTTTTTCACCAAAAATAACCTTTCAAGTTAATTATATATCAAAGGGAACTTGAGTACGTTAAAAAGGGAAATATGACCACGTTTCTTCACCGTAAACGACTGATTCTATGGGACTGTTCGCTCCGTCGAATATGTCAATATTGACGGGTCCGTCGACGCGACGAATGCAACGGATTCCATGGACTGGGCCCTTCAACAAGTCCTCTTACGGTTTTTAAGAGTGTGCCGGTAGGCTTAGTGAAACGAATTTTTGAAACAAGTTCTAATAATTTGTCCTGATACCATTGTTAGCTCCCAATGGCAGGCTTTCTTTTATACGATAAAGCGTTTCCCGAAAATAATAATTAAAATACACCCTTCTCATTTCACAAATCCATTTATCACTATATATACGTACCATCAAACAGAATACAGAAGTACCTAAAGACAAACTTTCCACAAAGTAATTGATAAATGAATGACATAGGGCAATAGGATAATAATCATTGGTGCTATCCATACAGTCAAATAAATCGAAATAAAGGAAGAGATAAATGAACGGATGAAAATATTAAAGTTAACCACCCCTTCGGTTAAGGAGTTCCGATGGTATTAATGTGGTCTTTGCTTGGGTGGACGGTAAGGCTAGAAATGTTCCTTTCCTTCCTATATATACGGGGGAAATTAACGATGTTCCGTCATAGCACTGAATACTGAAAAGCAGGATGTCAGTGGTGAATTTAATTAGGATGTAATTTATTATCTACTGCGATTGAGCAGGACTCCATTGCAAATGTGAGATTTTTTTCAATATACCAACTAGGGTCCCATAATTAGAAACAGGTAGTATGAACACATACTTAAGGGATACTAAATATGTATACTGTATGTTCTCTGATCTACAGACTCTTCCAGACCATTGTTGTGTTCTTCCCTTAGTTGCAAGGAAGCCTCCACACCAGAAACACTTGTAGAAGTAATGGCGGCATTAAGCAGTTCACAATGTTTTACAATGTACAAAAGGTGTGGAGGCAAATAAAAGGCCGTTGAAGTATGAACTTGCTTCTGTTGAAAGCAAACATTGATGAGACCATATTAACAAAGGAAACAACTTGAGGTGATAAGACAGTAGCCTGTTCAGTAGTCATCGCCTGGTTCAATTGAGAAATCCAACCAGCCAGCCTTCCTAAGAATACAATTTTAATTTAAAAAGTCCATTAGGAGAAATTTTGACTCTGGATTCAAACTTAGTGGTGACTAGTTGTCGTATCTATCGTATATGCCTATGTATTCATTCCCATTGTCTCACCCATTCAGACTCGGCTTAGCACCAGGAAAACACCACCACTGTCGAAATGAATCTTAGAAGTCTAACTTGAGTCCTTTGCAGATGAATTTTCAAGATTGAATCAATGGTGAGGTGATACTAGCATTTAATATACCTTACATCAGTTAAATTACCTTAACAATTCAAAATTGAACAAGAAATTATATAGTTTAAAAATAATCGTTAGAAAATAAAAGCAGTTGCAGAATTTGATCATTCATTTGTACATGGCTCTGTTTTGTCCACCAACAGTACCTATGGTGACGGTCTAGTCTGAAGTCCTGGGTGTTTCCTAGATTTTATGGTTGGACATCCCTAACGAACCGTACCTTCTCCGTTTATAGGATGGCAGAACAACAATAAAACATTTTATTTTACCCTCTGTTTAATGCTTAACCATTTTAATGTTTTTAACATATGCAAGGTTGGTGTTAAACGGTGCATTTTTTTTAAATACAGCGCGTCGATTTGTGTTGCAGCTTTTGTAATCTGTTCATACACTCAGCCGAACATTGAAGTAGCACCGTTGAACAATATTCAAAATGTGGTTTTATTATTGTGGTATAACGTATAACCCTAAGTGTAAGTTTATCCCGTACTCTCCTAAATAGCCAATATGTTCCTTAAACTTTAGATCACGATTGATTATTATGCCTGTTTCAATCGTTTTCATAGTTGAAAAGCTTCTTTCAACACTAGCTGTGGTCACTGAAAGCGTGGCCGAAACCGGCAGCAAAAAGTTTATACCTCTAAACGAAGCCTTGTCACATATATCAAGTAATTTTAAAACTTCGGTAGAAGGATCACTCGACGATATTTTCTGAGCACCAAAGAATGTGCTCAGCTTTAACAGCTGACAACGAAATTGTATTATCGAAGTAACATGTAAGCTTTTCCATTTCGTTCACTCGTTCAACTACAGCAAATCCTGGGAGCAGAGCTTGAAACTATGGTAGAACATCTTCGTTGACCATGAATCTGTCCGTACGATTTTGTATTTACGACGCAAGGAATCAGTATAGACACTCTAAAATATTCTTCAGTAGAAGAGGTTTCTGGATCGGAACGCATTACCTGTTTCAATGAAGTTCTTGGAGCTCTCAGTTGAACTTAAAATAGGTCTTCGTCAAGTTGGGATGCGGATTGAAAAGCATCTCTGAAGATATCGTCCACATTTTCTCTGATGTTCGTAAGAGAGTTCCGAACTTCTTTTGTGCGGGCGATTGCAGAAACGAAATCTAAGGATTTGTTCTGTAGGAAAACTGATAACGGCAGCGTTAAACTGAACAGTTCTTAGGATACAATCAGGCTTAATAGGGACTCACTTTTTTGGACCGCTGCCAAAAGTGTTGATGTTTTCGAAGACATCGCCCATGTTCTGCTCGTTATTTCTATAAAGGAAATAATACTGTCATGCCTTTCAATGAATCTGGTTTCACAGAGGCGTAGAATTCGAGTTTTTGCGGCTCTCTGGTGCGTGTTTTTTAATGACATTTTTGAAAGTTAAATTTGCATTTAAATGGTTGCGGAATAAATTAGCTATTTCACTTACTACACCACGGCAATTGCGATTTGCCGCTTAAGTGACCTGCCATATTTGCGGCTCCTTCATAGCCTTGGCCACCACAATAAACTATAGCTAGATAGTGTCCTTATTTTTATAAATTTAAATTTATATTAAATTTATATTATTCAATTTAACAATTGATATTTTTATAGCACCAACTACTATGTCCACGTTTAGCAAGCCTCCGATGATCATACCTTTATAGTCGTTCTTGCGTTAAATTTTATCTTATTCATTTTAAGCCACTCATTTAACGATACCAAATCGGTTTTTGTTTTCTCCGCTCACAAATAAATGTCAATCCCCTGAACGAATATTAAGGCGTCATCCGCAAACAACCAAAGATTTGAGTACTTCACTGCCTTACACATATCGTTAATGTACAAAATGAACAAAAGTGTACCCAAAACGGAGCCCTGGGGTACCCAAATTTTAACTTACATTACATCAGAACACGTATCATTAAAAACTGGGCGTTGAAATCTATTGCTTGGATATAAATTAAACCAGTTCCATTCAGTACCTCTATCACCGTATTGATACAATTTGACCATCAGTATATTCAGTCGTCTAGCACTAAATTTAATGCAGTATCGCAGGAATGTTTTTCTCTAAATCCTGACTGATTTGAGATAAGGATATTATTTTCTTCCACAAATCTTTGAAGTTGCAAATATACGATTTTCTCTAGTAACTTCTCCAATAATAAAAAACATAATAATGGGACAAAATTCTTCTGCTTTTATTGTTCCGCTTACTTATTTAAATGGCTTTACAAATGACTCGTTCCAACTTTCGGGGAACACGCCATAATGCATAGATAAATTTACTGGGCCTTACCAATAACCATTTTTAACCTTCACACTAGATACTTCCTAGGTCACAATATGCAATTCAATTTTGTATGGAAAATTTCGCCATTGTGAGTTCGAAAAACTAAGTCTGGACACTAAAAATGATTATTATTATCGCGGACTATCTTTACTATCACGGGTCCCAACACTTCAATTTGGTCAATTATAATTTTCATCAGCCCATGCCTAAAACGGATCCTTTTTTGGTATTCATCGAATTTAAAATCATTTTCAATTGCCCGATATCTGTCAGAGTAAATTTAAATACTTCCGTTCTCCTGTCAATGACATTTGAATACTGAATGTTCTGTATTGCTTTACTTACTTCTTCTACACTTTTAATAAAATAGTAATAGATTATTTGATATATTCATTCCATCGAAACTACTTCCATCAATTTGCGTTTTCACTTTATTTAGAACGTACGTTTTTAAGGTTCCGTACCCAAAGGGAAAAAACGTAACCTTATTAGTTTCGCTCGGATGTCTCTCCGTCTGTCTGTCTGTCCGAACCCACTAAGCCAATTTTGTTACCAGGTCTATCTCAAGAACCGATTGACATAGGAGGCTAAAATTTACACACAACATCCGGTATAACCTCTAGTTAAACGACAAATACCAATGGAAGGAATACATCGATTGGTTTTGGATTAATTAGTAATCTGGTGAAAAAAATATTTTCATTCGTCCAAAAAACGGTTTATTTCTTGATTCACAAAAAAATACATAAATTCCTTTTTTGTAGATCATGTTCTTATCTATATATGTGCTGAATACTGTTTTGCCGAAAAGTTAATAGTTTACAAGATATTTTCAAAAACGATAATTTTACCATGTAAAATACGTTGCTATCATAAGTTTTAATCTCTACTACGCAGTTGTGCACAATTGACCCCATCAAAGACAGAAGAGAGTCACAGGGTTCCCGCTTGCTTGTACAGAACAAAATAAAAGTAATATATTTTTAGTCAATAGTTTTTAATTGGGACAGGTCGCATACAGAATGGAAAATTGGCGTGGGTTGGGTACTAGGTAATTAGAAAATGAGATTCATGTGCGAGTAATTTTTGAGAGTAAAAATATTAAGTAATTAAATTAAACTAAATTGTGATGAATTCATGAAGAGGGGAAAGATTGAATGATATTTTAGATTTCAAATAATATCTGATGTGTTGGACTTTAGCCAAATACGGAACCTTCGGTGCGCGAGTGACACTCGCACTTGGCCGGTTTTTTTATATTTAGCCACAATGATTTTTGATCTGAACTGTTTTCAACTTTATTTTGAATATATTTACTTTTGGTATTTCTTAGGGTTTGTTACACGTTTCTGCTTATTTGACATTCATGTCAATCCAGCTCATTATTTGTAACTTTAGCCTTATTGTTTTTTAATATATTAATATGCTTTAAATGATTATAGAGAGACCCGGTCTTTTATCACAATGATCTGCCCCCTCGTCTCGCAGGCGACATGGATGACACAGTCAAAAAAGCGTTCTACGATCTTCGTCGACAAAGACAAATTCTCCCAAGACCATCATGAATATCCTTGTCTTATTTCAAATGTAATACATAACTATGGTTTTCGAGCATTTACTTTGGTGAACCATAGATGAACATTTCCCCAAACCACATAGCTATGGACAGTTCCTATATTGTTCTGAGAAATTCAATTAACAATTTGGTCGAAATCAAATCCTTCTGTAATTGAATCTCTGCCGCTTCTTTTCACATCAAATTCAATAAACCCATTCAATCGTCTGTCAACAAAAGTAACTTGTTAACTACTCGACTAGGTCCTCCTCCCAGCACTACATTGGTCCATGATGTGTGTGTGCCAATATAAACTCCTCGATTTTCTCATCGCAATACGGCCATTGTTTCTACACATATACTTCTATAACTATACATGCCTTTGCTATACCATCTGTCTCTCTCGAAGGACTTAATAACCTGTCAGAATTTCCTGAATGAATTTCCATTCGTGTACTAAAATATCTACTTCTTCATTGCTCCATTGAATATAACTCATCTCCATCATCCTCAACATCATCTCTATCGTCGCCATCATAAACTGATGTTTGTGATTCACTTGAGTTACCTCAATACGAGTGCCAGTGTATGCCTACACAGGCCGATCAGCCTACCGCAATCATGTTACTCACTTATAGAGTGCATCATCTCCCGGCCCACTTTATATACAGCCAACCTTTTGTTCCTGTGTGTAATTCAATTAAAAATCGCCCCCAGTGCAAAATGCTAAATACCTGTCGTCTGTTGATTAATATCACATAGGCTCAAATTAAATTATCACAGTTTGTTAGCGAAATGATAATCGACTTTTATTAATTGAAACATCCGTACTGATGGTCGTCTATTGATTTAGCAATGCGTATACCGGCTTAGGGATACAAATGTTTGGCAAATTGTTGCATGAACGCATATTGTGGGCGGAGCAGAAGGGGACGATAGTTCATTAAAAGCTTGTGGACGTTCCAGTGGCCGTTGGGCAGAGATGGCTGCTCTGCTCATTGCAGACATTCACTTGTATATTGATAGTCCATCATATGTACCAATGGCTCATTGGTAGAAGATAGCTAAAGGTTTTGAGTTCAATATTGGATTGGGATTTTCGGTTGGCTTTGATGTTGACTGATTATTGTATCGCTGACTTGACTTGAAAATGAAAAAAAAAAACAGTGCATCCTTTTCTTCATCAAATAAAAATGACTGCAATGAAATTATCAGCCTCCTTCACAAAAAATATTTGGTTCAACAGGTCGCCATATTCGTTCTAACTTCCTCGTTCATAATTTTGTATGGGTACTGTCAGCATTGCCAGACGGTCAAAATATTTCCAACCAGATAAAACAGAAAAACTTAAAGGTTTGGTTATTTTTTCCAAAAGACCCTATCTTTTTGTTAATATTTTTGAACATGTTTTATGTATGACTTAAAGTAAAGATCTGGAATTTAAAACTCGTAAAACTATACAAAGCAAAATGTCCATGCATTTCGAAACAATCTTGAAAGAATTTGCACAACCCTTACGCAACTTTGATGAAATTCTTGTTTATTGAATTTACAGATGAGGTGATTGATTGGAAATGGAATATGGAAAAATATTTAATATTTATTTAAGGCAGTGGCTTAGTGGTTAGTGTGTTGGACTACTAAGCGAGGGGTCCAGGTTCGAATCCCGCAAAAACCCAAATTCCAACTCAGGGTTTTTTCACTGCGCCACCTCTCGCGAACGTCTGACAAACATCCGAGAGTATAACTGTCATGAAAGAGCTTCTCAATCGGCCCGTTTGGAACCGGCATAAAATTGTAGATCCCTTCCATTCGTTCCAAAAATGAAAAACTCACACAAAACGAATGGTTGCGAGAAGCTAGGCCCTGGGTCCCTACAGACCTGTTGCGCCAACTATTATTTATTTATTTATTATTACAAAAAACTATAACTTTTTCGTAACGAAACTGGTATTATCTGTTTTTTTTTAAGACTTATTTTATAAACAAAATAGACCAATATCGTTGGAAAAGCTAATAATTTTCACTGCAAATATAGATTTGCAGGATCGATCTATTATTAAATAGCATTTCAAAATAGCACGCACACTTATTCCAATCCTCGATTGCCATGCTCAATTTTGAATCATTTGGTTGTGGACAGAACTGAACGAATAAGAATCTCTAAGCTACCTCATTCTTAAGCTTAAGTTATTCAGCGTTTCTTACGTTCGCAGAATGCCTATAAATTAATTTTTTCTGTAGAAGCTCATTTTAAGTTTACCAAAAACTAAGAAAAAATAAAACAACATTACATAAAACCCAGATTTTCTCTTAAACAATTTTTACCCCCCGATTTTTCCCCGTCGCTAAATAAAACACTAAATCTTTGGAAAAACCATTAAACTGGCAACGCTGGGTGCTGATAACTGATAATAAGATATTGCTAAGAATACATACCACCTTTTACCTACGAGGTGAGTAGGTACTGAAGTAAAAATATGTAGCTCAACGACGCTGTAACTGAATGTTACCCGAAAATGTTGTTTTTGACAGAAAAATCAAAAAAGGATTTGGTTTCTTTGATGTGTTCCGTAAGGTCGATAAGAGTTGTAATGGATATCTGGTTGGTATCCGTTATCCTTTCTATCCGGCTCCTTTTCTGATATCTCTTGGTATCAAGCTAGTTGCCGAAAAGTCCTTGTCTCTAAAAAAAAAAGTTAACAGAAAGAAAAAAAAAAAAAAAAACATTAAGAAACTACATACCGAATATCCGGTATTCAGCTGAATTACTATCCGTTACATCTCTATTCGATGTAGCTACTTTTTCTAGGAAAGTTTTAGGTATGTTAATATGAATTTACCCACATTAAGGTTTTAAGAAAACGTCATTTAGTGAGATTACCTCGATCTGTCAGGATGAAAGCTTTGCATCCATCCGCTAGGGTAGACTTCTATGCCAGACACTGTAAAACCCCTTTACGATGTCAGAGATTTTGACGCAGGGACATAAGTCCTCGGGTCCCAATTTTTAGTTTTAGGACTTATGTCTCACTTACATATATGTGGAATCGAATTTGGGACTTAGATATATCCCACCCTATTGGGACATTAGTTTAATTTTTTTTTTTTCGACGATGGAACATAATTCCCAAATATTCGCATAAATAATATTTAGCAAAAATGTTGTCGATCTCCATTACGCACCCAACACATACCAACAATAATTGTTCTTCACAATTTAGAAAATTTAACTAACATTTTTAAAATACAATAATACCTAATAAATATTTTAGTTTTACTTCTAAAATTCTCAATAAATAGAGTTGCAAATTTCCTTTTGATGATTGGAGAAAATATATTTGTAAAATTCGTTCTATCTCTATCTTAAGAGAATTTGAGAAAAACTAGAGTCTCATTTTTTTTTATAAAATTTGATAAGTTTCATTTCATTCTTAAAATTTTTTTATAAGTTTCATTTCGCGAGCGATCCAAAGTCTGAGCCCTTGAGTAGAAATTTTAAGCATTTGCAGTGTTTGTAGTATCACTTTTCATTTTCCCGAAAGTAGCTTTAGATTAGATGATAAAAAACTGGCCTAACTATAAGAAACCAATAACTGACATGCTTGCCTATGTAGGTTCTGCGAGTTAGATTGTCGAAATAATTTGTTCTAATTCGTCAAAAAACTGCTAATTCTTTAGTATCCCCTATAAAACGTCGATATTTCCACATTACTCCAAAAGCCAGAACAAAAGCATTCAAATGTTGGCAAGTACCTAAAGTTTATGAATCTCGATTTGAAATTACACTTTTAGGGAGGAAAGCCCAACATTTTTCCGGCGCCAGGAATATCCAGAACGCTCCCGTATTATATAAGTGCATTATTAATCAAAACCGCATTTAAATCGAACTCCACCTCTCCCCCCTGGTACATATAAAGCGGTAGGTGTCTGGGGTTGCTTGTCAGCCTAAAGCACTTGGTAACTTTGAAATCAATTACATCGACGAGTACCGATTTATGAATAACCATTCCGCCATCCTCTCATACCAATCACATTAAGTACTGTATACGAAATGCAAAACATAAGCTTCGTATCAAAGTTTTGATTGGGTTCCAATTCCAATATAGACGGTGTAATTATACTGTTCGCCGATTGTCGATTGTCGTAGGTATATGTACCAACTTCATCTCGTCGCCATTCAATGTGACAAGCATAATTCATGGGTACATGTCATGCCGGAGATGACATGAGAACCACCTAGCAGCAATTGCGCGCCATCTCGGTATAGCGAGTTGCCGATTGGGGATTATTATTCAATTTCATATTCTGTGGATAGAAAAGAAAAAAAATCACGTTGCATCGACAGAGCACCGTACGGTTCAGGGCTCTTCAAAGCGATTTGCCAATATGAAGCTCTCCTATATGGAATATGGATACATGGGGAATTGAAAAGGTTTATGCTATTATTCCGATATGCCACTAGCATTCAATGTGCACGTTAGATTGATTAATTTGATTATGAGAGCGGCTATAATTAAAGTGGGTTTTTTTTTTTTTAAAGGGAAAACGTTAAGTTAAATTAGTTATGATTTGTAAGATAGGGATGGGTAAACATAATGATCAAATAAGATTTGTTAATCTATGTGCATTTTCAAGGGAGAAGGGAAGGAGCTACAATTTTATGCCGAACTATACACTGAATTGAGAAGCTGTTTCAAGACACCAGGACAGCTAGACATTATAGTCAACAAATCCTTCAAATTAGAATTGAACTAGTCGAATATGGAATGAATGACAGAAAATGAGAGAAACGCCCCGAATGAGAACAAGCCTTTAGCTTGTCAGACGGGGAGATTGTGTCAGCGTTCAAACATCGGAAGTTATAATGTTGTTGTTGAAGAAGAGCCCCAGATAGTCTTAAGGTTGGACCAAAATTGGGCCAACGGGCGATTCATTCAATTTCTGCCATTATTTTACAAGAAGTTTGTAGGTAGATCTATACCACAGAAATGTACATATAACGTTCTTTGATGACTTAGATCACTATAGATCCCTTTTAATAAACCGACGCTCGTTTAAAAAATGAGTCGTATGAATAAAATGTAGTATTTGCTTTTTACTCAAGAGAAATGTCAAAATCGAAGCATTTGCTACGTTTCGTATGATTAGATAGATAGATAGATATTTTTATTTCGTAAAAAATTAATGTTACAGGACTATCTACTATTTAAATTGAAAGACAAATAATTAAGTAAATAAATAAATAAGTAAGTATCTAAATATATAAATAAAAATTTATATCAATAAATAAATAAAAAAATAATTAAATAGATCAATATATATATATATACTAGCTGACCCGGCGAGCTTTGTTCCGCCCAATTTATTTAATGTAATAAAAATAATAATTTCGAGCGTGCACAATGCTAATGCTACTTTATGTAATTCGGTCAATTCAAATTCTTTTTTCAAAACTTATAGTTATGCAATAGAAATGACTGAAGTATAGCAATGTCGATGTCTTTCATTCGCAAACTTGCGGTGCATTGATGTTTCACTACAAAATTATAACTGGGCCGACTTACAATTTCAAATTGTGTAGCGGTAAGCACGGAATATCTAAGGAATTCAAAAATTTAAAATTTTACATATTTTTTGTTGCACCTATTGGAAGTGGCACTATCCAGTAATTTTTTTTCAAAATGCGATTCTCCATACTAAATTCTATCTCCATAAGGTACCTATTGAGTTTTCTCGACAAAAAGTAGCATAACATGTTCTTTTTGAAACCAAAAATAATAAAAATCTAACGATTTATTCCCGAGTTATGAGTGCACATACGGACGTCAGTCTTTTTTAAATATAGCTGTACCCACCCGGCTTTGACCGTATATTTCGTTTTAAGTCTTGCTCAGATTTCTCAAAGTGCTTTATTTGGACCACGTCCATTTATGATTTTACCTAACTATACAACTTTATAGAAATAGCGTTTGATTTGATTTTTGAATGAAAGGTGCCACAACCCGTTTTGCGCTTATGGTTTGCAAGGTATCACCTTTAGGATGGTGTCCTATCTTTCAACCGGGAACCAGCCATAAACATGCACAATATTTCATTGAACAGAGTTGTGTGGTTTCGGAGATCGACGACAGCACCAGCTATCGGGTCCATAGCCCAAGTGGAAATTGTTGGTTATAGTGTAAGCGATGTTCCTACATTTCTGACATGCTTCCGTAACAGTATAGATAACAGTGTGCATAGTGTATCAGAGTGCTTACTGAAGGGTTTTTCAATGCTACAAAAGTTTTTTTTAAATAAAACAAAAACGGTTTTGGATATCAATGAAACTCTTTATTCCTGTGAAAGTACGTTCGATGCCATTATGTATGGAACTCGATTTCTTTTGCATGGCCACCACGGGCACGCTTGCAGAAGTCCAGACGCTGAACCCAATTTACGACGGTTTTCAAGCATAAATCGGCCGATACTGCTGCAATTTCACGTTCGATATTCCTACGAAGTTCATCAATCGTCGCTGGCTTGTTGGCATAGACCATAGACTTGACGTAGCCCCACAGGAAATAGTCTAACGGCGTCAAATCGTCCCTGTTGAAAAACCCTTTATTTCCAGTGCAGAATGGAACGTTGGCCAAAGTGAGGAAAAAGTCTTAGCTTATAAAATTACTATTTCGGGAAACGCATATTTTGGGTATGACTTGTTACCCAAATGTTCCCGAATTTAAGTGAGCTGTCAAATTAGTTTTCATGTGTTTGTAAGTTGGTTCGCACGAAAAAGAAAATGTGATATAGAAATACTGGTACCTTCCCTCTTTAATGGGGATGCTAATGTTTCTAAACGAACAAAGTGTCATGAAAATGGTAATGGAGGTAATATAATGCGAATTTAATAATTGCATATCTTCGTACCCGAGTGCAAAATATTTTAACGAAAATCTGTTTTACTATACAAATACCACGCGCTAAAGAAATATTCAGGATTCAGATTCAGCTGGCCCGGCTGAACGCCGACACGTGAGCACGCCACATACAATTGACCATGTGAGAAACATGGAACGCTATGCTGATGATGATTGTGTTGTTGTCTATCTCGGTCTCCAGTATGGACGACTGCATTGGAATTCTTTCCTGAAGTTCCGAAATATTATATCGATTGTTAATATTCCGATCTGACTGTTCGTCCTGATTTTCTGCGACGTGAAACGTTTGACCTTCTCACTGGCGGCATTATCAAATTTGTCTTGGAATCGCCGAATCCCACACAAACTTTCATCCCCTATATCATCCTGTCAAAGTTTTGTTTTCGAGACATAAAGTAGCCTATGGCCTTCCTTGGGTCCAATCGAAACCATCAAGCTCAAAATCTTTAAAAACTACCCATCCTGTCTCGAGTTATGCGCGTAAAAACTCAAAACGCTCAACAACTCCTGTGTTGCCTATCATCATCATCATCTCAAACATTTCCACTTACTCACTCATACTAATGCAAGGATCCTGAAAATATTTGGCAAACAAAAATGATGCATTCAAACACCATCAAACAAATCGAAGTAGGTATCTACTCCATTTCAAAAAGCTACTTAATACTTGTGTAACATAGTAAACATAAGCAAACTTATTAGGTGTATTTAAAAAAAAATAAATTTCAAAATTGTTGGCAACAACAATTTGCTTGCAAAATAATTAAAATAATTGACAACAACAATTGCCATTAAAATTAAAAATATTTTTTTTTTTATTTGAAGTATCACTACTCGATTTCCACCCCGTTTATTATTTTTCAAAGTGCATTTCCCCATACAAACTTTCATAACCTTTTTCATCCCCTCAAAGTTTTGTTTTCGCGACAAAAAGTAGCCTATAACCTTCCTTGGTCCAAAACGAAACCGTCAAGCCCAAAATCGTTGAAATCCAACAATCCTTTATCGAGTTATGCGCGCACACACGGACTTCATTGCCTTTTATATATATAGAAGAATAAAGACTAAATAAATATTCAACAAATAAACAGACTAATCGAAATAAATAAGTGACTATAAAAGTACACAGAAAGAGAAGTAAACGACAAGGAAAAATAGTTTAAGTATGTTTAAACAAATAAAGATGATTGATAATTTAATTACAATTGATTTTTATGATCGCAGAAATCTTACGTACTTAGTTCGCTTACAAGTGGATTATCAGTAAAACCACAATCATCTTGAAATAATCGTGCTCTTAAGCTTAACAACTTTATTTGCTATCAATTCAACATTCGCTCTTTTGTCAAGGGTTGAGTGCAGGGCTGTCATTTTAGCGCTTTCGGCGCTAGATCTGGCGCTTTTTTGGGGTTTTTTAGTATGCTTAGCGCGCTTTAAAAAGTTTCAGCACCTAGCGGAATTCCTAGCGCTTTTTATTTGCAAGTCCACTCTACTATGTTTGTAGTAAATATCCCTTTCGTGGTTCTCACATTCAATCAATCTTAACAAATGAAGTGTCAAAAGAAATAATAATAAAAAAAATTAAATTTTACTACTATGTGAGTAATATAACATCCACATGCGAGAGTTCTCAACTTCTATGCGTTTTGGAGAAACCTATAAATATTTGTTACACGATGAGAGCGAAGACGAAAAATCAGATTTTTAATTATTTTGTATAATTAAATAAATACTTGATGGCTTGTGAAAATAATGAACAATAAAACCCTGAATATGTTGTGGTTGTACTATCCTTATATGAATTTTAGATCTAGCGCTTACTTTAGCTCTTAGTTTTCTATGAAAACAAAAATCTAGCGCGTTTTAGTGCTTTTTGTTTAGTTTTTTTGACTCCGAGTCGTTAAGGCGGCCTGGCAGTTGAGTGGTTCAAAGGTAAGTCTAGCATCATTTTTAGAAGCTAATTTTGTGAAACTTGCAATTTTTTTATATGGCAGGCTGCCCAATCGCCACATACCTTGCAACCGTATAACAGAATTGCCTGGAAAATAACCTTGTGTAACATAATTTTGTTATTCGTGGAAAGCAGGGGCCAGATTCCGTAAGGCGAAAGGATCAAACGTTTTCGTGCGCACGAATGATTTGCCCTATGTTACACATTCAAATTTCTGCGTGCAAACGAAAACGTTTCGAGATTTTCTATTAATAAATGGATAAAGCATTTCTATTAAAGCATTCCTATTTTATTTACAGTTTTATCGATATGGTCCTTAAATGTTAATCTAGTATCTAAATGGATGCCAAGGTGTCGAACGGAAGATTCACAATTTATGTAACTTCCATTAAGCTGGAGTATATTTTCTGGGAAGAAAGCAAGGCTTTCTCTTTCTAGTGAAAAAAATAGCTTGCGTTTTCATTGATTTATTTTGATCTTCCACTTGTGATAGTATTTTTTAAGTATTTCCACTCCATATTGAAGATTCCTCTCAACATTGAGAGCGAATTCATGTGAGGAAAATTATTATTATTATTATTATTTATTAACATGTAATTTAAATTACATGATAATATTAAAATTAACGAGCCTAGCTGAAGAGACCAATAGTCTCCCATTAGTCAATAGGAAAATATTGCAGTATCATCTGCGAAAATAGCTATATCACAGTGGTTTAGGTTTGGAACGTCACATCTACAGATGTTGTATAAGATTGGGGCCAAAACCGAGCCTTGTGGCACACCTGATTTGAAGTAAATTAGTTCGGAAACAAAACAAGACAAAAAGCTTTGAATTGTTCGACAAATATAGGGTGGAAAATTTAAATAATTCATTTTGTATACTAATCCGTCATGCCAAACAGTATCGAATGCCTTTTCTATGTCTATAGTAGGACCATACTAGTAGACTTTCCTTGTGAACGATTGTTTTTAATATGGTTGCATATTCGCAGTGCCTGATGGGATGTACTGTGATGCGGCCTAAATCCTAGCTGTTCGTTTTACAACTTTTTCCTGTAGAATCTTTTCGTACACTTTACTAATATTTAACTATTAGTAAACTGAGCCTGCTTTTAGTTGACTCAGACCTTTTGGTAAATATATTGTGCACACATATTTAACATAAAACAATCTAAGAATTTTTAATAGTTAAGTTTAATTTTGTTTGAACAGGAAAACCAACAAAATACCTACACAAAAAGCATAAATTGTTGCGTTTCAGGCGAAGTATGGACTGGGAGTATTTTGCTAATATTCCTTTCAGATGAAAATATTAAGACAGAATCATTTGTAAGGTACGTATATTGCGGAGATCAGGACTGCTAGGTCGACAGTTCAAAAACCTCTTGGTAATTCATAGTTCTTCTTTAACTAATTGTCTAATGTGTTAACAAATAAATATTTCCAACACTATTGGATACAATTCCAATAAAGTCGTTAGAATTTTAAGAAAAATTCAAAAATTCCAATTTAGATACAATTTACGTACAGCGAAGTAAATGTTCGAATTTTCGACTTTACTTTAGCAAAGCAGATTTTTATTCATACCGATTAAAAACAATTGCTAAGTGCTTTTACTTTGCCACAACTTTTTTCTCAAAGCAAATACTAGTTTTTAGTTGCAAATTTCACTCAAATGTGATTAGTTTTAAATTCAATATGAAAAAAATTGGACTATGTTTTTTCATAATATAGTTCAAACAAACTTAGTGAAATTGCTCATCCAAAGAATCGCACTCTTATTGTGGATGTAAAAAAATATCACACGACTCTTGTAATCAGAATAATGTGTTAAGCGATCATTTGGGACTTACTTAAAGACAAGTGCACCCAACAAGCAGATTTATGACTACCAAGAGAATTAAACACCGGCGGGAGAGATACTTAGATTATAAACACAACCTTTAGCTCAACACTCATCACCCCCTTGAGACGTGCTTCAGAGTTGCCTGTTACATCCGTTATTTGCCTCACAGCCGCCCAAAAACACTGCAGGGCAGTCATAGTTACCACCCAGAAGTGTGCGACATGACACGTGCACACGCAGCTAGTGGAATAAACCTAGAAATCCTTGTTTTTTGTTCTAATAACTTACCAATGTATCCTTATTGGGTGTGTGTTTTTTAGAAACATATTTGTTACTCATCTCATCACAGGCAGTCGTAAAACCCAGTCGTGCAAAAACACACAATACCAACACTACCGCCGGATAGTGTGGCGGATTTTATTATGTTTCAGCTAGCATCCTGCTGTGAAGAAGCGTGTCCTGCGCAACGATCATCATTCCCATACCCAATTAGTAATTTTGTTTCTGTTTTAAGTTTTTTTTTCCTAGAGAATGGCTGGGGGATGTTCATTTATTTAATAAAAAAAAAAGTTTTACAAAACAAGCTTACGCATACACTATAGATAAACTTGCAGTAAAAAATGCTTTCGCATAAGTTTTCCTTCTGCATTAGATACCTTGCTCATTTTAGTCTATAAACTAATCCCCGCCGAATGACCATCGACAACAAAAGTAAATATTTGAGCAGCCATCCCTGTATAAGTCCCTTTGTTATGAAGTGTTATTTCCTCAGTGATATCATCTTTCACATGATAATCCTAGATCCCAGTTAACCACAAAGAAAATAATTGGCCAACGCTTATACACGTGCCCGGCGGTTATTAATATCAGCGTTTTTATTGAATGATTATAGGATTTCGATTAGAAAATAGGGTGGACTCGACGTATCGACGAGTTCAATTAGATCCTTTTGTGGTTAATGTGCTTATATGCGCACAATGATAAATGACTGATATGAGAAGAGTTGTTATAGAAAAGTATTCACCCCGTCGAACATGTGAGCCAAGTCGCTACTCTTCTAAATATATATATTTAAATAAAACGTCTGTCATACCATTTTAATGGCGAGAAAAAAACTCAAACAAATAATATGATTTGGCGCCAACATAATTTTTGTTTGATTTAAGTTTGAATAAAGAATTTTTTAATTTTTAATAACCATTAAAGTAAGTTTTCGATTGAATCAACTCCTTTTCAATTTGCGATAGTAATATTTGCTTTGAATTTTATAAACAGTCACCCATTTGAATTAAAATGATTTACCTATACTCGTATTTCCGTATTCTAGCAAACCTAACTGATACCTCACAAGTCACAAAAAATCACAAGGTGATTTTGTGAGGTTTTCAATTCTTTCAGCACATTCACAACTTGTTTGAAAGGCTCACAAAAGCAATCGAATCTGTGATCTCCTATGGAGCAGGTCACAAAATTCAAAACCAGTCATAGCGGCTCACAAATGACAATAATTATTGCATTTTATGGTCCTGGTTCCCTTTTTCCACATACTTTATGACCTGAACAAGAACATGGCATTTTATGCTACATTTATAACCATTTCGGAAAAAATACATATATTTGTATAAAAAAATCTGAGGAAGGTGGGGAATTTGGTTTGTGTCAAATGTCGTTAATAATTCGTATCCTTTAGTTCTAAAACGTTTCTGTCTTCATATTGGCATATCTTGGATAAAACATTTTATTTTATATATTTTTACTAACTTCGTGTATAAAAGTTCGGACTTTTGGGAACATTTTGTGGCAATTTAAAAACAACCATGCTGAGGTGAATTTTTTTTAAGATTTGTTTTGAGGATTATCGTAGAATTCAAAAAAAAGGTATCAAATCACAACAAAATCTCAAAAGAAATCAACTTCATCAGAGCTTGTGACTTGTGAGGGCTCACAACGGCAAAACGTTCTGCAAATTCAAAATATTTAAAGGAAATCTGATCAAACGGATTCATATTTAATTCAAGTAAGAGGAGGTGGTTGGAAAATATAAATAGAAATCCCTTTAGGGTAAAACTATACAAAAAGCCCTACTTGACAAGACGCCCCATGACTCTGGCACGTACGTACATCGGTGTGGTTATATGCCTCACGCTAAGCTTATTCGAATCAGTTAAATTCACTGGTGAATTGCGGTAGTATGCGGTTGGGTTTTTTTTTTGTCACTTTACGAAATATTTCGTGAAAACAATTTTTGGCGCCCAAACTTAGCTATTGCTTCAGAAACAAAAAAACGTTGCATCAAAGATTTTTATTTACCTACTTTTTAAGTATAAGTTATCTCTTAGAAAGGGATGGGAATCCATAATTTTAGTGGGGCGTTTTGCACTGCGAAATTTACAAGATGCCCTAGTGGTTAGTGGAGTACTTCTAAAAAGCCTCACAGATTTTTTTGATAAACATGATTACCTATACCTATTAGAACTTCTTTCGATACTTATTTTGGAATGAAATGCCGTGGAATAACAAAAATACTACACTGCGGGTATCATGGTCTGAAAAACACAACCAAAGACGAAATTTCAGATGAAGATTGTAAAAGGTGTAGGTATTAAGAGTACTGAAAATTATTACAAGACCGCTTCTTTAGAAGATTGGATCCAGTGTACATTCTGTCAGGGTTAAATGAATTTTGCCGAAAAGATAAAAGACGGACAATGCAACGTACTTAATAACTTATTTTTCATACTTTTTCTTAGGGGTGTTTTGTCAATAAAATAGGGTTTTTTACCCTAAACCCTATTTACAAAAAAAAGTAATAATTAAACAAATTTATAAAAATTTCAAATGCCAAAGTCAAGAAAAGAGAGTATATTATTTGTATGCAATAAAAGATTTGTGATTTTCTTTTATTTTTTGTCGTTTATTTATGATTTCTAGAAAATGGGGCGTATTGTATAGTTTTACCATAAATTTAAATCTGTATTAATTTTATTTTGTTGATTTATTGTTTTTTTACTTTACAGGTTACATAACCAATTTTGTTTAAACCATTTACACCAGTGGTTTAATACATTGTAAATTATTTCTGCTAATCTCAAGTTAAATATTTTAACAGAAATTGTCAACCTATTGTTGACTCCGCTGTCCGTGGAAAGTGTCATAAATATTAAGCTAAAAATATATAGAAAAACTAGCTGGCCCGGCGAACTTCGTTCCGCAAAAATTCGTTAATGTAGTTAATGAAATTAATAATTCCGAGCTTTCGCTTCCGGTCAATTTAAATTCTTTATTAAAAAATTATTTAAAATCTTCCAATGACACTATCCGCGATACCAATAATCATTTTTAGTGTCCAGGCTAAGTTTTTCGAACTCACAATGGCGAAAATTTCCATACAAAATTGCATATTGTGACCTAGGAAATATTTAGTGTGAAGGTTAAAAATGATTATTGGTAAGGCCCTATGAGAATAGCAAGCGCGTTCTCATAGTAGTGTCAGATTTTTACTGACTAAAAACACCACCCTTCTAAAGATTGTTAGATACTGCAACTAAGATATAACTTATCAAGCAATTTTTCTATCATGAAATAACAACTTTTGAAGGTTACTTTCCAATGAAAGATCCTGCGTGTTCCGCAAATTAGACGCGGTTACTCTTATCTTGCCAAGTCGAACGGTTTCGTTCTTTGTAGACGGCGCAATAAATTTCTCTCGTCCAAGATTTGTCGGACTGTATTGTGGATATGTCCGATAAGTCGGTTTCTGTGCTTTCTCGCGAAGCTTCTAGTTTCAGCTTCGATTGTTGGAATTCCGAGATCCCTATGGATATCGTCGTTTCTAATATACCATGGTGCTTGTACAATTTCTCTTAGAACTTTATTTTGAAAAGTTTGTAGAATATTGGCATTTGTTTTCTTGGTACAACCCCAAAGTTGTATACCGTAGGTCCACACCGGCTTTAGCACTTGCTTGTATAAAAGCAGTTTGTTCTCAGTAGGTACTGAGCTGGGAATGTTTTCCGAGTAAACAGTACATTTCTCTATATTTGATATCGAGTTCTTTACGTTTCATTTTCACGTGCGAACTCCATTTTTTCTCAGTTTTCTTATAGGTGAAATTCACGTGAACAGATTTAGTTTCGTTGAGGGCGATCTGCCAGTTCCTTGTCCATTCATTTACCTTATTCACTGCGGTTTGCTAGGATAGCTGTGTCGTCGGCGAACGTACCAAGGGTAGTGCGATCTTCCCTTGGTATATCGCGAGTATATAACAAATAGAGAAGCGGACCAAGGACGCTTCCTTGCGGTACACCGGCCGAAATTTCTTTTAGCTCCGAGTATTCGTTTCCATTTCTGACACGGAAGAGTCTATTCCCGAGATATGAATATATTAAAAAAAAAAATTGTGCGACTGTATCCAACAGTCCCGAAATATATGTGTAAAACCGTGCGTGCAGTATGTGTGTGGCTTGATCCACGTCATTGAGTAAAGAGGGAGTTGTAATAACCGTATTCTTGACATATTATGAAATAACAATAATTTATTCATTCTGTGCTAGTTTCGGTAGAATAGATACAATCGGATTGTGGTAGCTGAAGTAAGATGTACATTCGAGACTGTAATCTATCTAGATTACGCTGGAAGACAGCATCGATGGTTGTTCCATATCGTGTTGTTGAAATTTTCCGGTTGGAATTCATTTGAAGATTAAATTTACCTATCTTATTTCATTCGGCTTGCATTGCATATTGTAGAGGTGCTGGTCTACGAAATTTTTGTTAGTTGTTGTCCAGCTGTGATTTCTGCGTGCCTGGTAATTCACGAAAGATTTGGCACTCGCGAGAGGTTTGCCGACACGTGAGCACGCCACATACAACCGACCATGTGAGAAACATGGAACGCTATGCTGATTACGGTTGTGTTGTTGTCTATCTCGGTCTCCAGTATGGACGACTGCATGATATTCTTTGTCTTTCCCGGAGTTCCGACATATTCTCTCGATTGTTAATATTCCGATCTGCCTGTACGTCCTGATTTTCTGCGGCGTGAAACGTTTGTCCTTCTTACTGGCGGCATGATCAAATTTGTCTTGGAATCGCCGAATCCCACACAAACTTTCATCCCCTATATCATCCTGTCAAAGTTTTGTTTTCGAAACATGAAGTAGCCTATGGCCTTCCTTGGGCCCAATCGAAACCATCCTGTATCGAGTTATGCGCGTAAAAACTCAAAACGCTCAACAACTCTTGTATTGTCTATCATCATCGTCATCTCAAACATTTTAACTTACTCGCTCATACAAATGCAAGGATCCTGAAAATACTCGGCACACAAAAATGATGCATTCAAACTACATCAAACACATCGAAGTATCTACTCCATTTTAAAAAGCTACTTAATACTTGTGTAACATAGTAAACATAAGCAAACTTATTAGGTGTATTTAAAAAAAAGTAATTTCAAAATTGTTTGCAACAACAATTTGCTTGCTAAATAATTAAAATAATTGACAACAACAATTGCCATTAAATTAAAAAAACAATTTTTTTATATTTGAAGTATCACTACTCGATTTCCACCCCGTTTATTTTTTTTCAAAGTGCATTTCCCCATACAAACTTTCATAACCTTTTTCATCCCCTCAAAGTTTTGTTTTCGCGACAAAAAGTAGCCTATAACCTTCCTTGGTCCAAAACGAAACCGTCAAGCCCAAAATCGTTGAAATCCAACAATCCGTTATCGAGTTATGCGCGCACACACGGACTTCATTGCCTTTTATATATATAGATGATAAAAAATAAAGCTTTTGTCCATTCAAAATCGACCTACCTCTTTTTTTCTCAAAAGAAGTTTTTCTATGAACTTGCTTCTTACTCCGTCAATAGTGGTCTGATTCGATTATCTCTCAAAATTTATATAAATATAATACTCCGACTTTTGGAATTAATTCCTTTTGTCGCCAACACTTCAGTATTTGAGTCTTACGACTGTAATTTCGTTTTCTAATAAAACATATTAAAACAATTTTTGTTTTACGTCATAGAAGCGAATTAATCAGATCTTTCAACGAGGAAACGAGTAGGTAATAGGAATCAAAAACAACACTCTAGATTTCATTTCATGCTGCACATTTGTAAATGACGAATTAGCAAATTAGGGTACCTTAAGACGTTGTAACATTCAAACACGGTTATGGTTGAATTATATAAACATCTGTTCAATTATTTGATATCACGTTTTAAAAATAATTCAGTTTCAAACAAACTCATTCTGGTTTTAACAAACTAAATTCTGTTTGAAATTTAGCCTGATGCAATTTCGGCTTTATCCGATGAAATTTTTCTTAATTTACTCATATGTTAAATTACACATAATTCTGCTTTAATTTTTCAATTCAAACTGTTTTTAATACAATACCATTTAAAAAAAATGAATAATAGTAATATTAAACATAAACGAATTTAAGCATACATATATTTAACACATGTATGTATGTGTTGTATGCATGTACCTATTTATTTAGTAGATATGTACTACTATTTTAAATTCAATTAACAAAGTTAAATAAATAAATTACAAAATATTTGTCTTTGTGGATAGTCAAAAATTTTTGAATAGGTATTCTCAACACATTCTTATTTTTAATTTTTAAATAATTTAATGAATTACCTAGTGAATTTACATAATCATACATATTTGTAGTTCTAACATCTATATAAAACTGCAAATGAAAGTCGAAATTTGACCTCAAATAGTAAGGCCGTATAATACTGGACATAATGCAGATTTGATGAAAGACAGTTCGGCAGTAGACGGTCTTTCATTTTATACAAACTTCTCCATTTATATTTAGATCTAAGTAAGTCTCACTATTGAACAACAACACAAATAGTAGGTTATCATTTACAAATAGCGATATCTTACAGTATATCAGTATCTTAGCTATTTCATTTCTATACAACAAAAACAACAGCGGGCCAAATCTAGTGCCCTGAGGTACACCACACGTCATAACTGCTATTAATGACAGTTCACTAACTATGTTGGTTCGTTTTTTATTTCTTGGAAAGTGTTCGAGTTAAAGCCCATCACAAAGATACCCCCTAACATCGGTCTTGTAGCAACTCTCAACGAGGTAAGACCTTTCAACAAGCTCTCAAATATAAAGTTAGAGAAACTGTAATTGATTTTGTTCTCTTCTTTTATTTCTCGTCTGAAATACCCCTCACGAGTATACAACCAGCGGTAACGATCGTTCTCGAAGCATCCTAACAGTAAGACTTTAGTATCTTTAACACCATATGCAATATTTAAAATGTTTGACAATTCATCACCAGACATAAATATTTAATTGATTTAACCCAAATAAGGTTAAATATTTTCATTTCACAAAAAAAAAAAAACTATTTCCTCAGTATAAATATGTTTAGCTGTCAATCAACATTCTGCCTCATGCAGAACTGAGCTACAGACCAAAATTGAATACATTACAATCAAATTAAATTAAATTAGCTTACTAATAAATTCACATGTTGAAGAGAGCAAGTCAAAATGTGTTTTTCTTAAATAAGTTTTTTCAATATACTTGCAGTAAAATAATATTTGAATAAACAAACAACACCACACACCCCTTTATCCAAATCTGACCATCGTTTACCAAGAACACACAACAATTTACACCCTTCTCTCAATATTTACTCATTTCAATTGTTAGCGAGAAGATTTCACTTGCAATCCAATAACCTTAACACACTTGCAAAACGTGTCCGCAGCATCCCCTGAGATGCTTATCAAACCCCTGATGGCTGTCGTGACCTGAAGGTAGTTTATTTTACTTATATACCCTTAAATACCAAATAACACATTTACAACTTGTTCTATATGCCACAACACTAAATGCAAAATACAACATCGAGGGTCTGACGTCTGAGGGTAAATTGAAGCAATTCACACGCCTGCTGCCACCCTATTTCATCAGAGCGTCTGTCTGAGGGGACATGCTATGGTGCATTGCATTGTACTCGTAAGTGTATTATTGATACAAATTTGCAATTATCTCGTTTTTGGGAACTCGACCATAAGACATTAATCACGGGATATGAAGTCGATTCAATTGATGTTGCTCTAGAGTCGTGTGCCTGTAGGATAAAGGAGTATACACAAATTGATGCGGACTTTTGATCGGAAGATTTGAAAGAGGAATGTTTCGTTTTTGAAAACAAACTCCAAGCTACTGCTAAACCAGGTGATGTTCTTTTACTTTATTCCCTTGGAAGATTAATTATTTATGAATCCGTTTCGGAAGCACATTTTGAAGTTCGAAAAAAAAAAAAAAAACAGTCAGCGCAACAGGTTACAGCATACAGATGAACCACGCAAAGGAAATTCGGAGTATGATATTCAAAGGTGAACATTTAGAGTAACCTGCAACCAAACAGCTTCTGCAGCTATTGGCCGTAGGCATGCAAAGCTGACATCACCGCCATTCAATAAGGTTATAGTAATAGAAGCAGCGTCTATTTGAGAGCGGATATGTCATTGCAATCAAGCTTCAAAATCAAGATGACTGAAAGGACATGTCTAATAAGATGCCCAGAGTTAAACAGAAATCTATCCCCTTAAATAAAAAAGCAAGAGAAACTTATCAGCTGCAATTGAATATATTCAAATATTGCCAAGTGCGTTATTGATGAACAGCGATATGGAAGTATATCTCAATGAAAAGGAAGATCTTCAGGTTCCACTTGACTCGGCTGAAGAGAATTATTATTTCAAGGATTTATGGGTAGGTACGATGAAAAATAATTTCTATATGGTAGAATCTATAGGCATCTGTACGCTGTCAAATAGAATAAGTGGAAGTGTGGAAGCTAAGCTCTTGATATGGAAGTAATATCCGACTCACAATCTAGCATTAGAAAAAGTTTCTTTGGGGCTGTCAAACTGCCTACAGAAAAGGTGACAGAAGATGCTCATGCAAAGTTGCACACAAAAGAGCAGTGACGCATGACTATAGTCAGCTATAGGAAGCAGTATCATCTAACTTCTACTTAAACGGTCACAAGATATGCAACGTTTTGCGTGAAAGTGTCAAATGCTTACGCTGAGGCAAATCCGGGAAGGGATCAACGAATTTCAAGTCGAGACTACCAAGCTTCGCATTGATTATAAAACCCAACCTCTGTATAACAACTGAAACAAATCATTGTCAGCACAGTTCTTCTATAAGGTAGTTAAGGAGTTTATTTGACTTGGTGTTGACATCAACTCTACATCCTCTATACCTTAGGCCTATCTTCCTTGAATGATACCAACAATTACCAACTTCTACCTATAGATAACGCTACCGCCCATTCAATCTTCTTCGACTAATGCCTGTAGATAACTACTTTTTAGTGGGCAGGTCAGCGGTCAGTCGCACTATATTCTTAGTCTGTCTGCATTGGTAATACCCTCCCAGGTTTTCCTTAGTGATCCATTTGCCGATCAGCAGATCTCTACCAATTCAAGAAAATAAAATAGTTCTGGTCCCAGCAGCTTTGCATGACATGACCACCGTTCTACAATAAATTAATGCCATCGATCCCTATGGGACTCTCGTAGCCAAATAAGTTTTACTTTCACTTTTACATCAGTCGCATTCATCGATCGTCAGCACACATTACAATACCAATGATGTTGTGGTGTTTGTCTGTTCAATAGGTAGCTAATGCTGATCACTGCCTGATTGTCCAGTGCAGCGTCGCCGCGAATAAAAAAGCTGTGAGGGCCATTTGGCAATTTTTTTAGGGCCATTTGATAAAAGCTTGGGCCAAATATTTTACATAAAAATCCTTCCTTTAAGAATTAAGCTACAATTTATTAATAATTGCATTATTCTCATTGTTTATTAAAGACATTTAACTTCTTAAATTTAGCTTATAAATAAATAAAAAATAAACACATATGTATTACCTACAATTTTCAATAATTCACAGACATCTTTTGGCTTTGTGAAACTTATATAAATAACTTAAGATTTAATAATATTTTAAGGTAATCGAAGATTATATATCTTAATTCGTTTTACAAGATCTGGTTTAACAATAAAATTTGATTTTTCCCTTAGCATCCTAAATAGTCATGTTTTGATGTGTATATAAGTTGGTGATACCAGAAGTCCTAAATTAAAAAGGCCCAAGCCTTGCATGACTTTAAATTTGCTGAAAAAAATTGATTTTAAAACGAAAACTTCGTCTTAAGTGCAGAAAATTTCCTAATGATGTCCGTCTGAAGTCCAACTAGGTATCTGAAGTTTTCTAAGGAAATAAAATAGGAACTGCAACCTATTTACAATAAAAATACCACAGTTACTGAAGTTGAACCGCATAAATTCTTTGAGGCTCATTAAAAAGCGAATAATTTCATTCGATAACCTATTTCCATTACCTATCCGTTTTTGTATTGTTCAGAGACGAAAAAACACCCTCAGTAGATGCGCTGCTATGTGAAAGACTTAATAAGTTACTTGCAAAAGAAGAAATATTTTTAAATAAATAATCATCAGTAAAATTGTTCTTTTCGTTCAACTGAAACCAATAGCGTCAATATCATGGTCTTCTTTATTTATTTCTTTTAAACAGTTTTGTAGATTTTCCATCATTACATATTTTCAGGGCAACTGAATAAGTTTGTAAATTTTATTCACAGACTTGTCAAATGATCAGAATTCAATCCAAAATTATCAATTTTTTACTTTAAATAATTAACATCGAAAGTTTGAAAAGCAGCTAACAAATTGTCACACAAATTTAATCTCCTTTTTCACTGTTTACAAAGTTATATACAAATATAATAGTTTTGAACTTACTTTAAGAAACTTTTTTTCTAGTTTTTTTAATCTAATTTAAACCCGTAATATGTCCAATCAAGAGATTTTAAACTTACTTACTTAGGTGGTGCTACAGTCCGGGGTGGACCTGGGCCATTTTAAACAGAACGGTTAGAATTCGACTTCACTATTATCATACTCAGAGTTTTTAAGTAATCTGCTTCCAAAAAGTGATTTTTAAAATGCTAGGTATACAAAAAAAATGTATTTTTGGTGCTTCACTTTGAAAACTTTTATTTAAATGAGTTATTAGTTTTAAAACATAATTAAGATTATTGTTAAGAACTAGGTATATGATATTATGTTAGATTTTCTAATTGGCCCGGGCAAAGGCCCAAAATAAAAAACAGGGTGCCAAAAGGCGCGATCGGTTACTTAGTGTCAACGCTGGTCAAGTGTCAAGTCAAGTTCTCATCCGCATGTATATGCAATGTTTCTTAATTTTTTCCTGGTTACAGTTTTGAAATGAGAAATGAAAGTTTGCCGCTATTGAGGAAGTCCATCAGCTAAATAACAAAAGAAGAACTGACCCCAAACAAATGGCAGAAAAGTTTCTGCAGACTTGTTCCCAACTTATTTCTAAATATAATTTGTAAGAAAGTCAACAAATTTTTGGAAATCAATCTCAGATAACGGACGCAAACACATTCTGGCTCACTTGCAATTGCTTACGCATTAGCAACTACTTTTTACCTATTTATCATCACATAAAAAAAAACGAGAGTGAATTTTCTCCCCCCGCTCTTATATTTTCCTTCCCAGTGATGACTAATTGCTTGTTTAACAATTAGCGACGGATATGAACGCTTTTACCATATTTCTCATCCTTCACGACCAGGGTAATCTTATTTTTCAATGTTTTTCCACTTTTTACACCCATTAGCCACCCTTGGATTCATTAACATGCCGACAAATCCTTAATTTGTTATTTTTCTCCGACAACGAGGAAGCCAGCACATCAGCTACACCCGAAAGGGTGTGGATAGAGAACCAAAAAAGGATTTCCCACTTTACCGTAAATAGACTGACATCGCTTTTGGCGAGTATTCTGCTAAGTGCATTTCATGTAAAACCATCGAAAGGATATTGACAGATTAGTTTGTTTGAGTGAAACCATCAATTATCCTTTGTCGTTGTTAATTGGGCCATTGTGCAAGCGGAGGCATATTTTCGTCCCAAGTGGCAACAAAAAAAAAAAAAAAACACACGTCACACTATCAAGTCAGATTTTTTGTTATATTAAAGTCGTCGTTTCATCGAGGACCAAAGTCTCCATCAACACGCCCATCATTGTCCTCCCGAAATAAACCAATTTCATTCACAAAAGTATAATTCCAATTATTTATTATCATTCACCGTGCGGGAGCGATTTCTCGGAATAGGCGTTCGGCGAATTCTTCTTTTCTGTCACCAATTAACCTGTCACGAACACATCGAACGACCAACGACAAAACTTTTCTTTTGGGGGCACACACAACTGCCACTGCCCAGGTAGAGCAATATCCTCTTCTTGGCAAAACCTCCCCATTAGCGTGGATATTTTCGTGTATGCATTTAACACTTCCATTGTACACCGGTTTGATGGCAATTTTCACCCATTCAATGCTCATCATTTGGGCTAGTCGTCGCAGCTCACCCCATGAAAACCGAAAAGCGAAATGGCAAAACTGGCAGCCGCTGCCCTAGGCAGCAAGAGGGTTGTTTTTGCTTTGCTTTTCTCTGGCTTCATCACATCGCTCTGTCGGCGCACATACTATAGGTATGCCGACCAACTAATGTGTGCAAAGCCTGTATGAGTGGTAAGGTTAGCTGAGGTGATGAAGAATGGAAATCTGTCGACCACAGATAAATTTGTTAATCATTTTGGCACGGCAGGTGGCTGGAAAGTTTCTAAAATATAATCACAAACCCCTCATCTACAATCTATTCGGTGCTTTGATAGATGACAATATAAGTTTTGCATTAGATTGTTCGATGTCATGTGCGCACGTCAAGATGAGATGGACGAAATGAAGCCTAAGAGTTATATTGATGGAAACTGCATTTAACTGTAGAAAACAGGGCATTGGTATGTAATTTATGGATAATTAAGATCAATGCCAGGGGTTTGCGAATGATTTTCGATTGTAAATAAAGTAAAGACCAAAATCAGGATGTGCAGTTGCAGAATACACCGAAGAAGCTGGTATATAGGTGACACTGCCTATGTATGAGCTTTTCAATACGGTTGGAGCTTAGGTCTTATCTACAGGTAAATGTTGGAACTAACTGGAAATAGTGCATCTAGATAACGCAACTACGAGCAAAAAAAAAAAAGAGGGGGATCACTGAAATAACAGGAGCTGTAGCAAACAATGTCGAGTAACAAACGCAAGTTGAACAACAGGTTTATTTAGCTGAATTGAAAAAGAGAACAGACTATACCATTTTATTACCCCTAGCACGCAAGTTGTATAGAAACTAGGCCTCAAACAAGAAGAAGCACTGCCTTCAAACTTAATAACTAGCTTAAAACTAAAATTAACCGGACAGGAAGAGCATATCCACCTTCACCTCTTTCTTAAGCCACCAACATTCGATGAATTGCTTTAGGATATCTATTTTGTTCCTTTGCGCAATTTCGGTACTTAAATGGAGGAGCTCCTGACCATGAGCCTCTTATCCCTTGCACCGCGGTGGCTGTGGTATAATAATGACACACCATCTTTTGTGTGGACTAACCCCTTCAGCGTACTCTTGGGGTGCATTAAATTAGGTTCACATAGCCAAAAAAAGGCAAATCGGCAATTTGAAAAAAAAAAAAAAAAACATATATCCCGTTTGAATCCTACTATGCCTTATAGCTGGTTAGAAGCGTGAATTCGCTAGCTATCAAACCACGTACTTAAATAGTAAGTTGCTCTTCGATAAATATGTCAAAAGTCAAAAAGTTCACGTTGTCACAAAAACCACAGATACCACTAGAACAAAAAAGAAATTCGAAAATTAGAGAAAACTCATGTAGGTACTCCGTTCGAATCCTAGAAGCGTGCATTAATTAGCTATTAACCCTCGTACTCAAATAATTAGTTGCTCTTCGAAAAATATGTCAAAAGTTCAAAATATTATGAAATGTCATTTCTTCGGAAATCCATCCAACTCTTTTGTTTTCCTATGGAAAATTTGAGAAAACTCATATATCCCGCTCGAATCCTACTATGCCACATAGCTCATTAGAAGCGTGTATTCATTAGCTCTCACCCCACATACTTCAATAATTATTAGCATCTACATGCTAGTTAAAATACAAAATACGTTTCTCACCGCCATCACACAGGCGGATTTTCCAAAAAACGTGGCCAAAATTATTTTTTTGTTTTTTATAGCTAATTATTGCATGAATTCATCAGGAAAACACATTTAGAAGAAAAATAAGTTTTTTCAGAATGTAATTTTTTAAAATTTAATGATTAAAAAAAAAAAAACCAAAAAATCACAGAAAATAAAAATTTTTAAATTCTATGGAAAGTAGAAATAAGGTAAGAATATATTAAGAAAAACGTAGAATTTGATTTAAATAAATAATAAATAATAACAAAATTATTTCATCGCTAATGATGTATAAATACCTATAGTAAGATATTTTAACCAATGCAAAGGATATTATTATGAAACTGATACGAACTCAGTTTCATCGACTAGGTACTGGTTTAGTTCAATGTTTTTTTTTAGAACATTAAAACTTCAGAAGGAAACGCTTTAACATTTTTAGGATAAAGTTTTCTTGTACTAGTAATGTATGGGTTAGAAGAAACCAACAGATTATGGAAAACATCATCCAAATTCTGTTGCCTTGAAAATTTTCTTGAAAAACTTTCTCGAAAAAGCTTGATATCTTTGTTTTGGTCTTCTTGGGCTTCCTCTTCAAGCTGTCCAATTCGAAGAATAGCATCCGACACAATTTCAGGGCCATGTATTAAAAGTTTATGCACTGTTGTTGACATATTGTAGGTTCCTTGGATACAAGTGCACAAACTTCATTACCGTATCAATGCAGTACTCCTTAAATTAATTTATTTTTATCGGGTAGCCACTAGATATTGTTAGTAACACTATCCGAAAGCGATTTATAATGTCTTGATCTAAGCTGGTTATTTGCGATGAAGTGGCAGAGTCATAAAAAAATCGGCGACCAATCCCATTTGAGTTCGGAATGCTTCCTGAATCCTTTTTTTACATTTTTCAATTTTTTTTTTATTTTCTTCACTACGTGCTTGGCATTGTCCTATCACTAATTTATAGGACAGATGAAATTTACATCCAAAAAAGCGGATTCACGCATGTAAGGATGATAACCCAAACCTCAATTTAGACTCTTATTTTCAGCGTTTTTGAAGTTTTACTTGACGATATTTTGCAAGATCGCAAAATATCGCAACTTCTTAAGGTGATTCCTTAATAAGCATATATTAAGGTAAATTTCAAGCTATTTTACATAACCGGAATACACCAGACAACAAAACTTTTTTCTTTATGAAACAAAAAAGTAAAATTTTTTTTTTGTCTCAAAAGGTATTGATTTGACCACCTTCCAAATATAAGTAAAACTCAAAATTATATAATAACTTTGCATTTTAAATATTCTACTTACTACTAGCAACAGATTACATAACAATTTATTTTATTTAGTTTACACAAAATATTTAAAAACAGCAAAGAATGTAAACCACTTATCAAACACCAAACTTGGTATTGCACGCGCTTCACAAAACCTTCCAATTTAGAAGCATCAACTGACGAAACGGTTGCAACAAAAATAGCGATATTAATCATATTATATGCTCATGTAATATGTTAACAACTTGGCATGAAAAAAAAAACAAAACAATGGACTTTTTTTTTAAATAGTTTTGGCCATGTTTTTTGGAAAATCCGCCTGTGTGGCCAGCGGCCGCCATTGTAGTCCAATAATTGCTAATTTTCTCCAGTTTTTTTCTGGTATCCCCAGAGGCCACATCCAATGGAGTTCTGAACAGGCTTGTTTCCGATTTTTGGAAATTGATTTCCAACTTTCAATAGTCGCAACATCTCTGATCTCTTAATTTGCTCGGAGTCACGCTGCAGAAGGATGTTGATGACCTCGATTTTTGGTCCTGACCTGTACGCCACTAAATCGTCTGCGTACACAATAGCATGTCTGAGGGAATCCACTAGATAATTTGTAAAAATATTGAAGGGGCCGGAGAATTCACTGCTCCCTGTTGCCAGCTTTTACAATGAACTTCTTTCTCATAAACATGTCATAAATTATATATGACAGCGGTTTTTCAAAGGCCTTCTCAAAGCCGACCAGGCAGGCACCAGTGCATTGCTTCTTACTTTTATTCCACTGTCATGGAATTTTCCCGCCAGATCAGCTATATTCACAGGACAGTTTCTATATAGGTTCTGCAAAACACAATACCACAAGGATGTGACGCCGAATTAGCGCATCCATGATTGGTGCTACGTGACGGAAGTTGTTATTGTTTAGCATTTATAATCTACATAATTCAGCGACTCCGTCGCGTAAGTGGTAATAATAGGGATTGAAGATTTAAGAATTTGTGGATGAAATGTCCATTGCTACTATAGCAAAGCATACCACAGTGCCGGTCGTACCATGGAACTATGAAGAATTATCCGTACCCTCTCCGCTAGACAAGTGCGAGGAATTTTATTGCTTAAAATTATGTTATATCTACCATCATATGAAAGGTGGTGCCTTACTTTTCATATCTATAGTTTCGTTACTTCGAAGTATGAAGTATAAACTAGTGCTTATTGGTTAGTGTATTGGACTACTAAGATGGTGGTCCGAGTCCCCGAAAAAGCCTGATACGAAAGTCAAAAATGATCGTAACTCAAACTGTGTTCGAAGTATTCGTTTCGGAACGAAATAAATGAGGCGTATAAATGCGATTACTTCATATTCAAATATTTTACAGCAATTAGATGTCCGGAGAGCTTCGGAAAAAAGTCATCTGCGAATTTTTCCGAAAGTTGTATCGGAACAGATATCTCTAAAATTTCGTTCCCAGCGGATGACTCGATATGCCTGAATAAATGCAAATGCAAACGCAAATCAACAAATATTTTTACCATATCCAGGGATTAAAGGCTGTAAGCTTGGGAGTACATCGGGCTTAGAAAAGAAAAGCGTAATTAAATGAGTAATGTTTTTGAGTTAATTTAATCTAATCCGGTTTTCATCGCTCCCTACTCGCCATTTCTATGGACATTTCGTTTTGCACAGGCATAGTAGGTAGTGTTTATTCTTTGTCCTTAAAAATCAATCGTGCTGACTTGGATTTAATTTGGCACACCTTCTTAGCTTCTAGCCTAGCTTCCCATTCATTTCATTTTTGGAACGAATGGAAGGGATTTACAATTTTATGCCGATTCAAAACGGCTAATTGAGAAGCTCTTTCAAGACAGTTATATCTCGGATGTTTGTCAGACGTTCGCGAGAGGTGGCGCAGTGAAAAAAACCCTGAGTTGGAACACCTTCTTCCATCACAAATAAAAATTAGTTTATAATCCATTTTTTCATTGGATAACTACAATCCAGCAATCGAATTAATTTTTCAATAGTCTGCCACGACCACCCTCGAAGAACCAATTTAAATTTAATTCTCTCTAACAAAAGAACCGTGAAAAGCTCTTCAAAAATTATTCAATTATGTGCGGTTTAATTTTGCCCTCTCCCAAGGAAACACCACAGACAGCTTATCGACCGAATAATAGAACTCTACAAAATTGCCACATATCGAGGGGATATAAATACACATCTATACATACCATTTGCATCCCTTCTCTGTCATACCCGCACCTATTCATTAACCCACGCAAACAACTGTGTACATATTTGTAATAGACTCTCATTCTATGATCGCTTAAAGCACATACAGTCATACACCTACAGCTAGAACTGATTTTGCAAAAGTTAACAAACCAATTGAATTCGTCCCGTGAGACACGCAATCATGCTCCTTTACGCAGGACTCACTTCAATTTAATCCACTTAAAGAATTACAAAATGTTAAGAAAAAACGAGACGAATAACGGAACGCGATACGGGGTGGTGGATACATCATGATTTGGTATCTTGAAATAATCCCCCAGGAGTCCTTGTGCGATTCCGACACGAAAATCACAACACTTTGGTAGAACATTTGTAACAAGTGCGCCGAGACAGAGCACAAGTAGCATCCACCCATCCGCACGTTATCTATTTGCTAACTATTTATCTACCACTCACGCACACTTATCCACCTGCCATTTAAATAGAAAATATGTACCAAACGCAGTTAGACGAGCAGACACGGGAGGGCAACAAAAAGAAGTAATAAGTGATTAGGGGTTGAGCGCGCACATCCTCTTTTTGCAAGTGACGGTTGGTAAAGAACAAAAGGACGACAGTAACTGTGTGGTGTGACGTGATGGCATCGGGTACAGATAAGTCAAATCAACGCAACTCGACCTAATCTAGGAAATTAATTTTTCTGGAGAATCTCCTGGGGGTTCGTAGGTTGTCACGGTTTTGTCCTTTTTTCCAGTCGATTTGGAGTTACATTTTTGCCACTTTGCCTGTAAAGGGACTGCGGAATTTGCTGCTACTTTTGAAAAGTTTGTCTCCGAAAGCAATTAATAACAGGTAAAAATCGGTTCCAATGGAAACCAATAAATTATGCCTTTACCAACACATAAAACAATGCCCCTAAGGATGAAATGCTATCGACGACATGCTGTGTTAAAGATTCTTTGAAAATGAATTGAAGTTGAATTTTATAAGTGGATGAAAATTTTGAACTTTCTTAAGCTCTTGTGGTGCGCTTGTCGCATTGGTAAAGTATTAGATTAATGAAACTAAGAAAGCAGTCAGTTCAAGCCAAGACAAAACTCCAAAGCAACTGACTACTATGATGCAATAACAAGAGAGGGTGGTATTCTCGTATGCAATTGTAAATAGTCGCATTGGGGTTTTTTTCACACAAACCAAGGAGCAGCAGAACCCTACATATTTTGTCACAAAAATTATAAAATAACCTTGCAAACGTCCTGATAAAGCTTTTTAATTTATACGTTCGGACCATAAGGTCATAGCAGCTATGGAATTTGTAGAGCCTCCTATTGATTCGTAAAAGGCTAAGTCTTGTAATTTCAGTCAGGTTTTATCACGATAAATTACAAAAAAAAAATGTCCAAAATGCTCCAAAAGTGAAAAAATGTTGCAGCATTTATTTCTGTAAGTGTTAAGTTTGCTAAAAATAGTTTTAGAGATAAAAAGTGCTTGCTCACAATTGTTTTTAATAAATAAAATTTTGCTGTCGTGCAGGACTATTTCCGAAAGTTGCTACCCCAATACTTGATGAAAACATTATAACTTTGAATAGTTAACGATGTCCTGCCGAGGACATGTCAAAGAAAACGCGAACGTGAAACATAATAGCATATGGCTCATTTTTGTATTGGCCTTCGACTATCGTGATATAACACATAATAAATATATTTAAGTAATAAAAAAGGCTATTAATTTTGAGATAACTTGTCCACTTTGGTTTAGTTTGACATAACTTATTTAAAAATTTTTGTTTCGAAAAGTACTCTCCTTCAACTGTTAAGCTAAAAATGGAGAACAATCAGGAACAACGCATTGTTGAAAATGCAAACACTTTTATCAAAAAAAGTTGCTTAAAGTCAGTGTTAAATTCGCGTGGAAAACGAAAGACGGAATCATTTTAAAACTATGAACTATTTATGCTTTTTGAATAAAATTGTTGTAGGTAACCTATAGAAAACCATTGTACATGCCTTAGATATACGTCATTCAATTTAAAAAAAAAAAAAAATGCCACCAAGCTAAGCTGACCACACTTTTGTTCAAATCATAGGTACCTACCGTTCTCGAGAAAAGTCCCAGTTTTGAAAATAGTAACACTGGCTTAGGGTGGCTATGATTGGAAGTAGGGTTCGTATTAGACCGCCATTTTTACATAGATGTACATACATGTTAGATTTAAGAGGTTTGTTTTTGAATTGGCATTAGAAGTTATAAACCTAGTTACCCTGGAATATCGAAATGCCATCGTATGAGACAAGATGCAAATTATTCGGTATCTTACCTCTTTTTAAGCGTAGACAATATTTTTCACTTATGTTCATTCGGGACTTGATAAACAACCATATCGACTACCCTTTTCTTTTATCATTGATTGGTTTTTATGCTCCTTCTAGAATGCTTAGAAATCGTTTTTTATTTTATGTTCCTTATCATAGAGTTAAATATGGTTGTAATGAACCAATAACCAGATGCCTAAGAGAATCTAATAATTATTATAGTAGTTTGTTTGAGTTTGATCTTAGTAGGGACTCATTTACGAATAAGAAGAATTTATATCGAGTAATCTAGCGAGAGCAGTGAATGTTCTCATTTGATGTAAAAAAAAAAGAACATACCGATGGAAACGCGGTGGGAGTTTCGGATTGTGAAAGGCACCAAATGGCTGGAATTATTTTATTTTCAATATGGTTGAAAAGAAGAAGTGCGTAATATTTGCTAAAAATAAGGTTTGCGTCGCTGTTATTGCATTTTTAATGAAAGTGCGGTATTGAGTTTTAAAAGGATGTATGAACACAGATTGGCTTTTGGGTAGTAATTTTTACCGAAATAATTACAAAACTTGTTTATTCGATTTTTTGGAAAAAAACTATTTATGGGATCTTATTAACTATTATTTTATTATCCTAAATATGTATTTCGATCAAATTCGTTAAAGCGGTTTTTGTAAAATTTGGCAGACAAGACAGTAGCAAATATTGCAATGTTTAGTTTGAAAAATATTATTGCTTAACTATTTACCTAACTGAAAACTGATTACAAGTTATTGTTCGGAATGTAAGCATTACTTCGTTTTTTAAACTTTTATCTTGATCGAAAATGGGGATTTCGAGATATGAGCAGTTTCTTAAATTAGCGTTTTCCGTGCTTCGAATTGAAAATATAGGACACAATAATTTTGGAAACATCAATTTGACTCTAAGCTAGCTTTTTGGTCAAAATCGTTATTGCTGTTTTCAGGTAAACCAAACAAAACTGTTTAATTTTGAAAAAAATTCTATTTTCAAAAAAAAACATTGTACCTACAATAATATAAAGAAAAACTGAGTTTGATAGATATTAAATTATAAATGACCACACTACCTTAGGAATGAATTTTGTTACAATCGTATGGACCGTTTTCGAGATATATGTAGATCACAAAACTCCGAATCCGAAGTTTGAATGAAATCCAGCCAGCCGTTAAGGCTGTAGGCCTTTGGAAGGAAGGACAGGCAGACAGACGTGCAGAATTTAGCGACCCAGTTTTTTGAGTTCCTTTATCATCGTAATGTCAGAATTGATTAACCAATCGAGTTCGAATTTGTTTACTAAAATAATAACTAACTTTCTCTTACAAAGTAATGCAGCAAATTAAAAATACAATTGAGCAAAAAAAAAAAAACCAATCGGAACTAAGATTTGCTTGCACTTAGCACAGTTCATCACTTCATATTGTGAGAATGTTTATTTCAGGCCTATACTGATAAAGTACAACTTTTTGAAGCCTGTTATGCGGGTCTATTTAAGTGTCCGTCGAAGCACAGCCTAAAACGTTAAAGGCAAGAAATAAAAATATATTAATTTGCGTACATAATATTATAAAAGCGCTAAAAATGCGTATGGAATCCAGGTCCATTTGAATTAAAAAGCTTTCTCATTCTGTCTGATATAAATGTCAGACGTTCTCAAGAGCTGAAAAGAAGCAATTTATGTGTTTTCTTGATATCCGTCACTCGGTAGTCCAGCCGACTTTTCAGTTTTGCCACAAAGCTAAAAATAAGCTTGAGAAAATACCTACATAAAAGTCTGGTTAGGAGAGCTGTGCAAAAGAGTTAACAAAAAGTTAGGTTAACTTCGAAACATCTGCCAAACGTAGCCAAAAATCAATAAAAATTGGATCATAAAAGGTTAGATTATAGCCAGAAGCCAGATGTTCGTAAGTAACCCAATCATTGCTCAGAAGTGGACTCTAATACCCTATTCGCGAGCCGAAAACTGGGTTATCAAGAAAACACTCGCAAACTTTATCGAAAACACATAAGTTTCCCCCACATTTTTCAGTTTTCAAAATGAGTCGTTTAAAGTCGTTTTCCACGAAAACACCCCGCAAACTATTTCCAATCGTTGGATTGTTGACAAAAACACACCTTTCGTACAGCCGACCGAAGAAGTCACAACTCACGTCTTAAATTAATTTTTCACACTTAATTGATGCGCTAATATTATTTTTTAGTGCTCTGAATTTATTTTATGTTTAATTTACGATTGGAGTTCAATATATTCGCGGTATCGACATGAAGGAAAACACGAATTAAATTAAAAATATTTTTATTTTTCAATATAATCTTCTCGATGTGAGCATTCGAGGCAGCCATCTTGCACTGACTTTGGAAAGATTTATACAGTCATGAAGAATGGTGTGTATGGTACCAATAGAAAGGTTAATCTTCATAGGTATCGTTTTAACCATTACTCGGACATCCTCAAGTACAAGTTTCTCGAGGTGCCATGAATTAAAGCCATATGAACTAACGCCATAATGGCGTAAATTCACTTTCAAATGCGAATTAACGCCATAATCCACTTATGGCCTTAATTCACTTTCAAATGAGAACTAAAGTCATATGGTTTTAGTTCGTTTTAGAAAGTGGCCATAGTTCTCATTTGAATGTGAATTAAAGTCACTCGCAACATTCTCAATAATTTAAATAATATAACTCCAAAAACTCCACCCAACACCGACGTCTTGGTCAGAATATCTCAATAGACAGATATAACTTTGAGGTGGTAAAGGACTTTGTCTACCTAGGCTCCGCTATGAACTCAGACAATGACACCAGCGCTGAGATTAAACGAAGAATAACTCTTGCCAATCGCTGTTTCTTTGGGCTGAGAAAGCAATTGAGTAGCAAAGCCCTCTCTCGAACAACTAAAGTGACCCTCTATAAGACCTTAATCATCCCAGTCCTTCTTTATGGTGCAGAGGCATGGACTCTATCAAAAGCGGATGAGGTTACTCTTGGTTGCTTCGAGAGGAAAATTCTTCGAGTAATTTTCGGTCCCGTCTGCATTGACGGTGAATGGAGGAGGAGATACAACGACGAACTGTACGGGCTGTACAGCGACATCGACCTAGCCAGAAGAGTGAAGGTCCAACGACTGCGGTGGCTGGGTCATGTAGAGCGAATGGACGTGAATGCTCCAGCCCGGAAGATCTTCGAATCCACACCCGAGGGACGGCGCAGTAGAGGAAGACCGCGACTCAGGTGGCGCACGCAAGTGGAAAGGGACCTTAACCAACTTAGCGTGCGAAACTGGAGACAGCTGGCCAAAGATCGTGCTGGCTGGAGACGCTTGTTGGTTGAGGCCCAGGTCCACCCCGGACTGTAGCGCCACCTTAAGTAAGTAAGTAAGTAACTCCAAAAACTAATAATGCATGTTTCACTTTGCTAAAGCGAAATAAAGCCGAGTCGGCCTTATTTCACTTTGCATTTATAAATACATTCTTAAATTAATATTTATTTTTGAGACAATAGTAATTTGCGCAAATTATGAAATGTGTATGGGGGGGCATGCTGCCCCCCTGCAACCCCCCTGCTTGGGTTTACTGTTGGATTACGGGGTGGGTGCGAGGTTTTCTACTTATGTTTTTTGTTGAATTTTCAAATTGAGATTTTTAGACTTCGAGATTTTTGTCATTCGAGATTCAAAAACCTTTATGGCATTATTTCACATTCGAATGTGAATTAACACCATAGGTATGGCGTTAGTTCACATTTAAGTGATGGCTGTAGTTCTCGTTTGAAAGTGAATTAAGGCCATAAGTGGATTATGGCGTTAATTCGCATTTGAAAGTGAATTTACGCCATTATGGTGTTAATTCATATGGGCTTCGTTCACGGCACCGTTTCTCGACTTGTGTAATGTTTTCTCCGGTGCAGCCGCAGTTAGTGGGCAGCCTGAGCGAGGATCGTCTTCAATGCTCTCCCTGTCCCTTTGAAATAAACTTGACCACTTTTGAACAGTTGACAACGAAAGTGCAGAATCTCAAAAAACAGCCACCATCTCTACGTGAATAATTTTTTTTTACTTTTTCCTTGTTTAGTAAGAAATTTTATCACAGCGCGGTTCTCAATTTTAGTGATCATCGTGACACCAGCCATTTCAATTAAATTTTACAGTAAAGCACTTGATAACGGGGCTACTAAAATTACAAAATATTTTTTTCATATCTTTGGAGTATCCCCCCCATACCGCGAATATATTGAACTCCCCTTAATGCTAATGAAATTTGTAAGCAAAATACATACTTCACACGGAAGTTTCACGACTAGTGTCCGAAAGCTGTTTGAAACTTCAAACAAAAGCAAGTTGGTGTCAATGCATCGACGAGTTTTCGACGAACACACGGTTTTCGGCGAGGTGCGAATAGGGTGTGTAACGTGTAAGCCTTAAAACTGGCCAGACTTGCGGGAATATTCAACACTACTGCTGCTCAAACGGACCTGTTGCGTCGACTAATTGTATTTCTGCAAGTCGGTTCTGACTTCTGACATAGATATGACAATAAAAAAACATCAACGTGAAACTTTAGTTGCTAGGAGGAGAAATGTGTCTCTAGCAGACAAAATTCAGCAAAAATCTTATGCCAAATTTGCGAACACAGTAACAGTAGTAATTTTTCCTTTCAGCAATATGTCAAATTTGATTGCATTGAAAGAACGACAGTAAGAGTAGGTATGCAATAAAATATAGGGTGGGCATTTCATATCATATCATGCAATTTCATTCGTTGAAATGTCGCTGAGCAGAGCACATCGTTGCGTTCTCGCATTAGGTTCCCATCTACCATATTCTTGTCATGACTACACTTGTCTCTTTTATTCCAAGACGTAGTTTCAGCGCTACAAGCGTCTATTCGCCACTCAGCCATTGTGGAAATGAAAAACAAGTGTCACACTGCACAGAAATTGCAGCTCATTTCATGAAATCGATACCATGAAATGAGCTGTGCAATACTTTTCATGAAATTGGTTTCTTCGTGAAATTTCTTAATCTTTCGAAATCATTTATTATTTTTTTTCTCTATTAAGAACAAAAGATTGGATCCGCTTTCCAAATAATCTTTGCTTACTTTTATTCCAATCCCAAAGCCACCATAGGAAAGCAAACTTTTAGATATATTTTCAAACAGTTCAAATAAGCTGCTCAATTTTTGTTTGCATCCATATCGAACATGTTTCCCACGTAACCACTGAAGTAATTAATTGGGATCACCGGATTTCGAACGTAAGGTTCAATCGATTCGACGATTCTCCTTCCACATAAACCATCTTTTCACTAGAGACCCACTTGAGCTACAGCCCCGCATAAAACACACAAGCAAAATGAACCCCGATAGGTGTACCTACCTATTCGAAGTACAATGTATTCCCACCATGTAACTGGCGTTTCGATGGAGCCTATTATCGGTGACGGGAAATTATCATCAAATATTTAACACGTATTGTTGGCGCAGCCACTTCTGTCCGATTTGAAGATTAAATTAAATTGAGAGCAAAACAGAACAATACGCGTCCGCGTCCGCGTGAGATCAACGAACAAAACGGACAGACGGACAGAGGGACATACAACAGACTCAGAGGGAGTTGCTCCGCGCAGAGGTTCGAAAATTACTCCGAATCATTTTGTATTGTGGGCATTGTGTGGCGAAGGCGAACTTCGGGCGAGAAAAGAAACAGCGCTCTCAAAAATGGTCGATGGGCTTATTTCCTCAAGTGGAAGATGACCGGAGCGGCCGTATTGTTTGCGGGTGATCTTTTGATTGTCGTCATCCAATGATGGAGAACGAAATTTTAAATAATTCCTCTGCTCCGTGTGATGGGTGCATGGCAACTTAATTACAACTGTTGACAACGTCAAGATGATTTTTATTCCCGGCTTCCATCGTTATCATCATCGCGGCTCGATCGACGACGGGTTATTAGTCGATCATGAGGAGTGCATCTTTTTCCTGCCTACCTATACCGGGGGAACAAAAGGCGCACACATTCACTCACAGCGAGTTGAGTGACAATGTAGATGTGTTGTTTTTTTTTTTCCTCTCTCGTTTTTGGTAGATGGGATTCCTTAGAACTAATTTCTTGCCCGGGTGAGGATGGTGAGTGCCACTTGACGCAATGCAGTCTACGCTGTGCAGCTTGTTGAATTGTTCTCCTGGTAGATTGTGTCTCTTTTTTTTTTTGTGTACCTACTTGTTCCCATGTAGGAATGGATGCGCCAAGTGGATGATATCGATTCGAAGAAACACCTCCTTCACAACGTCAGTTTGAAGGGCTTTTCTTGGTAATAATTAGGAGATGATGAATTATATTTGTTTTTCTCGGGGAAGCATATTCCCAGTGCGTTCCTCTGCGTATGAAGATAGTTCTTTTGCTTAACGGAAAAGGAGCTGCATCATTGCAAGTTCTATTTCGAAGACGTTGGTCCAGATGAGGCATCTCAGTAGCGGTATGTTAGGACCTTAGATAGCCCAATAGTGACACAGAGACTCCGCAAATCAGAGTCAGCAATGATTCGAGTCGAAGACATGCAGTACGTAACATTTACTGAAAGACAAAGTACCTAATAAGATGAGAATGTTGGAATTGATACGCTCCTCATCGCCATTATTGGTTTGTGCCAAAATAAGAGCTGATTTCATTCATAGGCTTCTTCACTTACAAGAAATTTAAAAACATCTACAGTGACAACAAAGTTCGAAATCGTCTGCGTTACATATATTCTGTCTCATTCAAAATAGTATAGGCAACTAACTCCCCAAGTGTGTAATTCAGTCATACACCTCCTACTGATGTACACGGAAAAAATTTTAAGATCAAATCAAGAAAAATGAGCGCAGAATCACTAAAAGTTTGTCTAGTTTTAGAGCTTAGCTCAGGATTTACTGATTCACGACTTCTTATTCGCAATTTTAGAAATTGTAAGAAGTGAAGATATTGACCCCCAAAAATCGTGAATCAACACTTCTCATTGTCAATAATGATCAAACGAGAAATACATATTGCCATAGCCGATCGCAATTTTAAACAAGTAGTTATAAATTTGATATTACTATGGTTGTGAATTGCAAAAACATTTCGCAATTTACCACTTTTCTGTAGTAAATTTGATTTCATCCCTTACCGAATTGCAAACATTTAGTCTTGAATTGCAACTCATTAGTGCTGATTTGCTACTTCTGTAGTTGCAATTTACAAATTCTTAATCGTAAATTACAACTTCTTTTTATCAATTTGCAATTCATATTTTGCAATTTGCAATTCATATTTTGCAATTTACGATTCTTGAGTAGTGATTTGAGGCATCACCGTCTTAAATTAATAACGTTTTATCGTGAAATTAGAAAACTTTATTTTCAATTTACAACTTATATCTTGTGATTTACAATCAGAATTCATAGTCGTATTTTATATTTTTGTTTCCTCTTGATATCCTTGAGAATCATATGACGTCATATCGTCCGGAGACAACGGGATTTGTCTGGGGTGGTTTTTCTGTCTATGCTGAAATTATTAATACACGCAAATTGTTTAGAAGAACTTGTATTGATACGAACCTTAAAAAACCTTTTCGATTGCACACTTTAATATCCATACCAATTTACTTCTTTTCTAATAGCGAGACATATCTTCATTCTGAAAAAAATAAAAATACAGATTTATATACCTACTTTAGTTTTATTTGTTTTTCCATTATTAAATAGGTAGGTACTTACATGATATATATTCCAGAATGCTTTATAATGGTTAGTACACTCACTATCACTGAGAACTAGTTACACATAAAAAAACGACTGCCTTAAGCAAAGATTCAATACCGACTGTCACTGTGTGTCGCTGCCCATGATTGCAGCTGTCCAGCAACACCACAAACATATTATGTATGTATATTGATCCATATAAAGAAAGGATTTCGACCCATGGACTATATCGTTACTGTCGACTACCTGTGCATAAAAAAAATCGAGCTGTCGTGGGACGGCCGAAAGAAGCGAATCATTGGACGTAAAGTATTGGCCCGTGTTACGTGGCGGCCTATTTAAAATTCATTTTAATTTTTCATAGTGCCAGTTAGATTACTCTCTCTGTTCCTCTTTCGCTCTCTACACACATATATTTAAGAATTTTTCGACTTTTCTTTTTTCCTAAACCATCCCTGAATCAAGATGAACAACACAAAACAAAAATCATCCAAATCGGTGGAGCCGTTCAATTCATTTTAATTTTTCATAGTGCCAGTTAGTTTAGATTACTCTCTCTGTTCCTCTTTCGCTCTCTACACACATATATTTAAGAATTTTTCGACTTTTCTTTTTTCCTAAACCATCCCTGAATCAAGACGAACAACACAAAACAAAAATCATCCAAATCGGTGGAGCCGTTCAATTCATTTAAATTTTTCATAGTGCCAGTTAGTTTAGATTACTCTCTCTGTTCCTCTTTCGCTCTCTACACACATATATTTAAGAATTTTTCGACTTTTCTTTTTTCCTAAACCATCCCTGAATCAAGACGAACAACACAAAACAAAAATCATCCAAATCGGTGGAGCCGTTCTAGAGTTTTCATCTTCCAAGTGCGCCATAGAGGGGGAGTTAACGCTACGGTGACGATTTTTCTCGGATTACTCCCCATCTTTTTGAATAATTTATATGCGTGACCCACCGACCGTCCGTAAAAAAGCTATATTCGCTTCAAAAAATTTCACACGTTATGTAGTTAGTTTCCATGGAAATTACAAAAAATATTTTGCAATTTACGACTTCTCTACGTCAATTTACGTTTTCGGTTTAAATGTGGTAAATTATTATAAGATTTTATTGATTCATCATTCAGTGGTGGTAAATCACCAAATATTTTTCGCAATTTGAGATAGCAAAGTGCTGTTTACGAAATTTGCCTATTGAAGTTGTAAATTGCTCCAAACAATCTCGCAAATCACTACAAATTAAAGAAGCTCGAATTAATACTTTTAATCGCAAAATGCAACAAACAAAATTTGATATTTTTCGCCGTTTTCACTGACAAATTACAAATTTTTATATCAATTCAAGAAAAAATCGTTGTGATTTGCGAAAAATATACGATTCGTGAATTACAACTCAAAATGTTGCAATTGGTGATTTTCAATTCTTTCCGTGTACCTTCAAGTTATCCACACTGCGAAACGTGTCCCATAGGTACTGTAGTTGTAGCCAGACAAGTTCTTTGTTCCGAAGAGTACAAATTCATTTATCGAATTAAATTATACCATCCAATTATAAGAACCCATCTCGTTGCTAAATGAACTGTAAATGCTTTCACAGAATTGCCAATTACGACAGCCATCTTTATTGGCACACACATCTACCTACACCTTCATAATAATAATTCAACCCCCGAAAGCCCGACGGGCAAAAGGAACTTCTTTATTGAGTTCGTTAAAACAATGGAACGCCTGTGCTCAATGTCTACGTCGCCATTTTTTTTTTGTAAGGATATTCCGTCATGGCTCACAATGATTGCCATTTATAACCCTCATAATTGCCTCTTGCTATAAAGTTGGTATGTAGGTGTGTATATGTGTGTATCTCAGATCGAAACAAGTGGAAATAGGTACAATTTTGAGGTATGATGGCGTATGACCACCCTCGCTCGATGCTTATTAGCAGAAAATGCTGGCGAGGAGCTTACTCCCATATATACACCCTTTCGTCTATATGAAGTGTTTAATGAGGCAGGATATTTCTCTTTTTTTAAGGATACCCATTGTTTCTGAAGATTGCACATTAAGATGTGGGTGCAACAATGCCAAACCACTGGATGCATAAATTACCCTCCTCAGATTTCCGTTAATTGTGCTACGCGAGCAAAAAGTTAAAAAGGCTTAAAATGTAAGTATCTCCTTATAGCGTTATATATTGGCGAGGGTTTATCGATATTAATATATGTATGTGTATGTATTTGAAAGTCAGCTCAAGACAGTCGAATTATGGAAAAGAGATTGTCGTTTTTGTGTAAGTGGACCGCAAATTGGATGTTCAAGGTGGTGCCATTGGGCTATGCATTAATACAGTTGTTGCACTCTTTGATTTTTGTGAGACGCTTGCCGTTTTGAAATGAAAAAGTTGAGGAAGTCAGAATAGAGATAACGGAGAGGAAAATTGATCAGTCGGAAAAGTTCTAAAGTATTTCATATTCGATAATCTCTCTAAATTGAAAATGTAATCACTTTGTTAAATGGCTGACATTTCTGACATCTGTCAGGCTTTTGACAAAATATAGGTGGTTTCTGGTTTGTTATGCAGCACAGCATCTACAAACACGTTTGAATTTACGTCGCATGTTTTTGCTATTAGAGGCACTTACGAACAAGGTTCATTTTGGAGATGGTGAGAATACGTGTGCCTCTACCTACAATTAAAAAGTATCACTTGCTCCACAATACGAGCCGTTACTTCAAATCCACCGAAACCGAATTAAATAATTTTAGGAGCTACAAGAGGAAGAAGCTTTTCAAGTCAGTCAAGGCAGATAAGTCAGTCAAATCAGTCAAGTCAGCGAAGCAAGTCAAATCAGTCAATTTATTCAAGTAAGTCGAGTCAGACAAGTCAGTTAAGTCAGCCAAGCCAGTCAAGTCAGTCAAGCAAGTTTAGTATAAGTGAAGTCATTCGAGTCACTCAAGTCAGTCAAGTGATTCAAGTCAGTCAAGTAAGTCAATTCAGTCAAGTCAGTCAAGTCAGTCAAGTAAGTCAAGTCAGTCAAGTCAGTCAAGTAAGTCAAGTCAGTCAAGTCAGTCAAGTCAGTCAAGTCAGTCAAGTCAGTTAAAATAGTGAGGTCAGTTAAGTAAGTTAAATCAGTCAAGTCATTCAAGTCAATCAAGTCAGTCAAGTCAGTCAAGTCAGTCAAGTCAGTCAAGTCAGTCAAGTCAGTCAAGTCAGTCAAGTCAGTCAAGTCAGTCAAGTCAGTCAAGTCAGTCAAGTCAGTCAAGTCAGTTTAGTATAAGTAAAGCCATTCAAGTCACTCAAGTCAGATAAGAGAGGAACAGAATACTTAGAATCTATTACAAAGGAGAGGGGATGAAGAACACTGATGCAAAACCAACGGTCGAAACCTCAACAAGGACATCACAATGGGTCCACGAATACCTAAGTGGCTTAGAGTAGGGTTCACTCTGTCACCCGTTTACCCGTTTACCTAACCTTACTTATCTAAGTCAGTCAAGCGTCAAGAGTCAGCCAAATCAGTCAGTCTGCGCCCATTCGGGAGAACATTGCTTTGGCATTTCATATATATTTCTTCATGCCCCGAGCCCCGGTAGCCGGTACAAGGAGACAAACGGTAGGAAGCTGCAATGATCTTTGATTCCAAAAAACATGTGATTGATCTAACATAGAAAGCTGTATGAAATCTACTTTCGAGATATGTGGGACTTGATCAAAACATCTTATTAGGGTTAAGCTTGATCAGTCCAACAGAAAGGGTCAACAGTAATCTTTCCTTCGTGAAACGTGAACAAGACCGCTAGGAACCTCAGGAGCTTTTTAAACTTCCTTAATGTTTACCTTAACACCAGCTTCCAAGTGAGAGCATTCATTCATCCATATTACCAGATACCGTTTACGCTTCTGAGGCCTGAAGACTGTAGTGCAGTACATTTTACAACTGACTCAACTGTTTGTCAACTGCCACATAAAAAATAATATTTTAAATATGTACCGCGTACACAAACGCCAATTTATGAGGTATAAAATCATGTATAAGCAAACATTGTGCTTGTACCATATACGCGCCTCCGTTTGTTCCATATTCCGCATCCAGTTAATTATTCAACATTTCACTAGTCATTCTGTCCCCATTGTCTGAACTCCTAAAGGACAAAGCACACTCACTTTACATTAGGTACCTACTATACATTTTCTGTGAAATTTCCATTGTAACATATCGTGGATCGAAATACCTTATACACAACCGTACGCAGCACAAATGAAAGTAGTAAAATCACACAAAGTCCAATTAGTAGCATGACTAATATATGCTGCAACCCAACACAACCACTACTCACTGGGATGAAACCAATTTTCAGGAATCCACAACGAAAAGGGATCCTCTTGCGTGCATTTACCACCGATGGCAGAGCATTGTTAGCTTCCAGTGTTCCAAGAATACCATATACAACCGCATTACATGCGCCGGCTCCGGTTCCCTCTCGGTCTCGACACGCCACACCGAAAACATATCTACATTCGCAAACTAACTGTGTATGGATTTTAATTGAAAAATTGTTAATTTTCCCAACAGCATTGCAATCAGGGGAGCTTATAATACTTCCTCAAATATCTATTCAAGTTCTAGTTGTATATATGCCACTGTCGGCTTGGCTCTTGGTACAGGAACGCATATACTCGTATACCATGTGCACGAGATTTTCCCCCAAAAAGCGAACTTTATCCTTTCCTGGTTGTGTTGGCACAAAAAGTAAAAGGTACATGTACATATACCTACACTGTGACGAGTGTACGCCACACAGCATCCTCTGTCTGGTTAATTATGTATCCAAGAGATTTTACACACGCAAAAATGTATTTAAAGCATAAGCCAGTCGAAAACAATGCGAATTCAAGCAGCCATTCTAAAGTTACGAACAGCAGAGGATGGGGAGGGTGTTTAACTGCACGGTAGTGTCGATGGGTAGCAGTTTGCCTACGGCATGCGAGAAAGGATAATGTTACTCTGTGTGCCAACATAAAGGGAAGTTTCTTTAACTTGTACAAAATGCTGAAGTTATATTAGTTTGGATCAAATTAGGAGGAAACAAAATTGTGGACAAAGTTAAAGTAGTTTGGAAATGGATGCAAAGTATTGATTTGGGAATGTGACACTTTTATTCAAAATTTAATTTTAACGCAGTTTAGAGCGGACAGGTGGCACAAAGTAACTAAGTAGCAGCGTTGCCAGATAATAAACAAAGTTTCTCTTCAGCTAGTTGTTATGTTATGTAGCTACACACAATTTCGATATGACATTTTAGATATGTGAGGACCAAAAGTTATCTTCAAAGCAGTAGGGAGAGTGGGTACGAAAGTAACGTCGGGTCGGTTGTAACACTGAGGTTTTAAGGAAACGTAGAGCTCCATGCATTCATTTTAAAAAGAAGAAATCTCTGCAATTATGTTCCGAATACACCCAAAAAGGTCTCGGCCAGTACAACCTGCACTCCATATTCACATCACTTCTTTAATTTCCGAGGAAAAGATTTCCTGGGCTATCAACAGCTTCTCTCCGTTTAAGTCTCCGGGCCCTGACGGCATATTACCTATCATGCTACAAAGAACGCAAGACTTAACAATACCTTGGCGTCGATCTTTCGAAGCTGTATAATACTAAATCACGTTCCCCACTCTTGGAGACGCGCTAGAGTGGTGCTTATACCGAAGGTAGGCAAACGCGGGCATGAAGCCGCGAAGGACTTCAGACTAATAAGTCTAACCTCGTTTGTTCTTAAAAATCTAGAACGTATCCATCAATCATCGCTGTCCAAATCCAAGCACGCCTATCTGAAGGGGAGATCTACGGAAACGGCTCTACACGAAGTAGTGCGTACAATTATTGAAAAATCCTTACACAATAAAGAATACACCCTAGCCTCTTTTCTAGACATAGAGGGTGCTTTTAACAAAGTACACACTGAAGCAATTCAGGAATCTCGGATTGAGATGGACATAGAGGAATTTATTAGTCAATGGATAGTCTCTGTGCTAAGAACAAGAACCATTCAGGCAACACTAGTCAACAGCCACTTAACCAGATTTGCCTATAGAGGAACGCAGGGCGGCGTCATATCTGCCCTACTTTACCTAATGGTTATAAACAAAATTCTTGCTAAACTTGACAGGTAACGGGTCAAAGTTGTTGCGTATGCGATGACGTGGCGATACTATAGTGTCAGGGAAGTTTCCCTCCGTGACTAGCCAAATTATGGAGCCGCTCTAGAAAAGGTAAACACCTGGGCTGCAAGCTGTGGCCTCAGCGTCAAGCCTAGCAACTGATGCTGCTCACCAGCAAAAGCAAAATACCTGATTTTACCCTCCCCCGGTCAACGACTCACACTATCCTCCAGTGTTAAGTATGTGGGCATAATGCTTGATAGTAAACTTAACTGGAAACAAAACATCGAACACAGGGTAAGAAAGGTATGTATTGCCTTCTACGCCTGCAGCAAAACCTTTGGAAAGAAGTGGGGACTTCAACCAAAGATGACATTATGGATGTAAAGGCTATAACCTTACAAAACTAAAAAGACTGCAAAGAACAGCCAGTATAGGCAAAACGGGTTCAATGAGGTTGGCCCCAACGGATGCCCTTACTGTGCTCCTGCATCTTTTACCTCTCGATCTGCACACCAAAGATACTGCACTATATGTAGCGCCATAAGAGTCAGGGAGTTTCCAACCGACTACATCACACCACAACTTAATTTTAAAAAAGGCTTCCAGGTAAGTTTCCCGTTCAGAGCTCAGTGGAAGGGGAACGAAGTAGTGCAGGGCTTCGACACGGTCATATACACTGACGGATCTAAGATGAACTCTGGTGTGGGGGCCGGGGTCTGCTCAGAATCACCAAATATATCAGAATCATACCGTTTGCCGGATTTACTGCGGCTGTCCGAAAACCTGCGCGCATTTAGCGCGTGACACTACTCACAAACAAAACATCGCTATCCTTATAGATAGCCAAGCCGCCATCAAAGCCATCAATTCGGCTGCCATATCCTCTAAACTAGTTCTGGAGTGCCGGAACGAGCTTGCCCGTCTGAGTGAACGTTTCAGTGTCACACTTCTTTGGGTACCAGGGCATAGTGACATAATAGGTAACGAGCGTGCAGATGAGCTGGCCAGGAGGGGGTCAGCTCTGCACAGCTCGCACGCGGTAAGGGTCCACGTTCCACTATTAGGAGTGGTCAAAGGACAAATTCATTCACATTTCCTGCAGAAAGATAATCTCCAATGGGATGGGTTGACCAACTGCGTCATATCAAGGAAAATATGGTCCATATACGATCAAAACAGAACAAGGAACCCGCTAAATAGAACCCGCCCAGATATCGGAACGAATAGAAGGGATCTACAATTTTATGCCGATTCCAAACTACCGATTGAGAAGCTCTTTCAAGGCAGTTATACTCTCGGATGTTTGTCAGACGTTCGCGAGAGGTGGCACAGTGAAAAAACCCTGAGTTGGAATTTGGGTTTTTGCGGGATTCGAACCTGGGATCCCTAGCTTTGTATGGTCCAACACATACTAACCACCAAGCCACTGCGCCCACTGTTATTACCTACTACAAAGAAAACAGCATTGTGTTGCTCACATTTCCACCTCACTGCTCTCACAAGTTGCAACCGTTAGACCGTAGTGTTTTGTCCAATGAAGACATATTTTAATCAGGCTTGTGCAAACTGGATGAAGTCTAATGCAGGTAACACTGTTGTAAGAAATTTGGAGCTAGAAGTTAGAAAATGTTTTTTTTTTAGGGAATCGAATTAGAATACGTATACGATATAACCCGAACTTGCCAAGATAGCATTAGAAAAAGCAGCAACAGTGACCAACATTATATCAGGGTTCAGAGTATCAGGCATTTGGCCAGAAAATCCAGATGTTTTCGGTGATGATGAGCTTACTCCTTGCATTGTCACTGATACACCTTCTCCGGCTGAAGTCCCTAAGGAGCCACTGCTTTCAACTTTATTGACAGCTACTCACCGTCTCTTCGTTTGGCAACTGCCGATATTGACACAATCACGTTGCCTCTCACTTCATCAGGAGCTGCATTTTCTCCTGAAATTGTTATGCCGTATCCAAAATCTGAACTTTAACGAGTTTCTCCACGACGTGGAAGCAAAAGGGGCCGGACAAGTACTATCCTAACGGATACCCCGGAAAAAAATGCTTTGGAAGAAGAGGCAAATAAAAAAAAGAATCAAGAAACCTAAGGCAAATCTGTCTAAGAAAAACACGATTTTCCAGTCAAAAACAAAACGAAGATCAAGGCCATATAAGGCACAAGTTCCAGGAAGGAAGAAGATTCAGTTTGTGCTTAAGGTTAATATTCTGAATCCCTTCCTAAGGAACAGTCCATTCAATGCATTTCCTGCAAAATGAGGATACACACACACTAGGTGTGTGGGAGAGAACAGAGAATTCAAATCAGCTTTTCTTCCAATGCCGCAACAGCGAATCTGACTGGTAGTTTTTGTTTGCTTGCTTTATACAATAATTTTATTGTTTTATTGAATTAAATTTATGGTGTTACAACCGTCTTTTCACCATGTTACAAACGATACGCAGAGAAGGTCGGTTGTAACATTTGACTCGATCTTTAATTTAGCAGCCTATACCTCCAATCTGCGACAATAGTTGACAACCAAGTTATTATCTTACGGTAGTGAAAAGCGAACTTATTAGGTAACAATGATGTTGTTTCAGTTTGGTATGTATAGTACAGCGGTTTGCAAATTATAGAAGGCAATACGACAAAATGTTACTTTCGTACCCACTGTCCCTAACACATAGTTAAGATCTCACTTAAGGCTACGACAAAACCTTTTGCACAGATGCATAAATCTCGTGGTTAACCCTCCCTTTCTGTGCTGAAAAACTTATTCGCTGAAACTTCTCCATGGCACTCATTAACTAAAAGTGCACTCATTGAATCCAAGGTGTGAAAATCGTTTCCGAAATTTGCAAACATCGGCCCCCTTTACAAGGACCGCTTTGCGATGGCTATTTATTTAAGAAATCGTTTCCATTTTTTGTTGTTTTTTTTTTTGTGTTGGACGGAAATAATATTTTGCCAACAACAACACCTCGTCGGACACCTGAATTCCATTCCATGTACTACTCTACATCATTCCGGGATGCGAGTCCTTTTTTAATTTTTTTTTTTAAGAATCTAATTCAATTAAACTCAAGTCAGAGTGAGAAAAGTAATCAAAGAGAAGCCTTTATTCCGGGGGACTTGCATTGTATTAGTTTGCCTACAGGTGTGAAGTATAACACTGGATAATTTCTTAGTAATTAGTTTATTTCGTTTTTTTTTTTCTACTCTTTTGTGTCAGGAATATAAGGAAGAGCAAATAACTCGTATCAAATTACCTCAGATGGAATTTATATTTTTTATACGAGTCTGAGAATATGTATTGTTCACTTACCTGTATTCGATCTTCAGGTAATTCAGTTTTAAGCGACAACATTTCACGTGCGTACACGTCGGGATAATGTGCCTCCTTGAATGCTTCCTCAAGTTTCTCCAGTTGATAGCTGGTGAATATCGTGCGGCTATGCCGTCGTTTCTTTTTCTTTTTCTTGCTACCGAAACCATTGATGCCATCGATTGTAAAGTCTTTATTATCCAACGAACCTGGAATCCCAGGAATGAATTTATTATGAAATAGTTTTTTATAATTTTTTATTAGAAAATATATTAGTTTTTCACTAGGCATAAGTATAAAATGTTTTCGAGTGATTAAAATAGAAAAGGAGGTGGTCAAAAGTAATTGGACTTTTGGAGTAAGACTTTTAGTTAAAGATGGATTTGATGGATGGTACCGCGTACCTGGAATGCATAATTACGAATGAAGAACAATAGTCAAATTTGTGTAAGGGAAGTCGAATAGGTAATGTTCATTGTTTCGCGAATTGTTCAGAATAGCTATGGCAAGTGAAACATCAAACATTGCTCTTTCCCCTTTCGCTTTAAGGCCCTAGTTATAGCCATGAAAATGAGTTTTTCTTGCGTTTAGGTCATAGCGAAAATTCTGTCAGAAAAATGTTGTTCCTTCGAAAACAAATACGATTGCGAGTTCAACCGTTGAGTTTAAGTCTTCAAAAAATATATATGTTGCCGGCTTCAACTCCTCCTGAAGCATAGGGCAGCAACAAGATCCTTCCAACTATCCCGATTCGCATCAACTGGCCTTAGTTGTGACTGCACGGTTGAATACCATGGGACCGAGCTTCCTTTAAGAAGTTGTGTTTCCTCAGAGTATTTTTTCTGTCTGGTCCTATTCCATAGTTCATCGTTCGATATGGTTCGCGGACACCGGATCTTCAGAATGTACCGCAGACAACGGTTACCGAAGGCTTGCAGCCTGTTTGAGATGTTTTGCAGAGCATTTCCAATTTTCCATGTTTCGGAAGCATAGAACAGCACAGATTTAACGTTCGGTTGGAAGAGTCTCAACTTTATACGTAGAGATATTTTGCTGGAGCTCCAAATGCGAAAGGAGAAAGGATTCCAAATGTACTACAGGCTTTATTTATTCTATTGTTAACATCCAGGTCCGTTCCGCCATGAATAACTTGTTGTGTGCTTCGGCCCGTTGTCATTATTTTTGTCTTTTTTGCGTCGATCCTTAAGCCAGATACTTCACCATGTAGTTTCAGCGAATGACATTTGTGATTTAACCCAGCCGTATTTTTTGCCATGAGGTATATATCGTCAGCATAGTGTATGAGGCTTAGTTTGTCAAACAGACTCCATGAAACTGAAAGACATGGTATCCAATGGAGTCTTCAAAAAAGCGAAAGAAAATTTGTACGTTTTCGTTTTACGTATGGCTATAACTAGGACCTTAGGTTGCCGGAGATTGTATTAAATGTTGTAATTTGTTGGGGCCGATAAAAAAAGCTATTTCGATGGCAAATAGTAACCAAAAAACACGGTTCGTGCTCCGTCACTTTGGTCTTATGTCTAAAGCTCCGAAAAGATATCCAAACGACTGGTTAAATGGTTTCACAATTCATTATGGATGGACAATAATACTGCATTATTGTATCTTAAGTGATCCTAGTAAAGGGTATGAATGTGATGGAATTATGGGTTTTTTCGCAATTAGTCTTTTGAAGAGTAAGGGTTAATCACCGATTAAACACCCAAATACTTCAAGTGTTTTGGGAGTATTGACTTTTACTTCTTGAAACAATTTTCCTGCTGGCAGTTCTTTCTGCATTCGGAAAGACAATCGTAGTAATATTCACAAAACTTCGGTATCTTTTTGACCGCACCCTTAGGCCGATTACCGAACTCTCAATGTCAAAATATTCCATAAAATCAATATTCTCAGCATGTTGAAGTACAAGAAGGAACAACGTTTACAAATAATAAAAATTTACTTCCGAAATTCCGAGTCGGCGGTTGCAACTTTAAGAGAGCTAACGCCAATTTTTAACTTTCAGCGATTAAGTGCATTTTTGATTAAAAGACAAAAAGTATTCGTATTCCTATATTAAGGCCTTGAAAAACTTTATATACTGGGTATACAAAAAACTAACCCTCTGTTGGGTTCATAGATATGTGGGATTAGAGTGTAATGAAATGGCCGACTCCCTAGCAAGAAAGGGAGCACAGAAACTTTCATAGGTCCTGGACGAATTTGGAGAAAAGGAGATGACACACTCAAAGAAGAATAGAAAAGAAGAACAACTGGGCAAGAAATTGGTTAATACTCAGGCCATTTGGCAGGCCAAGAGACTTCTGGAAACTGGGTATATCTGAAGAAGGTCTCTGCAGATTCTCCGATGAGTCCTGGGATCATGTGCAACATCGGTCCATAGAAGACGGAAATGCTTGTGCTAGTTCCAATTATCAGATGAAGAAATGCTGTCAATAGAGTCAGCTGTCATCTTTAGATTATTATACGTACTCCCCGGAGAAAAGTATACCCAATACTGACTAATTTGTTGCTATTAAGAAGGTTGCTTTTATCCGGGGAGTACTGCTAAGGGATAATACCTTAAATTGTTTCTATAGAATGGTATTACTGTACTGGATACATCATGTATCATGTGGTTTTATCCATGGATCTAACAGCCTCTTAGAACCTTGTTCACTGAATCTCAAGTGAATATCTCAGAAACTGTAAGAGAAAGATAAAAAGTAAGAGCACCAATCAAAAGAGCGTAGTCGCTTTATTGCGGTGCGATGTGTAACTTATTTTTGGAAAAATTTTTGGGTACAACCCTGTTGTATTAAAGTCGCATATATTATACTTACCGTGTAGAACCTTGTATACCAAATATTTCCAGTTTCACTACTGCAAAATGTTTACACTCGTATACTTGGTATAAAATGCGATTAGTTCCAAAACGTGGATCAAATCTACGTTAAGCCTAATGCCACATTTTCTTAGATTTTTGCCAAACGAATCAAAAGACTTCATAGAATTAAAATTTGGATCGTTTTCTTTGAAGTTAATCCTCTTCCAACAACGAGCCGTCTTCGTGCAAAAGTACTTCGCTCTTAAGCAGCCGCTAAACCAATAAAGTATTGTTCCGTATTTGTAATATAGTATATACCCCACGCACCATACGCACACCCAATAACAATCAAATCAAACGAATTCACGCCGTTTTGGAGCTCTGAGGAGTTTTCAATTTAATGCGGGTTGCCCTCGCTGTCAAAGCCTAATACGACAAATGGCGGCTCGTCTAATTTTCGCTTTTCCCTGCAATTTATTTGTGATAACCCACTGAGGGGTGAACTAAAGAAATGAAACCAAATTAAAATTAACAAAACATTACCTACCTACTCACAAAAAATACAAGAAAAAAAAAAAAAAAACTCAAGTAAATTGAAAAATTGGAAGAACAAAACTAAGCCAAGGCATGAATTCTGCCTTGTCCTTGGAAAGGTTAAGGTTTTTTTTTTCACGGTAGGAGATCTTAAAAATGGATGGGAGTAAAGTAAAAACTGCCTAAATATGTCTGCAATTGGTGAACTGTAAAATAGGCAATAATTTTGTATTTCCAGTACTTAGGGTTGTATTTAGGACATGGAAAAATGGTGGAGTACAAGCCAAAGAACATCAAGGGAATATAAACGATTAATATGGTGAATAAAATAGGTAAGTCAAGAGGGTTTAAACGTTTTTAATCTCCAGATTAATTAAAATGACGGATAAAAATAAGTCACAAAAGGATATTCGTTCATAAGGTTATTAAATATCCTTTTATACGATATCAAATTGCGGTTCACAAGAATTGTAATATAGTTTATTAAAATGATAATTACATGCGAAAATTGTACCTATACTTAGTTTTGGCACAAAAGGCGGGGACTTCGAATTGTATGCCCAACTTGGATGTGGAAGAATTGACAGCGGTTATGTTTGATATACTGAGAAGGTCCTCCCTAGCGAAGGCTATCGGGAAAGACAGGGGCTCTTGCATTCTTTTTGGGTTGAACCGAAAAACTGACCCTCATTAAAACGTCAAACTTCTAACAGAACTCATTGTTGCAACTCAAGCTTATTATTGCTTAATTCATTATTTATTGGAAACACGGCCAGAAGGATGGGCATTTTTACAAATGACTGCCGTAGATGTTACAGAGACGAAAAGGAGATATAATCTTTGCTGCATCTTGTGCTTTACTGCCGAGCACTCCAGCAAGAATGTCGCTATTGTTGTTTTGAGAGCACGGTTCTTCGAAGCATTGGAAGATCAAGCAACGATACCTCTATAAGATCTAAGAAGATCAACAGATCCGAGTGCTTGTGTTAGTTTCGTGTCCTACCATGGTACTATAATATAAATGTATTCACAATGGCCCACAAGGGCTTCTGGGTGAAAATCGCATATAATGCAAACTGCCCCTCTACGATAGGTTAGGTTAGGTTAGGTTAGGTTGAATAGGGTTTTGAGATCGTCACAGAAAAACCAGTCACAGCGTCTTTGATACCCCATGCCGTATGCAACTCTAACCTAACCCAACTTCGTTGCCTTTAAAGAATTCAAACAAATGAGATGATGAGGATACAAACAAAATCAGATATATTTATTTATTTATTTATTTAATCTTATCGCTGTACATCTATATATATAAAAGGCAATGAAGTCCGTGTGTGCGCGCATAACTCGATAAAGGATTGTTGGATTTCAACGACTTTGGGCTTGACGGTTTCGTTTTGGACCAAGGAAGGTTATAGGCTACTTTTTGTCGCGAAAACAAAACGTTGAGGGGATGAAAAAGGTTATGAAAGTTTGTATGGGGAAATGCACTTTGAAAAAAAATAAACGGGGTGGAAATCGAGTAGTGATACTTCATATACAAAAAAAAATATTTTTAATTTTAATGCCAATTGTTGTTGTCAATTATCATTATATTAATACGTGAACATCCGAGCTTTCCGTACGCTTTTTTGGTATTTAATATAAAATGAGGAGAATGAAACTTATGTTATTTGAAAGGTGCTGTGCCATAGATGTGCACAAACACCAAATTGTGGGTATATGTCGCCATTAAGACTGATAAAATTAAGTTAAGAGTTCCCAATACAAAACAGGTACTAAAAGGATTTTGTTGACAATCAAGTTTTCGCCGTCATGTTTCCATAGTAACGTATTTAATTATGTTAGATTAGAACCTGTTGGAGAGAATCATTTACCCATAAAGGTATGCAATTTACCTGATTGTAAGAAATCTATTTAGGGGAATTATTAATTATTTGTCGCAACCATATTACCATAGTAACGTACCTATTTAAATATAAATCATCTTAGATTAGAGTCTGTTTCCGATGGAGTAGCTCATTTAAGTTTTAAAGTTTTAACTTCATCCATTACGTAGTAAGGGAAAGATATTGTTTTCGTACAAAATTTCGAACTCAATTCTTATATAAAGATGATAGAGGAACTCAAAAAAGTGGGTCGCAAAATTCTGTCCGTCTGTCTGTCCTTCCACAGGCCTACAGCCTAAACGGCTTCCCGGATTACGTTCAAACCTCGGATTTGGAGTTTTTGGGCTTACAGTTCGGGAGGTGTTTTTTTTTTTTCAAGGTAACCTTAATATTAATTGTACCTACTTCCCATACAAAATTTTCGTACCAGTTTGATTTGATCGAAAACGGCTCTAATGATTTCAACCAAAATTGATATTTAAGCTTAAGTAGGTGAGGCTACCATGACTGCGTACCCAGTTTTTGGCTAAAAATTCGAACAACGGTACTTTTGAAATTTCGACATACATATCTCGAAAACGGTCTATACGATTGTAACAAAAATTACTTTCTGAGGTAATGTGGTCATTTATAACTAAGCTCAGTTTTACTCTATACTATCGTACAATGCATTTTTAAAAATAGTATTTTTTAAAAATTTTGTTTTGCTTAGTTTACCTGAAAACGGCAATAACGATTTGGACCAAAGAGCAAACTCAGAGTCAAATTGATGTTATGCATGTAAAAGATAATAACGGGTGATTTTTTAAGAAGTTTAGAACTTTTTTTAAAAAAAAATACACAAAAATTCGAAAAAATGAATGAAATATTTATTTGAATCGATAGTTTGAACCTTGCAATTTAATGTTTAAAGATAATTTCATGCAAATGTTGACCGCGGCTGCGTCTCAGGTAGCCCATCCGCTGAGTCCAATTTTGGCATACTCTTTCACACATATCGGCCGGTATCTCACGAATGAATGCATGGATGTTGGCTTCCAGTGCGTCAATCGAAGCGGGCTTGTCCCTATACACATTAGCCTTGACATACCCCCACAAAAAATAATCTAATGGTGTCAAATCGCATGATCTAGGCGGCCAATTGACCGGCCCGAAACGTGAAATTAACTGTTCACCAAACTCGCCTCGCAATTGCGCCATTGTTTCGCGTGCTGTGTGGCATGTGGCACCGTCTTGTTGAAACCACATATCATGCAAGTCAAGAACTTCCATTTTGGGCAAAAAAAAGTTTGTTATCATCGCTCGGCAGCGTTCACCATTGACAGTAACGCTGCGATTCGCATCACCAAACAGTGGCTTTTTCGGGATGCATTGGTAGCTGTTGCAATGCTTCTGGCTGATCTTCACTCCAAATGCGGCAATTTTGCTTATTTACGTACCCATTTAACCAAAAATGAGCCTCATCGCTGAACACAATTTTTCGATAAAAAAGCGAAAATGAACATTTCGAACCGAGCACGAATTTTGATAGTAAAATTCAATAATTTGCAAGCGTTGTTCATTTGTAAGACGATCCATGGTTAAATTGCAAACCAAACTGAAGCTGTTTGACAGTGACACAAGGTACTAAACACACGTCAGCTGTCAAAACCAGTGTTGCCAAAACCAAACCAGCTAAAAAATCACTCTTTATAAGCATTCTTAATATGATTCTGTTAAAACTCAAAAGTTGCATCCAGAGTGGTGTTCTATCGCCCTGCTATGGTCCATCGTAGTAAAGAACTGCTAAACATATTCAGATTCTATGTTCGTTTCGCTCGACCCAGTCGTGCACTTAGTTTTTCTATATATTGTAGATGTCGCTCTTTTCGTTTCGTTTTTTTTTAAAAAACATAAATAAATAACGGGAATACGTAAGTTTTTTAGTATACATACTTATAAAAGGTATGGTCGATTTGCGACCACAAGCGATACTAGTTTTAATTATTTTGCAAACAAATTGTTGTTGCAAACAATTTTGAAATTTCTTTTTTTTAAATACACCTAATAAGTTTGCTTATGTTTGCTATGTATTGTTACATTAATTCGATTTTTGAAATGGAGTAGAGTAAGTTGAAATGTTTGAGATGACGATGATGATAGGCAACACAGGAGTTGTTGAGCGCTTTGAGTTTTTACGCGCATAACTCGAGACAGGATGGGTAGAAGGCCATAGGCTACTTTATGTCTCGAAAACCAAACTTTGACAGGATGATATAGGGGATGAAAGTTTGTGTGGGGTTCGGCGATTCCAAGAAAAAATTGATAATGCCGCCAGTGAGAATGTCAAACGTTTCACGCCGCAGAAAATCAGGACGAACAGTTAGATCGGAATATTAACAATCGAGAGAATATGCCGGAACTTTGGGAAAGAATATCATTCAGTCGTCCATACTGGAGACCGAGATAGACAACAACACAATCGTCATCAGCATAGCGTCCCATGTTTCTCACATGGTCAGTTGTATGTGGCGTGCTCACGTGTCGGCAAACCTCTCGCTTTGTACGTGTACGCACCCGTAAATGGAACGAAAAATGCTATGTACTATAAAGAACTTCAGTGAAATGAAACAGATTACATAATTTTTTACATAAAATAGTCGGTTCAACCGAATCAATAAATGTCTTTGAGAAATTGTATAGTGTGACCAAATTTGATTTGTTATTATATATTGCCTGGAGGGTGTCATCCGAGACCTTTAACAAGGCCGTAATGGAGCTGTGAAGAGATTCAAATCCAGATTGAAAAGAGTTAAATAAATTTAAGCTTTATATGCTCCTTGATTTGATATGCTTAAAGACTTTCGATAAATAGGATAGGCAATTGGACGATAATAAATCACAGTTCCTGAGTTCTTCGGCATCAGAACTAACTTTGTCCGTTTCCAAACTGTTGGATAATCTGACGTAGCCAAAATGGAATTAAAAATATAAGTACGTAATATACTGGAGTATTTTAGGAATAAGAATTAGTAAAAAGTCGGAGTGCATATTATCTAGTCCCACACACTTTGACTAGATCGAGAAAATACCAACAATGAATGTCAGGAGCTGTTTTGGGTGACCAGGGCCCTATTCCACAAAACAATTTATCAACTTTTCACTTTGCAATTAGCAAATTTTTCGTCAATTTGCAAAACTTTATGTTCCTCAAAACTATAAAATTTGAAAATTGTCAAGTTGAAGTTGAAAGTGTAGGTCATTTTCAAAGTATTTGCAATTTTTATATTAAATGTAATTTGCAAAGTACAAAGTGCAAAGTTGATAAATTGTTTTGTGGAATAGGGCCCAGGATTGGGTTAGCAAATTTGTTATTAATTTCCTCGATATCGGTGTCTCCTATCTATTACAGATGGGCATTTCTTGCCAAGCCCCAAGTCTTTTACTTGTTTCCACAAGAGTTTAGAGGAGCTGCTAGTATTAAATTTGTGAAGATAGTGAAGGTATTTTGCGTGTCTTATTATGCACGTTACACGGTTTCTGGCTATTTTGAATGCATTGAGCATTTCAGCACCTTCAAACCTTTTCCATCGCCAGAAAAGAATATCGTACGATAAAGCCAGGATTGGGATATTCACGCTGTTTTACAGAACATCCTGAGTTGTTCGGGCTTTTGACACATACTTTGTACCTACTTACATATTTCTGAATACACTCAGAAAAACAAATGTCGTTGGTTACAATGAACCCAATATTCTTAGAAAATATAGTTATGGAAAGCATATTATTCTTAATCTGAATATTTGATTCTTGAAAACTTAACAACGAGTTCTTTTTATAAGAAATTATTGCTAAAGCAAGAACTCTTTGCTTACAATTTTTTTAAAAATCTCAAAATTCTTCCCTCAACTACCTTTTTTTCTGAGTGCAGAGATGAAATTTATTAGACCCCAGGGCGAAAAGAAGGGGTTTTTAGTAAAGCTATTGCGAAAATGGTCAAGTGAAGTAGAGTGCTCCTCCTTTTATGATCTAAGCTTAGATTAACATCTGACGTTTTATTTAATATACAAAAATATTTCATGAAAAGTCTTAAGCAATTTATAAAAAGACAAAGTGCCTACTATAGAATTACAAGACTAAAATAAATCCAAGAAAGTCCAAAGTCGCCTAATTGAGGCAGTCCACACTGAATGCCAAAGAAAGCTTTCAAACCACCTATCACTTAACTATTTCTTAACAATTTAGAGCAAATTCGCTTCTGTTATTGTTGTTGTTGCCATTTAGTGTTCTCAGGTTTCAGGTCCACCAACCTTAACCTCTAGCATTAAAGTAATTTTCTATTTTGCATGACTAACCGCTTTGCGAGTCCTTTGGGTCGCATCAGCAGCCAACTACATTCCACAAACACAAACCACTTATTCGTAAAAGAATATTGAAAGGACTCCCCACCCGATGGCAAGACCCCCGTTGATATTCCCCTCCTTCTTATTCCGTGTCCCATGCTGAGACTGGCGGTAATGCTGGTTATATATAATAGTTTTACTGCTTCCTAGTTTAAAAGACGAAACCATGTTGGCACAAAATGGCATGAATTTGATTACGATGAAAAGTTTAAGGAACTGTGCAAATGTGTATGGATGTGTGTGTGTGTTTCTGTGACTGGCTCCCTGGACCTATACCTATATAGCAAGTCGTTCTGAAATCATTGATCGTAGGGAATTTCTCATGCGAGAAATTCTGTTTTTTTTTTGGAAGAAGAGTTCTTCAGGACACACACACTGAGTTCTCGTCCTTCTTGTTGAGATATTCATATATGCAACGCAAAACCATTTCAAGTCGAAATGGGTTCTATTAGGCTAGAGTATGCGCAAAATGTATACTCGCATGATACTAATGGGTGGTAGGTATTTGAGTTTATATTATTATGTATGTATATATGATGCGAGTCCTTTTGTTGAATCGCAACCGCAACAGCCAGCGGGAGAAGGAGGGTTGTAATTACTTGGCTCGGGTATGCTAATATTCATGTTTATCAGACTTAATAAGTGGCTGCTATAGTACTCGATGAGAAGGCGAGGAAGAAATGGTGGAAATGTGCACACAATCATATGAAAATGTGTGCCCAACTATACTATCGCGTATATGGAGGGTAGGTTCTCTGGCAGTGGAACATTTGGCTGGATATTCCGCTTGGCTAGTGCTTGCTTACTTTGTAGGCGGATTTACACACATTGCGTCACATGGAGATGATGATGTCGAGTCGATTCGAACGACTACAACAACATCAGCTAGAGAAAGGACGATGACGATGTAAGTGGGCTCTCCAACCAATCCATATAATGAAGGGAAGTGCGGAGTACGTTATATAGAATTCCGGTATTTTTAAATGCAAACTTCTGGAGGCAGGTACTGCCAGACAAAAATTAATAATTAAATTTTTAACAATCTTCCACAAGTTACCTATACTTACGTTCTACGTAGCTGCCCCTGAAAAATAAGTTTTATCGGAAAAAGGTAACCAGGACTCTGCCTTAAGGTTTTTAATATAGTTAAGATCGTAGAGCTTATTGCCAATAGGTAGGTATATCCGACTTGGTGAAATACAATCTGTTTATTTGGAGATGATTTTAGTCAAATTTTCACTTCATGATGATAAAGCAGTCCTGAACCAGACCAATAATGCGCAGCAATAAGTGACGATTGGAATTTGCCTGTTCGTGGTTTAGATCGGGCGATCTTCAGCCATTTAATGCCGTTCGTCGACTATATGTAGGTACGTGGAGTAATGGCGGACTGGCTAAAAGATTAGACAGTGAAAAAAAAAAACAGGTAAAATATGGAGTTCCCCAGGGCCTAATTGGTCCAATCTTTTTCATTTTGTACAAAAATGAGCTCCTTCGCCGTTTAAAAAAGACCACTCCATTTGCTTATGCCGACTATACCGCAATAGTATAGTTCCACACAGGTCTCTTGAGATCGCGACAAGCATAATGCAAGAGGAGTTTAATAAAGCGGTCAAATGGTGTAAACACAATGGATTGGTGATTGGTGATAAATGCGGAGAAAACAAAAATGATGCATAACCGAAGTCCAAATCATAAAGCTGCACAGCTATGTGTGTACCTATACCTCCGAAATAATGCCTGCTCTAATTCGAGAAACCAATCAATTGGCGTCGTCGAAAATTATAAATATTTGCGAGTCATCATTGATAGCCATTGATAACTGATAAGGTACGCTTGGATCTAAAGAAGGCGATATTTGAATTAACGCATTTACGACATCGTGCTACTCCACAAGTTTTGAAGCAAATTTAATATGCCTAAATCGAATCTAATTTAAGGTAAGCCAGTATCCCGGCTTGGCCAATGCTTCAAAAACATACATCAAAAATCTGCAAAAACTACAAGACTCAGCGTTGAGACAAATGATGGATCGATCTCCTCCGGATGATAGAAGCTTTAAGAGCAGCATATTTTCAAGATGATCTTGCTACTTGAGTATTATGATGATAACCATTTTAAAATGCCAAACAAAAAGTACCCCGCAACTACAACAACTTGGTAACAAACAGCTTAAACACAGCGTTCCAACTGAACTAAATCAATTCCGACATAAACTGGGATCTAAGCCTTTTAAGAATCTGGTTTTCGAAACACAACTTGGTTATTAGCTCAAAGACTAAAATTATGATTTTTACATAGCTGAGTGCCAAAGATTCAAACTTTCATGTTGTGATTGTTGGTCTGATTGTTCTTCTCATACTTTTTATAGTAGCATGTACTGAAGTGAAAAATATTTCCTGGAAGAGAAAGTTAATGATTTTAAATACTTGGGTATCACATTTAATTCAAGATTGAGCTTCTCGAATCATGTAGAGGCTTTGGGGACATATTCCCGTTGTACGCTTCGGCATTTTTTTTTTCTGAGCAATATTTGTTCAACTTCGCTATTAAAAAAAATTTACTATGGCATTGTTTATTCAAAACTACAATATGGAACTACTTGCTGGGGAGGTTCTTATAAAATCAAAATACAACCGCTCTTGATCGTACAGAAATATATCCTACGAAAATGATGCCGAAAACCTTTTAGACATGCTTCTTGAAAATTCTTCCTGTGCGTCGTTTGTATTGTTTTACTTTCTTTATGAAATCTCTTTACATGGAAACTTTTCATATTCAGTATCGGTTCCTCAATTCCATATTGCTGCTTATCGTAATTTTTATTATACAGACGAATCCCTCTAAGTCGAATTTTACGGGAGTTAAAAAAAAGTTCGAGTTAGAGGGATATTTTTTTTTAAATCGAATTTATTTAAATTAAAAAAATAGGAAACAAGGTATCTACATTTTGAACAAAATTAGTTAAAAAAATTTGTTATTTTTGTTTAGGATGTGAAAGCGGCAGTGAACACTCGTTTAATAAATGATTCTATTTTAAGTAGACAGTAGTGAATCTCCTCTGGGATATCTTCAGTCATTTCAATTGAGGATGACTTTTCTATGCAAAATTGAAGGGAATGCGAAAATTGGAGCGACAGAAATTCGAGTCAAAGGAGATTCGACTTTTCAATAAACTTCCTCAGTAGTACAGGTCTATCAAGTATGTATGTTTCTCAAACTTGTAAAAAAATGGCCAAATGTCAAATGAATTTCATTCATATTGAATTATTGAATTATATGTATAGATTTTTATGAAATAAATCTGATTAAATTAAATATCAAAAATATTTCATATTTTGAAACCAGAACAAAAGTATTTCTTTTACATGCAGAAATAAAAATTCAATTATCAACTTTTTAGTACCTTACTACAAAAAAAAAATGTATCTATATATATACCTATACCTACATATATACAAATACATAAATAATACATACTAAGCGTTTATTCTAGTTAAGTTATTAAATAGTTTTTGAAATGCAACCGTCTGCAGAAATGTCATTAAGGCTTCGCAGAAATTTATACAAATTGTCAAGGATTTCCTTGTTAATCAATTATTTGAATTTGGAAAATTTGTAATCGACTAACAACATTTTTAGAATACAATTTGAAATTGAATGTTTAAATGTAATTAACTGGCAACACATCGCGAATGATATCAAAAATATTGTCTTTACCAAACACACGCTGTGTTGCCGTGAAAGGGTGAACAAGTTCCATAAGATGTCGGTTTTGTAAAAATTTGGTTCCTGTAAAAAAGCAAATAAAGGATGAGTGTCACATGTTCGTACTCGTTCTGACGATTATTTCAACCACAGAAAGCTACATCAACATCGTATACGAAGGTAAATGAAGCGTTCGAATTCGAAGTCCTTAAGCGGATAACAACATCAAATCCTAACCAAAGACTACCGAAAGTTGAAATTTCAAGAAATGCCATCGAGTACATTGAAAGCCACGAAGACTTACTGCAGGAAAGCGTGAAAAGATCCAAAGTTGGAATTTTTGTTGCGGGATCCGAACCTGGGACCTCTCGCTTAGTAGTCCAACACACTAACCACTAAGCCACTGCGATTAGTGTTGGGAAATCGTGTCAGCAAGATACGTATTTCCGTGAGAAGCTGCAGCACTTTAACAAGGAATCGGACCGATACACTTCAATATCAGAATTTGATTCAAAGTCCTTCATAAATGGATAGAGTTTGGAATGCCTCAACCTGATGCGTCGTCTTCATCATCCTCGCTGAATCAATCCTTTGCACAAAAGTGAACACTTTACTTTAATTATACAAATCTTAAATTATATGCAGGATACATGCTATATAAAAAATAAAGCCATAAATTTCGGGTTCTCTGTATTTAGTTTAGGCTAAGTTGTACAATAACATTATGTGCCATGTTATAAAACTTTAAGAGATGATATGCAATTTTGGCAATACAAATTTCATAGAGCTAAAGATGTACTTAGAAATTTTGAAATAATAATTTTTGTTAATTAGTCTCAGCATTGTATTTAAATATTATTTAAAATACACCTAATTAACGTGTACAATTTTGTCAAAAACATGGCTCTGGGGTCTCCTTGAATCGCCTGTTCACAAAAATGTAAATAAACTCTCAATATTCTTTCATATGGCAATGTCCCTTAAGAACTCTATAACTAGGCACTTTTATATGGAAATCATACACATTCGTGCACATTTTCAGCACACACTTGTGCACCACAATTATTATATATGCAGTGCACAGTTTCCGCCCAACATCCTTGCAATCATCCACTGAGAGGATTAAAAATTATGAACGAACAAAACAGACGGGGGCAATTTTATATAAAATAAATTATTATGGAGATTACTGTCGATGCTATCAGTGTGTGTGACGATATGATGATGTCACAACATATTAGCAATTAAAATTTTCCTGGTTAATTACTCCAGTAGTACCTACCGCTCTGTCAGAGCTCTACAGCCGGATAGATGCGGTAGGAAAAAAAGTTTGAGTTAGAGCTGGTGTAGCGTTTCCTTTCCTATTTGATATACATACATATATGTACGATTTTAGCCTTTTACGGTCTGGTTGGGTGGGCTTGTTCCTCAACGGGTCCTCTACCGCAGCCGCCGTCGGTCGTCTCTGTTCCGTGTATAGGTATATGAGCTTGAGGTGCCCGTATATAACGGATGTGCTCTTTCATGAATATGCATGCGTTGAATTTGAAAATGAATTTAATTAGGAAATCTAATTAGTCAGAGGAGCGTGAAAATTTCTGCTGAAAAGACTAATTCGACCTTAGTGTGCATTTATGAGTAATAAAAAAAAAAAAAAACGGAGAAGAGACGCTTGTGCTCAAGGAGGAGGTGAATTTATATTCTTTAATTATTCAGGCATTTGTATGCAGTATGAAACGGCTTAATTTTTAAGTCTAGTTAAAATTGTTGGGCTAATTTGTGATATATTTGTGGGCAAAGTTATTAAAAATGTGGCAGTGCCCGTCGAATGCAGAATATTCCTGAAACAAATGTTAGCTATGTTGTTTTAAACGGGTTGGGGTCGGAATTCTGGCGAGGTCAAAATTATTTTTTTTTAAATTCTGCTTTCAAAATTCTGCAAAAAATAAAAAAAAAGTTTTGGAAAATGCTAAAAAGCGCGCACTTTTTCCTGTCAGAATTTTGAAAAGCTGAATTTTGTAAGACAGAACAAAACAAAAAACTGAATTTTGAAAAGCAGAATGTTTGTATTAAAAGGCAGAATTTTGCAAAGCAGAAGCATTTTTAAGAGTATATAAAAAAAACTTAGTGAACATTTCAAAAAAGTTTAAAGTTTGTGACGTTAATATTCCGATGTAAAAATCTCGTCACAATTGCCCTTTTTGGGATAACATTTTCGGCGTCATTTGATTAGGAAAATGCCAGACCAAATGGCATTAATTTTGTGCCATTTAAATGACGGGACAAAATGGCCGTGTGATCGCTCTTCAATGACGTCTAGGACAATAATGACTATTGCGAGAAATGGAAAACGAACCGTGTCGCCGTCAAGTGCAGACTATTTGGGCTATTCAGTGAATGTTGTGAAGTCGAAGTCCAAAAAATCAGTAAGGAATCGGAATATGAAAATTACCCATTCGTGGAGCGACGAAGAGGAATCGCGTTTAAATGTGGCGGTGCAAAAGCAACGAGTGCTTTGGGATAGCTCAGTTCCAGAATACAAACTGCAGCATGTCAAAACCGATTAACAGTAGCTATATTTTTCTTATTGTCCATTGCCGTCTGATCACCAAACTTTATTTAGATGAGGCAAGTCATTGCCATGTGATCGCCATTTTTTCGCTCGTCATTTAATGGCATCCCAACGGAAAATTCTAAATGACTCGCAGTGTCCGTCATTTGATTTTGGGAGAAAAATTACGGTGATAGTCATTTCGTGCGATCGGCATTTTTTCGCAAATGACCAATGACGAATCGTAGCTTGATTGGCACTCTATGGCTAAGGCCACGCATTGAGCGGCAAGCGGCAGAGAGGCAGAATGCAAAAAGCTGAGCGGCAATCATAAGTGGCCTTTTACATACTAAGCGGCAATTCTTGAGCGATTTGTTGTGAAAATTTAGTTGTCGAGTGCTGCTAGGAGAAATCTATTACAAGAAAGTCGTTTCAACATTTGCAGAATGATTTTAAGTTCAAGAAAAAGAAGATTTGGTGTTCATCCAATAAACCGGAAAAGATCAGGTTATGGCAAAATCCACTATATTTATATAACAATCTTCGACAACATGAAGACCGTTTCAGGGAAACTGTTGTACGGAAATAGCTTTCTTTCGTTTTGTAGCTTTGGTAAACAATCTTTTTCTAGCAGCAAAGATTTTTGCCGCTCAGCGCGTGGCCTTAGCCTAATGCGACATTTTGTTATGACGTCAGAGCGTTAAAAATGGCCGTGTGATCTTACCTTAAGATAGACAAAAGCGATGATTTTCAACGGTAACTAACAGTGCTAGAAGTGCTATTCTTATTATTATTTTTATTAAGGAGCGGGTTGAAATTCTGCTTTTTAAAATTTTGACAGGCAATATTTTTAGCAAATAAAATCTTCAAATTGTGTTTTTTTTTTCTAATTATTTACGAATTTAAAGAAAACAAATATTTTTCACAATTCGTGCTTTACACTTATTTTTTATTCGTTTTGCAAATGTCGAATTATAAATTTTACATTTATTTAATTTTTCACAATAGTACCTACATATATCCATCCACGCACAACTCATATTTTCCTTTATTGGATTTAATTACAGATAAATATTATATTCATTTTCACTCTAGAAGCACACGTTCACTCACAAGGGTATACTTACAGAATATTCGTGTAAACCAAGAGAGCAAGCTTAAAACCAATAAAAAAAAAACTCCTTTTACCTCTTCTTCTATAACAAGTGAGTAGGTAGGTAGAATGTTTAACATAAATAATAAAAAAAAAATTGAAAATGTTAAAAATGCTTTTTGTAAATCCGAATTCTGAAAGCTCAATTAAAAAAAAAAACATAATTTTGACCTCTTTTATTATTATTAGTCTTTCTTCTCAAAATGCAATATATAATAGTAAATTATATCTTAATTCAAAGAATTAATTTACAGAAAAGTTAGCTACATTTTAAGTTTTTTTTATTTTTTACTTTCTTATATTTTGTTGTTTCCATTCAGAAATAAAATTATTTAATATTTAAACCTGTATGGAATTCGGTTTTTGGGAAACTTAAATGACAAGAAGTTATTCTCACGAACATCAGAAAAAACGTGATTTTTCCAATAAAAAAAGTGGCAATAGGTAATTTATGCTGTTAAAGTTTGCAATGCAATATTCTAGGGTACTGTTCTAATCTAATAATTTAGACTAAAACTCTTCAAAGGAAAAAGTGGTAAATATTATAATATGGTGTTTCGAAAAATCAATATTTATTTAACACCTTTAAGAAATGTTGTAAAATTTGTTACATTTATCCTGTATCTCAGCAAAATAAATATGAGAACGTTAGGTATACCTATACATATCACTTTTTTCGATAATACCTACATATTTTTCTTGGCCCAAAAGTTTTTATTTCTCAACACAATCTCCTTTTAGCTCGATACGCTTAGGCCAGCGTTTTTCCAATTTTGTTTATTCCCTCAGAATAATAGGTTTTCTCCAAACTCTCAAAATAGGTATTTGTTTCAAAGATGACCCCTTCATTGGACCTAAATCTCTTACCGGCCAGCCATTTTTTTAGGTTTGGAAACAGGAAATCACGGTACCGGGGTTAGTTGATACAATCGAGGGGATCTAGTAAAATTCAAAAGCATTGTTCCTTTTTATGTGAATAACTTTGTATAGAAAGACCAAAGGATGTTTTTTTTAATAATATTTGAACTGTCTTCAAATCAGGCTTAGTTTAAGAGAAAAAGAAAAAAAAAAGTAAATTTTGTGCTAGCTAGCCCCGGTCTCCCCTATATACGTATGTTACGTACAAAAACACCAATCAGCCCATAAATCCATATATACCTATACCTATGTAAAAAATGGCAATATCGAAGTCTGCCAGTTTTAGACAAATATCCAAAGTCCCATACCCATTTGCCTTTATCTCTACACAAGTATTTTTGTCTAGCATTGGACTTTTTACATTTTCAACCCCTTTTCCTTTTTACATCCATACCAGATACCACCAATAAATAACACGAGAGCATTCAAAACTTCACTAATTGAAAAGCGCAGCCTAATTTAGCACCTCCGGCTGTATAAAACGATTTTCAAACACACACCTCTAAGTGCATACCTATATCTATTCCGGGAGTAATACCAAATTTTTCCACATACGTTCCGTTCATAGCAGCGTAACCGGCTACAGGTACCACACGTACCGTGTGCAACCTTTCCGCCAGACAGACAATTACACACATGTTCACAGGTTTACCTCTGAACCACCCCACCGGATGGCCGGAATAAAAAGAATAACCCGACTGAGTACCACTAGCGACAAATTCAGTGTAACGAATTGTTTATTTGTTAAGTGTGACTTATTCGCAATCGGAATGTTTTAATTGAATTTCTAATGCAGCACTGCGATAGAGCATCGCATGTGTGTGCCAAACCACTATCGCCGGCATCATTGGCAAATGGCAAGCCTATATAGCCATATGTGAGCGGGAAGAAGTTAAAATTTGCTCCGCACCCCTCAATCCACCCCCGATTTTCATGTGCACTATTTATACTGGATTTGCCTTGCTTGCCCATATCACTCATGTGTTTGTGGTATGTAACAATATGATGCCATGTGTGTGTAGAAGGTGTGAAAAATCACTCCATCACCCTGACGACTGCGACGTACTCGTATAAGGCTACCTAATAAAAGAGTACTAGCTGAAGCTGTAATGCACCGAAAGGGATGGGATGCGGGCAAAAAGATAGCTGTTACGAACGATAGGGTTATAAGTTTTATTACCGTTTAAAATTAAATTCTTTCAACCTGTTTGCGTTTATTGGTGTTACAGGTCTTAGCATCATACGAAGGGGATGCTGCGAGTGTGTGAATTAATTTTGTTAGGGACTAATTTTGCAAAATTGGCTACAAATTAAATGTAACGTGCTTAATTCGGGTCTTATATGGAAGGGTTAAGCTATCTTGGCAGAGGGTATTGTGTTCAACAGAACGGTAGGAAGTTCATGGTACGTATGTTCTCTGGATGGGTAGAAGCTTAATTGTTACTGGACATTGGCCAAGGGGATTACAACTTTAAAAAAACTTTACAAAATTAAAAAAAAAAAACAGTTTTCATTTTCGGCTGACAGGTAAAGAGTTGCAGAGAAACCTCAGGCTCATTGATTTGTCCTTTGGTACAAGTAATGTCGCCTATTAGATCAATAACAAAGAGGTAATTGGTTTTAAATGTATATTCAGGACTATAAACTAGTAAAACTACGAAAAAGAGCGAAAAAGAATAATAGACATCAGAGATCAGATCGAGTCGAAAGCGCGCAGCAGAGTCGTGAAAAAAAGCGGTAGACTCAAAGCGCATGGGTCGAGCTGTCATTTGTTACAATAACTTTTGGGTTTGATTGCGTTTGATTGTTTAAGCCGATGTGGCGTCAACAAGCAAAATGAATAAAATCATCGAATTTACGAATTAATGGGCAAAAAGTACGATGGGGAAATTACGTGTGAAAATGGTTTTTACAAAGTTAGTCGCCAAGAAGGAGAGCGGAGATAGATTGTGCCAAAAGGATCTGAAAATATTAATAACTTTGTATATTCTATATGCTTTCAGTAGACGATTTCCTAATTATTTTGAACTTAAAATTTCCCGCCCTATTGGCCTGACTAAGGTGCGGAATTTGCTCCCAATATGTGATGCATAGATTGTGTTCCCGAACTTTTGAAGGTACCTACATTTTGAAGCTGATTTGGAAACCATACGCCGACTGGCTATGGTTCTACAAATGTGTATTTCTGAACTTTTTCTGTAAAGTTCGCCAGGTTTATCGTTAACATCAATACAATCGTGTCCTTAAACCGACCTTTTTTGCTTTCATTTCATATTTCGAGTGATTGCAGGGAGTAGAAGTAGTGGAGATCTAATTTTGGAATATAATTGGAAAGCTGGCTCTTATAGCTGTTTGACTGTAGGTGAACATAATATGTATATTCGCGTCCTTTGTTCTTGAATTGGTGGCAAGGTTATCGAACAGAAAATCGCAAGCCCATACCGGCCGTTGATTTGTGACAAAATTCATCTCTTGTCCTAGATCTTGAGAAAATTCAATTGAAAAAAGCTAATTTTGCCAGTACCATGAAACATGGTTGGTTGGTTGGTTTAAGCGGCTGTATTCCCGTCTCCGATGAGAGAAAAACACAAGTAGCGCATTGAGCGCCGTTTTGAAACCACAACTAACGGAACCTAAAATAAAGGGGAATGAAGGATGTTAAGGGAGCTCAAAACCTGCCTGTGGAGTTGAGAAATTTTATAATCTTGTTGAAATGGATGCTTTGGATGTCCGAAATTCGAATTTAGGCTAGGGCCCGGCACTTACAAAAAATAAGAGATTTGTTGTGCTGGCATCATCGTAGGTTGGAAAGATCTTCCCTGAAATGACACAAAAAAAAGGTTCGTCAGGTTCATCCATCTAGTCTCAGCCCTTGAGGTGAAGTGCAGGAGGATTTCTCTCTTTACATATCCCAGTGGAGGTAAGACTTCCTCCGCATGCGATACGCACTGAGCAGATAAACGCTTGGCAAGTTCATCGGCTTTTTCATTCCCCTCAATGTTTCTACGGCCGGGTACCCCAGACGAGAGTGATTTCAAACCGATGACAAGCCCTGGTCAGTGTCTGCCTGCATTCCATAGCCTTAATCGCGGTCTGACTGTCGACGAAGATGCCTATTTTTTTTCTGGGTGTCACGATGTTAAGGAGCAGTCTACGCACCTCCTTTATTGCAAATACTTTTGCTTGAAAGACGCTGGCTGCCTCGGTCGGACTTGATCGCAGGCGCAGGGCTCCTGTTATTCCAATTCCAGCAGTTCTATGGACTCTACTTAATTTTAGGACGTTATAGGCTTTGCTTAAGGCGGGCCACCATACCAGTGATCCATAGGTGAGGATGGGACGTACCACCGCTGTGTACATCCAACGAACCATCTTTGGTTGAAGCCCCCATTTCTTGCCGAAAGTTTTACTACAGGCGTAGAAAGCTATGTTTGCCTTCCGTACTCGGTATTCGATATTGGACTTCTAGTTGAGTTTAGGGTCAAGCATGACTCCAAGGTACTTTGCGCTGGTGGATAAAGCAAGATTTTGGTTATTTAAGTGGGGAAGTGAGATGGTTGGTTTTTTGGTTTTGGTGGTGAAAAGCATCAGTTCAGTTTTGCTTGGGTTAACGCTAGTTACGTAGAGAAAGTCGGAACAGTATGAAAATGATTTTTTTTGTCGTTTAGGCGTTCATAGCGTTAAATTCTGTCAGCAAAATTTTTCCCTACCAAAACAGTTGCAACAAATCAACCACCACTGATAGGATTCCATCAGAAAAAAAATCCTGGCAGATGGAACCACGTCATCCGCGCATACGCAACGATTTTGATACCCTCCCTGTCGAGAATTTAAAGGATTTTATTAAGTACCATAATCCATAAGAGAGGCGAGATCACCCCACCTGAGGTGTTCCTCTGTTCCTAGTTTTGCTTGAATGATCCTTGTTTTGAGCATGGAAATGATCCATGAAGAGCCTCTACACCTAATTCCAAGAGGGATTCCTGGATCGATTGATTTTGGACGTTGTTAAAAGTGACCTCTATATCTAAGAAGTTATAGCTAAGGTATACTGGCAATGGGAGAGTGCATTTTCAACTGTACGCACTACATCATGAAGAGCGATCTCTGTCAACCTGCCCTGAGGTATCCGTGCTGTTAATGACATAAGGAAGACCTTTCAAGGCATTTTCTTATGTGAAGGTCAATTGTACGTTCTAAAGTTTTGAGTATGAAGGAGGTTATAAGCTAATACATAGGTCGGAAGTCCTTCGCGCATTCGTGACCTCTTTTGACGACTTTCGGTATGAAAACTACTCGGACATGTCTCCATGATTGAGGTACAGGATTAAGTAGGATACTGCTTCTGTAAGCTTTAACGAAAGGGCAGCACTATCCCTTCATGCTTTTAGCATGATTGGGTGAATACCTTCCTGCCCCGGAGCAAAACTGTGAATGGCCCATGAGATCTTTTCCTTGGTTTTAATGCGCTCTATTTCTTCCTGGTTACGCAGTGGTCCAGGAAAGTGAGTGTTGATTTATCGGTTGCGCGCTCTAAGGATTCATCGGTTGATTCCAGCCAGGTTCCGTCCGTTCTCTTAATGAGAGCGTTCTTTGGATAGAATCTTACTAAGTCTAGCCAGATTACTTTAGAGTATCGATAGATTGTCAGTATTCGGATAATGCTTTGCGTCTTAGCTGATCTGATATACTTTTTGTAGAACTTAAGGCAGTCTTTATAAGGTTGCCAGAACTTATACCTGTATGACCGAAACATATACCTACATCTTAGGAAAATTCAGTTGCAGTGACAATAAGACTCCAGTAGGATTTGTGCATCTAAGTTATATGTTATTCTATGTTAGTTAGACGGTAATCGAAGCATTTAAAGCGGAAAAAGTCGTACTCTGAGTAAAAGCTCCATTCCGCTAAGATATCCCCTTTGATTGACAAGGCTTTGTATTGAACAGAATATTTAGCTTTACCTGGAGCTCTCCCAATATGAAATACATTTTGTGTGTTCCCATCTTTTGATTGCTAGATTTATAGACGATTTGGGAGAGGACAGAAGGGTTCAGGTCCTGTGAAAGGAGTTGCAGAGCCCAATCTGGCCATTTCGTCGGCTTTCTCGTTTCCCTCAAAACCCTCATGGCCCGGAATCCACCATAGTTTGGTTTTATTCCTGAGGCCAAGCGTTCGAAGGGCGTTGAAACAGCTTAGTACCAATTTGGAGTCAATAATATGCGAGCTTAGGGCGTTAATAGCTGCTTGACTGTCCGTGAATATATGGATGTGAATGCCTTTAATACCAGTGTTGTATATGTGACTAGCACACTCTTGGATGGCTTGGAGTTCAGCCTGGAACACGCTTGGATTAGCCCCCATTGGTATTGAGACATTATGGTTAGGTCCGTGGAACACAGCTCCCACTCCTGTTTCCATTTTGGAACCATCCGTATACCACTTTAGGCCATTTTGTCAAGCAGGTGGGCTATTACTCGCCCATGCTTTCCTACTTGGGATCTTTGTAGAGAACCGCTTATCAAAACATAAAGTCTTTGGGAGGCGTTCTGTTACCGCGCAGATCATGTCAAGTTCTGGAATTTCATAGAACAATTCGTTTAACTCAGGACGTTCACTGAGACTTGTTTCTTTCATTTGGATCAAACTTGCCGAACTGCGGATCGCCACTTTGTTTATGTAAATGTGGAGGGGTGTTAGTCCTATCAAGGCTTCTATAGCCGCAGTAGGACAGGTACGCATGGCTCCGGATATACTGAGACATGCAAGTCGTTTTACCCTATTTAGCTTAGCAATGGCGGTCTTTTGTTTTGTTTTAGTCCACCATACTACAGAAGCGTATGTAACGATGGGCTTGATCATCATTGTGTAGATCCATTGGGTTATCTTTGGAGAGATACCCCAAGTTTTGCCATGCATGCGACGGCATGCCCATAAAGCGTTTGTTGCTTTTGTTTTTAATGTGGGAGTTCCAATTTAGTGTTTTGTCCAGGATTACTCCCAGATACTTAACTTCGTTGGAATACTCAATGATCGTATCATTTATTGAAATTTGACCTAAGTTTATATTTCTTCTTTTGGTAAAGGGAACTATGACAGCCTTACTTGGGTTAATGGATAAAACTTCTTTGGTACACCAGTCTAGGACTTTCTTAAGGGCACTTTGCATACTTCTTGTAATTTTGTTTTCATCTTTGCCCGTAATGATGACGACCAAGTCATCGGCGTAACCTATTGTGTCAAAGCCTCCCTCTTAGGTAGGTAGGTAGGTAACTCATTAAGTCCCTTTAAAATTTTTCATAGATATCGCTTTAGTTTCATAGCTTTGTATGCTCTGCTTAAGGCCGGCTGCATATTTTCAGATGCCTTTCGAATAGGTCTGTTAATCCCTTACCCACATCGGTTTGTTTCCTTGAAACACTCCAACGTCCTACGCCATTAGCCGAATAGTATACTATTGTCAGTGATGACTCCTCCAATTAAGTTCCGGGCTCTCGTCTTCCAAATAATGAAATAATTGCTAAAATTCAACGTCTAAGCACGTGTCAACGTTTTCGAAAAAAAGGTCTTTTTATCACCCCGAATCGACATAGAAAGTGGGTCCTCCGTTTCCTTTAGTACATGCATACATATATATCTTTTCAGTTTCTGCAGCTACCATCAACTTCTGCCACTTTCCGCTAAGAGCTTGGAAAATTGGTGGAAAATTCACTTTGACAGTACCCAGTATATAACCGGACTCTTCATCTCTTTCTTTCCTTCATAAGCTTTCCATATCAATGGAAAATTGTTAATTAGATTCCGTTGTGCAAAAGGAGTAGTATACGAACCGGCACTCTGGCAGGATCTAAGGCTTCAACCTGCCGCCACCACCCGGGGGTAAGCGAAGCTATACATTCAGTAGTAGGATGATACCGTTTCGTTAACTATGCACTGCATAGGTCGGCAGTAGAAGCAGCGAAAAGAAAATGACTTTATGTCAATTAGCAAAAGCAGCGCTTAGCTTGAAGAAGTCTATTCTATTTTGTGTCCTTCCCCCGCTGAAGAGGTTTTTTTTTTTCTTCTGTTTTTGTTTCTTTAGAATATTCTTCTTTGGGAATTAAATGCAATTGCAGCTAGTCAAGGAGGACAAGGATGGTAATTTCTTCTTCATTAGGGGTTTCCTTTTTGTTGTGTTCACTTTTTCTTCGTTTTATTCCTAAATTGCGTACTCACAGGTCCTAGCGAGAGAGGAAGATGAATGCCAATTTGTTTTGACGACATTCTGTCAAAGAAAAATGCTCTTGGTAATGTTCATTTCCCACAGACTCGGTTCGTGAGTGATATCCCATTACCTACCTCCACTGAGTATTAATTGAGCGCCGCCGCCTCAGCCACCATCGGCAACCACTTCCAAGTAACCATTCCAAATTTATATACAATTCCGGCGAAATTGTCACTTGGCGGCGACAGCAGCAGCGTATGTGATGCATCATCATGGTACTCATCCGGGAAAATGTGAAGAGTTTTCCAAAAACAAAAAAAAATGTGTGTTCCCTCGCGAGGCATTTTGGGAAACTCAATACTCAATTTGATTGTAGCGAAATGTGCGGCATATCAATGCGTGTACATCAGACTGTAACAAGTCGTTTGAGCGCGGGTTTTGGGGACTTGGGATAAGCCGGAGATAGTGCCGATCTCGATTTTCTGTCTCGTAGATAGTATAGTGATCGAGAGAGAGGGGTGCGTGCGGAGATTGCCTAAGATTGGTGCGCATCATTATCATGCGGTGCGATAAGTAGGAATTTTAGGGAAGCCCTTGACTTTTCTGAAGAGGCGACGATGACGACGCACGGCGGCACAGTTTTGCTCAAGTGCATGCGGTAACTAGATGTTCCTATAAATAGTTGTAATCAATTATTACAGTCGATGATTCAGCCTCTTGTAGCTTGACGCCTTTATGATATGGTTTTGTTACGAAGTGTGCGATTCACTTGTTTTGTAGACACATTGCCCCCGGGCACGGCTTTTTTTGAGGTTTCCACGAACCAAAAACTTTATTTGTACCTTATTTCTTTTATTTTTTAAATATGGAATAGGTATATGGAACGAAAATAGGAAGGACCGAAAAGTCACTATTGACATTGAAATTTAAAATCTTCAGAGCTTAATCTTCGATTTACCGCGGATTCCAATTTTATGCCGAAATGCCAAATAGGTGCGACTGCAGTAGGAGAGATTTCAAAGAAGTAAAGAGGAACTTTGAATGAAATCCAGACTACAAACCACAATGAAATTAGTCAAAAGAAACAATTTTTTTGCGATATTTGACTCGATTATTGGTGGAATTTTTCGTCGGTTCGATGCAATAAAGAATTCGACGTGCGCCAACCGCTTTCGTTGAAAACTAATCCATATATAGAAGATGAAGACGAGGCCAACTTTGAAGTAAACCTCTCAGTACGGAAATTTTGTTCGAATCTCAGATTTTACGCAGCTTACGTAACATGCAACGATATACCTATGGTATGGGAATTCATCAATTGAGATTTGGTAGGTTTTTGATATTGCTCTCCAGAGATTTTCGTCAAACGCTTCCCGTCATCCCGAAATCTACTGCTGCTGCTGCCGATGAACTCAATGCGTGGCTGAAATCGTCGCCTCTGTGGCATGTCAAGAAGACTAAATCGATCACGAGAGTCGCATTGCAGAACGACACATCGGCTGCTTAATTCTCGAGACAACTGCGCTCGCGCTTGGCAATGACCAAACTCCTGTTGATGTTTCGACTAAATTGATATCATTACCGACAAATTTTTCCGAATTCACATCGTCGAAGGAGGAACTCATCACCATAGTTTTCCCCGGCATTGCACAAAATTATAAAAATCTCGATTGGATTAGTGTACGGCAATATTAGCAGCGAAGAAGGACGTGCGTCGATAGCTTGAATTTTATTATTCAAATACGCTAGGGAACTGCGTCCATTCAAATCCGTTGACAGCGTGACTGACGACGACCCGACAGTGGGATCGATCATAATCATATGTTGCCGAATCTGAATCATCCGAAATCGTGCGACGGTACGCGGTTGTCTGTCGAGAAACTGATGAACAATGTGATTCAAGTGACGATCATCAAGGGTGAAAAGAAGTGGAAGTCCTTAATGCCACGAACTCCGATTATTCCAACTGATCTTCGATTTCCATTCAATCGGATTTAGTTCCCCGTTCGATTGGATCTTGCGAGAATAAACAATAAATCGCAAGAAAGTCTGTATAGTGATTAATTTTGAATTTCCTTGTTTTTGGCACTGCCAGTTGTATACGTTGCCTGTTCGCGTGTTGGCATCGTTGTTTGTGTTTGCGCCGTAAAACAAATCGAAAAACTTTGTTTGTCATATCGCTCTCTACTGATTTCGATTCCATTCAATTCCACATTGAAATTTGAACTATCTATGTGTTATTATCACTCTGGATGCGGCAAGTCGGGCGAGACAAAGTTCGCTGGGTCCGCTAGTTAAATATGGTTTCCTTAATGAAAATTTTTCGAAGAACTGGGATACGATTTTCCTAAATGTTTGTGTTGCTCTGCGTGTATTTTGCACTATACCTGTCACTGTAGTTAGTGCGCTGAATATTCCTTTAGCGTCCTTGCAATAATACAAAATATTCTTCGCTCGTACTCTTCACAGGATCGTGTTTAAGAACTTCCTAGTCTTTGTATCGAAGCACCTCTAACGAGGAAACTAATTTTCTATGTATTTGAAGGTAGTTTTGGAGTACAAAAACGCGCTAATAAAAATTTTGGGACTATTTTATGAATGAAGCTGTTCTTACGCATGAAAATAAGTTACAATTATGAGCCTCTGATTGATTTGAATAAGAATCTATTAACATTTTAGTAATTGAGACTCTTTTTCCCTCCCTTCAAAATAAAAAAAAATCTACATTCAAATAATTAGTCAATGACCATCGGGGTACCCGGTACCGTTAACTAATGCATGAACTATTGACATTAATTCACTTTCAAATGTGTTTATAACCTACAACTTACCAACTTCTTATATCTAGGACTAATAACTAGGGATTAAAGCTAAGAATTGTGAACCTGGTCAATTTTATGGAAGGTACTACTGCGGTTGAAGTCAAAAACAGTAAGGTTTGAATTAACCTTCCGAAGCATATACGGGAAATTGGTTCGTTTGAGCCATACGAGGTGCGGTGAATTGGTAAATAAATAGAAGAGACGGGGACAACGAAGATTCCGATGATTAGTGTTAAAGGAGATAGAGTTGTAAAGGGACATAGAGTCGATTAAGCCTGGAGAGCATACGGTGAATGTAGATAATGTCTGTTACGTCCCTGCGTTCCTCATAAGAGTATTGAGGTTAATGAGTTTGAGGCGGTCTTAATAGGGAGGGGATCGTTCCAAAATAGTCCCTGGAGAGCAGTTCGAAGAAAACGACGGTGGATGCTATTGATTCTGTCTATATGGGCTCGTTGAAAGGGAGCCCATGCTTGGCTAGCGTACTCGAGCAGGGAGCGAACAAATGTGACGTACTGAGATCTGGTCACATTACGGGTCGGAGTATTCTTTGGACCATCTTTTAATGAAGCCAAGCGAGCAGTTGGAGTTCTCTCACTAATATGCGAGCGGAAGTTGAGTTGCCTGTCGCATAAAACGCCAAGGTCACAAATGTTTTGAACGACGGATATATAGGTTCACCGTGGAGAAGATAAGTTCTAGGAGGGGACTTACGACGGTAATAGATTGGCAATTGGTGACATTTTTCAGGCACCAAAAAAGGGTGAGTCATGTTATGAGGAAATGGGTTTGAAAAATGTTGGTATCGTCAGCATATAGAGAGAAAGCGCTTAGTGCTGAATGACCCTGTCTATAGATCGATAATGGGTATAGGAGGAAAAGAAGTTGCCTTAAATGGCTGCCTTGAGGTACGCCGCATGTAGCCAAGAAAAAAAATGAGTTTTCCAATTAAGAATTTATCCATTTTAGCACACTAGGTTCAAAGTCTAGGTAGAGCAGAAAATTTGAAAAGATTTAATTTATGGGATATTTTAATTTTCTCTAACCTGAAAATGATTCCAGTTAAAAAAAAATGTATTTAACGACAACGTTTTCAGAACAGAACAGAACAGAGGGTGGGTGGTTAATTTCCTCTAACCTGAACTGACTGATGGTCGCAAACAAACTAATGAAGTTATCAATACAATTAAGTTATCAATAGGTCAGTAGGAAGACCTTCCTGATGGATGGAAACCATGACCGATGTAGACCAAGACGAAAGATTTAAAAAACTGCAAAATCAGTTTAGTTTGCTCATACCTACCTACTGAAAAATTACCAAAATTTGAATAAAATACTTTTACATTACCACTGTAAGTGCCTACTTCACCCACTTTCAGTTAAGTCATCGTTGCTATTTATAAGCCATTCATCCGAAAATCACAAAAATCAACAAAATACTCACTGCATTCGGACCTGATAGAGAGGAAAAACTATATAATTTCATTTTCCTAGGTAGTCACTATTGGTTTTAGGGTTTTCAACTTTGCGTCTTGTTTAACTTTATTGCGTCAATAGATCTTCATTGATTTTTAACAGAAAATCGCGCAAACAAACACTCACAACTATTACTGAGTATATATATTAGTATAAACATAGATACACCCCCCATGGACATCCATCACCAAACTCCTTTAAGGTAGGTAATAAGAAAATGTTCTTTCTAAAATTGGTAGGTACCTACAAGAAATAGGAATAAATAAATTAAAATGATATGAGCTAATAAGAAAGAGCTTTCCGTCTCGATATTCGAATTTGACTTCAGCAAAGCGAATCAGAAACAGCGTTGCCTTGAAAGAACTTATTTATATTCATGCAATCAACGCAATTATTTCACCAACTGCCATGTTGAAAAGCAATCCGTTTCAGATAGAACTCTCTCTTCTCAGTTCAATACCCATACGCCATACCCTACCCACCACAAAAGTGCATGTAAATATAAACCATGATCCATGAACCAAGCTTAACACGAACAAAAGAGCAATTCCCCGTTTGTTTTCTTATTTAATAATTGCCCCGCCCGCCAAATAATTCCAATAAGAATTTAGATTGCAAAAAAATTAGCTATTCCAATTTCCATCCATCAAATCCAATTCCATTGACAATCCAACCAGATGGCGAAGAGAATTGCACAAGTAGTTAAGAGAACGTCACAATCAAGAGAAATTCATTACGTGCTAATTCAACTTTCATATATTAATTATTTACTCTCACCCGTTAAACATGATCCAGGCGCCCCGAATGTTGATTTCAATTGTGAAAACCCTGTAAGAATGAAAAAAAAGGAAGAAATTATTATCGATATCCATTTACATATAATTGATCCTTAAATAACGACCACAGGCGAACCCTAAACAAAACGCACGAAATACACAAAAAAAAAAAAAATGATAACAAGGAAGAAGACGAAATTATCCTCATGATTAAACAATCAAAATGGAATGCATTTGAAGGAAATTGGTCAACAAAAGAAGACGAAGAAATCAATATGGGAATTACGTTTCGAGTGATTTACCCTCTATCCACGAAGAGCTATCTAGAGATCCACTTGTAAATGGTTTTGTAGTTGTACCTCACAACTACAAGTTTAGGTAGGTATTGGTTATATAGGAGTTAGTGAGTTTGTGGTTGAAGAGTGGAGTCTTTTTTTTTCGAAGTATCGTAAGCAAGTACAGGTGAGAAAGGTTTGAATACCGAATTTTATAGGTGGAGTGCATGCACAAGGTCAAGTAGTGGACGCTTCGAAATGGAGATTGTGATTATGATATAGGTAATGAGGGTGCACTGCGGATTCATTATTAATGTTTATGTTTGACCTATAATTGGAGAGGGTAACTAGTGGAATCTACTCAAAATGCTAAATTCCAGACTTCGCGACGCCCGGAGCACCGTTTGAAGGTAGTGTTGCCTTTTTTCGCTGTAAGACTATTATTACTAGGAGACACCATTTGGCTAAGAGCGTCCATACATTTCAGGTTGGGGTTTGCTCCACAGCTATCTCTCTAATAAATATGTTTTTCTTATATGTAATGGGGAAGTTCTCATGATGGCATCATTCAACATCAAGCGATACCTACATCCTTTGCGAATATTTGGATGGCAGTAACACTCTTTGTGGATGTGAACAATGGTATCTTCAATGTCCAACACCCCGACTAGTCCTGATGAATTTTCACTTTAGCCTCAGCTCCAAATATAGGTATATGGGAGTAGCACTCGTAAGGTGGATAATGTATTATTCTCATTTCTGATGGAACCATTGATTCGGTCTCGCAAATTCCGAGTGTCGTATACTTATTAAACAGTGCCCACTTATAAGCGGACTCATGGTCTTATCGAATTAGTTGTCAAGTAGTTCACTTTGAAACTCAGGGCCGTCTTATAGCGAATGTCATCATCATACTATGTTCATTTTTGTATTGAATGGGGGCCTATTCACTGCAATTGTAGCTTGGATAATCCATAATTGATTCTAAATCATCAGGGGCGATCTCCTAAGGGGTAAGGGAGAGCTGGCGGACTTGTTCCTTGTTCGAGGTTATGAACCCAAATGGAAAGGTGCCATAGCCTAGTGAAAGTGATGTAATATCCGTTATTTATCTGGTTCTTCGTTTCCCTCTTTTTGTTTTAATGTTTCCTGTAGTAATAAATGTCTCCAAATTGAGAGAGTAAATGAGTTTAAATATTTGGGGCTTAATCTTGACTGTTGAATGAATTTTGTAAATCACACTAACACATTGAAAAATTATTCCCGGTGCACTCTTCGAAATGTTTTTTTTTATTTTTCGAAACGTCTGCTCGACCAAGCTTTTGCTGACAATTTATTATGGTGTCTTTTATTCCAAGTTACAATACCTATGGAATTGCTTGTTGGGGTGGTGTACCTATATCGAAATAAAATACATCCTCTGTTGGCTCTTCAAAAATACGCTCTAAGGAACTTTTGCCGAAAACCTCGTAGCTGGTAGGCATACTAGCTTTCCCTTGTTCTGTGCCCTGAAAATTCTGAGTATAGCCGTCCTTTGTAATGTTTTAAGGTCTTAAAGAAATTCTTTATGAAGCCTGGTAATCTTAATTTTCTTTTAATTTCTACTTAAAATCTTCGTGGAAACCTTTCAAACACGTTGTCTGCACCCCATTTTCGCACTACTGCTTATCGTAATTTTTTCTCTGTTTTGTCTTACCGATTATTTAATGAACTTCCTCTGTCCATCAATAGAAATTCCAGGAATATCCTTAAAATGCGTTAAAATGTGGCTCTTCAGCTTTGACTTTGCAGCTTTAGAATCTCTTACTTCTAATTTTTTTCAAACAAAGGCCAACCTAAATTCAAGTTCAATATCTGACATATCCATATTATGTAAGTACAAACACGCACTATGCATCCCGCAACCAATTCAATATCCTTGCTTCCTCCAAAATCACTTGCAGAAGTCAACCGAAAAGTTAAACCCACACAAATCAAACAGTTGTCAATCACATATGCCCGAACATCCAAGCAATGCAAATCAATTCCACGTGATCCGCCAAAATCCATCATGCATTCACGCCCTCAATCGAAACGTATTCGAATTTATTACTCGGCTGCCAAGCGAACTGCTGGGCCACATTTTAATGCCATCACGTGTTACCACCGACATAGATTCGACCTGGTATACTGAATACGACATAATGTATAGCTTGACAATAAAAGCACCCATCACAATGCGCTGCACCAATGAAAAAGTGCCACCGGTAACTGAAATGGCAAAAATACTCTCGAAATAACATTTTGATAGCTCAGGAGTCAGTAGTTGGTGAAGAATTTCCTCAGCTCGAAGCTATAAAAACCGAAATCCATAAACACACTCCACGGGCAATGAATACATGTGCCGGCACATGACTTGTCGAACAGCAGAACGTCAGGGGCGCAACAAAGGAATCGCAACAATCAGTTTTGTGTTGGGGCTTCTTGCCAGGGAGCTTAAGGAACCTCGTTTCGATAGTAAAATCCAGAGAGAAAGGAGCAACAACCAGTGGGAAAGTCCTCGAAAGGGTATAGTGTTTGCTGTACCTCTTTGCTATGTAGTTATTCGGATGCTTTCGACAGTAACAAAAAATGTATCGTACGCTTTAGTGATGGTGACGAGTGATTTGCTGCCGAAGAAACCAATCCAGGAATTGATAGCTCTACGGTTTTATTGCGAGCTATTGAGGAATAGGTTGGTGAAGAGCTCTGCAATGCAGAGGTGGGCGATAGTGATTTGTCTCGCAGGGAGTGCGCAGGGGTGCATAAAGGAATATTGCAATATTCTTTAAAATTATATACACCCACCTACAAGCTGTTGCGAAGTGGTTTTCTTACTTCTAACTTACTTCATTCCCGACCTATGTGCATCAAGAAATATTCCTCTGCTGCCACGTCGATACCTTTATACTGAAATCTCCAGTAGCCCATGCCTTATTTATAGCCCTATCTGGAAGGGCCCTATAATATGCTGCTGTGTGGATGTAGTGCTGAAATACACTTGGTGCGAAAATGAACTCAACAACGCACACTCAATCGGAAATCAATTGAGTCTATAAAGCCAAAAAGGAGAAACCTAAACGCTTCCTCTTAGAAAACAGTAGATTTTTCTGCAGAGTGGCATTTGAATGAAAAATTAAAATTGCAGAGTGTCCAGCAAGGCATCACTATCGAACCATACTGCTGGATACTTTATGACTTGCAAATAGTTCTTCAGGGTAGGAAACAGTTCAGAAATAGTAAAAGGACGAATTGGGACAAATTTGGCGAAACGGTTTACAGTTCGATGCAGGCGAATCTTTAACAGATGTGTTCTCCCGATCATTTGAAAAATCCTGCCTGAAAAGTGAAAGAAGTGGAAAGAAGCGCGGAACTCATACGAAGCTCAAGGTCTTGGTGGAATCACCCCAAGAGGGACTCATCGAGTGGTCAACCTACAGGGAGAGCGTTCAAATCCTGAATAAAGAGATCAGATTCGCAAAAGAAAACCTCATGGAGAACTTTCTGCGAATCAATTCAATCCACAACCGAAGCATCTATAGGCTGAGGAAAGTCCTTTCAAAGGCATACCGATACCGATATCTTCGCTAGGAAGGGGGCGACGGTAGCTGGACCGAATCACACAAAGAGACACTGGAAATACTGACGGAAACTCACTGAGGGTTACGATGTGGTAACGCAAAGCACTGGAACTGCGAAAATCATTCTGAATCAGCTATAATTGCAGCGCCTATCAAGCAAAATGGTGGCCGCTATCACCGAAGCGGTGAAGGACCTTAAAAACAGCAGAAAATTCTGAACAGTTATGTACTTCTTCCACGACCTGGGATGATTTGAAGAATGTTGATCTCAAAGTACTCCTGCGATTCATATACTCAAACTGGGTGGTGTTAGTAGATAAACAAAACATTCTTCATATCATTAGCTACTCGTAGGACGAACTAGTGCAAGCATATCAAACTCAATGGCTACCACGGACCAACACAGCAGAATCTAAATTTGTATGGGCCGCATCACAAATTTTTCGCTTGGGCTTACAGCCACTTGGTTTTTAGAAAGACATACCGAATCGACTTACTTTACTAAAAATAATAAATATATGACAAAAATTTCTATTACGCACAAAATACGAGAGAGTCAAAGATACAACACGATGTGAATACCTACGTTTATCGAAGTTAAGACGAGAACGGATATAAGGATCTGTGCACAAACACATGCCCACTTAAAATACGCATTTATTTGTTCGTATGCAAAGTCAAATTGTGCTAAAACAATGATACAAATCGACTTTTCTTAATTGTGCAGAAAACTGAAAAGAAATAGTACTGAAACGTACAATAATTTTGATTGCTGCAAAATAAATAATATTGGATTCAAGCAACAAAAAAAAAAATGTTTCATTGATTCTAATGGACATATTACTTAGTCAACTGTAGGTATCTACATCATACTGAACAAAGCGATGAAAGGAATATGGTAATTCCATTCATCAATTTGTGAAATCATTAACAGTGAATTAATATTTTTCCTCAATACGACGAACCAGTTCTTTTAAAAGATTAACGCTTACAACTCATAAAAACTACCTAACGTCTGTTTTATCTATGAATGTTTTCATCAATATAATAAGTGTGGTCATCAAAATAATTAATGCGGTCATCAATTTGGTGGAAATTCATATCTGGACAATAGTAGGTACTTCTTGTGATGATTCCATTCATCAATAAGAAGAATAAATCATGAACTAGATGAACAAATAACTACATTCATCAAAATAAGTGTTTTCGTAATATTTTAATGATATGATGAATTTAGTTCATAAGAAAATACTCAAAAATCTTATAAAAATCCTGCAAAAAAAATTGATGAATGCACTTTCATCATATTGAAGACAGGTTCATCAATCATTAAAAAGTTTTCATGAGTTTGCTCATCATATTGATGACTTCATCGCTACCGTGTTCAATCCCCCTATATAATATTGTACAAAATGAGGATCTACATTATCTCGAAGGCCGACTTTCAGCTCTTTTCATTGTTGCAATCAGATATATGCAGCGACGCCATATTACAAGATATATTTTTTTTCAAGATTTTTCAAATCAATAATTTTCTAAATCTAATAAATTAAGACATTTTTTTTATCGAAGAAAATGTTTTCTATTAATTCCATTGTTATGTATAATGTGAGTTGAACAGAGCCCATATGCACATTGCACAGCTTCGGTTTTACTAACGTTTCCATCAACTCTAAAGTATGTAAAGGCACCAAGTGACAATGAACAGAAACAGGCAAAGAAACTGAAACAGAAACAGATCCATAAAAACATGACTGCCGCCTATATTATATCAAATTTATATGAAGCTAATAATTGTCGAATTGCGGCTTGTTGGCAGCAACGGAAACAATCAATATAGACTTATTTACGTTCTGTCGTCAAACAGCCATATTTCTGTCGCTAAATTCTGTTGCTGAAAAAAAAATGTCAGTTCCTAATTCTGTTTCTGTTGCAAATGTATGGAATTCTATTTCTGTTCTTTGCCACTTAATGCCTTCAGTGGTTAATTGACATTTACGAACGATACTCGATTGAACTAGACAAAATTTGATGAAATAACTGATATAGTATGTTTTTGGAAAAATGTTCTAAGAGTAAGAACAGCGTATGAAATGTTCGAATATCCAATTTTAAAGTGTTTATTTTCAATATTTTTCGGCTGTAAATAAAGATAAAATTTGTAATCGTTTGAATACTGAAAGAGATTAAAATTTTAATATTTACAAAGGATTTGTCGCGCTTTAATGAAGTGAATTGCTATGATCTTGATGTCAGTAATGAAGTTCTAAGTCTTTTAAATTCAAATATGTATACTTAAATAAATTCCAACATTTTAAAAAGCAATAACAATGATTTACGAGCGATATTTTGTTTATAGATATTTATGTGATACTTAGGTACTAGCTTTGTATATACATTATACATACCTATAGTAGCGCCAAGGAATCTAATAAAAATGTTGTACCAGTATCCCACGGAAGCTTTGGCTTATTTACAGCATTTCAACTCTTTTTGTATTTTGGAAAAATCTTGAAAAAAAGGTATTTGATCTCGGGAAAACAAAATTTTCACAATTTTCATCTGGCAACATTGCAGATATGCACAGATGTTAGCTTGCTCGAAACGTCTCAGTCAAAGACGATCTTCCGTAGCTGCAAAGACAGCAAACTGCTTTGTCCCAAAATTCGAATTCCCTCTTGCTATCAATATCTAAACGTTGTAAGCAATCGCCTACAACAGCCATTTTTATAGCTCACTAGGTTTTTGCAGATCACATAACTGTTTTGAGCTGCGCAGTTACTGAGATCATGTTAGCGATATCGGCTATGAATCCCCTGATCCATTTTTTATAATTATCATATTTCTTGTTGTATCAGATTCCAGGCCCTTAAGCTGCGATTACTCATTTCAAGAATCGTGTCATTCCGTGACATTCTGACGGTATATTGACCAAAAAATGGGTCCTGAAATGGTCATTCTGGTGTGATCGCTTGACATGCGGATTGTAGGTTTAGTGCTAATTGTCAGTGATTAACATTTAAGGTCCTCTTCTTCAGGGTAGAAGTGTAAACTGTCAGGTTTTGAGACAGATTACTCCAAGAGCTATGCATTGCTTTCGAAGAAATGTAGGTAGGCTATGAAGACAAAGACCGATGCGCAGCGTCATCTCGATCTGTGGCTCGCCAAAAGTGGATAAATAAATGTTGTCGCGTGATCCATCGCCCACCTCACTAATAACCCCATTATTGGCAACACCAACTGTTTGGTAGTTTTCCAATCCCATTATTCCCGTTAAGCCATTTAAAACAAAACCCAATACGAAAACAAACACCTCTCATTCAAAACCATAAAGTGAGGCGAACAAAATGCGTCCCAAAATTATCTTAAAATTTCAGAGAACTCAATCACCTTCAATCGGATTTCATCCACTAATTGTTTCGTGTAATCGGATCTGGTCCATTTAGAGATGCGTCGACCACCCATCGACGCGAATAGAGACCATATCCCCAAACCATATGTCACAACCAGAAGATTGAAAAAACACAAATTAAAAAAAAAAAAAAAACTAATGAAGCTTAAAATACATTCACATGACCCACATTATTATCTGTTGGTTTTTGTTTTACAAAAGTAGCCAGTTGCATTTGGACAAGTTGGCTCTCGCCATTAAGAAGACAATTGTTTTGCAGCTGGGTTTTGAGTCACCAGATGGTTTTTTTTTTTTTGAAAATTACATTTCAGTCACCACCACTTAAAGTGACAATGAACTTGGTTGGCACTTTGTTGCGATATGGTTAGCTGCGCCGTGTCGGTGGCCCCATCACAATCGTTCGCAGTGATGAGTGATAGGCCCTCTTAAAAGCGGCAGCGAGGTTATTTACTTTTTGTGTGTTTTTATTGAAATTATTTTCGCTCTAGTAAAGAGCTGATGAGTGATCGTATTCTGACGCCAATTTTGCTGTCTGTCAAAGAAGGAAATACAAAAAATCACTATTTGGATTGGGTTCGTTCGAGAAAATATTCTTATGATTGCAAGTTTTTGATATCAGTTCGTTGGGCTGTAAAACAATATTGCTAGCAAATTTAAACCATAAAGTGAGGCAGGCGATTGTCCTGGCTCTACAAGAAGCATCCTTTTAAGTTTGATCGTTGGCATTTGTCTCTTTCTTTTTTTTTTTGTTAAATATACCCAAGTCCGTACCCTATTCTATCGGATTATATTTTTTCGATATTTCTGCTCGTTCGTCCGACCATCAATTTTATGACTGATGGCCAAGCCTGACGTAAGACAGCAGTCAGGAGGTTCCATTCTAAGGACAACACGCAGTCTTCTCTCATACTAATCGCATTAATAATATTTTATTTGTGCAAACAGTAGGTACGTGGAAAAGTTAAATTATCCAGCCTTTTCAGAGTATGCCTTATAAGAGATGGTATAGTTACATCTACTTCTGATTTCTAAGTTCAACTGCCTCGCTGGGACATTTTTAGTAAATCTAAGAAGTGACAGTAGACTAAATAAATCAAGAATTCGAAGCCATTACTTGGTTTTCAACGTTTTATCGAGATCGAAAATGAGGTTTTCGATATATGAGCAAATTTTTAAACATCAGTCTCACTCTAAGTATGCATTTTGGTCTTAATCGCTAATGCTGTTTTCAAGTAGGTAAACTAAATAAAATCAAATTTAACCCTGGAAGTACATGCTTATTTATTATACGTATGGGACATGCTTCGTCGAATTGACGATGGCACTAATCGATATGGTCATACAGATGACCTATGTACCAAATTTTTTGGAAGTTGATTGTTTTCAGTTATTTAGTTTATTTAGCATAAGAACAAATACAGAAACATACATTTTTTTTATAACTCTAACCAAAAAATTACATTTTGTCAGCCTTATTTCATTTTCATAGGTACTTTACAAAATACTCCACAATAAAATAATAAAAAAAAAACTTAAGGCACATGTTATAGTTCATTAAAACTGTTTGCATCTCAGAAGTATTATAATAGATAAACTAAAAAAGTACAAGTTTTCATGACAATGAGGTTCAATTGAATACTAGAGGCACAAAGCTCAATTTTATGCTCCCCACATAAGCTAACATTACATTTTGCATTGGATGATTTTGTCATTCGTCGCTTAGAAGAGGGACAAACTGCGCAAAACTTTCTCTTTCTTTCAGGATTTATTTTATCAGTACTCTCGTTATTAGTCGGCATTATGTTTTTAATATTATTTCGCAGTTGGTATTTTCAGTCAATCGGTTAGAATGCAAAAGTTACACAAAGCACATGCTTCGTCGTTTCGATGACGCACATTTAAAAAAATCTTACTTACGAAATGTATATTCAGCTGCACGTCAGCACTTACCACCAACCTGACCTTGACTAGCGCTATACGAAAAACGAGGACAAAACAAACCGAGATAAGAAACAAAAACTGCAAAATGTGAACGAGGGTAGTCGATTCGACGAAGTAGGTAACTATAACTTCTAGGGCTAAAAAAGAATGCCTTGTTTTTAAAAAATTACTTCTATGACAATATAGACAGAAACTGAGTTTGCTCAATTTAAGTGTTATAACTTATAAGTGACCATATTACCATAGAAATGAGTTTTGTTACAACCTTATATACCATTTTCGAGATATTTCCTAATTTCAAAAGTACCTAGCTTTAATAATTTTTTTTTGAGAAAAGCTGACTCTACAGTCATGTTAACCTCATCTAAATAAGCTCAAATATCCATTTTGGTTGAAATCGTTAGAGCTGTTTTCGAAAAAAATCAAACTTATATGAAAATTTTGTATGAGAAGTACCATTTACCTTGCAGAAAAAAACCTAAGTCCCCAAACTCCAAAACCGAAGTTTGAATGAAATCCGGATTGCCGCATAGGCAGCAGGCCTCGGAACATTCGAGTTCGAAATTTTGTATGAATAAAATCGGCCCTATAACGAGGTTTCCGTCGGAACGGAAAATTCTCCGATTTTATACGATTTGGATTATTTTTGCTGCGAGGTATTCTTCGGAACAACTGTTCGGAGAATCGTTCAGACATTTTGAAACGCATATCCGGATCCGCGAATTACGTTAAAGTGCGATTGAAGTGCATTGTTTCGTTAAATTTTTGACAACTAGGTTATTTAGTTGGATATACGTCAAGAGTGGCATCTCAGGATTTGCTAGAGATATACCCTAATACAATAGGCTTTTCACACCAAGTCGAAAACCGGGTTTCTAGGAAAACAGAATTTTTCCAACACATATTTCAGTTTTCAAAACGAGTTGCTTAAACTCGTTTTAAAAGAAAACACCACGAAAACGACTTCCAATCGTTGGGTTGTTGAAACAAGAGCACCTTTTGCAACATTCAGCAAATTCAGCAAAATTGCTGACCGAACAAATGTCGCAACTCACAACTTAAAATCATTTCCCACAATTAATTGATGGGATAATAATATTATTTTGAAATGCACTAAATTAATTTTTTTTTTGTTAATAATTGCGATCAAAAGTTTGCACCGAAGTTTAATGACTAGTGTCTCACAGCTGATTGAAACGTCAAACGAAAACAAGTTGGTGGTCGGTGTGAATGCATCGACGAGTTTTCGAGGAAAACGCGGTTTTGGGCTTGGTGTGAAAAGCCTATAATAGATCATATATTCGGGAAGAGCGGACACGAAAACATAGGTCTACATTCACTGTCCAAAGAGTGCATCAATTTTCATGTTAGAATAATTTTTTTTTTTTTTTTTTTTTTTTTTTTGTGTTGGGAATTCGCTGAAAGTAAAAAATCATCGAAAGACATTGCAGAGCTATACGCGAGGGATGCTTCTGCAATAGTGATGGACTTTAACTCTTTAAAAAAAAAACTCCCGGGGGACTGCCATAAGCCATCCCGAAAAAGAGTGCACCTAGTCGTACGACTAATCAGCAAATTTTATTTTGAATAATTTAATGAAATTAAAGAGATAAATCCGCCGTTTGTCGGATTTTTAAACTTGTTTTGTTTGAAATTAATACCTAATTTCTTAGCCCTAGCTAAATCTTACAGATCAAGAGGTTTAATCCGTCTCAGTCTCCTGATTACATTGTCATTATTTAAAAGTTCTGTTATTTCTTTGTTTACGTGGTTGAGAAGCCGATTTCTATGCCTTCGAGCAACCTTCTTAACCTCATCCTCAACCATTTCAACATTTAGATCCCTATGCAGATCGGCGTTGCGTATGTACCAAGGTGCATTAACTATGTTCCTTAGTACTTTATTTTGAAAAACCTGAATTTTTTGTAAGTTTGTTTGGCATGTACATGCCCACAATTGGAGCCCGTAGGTCCATACTGGTTTTAGAACTTGCTTGTATAGCAATAACTTATTGTAGTTGGACAGGGATGAGTATCTCCCAATAAGCCAATACATTTTACTGTATCGCATGTTCAACTCATCTTTTTTTTTCTTAACGTGCGCTTTCCAACGCAGTTTAGCGTCTAGAGTCATGCCTAGATATTTAGCTGTGTTAGAAAATTCTACTACATTATTGTTAATGTAGACTGGAATGTGTGGTACGTTTTTATACGTAAAATTAATATGGACTGACTTAAGGTCATTTAATCTAATCTGCCATTTCTTTGTCCATTCTGAAATATTGTTTATTGCCGTCTGAAGCTTTTTTGTTGCTATTTCGACAGTTGCTCCCACAGCAAGGACGGCCGTGTCATCTGCAAAAGTAGCTATGGTGGTTTCTACACTTTCAGGCAAATCGCTAGTGAAGAGTAGGTATAAAACTGGATTTTAGAATAATTGTTATTCGCATTTTTATATATGTACCTAAACGTAAAACAAAAACTAATAAATCTAATTTAAAACTATTATTTTTCTTATTCTAACTTACTGGCTCGTCAAACCAATTCTCGGACGTCGATGTGCACTTGATTTTGTTGTGAGGTTAAGGCAGACGCCGTCGGTAAACCTCATTAGTCTGATTTCGTTATATTTGGCTGTGTTTTTTTCGAGTAAAGAATTCCTCTTGTCCGATTCTAGCACCAAAAATACAAGTGAATTCGTACTTTGAGCACTTTGCACGCATCTTTGTTCGTTGAAGGTTACCTTGTTTACGTCACGTCTAAGACGTTGTGGTGGAGGTAATATGCGGCTGTAACTAACAAAATTGTGAAAGCTATTGCGACATTCACCTTGCACCTAATTTGAATGTGAACAGACCGAATTTAGTCTCTTTTTTGAAGAGCTTAACAACTGAAACGGAACAAGATTTATAGCAATAACAAGAAAGCCGAAATTACAAGCCATGACGAGGCTTGTATCAAACACAAGGACTTCCAATTGGAATTAAGCGGCGACTCTGAGAGCATCGCTTAAGCCACAAAAAGCTACCTATGAGAAAAGGCCTCCAAAGGTATAAAAGATACCATAACTGCCCAACCGACATGCAAATAATAATGAGGTTAAAAAAATTTCCGAAAGGCATTGAACATCCCCACCCCAGTAAAACCAATCATTACCCTCCTTGCATAGGCAGCTATAACTATACCTAAACAATTGGAAAGCCGGCTATAACAATCCTCAGTAAAACAGCGCAATTCAGTCCGGCTATTGATTACCCTCATTCCCACTTATAACAAGTTCAAGTCAGTGTGCATTGCAATCTGTGGTGGGATGGAAAATAAATTTACTTGCACAAGAAAACATAAAGAAGTCTTTCATTAGCCGGCAGAGGTTTCTATACACACATCCGACAATGCACTGGAGGATGCACGCTCATTGTGCAAGGTGTGAAAATTATCGTCATCATCGAATTTACGAGTACTCTACTCGGATTGTTCTTCTGATTCTGCACTCTGGGTGCTGCAACCGCTTGCAAATGCGACAGCCAACATTGTGTATTCGAGTGTGGGTGATTCCAGAATGCACGCACTTCAAGTGGCCTACGTTGCTGCCTTCATTCAGTGCGCGATTCTGCCAAATGAAATGAATAACATGACTGAATGCATCCTAATTCCCGACACCTATATATATAGCGCACCGGCGGTCACAACTCAAGGATGCAATGCACGAGCGTGCACATCGAATGCATGCCCTTCCGCACCACCACCACCACCCCCAACCACGGCAGTGGGAAAAGTGTGAAATTCTAATTGTCCCACAATTTAGTGACACCAAGAGGGGCGACAACATGCGGTTTGTCTTATCATTTTTACTAATTGGCTATTTCACGAAATTAAGCTGTCAAGGGCGCGATACGCTTGCAAGTATTCAACCGCGGCTTTAACATCAAAGTGCTAAATACGGTCACACCCTATATCAATGGGATTCTTAAATTCACAACTTTCAAGTGCGTACATCCAATTGGATTGTGGGCTGGGTTTTTATGTGCAAAGGAGACAGCAACAGACGAATTTAATTCGAAGTTGTTCCAAGTGTTGCCGCTTTGAATAAATTTCACACGTTTATTTGGAACTAGGTGGAACCGGAAGGCTGTTGAGGGATTTGGGCAGTTTGATTTCTTATTTATAGTGTACCTACCCAAATATGCGTATCCTTTGAAACAAAATCCTTTTATCAGAACCCTCCACAAAGGCTTTAGTGTCGTTAACTCAAGACCATCTAAGGTATTCCTCAGAGTGACGTCTAAAATATTGGACACAATCTCAAAGTCCTACTACACAGGTAGTTCAGATGATCGGCAAATTGATTTTCTACATAAATTACCCCTAATAGCTACGTTATTTTGTAGTGAACCTATACTCAGAAATCTAAGGGTCCACAGGTTCTTCTTATCACATGAATCAAGACCATTCTTATAGCCAGAATCGGTTAAAATCCGAAAGAGCCAGTACCGTCGACGAATATACGCGGCTGGGTTAGATTATATCGGCTCACAGTATGCTTATAGTTCTATGATGAAGATCACTTTAGTAGTAGTCATCGCTGTGGTTGTCCGAGTATCAGACGGTGCCGTGAAATACCGCCGAATTCCAAAATTCGGCGTTTTTACACTTTGTGAAAGTGAAATAACGCCGAACATTGCTTGAGAAATAAAGCCGAAAAATATGTTTACAAAATTCGGCTTTATTTCACTTTCATAAAGCCATTTCTGAGAGTACATACGGAAAAGAGATTTGCAAGGCCAACTGTACTTGTTAGAAAAACAAGTGAACTTTACCGTAATTAGTGTTTGTTGGTTGGAACTCGATGTGCAGTCATCTCATTAGTTGATTAACTTTGAGTGATACACATCGGTAGTATGGCTAATTTTGGTGAATCAGTTTTTGTGTTTGAAATCTGCGAACGTTTTAGGAAAGGAAGTGAACTTTTATACGTACCAGAAACAAAACAACATTATAAAATAAAATCTAAATCTAGTTTGTGTAAAAGATATACGTGTTATGCGAAGGCGTGCAATGCTAGTGCAGTTGTAGATTTTAATTACGAAAATTTAGTGAGAATTCCCAAGGTCAGTGCTCCACACAACCATTCGACGCAAGAAGATCTTCGCGGTAAATTAAAGCTAACAAATAAAATAAAACATGAGTGTGCAAACGTTTCGCAAAAGAAGCGGTATACGCGAAGTTTTCTATGAAGTTTGTGGAAGAGGTGAAACCAGTGCTTCTGTTCAGTTTGGCAAAGTACGGCGTCAACTCATAAACATCCGTAATAATTAATTCCCTAAAACTCCCACATCTGCTTCACAATTATGTGAAATATTTAAAACCCAGAGTGTGATGCAGAACTTTGGTATATGTCTCGGTACAAAAGGAGTGAGCCATTCTACAGATAATGTACTGTAATAGAACCGGGATTTTCGTGTTCCATTTTTATGTCTCCGACAATTACGGCGGAAATTCAGAAGTTACCGGACGGTAATCAGAAATACTATCTTTTGGACGGGACTTTTAGCGTTGTCCCCTCTTACGGATGTAAGAAACTTTGTATAATACATTTTGCTCACGACGATCACGTAATACTTTATAGCTATTACATTTAAATTTATATTTGTATTAATGAAATTTTACTTGTTAGGTTTACCCGTTCATTTATATTTTAATGAGCAATAAATCGGAAAAAATGTACCTGCATGCATTTCAGTACATAGAAGCCAATTTGTTCAAATTTTGCCCAAGCTCTTTTGTCACTGACTTTGAAAAAGGCTTAAGAAATGCTTTGCAGGAAATATTTCCGTCTGCTAAATATACAACGTGCTGGTTTCATTTTTGTCAAGCAATAAGAAAAAAATCATCCAAGCTGCTAGGATTCTTTGCTCATGTAAACAAAAAGAAGGAAGCAAAACGACTATACTGCAAGTTTTTAGTTCTCCCTCTGTTAAAACCGAGGGACATGGAATCAGCGTTTGAACTCCTTAGTAACGAAGCGAAAGGTGTACAGTTTCGAGTAAAAGGGTAGTATATTTTTAAAGATTTTCTGATATAGGTACTTCAGAAAACAGTGGATAGAAAGGGTAAGAAATAGTTTTCGGTATTTCTATTAAGGATTCAAGAAAATGTTGAAATGCGAATAGTTCTAAATTTGAGAAAATAATAGTTCGAAATTCGCGCTAAAATAATACATAGTTCGAAATATGAAATTTGAGAAAAAAAATTGTTTTTCTTTGTATTTCAGCATTTGAGAAGAAAATAGTTCTAAATAATTTCGAACTATTATTTTCTCAAGTTCAAAATTCTAAATTTGAGAAAACAATAGTTCAAAATTCCGAGCTTAACAATTTAATAATAGTTCTAAATTCTAAATTTGAGAAAATAATAGTTCAAAATTCCGAGCTTTGCGGGAGGTTGCAATCGAACCATCATCCGCAAAAGGAGTTTACCAGCTGTTTCCACAAAGAAAGAAGGTTGTTATGAGTCAAACAGTGAGTTTGGTTCTATGTTCAATGTGATACAACATACAAGTGTCATTCCGTGGTTCTAATAATCATTTCTAGTGTCCAGGCTAAATTGTTTGAACACACTATGGCGAAATTTATCTTACAAAACTGCATTTTGTGACCTAGGAAATATTTAGTGTGAAGGTTAAAAATGATTATGAGTAAGGCCCATTATTTAATGAATTATGAAAGACCGGTTGAGGAGGAATCCTTCAGAGAAACGCGTAAAACCTTGCAGAACTAGGTTATCAATACTACATTTACCTTTTAAGACGAAACAGAACTGCAACCAAATTTAAGACATGTGTGAAATATCGCTATCAAAGGCCTTTAAGACCTGCCCGAAAAATGCGTAGGTAATTCCGCTCAATTTAGTTTCCTTTTTCTGCATCAATATCGGTAGGTATAGAACAAATAATGGCTGATATACGTCAATCTTTTGTTATGTTCTGACACTTTCTAAAAATGTTTGCAGCTAGAGATTGGAAGCGGCGATCATAATTAACAGAGATAGCAGTGGATACTAAACGACAGCGGCGCATACCATAACAAATATCTTTAATCTTCGAAAACGATCCTCTTCTGACAGCAGACAGAGCCTCTTATTACCTACACACTACACTAGCGGAGCCAAGCCTGCTTTTCTAGGCGTTAAAATTAAAAAAATTTCCAAGTACATATTTTTTGCTTCGTTGAGTCGAGGATCTGCAATAAATGTTAATGGGCGAAATTTTAAAAGCTTCGCAACGAATTTTCCACAGATACATCAAGTTTTTTTTTCTACATTTTTCATATGAAAAATCAATTTCGATTTTCCTAATTTCCCGACTTTTCCGGAGGGTTTTTCCGAAATTTTCTTTCGTAAAAACCTTCTCCTGATAATTACGAACAACAGAAAAAAAATTGATGAATAACTATACATTTTTCACATCCTTTTTATATGTATAGGTAGATCTAGATTTCCCTATAAAAAACGCTTTACTTTTTATCTGGAAGCAGCTACCAAGAGTATTTCGCAAAGCTATCCCTTTCAGAACTGTGCTTTCTCTTTCACCAACCTTTAGGAAAACAAACTAAATTTTATATGGCGGAAGATATGATTTGTTGAATTTTTATTAGATATAACCTATCTCCCGCCATATAAAATTTCGTTTGTTTTCCTACTGTCACACTGACGTTGTCGCAAACTACTCTATTCACCTACTCGTACAGTTAGTCCTTTTAATTCTTGTATTCGTCATCTTATACCAATGGCAACACGTATACGGTGGTCTGGTCATTTACAAGACACACCCTTTTTTCGAGCACGATCGTTTAGGTTGGGATATGTGCTAAGAGCTTTTCACACATTTAACGGTTGCCAATGATCATTAACTATATGCCAATTCCAGTGTCCACATGTCGCACATCCTGTTTCTACTTTGGGTTTCATTGTATGTGGGTTTGGAAGATGACAAGGAAGAATAAAAACCACTACAGCTATTGCAAGTAGTAGGTACTACCTACTGGGACTTTATTTCATTATTCGTATAAAACCGAGCAGTCAACGTGCACGGCATCGGTCCCATATCGGATTACTATTTCTTATTTGTGAAGTGTTTTGTGTGAGCCACATATCCATTAAATATATAAATCGACAGGATAACTGATATATATAGTGGATGTAGCTCTCCAAGGGCTACAACCTAGCTAATCGTAAAAAATAGAAATATCGTGCACCTAATATTGTACAAATTTAAAGTCATCCGGAAAACAATTTTTGCCACTTGACACGTACGGTGGCATATCCTGCTAATTAAATCGATAAAAGCTGAAAACACAAATCTGTCACTTTGTCCTTTTGTCGTAGGTGTAGCTGTAGGAAGTGGAGCAAGTTAACACCATAAGAGGATACTTGTGTATCCGCCAAGACAAAGACAAAGTCGTCATTGTTATTCACTTAGAAATCCTTTTCATTTTTTCGACACTTCAACTTCGTTCTTTATTCTTGTGTCAAAGAGAAAATTCTCCTTTGGGTGGAGTATACAAAAAAATAAGAATCAAGTAATGTCCCCGCGGGTAGAGTAAACCACGATAGACTATATACTACTTAAACAAATAACATGAATATCAATTAGCTTGTTTGTAGCATGTTCAGTTTTTTCCCTTTGGATTAACTTACGAGTAGGTATTTTGTTTTTCTTTTTCCTATATGAAGGCATCAACTTTTTGTGTCTTTGTGGCATGTCACGTCCTTTGATCTACTTTCGCTTTAAAAGTGTTTCAAGTGTGAAAGTGAAAGACAAGTGCCTTCTCATTTAGAGGCGACGAGTTATTATTATTCGTAACTTTTTATTGTGGGTTGCTTTTTTTTATACTGGTAGAGGTACCTTAAAGACTGGTAGGTACCTTAAAGACTTTTTGTGTTGCGTTGCCGGTGGGTCAAGTAAGTAGCAAAGGCAGCACTTGCAGTAACGTTGTTGATGTATGTATTGCAGCGGCCACTTCTTTTAGTACTTTAGTGGATACAGAAACGTCTTTTATAATGTGAGCTTTGAACCTAACGTATAATAACCTTCATCTTCATATTCAAATGAATATCATCCGAAAATACTCGGTATACCTACAGACTTTATTTATAAAGGCGACGCTGGTTTGGTCAAACAAATAAAACTGCTGATGGAGTAGCTATATGTCGATCAAAGAAATATTCAGCAACGAGAGTCTTTGTATCCGCCCTTGAGGAACCACACAGCCAGAGTATACGGCTGTTCGTTCATTGGGGCGGCGTCGTTAGTACACATTCGGTCAACTCTTGTACCTACACGCAGAAAAATCACTTATTTAAAATCAACCAACTTTCGGTTAAAAAGTACCAAGTGATATTGTTAATATAGCTCTTACAGAGTTAGTGGATTAAAAATAACCGAGTCAACTTGTTTAACGAAACTCGGTTAAAAATAACCGATTTATCAATTTCCTCTCCAAATTTTCTCGGTCGTAAATAACAAAATAACTAATAACAACAGAGTAACATGGTTGATACCAACTAATAAAGTGTGTTATTTTTAACAGTATGATTTAACCTTTTTAGCTCGATAGTTTTCAACAACAAATACTTGTTTATTTTCTACAGAGACTTAGTTAATTTTAACCCATTTTTTTTTAACCGAGCAAAAATTCCACTCGGTTAAGGTCAAAATTTCTGCGTGTATGTTATCGAAACGTATAAAGCGCCCAATTGCACAATATTGGCAAAAAAAAAATGGATATCAGAGTTCGAACTCCAAAGGACCGATGTGTGCTCCACTCGAAAGATGTACCCCGGCCATAAAGAGAACACCCAAATAAACCTTTAACTCTGGAACAGTGAATGGTTTCCATACCTTAGGTGGTTTCCATCAAGCTGAAAATTCGCTTATTTAAAATCCATCAACTTTCGGTTAAAAACAACCGAGTACATAATACTGTTAATATAGCTCCTACAGAGTTAGTGAATTAAAAATAACCGAGTCAAATTGTTTAACGAAACTCGGTTAAAAATAACCGATTTATCAATTTGCTCTCCAAATTTTTTCGATCGTAAATAACACACTAACTAATAACAACAGAGTAACATGGTTGATACCAACTGATAAAGTTTGCTATTTTTAACAGTATCTATGATTTAACCTTTTCGACTCGCTAGTTTTCAACAACAAATAATCGTTTATTTTCTACAGAGGCTTAGTTAATTTTAGCCCATTTTTTTAACCGAGCAAAAATTCCACTCGGTTAAGGTTAAAATTTCTGCGTGTACCTTAGGTGGTCTATCCGAATGATTGGAATAAACACTCAGAGCTATTCGATTAGTTTCTGTTACCACTATGTCCGCATAACAGGAGTTAAAAAAGCCATGAGAGTATTAGCTTCAGAGTTAATCTCGAAACCAATAATTGACCACATATTTTGGCGGATGATGTTATGCGCAGGGGTTCGAAAACTGTACTCTACTGCATTATTCCATCCTCACACCAGTCACGATTTCGCATGCATCGGGAAACTCTGTGTCGTTTTCTACAACAGAAGCCCAAACAATTTCTTACACTTCGGCACTAATGCTACCACCCCCGAATGACATACGTGCTGGTGGCGGTACATAATCGTCTTCCGAACCATCGGTAAAATCACCGTCATCACCGTCATCACTGTTCAATAATTATCCTGTACACTTAGTATGAAGTCCGAAAAGAAATAAAGTGCACGACTGGGGCGCACGAAACTTTCTCGTTTAATGCGAGTCTGACTGACTTTCAGAGTCTTCAGCAAATCGAAAATTGAAGACACCATAGTTTTGAAAACACCCATTTGACACTAAGTTTGCATTTTAGTCAAAATCGTTATCGCCGTTTTCCGGTGAACTGAAAATAACTAAATTTTAAAAAATGTCTTTTTTTCAAAAATCCATTTTACGATAATATAGCGAAAAACTGAGTTTGCTGTTAAGTTATAAATGACCACATTTCCTTAGAAATAAATTTTTGTTACAATCGTATAGACCGTTTTCGAGATATGTCGAAATTTCAAAAGTAGGTACCATTGTTCAAATTTAGCCAAAAACTGGGTACGCTGTCATGGCAACCTCACCTACAAGCTTATATATCAATTTTTTTCGATGAAATCAAACTGGTACGAACATTTTAAATCGGAAGTAGGTACCATTAATATTGAGGTAACCTTGCACCAAATCCGAGGTTTGAACGTAAAAAAAAAAAATCCGGGAAACCGTTAAGGCTGTAGGCCTGTGGAAGGACGGACAGACAGACAGACGAACAGACCGGACAGAATTTTGCGACACGCTTTTTTGAGTTCCTCTATCATTGTACCTAATATCAGAATTGATTAATATCTCGAGTTCGAAATTTTGTACGAAAACAATATCACATTCTGGAGAAAGCTAAAAATTGTAGAACCGTGCGCGATTACCGAGTACACAGGTACTTTGATTTCATATTGGAGAATTTATGAACAAAAAAAAAATTGTAGAAGAAACATACGTCTCGATTTTGGAGATAAGTAGCATATTTGACGCAGAAATGTTTTTTTGGAAGCCACTAAAAATACTAAGATAGTGGTTCCGGTGAAACCTTTGTTTAGATAGTATTTAAATAACACTTATTCATATTATTCAGTTTAATTTGATTCTTCTTAAGCATACTTCTATTTGTTTAGGATACTTCCGGCTCCTGCAATCAAGTTACTGATTCCATTCGTTTATTATAATTCAACGTGATGTGTTCTTTGAAGCTACTACTTTTGTCGCGAAATCCTGGCACATGAAAAATGAAAAACTCGCCAAATATCAAGCTACTTCTCAACATCTAATTACCTCTGATTCTATACCAAAGGTACTCGCCGAAATACTACAAGAACAATTTGCAAACATACCGCTGCATACCTACCTACTGTATCTACTTCTCCAGAAACGTTAAAAATTCAAATCCCTTGAAATTCATTATCTCGGCGCGAGTGCTCAGCTACCAACGAAATCGAAACAAACGGACGAAAAAAAAATTGATTCACCGAACACAACATAGCCGCCACTTGACATTATTGATTCGTTTAATCAATCTGAAGGAATAAGTAAATCTGAGACTTCACCAACAAATCCCCACCATTGCACCAAGTTGCTAATTTCAAAAGTAGTTATACGCACTTCAAATTCCACTTCTGCCGTAAACGGATGCGGACCGTTTTCTCAACAACACAAAACACATAGCCACCCAAAATAATCAAATCAACATTTTCATTTTCCTCCGCACGTCCTATCGATTAGCACGATCTAATCACCATATATGTACACAAACAAACCCTGCAGCCAGAAAGCTTCAAATACTCGAACATTCTGCTAAAAAAAGGCAACAAAACATTTGAAGAATAAAGAATAAAAAAAAATATTATTTTGCACTTGAGACTGTTTCGAGGAGCGAAATATTCATTCGCTTGAGTATCTCTACAATATAAAGGTATCTACAGCCATTCCGATGTTGAAGATACGCGATACCATAGCCCAGGTATAACCATACTGTACTCGTATGCACGTAGGCGACTTTCTTTTCTCCGTTGGTGGTCTTATTTAAATGAGACATTAACGGTTCGCATTGGTAATTGGGAGGCTTAGTGGCCATCATCTGGAGCTGTGCACAGCAGTACCGGTGGCTACTATCATCTTGAAAATTTGTTGATTTAATTCTTCGAGTGGCCAATTTCGGGTGCGTGCGAACGGCAGCCGTGCGTGTATCGGCGTAAATGTGGTTAAAAAAGTTAATTTGTAACTACATATTGAGTAGTTTTGTTTTTGGGATAATAGTGATGATAGGTTTATAGGAGCTTGAGAATGGGGTCATAGAGTCTCACTCAGAGAACTTACAGAAGTGTATTCAGTATACTTTAGATGTTTCCATTGCTTTGACAAATCAACATCGACTGATTTGGCTTCTAGGGGGTTCAACAACGGGAGGACACAAATGGGTTCATGGAACTGTGATGCGATGGACCTCTGGAAAAGGGCACGAACCTTTCCAAGGTATAAGCAGGGGACACAATAGACCACAAGGTCGCAGTGGACTGGATCCTCCCTACTATTATTATTATTATTATTATTATTATTAAATGGGTCCGCAGGATCTTAGGCCTGCTTTTGACCGCCTTCTTCTAGGTCCTAGAGATGTCCTGATAAAAGCGGAACCAGTTCCTCAATAGTCTCCCCCACATCACCAACTATCTGGCCCGAAAGGCATGGGGCAGCAACGAAAACAACCAGGAGAGGTGAATGTCATTTAGAGTTTCTGTAGTTAGTATTAATGTTGATACCTTGAACAACCTTTAAAAATGAGATTCGCGAAGAGGTACTTGACATCACGTTTTACGTTGCCAGGCAATTTATGTCTTATTTTATTGTAAATTGGCATGTGTCTGAACAAGCCTCGTTATCAGACCACCAGCATTTTAGGTTCGATATACCTGCACAAACTACACTTGCCCAAAATATGTAGATACGATCTTAAGTCAACGGAATGAAATATCTATCGAGAACTTGTCAAAAGCGAAAAAAAAAAACGAACGAACACAATTTCTTTGACGTTTTCACTCATGTAACCTTAAAAAACAAACAGATTTTATCGTCTCCACAAAAGAAAAAAAACAGCTATTTTGTTGAAGTTTATCATTTTCCTATTTATTCTCTTTGAATTTGGTGGTGTTAAGACTGTATGCTGAATATTTTACTAGAAATGCTAACAAACTATTTTTTGTTGACCAGTGAAAGCGAAAGTGAAGTGGAAAATGAACACATAAACTTGAACACATAGGTAAACTTAAGAAAAATTAGAAAGTAATCTGCGAGATTGTTGGAATACAAAAGGATGGTTTATTTAAATTTGGTTCTTCGTTAAAAAGTTATTTTTTTTTTCTTTTTAGGTTAAACAAAGCTGCCTTTAGGTATGTGCTGGACAATATTCATTTGCATACAGGTACACGAAATACACACGTGCCTCCTATTTTAAAACTTTCCTCAACGTCAAAACAACTTAACGAAAATAAAGCTACGTACTGAGACTGCCGAACTATAATTTTGTTGTCACACAGTTTCTCAAACCTAAACGAATGTGACCAAAAATCGTTAGGAGTTACATGAAGCAGATTTTCGCTTTCGCGTGATTTATTTCGTTTTTTTGAAACGCGAAAGTGGTTTTCGTTTCGTTATTTACTGAATCCCACCCCTGATTTCAATCCAAAATTTGATGAGAGGGGAAAGGGTTAATCGTAGTATGGGGATAAAAAAAAATGATTTCAATAATCACAAAATTCTGGAAAGAATATCTTTCCTTGAAAAACAACACCATAATAAGAAAAACTGTATCTAAAAGGTCATGAGGGCTACGAACATACAAATCTTGTTATGGCCTCTATAATCGCAAAGACGAATTGAATAGCTACGCTTGATATATGTGAACAAAATTGACATTACGTCTGGTCTCCGAGACACATATGGATACATGACATACCATACTTACCCTACATTCTCACAACAAAATAAGAGGAGGGCCCGCAGTTTTTTTTTTTTTTTTTTTCTATTATTTAGATTTATTTATTTAGATCTACGAAATTTTAATATCAACAGATCAAGGAAAGAGCCCTTTGGGGGGCATATAAACAAATTATTGAAAGTAAATTACCACAGTCAACAAACGAACAAAGTAAATCTCGGACGAACATAACACATTGCATTTTACGGCGAACTTCGAGAGAATCTAATCCCAACAGCAAACATTTCGAACGGTTGGAATGGTGGACATTATCACTTAAAAAGTTTTTTTGAACTTTTTCGATTCTATTAATATTTTTTGCAGAAAACGGGTTCCAAACTACACTACAGTATTCAAGACACGGTCGAACCATGCTTATATAAATGGCCTTAAGGGTATAGGGATCCTTGAAATCCGATGAATTTTTTTTCAGAAATCCTAATGCAGTTATAATAAGTGTTGCCATTTTGACCGGAGAAAATTTTGAAATCCGATTCCAACTGATTTTTAACCGGGACGAAAAAATGCTTAACCGGAAAAAACATTTTTGACCGGAATAAAAATAGGTATTGCTCTCCGATTAAACCAAAAGAGATATTTCTATAATTTGAATGAAACTTGGCTATACCTACTTAAGGAACACGCTCACAGTTTTATAGGTACAGAACCCAGTTTATTGTGAATAATCTTAGAATAAGGGGGCTCCACGACCAAACGGCAGGCTCATATCTCATTTGAATACTCGCACCACAACTGTGACTGGGGGTGTGCATTCAAACTCATTATTACTCATTATTACTCATTAGTCATTACTCATTAGTCATTACTCATTAGTCATTACTCATTAGTCATTAACTTTTAAAAAACTTCTCCATGGTGTGAAGTAAATATTCTCACAAAGGCTTGTTCCGGACCTTACATTGGAATTTCCTCACATCATTCGTGTGACTCATTTCAAAACAATTATGACCTAAGCATCTAAGATCGAGCTATGCTTATGCCTATGCCTACCTATGCAACAAACAACGAACCAAATCGTCGTTTTCTAGGCCGGATTCTTACCGAAATATAAGGTTTCAGCATTCCTGTGAGTGTGCTTTTTTTTTGGTCGCTCTGAAAGGGTTTATTTCAATTTTCACAGGATCCTGATTTAATTAACTTGTCACTTGCATTTTCGAAATTCAATTGAAATCCTCTCAAAAAGAGAACAAAAAAAAATAGTTTATTCTCTCGATGAATGTGAAATACCAGCGCCTTCTCGAATTACATCCACGGTTGCCACTTTGGTAATATTTTACCAAATTTGGTAATTTTTTTGTTGCTTTGTGATTTTTGGTAGTTTGGTAATTTTTATCGGGTTTTGGTAACTTTTTGAACAAGAGCACCAAACATACGAGTTCGATATCACCACATGTAAATGCTGCTTTACTGTTTCTGAGTGAACGCATTACACATGCTCCACCCATGAAAACCTGTGCTCTAATCGCGTAAGCACAAAACGATCGAACGCTATCGTCTCGACGATACTTCTACTTCGTGTAACAACCAAAAATGATAATCGTCGAAACGATTGGACGATCATCGTTTTTTGTTGATTCACGCTACTAATTCAAACGTCAAATACCCTCGTCGAAACGATTCGATTGAACGATAGCTATTTTGCAATCGTTTCATCGTTTTTGGTCCATATTTTCAGTTTTGAATAGGGAATTTCAGTTTTGAAGAAAAGTATAGCAAAATATTTAAAGGAAAAGACACTTATACGAGTTGTAAAAGAAATGATTATTGCACTTTAGTTTCATTTATTTTATTTTTTCTTTACAACAAATTGAGCAAATAAAAATTCTCCTACATCTGCATACACTTTGGCTTATTATTTTAATTCTTCCTACCCGTTCGTCGACAGCACCTTATCCAATAGAATGGTTTTGATAATTCACTTTCACATTTTGACTCTGCTTGGGCGATTAGTATTTACTTGCATTGATGTGTTATAGATTCCTTATTCCTAATCATTTCTGCAATGACACCTAAAAAAAATACACAAATTCAAGAAAAAAAAAAAACAATTTCCATACATTTTTTGATTGTTTAGGTGTCAGAGTTTGTTTACAGTCATGTTCAAACTGTTCAAAATGAAAACGATGAACGATTCGATTGAACGATACAACGATGATGTTATATGGAGCAAACTAAAAACGATATCGTTGTGTTCAATCGTTTCGACGACTATCGTTTCAAAAGTTACGCGATGAGAGCCCTGTTTTATTCAAACAATTACTGAATGCACTCATTTTCTTCAATTCTGACAGATGGTGAGTATAGTAGCCGTTGTTTAACTGCTTTAAGACTCATAAAGTTCCTACTTGACTAATGTACCTAAATGAATTACAACCTTATGTTTTAAAAATGCATTTTATAAATAAAAATAAAATGATGTGAATTCTACGCTTTTCTTAAAACTAAGCATGTGTATACATTTTTCCACTGCTGTTAAATGTTTGCGTAAAGTTAGTAAATCTGAAAAAAGCTCTAAAATCGTATTCATATTGGCTCAAGAAGATAGGGTATGCTTTTTTGTCTCTTTCGGTGTGTTTTATCCAATTTCGAGATTTTTGGTAACTTTTGACTTGGTGTGGTAACTTTTTTCTTCAATTTTGGTCGCTAATTTTTTTAGCAAGTGGCAACCGTGATTACATCTGCGCAAGGAAATACCAACAACCAAACGCGAGCATATACAGCGAGAGCATCATCGTCACCGCCAACATCATTATTGATTAGCCCTCTGTGGGCTTTGTGTCGTTAGTGCCTGTTATAACCTCATGCTTGCTTTAGTTGACTAACACTACTACGACTGTACAATGTAAGCGAGTACAGTGATTTTAAATCATGGTTTATCGAGTTTTTTTTTTTTTTTTTTGTATAATACTCATGTCAGGACTATAATTGTTCTTTGTTGGACCGGACTGGAGTGTTTGAGTGAGGAGAGTAAAGCGTTAATGAACAAAGTACACAAAACAAAGGAAATTAGCGCGCTTGTCTGTCAAACTCAATTTTAGTTGATGAATTTGGCTCGACGAAGCGGCAGCCATATGTTGAATAATCTGCGCGCTAGGCTAATAAATATAAAGAAATACGGGAGCATGTACGAGTACGAAGGGACAATAACAACAGAACGTAGAATATTCATCTCAGTTTTCCGCATTAACAATGTTGAAGTGGCCAGTTCAGGATGTTGGTTTTTTAACCCCTCAATCGAAGGGAAAGCCGTTCAAGCGAATTATGTAGGTTACACGCTGCAGTGGCCCACTCGCAGCGAGCGAGTTTGTCAAGTTAAGTTACGAAGAGATATGGGCACATATACGAGTAGTTGGTGTAATATTTTCAAGTGCATTTGGTGAATAAGTTGAGCAGAGTTTTTGATTAGCTACAGATTTTTTTCTAAATACATTGTAGGTAGATACTGCAGCTCTTTTGTGCAATACTGTAAGTGAAGTAATGGATTTTACTGGATTTTACGAGCAATGACGATATTTTCCATAAAGAAAACGTGTTCGATGTTCGAGAGTGAATACTTACATACTTACTTACTTGTGTTACACATTATTTATAATTAAATTGTGCGGGAGTCGCTCACTTTGCATGTTAGACATTTATATGTATCATTAAGAATTCGTACATATAACTATTTAAATTCTCATAAAAAGAATAAACTGAAACTGCATCTTGTGTTCATGCATTTGAATACATATGTATATATCAAACACCACACAATGTCGTCTGCAGTCAACACCCGCGGAAACCTATAGCTCGAGTGCAACCAACAGCAACATGCAACTGTCTCAAAAACGAATTCGCCTCACATTAAACCCAACAAGACTACCGATGGTATAGCGGGAGCCCCCGACAAATACCCTTCCCCACAAATTGCTCAAACACCAGCGCCAGAACGCCCTTCTACCCCGACCGAACCAACACTTACCTCATGCTCACCAGCATCCACAACACACACCTGGGTTTCCCTTGAGGTTCTCCATGAAAAGTTTAAGCGGAATACTGCCTCTATTATCGCAACCTTCAAAGGAGAGTTCAATAAAATTCGCAACGAATTTTTACTCAAGGTACATCACGTAGAAACACAATTGACCGAAAACATCAACAACACTAAATCCGCAATAAATGATTTGACCCAACGCACCGACGCAATAGAACTTAAGATAAACAAAGCTCTCACTGGTGAGATTTCTGAACGGCGTAATCGTTGCGACATGCGTAAGGGCTACGAACATTTCCTTAACCCTGAAATTCAGCCCGGGAAAGTTCTTTGGGAAAAACTGCGTAATGCGTGGCAGTGGGAAGCCAAATGTCTTCGTTTCTTAGAGTTCCCGCGGGAGTTCCGCAGGGTTCGATTCTAGGGCCCATATTATTTTCACTTTATGTGAACGAACTTCCACTGCTTACTAAACATTATACTGACCATATGTTTGCTGACGTCGTCCAATTATACATGTGCTGCCCGCTGGATATGATTATAGTAATGCGATTGAACTGATGAACGAATATCTTGAAACCATACAACAGTGGGCCATCAAACACAATTTGTCACATTTGTCACTGAATCCAGCGATATCTAAGACACTCTGCATTTATAAGCAGTCTCTAGATACATGTAGATTAAATTAAGACAGTCATCCATTGAATACGTCAGGAAGTCTCGAAATCTTGGTATAGTTTTCACGGAAAAGTATAGGTATAATGGTCTCCGATCGCTACATGCAACGCAAAACTCTCTGCCTGTTAAAACTAAGATACTACTTGTGAAGTCCCTTTTGTTACCTATATTGTTATATAGTTGCGAAGGTTTCTGCTATGTTGACTCTTGAACTCTAAAGTCTAAATCTTTTAAAGACTTCACTACCTATAAGATGTAATCTTACTGTGAACTTAATCTTTGATATATTTCGTGTTAAGAATAAAAATGGTGCCCATGGTTTTCTTTAGTATATAATGTTCCGCTTTAGGATTACATTTGATCGATATTGCGAAAGTTCGCGAGAGAAATATTTAAACAAAAAACTCGTGCTGCCTAGAGAGGTTTATTGGTCAAAACCTTTTGTGTCGCACTGATCTGCGGCACTATCATTAGCAATCAGCTTAATTAGTTCAGCTTTTGCGAAGAGGGCTACTTAACAAACCTCAATTGAATTGTAAAGTTCCCACACTCCCAGACCTGGCCGAACACCCACACACAACTAACAGCCAAATCGAACCCAAAATGAACCGCATTTTCTTAATAATTATCCACCCACCCCCTTGACTTCCGCGCTCATTGAGCGGTCATTCAACAACCAAAAATAACAAATTAATTTAGATAAAAAAAAATTGTTGTTCGAACTATTAACACAACAATCCGGACTGGAGCGAGGGACGTAGATACAGTATATCTGATGAATGAAAATCTTGACAATAATAGAAATTATTTGGCCACTTAAAGTCTTAACCGGGCTTTTTGGGGAAAAAATCGTCAACTCACTCATCCACTCTCTGTCACACAAGCGCGTTCGTTCGTTGTACTCGTCCAAACGGTCGCACCTCGTAGGTATCTCGTACATGGATACAAATTTGCCCTCTCCACGGCGGCTGTTAGTGTTATTGTTGTTATTATTATTAGTTTCGTCCACTCGCTACCTTTCGTTTGGCTTGTTATTACAGCACACAAAACACAATGAGTCGATTAAAAAGAAGAGGAATTTAATTCACATATACGCTCCAGAGAGAGATATCATCCATCGTATCAAAGGTGTCATCCAATTAAGTCGTGCGCGTCTATGTGTGGGTATTACAAAAAAAAAAAATAATTAAATAATTTTCTCCGTATACACTTCCCGCGTCAAGTGGCACTAGCGGCCAGCCACAGCCACCACAATGTTTACAGAGAAAACAATCCACATGACATCATCTGGGATGCGACGACAGTCAGTCAGAGAAGCGATCTCTGTTGATCTCCGGAACCAGACGACGAGGCACTCCACTCAGTCGCGTCAGCGCTATAGATGTGTCAAGCTCGCACCAGCACCACGGTATAAGAAAATTAGGCTCTCTCTGACAGCAGCGACAGCGAAGGCACTCCGGGATGGGATTACTGGAGTAAGGAAAACATGTTCAAGTGTTTTGTTGGAGTAATTGGAATTTTCTGACAGCATCTGTTGGGACGCTGGACCTCCTTGAGTAATTAGCGTACGAGCTGATCAGGTGGAGAGAGCTACTGACTTCCGATACCACCTCATTCGCACTGGTGTCGAGTTCGATTTGAATTGATTAATTATTCATTTTGTTGATTGTTATCGTTGGGAATAAAGAATCTGCTGCATGGCGGATTAGTTGGGAATGATAGAATTTATTTTGACAATTGGTAATTTTGGATAACTAATGAGTATCTGAATCTGTTTAATTATAATGTTAATGGCGGGCATACTTCTTGGACGAATTTTTTTAAACAGTCTTGAGTTGTGCATAGTGTGTGGATGCACAATGTGTGGATAAGAAAAAAAGAAAAACCAAACGCAGTGTAAGTATACAGCATTTTTAAACGAATTTATAAATCCGGCAGCTCTTAGAGCCGAGTTCAAGCCCAATGTGCAGTCAATCAGAAACCCTAGAGAATAGTTATAGATTATTTAGATTCGGTTTTTGATTTGAATTCATTTCATAAATATTTCAACAACAATTAATTTGACATGGTATTTCCGTCTACCGGACTAACAAAACATAGACTATAATAATAATACTAGCTGACCCCGCGAACTTCGTTTCGCCCAAATTCGTTAATGTAATTAAAGTAATAATTTCAAGCATGCATTATGCACATGCTATTTTATGTAGACGCTTAAATACCAATGCCAAGCTGTTCTGAATAAGCGGAATCCGCTTAGGTTTGCAAAAAGCTTTATTTGGACAATGTCCATTATAATTTTAATTATGCAACTTTAGAAATAGCGCTTGGTTTTATTTTTGAATGGGAGGCAGGGGCGGATGGGCAACATCCTAGCGGCCCGGGAAATAATATTTGTCGGCCCTTTTTTAATTTCTGGATATGGCTTAAATATACATTTACAGGGTGTTACGCATTTTGCGTTTGAAATTACCTAAATAGAGCATTGGTCTATTACAGATTTTTGAATCAGATTACATTTGTCTACTATAAAAAAAAACATTATTTTATTAAAAAATTCCGGACTCCCAGTCAAGTACATTTATATACAGAATCAAACATACAACAAAAAAAAAACGTAAAATAACAGTAAATCAAAGTTTGAAGTATTTTTATTCCAAGTGAAGAAATAAGGTTTGTTTAACTTGTTAGACAATCTATTATATAACTTGCTTTGCTGAATAAGCATATCTACAATGTTACTACAATGCTATGATCGTAGCAAAACTGCTACGCGATTTCCAATTTGCTACGCTGCTATGAACTCTCCCTAAAAACGTATATTTTGCTGCTTTTTTTTAAAGCACGAAATGTCAACATAAATCTTGGAATTTTTGTTGAAAAAAAAATAAACGAAAAATAATTTAATCTTTACTGACTTTTCCACACCAACTTATATTCTTTTCTACCATACCAAACAAGTACCCATTTCTTCGGATGTGTTTAGTGTTTGAATTTGACTGGAATTTTTTTGTTTATAGTTTTGTTAAATACATATATATAGTTTACCAACTATACATGTACTAGTCCTTAAAAACATATTTACTTTGAATAAAGAATTAAGTGTTTTTTTGTTTGTTTTCGAAAAAAAAACATGATATTATGGACTTTTGAGCTTTGCTACGCAAATCAAGTTTTGCTAAACAAATTTTTTCCTGGTTGTCTCGGATGAAATGAAAAAAAAAAAATGTAATGTCGTACAAATTTGGCTTTTTCAAATAACTACCGAAATTCCGACACAGCTCTGAACTTGCTGTCTCTCCATATTTAGACTCGTAAAATAGACTCCTAGGTATTTGCACTCCTTGACTTTGGATAAGCTCACCGTTAAATTTTCATTTTTCATTTGTACAATTCCTTCCACCTAATTTTTTAAATATCATTACTTTGGACTTACTTAAATTAACTATACGAGATTCCACATTTTACAATAGTTAGATAGCTGATTTATAGAAAGCTGTGGGGATTCAGGTGAGTGCGACATCAACACAATGTCATCTGCGACCAAGAGTGCTTTGACGAATACTCCTGCATACTCTATGCGTCCTGGCAGATAATCAACTATGCCCTCAATGAATAGTGCGAAAAGATTTGGACTCAGAACACCATTCTACCAGTTTTTCACCGTTCCATACAGCTGCTTTCCTACTTGTACATAAGTTTCTTAGCACTCGTCGGAACATGAAAGCTTACTACCTATTCTATTAGAAAGTTCGTGTTCAAAGCTTTGGGTATATTCAAACGATTTTCGAAGTAGGTGTATAGACGAGGATTGTATAGAAGTAAACCCGCTCTCAACATTCTGTGATTTTACTCTCTCCTCCAATAACGAAAACTCCATCTTCGATTCGATGTCTACAAGGACAGACATTAGAATTGGAAGTATTTTTCCCTTTATTAGAAGCTGAAACATATTCATCGATTAAGAGGAAACTTAAGGAGCTGATACAAAGTTTATGCTAACCCAACCTTGCCTATCTGTGCTCCAGTGCCATCTCGCAAATTGATATCAGCACAGCTGGAATCTTAAGTGTTCTGACTGACAAATACGAATAAAAGCCGATTCTACGGCTAGCTAAAGTACAAGCTGAAAAGAACGTAGGGTCTATATTGTATAGGAACCTCTTTAAACATTTGTTAAACAAAATAATCTAAACGAACTAAGAGCTACTTCAATTCTATAAGGGTGCTTTATGAGGGTAGTGTATAGACTATTCCTTTTTCTTGCGTTCTTGCAGAAGCATCGTTGGGCATAGCGTTATTTTTCCAATAAGATGTTCTTCATCATGCATCTTTTTAGCCCACCCGTACGTTGCTTAGTCAAAAGGTTTTAAATACGTAAACAGAGATGGCAGGAATACATGAAACGAGTTGACAAAAAAGCCGGCTGTTCGATGAGTCAGTCTTTGATTCTATTCTTGAGACCAGCAATCGGTGGTTAAATTGTTGGGAATATAACTAGCTTTCCGCTTCACCTCTCTGTATAAGTGAAAGTCTGTCCGACACTTCCCATTAGATAATGGCTCGGTAGTCTCTACCATACAAAGTCTGTTTTCAGATTTTTTGTAGCCCTGTAGTTGTTCAACAACAAGTTTTGCACGAAATGAATATTTGTCAATATAGCGATGTCTTAAATATACTTAACGTTTCGTGGAATACTTTTGCTGTATTCCGCGCAATTATTCCGCATTCAGCTATAAAGGTACGAATGCTGCCATTGCTGTCGATCGTGCTAGTCGGCGAATTGTAGTGTGTCATTTTTAAAATAGTGAAAAACGGGAGTGGAACTAACGTCCCGTTAGAATAATTGGTGTTTACAGATTTGCCAGAGGAGATGAGAATATCACTCACATCACCATTGCAGGTATACGCTTTTCTTTCTTCGATCATTGATTTCTTGCAGACAATTTCTTAACGATTTTTTTGGCGCATAAATTTTTGAAGAACTTATTTCAATATTTAATCGAAAACATTGCATACTTTTAGGGAAAACGACTCCCAAACTTAATTATTATGATAATGTTTGCCGAATCTTCCGAAAACTTATACCAATTTAAATGTGAATCCTGGTTCATTTGCTTATTTTTTCATCATCAGTTTAGAGGCTTCTTTTCAGTGCCTTTTGTAGTGGTAAGCTTTATGTACATAATGCATAATATGGTATATATTTTATGCTGTTTGAGGACCTCATATATAGCCAGGACCAGAACTCATTCTCGTTTGAGTCCCGTAAACGTAAAATGCTAAGCGTTTTCAATTTTTCTTTGAAATATGAAAATGGAATAATTCTTAATAATGTTAAATGTCGTATAATGAATGTTTGTATGAATATTTATAAACATTATTCTTCTCCTTGAATAAATACAATCTAATTCGTTGTATGTTTAAATTGACAAGGAGTTGCATTACTCGAAACAAGTACCTACGGCATATATGACTCTCAAGCCCGCATGAAGGTGGTCGACTTTAATTAAATCAAAAGCATCATCCTTTGAGGAAAATTTAATAAAATGTTGTCTTAAAATGCAAAGTGCTTTCGGGTTTTTCTTTATAATGAAACGTACACCCTCATTTTAGACGCAGAAATGAAATAACTTTTCCGATCCTCGCTTACCCAGTGTGAGCAGAAATGCAAACGAATAAATGACTTTATGTTGGCATTGCAAGCGAGTATTTTGCAGGCACTTAAAGAAGAAAAGACATACTTTACATTTTTCTATTAAAATTAAAGATGTAATATTCCTGTCAATGATTGACACGGCAAGGAGATACAGAAGCATCTCCAAAAGTACTTTGTTTCTACACCATATACCGTCAAGGGAACCAAATGTGATTAAATGATGTTTTTTATTAGGTAACTAAGAGGTATTCTAGATATAGTTTTGAAGACAGTCTCTCCTTTACCACATACCACACAGGAAATCAATTAGGCGCACTTGATCTTATTGCTGATTTAAATGCGGGACCTCTTCCTCTAACTCTATCGAATTGAAAAAAAAACATTCGACGAAAAAAATCGTTCATTAAAAACAATGATTGCATAAGCCCAAGCAACCAGTCCGAAGAGCAAGAATGTTTATTAAACTATATAGCTAGATCTGCTAACAAAATATTCACCTTGATCATTTTAAAATCCTTGCAGCACACCAGACACCAGTTTCTTACTTCATGTCATATTATATTTTTAGTGATTTATGTTTGTAAAATAAATTTGCAAGGTTAATAAAGTTGAAGTAAAAATTAATTTCTTTATTATTAACATTTCTTTCTTTCGCACTATGCATTATTACACCCTGCACACACATAATATTTCTAAGTCAATCGCTCGCACTTACTTTGACTCTTCGCAACAAGCTAAACAGCGAACGACACGTTTTTGCTTCAATTCAGTATCAAATGTATCCAAAAGCTCTGAATAATAGACACCGGTGATCGTTTTAACCTTTTCGAGGCAATCGATGTGAATGATACCGCTTATAACCCAAAATACTGTGGCCATGACCTTGTTGGCAGAAAGACCCACTTTAGCCTTCTTTGGTGCACGTTCGCCTTTAGAAATCCAATATTTTGATTGTTCCTTGGTCTCTGGTGTGTTGTGGGGGATCCATGTTTCGTCAACGGTTACGAAACGGCGAAAAAACTCCTCGGGATTACAGCTAAACATTGTTAAACATCCTTTGAAATGGTCAATCGGTTGCGTTTATGGTCGATTGTGAGCAATCGCGGCACCCATCGCGCGGATTACTTTCTCATGTCCAAATATTCGTGTAAAATATGTGTACACGCTCACTTGAGATGCCAGATGCCTCAGCCATCTCAGGAATACTCCGATCGTCCAATATCATTCCAAGGATTTTATCGACGATTTCTGCGGTAACGACCTGTTCGGGGCGTCCTGAACGTTCGGTGTCATTTGTGCTGGTACGACCACAACGAAACTCAGTAAACCACTTTCCAACCATTGAAATTGATGGTGGAGATACCCCATAGTATTTATCTAGCCTTTCATTGGTTTCGGTGATGGTTTTATTACGTAAAAAATAAAGCTTATAATCAGCACACGAAATTCACTTTTTTCCATTTTTTTTTAAATTGAAGAGGTTTGTTGCTATGGCTCTCAAAAACAAAGTAAATGACGCCGGCAACTCGAAATTGCACAGTAGTCTAATAAACGATGACAGTTGACGATAGTAAAAAAAATTTGCTGTTACTGAGCAAACAATTCAAAAAGTCACTGACTTATCAAACTGCACTCGTATTAGCCCAAAAAATTTCTTTGGGCTAGTTGGTTATTGCTGACAGAGGGAGCATATCGGAATCCCGCTTTTCAAAAATCCCGAAAAAAAGTTATAAAATCCCATCTGCTAAAATACTGTTTTTTTTTTTAAATCCCTTCTTATTAAATCCCGCTTTTTCAAAATCCCGATCTATTATAATCCCGCTTTTTAAAATCCCGCCAAATCCCGCTAATCCCGTATTTTTACGAAACATTGTTATCAAAAAAAATAGATGTTGGTTATATGCGCTTTTCTATTATATTAGGTGTCATATACTTAAAAATATTAAAAATACCTACTCGACCAAAAAGAAAATGCATCCGAATGCTTTTAGTTTTTACTGTAAGCACACATTTGTTTTTGTTTACATATCCTACATTGTTTTTACGCATTGCGAAAATAGTATATACAATGCACATAAAAACCTACCTCTTGCTAACGGTTTTACCCTTATCTGTAAATGGTTTGAAGTTTTCTTTGTTCCCTTATATATATTTTTTTAATTATTGAAGATTGTCATATTTATTATACTTAAAAATTTATTTTGATATTATTTATTTCTTATTTTGTTACTTCCGCGCGATTTTTTAAAATAAAACAACTAGGTATGTACTTTTGATAATAAGAAACGGATTTATAAAAAACGGGATTATAAGATGCGGAATTTTAAAAAGCGGGATTTTAAGAATCGGCATTATAAAAAGCGGGATATCGAACCAAACCCGCTGACAGATGATTGTCAAATCGTTTAAATTCAAATTGTTAACTGACCTTCTATTTGACTTCATTTATATTTTGTGCTTTTAAAGCATTAAAATAGATACCTACAAGAAACAAAAGAGTTAAACTTCTTAATTTTAGCAATAAAAAGCAATTCAAATCTTGGTCTGAAATATAAATTTGTGTTTTGTTCTACTTATATTGGAATATCCCCGCCTTTTTGGTTATAATTCATTTCGGTAAGCGAATTCTCTCAAAAAGAGAGAAATGTGACATATTGCCAATATTGAACCAATAGTATTTCTTTCAACGCACTTTTGACTGAATGTATAATATATAATTGCTTTTGTCTTAATACTCTTGGTCAAAGTCGTGGTTTCCTTTTTGTTTTCTGGGAAGATCATTCATTTTATAACGTTTCGAAAATATAAAATATTGAAATTACATAAATTGAAACAAATTAAGTTTCCATCAAATAGAGTTTTCTTTCATTTGAAATCCTGCCACCAATCTTTCTTGGCCCTACCTCATCTCCACTGAGCTTGGGAAAAGTCCGAAATTACATTTTTGCTTTCGCGCAACGAGCGAGGTAACAAATTTAACATTATGTAAGTATACATTATAATAGTTATTAATTAATTAGAAACCTTTTGGTAAAATTTTTTGTCAAATATTTTATCATAGTTCGAAATTGTCTTGAATACATTTTACCCAACTTTTGGGCCACTCTAAAACGTCTAGCGATTCTTGTTTTGATGAAGGAACGTTTTTCAAGAAATTAAAAAGAGAAATAAGATTATTTGTACAAAATGCAACAACACCAAAGAAAAATGTAATTTATTTGAAAATGACACTGAAATATCTGTCACACAAAAAAGTTCGGAAAAAGCAACAGTTACTAAAATAAAATGGGATTGCAACTACATATTATCAATACATTACAGAATTTCACTCCAAATTACGTAGTTTTCAAAAAATTATTACTGAGATATACACGAAATATAGCGTATAAACTGCGTGTAGGTAGATACTTCCAATCAACGTTTGCCGTTTTGTCCCTTTTACAAGATCCGGCAACACTTAAAAAAAAAAAAAAAAAATTGCTTGAGTGATTTTTTGAAGAAAGATTTAAGTAACGGATAAGTAGTAAGATGTTTTGAAAGGAAAATTATGTCAAAAAAAGGGGTTTTTTCTAATGTCGTTTGTTGTTGTTTTGCTTCTTTTTTGCAACCCTTTAGGGCTCGGCATAAAATTATAGATCCTTTCTATTCGTCCCAAAAACTTAAAACTAACACAAAACGAATAGTTGTGAGAAGGTATTAATAGCGTACCTACAGAACGCGTAGCGCCAACTTCGATTTTAATTTTAATGCTTACGTTCTATTCAATATCTCTTACTCCCCCGTTAAAGAACAGTTCTTTTCAAATTAGACATTGCTATATTTTTTACAATTTTGTTGGAAATTTAAGAAAAAAAAAAATCGGTCTAACGATTTTGATGAAAATACGATCTTAAAAATAACATAATTCTTCTAAATAAGTTTCTACTTATTCCAACTTAGTTCTTGTCAAAAAATGCAACTATATAAATTTGTCAAAAATAACAACCCAAATGATGCTACAAATTTAAAAAAGTGACTTGCTTCATTACGCGATAGGGTAAGTCGGTCGAATATGCCAGTGTGGGTAATATGCCACCTATCAATATTTTATACTCCTACGTTGATATAGGCAATGCTGACGATGCAATTCGCTCAGTTGCGACAAGTTGTCTTGGCAGAGAGATGCGCAAGTTATTGTGCTATTTGTTTTGTGAAATATACCGTGAAGTATAATTCCAAGTGTCTTTTTGTTAAATTCAGTGTGATTTGAAACGTATTTTTTTTGGGTTTTTCAATACAATATTGGAAGGTTTCTTCAAAAAAGGTGAGATTCGTTTTGTACCTATATACGTAATGTTCCTCCGTGTCTAAGACGTGATATGTTCCGTCCATTTTTGTTTGGGGATGTTTTTATATTTTCTGACGTTTTGGGGTAAAATGACACATTTTTTTGCAGAAACAAGAATGCTTCGAAAATATCCAAGAAAGAAATGCATGGATGCACGAGGATTGCTTGGAAAATGCAAGCTGCCCTATATGTCACATCGATGAAAATTAATTACCAAATAATATTTGCTGGCATTTCACCCCTTAGAAGTGGCGTATTACCCTCACGTGCGGGTAAAATGCCACTTCTTAAGGTTTTAAAAAAACTTATTTTAATATTATTTATACTAAGTGTTTTTGTTATGTTTTACTTTGTTTATTTATGAAATAAAATAATATTCCAATGAAATTGAGAAAATCTTGTACTAAACTTGTCATTTTATATTTAATTTTTTTAGTGTCCATATTTTAAATTTTAAGTCACAATTTGCGAAATTTTCTACATAAACTTAGAGGAACCCAGCCTGCTAGGCGTTTAAAATAACAAAATTTTCAAATTACATACCTATTTTGCTTCGTTGAGTCGAGGAGCTTCGATAAATGTTTATGGATGAAATTTTCTCAGTTAAACAAAGAAAAAATATTAAACCTTTACATTAAATCATGCGATAAAATGCAAAATTTCGTCGAAAAAAAAAAACGATTTTGTATTTTTCGCGTTTTCCCGCAATTTTCCGAGTTTTCCACTTAGAATTTTCTATTTTTCCATTTGAACAGACATTCCGTAACAATTGCACACAAAGCTCCATACAAAAAATCTATTTTCGATATTTGCAATTTCCCGACTTTTCCGGAGGGTTTTTCCAAAATTTTCATTTGAAAAAACCTTCTCCTGATAATTACGAAAAACTGAAGACAAAATTGAGCCAAATCGGCACAGCCGTTCTCAATTGAGGAATTATCATACATTTTTTACACAATGTTAAGTGACAAAACTGATAAAAAAAAAAATAAAACGAACCTTACAAACCAACCATTATAGGCACTTAATCTCATCTTCACCAATCTATTCTATTCAATTGAGGAATTATTAGTTATTTTAAATTCTGTAAAAGATCAACAACCCCTGTTGCACTCTTGGTAGGTTACTCAAAAATCGTGTGAGGTGCAAGAGTTTAAAATATTTCTATCGTAAGTGTACCTAGGTATAAGAGTCATACATTTTGCAATCTCAATATCCTCCTTACTCGGGCCATTGTACACTTATACATATACCATACAAAGTAATAATTATGCCAATAAGACACATTTGCTAATAATACAAAAAAGTAGGTACCTACCTACCTACCTATACTTAAAAATTCTTTAAAAAACACATTGCGCCTAAACGTTTCAAACCAAAACAGGCGGGAAGACTTAAGCTTAATGAAACGTACTATCTATCAGTAAGATTCAAAAAATTATTATTATTATAATTTGTTAGCTTAGGTACAATATTAAATATATATGCTACCATATTTGGTGAGCACTAGCTTCGAGGGCTTTCGGCTCATTTCAAAAAATTAATAATTATACTGTTGATGAACGAGAGACTTTAGTCTTCGTCTTTTTCCTTTTTATAATTAAAAGGAATTTTGAAATGCAAGGAAATATGAGCTGCCTCTCTGTAATCTATACTACACAGGATGGAAACAAGAACCAAATGAAATCAGAAAAGAGGGGCTTGAGCCAGTTTCTTTCTTTCCCTTTTTGCAATTTTTAGCAAAATTCTTTATTAATTTTTGTAAAGTAGATAGATGATCACACAACTTTACATTGGTAGGCGCTTGTGGTTTGTAAGAAATACCTACGAATATTAAAATAAAAAGCTGGCAAAACATTTCTTTTTTCACTGATCACGTGCCAAGAAAATGTTCTTAAAAAAAATAGTAAAACTAAATATAAGTACATAGCTATACTCAATTTTTTTCGCCCCAAATCGTATTTCTCTATCGAATTCCTTTTGTTTATTGGTAGCGGGTTTCTGTGTGTGTCGTACTCGTAATTATTGCAGATTTTAAGTCAATTCTGAGAAAAGTATAGCGAGTTCCAAAGGTACAATATAATATTTGAAGTGCCGCCGGTAAAACTTGTTTATCCATCTACAGCGACGACTATAGGTTTGACTACAGGACCTCAGTAAACGTATTCATTTACTTATTGCACCTATAACAAATCCGTATGAACTCTACAGGCCTTGCAATGTGTGCATATAGACATCCTTTAGGTAGGTACTATTCCACTCGTGAAAAACCTACATATTTTCAAATTTAAACAAAATACCTAATCACCTACGCAAAGACAGTAAACGGCTGAAAATATTTCCTCAAAGTCCTTAACTTCCCACTGTGTACATATACGAGTACATGCCGCCCCACAAGTATTTACACTCTCAATATGAAGAAAAAAACTCACCCCCGCTTTGCGGATGCAACAAATGATGATGATGCCCGCCAACTGCTCCAGGACTCGACATCGATGCACCATTTACGCCACTGCCAGCGCCACCATGGCCGCCGCCGCCCGCCGCTCCGCTCATATTGTGCGGTAAAAACGCAGCCGCGACTGCTGCATGTGCATTGAAATACGCCATCCGAGATGCGGCGGCCATTGTCATCTGATGGTGCTGATCGGCCGTGAACGGCGTTTGCCCAACATTGGGATATAAGCTCGGTGTAACAGCTGACACAACCGCGGCGGCTGCAACAGCTGCTGCCGCCGCCGTGGCTGCCGTTGGCCCCGCAGCCGATGACGTCGTCGACACTGACGGAGGCGGTGTGGTCGATGCAGTTGTTGATGATGCATTGGCATTGCCGCCTCCACTGCTACCAATAATATCATTGTTGCCGCCACCATTACTGGCGTTATTGATGCTCCTCGCAGCTACGACGGCTGCCACTGCCGAGTCACTTAATCCCAATAGTTCCTGTATCGCGAATGGGGATCGTTGTGGCATTGCACCACACTATTATACAAAACACAAACTAATCTCGTTTTTTTTTCTCCCTTTTTGTATGGCCAGCAAATGATTAGCGCAACTATATTCGCACTGTTTTGACAGTTCGCCTTAATTAAATGTCATTGTCAACCGAGCGTCACCAAACAAAAACAAAGCAAATTCTATATCCAGCAACCCGACCAAAAATGCGCACCAACAACGACGAACACGAGGACGACGACCACAACGACAGATAAGATACCGCGCTCCAATTGCGTCCTAATACGCAAACCGGTTTTGAGCGATTGTCGCTGGCAATAACTCGTGCACGTTTGATATCCATCAACGTCTTCATCAGGTTACCTTTGCGTACATCATTGCAGTTCAATCGACGGCGTTAAAAACGTAAACGACACGACGACCACTGGCAGAGCAAGAAGAAGAAGAAGCAAAAGCAAAAAAAAATAAATACAAAATTTTGCAGCCGGAAAAGCACCAAAAACTTCGAATCGGAACGAATTGAAGCCCACCTAACCACCACCGGAACAGCAGAAGAGGCGCACTTTCGTTCGCTGGCGATTTCAAACGAGATTGATGCTAAAATTGTTAAAAATGGGCGTGTCCACTTGTTGTAAGCAATGTGCATTTGTCATACTGGAAGCGGGTATAGTCGCTCTCTTTCCTTGCGCACACACATCCCGAACCCGATTCCCGACTGTGGGGAGGCTGTCATGTCAAATGCTGTGAATGCGTCTCGTTCCGCTTTCCCGTATTCCAGGCGACTGAGTTGTGTTGGTTTGCACCAATACTATTGTACCTCGGCTGGCGTTGTGTTGGTCCAGTGCGGCAAGAGTGTGCGTGCATTTATCGCTCTCCCTCTTGCTGTTGGGTGTTTTGTTGCTTTCCTTCTTTTTTTTATTTTTGTTTTAATGGAGGACGCCAATAATCATGATGGGAAATAATGGTCGACTTAAATCGTAGACAAAAGTCGTCGTCGTCATCGTCATCATCCTTTCTCATACCCATCCTTAAACTTTTCGTTGGCGTTGCTAGTGTTTTTGTTGATAAATTTGCATCATTTTCAGTTTCGCTTAGGATCCAACTAGGACGGGTAGTGCGGAATAGTGCGGAGCACGATGGAGCGGAACGGAGCTATCCTTCAGAGGGATCCTTAGTTGACATGTGTTAATTTCCAAACGGTAATTAGTCAATTGAATTGGTATATCGTATACCTATGCGCTGGCGGTAGATTGAATTCGGGGTAGAATTTTCCGAGAGGAAATGGCAAATATAATGGAAGGGTGTAGGCATAGTTGGTAGGATGCCACAGGATTTTTCTGATTAACTTGGTAATATCCTCGGAAATTTGCTGCAAATTAGTACTGGGGATATAGGTACCAAGGGTGTGGCATTTTGATGGCAATGCGGTTGCAGTGAATTTCCGCAATAGGAAATGGGCGCTTAAGTTAAAGTGTTAGTTAGACAGTGGAGAGTGGGCTTAGCTGATGTTGCCTAATCAGTAGGTTATATAAATGTGCAGGAAATAGAAGTGTTGCATGGATTATATAAAAGGGCACAACCAAAGTAGACTTAGGCACATCTTTGTCCATTTCTGAGTGCGAGTTCACTACGGTTGACCAAGAGGACTCAATTCCTGTAAATACAATAAAATGTGTTAGGAGAACGCCCCCGGCGCATTCGACAATATTTTAAAAATCTCTCCTTGACCGATGCCTACCTATTCTATATAAGTTTTTCTCGGTAATGCATGTAAAAAGTTGGTTAGTAGATATCTATAAGCGATCGCGGATTAACACTTTATGGGCCAACGGCAGGTCTCAAATCCCCGAAGTGTATGACTGACACGTGACACCGTAAGATCCGGCCCCTTTCGTCCAACAGGGTCTAACAAATTGCTTGGCCCTCCACCCTCCAGGTTGCGGGTTGTATGCGTGACTACCAGAAAAAAATACATATAGTTACGAAGCGACAACAAGCCTCGGATACGGACAATTTTACTGTTGACGAAAGTTAGGAGGGGAGGGCATCTTTGGTAGTATACCTATACCTACCCTCGGAAAGTAAAGCTTACACGACCCCACTTCCGATTACGGATTTAAACTGATCGATTTCGCTGCGGGGGGCGAAATTTTGTGGTAGCAAGTACGCGGTTTCCACATCTCGATATTAAAAAAGGCATATGGAGATCTGCAGACCAACCACTCAACCGTCAACCATGTAAACCACATTGCGATCGACCCAAGGCACTCCTCCGGTATTATGGATGTCCGAAAGTTCCGAAGGGCAAACATTGACTGTTGACTCGGACCACTATCTTGTTGTAACCAAGGTACGCCTTCGGATATCCCTAACACCGCCAAGACAAGTAGGTAAATACTGTAGGGAAGTTTTTGACGTCGGACGGCTACAATCGCAAGAGATCGAGTCTCTCTGAATCACTGAAGATGCTCTATGACAAGTATTATCTACAGACCAGTGGCAACATTGCCAAAAACAAAATATTAGAGACGCCAACTCTGATATTGTGGGTTTCACCCGTCCACCAAAAAGAAACCCCTTGTTCGGTCAACCCGGACTGTAGCGCCAGCCAGCTTAAGTAAGTATAAGTAAGCAATGAATATAAATAATAAAAATAAATAAACGACATAAAAATAAATTCTTTTATGTTGTATAAATACTTCCGAAAATTGTTAAAAAAAAGCTGGAAGGGAAACACATTTTTTTTCAAAGGAACACAAAATAAAAAAAAAAGTTTTTACGTTAAGTAAAAAATGAATTAATAAAATGCAAGCAGAAAAAAACATAGGCACATTGTGGAAACATACATAGAAATTAAAACACATTGGGCCTTACCAATAATCATTTTTAACCTTCACACTAAATATTTCCTAGGTCACAATATGCAATTTTGTATGGAAAGTTTCGCCATTGTGAGTTCGAAAAACTTAGCCTGGACACTAAAAATGATTATTGGCATCGCGGATTGGAAAGAATTTTCAACGGATTGATCTGAAAATGGATTGATCCACCAAAATCTATCATGGCTATATTGACATCGACTTCAGTTTTATTTTTCCTTGTTTGTATGCTTTCTTTTCCATAACGCATTTCGGATAGTATATTGTGTAATAACTGCTGAAGAAACATTAGTTCCGACATCTGATGATGAATTCTCAACTTCAACAGACTTTCTAGACAAAACCTTGCCTGTATTGAATGGGACCACAAAAGAGTTTTTAAATCAAGCAATCAAGTTATTCGACCAACCCACCTTACTAACACTTTCAGCAACTATGTAGCTTGGACAACTTTTCGGTTTTTGCCTCTGGACACCACATGTATAGCTTTTCGCCACAGTTTTTTTAAAGGACCATAAAATGCGACGTCTAGAGGCTGACAAAGGTGGGTTGAACTTGGTAAAAGAGCATGCAACTAAATATTTTTTCCATTTGCTGCTTATATTATTTGTGGAGAAAAATTACTTGCTGGGTATCACCTAAAATTTGTCTTTTCGTACTCGTACTTTTTAGCACCAGATGCAATATACCGTCCTTCTGATGGAGTGGAGCTTCGCACGGTATTAGAAAGGAAACTAAATTGGAAACTTATACGTATACAGGAGGGTCCGCAAAGCTTACAATGCTCTCTTCATTTATAGGAGTAGCAGACCCAAGATCTTATGTGGGGTTCTTGTCTGGTAGAAAGCCACGAACAAGAAGTACAGGGTAAAAAGAACAATCTGCATTGCCTTAACAGGTGTTTAACGTACCACACCAACGGCTGCACTGGAAGCGTTTATGAATCTTTTACCACTGGACTTACAAATAAAATCAATTGCAGGTAATAGTGCGCTACGGCTCAGAATCATTCTCCGAAATCCCGGAAAAGGCGGATGAAATTCGTGGTACATTTGATTTTGACACACCGTACGATGTGTTGTACCCTCTGACAGAGAGGATGGGTACATTTGGCCCTGAGACTAAAAAAACTTTCCATTTAGCAGCCACAAGATGGTCACAACAAGAAGGTCACAGGGTCTCAAAGGCACTGTGGCCCATTTTAAACCGGAAAAAGTCTGAAGAAATGATCAACTTTAGTAGAACAAAGCTAAGATTAATGGTAGGAATACTCTCTGGATACTAGGCCTAGCTAACTCGGACATATGCAAGTATTGGGAGGACCTTAAAGTCACGGAAGACATCTCCCACCTTCTATGTGAGTGTCGAGCAATCGCTCGGAGCAGAAGGTAATGGCAGGTAATTCTTTAATCACTTAGAGGAGGTTGCTTCCTCCAACTTGGTTTAGGTTTTTAACCGTAACGGTTCCCTGAGGATGGCGTTGGGCCCGCTATGGTGCCTGGTCTTTCGTGACGGTCTCACAACCCCACTCAAATTAGCCTTACCTAACCTATCACCTAAACTTACCTTTTCACCTTTATGTCGTCTTGTACCTATATGGGAAAGAGCGGTTTTGAAACCAAACCAACCAGATTCACTTCTATAGTACCGCGTCTTTAGCGGACCTCCTTCCAACCAGGTTTCCAATAAATGTTCCGATTATTTTCGTCGTTTGTGATAGATGCTGAACCGGAATTGAAATACTGGATTTCGTGCTATCTCTCACCTAATACTTCGTAGATTTATCAGAAAAATTCGTCTTATCAAAATAAAAAATTCTGTCAGCGGGAATAGACCGACCCCTGTCATCTGTCAGAGTATTTTTTTAAATGTTTGGCCTTTGAATTTTGACAAGTCTGTAATGTTAATGACGAGGAAAAAACAAAGTAGCCGTAGCTAACTTCACTTTTAGAAGAGACACAGAAGAAACCGGCCCCGAGTTTTTGATCTACCATTAAATGTAAAAATAAACAGATGATTACAAAGTGGATCTATTTCTTTCCAAAAACCCGCGAAGCCACTTTTTACCAGTCAAATTAAATTCCCGAAAGGCTGGAACTTTTCTACCGACATGGTCCAAACAGCTTTTTTTAATTGATAGTTTCTTTCTCTGGATTCTACCAATTACTTCGTTAATTAATTCTTCGGAAACACTTTAATATGGTCATCGAGGCTTGTTTTTTTATAGGAGGCATGCTGAACTCTATACCCCTTATTTTTAAGCGGTTCCCAACAGTGACCGGGCGGTCCAATTGAGAACTCCGATGGTCAAAATTAAGAAAACCCATGATTTATACCTACCTCGTAAAGCTGGGTATCTTTGTGCATCTTAAACAACTTGCGGGAAACAGAGCGTTACGATTCACTACTTTGCGTTAGTTGGAAAGAAGGTAGGACGTGGACAGTAAACTCCCTTTATAAAAGAAACCGACAAGAGATAAACACTTCTAAAACTAGGTAGGAAGCAGCTAAAGACTGAAGACTGATAGGATTCTGTCTTTGGAGAAAGAGCTCAAAATGGCTGACTGTCAAACACGGACACTCGCAGCCTATTGGGAAGCAATAGCTTGCAACTGAAGGAAATTTCTCGGTGGTTAAGTACATTTACCAGCAGAGGAGCTAGTTTACGCTGAGAATCCAACATTTAGGCCCGTTTTCTGATACTACTCATATCGATTTAAGTTCCACATAAAATCTCATGTGACCAGTTTATGACTGGGAAAAAGCAGCTCATAAGGTATTTAAGTAGAACTACAATCGCTATGAGTAGTATCAGCAAACGGGCCTTAATCTTATTCGAAGGAGACCTTCTTATAATGACTTCATCACTGCGGGCATGTTTTTCGTAAAAAAAAATTAATTTAGCTATTCCATGTTTTCCAGAAGCCCGCTCGAGGTTCGTTGATTGTATTTTTGGAAAACTTTGTTTTCTGCAATATTTTTTTATTTGAAATAATTTCGTCCATGTACAGCGAATTGACATCAACGCACTGTTCTCAAAAGCACTGTGGTCAACGCTGAAATAGCGGACATCAGCTTAAGGTGTTGCGACCGCAATCGAAATGGAATGCTCAACTATATCGCACTTTCGGCGCAATATACCTACCTTGAAGGTCGATGTGCCTATACATCGGCTTGGCGAGTCAGAAGATTTGAAAAGTATCCCCCTTACCTATATAATGATGCGGGCCAACTTGTGTTGGTTGAGGCCAACTTGTGTTGGTTGAGGCCAACTTTCTCCCCCAAGGTCTGATTACGTTCATAAGTTCAAAATGTAGCCACAACTCTTTGCAATAAAATCAAATGACCATTTGCGAATTTTGCAGACACCCTGTATTAGCCAACTCGTTCATTCCTCAACACACCATTTAGGTCATTGATTTCCTCTTTGCATTGCAAAAATCAATGGCAGCCAGAAAAAATAAAGAAAAAAAGCCGTAATCAAAGGAACACGTCAAAATATTTTCCCAACAAACGCAGCTTGGGTATTTGCACGTAAGAACATTAAAATAATACCGAGCCCTGAAGGGGTCAAAACCTGAATTCCTGTATAGAAAATTTTTGTGTGTGTGATATCCTTTTTATGGAATCTTATAGAAATCGGACGTTGGTTGGTTAAAAAAATGAATATAGGATGACGAAAAATGCCCCAAAGAATTTCGCACTCATTTTGGACGAAAGAATTCTACCCTCCGACTCCTGTATGGATGCAGGTAGAGCGTAGGAGTTGAGGTATACTCCACCTTGAGTAGCATATGTTGATTGATTTCATTGAGTTACGAAGAAGCAGAAAGAATTCCCTAAATACCTCTAGTAGGTATCCCATTACATATCCTTTGAGAATTCCTTCCATACATCGCCGAATTGAAAAATCATAACACAGAAAAAAAAAAGAAGAACAAAATCCCATTCCCTCCCGTTGTCACCTCGAACGCGCACGTATCCCCAGTATTGACGTTTGCTTTTCACATCAATTTCCATTATTCGGCTGAAGACGTATTTTCGTTGGAGGAAATTCAATTGTTGGCGAACGGCAATAAACAACCGAAAACCACTCTCCTTGAAACACAAGGATCGAATATCAAATTACTCGCTCTCCTTGCAGCCAACATTGCTCAGGAATTCCAGGACCTCCAGGGCACTTCTTCTATTCTCCAACTCTATATAGGTACCTACAACGGATAGCTGAAAGGTATGCAAGATATTACAGTTGAGCTGTCACTACACTATGCTCCTGTCAAAGTTTGGCATATTTTTTTTCTTCTGCGGTCGTTGTAGTCGTCCTCGTCATCATGATTTTCCTTTTTAATTGCTTAATTGAGTGCTCGCTGATTTTAATTTTGTGATGGTGGTGCCCTGTCGTCGGTCGTATTCATTCATTCCATTGCTGCCATTCACCGTTCGCACGGGCATCATTGACAGGTAAATTAATCATTTACAACGTTCAAGTAACTTAGCTGCCTGTACAGTGTACAACACACTGTACTCTGAACAGCTCTAACCTTGTGAGAGTGTAGTAGTTGCTGGCTGGGCTGGTGTCTTAAATTGACTATAATGAGCGCGCCGAGTGTAAATGGTGCCAGCTGAGTGTTTGTTTCATCTACATACGCTCTCATTGTCAATTATATTCTTAGGCGAAATAATTTAATTGAGCAAGACACGGCTTTTTAGATAATTGAACAATTTTTTTCTCTCGCTCTCTGTCCAATATAATTATATGTTGTTATTTTTGTTGGGTCTTTTCATGGCAATAATTGTCACATGTCTCGCAGTGATATGATCGAGGGTGCTACAGTGGAGGTAGGATTATGTCTTCCTTTGCCCGATAAATGCTTAATGAATATTTATTATTGAGGTGTCAAGTGCGTGGCTGGTGTGGCTGTGTTGCTGGGTGACGTCTAAAATGGTTATTTCTGTGTTATTTCCCAAAACGTCCGAGATTAATCGTCTTGAAGGTGTTCATGAGGTTGGTTGCTCAATAAATTATTGTAGGACGACTCACCATGGATGGCATCCGCAATCCGCATTCGAGTGCACAGGAGAAGGGAAATTTAATTGGGCATGTCAAACAGAGATTGTGGTGGTGGGTTTGATTAGCACCAGATGGAGCTGACTTGCAAGCTGTTATACACAATGGGTTCGTGTATTTGATGCATGTACCCGATATGGATGGGTTGGTGTATAGATGAGTAGCAAATTGGCAATTAATTTAGGAAATCATTTTAAGTATGTTTTAATAAGTTTGCGGACAAATAATGTTTATTCCACTGGCGGTTCATTTTTGAAATAGCACGTCGTATGAAGCTAGAACCCCATGTAAGATTAGGACGGCTTTTGGAGTGAGCAAGTGTCCGATCAATGGTTCCACCAACTTTTCTTAAGAATATAGATATAGATATCTTCTTTGAGTGGAGCAGGTCGGTAACTTTATTGCCATTTAGGCCTCTCTCTAGTGTTCCACGGTTGACCATTTTCGCAGGAGTACTGCCGCAATCCATTTGTGAATCAGTTGTCCTACTATTCATATACCAATTGAAGAGAATGGTTCCGACCGGTATTTACGACACCATCATTGAGGAAGGTAAAATTAACTGGCGCCAAATGGAGCCAACGTGTAAATTGTATGTAATTATTAGTAGATACTAATCAGTATGGGAAGTAACGATTAGCAAATTTTATGCAGAATGTTTTCCAAACTTTGAGACAACACAAATTACGTAGAGGAAGAATTTTTAACCCAACAAATATTTGAGTCATCATTCTTGTACGGATACCATGTTATGGGTCCAAAAGAACAAGAGCATAGTAAATCATTTTAAAAAGATGATACTACTGCACAAGTATCAAAAATACTAAACTTAAAAGTCTGCAAACAAAAATATGTCCTCAAAGCTTCTATATGATTCGACAAGTTCTATGTATAGCTTTCGACAAAGAAATACTTATATCTTTAAACTCTAGAAAAGCATAGGAGAAGACGAACGGTGACGACGACTGACAGTTTCAACGCGCAAGTCTTAATCAGTGCCATTTGGATGCGTCAAACATTCACGCATCAAAATTAAAACAAGACTATAAAAAAAAAGTAGTTGAGCGAAGAATTTTGAGATTTTCAAAAAATTGTATGCAAAAATTTCTTACTTTAACAATAATTTCTTAAAAAAAGAATATTTTTTTTTCTGAGTCTCATGAGAATCATAATCTTAGTCTTATCTTAAAAGCTTGTTATTCTTAAAAGATTGACTTCTTGAGGGGTTAATGTAACAATGTACGTCAGACAACAAATCGAGGTGACTGACAAGACCATTTTTTTTATCTGCAAAAGGAGCTTAAAAGTTAGGTAAGTGTAAAGTTTATATAGTTTATATACACAAGAAAGAGAACCGTAAACATAACCAGCAAGTTTAAAATCACACCACTCATTTTTACAACCTTTACTCTTTGTGGAATATTTTTCAGTTATTATCTAACCCCATAGACTAAGTTTTTAAGGACGGTCCGAAATAAAATGAACTACACACAAACTAAATCCTTTTTACAGCACTTATTTCAAACACGGTTTCTTAATTCCTGCTTAAATCAAACTGACTCGAATGTCAAGCGACTTACTATAATGAGTGAACCGATATTTTTTCTGTAAATTTTCGATGAAAGGTGACGTCAATACCAAGGTATTTATGTACACATATATAACTTTTTTATGTTTATTGGTTCATGAGTTATAGTATAGCCATAGTAAACACACGTCTATTTGTGCTTATATAGTGCGCTTTACGGTGTTGTCGATCTGTGCAACTACTCAAAGGATTTCAATGAAATTTTGTGGATGTTTTAGACCCGATAGGTCTAACCCGATAGGCACGGTTATGCATTTTTTTTATATTCTTGCACACTGGAGCTGGGGAGTGAACTGGAGAATGTGTTACGGAAAGTGTGATATGGCGAGGCAACGGAGGTGAATCCTTTTGAATTTTAATTCATAAAGTAGAAAACGTTGGACTGGATTGTGTTATGAAAACTTTTTAAATGAACTTGTCAACTGCTTATAATATGTATTATGAAGATTTTTAAAATTATTTTCTTAATATCATCCAACTCCAACGCAATTATATTTAACAATAAAAGAGAAAAGACTAATGTTGGTTGATTCGACGACTTCGCATTCGTAATCTTACTGTCTCTCTTCAACCCGGTGACATATTAACTCTTGCGAATGACGGTTGTGCTCGGCAGGTAAATCCAGTATGAAATATTAGTACCTAACGTTATTTCATTTTTATAATTTTGTCTTTAACATCTGTTATTAGGTACTTATTTAATATTGCCGAAGAAGAAGTGATTTTTTTTAAGTTTTTGAAAACATGTTAATTTTAGACTTAAAACTGTTTTCCTTACTTTAATACTGTTTAATAATTCACATTCAACTATTTTCAATTGTTAGACACAGCATACATAATGTGTTTTTCTTAATACAAATTAATCACGTGATCACAAAGATGAAAATGGTTTATGTTTTTGAATAAGAAATCCGTATCAAATACCATCAACACTTATTTGAGTTTGAATTTTAACGGCTGGCAAGGCAACAAAAACAGAAGGGGTCCGCTAGTAGTTATATAATATGTAAGAATCCACGTTTTGTTTTTGAGTTTGCATTTGTAGTCATAAACTGAATGAAGTGTGATTTTCTGATTGTAAAAGGCGCAAACGGTTGTCATTATTCTTAGATACATTTATAGTAGGTATTGTCGAAAAAAAGAAGAAGTGGGTTATATTTGTTAAAAATAAGTTTTGCGTAGCTGTTGCTATTTTTTTATTAACTAAGATTATTACAAAAATATAGCATAGATATTGGAAAATGCATAGGTTGGGATTTGTGTAGTATTTCTTGAGAAATAATTAAAAAACAGTTTTATTGGAATTTTTGGAGAAAAACTAAGATTTCATTTAGAATAATTCTATTACCTATCTTTAATACCTTACCTACGTATTTTGATCAAAATCGTTAGACCGGTTTTTGTAAAACTACGAAATACAAAATATTGCTGTTAAGTTTCAAAAATACTATTGCTTAACTGAAAAGCGAGAAGTACAAAATATTGTTCGGGATGGAAGCATTACTTGGTTTTTAAAGTTTTATCGAAATCGAAAGCGGGGTTTCGAGTAATGTTGTAAGATTCACTTAGCTTGGGCCACCAAACCAAGGATCATAGGTGAGGATGAGACCTACCACGGCCGTGTCATTCAAGGAACCATTTTTGGTTAAGGTTCCGACTTCTTGCCGAGAGTCTTACTATACGGCGCAGATTATGCATGACTCTAGAAATTTATTTTCCGAAAAAACCCAAGTTGCTTCACGGAAACAAGACTTTCGATAGGAGGGATCTCAAGAGGCCCAGATAATTCTCACTGACAAAAAATAAATTGAAACCAACAACAACAACAGATACTCACATGAGTCAGGCCGAAACAGACTCAATCCACTTTCGAATCATTGCTTCTCTTCGTCACCATGCAGTCACCAAAAAATAAATTATAAGGGTTGACAACTTATCAAAATAATTCTTATAGCAACGACACATTTCCACACACACACACAGTTTCTAACGCGTTACGTTGGTTTGTATGCATAGTAACTTTCTCTGCGTTACTGCACAAATTACGATAATTTCCCTCCGAAATTTGACATTAGGGATGAACGGTGGAAAGAATATACTAAATTGCAAATTATACAATAGATGATGGGATGTGTCAAAGAAAAAATGTATTCCCTATACATATACAGAGACTTACCATTGCGACACCACATGTCGCTTCCCTTAGTGGGTGACGTTGCCAAATTTACGCACTCAAATTTCAAATATTCTGAGCTTCCCATCTTTCCGTATGTTATAAAAATCGTAAAATGAGTGTGTAATCACATTTTGCCGTCATCAGTTCCCTGCTACTAACAAACTCGAACCCCTCGTTCGTTCAATTACTGTATTGGTTAGTTAGAGAAGCATGTCGTGAGGGGTTCCTATTCCTATGGCTCTATGTACTTTTCCTTATATCGATGGCGCGGCATAGAACAAAACCCGACAAATTGTCACAATAATCACGTAATCAAATAATTTTGCTATTTAAAAAGTACGACGAGTGCGAGTGTATACACGAGTTCACCTCTGTGCGCACACAATTGGATGTGTCCTATTGTCATATCGCATTGAACTCTGTTTGTACATGCGGACATTTGAAAGCCATTTTGTGTATATGCGGATTCACGTGAGGAGGGCTCATTTCGAGTTCCCTGCGGATGGTCATTATTTAGAAATTAACAAGGGTTAGGGCATAGCTACTGCTGGTGGCAGTAAGTCGAACGCTATAGGGGGAAAGAACCGAGTGCATGTGCGCCATGTTAGATAATTACTACCCCTCGACAATGGTAAATTTACTGAGTGACTTCAATGGTTTCCTTCGTTTAGACAACCCGGAGGTTTGCCTACTGCTGGTGAATGTTATTTGTATTATGGTGTGCAGCTGAAGTGCCCACTTTGCGTCATCAAATTGGGGTGTGTTCATGTTACTTTGGAAAATGAATTAGTTGGCACGGTAGCTGCCGACGAGCTTAAGTAACGTATAAGTTATTTGCTCCGGTTTGAATGGTTTTATCAGATCAATCTATTAACTGATGAGGAAATGTGAAAGTTGAACTGAAAATGCTTGAAGGTTGAAGTATATGGGTTTCGGAATGACCTAGATATGAAGTTGCTCGTTACGAATTGGTAGTACCTACTTTCACTAAATTGGATGCTTCGCTTTAGGGCATTCAAAGATAGCTGCCCGCGAAATGTTTAGCTTCGAAACTAATGCTTCAGCTAAGGTCCAAAAGACGTCCTTTAAGAATTTAATACTTTGAAATAGCTTAAAATACAATCCAAAATGTGTTGTGTATTGTATTAATTTTTTTTTGTTTTAATTATATATTAAACTCATTTTACATTGTTCACAATAACGTGCATTGGCTAGTGCCGTCAGCCGGATAAAGAGAGAATTTTTACAATATAACTATTAACACAAGTTAAAATGTTTTGAAATTCAATTTAAATTTTAATAATATTTCTATTAGAGCTTAAACAAATAAAATTACATTTAAAATGCTTCATTTACTATTTGTTGTCGCTTGTCGATATTTCATAGCCGATCTTACATAACTTGAAAGTACATTCCAATCCTGACCATTTAAGCAAGGAACAACCTCATCTGTGTATGCGAAAGTTTTTTTTTGCACCAACTTTGTTGAACACGCTCAAAATTGGTTCCAACCGAGTGCGATTTCTGCTCGGTTAAAATACAAATTGGTTAAAATTAACTGAGTTTCCGTTGACAAAAAAGCGAGTATTCGTTGTTAAAAAGTTGATAAAAAAGTTTACTTAGGTACTGCAAAAAAAAAAACACTTTATCAATTCTTACCAACAAAATTTCTAAATTAACTAGCTGACCCGGCGAACTTCGTTCTGCCCATATTCGTTATTGTAATGAAAATAATAATTTCGAGCATGCATGCAATTCGGTCAATTCAAGTTCTTTATTCAAAGACTAAAGTGGAGTAAAACAATGTCGATGTTCATGAAATTCTGCTTTTTCAATGAACAGGTTAGTTTGCGACAACGTCAGAGTCAAATAAGAAGAGCAAGTGACAGCTAAAACATAATTTGTAGGAAAACAACAGATTTTGTATGGCTGTAGCATAATTATGTTAAAAAATTACTGAAAAGTTTAAAATTAAGTGCAAAAAACAGAATAAAACTATTGCAGAACTGCAAAATTATATTTTTCAAATGTATAAGGTAAAAGCCGTGAAGTTAAAGTAATGGGATTGTGCGCTTATCAACAATATTTGAACAAAACAATTATTCTCTGGCCATTATAAGCTGGCTTTGTTATCCTATAAAAGTTTTTTTTGACGCTTGGACGAAAAAGAGCCCATCTGAAATAATGGGCTTCACGCCATACTCCATACATGGCCTGATGTTTGCAGACACATGAGCAAACGACGTACGATTCGCAATGGGAATTGGGCCGCAAGATCCAAGAAGCACGGGAAATTCAAGGCGCTTAAATACAAATGTCAAATCGTACGGAATATGTAAGCCAAATCCGTGAAATAAAAACAATTCTGTTCATTTACTTTTATGTTTTATGAATTTTTATAAACTTTTACGAGTTCTTACAAATTTTTACTCAATGTCGTTCCTAAACTCGAAAAATTCATAAAAGAAAACGTCTTAAAGAGAGCAAGATATAAACCCATCTTGGTTAGGAATTAGTTGTACCGAAACAAAATCAAATGCAGTTAACTTCACTTTGAAAATGCAATTTCGATAAATATCTGACAACACAAAATAGCAAGTCCGGCCAATTAAGTTCGAATGAGGAAACGAAAAGGACACCTGCGTAATGGCAAGTGGATTCACCATTAACTACGACGTGAAAGGTTTGACCTTTTCACTTTCGGCACACGACTTTGAGCACCGAAATCATTCAATGATATTATTTTCAAAAATTTAAATAATTGTTGTATTTGAAGTCGCACTCCTCGTTTTTCTATCCAGTTTATTTTTTTCAAAGTGTTTTTCCCCGCATACAAACTTTCATCCCCTATTTCATTCCCTTAAAGTTTTGTTTTCTCAACAAAAAGCAGCCTATGTGCTTCCATCGAGTCCAAAATCGTGAAAAACGAAAGATCCGTTCTCGAGTTATGCGCGCACACACGGACTTCATTCTCTTTTACCAGTTGGTTAAATTCGGAGTTAGTTTGTTAGTTACGACCGATAAAATTTGGCGGAAATTGGTAAAACGGTTATTTTCAACCGTGCTTACTAAAGCAAGTTGACAAGGTTATTTTTAATCCACTAACTCTGAAACAAAATTGAGAATGCAGTAAAATAGTAAACTTTTAAAAATTCGAATTTAACTATTTTATTAACTAAGGCCCCAGTTATAGCTTTCATTGAAATGCATCATTGAAAACTTTGATTTACGATCTTAGGACGAATAGTCAAACAATATTTAGTTGGTATCAAATCAAAGCTAATCAATTGTGGAATCTCTTTCCAAAAAAAATAACTTAATTCTGATTAAAACTTTTCTTTTAATCCACTTTTATTATTTCACTAATCATTGAACGATTCCACTGATCAGTGAAATAATAAAAGTGGATTATTATTTCACTAATCATTGAACGATTCCACTGATCAGTGAAATAATAAAAGTGGATTAAAAGAAAAGTTTTAATCAGAATTAAGTTATTTTTTGCGTAAAAAGATTCCACAAAGATTGTTTAATTTTAGTCATATAAACCTGCAGTTTCATGATGGTTAAAAAAATCAAAATTGTGCTTCTATAGGTTTCCTAACAACGGCGTTAACAGAAAGGGGATTTTTGACAATCGCTGTGTGCAAGTCAGTTCGAAAAGTCAGGCATCACTGCTTGAATGTCACAGAGAGGGATACCTAGAGTAGTTCATTGACTACAAAATTAAATCCTATTAAATCATAAACGACCAAGACGCAGCGAGTTTTTGGTACCCAAAAAAATGTAGTTTGTCGTACTTTATTTAATATCAAAGTCGAAAAATAAAATTGTGCTTCAATAGCTACGTGCGTTTATTTGCTGCCTACTAAAAACCGTTTACTCCGACCGACAATCTCCTAAGAACTGCAACCAACTACGGGGGCGCAGAAATGTCTACCCCGAGCCACCCAGCCTTATTTAGCATTACTTAGCGTTTTTAACCGAAAGTGGTTTGATTTTAAATATTGTGATTTTTCTGCGTGAAGTGGTGTGGAAACCTTTCCGTATCATTTCGCGAATACGAGCATGAGCATCCTCAGAAGATTTCTTGACCACTGCAAGTTCTGGGGACTTGTGATTGCTTACTGACAATGAGTTAAAATAGATCTGAGCAGTACTCATTACAGCTCATTAGTCTGTGACCAAAAAGCAGTCAGTGTGGCCAGCTTTATTGGTTTTCTAATATACTCATGGCACATGTAGAAATGGGTGCCATAAAAAAGCAGCTAGTGCGACAGTGGCCTATAAGTGCTGAAACATAACACCGTTTACACAAATCATACTAAAAGAAAATAAATAAAAATATTATAATACCCTCATAGAAGGAGCCTACCTTGGTGGATGTTACAACCTCTTCGAAACTCAAGACCATTAGGTAGTTCAAAAATTTAGGTGTTAAATCCTAGGGAAGCCCACATTGATGTAATAGAAAGTTACTGTAAAAAATAAATATCAAACAGTTAGATCGGTAATAAAATTACAATGTAAAAATCTCGAATTAAAGAAATCTCGAAAGCTTAATCTCGAATAACAAAAATCTCGAAAAAAAAAATCTCGAATTAATATTAATTTTTGAGACAATGATAACAATTTGCGCAAATTATGAAATGTGAATGGGGGGGCATGCTGCCCCCCTGCTTAGGTTTACTGTTGGATTACGGGGTGGGTGCGAGGTTTTTCACTTATATTTTTTGTCGAATTTTCAAATTGTTGGGTGGGACATAAGGCCCAACATTTTTTCTTGGGATAAAAAAAATCTCGAATTTAGTTTTTATTTTCGAGATTTTTTAGAGATATAGTCTTTCGAGATTTTTATACATTCGAGATTTTTGCATTCGAGATTAAAAAAAAAAAAATGTCGAGATTTTTAGCCTTCGAGATTTTTGTCATGCGAGATTACGTCATGATCCCGGAAGACAAGCTGTACTCTCGTTTACAGAAATCGAACCTTAAAATTCTCTATCAGAAATTTGTTGGTATGTTTTGATCCTAGATTTTAATATACATAAATATTAATGAGATAACATACTCCTAAAAGTTAAAAACGCCGTCAATTGAAAAAATATTTGAGTGTTTTTTTTTTTGGAAATATTTAATTGCTTAGGTACCTATACTTAGGCCCATTTTATTCACTCGAAGTTGAACACAACTCGGGGAGGAAGTAGGAACATCGTATTGGTATCAAAAGAACGTTATTTTTGACATCTTTTAAATATAAGCCAAATTATATTGCTATGCTTAATTTATTTTGATATATGTATTTAGAATCAGCTTCTTGATAGATATTTTTTTAGTCTGAATTTCGCCCAATACAAAATGGCCCACGAGATTCACTTATTTAACGTTAATTTTTTTTTGCGGAACCGAAGCAATTATGTTTTTATGTACGTACATACCGAGTTCTAAAACAAATCATTTTTTTCAAGATCTGGGCCTCGATTTTGGTATTTTAAAAATTTTAAACAATTAAGACCTAAAACAAATTGTAGGATGTGTGAAAAAATCGCACGGGTGTACGTCCAATTGCGAGAGAATTTTTGAATCTGGAAAAAATCTGAGGTAAATCTGTTAACTTAATTTATTTAACATTTCTTTTACTTTTAATGCGAAATTTCAATTCAGGGGTTTATAGTGCATTCGGTTGCTAGTGCTACCACAATGGAGGGAAGCCTAAGTAGTTCTTCCGCATAAGGCCATCATCGCCCTCAAGTTCCTGTAGTTCCAACACAACATTATGCCACAGATTATGTAAGTAACTCGTTTGTATTCTTGTATTAAATGAGATAAATTAAAATATTTCTAATTTTTTGTTTATTGATGTATTTTTTTCTAAATTCTGTTATAAAATATAATAATAAAATGTTAAATGTCTATGAAATGATTTGAAAAAAAATTAGTTGTTGTCTATTTTTGGAGAATTTTCAGGGAACTAATTATTCTTCTTGTCAGTAAAAAGCTATCAGGGGTGGAATCGGTTAAGGTGATAATAGATAGTTGACAATCAAAATCATAGCTTTACGTCTGCGTAAGGTGATTATCAAATTGACAATCGCTTTTTTGCGATCAATTTCATGTGACAGCTATTTAGGTGTCGCTTTCATACATTTGTGGCATTTTCATAGGTATGCACCTCAGCTTCGACTCCAAATAAATTAAATACTTTCGAGAAAAAACTATTAAGAAGAAACCTTGTTTTGGAACTGGTTGATTTACTAACTCTAGTATGTTCCACCCATCCCGCAACTTTAAATCTTCTTTGGGGGTGGTGGTTATTTTAAATTTGCAGTTAAAGTATTGATGGAAATCATATCATGATTTTAAGGCCAATGGAAAATGAGAACATGTTCTTCAATCGGAAATGAAGGCATAGTATAAATGCATAGATCTGGAAAGGATCCGTATTTGCTTTTTATAAGCTTGACCCCTTAAAAAAAATAAACAAATTTATTGTAATTTGTGAACATAGTTATTATTCTCAAATTCACTTACAATTTTCACAAAAAAAAAAAAAAAAAAACACTTCAAATATGTATCAACATGACATCGTCGGCAAGGAAGTGACGTCAAAAATTCTAAGTGCTGCCAATAATCAATCATTTTTTAGTGATCGCTTTACGCAGAGCAAAGAAGAGTTGATAATCAAAAACGACGATCAAAAAGGTGACAATCAACCATCACCTTAGCCGATTCCAGCCCAGGTAAGCATTTCCAAAACAGGTATCGAAGGTGACGATATTAATTGTCATTCAACGACTATCCGATAAAGTCAAGTTTAACTATGTATCTACAATGTTATATGTTACTGCTTAAATGGTAAAATTGATTATTAAAAAGTTGATTCTGAAAAATCAATTATTATGAATAACAACATTGGCGCAAAATTATAGACATCGTGTATTAGGAGAGATTAGTAGATACTAACCAGCACCACTCTAACTCAAAAGCCCATGCCTAACTTTTTAGTAAATTATAACCTGGCTAGCCTAGTTGTACTAGTACCAACCTTAGAGCGCGCGCAATGCAAATTTTTGTCAAACAACAGACCGAAAAATGTACAGTTTGAGAAACTAAACACAGTTTAGCGAGTTCTCTTTAAGCAAGTTTTAATGAAATGACAGCAAAAAAGAGAAAAAAAAAACAAACAAAAAAATTAAAAATGCAGGAATGGAAATGAAAAGTTTTTTTTTATTGAATCTGTAGCGAGTAGGCAATCATTCTAATCAAAATCTTAAAAAGGATTTGCTCGGGTTTTAATTTTGTTTTTCTTAGAAGCCCAATATATTTAAACATTTAGAGATCTTTAAAAATATAAATATCCTCGGAACATTTCTTTAAAAATTTTCAAAACAAAAAATTTGAAATTAAATTTTTCAATAGAAATGACAGATGGGAGAGGATTTAGAGTCCATACTGAGGGATAAAATGTTATATTGGTGGTTTTAAATTTAATACCAGGTGATAACTATAAAGTGGGTATGTATTTTGTCGACTATATTTTTAGACGTACTAAAATAATCATAAAGTGGTCTTTATCCGACTATAATTATGCGCCATTGAATAGTTAATTGTTCTATTGAATATCTACCTAGTTGATTTTGCAAAAAAAAAAAAATGACAATCAAAGTAGTTTGACTATTGAAAGCTGATTTTGACTATCGAAAAGTTAGTTTAAAAAAATACATCAACTGACAATAAAATATTTAAACATAACTGTTTTATCTAGTAATCTAGTACAAATAATATTAACTGACAATGAAAATAGTCATAAACTACTATTTTTTGACTATTTAAAACAGTGTTCCCGATTTTTATTATGAAAATAGTTAAAAACTAGCTGTACCCGCAACTTCGTACTCGGCGTGAGACTGTTTAACTTCCAATAAAAGAGATAATAATAGTTAAGTTTCAATACATAGGTAAATTATATTTTTTATGATCATTTTTTTACAAAGCTTCTTGAAATACAATATTTGAGGTTCTGTTGCCTCTTGCCTGGAGCATACACGTATGCATTTTTACTTTCGCAGACTCGGGAAAGAGACACGTACCTATAATTGACCGTGCGAAAAACAGTCGTTGGTGAGGTCTAATTTCTTTTGTGTAATAAAATCCACTTCTGATTCAATTTACCCACGAAGCATACCTATGTGTTTCTTTGCAACGATGTGGTCTGATATTTTTCATCCATTTTCTGTGATCTAACTCGTCTCATATTTCTAAATCTTGATTTGACCGTTTTCTCGACGGCATATTTGTTTAAAATCAACACCCTAGCTAAAACAAAGAGGTGAACATTAGCCGTGTTTTTTTGAGCTTCTACGCTATACTTGACACTTCGAGACTCGCAATAGTTGTTGTAATTGCGTGCTGAAAATCCCACTTTACTTTGCTTTGCTGTGATCGAAGCTCAAAAAAACAGGCCTATTGTCAATGTGAAACAATAAATCAAACAAATATATTTACCTAAAACACTAATTTAAGAAAATTAAATTCAACAGCGTAAGTACTAAAGTTCCACTTCCTAACTGTAGGTATCAACGTAGGTAATATCAAAACAGCCACTAAAACAAAAGCCTTAACGGAAATTTGTATCCACAGTCCACACCAACAATAAATCAAACAACATTATTCTTATAAAATATCGTCTTTACTTCTTGAATTCTTCAATTCTTTACTGTAGGTATCGCCGTAGGTACTATAACAACCGTTAAAACAAAAACCTTGAACTCAGTTTCTATATACACGTTATATGGATTCATTCAGGCCTTCGCTTGTGGATTTTAACTGACCATTATTCTGTGTTTATTGAGTTCGCAGTTCAAATGCAATTTTCTCAACATCAAATCTGTTAAAGCTCATTAAATGACTGTCGCAGTAGTTTTATAAAATAATGAACGCATCGGCGATTTTGTATTGCGCTACTAATTAGCCACGCGAAATGGAAAACATGCGATTTGTATTGCGAAAAAATGCATTTGCACCTTAATTTGCAGAAATGAGAAAGATCGACTACGTCGAATATATTTTTATTTGCCGGGCAAGAATTCTATTAAATTGATCTCCAAGATACGCAATTATATACATACATACTACGAGTATAGTTATTGAAAGAGAATATAAGACAAGGAAACGTGACTTAGAATTGTAATAAACAAATTGAGAAAGAAGTTTGCTAGGCTACCATTGGTGTCTGGTGTCTGGTGTATATGACCAAAATCTGTTGAAATGTTTTCCGACATGATATAAACACGTAACCACCAGGTAAAACCATTTAAGTTTCTACCACATAAGGCCATTTGGAACTAACCAATTGTCATTTTCGTAAAACACAAACATACAATTTTCCACTTGACTGAAAACCGTATCTACCTACCAAACTCTCGTGTCCAAAATCTGGCAATCAATCGCATGTGAAAACTTAGACTACAGGTTGTATAAAAGCGACTGCTTGCAGTCGTTAAGTCATCAGTTGAATTTGCTCACTATTCAGTTTCAGTAACAGATAGATTCAAACTTATTGCAACATGAAACTCATTGTTTTTGTCGCCTTGTGCATTCTCGCCACCGAAGTTAAGGTCTGTTTATAGTCGATAATAATTTATTAAGTTGCAAGTGTTAAAGGTACATTTTCCCAGGCTGGACTAACAAGGGAAGAAATTATTGAAAAGCTGCGTACCACTGCGAGTGGATGTGTGGAAAAAACTGGAGCTTCAGAAGGTAAATACTAATTTCTAGATCTTCAACAAAACATCGAAGTGTATTTTGTATTTATAACAGCTGATGTTGAAGTGATGCTAAGTAACTTGCCAGCTGAGACGATGGAAGCCAAATGTCTGCGTGCATGTGTGATGAAGTCACTTAATGTGGTAAGAGTGAAGATTTTTGTTTTTTTAACTGGATTTATATAGTAACCTTGATTCACCGTCTAGATGAATGGAGAAGGTAAATTCGACAAGGATGCTGCAATTAAATTGGCCGAACTCCATTCACATGGCAATGCAGAGATGTTAAAAATCGCCGTCGATGTCACCAACGCGTGCTACAACATTGCCGTCCCAGATGATCAGTAAGAATGCCATTTTGATCGTTTTTTTTTGCACCGAATCATAGATATTTTCTCCTTCTGAATAGTTGTGAAGCGGCAGAGAAGTACAAGATGTGCATGATAAGCGAAGCTAAGAAGCACGGAGTTAACCTTAGTGACTAACAAGGTCCATGGTGTACAGTCCGTAAGAATTTAAGCCACTGCAATGATGACCTGTGAAATATGTTTCTTTTTTCTTCGACTGGTGTCTATTAATTAACTATCACGTTTGCATATTTAAATATATGTATATTGTCTTATACATATACACATATTAAACGCTTCTTTCATTAAGTAATTAGTTTAAAAAATATTCTCGAAACCAGTTTCTTAAATGAGAAGTTGGTCGTATTGAAGATCTTAAAGGATTTTTGTTATGAGTTAGTCTCCTGTAGTTCAACTGAAGACAGGTGAAGAAGCACAAGGCCACCGACTTCCGAAGTTTGGTAGCGCACATGCGTCAGATCATCTTCCGAGTATGGGAGCGGAAAAAGAAGAAGACTGAGGGTTAGGCTATCGGCTGGTTGGACTTAACAAATTTTTAAGTCATGAACAAAGTCCAGAATTGAATACAGCGTTTCAGTAGCCTTTACTCCAAATGATCACTGCTTGCATGGGACCGTTATATAGAAAATAGAAAATGGTTACACAAAACTCCTTACAAAATTAATATGTGGTTAGTAAAACAGGATGAAGTTACTTTCATACTCCAGGAACTCTCTTCGCTGTTCGTGGTCGTTTCTATTACTCTTTAGTTCGGGTGCCAATAATTGTACTTTGAAAGAGTTGAGCCACATGTTTGGCTGGTCGCTTCGAAATGGACAAGTCTTCGTGACACCGAATCGAACTATGGCAGCAAATATTTCATAATTTTGAAAATATTGTTCATCAATGAGAATACTTTGTTCTCACGTGTAGTGCTTCATTTTTGCTAACACTAAGCTGTCAACTATCGAGCCATTATTTTATTATTTTGTTGCCAACACTTACCACAGAATTGTCTGCAATTACAAATCTTTTGTGTACTTTGGGACACCCTTTAGACTTTAGTGCTGCAACTTCCGCTCGCAAATGAAAAAATTTAATATAACCGAATTTTGTTTAATGAATTAAGTTACAAGCACTCCCTTGGTCTTCTTGTTGTTTGTCTGCAGCACTTAACTGTGGCGTGCGTAGAGACATAAGTCCACTTCGGTGCGACTTAAGATCAAAATTTGAATGTAGAATTCCGTCCCATTCAGAGAGGGAACTGAATTTTAACATTTTTTAAGTTACAGTTTATTTATATTTTCAAATAACTTATTGTTTTAGCTACAGAAAATTAAGGAAAATAAAAGTACAAAATTCGCAATCGCCCAAAGTAACATTTTAGTTTGATTTAAATTTTAAACTTGGGCGATTATTCAATATGAAAAATTGCCTAAAATGATGCATATATTCACAGAATAGTCCAATGGGCTTAAATGAACCATAGACGAATTACAATGAGACCCCCAACTCGTCATCGTCCTGCTTCTGGCTCACTTATTTTTAACTTTCTCCATTACGTAGTAAGAGAAAGATATTGGTTTCGTACAAAATTTCGAACTCGAGATTTTAATCAATTCTGATATGACGATGATAGAGAAACTCAAAAAAGTGGGTCGCAAAATTCTGTCCGGTCTGTCCGTCCTTCCACGGGCCTACAGCCTAAACAGCTTCCCGGATTACGTTCAAACCTCGGATTTGGAGTTTTTGGGCTTACAGTTCGGGAGGTGTTTTTTTTTTGCAAGGTAACCGCAATATTAATGGTACTTCCCATACAACATTTTCTTACCAGTTTGATTTGATCGAAAACGGCTTTAACGATTTCAACTTAAACTTAAGTAGGTGAGGTTACCATGACTGCGTACCCAGTTTTTGGCTAAAAATTCGAACAACGGTACTTTTGAAATTTCGACATATCTCGAAAACGCTCTATACGATTGTAACAAAAATTAATTTCTTAGGTAATGTGATCATTCACAACTTAATAGCAACCTCAGTTTTTCGCTATATTATCGTACAATGGATTTATGAAAATAGTAATTTTTAAAAAATATAGTTTTGTCTAGTTAACTTAAAACGGCAATAACGATTTTGACCAAAATGCTAACTTAGAGTCAAATGGATGTTTTCAAAACTATTTTGTCCTTAATTTCCGATTCGATGCACCGAAAACGCTAATTTTAAAAACTGCTCATATCTCAAAAACCCCATCTTCGATTTCGATAAAATGTCAAAAACGAAGTATTTCTTTTATCCGGAACATTATCATACAGTCAGTTTTCAGCTTAATAGTTACGCAATAGTATTTTCCAACTAAACATTGCAATATTTGCAACTGTTATGTCTGGATAATTTTACAAAAACAAAAACTTCATTTGCACCGCACACACGAGCATCGGGATATTCAATTTAAAACTACTAATGCAAATTCACAAATGCCTGAATTAATACATAATCTATTTAAAGATATAGGTCTATCACGAGCAATACTTCCAATAATTGAAAACTTAAATCATATTCCAATCAAAATTAAAAACATATTCTTAGGTCAAAAACAGAAACTGCTACTAGGTACGCTTGTCCTGTACTCAAAAATCGAGTGAGGAGTACCTAAGACCTTATAAAATAGTACAGTAGACGCTTGCGACAATGCCAGTTACTGAGAGCTTCAACCTTTAAAAACTTATATTGTTATGTTATATAACAGCCATATGAGATGAATATCCAAAAGAGGATTTTGTTTTTTTTTCGTCAAGTATCGAGAAAGTTTCGTTCGACACAGTCGTGCACTTTATTTTTTTTTTAATTTCCGCCATTTTGTTTTCCTATTGGTGTTGTGTGTCAATAAGTCTTCGTCTGACACGCAAAATCATACAAGCAATACAAAATAAAGTGCACGACTGGGTCGAACGTCGAACGAAACGAAAAGAATATGTTTTGCATCGCTGTTATTGTATTTTTCATTTAAGTGCGGTATTAAGTTCAAAGAAAAATACATGAACAATGATAGGCTTTTGAATAGTAATTTTTGAGAAATAAAAAAAAAACTCATTTATTCGAATATTTAAATGGGTATGGGATCTTATTTAAAAAAACTTCTGTCATGTTCAGTATGTATTTTCAACAAAATCGTTAGAGCCAGTTTTTTTAAAATTTGTCAGACAAAACAGTAACAATTTTTTCAAGGTAAAAAAATACTATTGTTTAACTATTAAGTTGAAAACTGAGTATTATAGATTATTGGGTATATGTAAGCATTACTTGATTTTTAAAGTTTTTTTGATTGCGAAATAGGGGTTTTCGAGATATAAACACTAAACAGTTCTTAATATTAACGTTTTCGGTGATTCGAATTGAAAATTGAGGACGCAATAATTTTGAAAACATTAATTTGACTTTAAGCATTTTGGATCAAAATCGTTATTGTCGTTTTCAGGTAAGCTAAACAAAAATACATTTCTAAAAAATACTATTGTTCAAAATCCATTGTACGATAATGTAGAGAAAAACTGAGTTTGCTATTAAGTTATAAATGATCACAATACATTAGAAATGAATTTTGTTCCAATCGTATGGAACGTTTTCGAGATACGTCGAAATTTTAAAAGTACCGTTATTCGAACATTTAGTCAAGAACTGGGTATGCAATCAGTTAGAGCCGTTTTCGATCGAATCAAACTTGTTACATGGGAAGTACCATTAATATTGATGTTAATTGCAAAAAAAAAAATGGCCCGAACTCTAAGCTCACGAACCCCAAATCCGAAATTTGAACGAAATCCGCGCAGCCGTTTAGGCTGTAGGCCTGTGGAAGGACGGGCAAGCAGACAGACTGACAGAATTTTGCGACACACTTTTTTGAGTTCTTCTATCATCATAATGTCAGAATTGGCTAACATCTCGAATTTGGAATTTGTACGAAAACAATTATCTTTCTCTTATACAATAAACAATATAAAGGCAAACATACCTAGTTCAATATATTCCGTTTCGAATATCACTAACTTCAACTTTATTAATTTCACTTAAATAACTAATAAAAGTTTGCTCAAAATGTTTTCTCCCAACCAATCTATTTTTGTATAAATACATTTTTTGGATGGAAAACGATCTAAAAAGGGGAAAAAAAAAACATTAAAAAATGTTTTTAAAAAGAGTCATCCAAAGACTACACTATTTCTAAATGAAACGAAAACACTAAACAAACTGTCTACTTCCACTAGGGCTAAATTTTTGTACACACAAAATTTATTAAAAAACAAGATTATTATGACTTCGTGGTAGAAAAAGGCTGCTTAAGACTTCACAACAGTGCAATGTTTGTTTGCTTTTCTAAGATATTTAAATAAAACATAAAATGTTAAAATGAAACTTAAATAACGGTTTTGGTTTTTGGGTGAAAAAAAGGGATTTTTATTTTTGAAAAATCTGAAAAAATATCGTTTTGGTGTGAAAAAAGGGTGATTTTTCTCTTTAATCTGGGATCCATGTGCTGGATGCTTAACATGTTCTCATACCAACGCGATTTATCCAAAGGGTTTTTAAATCACGAAAATAGTCTTAGGTGTTTTAGTGTGAAATTAATGTCAATTTTTGCATTAGGTGTCAAACTTTCAATATCGTAACTATAAAAGTGCAAAAAGAAAATTACCATAATCAAATTAAGAGTTAAAATGAGATAATTTCCATCAAGTTACAAGCGATAACGCGTTATTTGAAGATTTTGAATAATTGGGAAAGGATTGGAAAACCACATAGACAACACTTCGACGTTAGGCTCTTGTGGGAGTTCAGTTCGTGGGCCTGCTCTGCTTCTTCTCAACCATTGTACCATCATTGGTTGCGTTTGTGGAGGCCGAGCTCGATTGATTCGAGGCTGAACGCTAGTTTGGGGCAGTGTTTGACCCAGATCTGGTAGCAATCGACGACATCATGCGCAGTTTGAGAATATCTGGCCGACACACCACTTCAATAAAATAAAAGAAAATTATTCTTGATAGATTTTCAGTGATTTACAAATGTTTTCACTTTGAATTGTTATATTCGCACACCGTATCTAAAACCCACGCTATTAATTTAAGTACGTATTAATAATTGACGAGCTTATATTACTTTAGTCGGAGAGAACTTATAGTACGACTTTCTCGAACTGTCATGATCACGATCTGAGAACTGGCCAAGAGCCAAGAGCCATTTACATACGAAGCGGAAAGTTGAATTCATGCTTAGTCTGGTAACGTCATTAAGTATAAATGCATGCGGGTTCCGGTCTTATTAATTTATATGCTAACAGCGTATACATCAAACACTCTAACTCCTTGACTGGTATAAGTTGTCATGAGTCTCATACACATTTGCCGCACCTAAGTGCACTGTACCGAGGGATCTTTCACTATTTGAATAGCATCTCGGCTCAATTTGGTTAAATAAAAGAGACGCAAAATCGGATCGAAGAACAAAAACTTTGACTATTAGTTAAGTAGACAATATGGTCTGGCATATACAACTGATTTTCCGTGAATATTACAAAGTTGATCGTCAAAAAGTGCGCTGCTCCAGCACTTAACCCGTGACAAGTTTGAACGAAGCAACGTTTCTGAAGGGTCCGAAAGGCAATTCAACGGTGCCTACCCTTAGACTCTACAAAAACTACCGCGAAACATTACCTCGTAAGTATTTGTGATGCAATGTTATACTTATGCAAAAACTCAGCTTCAGCAAAACAATAACCATAATGAAACTCACTGCAGGTTTGCAATCAACCAGCTAAAAGAAAAGGCCATATGTGCAAAAAAAATATTTCATTGGTAAATTAACAGATGCGATCAATAGCACACTCAATCAATTAACGCCGGTACCGCCCACGAGACTAAATTAGAATTTTTTCTAAGAAATTTATTGTTTTAAAAGAGCCACAATGCATTCGCGAATTCAAAACAGGCTACCATCAGGACTCTACACGCATTTTTTTATTCCTACGAATTAACTGAAAAATTCCTTCCTCAATGCATAAAACCATTCGGGATAATCGCTTTTGTTAAGTGCAATTTACACTTATTCGTATGCATTCATCCATTGGCCTTGTTGATGACTTAAGGACATATGAGATTGCCGCCCAAACCATGCACTTAATATTTTTTCTGATTGAAAGAAACACCAAGGCAACAGCCTCCGTATACGCCCACATAATTCCATAATTAAAGGAGGAGATTTTTTTCTAATTACTGCATCATAGATGGAAGCTGCTTTTGTTTTCTGTCTCCTTCCAAGGACTCATTAAAATATGAGAACAACGCCATGGTTTCTGGTTGGTTTTTATTCATCACCACCGCAATTAACTGGATACGCATTCATAAATAAGAAAACAAGGACATGAACGCTCTGCATATACGCATGGCATAATCGCAATGTATCCCATCTACAAAACACTATCACTGCATCCATTCGAACAAAATAATGGAAAAAAAACGTACAAAATTCATCCGCCCTATAATGAAGTGCATATATGCAAAACCGCCGAAGGTATTTTCATAATACATATACCTAGATTATTTTTTCTTCTAGTTTGCGTGCATAAATTATCCCGAATGAATATACGAAGAAAAAAAAAAAACAAACAAAAGTCGCATCCTGGCACAAATCCGCATACCCACACAATCGCCTATACAGCACATCCTCTCATAAAGCGACAATCAAGTGTGGTGCAACCACACAAAAACCAAAAGCCAGCATAAGCATAGAAGATGAAAATAATAATCTCCACTGATTACAAAATGAGAAAAGGATTCAATAGATGACACTAGAAGAAGCATAGAAACACAAAAAAAAAAACATTTTGAGGGCAACAACACTTGCATATATATATATGCGGGCGTATCTCAGACATGCCACGGAGGATACGGAGAATTAGTGCAGAATAAACTCAAACGCATCGTCATATATGGTCCCTTAAGGACATTCTTCATTAAAAATCATCCATTCAGGAGGATTTTTACATTAGTGACATCCTTGAGTGCAATTTGCATTCATTTTCTTTTCGGGCTGTCATTATATATTCTTATTCATATTCTGGCGCAAACAAACATTTTTCACATCCGCGCGTGCTATTTGTGATTCCTTCCTTTCTAAGCGCACTGGATTTGTCCAAGTCAAACAGCAAAATGCATATCCTTGTGATATTTTTCTTTAGTATGTGCGCACACAAAAGCAACGAGTATATTTCATAATTTTTTCATAGGATAAGGACTAAATTGCAATCTCAATGTGCATATTCCTCGAGAATGAATATGAAGTGCAAAATCCTTTTGCTTCTTCATTTTATTATTGAAGAAAATAATGCATGTGGATATATAAGCATTCAACTGAAGATGAAAACGGCCGAAAGGCATCCTCGTTGCGTTGTCGTTGTCGTCGTGAATATTTTGTACATATAATCTCGTAAAGAATGGATCAAACAAAATCATTGGATATGAGTGGCGCTGCAGACTTTGTTTGCTTTGATCTTCATTTTGAGGATAATGGGAGGATGCAAATGCATTTTTCTTGCTGAAGTGTGATTTTAATTTTTAATCGCTGTTGTTGCGCTTTTTGTTATTCCTTCGTGGGAACGTTTCTATAAACTGGTACAGTACTGCGGTTGTGGGACTACAGCAGATATACCTATTTGTAAAATTTTTATAAGTCTTGCCTAACTGACAGTGGAATCCAAATGGAATGGATATTGAGATTGCTGTCGAGGATTATTTAAGTGGCCTACACTTTCCATATCTTTTTGGAAATACATTGCAACAGTTTGATTTTTACGTCTCAGGACAGGCATGTCCTTACACAATCAGTAACTCTTTCATCATTTGCTTAATAAAACCAACAGGTTTTGATAGCTTGAAGCGCGTATCAAATTGACGAAATCCGGTGCAAAAGAACTGTCACGCGGTGCATCTATTTTGAAATTTGCGTTGCGAACTTGGAGAAGCCACGCAAAAAAAATTGCAGCAAGTCAAAAATTAAAAACATTGCTCCAGGAAGTAACAGAAAGAAGAATGCTGATTTGAAAAAAGTTCTTGATGAAGCTGTAAACGAGATTGTTCAAAAAAGTTTGCAAAGCTATAGGAAAGCAGTACGAATCACTTCTTCTGTACACGGAAATAAGACGGCTTTCCAGAGGATAAGCTTTATTTAGAATTTTAGAATATTTCAGCTTCGTGGTGAGTTGAAAATTTTCCAACGCGACAAAAATATGTCTTCATCTGCAAACCTTTTTGACGTATTGCATGATGAGCTATCGATAGCAAAATTAGCTTATCTTGCAAAAATTTTTGAAAAGCTTATCGAAACTGCTATTGACTTGCAGGGAAAATCTGTAAGAGTATTTTTTGCGAGAGATAAGCTGGCAGCTTAAAAAAGCAAGTTAATTTTTAGCTTGCATGTGTGCAAAAGAATAATGTTGAATATTTTCTAGTTTTACATGGATTTTTGCAAGGAAACATGCTAGAGCCCATACCAGATATTGGCAATATGATCGCTGGACATTTGGTAAGTCGAAAAAAGGTCTTTATAAGATTACTTTCCAGATATGAAAACTGACATCGAGTGGGCACAAAATCCATTTCTAATAAAAGCTCAGCCTGCGGCACTAAACATTCCGGAAAACGAGTTTCTTATAGATCTGCAGAGTTCTTCTTCATCAAAACATGTATTTTACTCTGTGCCATTGAACGAATTTTGGGTTGGTAGTAGGAGTGAGTACCCTAAACTTGCCAAACAGGCTATATTAAATTTGCTCCCTATTGTCACAACGTATAGCTGTGAAGTAGGCTTTTTGGCGTATATACTTATGCAAAGACGAAATACAGATCGAGATTGGACGCTGCCCCAAATATGCGAATATAGCTCTCGGAGATAGAAGTCAATTAAAAAAAAAAAATTATAATTCAAACAATGAAACGGTTCCATTCTTCACACTAACCTTAAAAAAATATCTTAAATAAAAAAAATTGTTTTGGTTAAAAGTTGAATTTCCGAATTATATTTGTATCTTGTTTAGAGCTCCACAGCTTAATAAGTTTAAGAAGGTAGAAATTACTTAATTTTAATTTAATGATAGTGATGTGTAATCGAGATATAGTAGAATAACCATGGGAAATTTAAGGTAGGAGGGAGAAATGAAGAAGGACAGCATTTTTAAAGCGTGTGGCATTAGAAATGTTTCCGATACCTATTATTTAATTGCATAAATAAAAACTAAACGAGATGAATTAAGGTACAGGCAACGTGATGGAATTATGGCAAATGTTCTAAGGGAACGAGCAAAATTAAATTTTGTATACAGATTCGATGGATTCTTATTTATTATAATATTATCCTGCCATTTGCAATTGGTTCCTCTAACCGCAAAGTGTTCATTCCAATTTAAATTTTCCATTTAAATTGATAACAACTCATTGTTAATCTGATTAGTAATAAATGATAATGTATGTACCTACCTATTTAATCTTTGTTATTTGTAATTGATTAATTTTATGCTAGGTTAGGTTAGGTTTATGGGTGGATACGGCAGAGCGAGCCCTGCAGTACCCCACTTAGGTCCATATGGACCCATTGCGATGCCCTTGTTGTTGGGGATGGTATTTATTTCATATCGGTTTTTCGACCTTGCCCAGCCATCTAGATGTATTTTTTATGAACCTGTAAAGATTAGATAAAGAGACATCCGAAAGTTCCTGTATGTCACGGAAGTTGAAGTAGTATCTTCCAAGCGTTCTGTTCCTCAAGTGACAGAGACTTCTCAGTGACAGAGGAAGTGTGGTGTGTCCTCGTGTACCTCCTCGTCTTCGCGACCCCTTCATTCCTGAGTTTCAATTTTATTGTGTGGTTTCATAGGAAGAGCTTCCGTTATATTTCGCAGGTAGGTAATGAAAATTAAATGAAATGACTCTCTCTCTGAGATTACAGAGTGGTCGTTTGATCGTTTAATCGCCCGATCTTAATCCATAGCCGATTAATTTCTTGCCAGTTCATCAGCCCTCTCATTGCTGGTCTTGTGTCTTGTCCCTGTGGCCAGGAAACCAGCGTTGCCGTTTGGCCCCTTTGTTAGCCTCAGGACCCTTGGCCACCTCTTTTTGAAAAATTATCAAATGGCCCCTTTTTCAGTTATAGCAGGATTTTATTTTTTATGCAACGAACACGAATGCAAACATATGAAAAGAAGTGTTTCGTTCTGAATTAATTAGTTTTTTGTATAAAATAAAAGTCTTTGCTACTCTGATTGATTTTTTTATGAGTATGATATGAGTATTTTATGTGGAGGCCTATTTTTTTCTTCTCGGGCCCCTTTGTCCCTGTTTTGAAATGTTTCAGCGGCAACGCTGCAAGGAGGGACCCAGCATCAGAGACGCGGTGTGTTGCGACTTGCGAGCAGTGAACCATAAGCTGCTCGCGGCAGCGACGAACTAACTTCGATTTTATTTCAGTAGCAGATACTGCTTTTATAGCCGCCTGGCTGTCAATAAATATGGTTATATCATTATTTGGTATTGCTAGCATTGAAACCATATGGGCAGAACCTTCGCCTGGAAGACACACATCAGCCAACTTGATTGAGTGGTGTGTATTTAACTCTCGAGAGAAAATTCTAGCACCTGTTTCACAGTCCATTTTAGATCCGTCTGTGTAATAGATGGATATCGATTTTCCTTTTGTGGCTTCATCTGTGTTACATTCCACCCTACTGGGGAAATTGCAAGAGAATGGTATATGTCGAGGTCAAGATGGCGAGACAAGTATAGACAGATCAGAAGTGACCGCATCTCCCACGTATTTATTCAGAATCTGTGCATGTCCCGGTATGTAGGGTTTCCAGCATTTTGTTTGGCTGATCCTGAGAGAACTCTTGGCTGCAGATTCTTGCACGTACACGGAAAGAATTGAAAATCACCAATTGTAACATTTTGAGTTGCAAAATATTTGGTGATTTACCACCACTGAATGATGAATCAATAAAATCTTATAATAATTTAACAAGTTTTAATTGAAAACGTAAATTGACGTAGACAAGTCGTAAATTGCAAAATATTTTTTTTTTGTAATTTCCATGGAAACTAACGTGTGGAATTTTCTTATGCACAAGTAGCCGACAGAAGCGATATAGTCCGTGGATCGAAATTCTTTCTTTTTATGGATCGATATAACGGGTGATTTTTTAGCTGGTTTGGTTTTGGCAACACTGGTTTTGACAGCTGACGTGTGTTTAGTACCTTGTGTCACTGTCAAACAGCTTCAGTTTGGTTTGCAATTTAACCATGGATCGTCTTACAAATGAACAACGCTTGCAAATTATTGAATTTTACTATCAAAATTCGTGCTCGGTTCGAAATGTTCATCGCGCGCTGCTTCCATTTTATGATCGAAAATTTATCGAAAAATTGTGTTCAGCGATGAGGCTCATTTTTGGTTGAATGGGTACGTAAATAAGCAAAATTGCCGCATTTGGAGTGAAGATCAGCCAGAAGCATTGCAACAGCTACCAATGCATCCCGAAAAAGCCACTGTTTGGTGCGGTTTATGGGCCGGCGGCATTATTGGGCCATATTTCTTCAAAGATGATGCGAATCGCAGCGTTACTGTCAATGGTGAACGCTACCGAGCGATGATAACAAACTTTTTTTTGCCCGAAATGGAAGTTATTGACTTGCATGATATGTGGTTTCAACAAGACGGTGCCACATGCCACACAGCACGCGAAACAATGGCGCAATTGCGAGGCGAGTTTGGTGAACAGTTAATTTCACGTTTCGGGCCGGTTAATTGGCTGCCTAGATCGTGCGATTTGACACCATTAGATTATTTTTTGTGGGGGTATGTCAAGGCTAATGTGTATAGGGACAAGCCCGCTTCGATTGACGCACTGCAAGCCAACATCCATGCATTCATTCGTGAGATACCGGCCGATATGTGTGAAAGAGTATGCCAAAATTGGACTCAGCGGATGGGCTACCTGAGACGCAGCCGCGGTCAACATTTGCATGAAATTATCTTTAAACATTAAATTGCAAGGTTCAAACTATCGATTCAAATAAATATTTCATTCATTTTTTCGAATTTTTTGTGTGTTTTTTTTTAAAAAAGTTCTTAACCTCTTAAAAAATCACCCGTTACATAATATGTTTGTGGTGTTGCTGGACAGCTGCAATCATGGCCAGAGAGCAGAGACAGGCAGTCGGTATTTAATCTTTGCTTAAGGCAGTCGTTTAAGTATAACTAGCTAGTTCGCAGTGATAGTGAGTGTATACTAACCAACGGATTATAAATCATTGTGAAATATGTATCATGTAAGTACCTGTTAAAATGTGCAATAGAAAAGGTTTGTTAAGGTTCGTATCAATACAAGTTCTTCTTAACAATTTGCATGTATTTAAAATTTCAGCATAGACAGAAAAACCACCCCAGACAAATCAAATCCCGTTGTCTCCGGACGATATGGCGTCATATGATTCTCAGGGATATCAAGAGGAAAAAAACTTATAAAATACGACCAGACCATCAATTCTGATTGTAAATCACAAGATATAAGTTGTAAATTGAGAATAAAGTTTCATAATTTCACGAAAATACCGTTTTTTAATTTAAGACGGTGATGCTTCAAATCACTACTTAAGAATCGTAAATTGAAAAATATGAATTGCCACCAGAATAAGTTTCCGTGAGTGTTGGAAGTGTTGGACGCACAACAGTCTTATACACCATACAAAATTATTTTGGGATTTAGTCCCCACTTTTTGCCGAAGATTTGGTTGCATGCGTAAAAATCATTTTTCAGCTTTTCTTACTCTTTCATTGACGTTTAATTTTCAATCAAGCTTCCTATCTAAGGTTGAACCCATCCAGATATTTATTACTCCGAGCTACCGTAAGGGGTATACCATCAAGCCTCAATAGTTGGAGGAACAAAGTTTGGAATAACTCTTTTGTTACTGAACAAGGCTAGTTCAGTCTTCTGTGGATTGACTTCAAGACCGCATTGGTTTGCCCACATATTGAGTGTTCGTTCAATCACATTGGCAAGCGTTTCGTCTACGTTGTTATTGAGCAGTGCTCTCTTCACTGCACACGTCCTAACATTGTTGAATGCTCCTTCTATATCGAGGAACGCGGATAGTGTGTATTCTTTTTCCTTTAGGGACTTTCCTATGATGCTAGTGACCTCATGCAACGCGGTCTCAACTCCTTTACCTTTGATGTAGGCATGCTGGCTGAGCCGTTGAGATCACCGTCAAGTCGACTGCGGATAAAAACGTTTAAAGGCTTTTCCAAGGTCTTCTCGCGAACGTCTGAAAAACATCCGAGAGTATAACTGTCTTGAAAGAGCTTCTCAATTAGCCGTTTGGAAACGGCATAACATTGTAGATCCTTCCATTCGTTCCAAAAATTAAATCTCACACAAAACTAATGGTAGCGAGAAGCTAGGCCCAGGGTCCCTACAGACCTGTTGCGCCAACTATTATTATTATTAAGGTTTTCAGGATAAATGATGTTAAACTTATATGCCTGAAGTCCTTAGCAAGCGTGTGGCTCGACTTGCCTGCCTTAGAAGTGAAAACGACTTTTACTACTCGCCGTGCCCTGGGAATGTGACCGCACATTCGAGGCAGCGCGTGTAGAGTCTCATCAGACAACAATTGACCTGGCGTTCTGGATAGCAATGCTGTATAACAAAAGTAAACGTCGTCTTCCGATAATTTCGACGAATGCCGGTTAGAGTTCAAACGATTGCAATAAACTATGCGTTCAGTTTTAACCACTTAAATAAAGTTAGAACAATCATATTACAGTCGATTTTTTACCGAAAAGAGCAGACTCTTGTAAAAAGGAATATATTTCCATTCCATTGTCTGCAAGAACGTAGCAAAGCTGATGCCAATTAAAAATAAAATCCGCATAGTGCTGCTGTTCTCATTCCCAATTTGTTAAAGATAAAATTAAAAATAAATTCATATGTGTCAAAATTTTGTGGCTGGGGATGGGAACCCTATGCCAGGCGACGACGTTGTTAAACACTCTTCAAATACAATAAATCAAAAGATTTCGCTCAGACCTTCCGAACGAAGTGCAACGCCTCGCATCGATCAAAGGACTTGCACAAAATGGGAAATTTTTAATTGCAAAATTTGCGACATTTTCGTGACGTCTGCCTGTCATTTTTCAATTTCTATTCATGCAGATTAATCACCCGCTCTTACTCAGTGGCTACATTATGACATTTCGCGAATGCAATTTACTAAATGAGCGCAGAGCCGTGTCGTCGGTGACCTCTGTGTCAGATCTCAGGATGACGTGCAAAGGGATTTACTTTTTATTTCACTTTATTTTTTGCAAATGGACGCCCTCCACTACATGAAGCAAATCCTTTTATCTTTAATTTGCGTGTGCATGCAATTTTCACATTTCAAATTAGTGAGGAAATTATTATAATTTTTTCTTTTTTATGCAAGTTTTAACGTATACGCTATATGCACTTACGCCGGCAAAGAGGTGTGCTCTAATTTTTTTTCTACACTCAGCAGACTCGCTTGGTCTTTTAATTTATTTTGCGCAAAAGGTATATATCCCCGATTTCTTGAGCGTTTTTCATTCCTTCATATTTTAATTATAATTTGTTGGCGTTAATGGCATAAGGATATACCGGCCGTGTGTGACGAATGGCTCTGATTATAAGAAACATTAGTCAAATCCCCGTGCGCTATATATGCGCTTGAAGGTAAAGGTACTCGTATTCTGCATGACGGCAGCAATAAAAAATCCTCTCAACCATAAGCTTTTACCGCCGAGCTAGGACTCACAAACTGAAATATTAAGAAATTATGCAAATGAGTTCGGTTGTTTTTTTCTCTACAATCCTTCGTAGAACAAATGGGAATAAAGGTATTTTTTGCCCAACCCACTCTCTTCTCATGGAAAACCTTATGAACAATTACGTTTTAATTGCAGTGATTTCCCTGGAAATTTCATATGGGCCATGTAGCTTCTGCGTGAGACGGAAGAGTCCTTGCTCGAAGAACTATATGGCTAAGTGTGAATATCATTTGAATATTGTGCTGGGGACGCGCGCATCGCCCCCTTTGGTATTGGCAAATCCTCTGGTATAACATCAGCCCATGATATCAATTTTCTAACGAATTATCCTTAAGAAAATAATGCGATGAAATTCACGCTTGAATAACTCGCAGAGATGATCAAAGGATTTTTGTTTATCGCAGACTCTTTTTGTTGCTCAGGATTTGGTGAATGGGTCTGTGTTTTTTTTCATCATTGATTTGAGGGGCTTAGCAATTATTTTACTAAATACCCGTGATCCTTGGCAGAGATATGATTTTTTCAAAGTATGCAGTGTAGCGTGATACTTTTTTTTGGAGCGAATTGGTGTTTTTCCAATTAACATTTTGACATTGGGTGTGGGTCTGAGTGATAATTATACTGTTTTAATGGTGAAGGGAGTTGACAAGAAAGGGTCGAATTTTAATAAGAAAATTGGAAATGCGCATATGTTGGAAAGGATCTTTGAAGATGCGGCGTACGTTTGAAATCATGTATTGGCAGGTACTTTTGCGTATAGAGAAGTTTATGTGCAATGGTCACTGGGACTAAAGTTATACTTGTAGTTGGACAGTATTACCTTAAAATTTTATTTACCGCTGCCGTATTTTGTAAATCAAAGTAGATATTTACACAAAGCTTACTCGATGTACTTAATAGATTGTATAATTCGACTGGCTTTTCCCAATCACTCCTGTTAATGTAAATGCAGGGACATATAATACTGACCCGAGTTCTCTAACATGACTCCGTTCAGATATGTCTAGCCCTTAGAAAATCGGATCCCACATACTTGACAATGATTCAGTTAGACAGTGGAATCTGATATACTGCTCAAATAAAACGAGAGCGGTGGCTGTACATCACAGTACACTATAAAAGGTTATGAACGTTGAATTCACAGCAGCGTCCACTTCAAAAATGACTGTTGTAACCTCCGAATGGAAGAAGCTTACAGATCAGCACATGTATGTTGCATTTGCTGTCTCACTATCAGCTGCTAGCTGGTAGAAGCATAAAAACCTTGAGCAATCCCTGATGGCGATGACACTAGGAAATTGAAGAAAACAAGAGAGCCTCTCTGACGAGTAAGATATATTCTGATAGATATGTTGGTCTATTTTAAACATCTCTTAAAACTGAATTTGTGTCGGTGAGTTTTCTAGAGCAGGTCTTCTTCAGATATGGTAATCTTTTCTGCAAAGACCGTGAGTGAAAACGGGACCAAGCAACTTTCAAATAACTTAGAGTTCAACTTTTATATCAGGGTCACACTTCGCTGACTGTTTCTTCGACACCAACCAACCAAGATATTTAAAAAATTGGGCAACATAAATTATTTTATTCAAATCTTGGTTTCAAAATCAAATTGAACAAATCCTTTATGCTTTTTATACAGAAAAATATTGCACTGAACACGATTAGTGAATTCCAAAACTAGTTTTGCTCATACCTACTCGTGTCTTTAATACAAAAGAAAATTTTATCACATACTAGCAGACACGGCGAATTTCGTTCCGCCCAAATTCGTTCATGTAAAGCAACTAAGAACTCCGAGCATGTACTTGTACAATGCACATGTTACTTTATGTAATTCTTTAGGTACTCTCAAAATTTATTTAAATATGGAACTTAGAAACAGAAAAAAAATCGATTCAAAAGTCCGCCTTTGCTAGTCACCACTAAATTCTACATAGCATTTCATAGAAATTGTACAAATTTAACAAAAGTCAACTTCTGCTAGATATTTTTGTTTCACCAGAGGCCAGCCTCAAGTTGTAGTTAATGTGAATTAAATAAACATAAATCGCTATGATTTGAGTTATGATTTATGAAGCACTGGGAAATTCGAAAACGCTTGTTATTCGTATAATTTGAGAAATGCCACTTTGATTGACTAAAAAATAACTTGAATCAAATTTTGTTCTAATTAAGATAAAGAGTTAAATTTTTGAGAAAAGTCGTATCTAAAATGTTGTATTGCTAAGGGCCAATAGAAACTGAAGTATAGCATTGTCGATGTATTTCGATCAAACCGCGACTTATTATTTGCCAAAGTGAAAGGGCTTGCCAGAGTAGGTCTTCTTTAGATATAAGTATTAGCCTTTCCACAAAGACCATGAGTGAAAACGGGACCAAGGAACTTTCAAATTTAGAGTTCAACTCTTATATCAGGGTCACACTTCGCTGACTGTTTCTTCGGCACCAACCAACCAAGAGATTATAAATTATTTTATTCAATTTTATGTTTCAAAATTAAATTATTATATAATAGTGAATTCAAAGTGTGAAAGTGAATTAAAAAGTTAGTTTTGCCCATACTCGTATCTTAAATACAAAATGTTATCTAATATTAAGCTATGTCGTATTAATTCCATAGTTATTTCAAAATTTTTATTTAAAAAGGGACACGTAGGGTTGACAGTGTCCACAATGGTTTTTGGGCCTTCAACGAAATTAATCTATTGGCAAAGACTGGTTTCAACATTTTCATTCGGCTGCGGTCCAATACAAAAAGAGGCCTGGCAACCATTTTCAAATTTCATTTATCTACAAGGGAAATTTTAAAGGTTTATTTATTATACATTAAAAGCTTTTACTTTGAAAAAAATTGTATGATAATTCACAATTGCAACAATATTCAAGATTTCAGTGTATTAGGATGCAAGTTTACCATAAAGAAGATTAGATTAAGTTTAAATTATACATGAACTATGAATATATAGTATATATAGTTATGTTCCTGATCGAACTCAGAACTCCAAAAAATTGCTATCGATACATTATTGAGGAAAATTTTATTTCATTATAAGGGTTGGACTTTGACATTAAGGTCCGGTTTGTTCAATCATGGTTATCTTTAATCATTGGTTATTCCAGCTGGTAATCAACGAATGTGTTTGTTTAGCAAATTATTAACCAGAGAATCAGTGGTTTGGTTAGTTAACCAGAGAAATCGATAACCTGACCATTTTGGCCGCTTAATGAGATTTAACCATTAGTTTTCTGTAATTTTGTTTGTTCAATATTTTTCAGGGACTATAGGTAAGTAAAGTAGGTATATTCATTTTGACGTATCTGACACAAAAAAAATGTTGTACAATATTAGAATGAACGAATATAATATAAAGCAAGATGGAGTAAACCAATAAAATCTCTCACATCGGATTCGTTGGCGTTTTCAACTGACACACGGTACATAGGATACACGCCAGTCAATTGAAGGTGAGGGTACAGGTTTCTAACTCAATAATGGATAAATAAAAATTGTTTTCAACATTTCAAGTCGAAAACAGGGCCTTACTAAACAAAACAATTTATCAACTTCGAACTTTGTACTTTGCAAATTACATTTTTTGGAAAAGTGACAAGTGTTTCTGTTCCACAATATTCTTTGCAAATCTCACTTTGCACTAGAAATTTTTTGAGGAACATAAAGTTTTGCAAATTGACGAAAAATTTGCTAATTGCAAAGTGAAAAGTTGATAAATTGTTTTGTGGAATAGGGCCCAGCTCTCATAAATTGAGATAAAGTACACGCATTAGAGGAAATATTGGAACAAAATTTATTGATTGGTTTTGGCTTTAGTACGGTTTTGGTTTTTTTAAAAAATTGTTTTTTATCTCACAAAATCATAGTTTCAGAGCAATTTATGTGCTCTCAGAGGAGTCTCTATTTTCGTTTGGTAAAAAGATGATTTTTTTTTCAGATTTCAGAGCACTTTTGCGAATCTGGATATTTTCTCAGATTTGCTTTAGATTTACCAATCCAAGTGCGTTTGAGTTCGACAAGTGGTGGAGTTTGTTTACGATTTCGTGAATTTTTCTACAGCAAAGAAAGGCATTGCATCGGGTGAATCTATTTTTGGAAATTTTGTATGTATCTTTAAATATTTAGAAATCAATCGGGACACAAACTACGAATGTTTTAACATTAAATTTAACCAGTGAATGGAAAGCGCTTTGAAGAGGGTAGAAGGCTTTACATATTCGAATCGACCTAATATCAACACAAAAAAGAGAAAATGACGTTTTTATGTTCGATAGGCACACGAAATCTGTCATCTGAGAGCAAATCTAAAGAAGCTCAATCGAATACCACATAAGATGACTAAAAATGAATACATTATAAAAGATCTCCCTAAACATATTACTTATTAAAAACAAATGGAGCCGAAAACAACAAACAAAAATTAACCATAGATTCGGTCAATCACTGAACTAACAAATAAACTGGAAAAATGGAACGATTTGTTGCAAAGCCTCAATACAAACACTCATTGGTTATCACTGATTTATGATCGTTGGTTAACCTAACTAAATCTATGGTAACCTAACCAAGGATTTAACCAGCTTTGAACAGACCAGCCCTAAGTGTGAAAAACAATATCATTCAAATGTCCGCCTCACGAACAAGCGATTCTTTTGATGTAATTTGGTTGGTTTTAAATTCGTCTAGAGTTCTGGGATAATTCGCGTAATCACGATCTTCTGTGTAGCCTCACAGAAAAAAAAATCTATCGGTGTCGACTAGCATGATCTTGGTGGCCAATTGACGTCGCAAAAACGTGAAATTAATCGACCTGGGAACTTCTCATGCAATAAAGCCATAATTGGCTGTGTTGTGTGGCCTGTTGCCCTAACTTGTTGGAACCACATACCTATCGTCCATGTCTTGATTTTCAATCGATAAATTCGGATCATCATCAGCAACACTTGTATACTTTCAGCAGCAATATTTTCGACTGAGCGTTCTTAGCGATAATGCACAGGCCTTACGATACGAGTTACGAATGAGATCAGAAACGCTTCCACTTTCTATAAATTTCTTCACAATTTTACCGATTGCTTGCGTAATCGGTCGATTATGTAGGCCATAATCAGCGCGTAATGCGCGGAAAGTGGCTACGTGAGAATCACCACTTTTATATTAAGTTTTCATAATTCTAACTCGTTGTTCGATTGTTAAGCGATCCATTATCGTAAATGGCAGACATTCAACTAATATTGTGACACTTCGAATGACAACTGAGCTTGACAGGTGTCAAAAGCCATAGCGCTACCAACTTGAGACCACGAAATAAATGACCATGTATATATTATTATTAAGTAATAGGCCCTGTACACTGCGACCAGAAGAGATCTATTGTGTTGGCCTCTAATATTTAACCCAGAGAGCTATTGAGGCTCTTTATAAACCTCAGTACCCTTAATGGTTCCATGTTTCCTATATCTGCAGGGCTCAAAATCGCCCTCAAAATCCTCTTCTCCGCAGAGTCGACAGGAGTCATCGTCGGATAGTCCCATTTTTTTGAGATGGTATCTTAGTGGCCAGTGACCGGTAAGATAACCCGTTAGGATCCTTAGATCTTCTTTGCTTAGCTCTAGTAACTTTTTTGCTTTACTACGAGCTGGGTTAATGAATCTTTTTGCCTGCCTCTGTCCCTTGGATTCCGTCCAGTATTTGGCAAGGAGTTCATCTTCCCATTTCCTGAATTTTGATGGTACGTAACTCAGTGGTCAGTGGCAGTGGCGATTCCTGGTCTTAAGCATTGGGTTAGCTACGCTAAAAAAAACTCATTTTTTTAAATTATTTATAGTTATTAATTTTCACATCCAGCTAACCATTCGAAAAGGGAAAACTGATTTTCGTTAAAGTTTCTAGTATAGGTACTCTCTATTGCGGTCCTTGTGCGTTGATCTTAAACCTGATAGTTTTGGGCACCGGCGTTCGTTCAATCTCGTTCCAAATGGTTTCTCTTATAGATATTCATTTATGGATTTATTGCATCAGTGGTACCCCGAAGTAGGGTTCAGGACCGGTGAGCAGGCGTGATGCGCCTCTTCTCGCCAGGCAATCCGCTCTTTCATTGCCCAAAAATCCCTCGTGACCCGGTATCCAAGCAACGGTGACTGTGTTGTCCTTGGCCAGATCTTCGAGGAGGTTTAAACATTCCCAAACCAGTTTTGATCTGATGGAGTACGATCTCAGTGCCTTAAGAGCAGCCTGACTGTCTGAGAGAATGTATATGTGGGCACCTTTTATACGTCTTCGTAGGCATTCTCGGACACATATCTCTATGGCGTGAACCTCCGCTTGAAAGATGTCCGATGATTTTCCCAGTGCTATAGCTTTATGGAACCTGGGCCCATAGACCCCAGCACCGGTGGCATCATCTTCCATCTTCGAACCGTCGGTGTACCAGATTTGTGATCCTGGTGGTTTTACGAATTGGTTGGTTCTCCAGGTACTCCTGTCAGATATGACTATCTTAAATTTTCTGGAGAAGCGAAGCCGTTTAAGCATGGTGTCAGATACCTTGATCACAGGATCATCTTGAAGCATTTGTAGTACCCGAAGGTGTCCTGTGAAGTTTCCTGCTTTAAGATTTGATATATCGGGCAGCCTTAGGGCACTAAGACCTGCTTCCTTCTTTACAGAAATATGTAGAGGCAACAGGCTGAGCATTGCCCCTATGGCTGCAGTAGGAAAAGTTTTCATTGCCCCCGTTATACCAACACATGCTAAGCGATATATCTTGTTTAGTTTTTGTTGGGCCGTTGTTTGTTCGGTTTTTGGCCATCATGATATCGCTGTATCTGTATATAAAGCAAGAGTTATTGTGTATTCTGCCCGTATAAAATGTATAAGTTAATAATAAGGTACAGAGTTTCCTATATGCAGTTGGAAAATAGTTACTATTCTCTATTAATTGACAATTCGCCACAGATTCCCACTACTCGCCTTTCTAATGTCCAATCGATGTATACAATTTTAGTATAATGTTCTAATAAATTCATATATCAAGCTAAAACTCGTCTCTACCAACAATCAAACAAAAAGAAGAAATTTGGAACCCAAAAACCACCGTCCACCACCACCAGCTATCCGTCTAGCTCCTCGAAAACATCTATCATGACAGCAAAATTGCCGATAATGAACGAATGACATGGATGGTTGGTTAGTAGCATTGGTGGCTTCTAATTGCTATTTGAAGAACGCATCGATTCAACTGGAACAAAACGATAAAGCAACTGCTGCCGTAACGACAACGACAACGACACCGAGACAACACTGTCGGTGACGATGATTACGGGTGTTGAAGCAATTAATTTGAGGGAAAAAATTCTCACTAAATGGTGGGCGGCTATTATTAAAATGTTTTTTTTTTTTTGTCGGTTTCCTTCGCTTCTTTCTAGGGTGCTGCCTGCCTATGCTATAGAGCGTTCCTCAAGTACCTCCCAGTGCAACTGGAAGAGGGAGTGTGTAGAAAACAGGTGCTCTGACATACGAAACGCCGACGACGAGCAATTGGATGAAGGATGAATGATTCCTAGTAATCAATTCAAGTGTTTTTCGAGTTGAAAATTATTGAAGGAATTTCTTTTGGGTTTTTTTTTTTGTGTCTTTAGCTTTCACGTATACGAGTTATCCTCTTGGTGAGGTTTGAACAACGCTACCTATGTGCAGGGAAACATTTTTGCATAGGACTTTATATGTAGTCCTTTACAAAACAGCATCATAGGATCCTAGGATCGCAAATTGAAAGGTGATTCGGATTATGAATCTTCATCTATACGTATGTAATAGCCGCACGATGAATTCGTTTTATTCAGTTTTGCGCAATTAACGTAAGCAGTTTGATATGAAGGGGCGTTTAGTATCTTGGCCATTGACGTAAGCTTCAAATATGCTCCAGTATAATTTACAGCTGGTTGCACTTAGGCTCGGGAGAAAGTAAAATTAGAGCTACGATACAACCTGTAAAGTTGAGGAAATCTATGACGCTATTAAATTTGGAGCTCGATGTGCCCCAATACTAAAAAAGTAGATACATGATAGCTCATTACATACCTAAAGCCAGATCCTAGTTGAGGTAATGTATGTATGTAAACTGAACCGTGCATTGAAAGACACTTCTGTAGACTGTTAAACAGCTTCTATATAAATATAGCCCTTTTATTGTTTCGTGTAAAGATCCTACACATCAAATCACTTGCAAGGTCACTTACCGCTGGTGTCCATCTTTCCACTCCCAAAATTACTAAGAAGAAACAAGTAGTTTCAAACAACTGCTGTGGATGTCGTTATACATACATATACATTATACATACGTGGTTCGTGAGCGCCAAGCTTTAAGTTTGACCATTAAGAAAAAGTTGAAAATTTAATAAAATATAACAGTTCTAAGGTCTATAAGATCGGCGCGGTGCAGGGCAATAAGTCCCCGGGAACTAAGTCCAATGAGGGACCAAGTTCCCACCAAGGGCGAAATAAAACCACTTTTGTGAAGTGGACTTAGTTCCCATGTATAGGGCGGGAACTAAGTCCACTTTCTTATGGGAACTTATAGTACAAATTCAAAAATAAGAAGGGGGAACTTACTTCCAAACTAAATTGGACAACAAGCTCACGATTTTTTATTATTGGAGTATTTTCACTCCGACAAAGCGTAATAACGCCAACAAAATTTGATAAGGCCAACCTTGTACCCACCCCGTAATCCAACAGTAAACCCAAGCAGGGGGGTTGCAGATGGGTCCAAAATGGACTTTTGACCCACCCAGATGAGCCAAAAGTTCACACAAAATTCTTGTGAATTTTTGACTCACTGTGGTCTTATACATAGCTCACAGACGAAGAAGATGAAGAAGAGGACAACGAGCTTGAAAGCGAAGCTCAAAATTTTAGTAATGACCTCATTTGCGGTGTTTGCTTCCAAAACCCACAAGACACACTTCTCCAGCATTGCAATCATTTTAAGAGCGAAATAAGGTACATTTTTAGAAGTTGGTCTTATTTCATGGCATCTATAAAACATTCCCGTCCTTTTTGACTTGTTAAAACAACTCTTTTTGTCATATGGATAATTATGGACTTATAGCCTACATTTTAAAATTGGGAACCAATGGCCCAATATATTGAGAACTTTTGGCTCATCTGGGTGGGTTATAAGTCCACAAGTCCCATTGTTTAATGCGAAATAAGTTGACTAGTTGACAACGCAATAGGAGATAGGTTAGGTTAGGTAAGCGGGTTGGCGTGGAGTAAGTACTCCGTGCCACACTCCGGTCAATATTGATCCATTGCGATGCCCATTGCGGGGGAAAAGGTTGTACCTTACCCGTAGCAACCCTGTCAATAAATATGTGATTAAGTACTCACTCACTGTGTCGTTGCATACAAACCATACTGTGGATTAGATAAAGTCTTGGGAGAAGTGTCCCTCTAGGAATCTATACCTACCTGTTGTGTTGGAGACCTGGGCAGTGACATAGGAAGTGGGTTGTCTCTTCAAGAGCATCCTCATCACCGCAGCCTCTACAAAGTTCTTCTTCCGTCAGCGTATAGTTTCTTCATGTTATACCACAGAGTATTGTACCCCGTTAAGATTCCTACGAGGGTGGAAAGAGATTTTCTATCCTTTCGTATGAGACTCTTGGTTCTGGCTTCATGGAAGATTGGCCATAGCATTCTTGTGGTATGAGAAGTTTCTAGTGCAGTCCATCTAGCATTCGCCTCCATTGTGGCCCTTCTTCCTACTTCAAGGTTGATTGAGCAAGGCGGGATTTTAACGAAGGGCTCTTCGCGACAGCATTTCACAAGCTTTGATTTTATTTCTAGTGCACTTTTTATAGCTGCCTGTCTGTCGATAACGAAGGTAATACCTTCAGGTGGTATTGCCTTTATACCGCAGACCGACGGGCTGTTGCTGTTGTTGTCACTGCCAGGACCCAGGACCTCTGCATGGAGATATAGGAGATAGTCAACTATTCAATAACGAGCTATATAAATCATGTTTATCTGCAACGACAGTCTTCGCAACAACAACGAGGCTTAATATAATAACCCTCCCTGTGTCCAGTCGGGTAAAAAAAGAAGCTCCCATATCTGGTGCATATAGCTTGTGCAAATGAAGCATACAGCACATCGAGTACACAGAACCAGTTTAATAAAAGCTGTTTGTTTTATAGACCTCTGCAAAGAACTTACTATTGAAGTTATGGGAAGAGCTACAAAAATTATATCAATAACGCTAAAAGTTATTCAATACCTACGTTTAAAAGTTGAGGATCTATCTTCTGGCCATAAGGGAGTATGGAAAGTACCCACGGGAATGCGCTGATACAATAACAAGCGAAGAATTATTCGACACAATGTGAAAAGGTGCGCGATGGAAAGACTCATGGACTGAAAGGTACTCCAAATTTAGCTCTAAGAATCAGCATTAAAATTTGAAGACTTGTCCTATAAACAGTCGAAAAGAAAGAGGGATCCTTACGAACCTGTCTTTTGTCCTGTTATACCGCCGTGGATTAGTGGTTAATAAAGGGTTTTTCAACAGGGACGCTACAAAAGTCTCTTTTGACATTTCTCCTCAGTAAGGTTTGCCATTTCATGATGGAAAGATAAACGAGCCAACAACGAGTTCAAATTATTAAAATTTACTACCGAAATTCGGAGTCAGTGGCTTCAACGTTAAGAGCGTTACGTTCTTCAGCGATGAGGCTCATTTCTGGCTGAATGGCTTCGTCAATAAACAAAATATGCGCTATTGACCAGGTAGCAATCCACACGTATACTCCATGAGTCATCATTGCATCCCGAAAAAATTGCGTTTTGGTGTGGTTTATGGGCCGGCGGCGTCATTGGGCCGTACTTCTTCCGTGATGATCAAGACCGGCACGTTACTGTGAATGGGAATCGCTACCGTTCAATGATAACCGAATATTTTTGGCCCCAATTGGATGATATGGACTTGGAGGACATGTTGTTTCAACAGGACGGCGTCACAAGCCACAAGTATCGGCCGATTTATGCTTGAAAACCGTCGAAAATTGGGTTCAGCGTCTGGACTTCTGCAAGCGTGCCCGTGGTGGCCATGCAAAAGAAATCGAGTTCCATACATAATGACATAGAACGTAATAAAGAATTTCATTGATATCCAAAACCGTTTTTGTTCTATTTAAAAAAAAAATCTGTAGCGCTCTTATTGAAAAACCCTTTATATTCGACTACTAAGCCAGGTTCGATTCCCGACAAAAAAACACACTTTAAGGTTTTTTTGTCCACTGCCTCATCTCTCGTGAAAGTCTGACAAGCATCTGAGAGTATCACTGTCGTGAAAGAGCCTCTCAATTAGCCGTTTGGATTCCACAAAAATGTTAGATCTCTTCCAGTTCATCCCGAAAACTCATACAAAACGAATAGTTGTGAGGAGATAGGCCGTAGGTGGAGTTAGCATTTGAAACAAAAGGAGGCATCTCGGAACATCAATACATTTTTTAATCAATCATCAAACTGAGACAGTTTGACGTTCTGCTCAAAAAGCAACCATTATTGGACTTTCCCAGAGAAGACATCATCAAAAGATTTGATTTCCAAAAGAACGTTGTTACTAAGCTCATCAATAGGAAGAACTGGAGCTATGAATCCACAATCCACAGACTGAGCAATCACACAACGAAGTGGTACACAGATTAGGCCTGGAACCAAATATTCGGAATCAGTGGGCAAAAGTACCAGCATCTTCCAGGCTGAAATCTATACCATAGACAGGTGTGTCCAAATTAAGCTCAACAGAAACAAATTCAACTTTGATATAGCTACAATGTCAGACAGTCTGCTATTATGACACTTACATAATTCCTACATCATTAAATCCAAACTACAAAAACTTAATGAACTTGATGAGAAAATAAATAACCCTCTGCTGGGTGCCTGGAAAAAAAGGAATAGTGGGGAATGAAATGGCCGACTCGCTAGCAAGAAAGGGAGCATCAGAATCTTTCATAGGTCCTGAACCACTCTGCGGAATAGGGGATCACACCGTCACAGAAGAATTTAGCAAACTAGAGAAAGAAAACAGGGTAAGAACCTGGAAAAACACTCAGGGCATGAGACAGTCTAAGAAACTTCTAGGACAATAAAACCGGAAAAGATTCAAGCTTGCATCGGCATGAGCAAAAATAACCTTCGTATCCTAACGGGCTTCCTAACGGGGCACTGTAGTCTCAAGGAACACCTCAGGAAACTGGGTATATCTGAAGAAGGTCTCTGCAGATTCTGCGGTGAGTCCAGGGAAATACCAGAACACTTGCTGGGACTGGGATCATGTATGGCCCTGACCCACAGAAGGCTGAAATACTTGGGCAAGTACCAACTATCTTATGAGGAAATACTGTCACAGGAGCCAGCTCTCATTCTTAGATTATTAAAGGAAACTGGACAGGAGAGAGTGCTATAGGACGGATTTCTTCCGCCAAGGAGAAAGAGAGTTTTAAAACCTCTAAAATGATTTCGAAATGAATTATGCTATGAAGGGAACTCTTTTGAGGGAATAAACCTCTCTGAGGCGTAAGCCGGGGGTACAATAGACCAAAAGGTCGCAGTACAATAACCCCTTTGACACAATAATAATAGTGTGCTTGTGACCACACAACAGTAGTGAAACTTCTCTCGCTATACCTATATGTGGATATATCGTCGGTCGTCCTTGTCCATGCACTTGGTGCGACTAATAAACAATTTTGGTTACGAGGTTCAAGTTATTTGTAACCCATATACGGAAAGATAGGCCAACAAAGGGCTTAGGTATAATTAACCAGCCAAATACTACTTTGAAAGTGCTTCCCAACACCTTAGCTCTATACAATGAAACTTGTAAAGGAGCAACTACTTTCCCACATTACTTACCGATACAATATACCGCATAAATTTTGAATTTGTTCATTTGACGGGACTGAAATGTAAACGGATTAAACTGCCTACAACTTGAAATCAATACGCTTGTCCCCCTTAACGCAGTCCATTCACAGTTACACTAATCCAATATACCTACAATAGACAATACCGAATTGAATTCAATTTCCTTCCTCCTCATGAGAAGGTGTAACTTCCCAAAACAAGATGAACTCATTATCCCTCAATGTTTACACGGATATCGCACCGTAAGCCCATAACCTGGATATCGTAAAACGTAAACTCAACTGTATATTGATGTCCTTCTGTTTGTCTGTCGGAATTTGAAAATGATTTCAAAGCGAAAAATAAAAACGGAAATCCCGCAGTAATGTAGATGGAATTCCTTTGAAAGGGATCACAGCAGGAGACTGACAGTATTCATTGTCCACACATTAGGCATTTGTCAAAATATTTACCTTAGAGATGTCACTGAGGTATTCGTCTTGTTAACCCGCATACAATGAGTGACGAATACTGGCAAAGAAATTGTCGTTGCCTGAGAGAAGTCCTTTCAAATCGCATTTTGTTAGACGAAAAAGTAGAAGAAAAAGAACCAACTCCACACTGTTTTGTTTGAGCAAAAACGAAGAAAAAGGACTCGCCACAAAGCACACAGCAACAGCAAGTTGCATGACTGTTTTCTTTGCGCACATATTGGTATAAGTATCAAGGATTCAAAATGGTTTAGTCCGAACCGAACCCGAATTGAAGTGGCTTCTCGGTTCGCCACTATATACACATAATTCCATTCACATCCCAATAAGAGGGGTGTTCTTCATCTTCAGCCATAATGGCCACTTGATGTTTGCTTTTGCGCTTAGGCGCGCTCTGGGTAGCACTGTGTGAAGTGTTTCACACATCGTTCACGCCTGTGCGTGTGTAGGATGCATAGTGCGGTACTTAACACGTTGTTAATGACATTATTGGATAATGAGTATAATTTTGACAGGCCTGCTGACATGGTGTTGATTTTGTTATTGCTATTGTTACTGGTGCTGCTGCTGCTGCTTCTTCATCGTCGTCTTCTGTTCTCTATTTTTGTTTATTCTATTGAAACCGTTTTATATGTGGAAGTGGAATTGCTTTACAACAAGATTTCCACCGAAATGAGTATTGTTTCGTAGAAATGAGTGCACGCCTCTGTAGATATCTAGTGTGAGAAAATATCTCTTTTGGGGAATTATTTTCCCGTGGTCTCAATATGGTCTATGGATACACTCGAACCGTCAGCTGTATTGCAAATGAAATTTGCATTCGCAATTGGCAGCATATACCTACTAATTTAATCCGCGACATACTGATAACAATTTTGAGTGTGGACGGACAGTTTTCGGAACTCACAATTGGGAACTTTTCCATAGATAATTGCATATTGTGACCTACATACAATGGCCAATTGTGCAACTCCGACCAGAACTTCTTTGTGAATTTGTAGAGCAGGATATATTTTTGCTGCTCCAGCTATATAAATAAAATAGTCGCCTCCCTGTTTAGTAATATACTTACTTTTATTTCCTTTCATTTGTTTGCACCACAATGAGGCTAGGTTTAGTTGGCAACACTATTTTAACTGGCTGTCATTTTGACAGCTGTCAAGTGATTTATTTGGTTTGGCATTTCAGCATGAATAGACTGACGCCTAGACAACGCTTGCAAATTGTGCAAATTTATTTAGAAAATCATGTTTCTGTTCGAAATACGCATCGCGCACTACAACAATTTTCATAAGAGACTTTTGTTCAGCGTGAAGCTCAGTTTTGGTTGAATGGTTACGTCAATAAACAAAACTGCCGTATTTGGAGTGATGATAATCCTCAAGTGTATTTTGTATTTTCACGTTTCGGACCCCTGAATTGGCCTGCAAGATCGTGCGATTTAACGCCGCAAATAGTCAAGCTGTGGCGATGTGTGAAGTCGAAAGTCTATGAATGACCACTTGGAGGACAACATGCGCACGTTATTGCCGATATATGACCACAAATGCTGGAAAAAGTAATCGAAAATTGGACCTCCAGATTGGACTACGTCCGAGCCAGCCGTGGCGGTCATATGCCAAAAATTATTTAAATTTAATTATTTAAATTATAAAGCCAGAAGATTATATTTCGAATAAAGTCAATTTAAAAAAATCATCTTTGATTTATTCCATTTCAAATTTTTATACCTCTAAAAAAAACATATACCTACCTACCCTTACTTGTAAGATATTGCGCAGTCTTCTATAATCTATCGCCTCCTTTGTGGGCTGAAAGTCGAAATCCCCTTTGCCTGGAATATTTTTTTTTCTACGATGTGGTCGAGCCAATTATTCACATGTTGGATAAAGATCGTAGAATCATATCTACATCACTATTCCTCATTGCAAAGAATCGTTCTATCTAATACATAAGTCAAGTAGGTATATAAGTTCTGCGCACTGTTGCTGTTTCCATTGCGAGAATCTTCGATATAATTGAGCTGAGATTAGATTAGATTAGATTGTTTGGGGGAGGTGGAAACAATTTACCATACCGCTGTGTAGATCTTCGAGAACACTGTCAGATATGTCCTCCGACTCAAGGTAAGGTTTTCCTAGATGGTGCTAAAGTAGTCTGATTAAACATTGACAGTGACACAGAATATGTTCTGTTGATTCTTCGTCCTCGTTGCATATAGTCTGCAAGTGGTATCTTTTGTTATTCCCATAGTCAAGAGCTGTTCTTTGGACTTGACAATTTCCAATGAGGAGCCTGTCGCCATTGGAATCTGACATTTAGTAAGGTTTAGGATTTATTTTGTTTTTGTGAGGGAGATAATTGGCATTAACATTTGTCTGTTACCTTCTGTGTTGGTCCAGTAATGATTGGCCTTGTTTTTCAGGCTTTAATATAGAATCTAGCAGTTCTAATGGGTAATCCACAGAATGGTCTTGATGGTAAAAAATAGAAAAAAAAAACAGTTCACGATCATTTTTGTATAGGGACCCTAGGCCTAGCTCTCACAACCATTAAGAGAAAGATAAATATTTGTTTTCGTACAAATTTGTGAATTCGAGATGGTAATCAATACTGACATTATTTTATTTACTTATTTATTCATTCAAAATCACTTACAAAGTAAGACATAAGTCTTTTAAATTATTATAAGCCTTAAAGTGTAATCAAATATTGTGTTCTAGAATAGTGAGAGTAGCAGGTATCGAATATAACATAAGACAAAAAAATTAAAAAAGTTGAAGGTGAATTTAATAATCAACAAATAAAACAAAATCGTTGGATCACAGTAAATTTAGTTTTAATTTAATATGGATATAAACTATGTGTAACTATTTGCCAGATACATAAAGAGACAGGTTTTAAAACGAGTTGTATCTCCGATTCTTCTCAGCGCAATTGGTAGGGAGTTCCAGAGGCGAATAACGTGAACAAAAAATTGTCGTCCCGTTGTGAGATAACGATATCGAGGTATGGTTAAAACAAATGAACGTGCCGATTGAGGGAAATTAATTCTATTGTGAAGATACTCAGGCTGTTTAGTTTGGATGACTTTGTGCAGGAAGGACAATGATCGAAATTTCAGTAGGCTATCGAGGCTGCAGCCACATATACTTTTAGAGAATGCGGAGACATGATCGTAGTAACGTAGACTGTAGACATAACGAGTAATATTATTATATGTCACGTTCAATTTTCGATTAGTTTCATACCTAATCAGTGTGACAAAAAACTTCGCACCCGTATAACAACACTGGCAGTAAGAGCGTTTTAGCTAGTAGTAGTTTTGTCTGTTTAGGAACAATGCTTTGAGTCACTCGAAGAGCGCGTAAGCTCCCATATATCTTACCAGCAGCGCTGTTAATATGATCGTTCCAAGTTAAGGTCCGACTGAATAATAGCCCGAGGTTTTTTACTTATAATCGGTTTTCAACTAAATATAGTTAAATTAAATATTGCAATATTTGGTAGATACTATTTTGTCAGCCAAATTTTACAAAACAAAAACATATTTGGGATAATAATATAACCCATACTTAGTTTTTCTCACAAAAAATCGAATAAACAAGTTTTGTGATTATTTCTCAAAAATTACTTCCCAAAAGCCGACCAGTGTTCATACATCCTTTTAAAACTCAAAACCACACTTCCATTAAAAATGCAATAACAGCGATGCAAAACTTATTTTTAGCAAATATTTCTCACCTCTTCTTTTCAACCTTAAAATAATTCCAAGCACTTAATGCCTTACACAATCAGAAACACTCACTACGTTTCCTTACAAAAATGTTACGTCATATCGTTTTTTTTTTTTTTTTTTTTTTTTTTTTTTCAGTTCTCTAAATTCCTTAAAACTTATAAGATAAAAATAACAGAAACAAGAAGGCCTATAATGTAAATAAAGTTCTTCACGAATGCCGGAAATATCATTAAACATAATCTCAGCTAATAACTCATAAACGTAATACACTTTTGAAGGTGTGGCATCTTAGAATTAATCAACATCCTTTGCTAATTATTTTATCCACTCATACCTACTTATCTTATCCTTCTTCATAAAGCAATAAAGAATTTCCATTGTTCGCAATTCAATCATAACCCCATTTGTGGACTGCACTTTAGCCGAAGAAATATTGTCCCACCCCTCTTCCAAATGCAGTATTCATCAATCAACCTCTTCCACATACCAATCGTCGTTTTTGATAAGGTCCTCGACTTCGACCTTCTGCAACTCAGCAAGAAACAGCATATAAAAGTGGAGAATAGTATTTCATTCAAATCTCTCATCGGTTCAACCATTCGAATTGAAAGGGTTGAAACAAGAATTTAATACTTTTCGCAAAGTTCCTCAGCGGCCATCAATGCCACCCGTGGTGGATGCACGTGATTTGCGATACTTGAAACGGTTTGTGAATTTGATTGAGCTTTTCGCTTCGCATCAGTAGAAGAGCTTTTTGGATTTTTGTGGTTACCATTACCATGAGGATGCTTCCTGCTTATGAATTTCCAGTATACTATACACACATTGGTATACGCTCATGCGAACACCTAAATCACTACGTGATTTATATTCAAATGTACTCCCCTAATTTACGTTGGCTCCTTAGCACTGTCCTTTGCCATCCTGGTCCATACTATTTTGATTCAATTACTCTAAATCGAGTTTAAGTTGTTCTAAGAGTATTGCCTCTCAAAGTTATCCTTCGCACGTCGTGCGCAATTTTTATCCTGCCAACAACAGGGAATAGTCCGACAGTGTCTTTGCTTTTTTTTTTTTGGGACACACAGAGGACAGAAGGCGCCAGTAAATGTAATTTTCCATCATACTTTCCATCGTGTATGTGAGTAATTCTCCATCTAAACGGTACTTTAGCTAAATGGATCCACATCTTTTGCTTGAACAAGTATACATACATCTGGAGGATACAATCGTCCAAAGGATGTGTTTGGATACCTACTATACACTGACGGCTTAGACGTTAGACATTTCAAGTGGTTGGGGAGAGAAAGGTTTATTGTATCTACAAGATTTGATAGAAAATCTCTTACGATGGCATTATAAAAGAAATCGAAAACGATTTTGTGGAAAGAGAATTTAATGGATAATTTTGTCCTTGGACGCAAGAGATTGAGATGATTTAATAGAGAACCAAACACCTTTCGTCAACGACCAATCAAAAGTAGGAATCCTGTGTACTGTGCGAAATGAATGACAGGATATTTCTCTACTGCCGTGTCTATCCTCAATCAAAGTTGTGTATTTACCAATGAATGGTACTTTTGTTAGCCGCGAACAAAACAACCCACAAAAATATTTGCCAACGTCACACCCCGGTTCGATGTGAAGGAATAGGACATCTGTCATATGGTGCTTGCTTCACTCGAACATAATAACGCCGGTTTTATCTAGATGTAGACTATTTATGTCATCAACACGTGATTTTTTATGGTTACGTGTGTTATTGTTCCCTATAGTTCTGCCTTCAACACGTTGAGTTGAGTGATCAAAAATGTCGTGTGAAGAGATAAGAAAACTATTCGTCAACAAAGATTTGTGCTACCAATTCCAGGGATATCGTGAATAGGTGAATCGCTTTTTATCTTTAAAACCACAAATGAAGGTGTGATGCAAACTATCTTTTTGACAGTAAGGGATACAGATACAGAAGGCCAAAACTCATCTACCTTGTTGTATTGAGAACAACAATGTCTGGTGACAGAAAGGGTTCTATTCCAGAAAAAAAGATTGTGATATTCTCGGTGAATCAATCTTCGTTTCTGAAGAAGGGGATGCATTATTGAAAATGTCCGTAGAATGAATCACTTTTGTTTCGTTTTTAAGAATTGTGTTTGTTTCGTAAGTAGAATGGAAACAACAATATTATGCGGATGACCTACGTTAAGATGGCAAAACTACCAAGGAGTGGAATGCATTTAATTGTCATGAATGCATACCAAATTAGTGCACTTGCATACAGCCAATATACGTCCTTTCGTATATATAACTTTGTGTTACAATCGTACCGTTGTTGGGAAGAAAATTGCTTTAAATTTGAAATCTCTGTCAAATTAATTTAACAGGAATCTCTTTCATGTTTCCAGTCAAAGCAAAAGCCAAGCCTAGCAGATAAAGAGCCTGATGTTCCAGCTCTTAGTTTTATTTTTAGCCTTCAAAAACAAGTTCTTCCTGTATTGCATAAGTTGTTATTGCATGACAAATACTCCATGCAAAACATTAAATGCAAAAAAACAGAAATACTTGGTACCACAAGATGTTCCACAAGACAATACCTGTGGCAGCATATTCAAAATCTACATTAAATGGCAGTTGTGCTTTAAGGAAACAAGATATTCCGATGTGTTTAGTTTAACACATAATGAACTTATGGGATCATGTGGAAAGGAAAGCACAAACCTATCCGAAGAATGAATGAAGTTTGAAAATTTCACGAAAATGTACAAACAAAAAAAAAAAAACACAAGGCGACTACGAGAACAAGACAAATACGGTGCAGTGCGTGCTGGCAATTTGAAAGTAAAATATGAGATCCCAATTTCGATCGCAGGTTTAGTTATTAAGCAATGTTTTCGTTCGACCAAAATCACGTCAATCCGTCCCAAATGTAGGTATATTAATTTAAATCCAAAGGAAACTGAAAAAAATAGGTACCTATGGCAAATATACCTTTTATACAAAAAATCTGCAACTTTTCTTCCATTCATCATTTTGAAAGACCGTAAGGACTACAACCTTTATCTAAAACGGAAGTATTTTGTGTATGGAGGTATTTCAAAGATATTCAAAATCCCTTGACTGTTTGAGCCGACTTTTAGATATTACCTTGATTTTTTCGAAAAGAATTTATTTCGACGAAAAGCATCCATTACACATAATAATTTGTTTCAGTTCTTAAACTTCAAAATTGAAGCTGGGTAGGTATCGTAGCTATACTGATTTATCAAGGGTTTCAATAAAGTTAAAATTCATTTAATGGCAATATAATGCCAATGGCAATAAAATGCAATAAAATGCATGGTAGATATCTGCTCAAAATATTTTGATGTCGCGTCCGGACTTCCACAGGTAAGCTACGTTGAACCACTCTTATGCTTCACATTGTTTCGTCGTAACTTTATTATGATTTTGTCGATGACTACGTTTCGACGATGGATAATTTACTTAAATCTTAAATAAAGTACCCCTTCAATATTGTTACAAATTGACTTGGACACGTTTTTTATATAGTGTTCCAGAGCCAAGTAAGAATATAATATAATTTTTAAATAATCTTCTCTTTCAAGCTCAGTTTTATTTTAATAAACAAAAATTATGTTTAATAAAAAACTATGGTTTATTTTAACTTAAATAAATATATAATGGTGTAAAAAATGTATGGTAATTCATCAATAATTAAGAAAGGCTGGGCCGATTTGGCTCAATTTGTTTTTCAGTTGTACGAAATTATCAGTAGAAAGTTCATACGAAAGAAAATCTAGTTAAAACTTTGAAAATCCCGGAAAACGCGAAAAATTAAAATTTTTAATTTTTTAATTTCGACGAAATTTTTCATTTTATCGCATATGTTGATATAAAGGTGGAAAATTCGCTGTGAAGCTTGGAAAATGTATCGAAGCTCCTCAACGCAAAATATGTACGTCTACGTACATAGCTAGGTATCTTGTTTGACAAAAACTAAAAAATGTTAACGCCTAGCAAAGCAGTCTATCTACATAAAAATGGTGTGAAAATGTATAGTAATTCATCAATTATTGAGAACGGCTATTAACATTTTTGAAAAACCCTCCGAAAAAGTCGAGAAATGAAAAAACCTAAAATGTTTTTCGAATGGAAACATAGGAAAATGTCTTTCAGCCAAACAAAAGAAAATGAGATTCAGCTGAGACGATCTATGCAGATTACATTATGAGGTGATGGAAGAGGTGCATGATTATGAGGACACCCCACACTTAATATGCTACTCCTTAACACTCTGCCACAAAACCCTTCAGCTATGTTCAGACGATTGCCAAATCGGACAATATTCTCAGGTCTAAAAATTTAAAAAATTGTCCCAAATGCCTGCAAACCGTGTGAACTGGCAATTATGTCTACAAATATTTGGAGAAACGTCATTGTCAGATCATTGTCAGACCGCCATCTGACAACGAAACTATCAGGTATCTATCTAACAATCGTCTGAGCATCCAATTTTGTCATTGTCAGACGTTTGCTACAAATTTTTCATTTGTAGAAAATATTTGTCATTATTTGAACAAACAAAACGAAGTTTCGTGGTTAGCGGTAGATAGGAGTGGCGGTTTAACTAAAAAAAGGAAAAAAACTTTCTGGGTTATTTTCTTTGCATTTTCCTGTAGATTGGTTTTGCATCATTGTGTGAATTAAATAATTTGAAATGTGTGGACGACATGTCAATATAACAACGAAAGGGATCGAGGATAGTTTATAACCCTTTGCCATTTTAATTATATATTTTTTAAAAGGATCTAGAAATATGTATGATCCTTTCTAATCAATTTAGGTAGGTACCTATGCATAATTAATATTTTTTGTTTATTATGCTTGTAAAAGTTGAAATGTAAGGATCCTTTTTAATTGATTTTGGTCTTATATTTATTTCGTCGTTTAATTTTTCACCAGGGAGTTGGATTAGACACCTTAATGTAATTGGCAGAATTTTTTTTTTTATATTTTTATTTTCTTTTTCACTAACATTTCGAATATCAAAGCCATTTGCAAATTAAATTTTCAGAGTTAGGGAGAAAACCTGGGCAACCGTGCTAACTCGCAATTAGGTATTGTAAGGTAGTTTGCCATTGTCAGATCATTTGCAGCTCATTCACACTATTGTCAGAAATGGCAATGGTCTTAACATAGCTTCAGAAAATACTTTTTCGAGGACCTAGAAGAACTTGCCGAAAGATTTATAAACGACCTGCTTACTTTTTTTGAATGCTTCGGGATGGCTCGCCAACCTGTGGGTTTCTCATAGGTTCCCATATAGTGTGGGGTCGTAATCCCCAAGGGTATAACAAAGGATCTGTATGGATTTAAGTGTGGCGTGTGCAGGTTTACCATGTTTCGCCAACTTAAAATATCTTTCTATCCTTCCAAAATTTCTTGCGTGCCCATAGGCTACGTCTGGCTTAAGACGGCCCTGACTATACAATACATCTATTGTTCACAAGAAACTAAGATATTTTACGGTGATATGAGAAAATAACACGTAGCTTTGAAATATTTGCATTTTATAGTTTCTAGCCTCTATTAATTTTGTTAATAATTTTTTTTATTTTTTTTACTTTAGATCAGTGTTAGTTAAGTGAACAAAAATAAATGCAATGTTCCAATTGAATAGCACAGTACTCCGACAAAAAAATTGTTGCTACTAAAGATTTCAAGCTACAATAGATTGTGTTCAGGGGGTCCGATAAATATTATTATACTTGATGAAGAGAAATTCGATATCCGTTGTGCGTTGTTAAGGAAAAAGAAATTCTTTAATCTATATTATTTTCAGAGGTATAGGTCTTATCAATATCCCATACATGATTCTATTTGGTACTCTAAAATAGACAATCGTCAGCAACCTATAGTACCTATGTTCATTTCAGTGCGGTTTTACAGTAGTGAAGCCGTAAACCATCGACCCTCTATGGGAGATCTTTATGGAGTGAACCAATATTCACCACTTAATTATTTATTTTAAGGTTGTATAGACCGGGCTATGTCGATCCTTATATGCCATGAACAGAATGTTCATACGTGTTATTGAAGCGGTTAATTCTAGCAATGGCATCAGAGCTGGCGAAGAAATCTAGTCCATCGCTGCTTCAACTCGTAGGAAGGAATTGTGTACCAAAGCGAAAGCCACACTCTCCTACAACTCCAATGATGTTACCCCCCCGCTGGTCCTACTATATATACACACATGTATTTAACTACATATGGACATTTAAGAAAAAAAACGAATGAAAATTCCAACAAGTGCTTTTGAGCGAAAAACATTTCGTCTTAGGTCTAATTTAAATCAAAAAACCAAGAAGTCCAGATCGATACTCACAATCTTTTCATCGATTTTAATGCCGCATACGACAGCATTTATATAGAGACGAGCTATATAGCGCCATGTATAGTTTTGACATCACTGCCAAACTCGTCCGATTGACGATGGAGAATGCTCGCTGCTCCATAAAGGTCGAAAACAATCTCATATCTCACCGAGACCTTTGATGTCGAAAAAGGATTTAGACAAGGTGACGCGCTGTCGTGTGACTTCTTCAACATCATTCTTGAGAAGATTGTGCGAAACTCGCAAGCCAACACCAGAGGCACAATCTTCCAGAAGTCTGTGCAACTACTTGCATACGCTGATGACATCGACATCATTGGCAGAACACAGCGAGCTGTCACTGGTGCGATTGCAAGTATCAGTACAGAAGCGGCAAAAATGGGTTTAGTTGTGAATTATGCATGGGCAAAACAAAATATATGCTGTCAACAACAAGGGGCACACAACATCGACGAATCGGTCAGAACGTCACGACAGACAGCTATACTTTTGAGGTAGTTAGGGACTTTGTCTACCTCGGCTCCGCTATAAATTCTGACAACGACATCACATCAGAAATCAAGTGAAGAATTACACTTGCCAACCGCTGTTTCTTTGGCCTAAGAAGGCAATTGAGAAGTAAAGCCTTGTCAAGAACCACTAAGGAGACTCTATATAAGACCCTCATCATTCCAGTCCTACTCTATGGCCAGAAGCATGGACGCTTTCAAAGGCGGATGAAGATCTCCTTGGTCGTTTTGAACGCAAAATCGCGCAGGTAAGTACAACTCGTCTGGTATAGTGCGGTCAAAAGTAAATTTTGTAAGACAGGTTTTGGAAGTTATTCAAAGAGTTTTGTTTTATCACTCAACTATTCAGTTTATTGCTCAAGCATCTTACTTAACCGGATTGTTATACCTACTCCACTATATTTAGGGCCGGTCTGTTCAAAGCTGGTTAAATCCTTGGTTGGGTTACCATAGATTTAGGTTAGCCAATGATTATAAATCCGTGAAAACAAATGAGTGTTTGTTGAACGTTTTTTCACTTCGGTCACCAAACCGTAGTTTTCCAACAAATCGTTCCATTTTTCCAATTTATTTGTCAGTTCAGTGATTGACGAAATCCTGGGTTAATTTTTTGTTTTTGTGTTTTCGGGTCCTTTTGTTATTAATAAATAATTTGTTTCTTCATTTTTGCTCTCAGGTTTCAGATTTCGTGTGCCTATCGAAAATGAAAACCTGATGAAAATGTCACTTGCTCTTTTTTGTGCTGATATTCGTGCGATTTGAATATGTGTAGTCTTCGACACTCTTCTAAGTGATTTCTTTTAAATCCAAAACCAATACCCAATAAATTTTGTAACAATATTTCCTCTAATGCGTGTTCTTTGTTATCTTGATTTATGAGAGCTCTCATCGGCTTCAAATGTTGAAAATAATCCTTATTCATCTATTTATTTTTTAGAAACCCATAGGTACCCTCACCTTAAATTGACTGGTTTGTAGTGTATTCTAAACGAAAAAATAAATGTCAATATATATTTTGTGTCAGTTGCAAACGTCAACAAATCCGATGTGGGAAATTTTATGGGGTTTCTCCATCTTTTGCATTATATATTCGTTCATTCTATTATTTGTATTTTTCTTTTTGTTTGCACAATATTGCACAGACATTTTTGTGTAGCATATACGTCAAAATGAATACCTACGTAGTCCCTAAAAAATCTTGAACAAACGAAATTGAAGAAAATCAGTGGTTAAATCTCATTAACCGGCTAAAATGGATTGGTTATCGATTTCTCTGGTTAATATTTTCTGAACAAACACATTCGCTGGTTACCAGCTGGAATAACCTATGATTAAAGATAACCAAGATTGAACAAACCGGGCCTTATTCCATTATAACACTTTCTTATGACCTTTACTCTCAGTCTATAAAAATTGTCAGTATAATGACGTTTTTCAATAGCTTCAAAAAAGCGGCCTTAGTAACAGGTGTCAAGCTCTTCTAGTGCTACATTTTCAAATGAACTGTCACTTTTGAAGACCTATATCCTTTTAGATCTTACACAAAAAAGTGCGCAAAGTGCCAAAGAATACAATTCTTTTATCTGATTATTGTCGACTTCGTATGTATATTTTATATAGCCAAGCGATGCACCAATTTCGCTGGTCCTCCTGCAAACGAGATTTATCTGCATAAATTAACATTCATCGAGCACTCAATCAATCAAAGACCTATTCAGCACATTCACAACGAAATTACTTCATGTCTTCTTAACGAAATAATTTTCTTTTCAAATATATACAAATAAATTTCATCTTAAGGTTCAGCAACATTTTCTTATGAATCCCTGTCCCCTCCTTCATCAGAAAGGAAAATAAAACCAATTTCTCTCTGAATGAAAAATCGCCTCCAGCAGTTCGGGATGGAGTGTCCTCTATCTTCTAAGATGAAAATTAATTCATGATTCAAACCAAAAGGAATATCATTTCCCTTTTCGCCTTTATATCGCAATTTGCTTGTTTCCTTTTTCCTTAATTTATATAATAATACCTACGGACAGTACAGCCACAACCTTTTGCAAATTATTAAGGACACGATACGATTCAACACAGGCCCCACTCCCTATGTTACTCATCTGTATACCGCACCTGATTTGCTGATTTGCGAAGGTTTCCTCTCCAAGGATCTCCATCTCTGCACAAACAAATCCAAGGAGCGTGCATACAACCGAACAGGGATGAAATGATAAAGTTGATGACTACTGTGCTGCTACGCCAACAGAGAAGCGCACGGGACATAGGATAACGAAAAGATGAATGGAAATTGATGAATCCGTGTTTATTTCCGTTGAGGATTATTTTAAAATTTCATCGCAACGACAACGATGATGATGATGTCCTTTCAAAATTATTCTTGATTCACTTAATGCATATCCGAGGAAGCAAGAGTGCGGAAATGTTGGTGCAGAAAAAACCTTTCACCACCGCCTGGCAAGGATTTGTATTGAAATGAAAATTTTTCGCTTATCTAGTGATTTTCTTTGTGCAAATTGAAATGGAAATATCATTCTATTCAAGGATATTGAATGGTTATTAAGAGAATATACCGCAATACTCATTCATTTATTCCGGATTGTCGAGTTAGACTTGGAAATTCAATTTTGAATAAGTGTTAAGTACTTCCGCTTCGGGGGGAGCCTTATGGTGTGGGTATATTGCTTTGACTAGCAACACGGAGGAAGGCTTTCTAAATAAGTTTCTCGGTTGAGAAATTCTTATGTAATAGAAAGGTGGTCATAGTTGACTGATGCAAAAATCCGTTGTCCTTGGTATAGTTGCCAAGTTACGATGGGAAATATGTAATTCCAACTAAGATCGTTAGGCCAAGGAACCAATTTTGTGATACAGCAAATGTCAGCTCATGAATCACTCAGGTCTCCTTACTCTCCCTCGCCCAAGGTAGCTGGACACGCAAGAGTGAATCATTGTAAAGTACTTCAATACATACTATAATAATAATAGTTGGCGCAACAGGTTTGTAGGGACCCAGGGCCTAGCTTCTCGCAACCATTCGTTTTGTGTGAGTTTTTAGTTTTTGGAACGAATGGAAGGGATCTACAATTTTATGCCGGTTCCAAACGGGCCGATTGAGAAGCTCTTTCATGACAGTTATACTCTCGGATGTTTGTCAGACGTTCGCGAGAGGTGGCGCAGTGAAAAAAACCCTGAGTTGGAATTTGGGTTTTTGCGGGATTCGAACCTAGACCCCTCGCTTAGTAGTCCAACACACTAACCACTAAGCCACTGCGACCACCACTTCAATACATAAGCCGATCTAAATATCCTCAGAGAGCTTAACTAAAAAACATACTTAAATTTGAAAGCTTTTATTTACGAGAATAAAGGCCTAGTCTCCTATGGAGATCGGATCCCTAATTTCTAACTTGCTCGAATAGGTGGTAAGAGGAAGATACCTATTGTACCTGTTCGTATACAATTATTACGAACTTGTGCATTAATCAATTCTTATAATTACGGAGATAGAGGAACTCAAAAAAGTGGGTAGCGCTATTCTCCTGGAGGCCTACAGCCTAAACGGCTGCCCGTATTTGGTTTAAACTTCGGAGCAGTTATTTTTTTCTTGCAAATTAACCTCAATATTATTGGTAGGGGAGACCGGGGATAGTTGTCCAAAAATTGACAATTTTTTCCTTTTTCTCTTGAAGAAGACTGATATAAAGACAGTTCAAACATTATTTTAAAAAAAAACCGGCCAAGTGCGAGTGTCACTCGCGCACCGAAGGCTCCGTATTTGGCTAAAGTCCAACACATCAGATATTATTTGAAATCTATATCATTCAATCTTTCTCCTCTTCATGAATTCATCACAATTTAGTTTAATTTAATTGCTTAATATTTTTACTCTCAAAAACTACTCGCACATGAATCTCATTTTCTAATTATTACCTAGTACCCAACCCACGCCAATTTTCCATTCTGTATGCGACCTGTCCCAATTAAAAACTATTGACTAAAAATATATTACTTTTAATTTGTTCTGTACTACCCAAAAAAATGTATTATACTCCCCAACGAAATTAGCAAGCGGGAACCCTGGTGGTATACCACCAGTGACTCTCTTCTGTCTTTGATGGGGTCAATTGTGCACAACTGCGTAGTAGAGATTAAAACTTATGAGAGCAACGTATTTTACATGGTAAAATTATCTTATTTGAAAATATCTTGTAAACTGTTAACTTTTCGGCAAAACAGTATTCAGCACATATATAGATAAGAACATGATCTACAAAAAAGGAATTTATGTATTTTTTTGTGAATCAAGAAATGAACCGTTTTTTGGGCGAATGAAAATAGTTTTTTCACCAGATTACTAATTAATCGAAAACCAATCGATGTATTCCTTCCATTGGTATTTGTCGTTTAACTAGAGGTTATACCGGATGTTGTGTGTAAATTTTAGCCTCCTATGTCAATCGCTTCTTGAGATAGACCTGGTAACAAAATTGGCTTATCCGAGTGAAACTAATAAGGTTACGTTTTTTCCCTTTGGGTACGGAACCTTAAAAAGCATCCTTTGGTTTTTCTAAACATAGTTATTCATTTAACAAAAAAACATGAGTACCTACCTACATTTTTCTTAATTTTACTAGAGTAGGTACCAACTTCGATTGTGTCAACTATCCCCGGTAACGGAGTAAGTTGATCCATCACGTGCGAAACTGAATTCTTACAAAAAACTTATAGATTGGTGGTTATTTTTAAGTATTCAACCCGGCCGTAGAACTGGAATGGCAACGTAATGTTAAGCTCATTAAATTCCGATCTCGACAGCATTATAAAATGGGGTTTAGCCAATAGAGTGGAATTTAATGCTTCCAAAACACAATGCTGTCTGTTGTCATTAAAGCGAAACCAGAATCCTCAGCCATTATCCATGAATGGCACTTGCATCGCCGTAACCGAAAGACTTTCCATTCTCGGTATGTGTGTCCATGACAAACTCCGTTGGAATGACCACATACACGAAGTCGCCAAGAACGCTGCGAAATGTCTAGGTTTCCTCAAACGGTGCAAGAAATATTTTACCCCTTCTGATCTGGCTTCCATATACAAGGCGTTCATTCGCCCCAAACTTGAGTATAACTCTCATATCTGGTCTGGTGCGCCCAAAACCTGATTGCTCCTGCTGGATAGGATACAGAATCGTGCTTTAAAACTTATTGGAGACACAAATATAGCGAACTCTATAAATTCGCTCGAACATCGCAGAAACATGTAACATGTCTCTCATTGTTTTATCGCTATTTCTATAAACAGTGCTCAAGCGAAATTGCCAGCTGCATTCCACCCCTCCAACAATTCAACCGCAATACTCGCCAAGCCAGGAATGCCCATCAGTTTACCCTTCAGCCTATTTTTGGTCGTACTCTGAAATATAGAGATTCTTTCATAAGCCGTACAACACGAATGTGGAATGCCTTGCCCAGCTCGGTCTTTCCCCCTCGGTGCAATTTACAGACATTTAAAACCAATGTGCATCGGAATCTCCTATCTTCTCTATCCCAATTTCCTTAACGCCCGCGCTGTGTACTTCGAACTACACCATAAGAGTAGTCACAACCTCTTTAGCGCGTGTTTATTATAAAAAAAAAAAAAAAAAAAAAAAACATTACTCTTCTGTGTCGGAAAATATTCGACCAAATAACCCACTTTTTCATATTGTATTCACCTTATAAGATTTTGATGCTTTTTTTCTTGAAGCTTTTGTTTTTCCTTAAATTGTTTTAATGCAGATTGCACATACAATTCATCTCTACTCTTTAGAACAAATACTATTGAGTCATCTTGCCTCTGCTGCCAACTAGACGCTGTCTCCTCTAATTATCATATAACGGGTTCGAACCAGTTTGATTTGTTTGAAAACGGACCTAATGATTTCAACTAAATTTAATATTTGACATTGAGTTGGTGTACTTAGGGGATTTTTATATGGAAAACTCCCCGAGTTGTGTTCAACTTCCAGTGAATAAAATGGGCCTTAACATGGCGTTCCTATTATTATAATAATAATAATAATGACATATACCTAGTTTTTCGCTATAAAGTCGAATAATGGTAATTTTCAAAATTCGACATGTATCTCGAAAACGGAACATACGCCTGCAAAAGAAAGTGCACGACTGGGTCCAGCAAAACTTTCTCCTTGATCAATAGTTTGGTTGGTTGTTTTCTTATTTTACTAGGTAGGTATAGGTAGGTTAGGTGAACGGGTAGGTAGAGCAGGGAGAACCCTGCTGATGGGTAGGTAAGCAATTCTAGATAAAATGCATGGTTCATAAAATACAGAAAAAGGAATAGTGTTAAATAAAATTCAAGTTTGCGTTATTCATCTGATATGACAGTATTTATCAAACAACGATGTGAGTTTTCAAAAGTTGAAGCTCTCAGTAACAGAACAGGCAATTGTCGCATGTTTTGGTTAGAGAGTTATAAGCACCAACTGAACTCTTTCATGCTCTTACAGTTTATACGATTTTTTAGAACAAGGGAAAGTATACTCGGAGTTTCTGTTTTTCGATCTGCTGGGGTATGCTTTTATTTTTTACTGGAATATTTTAGTAACGCTGGTTTAAGGTGTCTATGATTGGAAGTAGGGCTTGTATTAGACTGATATCTTTACATAGATATACATGTAAGCTTTAAGAGATATGTTTTGGAATTTGCATTAGAAGTTATAAGCCGAATATACCAATGGAAGCGTAGTGGGAGTTTGTGATTGTGTAGGTAAGGCACTAAGTGGTTGGATTTATTTTAAGGTGCATATTCAATATGGTTTAAAATAAGAAGTGAGTAATATTTGCTAAAAATAAGTTTCGCGTCGCTGTTAGTGCAAATTTTAATGGAAGTGCGGTATTGAGTTTTGAAAGGATGTATTTAAACACAGATCTGCTTTTGGGAAGTAATTTTTGAGAAAAAATTACAAAACTTGTTTATTATCTTGAGATGCACGCGCTATCATTCACATCGATTACCTCGAAAAGGGTAAAACGATCACCGTCATCTATTATTCAGAGCTTTTGGATAGATTTGATACTAAATTGAAGCAAAAACACAACATAATGTCGGGTGAACACGTGTGCAGTCAGCAAGGCAAAATTCCACAAATTACGCTATGAACTGCTATAGAATCCAGCATATTCTCCAGATCTGGCCCCTTGCGACTATTTCCCGTTTCCAAACCTAAAAAAAAGATTACTGTACGGTAAGTTATTTAGGTCCAATGAAGAGGTCATCATGAAACAAATGCCTTTTTTGAGAGTTTTGAGAAAACCTCTTTTTCGGTGGGAATAACAAAATTGGCAAAACGCTGGGCTAAGTGAATCGAGCTAAAAGGAGATTATATAGAGAAATAAAAAACTATCCAAAAAGTCACGAACCCTCGCATACTCAAATTAAAATCAAATTTCCAGCCATCCAAACCCACTAGTCCGAAGGATCGCAGACATGCAACGCATCCCAGAGCACCGGTACCTTCGTGTACTGGCTCTGCTTAACGAGGAGTTATTCCCAAGCGACACAGACAGGACAGCCCTGCCTTTTAAAGAATCGACCCGAGACAACACATCATGAAGGATAGCACCAAGATGATACCAACCACCCCAAAACCACAAGAACATCAACACCCAGACTTAAACCCTGAGGTCAACCTAGACAACGATGCATACCAAGAGTATGAATAGATTTAAGAAAACAAACTTTGTATACCTTTGGGAACCTGTTGTTGAGCCAACGCATATAAATATTTAATACTCGCCACCATTTGTTACCTAAAATTAAGTCAAACTTTGTATAGGTATACTAAAAGTTTAATAGAAGCTAATGTAATGTAATCAAATGGCCGTTTTCTGACTCTAACTGGGATCCAGTTTAAAAAGAAAAAATAGTCTCTGGGAAAACAAAAGTAGCTTGGAAATAAAATTGAATATCATAAATACTCAATATTTCTTGAGCTTCACTTCAACTTATTGATTTTTGTTTTTAAACTGACTATCGTTTGAATATTTTGCACTATGGAATTATTAAATTCGTATAATATTAATTGCATTACCTACAACCTACCTCAAATGGAGGTTAGTTAGGTTATTAGGTTATTTATTTATTTAACTACGAATACATAATGTTACAGTTAATCAATAATGTAACAGATTTACAAATATTCTTTCCAGATTTATAAGACGGACACCAAACAGGACTACAGTATTCCAAAACAGGTAGGACGAGAGAACAGTATAGAATTTTGGTTACAGGGATCCTTAAATTCTTTTGAGAAACGTTTTCTAACTCCCAATCGGCTTCTTGCCTTGATAAAAATAGAATCCAAATGGAGATTGAAGAAGAGCTTTCTGCCAAGATCATTAAAGCAATTAACAATTTCAACAACTTCCTCATTGATGAAATAAATTGGCGAAGTTGAATTTTGGCGTCTCGTGAAGGTCATGCTTTTACACTTCTTAAGATTAAGTTGCATATAGTTTCTTCTACACCAAACCTCAATAGTGTCAATGCCATGTTGTAAAAATATATAACCTTGTTGGCTATCAGCTTGCAGTCATCCGCAAATAGCAAAATTTTGGAATACGTAATAAGAGGACATAGATCGTTGATAAATAACAGGAACAGGAGTCGACCAAAGTGGCTGCCTTGAGGGACACCAGAATAGACGACAATTTTTAGACAAACAGTAATTTAATTTCACATTTTGCATACGATCACTTAGATATGAACAAATCCATTTCCAAATCCAATGAATCCATAAAGTTCAAGCTTTTTTTTAACAGGATAACATGATTGAGTTTGTCGAATGCTTCACTAAAATCTGCGTAAAAAACATCTGGAGATACAATTTCTATTTGGGGCGCTTCGATCAAGAGATTTATTGAGGAGGCTACGGGAAAACTTACAGACAAATACATCAAGAACACCTTAAGTCCTCGAAAGCTACATAAATCAGCCGTTCAGGTTTGGCATAAAATCTGTAGATCCCCACCATCTAGTCAATAAATTCTTTATTCCTGTTTCAGCTTTTAGCAAACAACGTTTACGAGAAACGACCAATTTTACTAAACTGATGGTACAAACTTAAAAACAAAAAAGTGCTTTAAAGTAAACCGAAGAATGCACGTTTATCCTACAAGATGGCCGAGGAATAATTATTAGAAAAGCTGATAATGATTGGTTACGGGAGGCGAGAAAAGACGTTGAGCTGGAAATGAAGAGAAGACCTTTTCAACGAGACTTACGACTCACCTAAAAATAGAAAAGAGCGAATAATTTAAAGTATACTAAATCAACTCGATTGAAAATTTAACTGAATTAAAATGCGATGCAGCTAGTACCTACTTGCTTTCCAAACCCCCAAAAGTCGGTTATTATTTACCCGGACACTGCTTGAAAACTAAATCGAGATAGATGTCCTTTTAATCCCTTTTCCACATTTCACCAAAACGGTTTTCTTAATAAACGTATGCTCGAGTTATATGTCCCCACAAAAATTACATAACAGCTAAGCTGTTCAATAACACTCCAACGACAACAGGAGCTAAGCAGCGGACTATCGCTGTTATGCACATTGCTTGGACTATATATTTATGTTGATTTTGATTCAAAGGCAGTCATATTATTTAAGCTTCTGAATAAAGCGCATTGTTTGTTAAAATAAATTGTTCATTTTTCTGTTTTGTGTTCGATCGGTGTTGGCAATCGTAACTCTCGCACATTTTATACGTCCTATGCCAAGCCAATACAGCTTGAGCTATACGAAGACTAAATAATTTCAAAAAATTGAGACCTTGAGGAGCAGTCGTCCCCTTTTCCAGACCTCAGCCTTCTTAGCAGTCTCATAAACTGGTATTGGACATTTTTTTAAAAGTAGGTATTGTAAAAGTTAATCAAAAGACCTACCGAACTAGTGGTCACCTTAAAAAAGGTCATATATTTCGTTAGAAAAGGGAACTGAAAGAACTATACTGGTCCTTTAATAATTGTGTACGAAAAATAAAACTAATAATATTTCCAATTAAGGCTTCATTTTAATTTTTCTCTCAATTTAAAATGTCTGGTTATGTTGACATCAAAAAACATTTGAGCTTTGATGGTATTACATTCAATCAATCCAACAATATATTTGCACAAAGATAAAATTCTTGTGCAGTTCACACACTCAAAATGGAATTTTTCCATTTCCTCTCGAGTAGATTTGTCAAGAGAATCCTTCAATTGCACATGCATACTCGACATTCGTCTGGTGTGACATTACTGCAGAAGGAATTGATGTGGAAAGTTTGGAGCACGATGGGGATGGAAGAAGTCAAAGTCATTGAAATGATTACACAACTGCCGGAAAGTGTATTTTCATTGCACTCGGATTGGTATTTGTCCTGTAATGCAATTTTTCGATTACGATAGTGGAATTGAATTGACATTTACGATGGAGGGGGTTTCATTTAATGGCTCTAAGTCTACCTAGAACTTTCTGGTAATATTGCAAGGAAAATGTTCTCTACAGTAGGTAAATAATAATACTGAAAGCCAACTGCAATTTGCTGTTGCATATAAAATCCATTTGCTAAAAATACATACAATCAAGTGTTTTGTTGCGCAAGTATACCCATTCTCCATAAAATTATATAAAGGTTGTCTAAAGGTACGATCAAGGTATTACTAATTCTCAACCATCCCCATTTGTCATTATTTGTTAGAAAAAGAATAGGTTTGTTATTGTTGAGAGCTGATCTTTTAAAAAATATAAAAATGTTGGCACTCTCAAACTGAACTTTTTTTTGGCTTATGGCTGGTATACCATAATCGTGCTATACCTGCCCACTAGCTATACAAATAAAGCCAAGTTAGAAAAAGTTTATAGCTAGAATTAAAGTTAGGCACCAGCCGGTTAGATAGCTCTTACTTGGTATGATGATGGCTACTACTTTTCCTCTAAAGGTAATCTTTAATCTATAAAACGCACTGAACAAAGCTAGCTTGAGGTAATAAAACTTTAATTTTTTAATTATTATTTTAACCTTTCCAATTCGAAAAAAAAAATTAATGTGGCAATCGGCTTAAATTTGAGTCTTTGCTTTTAGCTGTTTTCGTAAACCGGAGAGTTCATTAGAAAATCTTTTTTTTTTCTGTTTTGTTTTTCCAGTTTTTTTGTTTTTCTGAAATCGGGTTTTTGAATTCTGTTGTGTTTATCGTTGGGTCTCTCTAGTTTTACGACGTTTTTTTTTAGGTAGGTATGTGTGGCGTTTTTTTTCAAGTTTTTCAAAGCTTATTAGTAGGTATGTATTTTAAGGAACGTTCCTTGGCGTTTCCATTTGTTTTTTTTTTTTTTTTTTTTTTTTTTTTTTCGCTTTGTGCAGGAACGTGATTTGGACTCGTCATTTAAAAATTTTTTTTAGCAGTTCAAAAGAGTTAAAAATCGTCAGCAATAGACAAACCATTAGTTGTTTGTATTGGAGTAAGGATGACTTGACACATGGTTTTTAAATAAAAAAACTTTCAAAATGGCTTCCTTACAAAAACCGATGAAACAGATATTGCTTTCGCCAAGCAGTTTAAATTTTGAACAATGACTGATGGAAGTCTACTTACACGCAGAAAAATCACTTATTTAAAATCAACCAACTTTTGGTTAAACACTACCAAGTGATACTGTTAATATAGCTCTTACAGAGTTAGTGGATTAAAAATAACCGAGTCAACTTGTTTAACGAAACTCGGTTAAAAATAACCGAATTATCGATTTCCTCTCCAAATGTTCTCTGTCGTAAATAACAAACTAACTAATAACAACAGATTAACATGGTTGATACCAACTGATAAAGTGTGTTATTTTTAACAGTATGATTTAACCTTTTAAACTCGCTAGTTTTCAACAACAAATACTCGTTTATTTTCTACAGAGACTTAGTTAATTTTAACCCATTTTTTTTTAACCGAGCAAAAATTCCACTCGGTTAAGGTTAAAATTTCTGCGTGTATAAGAGTCAAGTCCAAACATATTAATTTTATACAAAACTTTTAAATAAAACTTAAAAAAAATACCCAGCGGAACTCTACAGCTGAATTTACTTAATTTAGTAATAGGAAAATTACAACCGCCAGAAGAGGCCATACTGACACACTGACAGAGCTCATTATACACTACCGGCCGCCCTTACTAAAAACCAATCCCTAATGTCGACAATTAGTTGGATGTCAGCCTTAGTAAAAATGTGCAGCATTTGTTAACATCCACATTAACTAGTCCGGCAACTTTCTTAAAATCTATTACATTTGTTGTCATTGCAAAATTCTACGTATAATATTAATTAATTAATTAAAAATATGGGGCGTTTTTTCATACCTCCGCAGTATTACAGGTCTATGCAATACAAGAAAAATTTGTTTTTAATATTTCAAATTTATTAAACTTTTTCTGTAATATTCTCATATTAAAATTTAATAATTTGTTCATTAAAATGATCATTTCAATACGAATTTTCTGAATTTTAGTATCGAAAGATTGAAATCCAAAATGTTTGCTCTGCAATTTCTAATCCGGTCTAATTAAAATAATATTTCAATCAAGAATTTATTACCTACAATTAAGCTATAGTACCCCTGAAATATAAGATCTACTCTGATTACATTTTAATACGAACTTATTAGACCATCAACTTCAATACATTTGTATTTGGTTTTAATACAAAAACTGAACGTGATGCGTGCTACTCAATGAAATGAATCATTCGGATAAAGTTTTTGTAAGAGAAAAATGCTTGACAAATACAAACGAGTGAAAGTAATAATTAAAAAGGGAGTTACATGGATATCCAATGAGAATATTATTCTTACAAGTAAGTAAAATTAAATTCAAAATATTATTGTAAGAGGTTATAATATTTTCCTTTTGTCTTTAAGTTGTGAAGCGCCAGAGATGTTCCCAGTGGGTTCCAGATCATTGCCTCAGAAATACAGCTATTGCTTTCCAAAAAGTATGTAATTGACTAAATTATTAATCAGATAACTCGAGCATTCATTAGTTCTTCTTCATTTAAAGGTCTAGAAAAATAAACCCACTAAAAGAAGCACAGCGGCACTTTATAGGATTATTTTCAAAGGGGATAAAAATACACGGGAATTTGCCTACGCTGAACAATTTTGTGTAGGTATGTATTGTAACATTTAAAGCCAATAACAATTAGTATTAAAATAAAATATTTTTGGTGTTGAAATGTATATCCCATTGATATTTAAATCAAATATAAAGAAGTTTTAAATATAATGAGATTGTAATATAATTTAATATTCTATGGGTTATGGAAGTAGATATTGAATTTGAGGTTAAAGTAATAAATTTTAATCTGCAGTTTATTGAATTCGAATACAAATGCATTAAAATCCGTTCTTATCAATATAAATAAGGGTTTAATTTAAATAGTTTTGCGTTAAAACCCGTCTCCATCTATATATTAAAATTAAATATTTCAGACGTATTTTGCAATAGCAGACATTATTTCAAATTAATAAATCTTGTATTAGTTCTTTAATTTGAATGTATGCAAAATATGAAATTTTAATATTCTTCCGATGTGGACTCATATACAACCCCAAAAATATTAAATTTAACGCGAGGATTTTTAACCGTGATACCTAATTTGTTTTCGTGAAAAACAAGGTCAATGATATCTTTCACAACGAGGATTTTATTCTAAAAAAAGGAATACATAAATAACAACACACAATAGGAAATTCACAAAATATCAGCTGATCTATCAAATATCATAAATACAAATCAGTGATGCCCTATCGTTCGATCGGACACAATTTTCAGTATTTTTTATAGTACGCTTTCAATTTTTTTTTTTTTTTATACTACTTCACGATTGTTTTATTAGTGCATTTGTGCCGTAATAAAATTTCTTTCATTATTCAATAGACGAAACATATGGTCAAAACATCACAAATGCATCGTTAGAAAGTGAATATTTTTGAAAATAGAACTTATCGCTCCCGGTTTTGAAAATAAATACAATTTGCCCTATAAGAATTGTATGGCTTATAGGTATATATTATTTAATTCGGGAAACTCAGAACCCGATAAAAATTTAATTTCTCGCTGAAAAATATGAAGCGCACATTTTTATGCACGAAAGCTGTCATGTTTCCTCTTTTATGAATTCACACATTTTCTCGTACTACCTGTTATTCCTTAAGAAGTTAATCAATTTGTTATTTCGGGTGTATTTTGCCGAGTGCTGATAATTATATTCTTAGTTATAAGAACGAAGTGAACCTCTTCACACCAACCATTTTTTCATTAGAGATCCTCATTCTCGGTAAACAAATTCCTTTTGCAAAGAGTTTAAAAAGGGTTTGTTTGCAAGAAAATATCTACCTAGTCGCCTATGGTTGAAAAAAAAAAGACTGAGCCATCCAAACTTAGGTAAAAGTCTTGGAAATATTCCAAACTTATATAAAATGTATTTTTAAGTAAGCATCCATTCGTTGCTTGCAAACTATTTAAAAAGGATAAAACCAATCAAAAAGCAAGAACTAGCGGTTAAACAAAATAAAACAGAGAAAAACACAGAAATATATGCTTCAATTGTTTAGAAATTAAACAAAAATGCAATTATTTTTAATTATTTTTGTATAGGTACATTTGTACAAATTTGTTTTAGTTAGACTTAAAAACCATTTGCATTGTTGTACTGCAACAAATAAAATTAGAAAATATTTGCAATTAACTAAAATTAATTTATAATTGTAAACGCTGAGACTGGGCAACAGCGTATAAAATTCTCTCCTATTACGAAATTTAATACCGTGATTTTGACGGTTGGGCAACACTTGTCTTCAAAATGACATTAATCGAGGATATATTTAGCTAATGGCCGAGTAAACATGGCTTTCTCAGTATTAACACGTAACCCTAGGGTTAGGTTGCCAGATTCAAAAATACGAAAAGGGGAACAGCCTGAGTTTTCTAGGTTGGCAAGTGTTCAAGAAGGAGGGTAAATTTTTGTTTTTATTGTTGAACCCCAGAGTCAAAAAAATTTTAAATAAAAATGAGTTTCATTTGATACATAGGTACATATATTTTTATTTATTTCTACATATTAGGAAAAAGCACCAACATTATTTATGTACCTACTTGTACATACTTTATTTAAGAGAAACAAAAATAAACAAATAGATACCTAAGTATTCAACTTAGTAAAGTATATTTTGGTTTCAAAACAACAACTGAAAGAGAGGCATATGACAGTACAAAACAAAAACGTACAGGTACAACAAGCACGTGAACGTGAAGTGAGATGTAGTTCGTGAGTGGATGCATTCAGCTTTGAAAGTTTTCTTCCACGTCAAATGGATGTGTTAAAAATAATAGAAGAAAGTATTTTCAAAATTTTCAATTGAATATTTTCTTTTATTAAATTTTGACTTATTAAGGGGTACAGTGGTTTCTATTAGGGGGAACAGCATTTTTGTATGAAAAAGGGGGACTATAGCTGTCCCCCCTAAAGTGGGACGTATGCGATATTCTGGAAACTATATTTGTTTATTGGTAAAGGGATTTTGGAAACAAAATTTATAGCTTGGCAATTCAAAATAACTATATAAAATTAAGTCATATATATATACCTACCTACGAAAAGTTTAATAAAAGCAAATGTAAATTTTTTATTGTCCTAAATTAAAATCTCACGTAGGAAGCCATAAGAGTTGTAAGAACCTATGTTCAGTGAGTTTGGTAATATTTTTGTTGTTGAAAAATAGCTTGTTTGGTAAGGCCGTAGGTACCTATGCCTCTTAGGTGGAAAGTGCTACGCTTCTTGGATTTATCATATTTTCATACAATCCTAAAGCCTTTTGTCTTTTGTATGGGTGGGTCGAAAAATATGCTTTTAAAATAAAGTTTGTTTGTACCTATTTGTTACCTATCAATAAAACAAAATGTTTGTGGTGGCTACATAACTTAGATAGCTTACTTCTACTTATAAGTAAATGAGATCGCGTAAAAACTCAAATGAGCTTGACAAAATCTAACTGGCACATTAAATTTAGCTAGTACGTATAGATACCTAACTAATTTGCAATAATGACAATTGACAATTGCATCGTATTCATTACTGCAAATTAGTACAACTTTGCCTTTGATTAATAATGAGACAGGTATTTTTAATACTTCCACAACTGTACCTACTCCACACGTTGACGGCGGGTTTTGTTGAGTAAACTAAGTCTAAGCTAAATAGTAAGTTTAAGCATTTGACGGTGACGTCCATCGTTCCCTACCCAGGCACTTTGCCATAATTTAAAAAAATTGCATTTGCTTCAAAATTTAATTATTGTCTTACCCGCTCCTTAATGTCTTAAGTCAAAATTGGTTTTAATCCCCAATTTCCAAGAAAACAAACAAAGACACTTTCGAAATGAGCTGTTTTCCCATAGCCAACGGGTTGGCCAAAGAAGACACCGGCAAAAAAGGATCCCTATCGCATTATAATTATGAATTTCCAGCAAAGCTCTTGACAGATAAATCCAGCCAATAGGCAGAAAAGCCTCATAATAATCATCTCGAGGAAATAAAAGACTTTCTTCAGAGAGCAAATATCCTTACAAAAAGAAAAAAAATTATTTCCTTGCTATTTAGTCCCAAACGAAAAGTTTCCTTATTAGTTTGCGAAAGGAAAAAAAATCCTTGATCCAGTCGTTGATGAGAAAGGAGCACAAACGTCGAAAGACAGGATAGCACGATACTTTTTTTTTCGTCTTTTCTTTCTGATAGGAAGAAAACATCGGATATGGGAGGGGCATGCGAACCTAGCAATGGAGATAATATTCTTGTTTCTCCACAGAGCAGAGGAAAAAAAACAACAGGGCAGTTCTGTCTCTTCAGGTGATGCGCCGACTATGCCGTGCTACGGAAAAGGACACAACCAAATGAGGGAAAGAGATGCCATGCCGAGGAAGGAATGGTGGTAGTTTTTTTCCCTGGTTCATCTTAATTTAAAATTCCGCCTCTCCCGTTTCGCTTTCATATTTTTTTCTCCTTCGAACACCAATGAGGATGGCATTGGATTTTATTTCCACAGCAATGGCTTGCAAGGTACGAGACCAGGGATTAAAGCAACGAATAAAAAAAATAAATTCAGAAAATATGAGGAAGTTATGATGTAGGTATAAGGACTAACAAACAAAAGAATATGCACCCGGCTCAATTTATGTGTGTGCTCTTCGCGTATGAGATGAGTTCGTTTGCAGGGATAATAATGAGTATATAATTGCGCTGAACGATGATTTTGAGGACGATCGTGATGGCGATGATGGAAGCAGTGGTGGTGGTAGTGCGTATTTAAGGGAAGTGGCGCGTTTAAGGAAGGCACATTTGTACACACAGTTCTACCTATGTGCCCTCGGAATAATGATTATTGCTTGAGTGGAAGATGTGAAAAAATTTAAATCAGACCGCCATTAAAAATCAGGAGGTAACAAGAAGGAAAAGAGCACGAGTGGCGGAATAAAAAAAAAAACTCATTTCTGCAAAGAGGAAAATTATGCATATCCTTTTATATGCAAATTCCGGTTGAGACTTCTGTGCTGTTAGTTTATGGATACCTATGCGAGGTTGGATAAGAGTTGATAGGTATGGAAAGGATAATGATGCAAAGCAATTGAAACAGAGAAACTGATGAAATATGTACCTAGGTATATATCTATAGCTTGGTTTAGATGATATCTCGTTTCAATATTATGATGTGGGTATTAGATGGGATGAGAACTTGTTAGGTTTGCAAGAACGGGCGCTTTCAAGAATAATGATTAATGTTTACTGTGTTTCATTGAAGAAAATAGTGCGCTTCCAAGGATAATTCTTATAATACGGCAAAAGAGTCCGGTAGGTAAGAATTGTTTGAACTCCCAAACACATTTGCCAAATATAGCTACTTTTAGATTGAAATGTTTATTATTTTATTAGAGACAAATCTTAACACTTAACCTATGTGTGACCTAAAAATATGCAATCAATCGTGCAAATGATAACTTTAATTGAAATATTTAAATTTTGTTAATAAGACGATTTATAATTACTTGTAGAAGACAAATAGAAGTAAACAACTAAAAATGCTGAGAGGGTGCTTCTACCACTACTCAAAAAATTAACCAACGAATTTTATTGAAGAGGTCAATTCTGTATTTTGGGATATTTTCTCTGATCTTCAATGAAAAACGCAATAAACTTTGATAAAAACTATATCTACTGCCAAAAAACGACTGTTTTACCACAAAGTTAATTTTAGAAAATATAACACATACTAACATTTGGCACAACGTGCGGGTTTGCACATCGACTTTTTGATGTGTAAACACCTACGTAAGCGCGCGTTGTTGGAATCTGGTGGAGTAATTCCACACATTTAACTTGCAGGGACGGAAATGCGTCCCGGTGTTTTATCATTGCATATACATTTATGAGCTTGGGCATATTAATTTCAGCTTTTTGTTGATGTGAAATAAAGCATGTTTTTCTTTATGATTGTCTCACATTTCTTCCCTGTGACGGACATTTCGAGGAAATTCCAGCCACACAGAAATCACAGATGGACAACAACTAACAAAAATGTCGTAGACCAGCACCTCTACAACATGCAATGCAAGCCGAATGAAATTCCAACGACACTTTCATTTACTGTATATCAGTTGATGTCATTTAACTTGCGGGGATGGAAATGCAAACGGGTATGCATATGTTAGGAGTGTTTGCTACCGTAATTCGATTGTATCTATTCTACCGAAACTAGCACAGAACGAATAAATTATTGTTATTTCATAATACCTATATCAAAAATTAATACGGTTATTACAACTCCCTCTTTTCTCACGGTGTTTATACATTCATATTTCGGGACTGTTGGATACAGTCGCACATTTAATTTTTTTTATTTCCGTACTTCCCATGTCTATTTATTCAATTTTTAGCACCTACCGTTTTAGAAAACGTCAATGATACAAGTAATGTCAACATTTTATAAAGAAGAATAAGCTAATTCGTTAGTATTTTGTTCAAGTCCATAAGGGAAATACGAAAAATTCTATATAAAGACATCCAGACATACCTAAGACTTCGTATTCATTATCAGCGCACGTTCCCTTAAAGTCGAAATCTGCTTATTTTTCTAGTACCCTTAGCCTAATTTCTCAAATCGTAAACATTCGTCTGAATGTGTGAATTTTTTTTTTCTTATTGCCAATAACAATGATGAAAAAGACGAACTACATCTCAAGGCTTTTTCAACTTCGCCCTCTAGCTCTTATACACGTAGCTTCTCAATTCAATCGCTCGTACCTAGTAACTCAGTATAAAATTGTCTGAAAATTCCGTTCGTCCTAGAGTTCATACATTTCCACGTCCTTCAGAAATAATAGATATACCTACCTATATTTTTTTTTCTTTTAAATATTCAAAATACTACGCCGAGAAGCATTCAAGTAATTAAAAACAAATAGGTACTGCTCGTAAACGTGTAAATATTTGGAAACTGTGAGACTTTTTGCAAACTCTGTAAGATCGTTAGCATTTGGATTATACTGCCGATCAATATGTATGAATATTAAAATTATAATAAACGAATATACTTTTGGCTTTCAAAACTCATATAGGACTTATTTTAACACAAACATTTTCTATAAATTCTGAAGTTGAATTCTGGCAAATATATGTTCCTGTTACCAGGGATATTCATCTATACTATACTTACTGACTGGGTGGACATAATCGATCACGTGCCCCTAACTATAAAATTGTTCTTTGCCCAAATATATATTTTTAAATTTCTTGATTACGTAGTAAGAGAAAGACTTTGTATTTGCACTGGAGATGTTAATCAATTCTTATATATCTTTTATACCGGGATGCCTCTATCATCGTTATATAAAATGTTCGTACCAGTTTGATTTGATCGAAAATGGCTCAAACGATTTCAACCAAAATTGAAATTTGAGCTTCAGTAGGTGAGGTTACCATGATTGCATACCCAGTTTTTGGCTAAAAATTCGAATAACGGTACTTTTCAAATTTCAACATAACTCTAAAACTGTCCATACGATTGTAACAAAAATTAATTTCTAAAGTAATGTGGTGGTGGTCATTTATAACTCAAAAGCAAACTCAGTTTTTCTCTAGGTATATTATCGTACAATGGATTTTTGAAAATATCTAGTATTTTTTTAAAAATTTTGTTTTGCTTTGTTTAACTAAAAACGGCAACAACGATTGTGACCCAAACTTGCAAACTTAACGTTAAATTGATGTTTTCAAAATTATTGTGTCCTTAATTTTAAATTCGAACCACCGAAAATGCAAATTTTAAAAACTGCTATCATACCTCGTAAACCCCATCTTCGATTTCGATAAAACTTTAAAAACGAAGTAATGCTTACATCCCGTTGAATAACTTGTAATCATCTTTCAGCTCAATAGTTAAGCACTATCTACTATTTCTTAAACTAAAAATTTCAATATTTGGTAGGCTATGTTTTGCATGTAAAATTTTACAAAAACTTCTATAACGATTTTTATCCAAATACATATTTAGGATAATAAAGTAACACTAATTAAGCTCCCATACTTATTGTTTTTTTTTCGAAAAAGTCTAATAAAGGAGTTTTGTAATTATTGCTATCAAAAAGCCGATCTGTGTTCATACATCCTTTTAAAATTCAATACCGCACTTTCATTAAAAATGCAATAACAGCGACGCAAAACTTATTGTTAGGAAATATTACGCACTATTTTTTTATTAAAAAATATATGCACCTTAAAAAAATTCCAACCACTTGGTGTCTTACACAATCAGAAAAACAGAAACTTCTAATGCAAATTCAAAAAGAAACCTCTTAAATCTTACATGTATTTATGTAAGGATATCGGTCTAATACGAACCCCAACCTTACCTTAAACCAGCGTTTCTAAAATATTTCAGTAAAAAATAAAAACATGTCCTAGCAGATCAGAAAAAAGAAGCTCCAACTACACTTTACCTTGTATTCAAAAATCGTATAAACTGTAATAGAATAAAGTAGTAGGTACAGTAGGCGCTTATAACTCTCTAACCAGAACATGCGAGATGCGCGACACTTGCCTGTTACTGAGAGCTTCAACTTTTAAAAACTCACATCTTTATTCGAAAAAATATAGGTACTGCCCATATCAGATGAATAACGCAAACTTGTATTTTATTTAACACTATATTCCTTTTTCTGTATTTTATGAACCATTAGTTTTATCTAGAAAGAATTGCTTACCTATCCATCAGCAGGGTTCTCCCTGCTCTACATACCCGTTTACCTAACCTACCTGCCTAGTAAAATAAGAAAGCAACCAATCAAACTGTTGACCAACGAGAAAGTTTCGTTCGACCCAGTCGTGCACTTTATTTCATTTTTAAAACAAAATTGGAAAGAGAACTAACAAACTTGTGGATAAAAGTTAAATTTTGTTTTTATGAAATTCATTATTTTGTTTTTCGCCGCAGAGACAACGTAGTGCTTATCGAGATTTTGTTAATTTAATTTTAATAATTTAACATTGAAATAATAATAAATAAATAATACATCAAAAATATTCATTTGTTTGTACGAGTATGTATAGTACCTACTTATTTCATTTAATTAATTAATTTCAATTAATGTACCTATTACCTAAAGTTTAACATTTGTTTACATGTTGCGAACTTTGTTTTGAATAATGTAGTCAAACTTTGTACCTATACAGTATACATATTTCCAAATGTAGAGATCTTGTAGGCACCTAACAGTGTGGAAGTCATGACAAAATTCTGCAAAACAGACGAAAGAGTACAATAAACACCGGCATAAATGCAAACCCCTTAAAACCTGCTCCCAATTGAAGTACTCCTACATTTGCCTAGCTCCGCACCCTTTTCCGTTTAAGTAACAGAGGAAGAAATTTCCCGAAGAAATAAGTCATTCAGTTTAATTTCGATATTTCGCCTCAAGTTACATCGCGCGCACTGGCATCAGCATTCATCGTCCTTATTTACTCAAAATTGGACTTCCTCCACCAGCGAATGTTGATGGATCTAACCCTCTTATTCATTTTTTTTTTTATTTTCCTGTCCTCTATCACATCAATAATAGTCCTTCAGCGATGATTATGCGACGATGATGATGATTATGACGACGATGACATCTCCAGTTAATACAAAACGAATTTGAGAACCCCTTTCGATTGGTAGAGTCTAGAGGACTACCTATATAGGTTTAGTGAGCTCGTTCCTCCATGCGAACATTTCCACCGAGGCAGTAACGAACTGGCGAAAAGAGGAAGAAGGCACAGAAAACAACTTGCCGCTGAATTATAATGAAAAAAACATAAAAAAAAAAATAAAACGCTAGTCGACGAAGGATACGCCACCATTACAATGCGAAATTTATACGCAATGGATCCGCGCGTCATAGAATAGGAGGAGGAACTCGGCGCGGCGCTCTTTTGCGCGGGGGTGGTTTTTCCCAATCCTTGTTAGTTAAGGTGGATGCGCGCTCGTTAGCTTAACGAGCCTGATGGTTGATTCGATTATATTCCATAACACAGCATTAATGTTTATCCTTGTTCCCATATCCGACAGCGTAATGATGCCATCCCATCTCATTATTCATTCTGAGCGCTCATTCATTCATTTATTCGCTGTGAATAATTTTGTGTTTTGTTCTTCTTCATCTTCAGTTTTCCATTTTTTTTTTTTTCTCTTCCTTCCTTGGTGTTTTTCTCTTGCTCCCAATTGGAGATTTTTTTTTCCTATTTGGCCTGCTCCATTGTGTGCCGCATGGCGCGCAGCGTGTGTTCCTCTCTGTGGCCAGCCCCTCGAGCTTTTCGATTGCTGATGCTTGAGAAGTATCCTGACAGTGGAGTGTTCGGTGATACAGAGCTGAAGGAGTTTTTAATGCAGAAATTTGAATTTGTTTTCCTTTTGTTAATGTGATTACGAGTTGGTTCGGAATATTGTGATCACAAGTTGTAGCGAAACGCAATTAAACGTAAGCGAACATTTAAATGATTTCGCTTCGTTAGTGCAACGCACAGCACATGGATTGCAATAATTATGGGATGGGATGTAAGTACCTAGTACATAATTACTCGTATTTTGTTGAGAAGCTGCATTCGTCACACAATGTATGCGTAGGACAATTAATATTTTGTTTGGGAGAATTTTGTGTTTGGGATTGAAATTACTAAATCCAGTATAATGGAAGGATCGTTAACCAGCAGTGTTTTATGACGACCTCGACATAAACATGTGGGTTCTATATCAAAGATGTACTCGGGGAATTTAATTCTAAGTCCGAAAGTAAAACTTCATCGATTCGAAGGCTTACGAAACAAAAACAAAAAACGATATCGGTATTGGCAAAGCGGCTTTCGAAAGCCATCATAATTTATTTGACGTCCTACAGAAAGGACCCGTAATATTATATGTTTTATGCACGAACCGAAAAATTCGCCCAAGATAATGTAAGAGAAGCGGTGGGACAAAAACCCACATATGCCTAGTAAGAACAGCAACTTGAAGCTTTATTAAGTTCAATAGGTTCACGGTCCAAACAACGTCGAAAGGTTTTACGCAAATGGTTAATTAATCTGCTTTGAGGTAGCGAAGGAAACCCTGTCACCCACACACAAGGGACAGAGGTGCGTAGTTTAAGGCCAGTTTCAGAAGTTTTCCATATAAAAATCCCGAAGTTGTGTTCAACTTCGAGTGAATAAAATGGGCCTTAAGTGTTTAAACAACATTTCAGTCAGCAGCTTCTGAGTGGAGCCATATTTTGACAGATTGATAGGGAAAGGTGCTGTAGGTACCTTGGACCATTTGTCCAGTGCGAATTTCCACTAAACTATTTTGTTTTTCAATATTTCCATTCCCAATTTGCTGACACTGCGACCTGAAAGATGTATTGTATCAATGGGGAAAGGTTAATCTAAGAGACGTGCGACCTCCCTGATGAAGGTCAATAAGTCTGTAGAGATATGTATAGGTACAGGTACACCCTATACTCTCCACTCTCTCCCTCATTATTATTAGATAACGGGTGATTTTTTAGCTGGTTTGGTTTTCGCAACACTGGTTTTGACAGCTGACGTGTGTTTAGTACCTTGTGTCACTGTCAAACAGCTTCAGTTTGGTTTGCAATTTAACCATGGATCGTCTTACAAATGAACAACGCTTGCAAATTATTGAATTTTACTATCAAAATTCGTGCTCGGTTCGAAATGTTCATCCGCTTTTTTATCGAAAAATTGTGTTCAGCGATGAGGCTCATTTTTGGTTGAATGGGTACGTAAATAAGCAAAATTGCCGCATTTGGAGTGAAGATCAGCCAGAAGCATTGCAACAGCTACCAATGCATCCCGAAAAAGCCACTGTTTGGTGCGGTTTATGGGCCGGCGGCATTATTGGGCCATATTTCTTCAAAGATGATGCGAATCGCAGCGTTACTGTCAATGGTGAACGCTACCGAGCGATGATAACAAACTTTTTTTTGCCCGAAATGGAAGTTCTTGACTTGCATGATATGTGGTTTCAACAAGACGGTGCCACATGCCACACAGCACGCGAAACAATGGCGCAATTGCGAGGCGAGTTTGGTGAACAGTTAATTTCACGTTTCGGGCCGGTCAATTGGCCGCCTAGATCGTGCGATTTGACACCATTAGATTATTTTTTGTGGGGGTATGTCAAGGCTAATGTGTATAGGGACAAGCCCGCTTCGATTGACGCACTGGAAGCCAACATCCATGCATTCATTCGTGAGATACCGGCCGATATGTGTGAAAGAGTATGCCAAAATTGGACTCAGCGGATGGGCTACCTGAGACGCAGCCGCGGTCAACATTTGCATGAAATTATCTTTAAACATTAAATTGCAAGGTTCAAATAAATATTTCATTAATTTTTTCGAATTTTTTGTGTTTTTTTTTTTAAAAAGTTCTAAGCCTCTTAAAAAATCACCCGTTATAAGTTGCCTCATTGGTACTTAGCATTAAGCACATTAACTATTATTAAAGTTGTCATAGTAAGCAGAACAGAGTCTTTCATTTAAAGTCCCTCTCAGCTCATATACTCGCACAAGCATAATACAAAGTCCTTAGTGGCAGAGTGCGCTATATCTGCTGGTGTGCGAGTCCCCCATGAAAAACGAAATGTGTGGCTTCAACGCCACTTGCTGAGAATTTTCCAACTTTTCTTTTTTCGTAAACCAGGACGAATAAAACACACCAAAAATCATTGAAATCGGTTGAGCCGTTCGTGAGTTATAAAGTCACAACGCACTTACAACAATTTTATATATATTGAGAAGAGATGAAAAGCCGGGCAGTCACAGAAGATGTGTTCAGAGGATTCGACATCCTCCATACAGAATCTGCACTCTGTTTCCGGACAGTGGTTCATTTTGTTGAGGTGATATCTAAGGCCACAAAGACCTGTGAGGAAGCCCGCTTTCTTATATTTTCCTTATTGACTATAGGGATTTCTGTTGTAGGATCAAAGCGTAGATGATTGTTTTGATTGTCTTAGACCAGGGACATGTTCCCAGTATTCAAGGCGTATAGTTGTTTTTCCCAAACGTGAATTTTCCTTAGCGCAGTAGTCCAATTGACTGTGTAATAGGGTTCTGGTCCACATAGAAAGGATTCGGAACCAGCCCTAGATAGTTTGTTTGCATGTTCATTGCCTGCAATACCCTGATGACCCGGCACCCAAATAAGCATACTAAGCTTTTAGAATTTAGTGTCGGAACGCCATTGGTCGAACTTGCGCATTCAAGTATTTTTACTTCGAATAGCTTCCCGAAACTTTACTCCTTAACCATAGGGTCTGGGACGTTCCACTAAAGACTAAACTAACAACATGTAAGAACTTGTTGATAAGGAATTTTCCTATTCAAATTTCAAATAATTGTCAGTGCACCTGCTAATATTCAACTGAACGCGTCGTCAAGGAAAATTATAAAATGTATTTTCATTAGTTGAAAGTAATTTTTTCCATAAATACCACAGCCAAGATTCAAAATATTTCGAAAATCTATCGCGAATTCGTGTATGAAAACCAACCGACTTAACTGCCGTCAGATTTTCATAGCGGATGAAGAAAAATCCAAATTACATTATATACCTACGTTCTTTCGAAAAATGATTTAAAACATGTGGCTTTTCAATTTGGGCAGGCAAATGCCTAAAATATTCCGGGAAAATTGGTTTACTGAAAGCAAAGCTGGGGATGGGTGGCTAAGATGGCAGGCACCCAAGTATCTTTCTGCGGAAGCCTGAAGCGATTAGCTTGTCAAGAGCTATGAGCTTCCATAAGTCAAATGTCGGAGCTTTTTTTTTTCAAATTTATAAGGAATTGTTGGATCGATACAATTTTACGCTGGAATCACTGATGAAACTGGTGATTCGATATGTTCCGCCCAAAATATTAGCACAGAAAGGTGAGAAGCAAATCGGCAGCATTCCTACATCGGACGAGAGAAGACTTAACATCATAATGATTGCTCCAATTAATGCTGTTGAAAATCATGTGTCTCCAATGTTAATTTTCCCAAGAGTGTAGTTTAGAGAGCACATGCTAAATGGAACACCAGTAGGGACAATAGGAGGTACTAATCCCAGCGGCTGGTCGACGGAAGAAAATGTTTGTTAAGTATTTGAAGCACTTCATCGCGTTTGTTAAGCCATTAAATGAAAAAAGAAGTTTGTCTAATCATGGATAACCACGATACGCACATTTCAGTAGAAGCTATTACTCAGGCTAAAATGAATAATGTCATTTTACTGACACTTCCACCCCACACTTCTCATAAACTGCAGCCATTAGATCGGCGCCTATATGAAACGTTTTACAATCAAGCTGCAAATGAGTGGATGCTTAGCAACCCTGACGGGAAGCAAATAACCTTGTATGATGTTGCGCATATAGTGAGAAAAGCTTGCCCGATAGCTTTTTCAAACCAAAACATAACCAAAGGGTTCAAAATCAGCGAGTAGACCATTTCCTGACAAAAATAATTCCAATATATTTTCTGAAGTGCCGAATCTTGCAGTTCATTCTGCTGCTTCAATCGCTCCAGCTAACGAGCCACCCATATCAGGGGTAATATTGTCGCCCAAAGATATTCGACCGTTTCCGAAGGCCCCTTCCCTCAAGACAGATCAAATATAATAGAAAGTATTACAACAGTCGGTTCTCGATGAACAGATAAATAAAAACTTCACATGAATAACCCAAAAAAATCGTAAAATGTTTTACACTTCAACAGAATTCAATGTAACCCAAATTAGTGCTAATGTTTCCCAGGATTTTTTGATTAAACACTCAAATTAGTGTGAGTAAAAATTGTATAATTAGGTTGAATGTTAATAACTCACACTAGACACTACTCACTACCTCTGGATTCGAAAATGGTAAGAGATTTCCCAAAAAATAGAAGAAGAAATTCTTTCTTAGCTACATTACTTTTGGTGGCGCTTAACAATTCAGGGTGGACTACGGCCGCAACCAACAAGCCCCTTCAACCAGCTCGTTGGCTATCTGCCTCCAGTTACACACCAAGTTAGTTGAGGTCGCCCTAAAATTGTGCAAGAGCTATAATCAAATGAAACCAACGATATTGACTTAGTAAAAGGTGGTCCAACGATAATGCACGATTTTAATAGTCATACCTTAACGTCAAGGTTTTTGCCCAACTTAATCTGACATTTCTCTGTTTCAGTGTTTGACAAATTCAACCATCATGGAGAGGTACAGTATTGATCAGTGCGCTAAGATTGTTAAGGGCTCTTACAATAATTGGCGTTTGAATCAAAATGCACTTCGTGCGCTTCGTAATTTTGTTGGTCTGTATAATAAACCAAATGTGTCCACAATAAAATGAGAATTAACCAGTGATTATTGAAAAGCTGATGCATACACAAAGTGGGACTGTTTGGTGCGGTTTATAGGCTGGCGGCGTCGTCGGGCCGTACTTCTTCGAAAATGAGGTCGGCCAAAAGCAGTTACCGTGAATGGTGTTGGCTATCGCGAGATGATACCGGACTTCTTGTGGCCAGAAATTAAGAATATGGAGCACACAGCCAATGAACCAATGGCTTCATTGCGCGAGAAATTCAATGGCCGTGTTATCTTACATCGTGGCGATGTTAATTGGCCGCCACGATCATGTCATTTTTACTAGCTACGGTCTCTTCTAAATTCCGAGTAAAAGAAAATTGTTGGTTGCAGCTGCCCAAGTCAAACGAATTGGTGCTGCCCAAGTTTACATTTTTGTACATAGTATAAGCATAGGCAGTGGAAATGGAGTTCGTGCTGAGCTTTTACTACTTTTATCTGTCAATCTTTATGTTTTGCCCGAGTCGGAGGACTTCTGAAAAATTGTCCCTTGTTTCAAACCTTTTTCGACTTTCAAGTCGATGGAAAGGTGGTGTCTATCGATCTGAAATTCCTCGGTCTTTGCTAAGATTTCCCGGAGTATGAAAATTTGGTCGACTTTCCTGGTCTAAGAACTCACTGATATGGGAAGATCAGGTAATTGGCAAAAGGCTTTAGACATTCAAACAATACAGAGCCGACGAGATCTTATATGCGACATTGAAGAGATTTATTCCTCTGTGCAGTTGGCGCTGTTCAGAGCGTCTCCTTTCTTGTGGATGGGGCACACGATGGAGGTTCTATTGGACGGGCATGATTTCGTACCGAAAAACAAATTTACAGAACAGGTACATGCTTCTTACCGACTCATCTCCCGCTGCTTTGAAAAGGTAGACCTGTACGGCATCCGGCCTCGCGGCTTTTTTGAACTTTAGTTTGGATACCGCCGGGATACCTGGACGGATACAGACAGACTGAACAAATTAATTCTATGTTAACAAGAAAAAAGTTCAATCTAAACTCTTGAAACTTTGAAACCACATATGTAGTGAAGCCTTTCATAAAACTTGTTTTTGACTGAAAAAATTTCAGAAAATTAGCGTTTAGATGGCTAAATTTAACAGAATATTTTCCAAATCGTGTCTAACCTTCGTTCTCAAAGCATTGCTCCCAACTGAGTAAGTATGTCCATCGACTGCGCACAACTTAAAATCGATTCTTATAAATTATATAATTACCCCCAAGTCAAGACACAGTCCTTAGTCCCAACCCCGTATCGGACATCTACTCAAACACCCAATCGTTCGAACGAAATATTAACTCTTGCCGCCAGCATAGCTATTAATCTTCAAGTTCTCAGTTCATAAGATATCTCGAACTTGAGATCCACCATTTCAATTGCGTGCACGTAATTACAATTTAAAGTCCTGCTGTGCGCCCTAAGCCTGTCAAATCAAATTATGGTTTTGCACTTATGACGTCTCTCATGTTTGTGCAGATATATAGAACGCACATATTATAATATCTACTCGTACTTTCTTCCCCCTACAATTGTCGCAATGGCTCTTACTTCAAAATGAAAACTTCAAGTGAATATTTCATCTCGAGAATTTCATTTATTATGACAGGGGTGGACTCGCAAGAACCCTTACGAACAGGGCCTCATGTCACTTTTACCCAGCAGGGTGCCATAAATATGGCCAACTCGTATACACTTGTTGCCCAATGCGATGACGATTACGAATTGAGACCCTGAAATACGATGATGTCCTTTGTAATTGCAATTACTAAAGGACGGCCGAAAAAAAATAACGCGAGCATGCAAAATAGAATGGCAGCGTAGTCCTAGTCCCTTTTGTGTGTTTCATTCATGCATGTACTCGAGATTTCGAGTGCACAAGTCTGCGATGTCTGCCTCAATTTGGCGTAAATGACGGGATGGCAAAATGGCGTGCAACCGACATAAACGAAGCGCGTGTTTTATGCTTCCACGGATGCCAAATTGAAAGTCTTTTAATATTTTGTTTTAATTACTTTTGCAGAGGAATGAAAAAAACTGATTTTAACTTTTATTTGTACAATCAAACCTCTAGTTGCATGCATCACAACTTTGACTCATTTGCATATATGAAAACGGAGGTAAATTCATTCTCCTCTGTAATTTCGTTAATTGTTCTTCAGAGCGTACTTTTTAGCGGTTCTTTTGCAATAGAAACGAAAAAAAAAAACCTTTTGTTCGGAGCTATCCATTCATATGTCAAAGCAAAAGCAACTGATGGCGACGTCGACGAGACGATGGTTTAGCATCACTTTGAAGTCGTTTAACATGTGAAAAAGTAACTGATGTAGGTGGGTGTGCAACACCCTCTGACTGGGACAGCTTTTCACAGCCTTTTGTGCAACCACCACCGGAACTGTCGGCAATCCAGCGATCTTTTTGAAAGCAGACGCTGTTTTTTTTCCAACTGATTTGATATTCAAAATTTGGAAACACCTCGCTAAATAAGAAAGCGTAAAATGATATTTTTTGTAGGCCCCCTAACGCATGTGTATAATTAAAATGAAATAGCTGTGGGTTTTGGGAAATATCAAATGATTTATGCAAAACTCTGACTTTGTGCGTATAACGAGGCCTCGTTATTGCAGTCATTTCTTTATTTCAATTGATTTCGTAGCTTTGAAGAAGAACTCACGGATAATGACTGCATAAAGTGTGGATGTTTTATATTCTTGGGGCAAATGTTCGTAATACAAAATTTGTTTAATCAGATTCAAATGGAATTGGAAATGTGACCAGTCAGACCAGACGCAGTCTTGTCAAAAAGAATTTTCAATTTGGTTGAGCATTTGCTTTGTTTGTTTTAAAAATCATCCCTCTGAATTAAGTAAAGAATAAAAATGTTGAATAAAACTGTCCTTATCTACTTTTTATGATCTTACGTAAGAAATATACTAAACAAAGAGCGAAGGTTGACGACATAAGGAGCGAGCGTATGACTATAAACTTAGGAATACCACAGGGTACTGCCGTACCTCCGTTTCTCTTTCCAGTATGCATTGTTCATTCACTGAAAATAAAATACCAGGTAATATTGACAAAACTCTTTTGTAAAATTTCAACGAAAATAGTTTTGTTGAACTGAAAAAAAAATTGTTGTCATGATAAATGGAATTTATCAATACAACTTAAGTTTTATCAATTTGAACGATATTTTGTCAAACGGATAAAATATTTACTAAAACCCTACTTTGTCAGATTAACAAAACACAGTTTTCAGCTTAATAAATCGATATCCTATCAATTGAACAAATTTATTGTTGAATTAACAAAGTTTTTGTTATATCTATAAAAACAGAACCAAAAATCACTTTTGTAAATGTTTGTCAAATGGACAAAACTTATGCAAAATGTTTGTTAACCAAACAAAATACAGATTACCAATATTACAAAACATTTTGTTGAAATGAAAAAAAAAAAATGTTTGTAGATATGACAGAAATTTTGTTGAATTGATAACACACGTGTTGAATCAACAAAAATAAATTTTAATCTTCCAATCCTTTGAATACAATGCTATTGATGGCGTCATTTGTATTTCACACCCGAAGTATTAGGTACAGAGAATTTTTTAGTGCGCATAAAGGTAACCGGTGGAAGTGAATTAAATATTTATTTAAAAGGTAAGTGAAAGAATTTCGTGCATTGAAGATAAAACAGCTGCACATACAGCCAAGGAAAAACATGTCCAGCCAAGCCAGACCAAGTTGTGTACCTACAAGTTATGGTTAAATGGAGAGCTTATAAGCGACCTCTTGGATACAAATTGGTAAGAATTTCAAAGAATTTGATAATATAGGATGTTATAATTCGCAAGTTTATTTTTATAATAATTTAAATAGATCAACATTGACTGCAACACTATGCTCCCGGATTCTGCAGATTTCGAGATGGTATGTGCTGTAAAATACGATCGAATAATGGAATTGCTTTAGTCCAAACTAAAAGACGAAGCAAACATAGCGACATTAAAGGAGATGAATAAATCTGTAACTGTATCAGATAGTAAGTATGATATTATACCTTATTAAATAATTAAAAATTGATTCATCGACCAAACCTTTGTTAGATGCTCGAATATACTCGTATATTACAACAAACGCATTTTTTTTTTCTTTTTCTAAATAGATGGCCGATTTGCCACCTTGTTTTATTTGCTGCATGCGGTTTTTATACCAACCAGCAAGTCAGTGACCAACGAAGGCGGAAAGAGGGTCCACAATGCCAGAATGCCTTTATGGTCAATGGAAAGACGTTAGACGAGGTGAAAGGAACATTAACAAGGACGCAGGAAAAAAAATCCATCCAGCCACTTAAACTAATTATTGGAACTGTTGTAAACCCCATTGATAGGTATATTAGTTTATTTCGATGGCATAAAATACAATTTTTTTCAACGTTGCAAGCAATTAATACATATGCTTTCAAATATTCCACGTATTCAATTTAGAATATCCCTTACCTGCTTCCCTCGTTTGGCGATTTACACAAAAATTATTTTACAACGTAAAAACAAAGTTTGACATTTTGTATTAATTTAAATTAAATTAAAAATTAGTACTAACATAATTTTATGAATGAATTTAATGTGTACTATTACTTTTTTTTAATAAATCGAGTTATTGAACTTAACTATTTGTTCTGTATCATTTATTAATACCTAATCTATTTTACAAGGGTATTTTGAATATAATTTCTTTATTTAAAATTGACAGATTAATTCTATTCACTCAACAATTTTGTTGTTGAATCAACAAATTAAAATGCTGGAGCTGACAAAATGTTGCTATGTAAACAACAATCTGTTTATAGGTTCAACAAAATACATAGGCAGTGCTAACAAATTATTCTGTTACAATCAACAATATTTGGTGTTGATTTAACAAAATACAATAACCGAATTGACAAATTTTTTTTGTTAATTTGACAAAAATATAGTGACCGAATTGATAAATTTCTTAGTAAAAGCAACAGTTAATTGTTGATTTGACAAAACAACAATGGTAGAATTTATATTTTATATTTATATTTTTATACGCACAAGAAGCGATTTTTGTTAACACAATAATTTTTTTGTTATCACAACAAAAGTTTTAAGACAATATAAAACTTACTAATATTTTGTCAATCTAATAGAAGCATTTTGTTGGACGTATATTGACAAACAAATTGTTGAATCAAGCCTCATTTTTATCAAATATACCAGGTTTTATTTTCAGATGTAGGTTCAGATCCTGTAGGTTTCGCATACAGCTCGGTCAGTGGAATTGATTATATTTTCAATACCAATAATTTTACCTATACAATTCAAGATTAAACTGACGATCACTACAAAGTGGTATAAGACTAAGCGATTGTTTGTTTGAATGTTGCTTTAAATCGAAGTTTGTGGAACAACACTAAAAACAAATGCAACCAAATAATGAGTTTGACATTAACAGTGACCATACGGGAAAAGTCAGAAGATAGTTTCATTAAACGTTCGTTCAAGTTCCACTGTAAGACATTCACGGGTTTAACTAAACCAAAGTTAAAACTTTGACTGTAAAAATGAAGTTAGTTTTCTGCCTAGCTTAGTTATTAACTCTGAGACTACGATTACGATTTTTAGTCTATTGTTTCTTCTTGATTTAGATGTGAATGCCAAAAATTTAACCCAATTTAAAAAAGGGACGTTTAGTATCTAATCCAGTTAATACATTTTCTGAAACATAATTATTTCCGAGAACACTGCAGAAAAGGCGAAACACAATAGAAATTGTATATGGAAGTCATGGAAGCATATAGGTAGGTGCAGCGGAAAGGACTTGAAATCGCTTTAAAATTTGTTCCGTACCCAAAGGGAAAAAAAAACGGAAACTTATTAGTTTCGCTCGGATGTCTCTCCGTCTGTCTGTCTGTCTGTCCGAACCCACTAAGCCAATTTTGTTACCAGGTCTATCTCAAGAACCGATTGACATAGGAGGCTAAAATTTACACACAACATCCGGTATAACCTCTAGTTAAACGACAAATACCAATGGAAGTATAACATAGATTGGTTTTCGAGTAATTAGTCTTCTAGTGAAAAAAATATTTTCATTCGCCCAAAAAACGGTTTATTTCTTGATTCACAAAAAAATACATAAATTCCTTTTTTGGAGATCATATATTCTTAGCTATATATGTGCTGAATAATGTTTTGCCCAAAAGTTAATAGTTTACAAGATATTAAAAAAAAAAATTTAATAATAAAAATCCCTTTTGCGGTTCTCACACATAACAAATCTCAAGTCTCAACTACGCAGTTGTACACAATTGACCCCATTAAAGACAGAAGAGAGTCACTGGTGGTATGCACTATATTAGCCGTGTTTTATTATCAGCGTGATCTGATCCGAATCAGATCACGAAAATAAAACAATACGGATCATAGACGAGTTGTGGCAACAGTTGCTTTCAAAAGACGACCATGCCACCAGCCATATTGCAAACATTCGGTACAACGACATTTCAGTTGCTTGTCGGGGGTGTTGCCATATCAATCAAATTAATCATTTTTAATTTTTGAAGGCGAGCGTTTTTTAAGAACTTATTTAAAGTGTTTACAATCAGTTCGAAATATAATGAACACCGCAGTTTACACATCTGGTCCACTTAGATTGGATTAATTCTTAGAAAAAGCATTATGCTTTTCATAATATTACCATAATTCTCTCTCTGCACACACACAAAATACGTTTGATTGTTAAAATCGTCACTTCACGTAAATTTAAAGCTTTATGTCCAAAAAACTCTGCGAAAACAGTTGCAGTTATAAAATAGTTTAAATTTATGCAGCCTGCTAGTTTACATTTTTCATTAGATATTCCGAGATTTTCTGGACATTTGTACCTGATTTGTAATTTATGTAAAAACAAAAAACAACTCTCACCTTTCTGCCGGAAAACTTGTGAAACAATTATTATTATTTACGAACTGCGACACATTTCATAAACATTTTTTGTTAAACATTTACTCAACAAATTATGGAAAATTTCGCTGGGCTTGTCATACCTTTACAGAATTAAAAAGCAAAATCTCCAAGGACGGGAAATTTATTGGATGTAAAAAAATGCTGATTTATTTTTTGAGCTATGAAGAGTATTGAATTTTTTAGTCTGGCAACGTGACTGTGTGGCTAACTTTTACAGGCACACCAACATTCAAGAAAGAAACAAACAGCGCCAAACAGCGCTGCGAACAATAGTAGAAATAATTTTCAGATCATGGTTCATGATCTCGATGAGAAGCAGGATCATATGCTGTTGTTGTAAGTGCATGTAAATCGATGATCTATATAGATCATGATGGCTGATAATAAAAAAAAGGGCTATTATAAATTATAATTTAATGTACCTAACCTACTATAATTTCGCCGAATTTTTGACACTCGCATTAAAAAGGAAAGGAAAGAGAAAATACAGCACATTACTAAGAGAGAGTTACCGAATTAAGGGACACAGCACACAGATACTGAAATGGGAAATTGGTGAGGATTGTTTAGGTAGCAATTAACCAATTTGGGTTTCTTTTCTGAATTTCACACAATGAGATTCATTTATCATGTGCGAGTAATTTTTGTGAGTAAAAATAGTAAGTAAGCGAATTAAACTAAATTGTGATGAATTCACGAACAGGGGAAAGATTTGAAATAATATCTGATGTGTTGGACTTTAGCCAAATACGGAACCTTCGGTGCGCGAGTGACACTCGCACTTGGCCGATTTTTATGTTTCGTTTCATTTGGTGTGTGTAGCGCAATAAGAAAGTAGGCAATTATCGACAACGATGCTGATTCGCAACAGTTGCATCGTTTTGAAAGAAATACGGAACAATTATTCCACTAACCCATAAACCATACCAAACAGTCAGTTTTTGTGGATTAGTTGGCGCAACGCAGGTCTGTACGGATACGGACACTTCGCCTGACTTCTCACAACCATTCGTTTTGGGTGAGTTTTTAGTTTTTGGAACGAATGGAGGGATCTTCAATTATATGCCGATTCCATAACGGCCGATTGAGAAGCTCTTTCAAGACAATTATTCTCTCGGATGTTTGCAAGACGTTTGCGAGAGGTGGCGCTGTGAAAAAAAAACCCTGAATTGAAAAAAAACCCTCACATACACTTGAGGATTATCATCAATCCAAATACGGTAGTCTATTAATGTTGAAATGCCAAACCAAACTAAAAATAAATCACTTGACAGCTGATAAAATGGCCACCAGTTAAAATAAAGTTGCCAACTTTAAGTTATATACCTCTGAAAAACACCCTCTATATTGAAAAGGAGCAGCAACCAAATACATTACATTATATGCATGAAATTAAAAAGGTATTTTCAATTAAAATCAACTCTTCGCAAAGTATCTGTACATCAAAAGTAAAAACTCCTTCAATCCCCGCAGGGCTCACTCTCTCTCGCTCACATTAAGCCCAAACGAAAACAAAGCTAGCGCCATTATATCATCTGTGGCATTAATATATTATTCTCTCGAACCAATGTTCATTACGTGCACGGCAAAGTGTAAAAAAATTTCAAATATTACACTGTGGAACTCCCATTCCATAAATGGAGTCTCTCACTGTGGCATATCCTTTCAGAGCCGTGGATGGGGAAGGAAATATAAAAAATTCATAATGACATCCTTTGATCTACGCTCAACAAATAGGATACGTTCCCGTAGGGAGTTCTGGTACTTCCATTCCCATTCAGAGTTTGCTCTCTCCCAGCCACCGTTCTCGTTACGTTTTTGACTGTTATCTTACAAGGAATAAATGAGAAGATGGTTGGTTGGTTACAACGAGCGAAGTATTACCATTTACCTCACTCTGCAGACCATGCTCGGTGAGGTTGTAAAAAATATTCAAATCTGCCAAAGCTTGTGAAAAATGGAACGCACACACACCGAACCAGGCATCACTCGACTTTTTTGCGCACACAAAAGGACTCATTTTGTTTTTTACAAATATGTATTTTTTCCTTACTTCGCTTTGCACCCAAAGGATGTTACTTCTGTGCATCGCATCCATTTGCCTTTTCTCCCCCACTTTGGGTCCTTATTTGATGATTATGGTGATCATCAGTGCGAGTCCTGTTCTGCTTCAAATGGGCACAAAAAAAAAGGAAAAAAAACTGAATGAAATTATGAGGAAATATGAGTAAACGATGCTACGTTGTTGTAAAGGTGGTCTGAGGCCGTGCTGAGGAGCTGGAGGACATCTATCTGTTTGCCTTGTTCGTTGCTTAAATGCAGAAAGTCCTGCCTTCGTTAACAGAGCGTGAAAATGAATGTGAGCGTGAGGTGCGGCGGATATATGCAATGCAATCATTATTCCTTGCCAACAGAAATAAACGCAGAAAATATGTGAGACAAATTCTTCATAATTTTTTGTCATTTCCTTTGTGCGGGTTACGATATGTGATGCATATGTAGAGAATCTATCCTTTCAGCACAATTTTGCATATATCAGCAGAGTGATTTTCACTGCACAATTTCTGATTTTCTTTGTAAGCATTTGAGGTGTGTCGTGTGTTCTCTTTGGGAAAAGTACGACGATCGTGACGAGGAAGACATAATCATTTAACGCATCCTGATGAGAATTCTTTTGCTCGCGCTGCAGTGCAGAGATTGGAAGTAGCGCTTACCGTGTGCACTTTCGAAATAATTATCATTATTTATGGATTTGTGTGCAGTTGAGTGAGGGACTCGTGGATGACTGGATTTTGATTACGCCGACCAAAAAGGATAATGGAAGGTGATTTGCAAACACGTTTTTTTCTGGCAGGAGAGTATTTTCATTGTACAGTCCTATAGGAAGAATTTTATTCCTTTGATTAAAATTGCAAGTCTTTGAGCAGAAACGTGTTTTCAATTTTCAATCAGACTCTTCAGATCTTTTGATGTGTGTTCATTCGGGGGAAGTGTTAGAAAATATTTCTGAGGTATAGTCACCTGTATATATTTCAATTTCCAAATGTTAACTTTTACAATTTTAAAGGCTTTAAGTCTATATGTAAAATATATCAAAGAAATCAATAAATAAAATGAAATGAAATAATGACTGTAGCACTATGAGGGAGTTGCTGGCAATTTATGAAAAGGAAAATTGTGCTGTGTTTAGTGGTTGTAGGAAATAAAAAAGTCGATAGGTAACCTAGTGGAAAATGTTTGGGATCCTGCGAGTTATGGCCGTTTTAAGTATATGTTTTTATGGCGACAATATGGTAAAGCAATTAAAACAATCAACAACTATATTTATCATATAAAACTGCAGGAAGATGACAGCTCGCGTTAAAGAAGATACATAATAGATAGATATATGGATAGACTAGCTGACCCGTGCTCGCCTTGCTTCGCCAGAATTCCACATCTCAAATTTAAAACAAAATAATTGGAGAGAAAAAGAATTATATCCATGGTTTAGCTTATATAAGTTTATAAGTGAAGTGTAGCCAGAAAGAGAGGACACAATAACTTAGTTTTATAATAGTAGGGATAGGTATAGAGACTAATTAAAAAAGATTAAGAGAGAACAACGCATAAAAGATGCATAAAACATAGAAAGAAAAAAAAAGTTTATTCAAAAACCAAAAAACACAACTAACTAAAAAAATATTAACCAGACACTTATACTAGGTATATACACAGAAAAAATATTGTAATGCCAACAATTTTCGTTGGTTAAACTGAACCCAAATATCAAAATTTTCGATTTAAGAATTATATTGTTGGCAATATTCTAAGAGAATAGTTGTGGCAAGCATATTATTCTTAATCTGAATATTTGATTCTTGAAAACTTAAAAAACGAGTTCTTCTTATAAGAAATGATTGTTAAAGCATGAACTTTTTGCTTTTAATTTTTTAAAAATCTCAAAATTTTTTTTCTGAGTGTACCTACAAGCTACAATAGCTACATAGTACAAAGAAAGAAGGAGAGAAGAAAAAAAAATGATAAACGGGTCCACTCTTCACTTGTGGGCTGTTGATTGCAATGACCTACGCATATCTGTGAAATATGTAAGTCTCAAATAATTACATTTTTTCTTATAACTTCTGTTATACGAATGTCCGCCGGGGCTACTCACGGTTAGACGGATCCGGTGTGAGTAGTAGAAGTAGAACTCAATTTCTGGTAATATAAAATTTTGTGTGCATGCAGCATGTGACTCTCTTTTCTCTACTCTCGAAAGTCGCAATCCCATTCACCTCAAATATGAGATATGACTTCACTATCACTCACTCAAAAAGAAACCACCACTGAGATCGATTTGAAAATCTTGGTCAATTAACAAATCAATAAAAAAAGGAATTTCGCAAAGGATTTGTTAATATTGCTCAGCTAATATAGCAAATAGAAACTAAATTTTGGACTCAAAAGATAAGCGTTTTAGAAATCTAAAATCTGGAATTAATTCGATTTAAATAGACGAAAGAGAAGTTTACTTTTGTTGTGGTCAAAGTCTAATTAATGAATTTCTTTGACTTGCACAAAATCAAATATTTTTAAACACACGAACTTGCTCCTCATAAAAACCTAGTATATAAAAAAAAAAAATTAAAATCCATTCACCGTTTGTTGTGTAGCTTCCGACAAAAAAATACTGACTTTGTTTTATATTATTAGGGATTAGGGATAGCTAAGATTCTTTATCACAACTTTATTTATTAAATTAAAAAGAAAAAAGAAAGCCGACTGCCATGGATTGACCTTAATCTAAACTAAAAATAGTAAGGTAAGCAAAGTTATTTAGAATGCTTCTACATAAATTTCAGTACATAATGTATATTATAAGAGAAAACCAAGAAAGAAGAAGAAGTCTAGAATACTACAGAATAGAATTTAAAATAATAACATTTTTACATAAATGTAATCAATCAAAATAAAAAATGTTGACAAAAATGAACGTGATTATAATACTACCATCCAACCATTAAATTTAACTAGTATCGCTTGTGGTCGAAAATCCACCATACCTTTTATAAGTAGATATGTTTACTAAAAAACGTACTACAATTATTCCCGTTATTTATTTATGTTTTTTATAGACGAAACGAAAAGAGCGACATCTATAATATATCGAAATAAATTGCACCAATGGGTCGCACGAAACTTTCTCGTTTAGGGTATCCATATGGACATGGAATCCCTCATTTCTGAGTATGTTCAGCAGTTCATTTACAACGATGAACCATAGCAGGGATGCATCTGTACATTTGGAAATGTTTGGTGTTATCAAAAGCTTCTGCGATGTAAAGAATTTGAGGAATTTCTCGATTCTGGTGGCGAATACCTAAAGAGCATTGCCGATTTTCCTGATTAATAGGCATATTAGTTTGTGCAATCAGTTTTTGTGAAATATTTATAGCACGCCACTATTAGAATTTTTTGAGAAAAACTGAGTTCGGGATCTTATTAAGAATACTTATATTATCTTTTGTATGTATTTTGGTCAAAATCGTTAGAGCGGTTTTTGTAAATTTTGCCGGACAAAACAGTACCAAATATTGAAATGTTTAATTTGAAAAACACTATTGCGTAACTATTTAGTTGAAAACCGATTATAAGTTATTGTTCGGGATGTAAGCATAAGCATTAGGTACCTACTTCGTATTTAAGGTTTTATCGAAATCGAAGATGGGGTTTTCGAGATATGAACAGTTTTTAAAATTAGCGTTTTCGGCGCTTCGAAGTGAAAATTAAGGACACAATAACAAAACATCTTTCCATTTTCCGGTAATCTGATAAAAACTAAATTTTAAAACAATGACTTTTTCAAAAATCCATTTTACGATAATATAGAGAAAAACAGAGTTTTCTTTTAAGTTGTGAATGACCACATACCTTGAAATTAATTTTCGTTTCAATCGTATAGACCGTTTTCAAGATATGTCGAAATTTCAAAAGTACCGTTGTTCGAATTTGTAGCCAAAAACTGGGTACGCAGTCATGGTAACCTCACCTACTTAAGCTTAAATATCAATTTTGGTTGAAATTGTTAAAGCCGTTTTCGATCAAATCAAACTGGTACGAAAATTTTATATGGGAAGTACCATTAATATTGAGGTCAACTTGCAAAAAAAAAAAAAACGCTCACGAACAAAAAACTCCAAATCCGAAGTTTGAACGTAATCCGGGAAGCCGTTTAGGATTTAGGCCTGTGGATGGATGGACGGACAGACCAGACAGAATTTTGCGACCCACTTTTTTGAGTTCCTCTATCATCGTAATATCAGAATTGATTAATATCTGGGGCTCGAAATTTTGTACGAAACTAATATCTTTCTCTTACTACGTAGTGGAGAAAGTTAAAAAATACCTACGTAAATGACCTGATCCATTCGAAACAGACTCTAATCTAAGATGATTTATAAATATTTAAATAGGTACGTTACTGTGGTAATATGGTGGTGACAAATAATAAATAATTTCCCTAAACAAATTTCTTACAATTATTGCTCATTTTTAGGGGCAGGAAAATTGCATACCTTTATGGGCAAATGATTCTCTCCAACAGGTTCTAATCTAAGATGATAAAATGCGTTACTATAGAAACATGACGGCGACAAATTGATTGTCACCAAAATCCTTTTAGTACCTGTTTTGTATGGGGAAGTCTTAACTTAATTTTACCAGTCTTAATGGCGACATATACCCACGATTTTGTGTTTGTGCACATCCATGGCACAGCACCTTTCAAATAAGATAAGTTTCATTCTCCTCATTTCATATTAAATGCCAAAAAAGCGTACGGAAAGCTTGGATGTTCACGTATTAATATAATGATGATGATATCAAGCAATTTCAAAACTTCGATAGAAGAATAACTCGATAATATTACCCGACGAGTACTGAACATTCACAGCTGACAACGAAATTGCAGTATCAAAGTAACTTGTTAATTTTTCCATTTCGTCCACTCGCTTAACTGCAGCAAAACCTGGGAGAAGAGCTTGAAACGATTGTAGAACGACTTCCTTGACCATGAACCTGTCCGTAAGATTTTGCATTAACGAATCTATGCAAGGAATTAGTATAGACACTCTAAAATAGGCTTCAGTAGAAGAGGTTTCTAGATTTGATTTTATATTAGAAAATTTTAGTTTTTATTCTTTTGTTAAAATTTTTGGGATTGGCTTCAGCCCCTCAACCCCCTACGTGCCTGCCTGGCCAAAATTTGATCTAGTTGCGCCACGAGCGTTCGTTGTGCCATAAAGGACATTGTGATTTTTCCTTCTAAAAATAATTAGAATAAAACGAACCAGAGACCAAGATGGTCGTGAGTTGTCCCGGGATTGGATTGTTTAAAAAGAATAAATTTGTCCCGCGAATGTATTGTTCAATAAAATTAAGCTTAACTAAATTCGTGTGATGTCTGTATATCTATCATTTCATATTAAATACCAAAAAAGCGTACGGAAAGCTCGAATGTTCACGTATTAATATAATGATTTTCTGAAAAATTACTTTTATTGAGTTATGACATTGTTTTAAATGGTGGTAAATCACCAAATATTTTTTTCTGCAATTTCTGATTGTAAGTGGTGTTTGAGAAATCGCCCTATTGAAGTGGTAAATTGCACAAAACAATGCCACAATTCACTACGAATGGAAAAAGCTCGAATTAATACTTCTAATCGTAAAATTCAACAAGCCGAATTTGATATTAATCGACGTTTTCAATGGCAATTTGCAAATCATTCGAAATTACTACTGAGGAGTACTTTAATGAATTTTACAGATTTCCACAACATCTTTGTTTGAATCTAATGAATTTAAGTCATTTATGTATTCACGGTTTTTGAAGCCCTTTGTTGTCGCATTTTTTTTTTACTCCAGTGTCATAATTAATTTAATTAATAATTTTTTGGCGCAACAGGTCCGTAGGGAACCTAGGCCTAGCTTCTCGCAACCATTCGTTTTGTGTGAGTTTTCATTTTTGGAACGAATGGAAGGGATCTACAATTTTATGCTGATTCCGAACGGCTAATTGAGAAGCTCTTTCATGACAGTTATACTCTCGGATGTTTGTCAGACGTTCGCGAGAGGTGGCGCAGTGAAAAAACCCTGAGTTGGAAATTGGGTTTTTGCGGGATTCGAACCTGAACCCCTCGCTTAGTAGTCCAACACACTAACCACTAAGCCACTACGTCTACTTACTCCAGTGTCACAGAACGAAAATGAACCCCCTTGTTTGGCTAATAAGTTTGTTCTGTTAAAAAATCATGTTAAGGAGAAATAATTCGCCGAGTATTATACTTTTTGTGTTCAGATTAATATGGCGAAATAACGTATAGAATGAGAGCTGCACAGCTAACACAGGTTGGTAGAGTGTCGGCCCATCAGGGACTAAGGTTCTTTTTTTAATAACTGGATCTGTTCAGTTTAACATACAGTGAATGACCCTTGCATCGAACATCGCAAGACACCGAAGATATTTCTGGAGTCATGTAGAGAACTTCAGGTTCCATTTTATTGGATTTATGTATAGTACGTTGGACGCATTGAAAAATTGCAGAACTAATCGAACAAAAGTATGTGCCATGTTTGGTCTCGGTGACTGTTGTCTTCCTTTAAGTTGACTAATAAGCCCCTATTTGTGTCTAAGGTCTACCTCTGAAATAAGGTCTCGCAGGAAACATAACATTTTTGAGAACCCTGAGCCGAACACTAAAATGTAGACAAGACAACCTTCCAGATATTGTTAGGAAAAACCATAACCATACCATACAAATATGTCACATGATGATTAACTTTACCCCCCTTGCTAACTAAATATGCCGCACTTCCAAGTAAATGAGCGTCTAAATTTGACACCCTTATACCAGCGGCAGAAGTCGCGTGTCACTTGGAAAAAATATCTAGTGCAAAATTAATGAGTCACATGATACGCCTTTCACTTTCAAAGATAATCCCAGCAGCACCTTACTAAGAAAATAATTGTCATCAATTTCTTCCGTAGCTGTTAGCCTAACAAACACAAAAACGAAAAACCAGCAGTCCTCCTCCCTTGTCAAAGGATTATGACAATTTTCCCACCATCACTTTGCCATCACTGTATAGCAGGGAGCAAGAGGAAAATTATTAATGATTCAGTTATTGAATGTCACAAAAGTAAGAAATTGGAATAGCAGCGGGGGATGGACGTTGTGGGACAAGAAAAAAAAAACTCGCTGATAACAAGGAAACATCCTTGCAAAGTAGAGAAAAAAGAAGTGCGTGCGCAAAGTGTCCGTTAGCCTTGGTCCTCTGTTTGGATTTTCCACTTGAATACAGCTAAACTACCAGCAAAAGAGTGGTGCTCTTGCCATCGCTGGCCTCTGCACAGGCACACCTTTTATCCTTTCTTTCCTTTCCTCTGTCGTCGCCAGGACGTTAGTGAAATATTCTCCATTGTCAATGTCTTCTTCCTTCCATTTGCTTTGATTGTATAATGCAACGAATTGATTCAATTTAATACTGCCGCATTATACATAATAATCACAATAACGATAATAAGGATTGTTCAAGTGGAAAACAAGTCCTTTCTTTCGGTGTGAATGGGCAAAGAAAAAATTGTTACGAATAAAGAATTATCCTATGATCGATTTGAATAAGATTTTATCTCTTTTATCCAGTCCATTAGATCTGTTAACAAGAGAATCGGGTGCGGCTTAGTGTGAGTTGTGTGATGTCGTATGCATAATGCTTAAATTGAAATTGTCTATCTAGACGATGTCTTTGAGAAGATTTGTTACACGAGACTGAATGTGACTGTATTTGATCAGTACTAAGTGGGGCTTTTACGAAATTCAACTGCATCACAAAAATTGTGCTCTCATATGCAAGAAAAAGACACGCGTGTGTCTGTGTAGGTTATATGAAACACAAATCCAATCCCAATAAACTCGAATACTTGTCGGATGGTGTCTGTTCTGATTAGGTATAAGAAGGTGAAACTTATAATAATCTTATCGGCGAAATTATGCACAAGGGTATAAGGCCCCAAAAGTTTTGAATGTAATTTTGCATCATGCGAACATACCTTAATATATAAAATTGGAAACATGAGACGACCAAAAAATAACTCCTAAGTCCTAACAAGGCACCAAACATAAAAACGAGTACAATATTCTGCATGGCTTGTAACTAAGCTTGCCGAGAAATTGGGCCAAGGCCAGCAATAAAATTTGAAAGTTAGATTCTCCTAATGTCCTGATAGCGGGTGTGGCATGTAATAACTGAGTACTAGAAATATATTTTGTTTTATATCAGAAAAATTTAATCTAAGAGCAGTCCTTTCTAATTGCAAGGAACATAGAACATGTCCGAACATAGAATATTTTTGGAAAAATAAATATTTTATTTATTGACACATTTAGAGAACGACGAAAAATTATGTATTTTTTTGTAAGACTTAAAAGCTAATAAATAGCAGCTTCTCTTGATCAATGGGGCTTAGTAGAATATGGACGGGTTATTTTTCCACCCATTCAGACGACTTGCTTAGGGTGACCAGATGCAAGCCCAACAAAAAGAAGACATATTCAAAAATCTCAAATGAAAAATTGAAGAACAAAAAACAGCAACCAAGTCAACAAATAATATGATAGATAGATAATTTATTTTGTAATAACATTTTTAGATTTATTTTAGGTATCGTACAGTATACTATTACAAATTTCACATTTATACCGCAGTATTGCCAGCTTTTATTTGAAAAATGTTGGAGTTAAAAATATCGAACTCATATATGAAGAAGAAGATCCAAAAAGTCCCTTGTGATTAAATTGTTTTTAAAGACGGACAATATTAGATAAAAAAAAAAACACAAACAAAACATACAACATACGACATACCGCATACCTGTATACTTTGGATAGTGTGTTTTCATATTCATGTACGTTGGTACGCACTTCAAGTGAAATTCAATTTCCATACAAATTTTTCACTGCGAAGTGTCAAATTAACATTCCACATACAAATTTCACTAGGCAGTACGCAGTTCGAGTGGAATATAGCGCTTCCAAAACTGAGTTTAATGTGGCAATACTAAAATCTGTCCACAGCTATTTCACTTGGTTTTTATTGTCCGTCGCATTAATTTCCTTAATATTCAGCGTGAATAACGATTAGTAGGAAAGCGGTTTAGAAATTTATTGGAATTTCAGATGTGTCCTTAAGAGAATAATAAGTTTTTCACACTAGTAAAATATTTTTTTTTATTGAATATAGTGCGATAATGTTAGGTGTACAAATATTTGGTGGCATGGATGACCTTATCCATAAGCAGGGTGCCTAAAGAATATTTTTCTATCCAGCTTTGCTCAAGAAATACCGCGGATCTTTGAAAATATATAGGTATAATTTCCATGCACTGTTAATTGTTTAAATTTGACTGTTGTCCTTTTTATATAACAAATCAGACACTATTTGCCAAATTGAAAACTATTTCGAAAATCATCGAAAGGCATTTGAGAGGTAGTAGGTATACGCGAGAGATGCTTCGACATTAGGGGGACCTTTAAGCCGATGTAAAACACCTCCCGAGGGCACAGCCTTTTGCCATACCGAATGGGATGGCACTTAGACGTTCGATTTATTATTTTTATTTATTATTAGAAAAATATTAAACAAAAAATTACTCGTTTGTTGAATTTCTGAACTTTTTTGTTAGAAAATATTACGGAATTTCTTTGACTAAGCTAATTTTATAAATCAAGAGGTATTATTCGGCTTAATCGAATGATTTGTCTGTATATTTAATAATTGCGTTATTTCAGCTAAAAACTATCCTTCCAACGATAAACAATTCGTAACCTCCAGCTGTGTGTCATAAATATTGGCATTGGTGAAGTAGGTGTAAATCTGAAAAAAAAATTTATTTTTCATCTCAAGATCTGAGATCAAAAACAGATTGATTTTTGTGGCTAAAACATGAATAGCAATCTCGATCCGAAACAAAATTTTTTTCTCAAAATCGAAAACGAAATAAGATCTTCTTGAACTGCCACAAAACAATTTTTTTTTTTTTTTTTTGATATTTCACTGTCTATTCACTTCCCTAGAACAGCGTACCAACCTTGAGATGTGAGACTCTATTCAAAAACTGTAGGTATGAAAATGGAGTTGGCTCATTTACAACTAAACTGTGTAGAACTTTAGATATATGAAATGACTACGTTCGCAATTGAAGTATGCATCTTTTTGTTAATATCTAAGGAGCCTTAAACTCGCCAAACTTCAAAGTAAATAGCACAAAATTAGGATAATTCCCAAATGACAATTTTAAGGAGCCAGTGAAAAGTTTGAGTATCCAAATCGGAGATAAATAGCCAGTGCTGGTAATACTGCTACTTGTACAGCCACTGAAAATAAAATACCAGGTAATATTGACAAAATTCTATTGTTAAATTTTAACAAAAATAGTTTTGTTGAATTGAGAAACATTAGGTTTTAACAATTTCAACGATATTTAAGACGGATAAAACATTTACTACAAAACTACTTTGTCAGAATAACAAAACACAATTTTCAGTTTAATAAATCGATATTGTATCAATTCAACAATCTCCTTGTTGAATTCACAAAGTTTTTGTTATATCCATAAAAGCAGAACAAATAATCAATTTTGTAAATGTTTGTGAAATTGACAAAATGTTTGTTAGCCAAACAAAATACAGATAATAAATATTACAAACATTTTGCTTAAGTGGAAAATATGTTTGTAGATGCCTACAATCAACAATATTTGCTGTCGATTTAGAAAAAAATACACTAACCAATTCAATATTATTAACAATTTTGTTTGTTAATTTGAGAAAAAGAAAAAGACCAAATTGATACATTTTTTCGTAAAACAGTTAATAGAATTGGAAAATCTTTTTAGGTAAAATTAACAAAAATTTGATGAATTTAAAAAAATTCTTTTGATACGCACAAGAAAGGATTTTTGTTAACACAAAATTTTTCTTGTTATCACAACAAAAACTGTGAGACAAGGTAAAACATATTAATATTTTGTCAATCTGATAGAAACATTTTGTTGGACGTATATTGACAAACAAAATTTAATGAACCCGCATTTTTATCAAACATACCAGGGTTTGTTTTTCAGTGCAGCTAATGGAACTCTCCACAAATATTTGTCCACTGACTTTTTGCAGAGGTTTCGCTGTCCATTTGGAGACTACCAGATAATTTTTTCCCGGAACAGCTGCGTACAAATTTCTTGGGCAAATTTAATTGCAGTTTATGTATTCCTTCTTTTTAGAATATAATCCTCGTTTTGAAAGAAACAATTAACTTATTTTTTCACGAAAACAGATCATGAAATTTGAATTCTGCGATGACAAGAAATGTACCTATAATAGGTTCAAAGAAAGTTTTTTCCACTAGGAAATGTGGAGGTTTATTGTTTTTTGGTTTCACAAATGCTTTACAACTTACTAAAGCTGGAAGCCAACTAATTGTCGACATAAGTCCTTGATTATTAGTTAAGGCCGAAGGAAATTACTTCAAATAAAACTGACATTTGCTGGTAATTATCATATAAGAAATCGGGTGAATACGGCGTCACCAAAATAAATTTAAATGGTGCGGAAATTTGGGCAGTCTTTGAGCAATTCTGTCCGTCTATCTGTCGGCTCCTGAGGTTTACAGCTTTAACGGCTGGACTGGACGGATTTGTTTCGAGCTTCGGATTTGGAGTTTGTAGACTTACAAAATGCATTCCTAGGGTAGAATGGTCGTTCGTAACTCTGTTTTTCTCCAAATTGTTGTACGATATATAACTTCAAAAATAAAGCGTTTTAATTTGTTCGTTAGTTTTTTTTTTTTTTTGATAAGGCACATCGCGCAAAATGTAAACATTGAGTAAAATTTATATTTACATTCGAATAACCAAAAACGGTCATTTTAAAAATTGTTCAAAAATATTCATTTAAAATGACTACCCAAATCCCAATTTGTGTTCACATACGGTTATTGTTTATTTCAATGTCTCACGAATGAAAACATTTCATTGGTACTGTTATATACTCGGAATGTTTGAATAAAAATTCAAAAAATGTTATGTTTTCGGTGTAAATTTCGGCCAAAAGACAGTTTATAATACTTACTTCATAAATAAATCAATCAGCGAGAAAGTTTCGTGCGACCCAGCCGTGCACTTCATTTTCTTTAGCTTTGGTGTAGATGTGGTTGATGTTTCCATTTCGTCGTCTATACGTAACTGCCCTACAAAAAAGGTCCCCGGATATTAGGTTTTTTCTTCCCCGAATTCAGGGTAAAAATGCTCTTCTTCGCACAATGGCACTGACTTTGGAAAATTTCCTGAAAGAAAAAGATAAACATTTATTATAGCATTCTTTAACTAGAGTTCGCCCTACCATTATATTGACCTGGCTTAGGTATAATATACAACATATTGGAAACTAAATGGCAGACAGAGTTGCGTTTCTGCATAATGTTTCCATCAAAAAAAGAAATCAAGCGAATAAGTTGTGCTTATAGCAGTAAAAGTGGTTCTTAACTATTTGCCTTCGCATAAGCAGAAATTGTACCGACACGATGTAAAAATGACAATTATTCTCATTTTGCTGCCCAGTGAAATCTCCACACGTGTCTTGGGCAGCCCCCTGGATTCTGAAGCTCAGTTGGGTTGAGGTTGAGGGACGTGCTGATGATGGTGCTGTTCGTATCGGTAACGAAACTTTATTAATGGGCGTAAGGACATAAAGCGATCAAGAATGCTAAGTTCAAAAAAAATTGCTATTTGTACAATTAGTTAGTTGATTATGACAAGATCACTAAATACTCTTACGGATGATGTTTCGCAAAAACTGAAAAAAATAACAATCAAAACAAATCAAAAAAAAACATCTGCTTAGTGGTACTTGGGAGTTTTATTTATTTAAATAACTAGCTGATCCGGCGAACTTCGTTCCGCCCAAATTCGTTAGGTAATGTAATGAAAGTAATAATTTCCAGCATGCACAATGCATTTGCTACTTTATGTAGACGCTTAAATACCTCTTTCGTTGGGACAAAATTGCAAAAATTCCGCGACAACGAAATCAATCCATTCGATGCGTCGACAGGAACATGACCATTACCAATACTTAGCAGTTGATTGGAGAACACTTCGGCAGATGGATCATTTAGCAAACATGCGATGTCGTCAGCTGAAGTTTCTTCAAAGCATTGATCTCATCGGCAGCGGTCGATCGTGGTATTACTGGTAGCGTTTGCCGGAAATCGCTTGAGAGTAAAATCAATGCACCCAAAACGTCTTGCGTCATTATACAGATCTTTCATATTGCGATTCAGAGCTTCTAACGCACGCTTATGCGACATTGTGCATTCGTCCCAGATAATAATTTTGCTTGCTACCAAAACTTTGGCCATTGCTGAATGTTTCGCTATGTTACATAATTGGTTCTTCAACCGCTTGAATGTTTAATGGCAATTTCAATGCCGAATGAGCGGTTCAGTAACCTTCCAGCAGCGTAGGCGCTATTCCAGAAGATACCATCGTTGCCAGTGATGGTCTCATTAGTCAAATTTCGTGGACAACGCTTGGAACACTTGCCGTCGACCATGCACGGTGATTGTATGTTAATGGCGCCACACGGTAGATGAATCATGTTTGTAATTATGACATCATGCAGGTCTGGATCGGTTTCGGGACCTGGAATCTCGGCACATATCTTTCGACTAACCAAATGAAAATGTGCGCCTCTTTTTTGCCATTCAATCGAATACATCCAACATTGAGTATAACCAAAGACACGAAGCTTAACAATATAGTCCATCAGTGACCGACGAAATATTTGTAACTTTAACAGCCAAGGAGAAAACTAACCGCACCTATCAACTTGGTTGGTAAGCCTTTTCGCTGCTCTCTCTACACCGGTACCGAAGGTGTTATGGTACCTTTGAGTTGCCCTCCCCATAACCCTACTCACGAATGAGCAGAATACGACGATTGTTACTCGCTCATTTTTCGTCACAACCCCTACGTGCAAACTCAAAACGCTCCACAACTCCTGTTGCCTGTCATCATTGTTCATGTCATCTCAATCACCCCTACATTTCAACTTACTCACACATACTTATGCGCCTACCGATTCCAAGAGAAGCGTCAATCATCGGGTTTGCGGATGACATTGCCGTGGTGATTGTGGCAAAAACTATAGAAGAGGTCGAACTACACTGCAACGAGACAGTTGCATCTGTACGTAGTTGGCTAGCTAATGCCGGTTTGCAACTCGCAGATCATAAAACGGAGGCAGTGCTTATTACGACTACGAGTAGGAAAGTTCGAGAAACGATAACGTTTAGCGTGGGAGGGCATGAAGTAGTCTCTCAACCATTCATTAAATACCTAGGAGTGGTTATTGATGCTCGGCTAAGCTTTAAATATCATCTAGAACATGTATGCGAAAAGTCTGCTAAAATTGTTAGTGCACTGTCGAGGTTGATGAGTAACATCGGAGGCCCGAAACAGAATAAAAGACTACTTCTTGCAGGAGCTGTCGGTTCAACACTCATGTACGCAGCCGAAATATGGTCAAGTGCCACGAAAGTTAAGTCTTATGTACGCGGAACTAAATCCGTCTACCGTCTTAGCGCACTAAGAGTCGCCTGTGCATTCAGAACTGTTTCAAACGATGCTATACTCGTCGTATCTTCAATGCTACCCATCGATTTACTCGCTAATGAAACGAAAACGCTAAGAACCGAGCGAGTTCGAAATGGCCGGATAGACGACGATAAAAGAAGGTACGAAAGAAATCGCAGTATCGCAACCTGGCAACAACAATGGAACGAATCGTTGAAGGGAAGATGGACACATCGTCTCATACCAGTGATTGATGCATGGATTAAACGAACTCATGGCGAAACAAATTTCTATCTGACCCAGTTCTTGACGGGTCATGGCTGTTACAGGGAATATCTCTTTAAACGCGGCCATGAATCCATCCCAAACTGTCCACATTGCGAGACCGTTTATGAAAATGCGGAACACGTGTTCTTTCATTGCCCACGGTACGAAACCGAGAGGATTGTCTTACGGCATCAATTTGGGGAATGGCCCACTCCTGACAACATCGTAAATTACATGTTGCTTAAAGACGAAAACTGGACTATCGTAAGCAACATGGCCGTGCGAATACTCAGCGATCTGAGGCGTTTAGAGCGCCAACGAAAAGTGAATAGCTCAAATAATAGAGTGATCTAATATAGCTTTATACCGACCCCCGCGAAGTAATGCCTTACGGCGCCGGCGGTTCCGCGGGGGACAAATATCGGTCTGTTCAGGAAGGGAGGTGGTTTTAGCCGGTAAGAATCCGGCACTACCAATGAACGTCGGATCATTGGTGCCTCATGCAAGGTTTCCACCTTCCATAGCAAAAAAAAAAAAAAAAAAAATTGGCTTAGTGGGTTCGGACAGACGGAGAGACATCCGAGCGAAACTAATAAGGTTACGTTTTTTCCCTTTGGGTACGGAACCTTAAAAACCACATACTTATGCAAGGATCCTGAAAATACATGTCAAGCGAAAATGATGGATTCAATAACCATGAAATAAATCAAATCTACTCCATTCCAAAAACTTACTTAATGTAACATAGTAAACATAAATAAACGTATTAGGTAGGTTACATTTAAAAAAAAATTTCAAAATTGTTGACAACAACAATTTGCTTGGAAAATAATTAAAATAATTGACAACAACAATTGCTTTGAAAATTTAAAATATATTTTTTTGTATTTGAAGTGTCACTACTTGATTTCTACCCATTTTATTTTTTTTTTATTTTTTCAAAGTGCTTTTCCCCATGAAAAACGAAGTTTGTGCCTACAACGCCACTGGTTGAGAATATTCCGACTTTTCTTTTTTCATAAACCATCCCTGATTGAAGACGAATAAAACACAACAAAAATCATTGAAATCGGTTGAGCCGTTCGTGAGTTATAAAGTCACAACGCACTTGCAACAATTTTATATATATAGAGAAGAAGAAGAAGATAACAAAATTAGAAGAAAAAAAAAATAAACTGATCCTGATCGATCACCAAAAATGAATGCGTGCTCATTTGTTGTATACCGATTGCTGTACCAAAATTATTAATCAGGAGAAGTATTGGTAAGTTTGACACTCAATTCTATCCACTGGACATTTGCCTTCAACCAGTGCCACATCGGCAATGCCTTTTCCATACGATACGCATTACAATAATTATGTCTGCATACCTACTCATAATTCACTTTCCGTTTAGTCTCATGCTCATGACTGTTTTAATTATATTCCTTTTACACAGCTGAACTAATGACATCCCAGTAAATACATAATACGTAAAAGCACAAAGTCCTTTCAATTCCGCGCTATTTAATGTAATTGATATCCTTCAATCCAATCTTTGAAACTTAACACCACTTCTCTGTTAGTCACGAAAATATTTTGACAGATTTGGGCTACCCCAACAACGCCATTTCACACCATCAGCAAACAGCAACCTGTTGATGAATTAATTCCAAAATCTGTGATGAAAAATTCGACTATGTAATATGTACAATGTACATCTCAGAGTACTTCCTCTGTATTGTCTCAAAGTGTTCCAAAGGTATAGGTATACATACAATGAGCTGGTGAAATCAATCCTTGTCTACGCTCAGCGAATGACAAATGTTTATTCGTCTGAATTTTATTTTAATTGTTCCACATCCTTTGGATAAACGATATCCCCTTCGTTATGTCTCGTATATATAAATCATCTAATAGCATTGATGATATGCGTTCACTGAGTGTCCTTTGAGCACTTCCAATGGGAAGGAAATGACAAACAAACAAAAACTCCATTCTCATTATTTTTTTTTATTGCTGTTGCTGTCGTTGTTTTGTCAAACGTGACATTGTTCGAATGTCAAAATATTTGGCAAAAAACTTGAAAATGGTTGATTTAATCCTTGGTTGTAGGAGCACTACCAGTCCGGAAGGGTTGTTGGTGGTTTTGTTTTCGCTTTTTAAACTCAAGAAAAGGGTTAGCGCTTTTAATTTGAACATCAATTCCGCAAATTAAAAATGGTGGCTTGCGGCCTTTGAAGGGTCTTTGAATAGAGCTTATGTATATAATTCTTTTTCTCGCGTTTGACTTGATGTATTTTAATGGAGTGAGAGTTGAGATGCAATTATCTTATTGGATGGCGATGAAATGGAGATTAAGCAGAAAGGCAGAGAAAGGTAAGCAGAATCATGAGGTGATAAGGCCTTCTTATAGTTGTATTGGACTAGCGGTAAGAGTATGGATGTAGTATGGAGCCTTGAAAACTCTAGGATGCGAAAATCTCTTTCAACGAATCTCGGGTCTACAACCGACTAAAAGGAAGCTTTGGAATGCTGAGGTAGCTTGCTTACGTTCTTTTGTTGAAACAGAATTTTCTCGAAATTATTTTTTTTTGTAACAAAACGTAAAACAAGTGTTCATACAGAATTAGGGTAGGTACATATTTCACGATCGCATTCACGATCGTCTGACTAAGGCAGAAGTGTGTTACCACATGACTATAAGGAAAAATGATGCAATTAAGTCTAAGTTCAACAATGGCAATCCTGCGGTTGTCTTCTTTTGGTTTTGGAACAGTATCAATTACAGCTTGATACGAATACGACAACCGCCTCACGTTGTGGTCTTAAAGTCAACGTTTGCGCTTAGTGTTCAATAATTCTTTCTGCATTATTTTAATTTGCCCTCAAAATAGTTTTGTTAGTTAGCCTTATTGATCCGTAAATTCATTGAAAATATGTTAAACTTATGGACTTCTTCATTTGACCTAAGAGGGTTTTTTTTGTCAGATCATATGTCGCCTTTTTCAGATTTCCAAAATGTATCACCAAGATTTGACCATTAATTTTAGAAGTTTTAGTGATCATGTCTCTCAGATATTTATTATAAGTATTTCACACAGTGCGTCATGCTATTGTGAACAAAAATATAAACAGCAGAATCTCAGAAAAATGAACCGAAATGTTCCGAACTTAGCCCAGCGATTAAATTTTCCGTGATTTTTCTGTAAAAAATCTTTTACGAAAATTCTAAAGTAGGTAAAAGTTTTTGGCTGAAAATTTTAATAACGCTACTTTTGAAATTTCGACATATCTCGAAAACTGTCCATATGATTTTAGCGAAATTTAATTTCTAAGGTAATGTGGTCATTTATAACTTAATAGAACAATCAGTTTTTCTCTACATTATCGTACAATGGATTTTTGAAAATAGTACTTTTGTTTTAAATTTAGTTATTTTTAGTTTACCTCAAAACGGTAGTAACGATTTTGACCAAAATGCAAACTAAGAGCCAAATTTATGTTTTCAAAATTATTGCGTCCTTAATTTTCAATTCGAAACAGCGAAAACGCTTATTTTAAGAACTGCTCATATTTAGAAAACCCCATCTTCGATTTCGATAAAACGTTAAAAACAAAATAATTGCTTTTATCCCGAACAATATCATACATTCAGTTTTCAGCTTAATATTTACGCAATAGTGTAACGGACCTCCAATAGTTCGCTGCGAGTTGGCCGTGGGTAACGTTTGTATCGATTTTTCGGAAATGTGTTCCATTGCGTAATAACAACAGAGTAACATGGTTGATACCATCTGATAAAGTGTGTTATTTTTAACCGCATGATTTAACCTTTTTAACCCGCTAGTTTTAAACAACAAATACTCGTTTATTTTCTACAGAGACTTAGTTTATTTTAACCCATTTTTTTTTTACCGAGCAAAAATTCCACTCGGTTAAGGTTAAAATTTCTGCGTGTAAGTACTTTATTTTGTTAGCATTGATTGTTTGAGTAATGGCGAGTAAAAGGCAGTAAAGTAAAAAAAAACACATTTTGGTCAAAAATGCTCCAAAAAAAAATAGGCTCGGCAATGAAAGGAATAGCCTCTGTCCTTCTCAGAATCTTAAGGAATATTTCAATAAAAGTTTCATCGAAATCTATGCAGTAGTTTTCACGCCATTAGGTAACAAAGATAATGCCTACAGTTTTATTATATGTATAAATATGGATATATATATAGACAGATAAGATTCCGTACTTAGTTTTCCTCAAAAAATTCGAAGACGTCAGTTTTTTAATTATTTCTCAAAAAAATACTACAGAAATCTTAATCTTTGTATGTTCACATATCTGCGGTACGGTTTTGAAATAGGCTTTATTCCCCATAGATACGCAAAACGTATTTTTTAGCAAATACAATTACTTCTTCTTTTTTCAACAATATTGAACATGCATCTTAAAACGAATGCCCACCATTTGGGGCTCACACAATCAGAAATCAAACTTCATTTGCACCCCACACATGAGCGTCGGGATATTCAATTTATAACTCCTAGTGCAAATTCACAAATGCCTAAATTCTTACATATAGGTAAACTTATGTAAAGATATCGGTTTATCACGAGCAATACTTCCAATCATTGGAAACTTAAATCATATTCCAGTCAAAATTAAAAACATATATACTTGGAAGTCAAAAACAGAAACTCCTACAAGGTAGGTACACTTGTCCTGTACTCAAAAGTCTTGTGAGGTGTTAGACCTTATAAAATAGTACAGTAGGCGCTTATAAGTTATAACTTATAACATTTTTTTATGTTTTTGCATTTCACGCGGATTCTAAATTGACAAACAAAACGGCGAATTAAAAAAAAATATTAGGCCAGCGGCAAGAGGACTGCGAGTTGGGGGTCTCCAGTATCATTTATCTCTTATTAATGCCCAATTCACAATGTCGCGTTGACGCACGCTTGCGTTGATGTATTGCGTAGAAACAAAGCGTTCATGCTCGTATGCTGGCACACAAAATACAACTTTAGGCGTTGAATCGACTTTAGAACGTAAGTATGGTAAATTTTAACGCGACGCCTAAGTAGACCTACTTTCTACTATCACCAGATGTGGGGATTTTTTCCCATTTTGGGGAATTTTTCACTCAATGGGGAATTCGGGAAAAGTGCTCTTAATATGTGGAAAAACGGAAATCCATGCATGTCTATTAATTTTGCATAATTTAAAAAGAAAACTTGTGTACCTAATTTTCAAATATCTCCCGAATATAAAAACAACACCGCGTTTATAGAATTTAAGCAATTTAGCTCGAAACTGAAATATTTTGCGGAATTTTACAGACGAAATGTATATACTGCAAAATTGTTCAAAAATTTGCGTTCATCTTTGCATCGACAAAAAATGCTTGTTTTTGCACAACAAAAATATGTACCAGTCCAATGACGGTTAGTGTATCGACATTTAATAACTTGAATTAATATAATTTATAACTGAAGTATATGAATAATACAATTTTTAATTTACTTTCAATCTGCCTCGTTATTTATGAATTAATTTATTTTAAATCTATTTCAGCTACCTGCAATATTTGATTTTAATTTAACTTATTTTGAATTGCAGTTTAAACTAAAAGACTTTGAATATTATTTGTTTTTTATTTTTTTATTATCTACCTTCTTAAAAAAGGATGGCTTTGTAAAAGAAAACAAATTTTTATTATATTTAAAATGCGTATTTACTTCAATGAATTGAAATAAGGAAAAAAAGTGGGGAAAAACGGATATGGAATAAGGAAAATTTTCAAGAAATGGTGAATTTAGGCAAAAAAAATCTGGCATCACTGACTATCACGCGCGTTTGACAACTTTAGAATTTCGACTTGTTCGATTTGAGGTCATAGAATGTGCCGGTCATGAAGAAAAAAATCTTCACTTATGTCATGTTATGATGTTTCTGTCCTATAGAAACAAAGTTCAATCCATCTTCATAACAGTTTTGAAGACACGTGAATAGCCTAAGCAGTAAAGTGGAGATTCAGAAGACCAAGCCAAATCATTGTTGTTTTTAAGTGAACATTTCAAGTAATACATTTATACACATACATGAACACATCTACCTTAGAAAAGCCCTGTATTAAACCGCACTGTATGAAACTGCTCTGTTCGAACAGCTCTCATAAAACTATCCCCTGTTATTGAACAGATCTGTTTTATAAACTGACCTATTTGAAACCTGTTTCGTGTACAAAAACCTCATAACAATTAAAAAAGCTTCGAAGAGAAAATATTATGTCTCCGAAAACTGCAAGAATTACAATGGAAACCGAATTTGAAAATACTTCTAAGCCAATAATTGAACCTTTAAAGGAGATCCTGAAAAATGTTGAAAGTGGCAATACTGACATAGGGGATGTTTACAGTAAAAAGTAAAAGACGTCGATTAAAATTTCAAATTCCATCTGAGGAAAAGAAAATTTTGAGTTCCCATCATTGAAGGAATCAATTCTAGCGACAACAACATCCACATCCACGGAAAAATATGTTTCACTCAGAACACCCACACGATTTTCAACAGGTGATGGCGTTGATCGGTTGAATGGTGTACTATGATCAATGCTATCGGCATCGGTATCAAAATGTGTTACTTTTATTTAAATTAACAACATTTTTAAAACAAAAATAAATATAAAATTTTAAAACAAAAAAAACTAAAAAATATAAAATTTGTGCACTTTATGGAACACTGATCAGAACTCTTCGGAACTCCGAAAAAAAAGATTTCCAATATTTCAATTTATTCTAACATTTTTGCGTTTGGGTTTAGAAATAAATTGTTTGAGGATTTTTTGAAGCGTTTCTTGAACACTCTTAAGAACTCTACTCAGAACTCATGCAAACAAAAAATATCTTTTCTCATTATTTATCAATTTTCAAAGTTCCATAACTTTTTTGTTTATGTTTCAACATTTTTTTTAAAGTTTAGAAAACTCCAGCACTCTTGGCGTAGTGCATTATTTTGATAAAAATTTTGCTGTCATACATAATATGATCGAAAAATTTATTTTTTGCGTATTTTTTTTTTTTGGAAAAAAAACTATGAGGCTCTACAACTATGTTATTTCTATGCGAAGAAAAAAAAAATTTAATATTTTCACAAATGGGGTGCTCCGTTAATTTAGCAATCCATAATTAAAAAAATAAAAATAAAAATAATAAGCGAACAGAAATGTTCAAAATTCTTATCAAGAACTCTAGAAATCTTGCTTAGCCACCCGGAACTCTAAAAAAAAACTAAAAAATTTAACATTGGGGTGCCAATTTCACGCACCCTATTAGGTATATATGCTTACTTCCCCACTAATCGAAAATGCGATTCGTTCTTTTGAAGCTAAATTTCGATTAACTAGAAAATAATTTCGTTTTCAAAGTAACATGAATCAAAACCTAAAAGGATTTTCCATGACACTTTTCCATTCGGATATATGTCAAGCCTTCGACAGATGCCCACCTCTCGAAATAAATCTAGTTGAACCTGTGACTTCCACTCCGATGAGCCGTTTGCAATTGTGCCAAAATCCATTTTTTTACACAAAGATCAAGGCTGTCAAGGCTGACTGACGAATCCCAAAATCTTCTCTGTATCTGCTTTAATCAAATCAAATACAACCTCCAACATCAGTGCCCGCAAATTGACAACATTATCCTGTTAAATCCGCCTTCATAATTATTATTTCCACTAAACGATAATTATCAACGAACTGAAGTATTTTTTTCTCTTGCTGTCCAATCAATCATGTCCATAATCATCCCTTCAATGAGGCGCCACCATTCTCTTTTGCCGCTTCCTAGATGGTCAGTGGAAAAAAAATGTCCTAACGATGGATAAACACATCAAATTAGAAGTCAAAGTACCTAACAACCCTTAATGATGTTACAAGGCGTTATTATAGCAAATTTGACGATAGGTTATGATTATAATCGACGTAGGGTCAGTGTGAATTGTGTTGTTCCGTAATCATCTCAATCTGCACGCTCCATTTGCCCGTTGGCACTTTGGCAGTCAATATCGAAGAGGGAGTTTATGGAGAAAAAAAAGGAGGAAAACAATGTGCGTGTGTTAATTATGACGAAAGTAAGACCGTTTGCCATTTAGCAAGGTCACGCGTCATCGCCAACGGATATACAAATGTGTGTGTCCTTAATTACGCACAAACTGCTCGTAAACATGTTTGTTTAACTTTATTTGAAACTGTCACAAATTGGTCACAACTTTAGCACTTGGAAAGTGTGTGCGAGTCTTCTGTATACCAATCAGGACAGGGTGTGAAAATCGCAATGCATTTGTAAATTTATTGACAATATCGGAAAATGAGAAAATTTCATATCCCCAATGATCTGGCATATCTGGTAAATTTGGCTAATCAACTACTACAGTTACAAAGTGCCGAGTGACGAGGAGCGAACGCCAGCAAAGCAAATTGGAAGTGAAATCTGAATTCGGCCCGAACCAACGATGATGGCATCAGTCATTTGTCACTCAATGCAAACGGACTCTTTTCGGCACGTATATGTATGTTGATGTACAGATATATCTCGAGCAGGTCCTGGGAAACGATGACAGAGCTGCGATATGACTGTCGGATTTATGTAGCTTCTTCATACATGCAGACGTATACCTACTATAGTTCGATATTTTATTGAATCAAGTTTATTTCGAAATGACGCCACTTAAGTGAGTGTCACATCACCCTTGGTGTGGTGATGTGACATTTATCGGCATAAAGGATGTGAATGCGCAATAAACTGACGAACAAATTCGAAAATAACAAATTACTTTCATGTCGTGCTGTGTCTGTGACGTCAAATGTCAAACAGAGCTATTTAAATATTGTGTGCATTGTAATTGGGGACATGCGTAGCGTAGCTTTAGTAGGTATTCTATATATGGGAGGAGTGTTTATACAAAAAAGCTAGAGGGAAGAAGCAATAGCCGGGTTACCAAACCAGTACTTGGTGTTTGTGCTCTTTTCATTCATGAATATAATGTTTTTTATTGTTATTTCATATTTATCTATTTATTTCTCTCTACAAAACTAGAAAATATGAGTTAGTTTTAACAACATAATGTAAGTGGAACGAATAAATTCAATGATCGCTCTGTAACAGAAGACTACTGCATTCACATATATGTACTTTTTTGGTTAATAGACAAACTTCGTCCTGACCAAATTGATGAAATCGTTTCTGCTGAGATTCCCGATCCAGAGACTAGCCTCCAATTTTATGAAATCGTCAAAGCTTATGATGGTTCATGCGGTGACCACGGCCCACTGTCAGCATCTAGGTATGTCTGGAAATAAATGCACTAAACGCTATCCAAGTGCTTTACTATCAGACAAAATCACTAGGAAATGATGGATAGGTATCCATTTTATCGGCGACGACCTCCAGCGAATGATGGAAAAAATTTCACGTTGAAGATGAGAGGAGCAAATTTGTCGTCGACAATAGTTGGATTGTGTCGTACCTACTGCCCGTTTTTGTCGAAAGTATTACAGACCCATAATATAAATTGATATGTTAGTCAATCAAATCAATCAAATATGTTTAGAAATATTTGAATAAATTCAGTCATATGGCGGTTTTCAAGATTCAGGTTCCTGATAAGTATGAATTGTGCCTTGATTTTGTACGGACTTTCCGGCGATGTCGGTTGCGGAAAAGGTTCACCTATAGCTGGATTCTATACATGTGTATCGAGAACTGACAACTTTCAAGGATGTTGAAACTCGGAAGATAACAACTGACAATAGCCTGACTTTGGTACTTGGACACTGATACAATTTGTTTCTAGTTACTTTGTTTCTTTTTTTTTAGTTTGAAAACGCAATTAGAAAATATTTCAAAAACTCTGATTTCCAAATAAAAATGTCATTTATTTTCTCATATAGAAGATAGATCTGCTACTCTTAACTTTACTCTTGCTTTTGCGGGTTAATAAATATATCTTAAGCATGTCGAATTTCTATTTATTTCTCTAGTGATTTATATCAAATTTCAGCTCCCGCATATCTTGTCATCACATCACTTTTTCCTATTACCGCCAGCTTTATCTGGCTTTTCTAAACTAAAGTAAACGAGATCTTAAAAAAGTAGAAACAGTTTGGTTGTTTTCAGATTATTTATGAAAGAAAATTATATCTCAAAAAAAATGGGATGTGAATTATTATCAAAGCATTAATGAATGGAATTCGACTTCGTTCATATGCCCACCATGGGAACGTATGAAGCGGCCCAAACGATGAACCCAATTTTCGATGACTCGGCCGCACATTTCTCATTCAATATTGACTCTGAGCTCCTCTAACGTTGCCGGCTTTTTGGCATAGACCAATGATTTAATGTAGCCCCATAAAAAAAGTCTTAAATCACACGGTCTCGGCAGCGGCCTATAGACGGTTCCGTTTCTCGAGATAACACGTTCACCGAACTGAGACTTCAATAACTCAATTGTTGCACCCGCTGTGTGACTTGCCGCGCACCGTCTTGTTGGAACCACATTTCATTGATGTTCAATTCATAAAATTGCTCAAAGAAATAAAGTTCCAACATGTCTATGTAACGAATAACATTGACCGTTACGTGACGGTCATTTTCATCGTCGAAAAAAAAAACTTCCCAATCACGTCACAGGCCTGAAAACCACACCAAACAGTGACTTCTGCTGATGAAGTCCAGTAACGCATATTTTGGCCAAAGGCGTTTAATAAAAAATGCGCTTCATCGCTGCAAATGTAATTCCGAATATCGGCAGTAAATTTTGATTATTTGAAAACGCTGTTCCTTGGTGTACTTCACCATGATGGAAATGTTGATTTTACTGAATATTTGAACATTGATAATCGGTTAAAGGGTGTGTTCATACTGAAAGTTTGAAGTTGTCAAGTCGCTATAATGAAATATTGCAGTTGAAGTGTATAGCTTGGCTTTAGTTTTTTCTGATATTTCGACGAAGAATTCGGTTGCAATGATAATGGGACCTTTGTATTATTAACATTTTTCGATTTTGCTTTATTGCCGAGAATATTATCAATTATACTCCATTCCTCTTTGATGTTACTTTTAAATATTCAAAATGTTCGTAAAGTAAAGGGTTTTCCAATAAGAGGTGTTATTGTTAATTACCCGCTATTTCGGTAGCTGTCACTTTTGAAGCTTTTATTCTTTGACATTTGACAAGTAGAAACTATGCTATTACTAAAAATGGAAGATGGCCGATCATCAAAAACGTCGTGCCTTTGCTAAATGGGTCCTTGAAATGCATGCAAATAATCCGGAATTCCATCGAAAAATCATCTTGACTGATGAAGCCCATTTCCACCTCGGTGGCTACGTCGGGTTGGGTACGATTAACCGATGGTAAGAAATCGATCAACAAATTACCGAAAACAAAAATGTCGATTAAGAAAAATGTCGACTGTTCAAAATATCGACCGAGAATATGTCGATTTTTTAAATGTCGACTAGAGTTAAGTCAATGATGTTGATAGGTGCGAGCAGTATGTGTATGGGGGGGGGCATGTTGCCCTGTAACCTGCTTGGGTTTACTGTTGGATTACGGGGTGGGTGCAAGGTTGGTCTTATTACTCAAATTTTGTTGGCGTTATTGCGCTTTGTCGGAGTGAAATAAGACCAAATTTGTCGACAATTTGACCGACATTTGAAAAATAAAGTCGTTATTTGTAGTGTCGAAATTGTAGTCTTTCGATATTTTTAAAAGTCGATAAAAACTTTGTCGAGATTTTAATGAATCGCAAAATCGACATTATTAGTAGTAGATTTTTTTTCTCAGTAATTCGTACGTCTCCGGGCTACGTCAACAAGCAAAATTGTTGCATCTGGGGCTCGGAAAACCTAAGAGCTCTCCATCCTCAACGTATGACTGTTTGGTGCGGTTCATGGTCCGGCGGGGTCAATGGACCTACTTTTTCGAAAATGAGATTTTATCAAGAGTTACGGTGAATGGATTGCGCTACCGAGAGATGATTAATAATTTTGTATGGTCGGATTTGGACGGTATTGATCTGGACAGTGTTTACTTTCAACAAGACGGCGCTACGTGCCACACAAGCAACGAAACCATTTATATTTTACGGGAAAAGTTTCCGGACCGTGTTATCTCTCGAGCAGGTGATCACAATTGGCCACCGATATCTTTTGATTTAACACCTTGCGACTTCTTCCTTTGGGGCCACGTATGAAAGATAAGGTTTACGCTAACAGCCCAGCGTCGATTCCAGACCTCAAATATAAAATTCGTCAGGCTATCGAGGACATAGGGCAGCCACTTTGCGATTTGGTTATGGGAAATTTAATGAAAAGGATATGGTCCTGTATGCGTGCTCGTGGTGGCTATTTGGCTGATGTTTTTTTTTTTTTCATTATTAACGGCATACCTTCCTCTTTATTATGAAATAAACATGGGACCATTTATCTCAAAAAATGGAATTTTTCTTTGAATACCAAAATAACACCTCTTATTGGAAAACCCTTTAGTTACTATCAGCCGTATTAATAATTGTCGCGAAATGAAATGAATGAACCAACCTTTTTTCGACAACCTTAGCGACATTTCGGGTAAAGGGATATTAGACATAATCCATTTCCTCAACTCCACAGGTTGGATATAGGCACCGAATGCTTCACACCCTTAACAAACATCACAAACTAGGTAACACGAGTCGTGGTAACAAAAAGGCACATCACGTGCTACCTACTTCGGTTCTTAGCTAAACCGCGACTTCTACCTACCTACAATTTGGTTAGGTGATGCCAGCTCTAAGTAGGTGTACGAGTTTAAAAAATCAAACTTTAAAAATAAAGATGAGTTCATTTTTAACGAACGGTAAGGTTCTTTTATTTATATTATTTGTGTCCAAAAAGTCGCCTGCACAATATGAATTCATATTAGATCCAGAAAATGTCTGCTGTACCTATTTAATCAACTTTGACAAATTATCTATAATTAGCGAAAGTGACGTCTTCAAAAAATGGCAGTGAAGGGCGTGTACGATGCTCTTGTGTGGACGAAATGGGTTATTGCAAATCAAATAACAACGTCGACATAAATTAAACCGAAATTCCCTCTATATTATTTCTGCAGTGCCTACACATAATCACATTGGCGGTTCTCATAGCAATCTTAATAAGTAAAGTGTCAAAAGAAATAGATTTTCCTAATACTACAATGTTTAAAGTTCTTGCAAAAATTTTATTTTACTCGCATGGGTAGGTACCGAGTAATATTTCTATCGAATATTAGAACCCAATCCAAGTGCGGACGGCAATCGGTAGGCGTCTTGAAACGCCATCTATTGCAAATTAGTGCACCCGTATAACAGTTCTTATCCAAGACACAAGTAATGGAAATTTCAACGAAATTCACCTCACTTGCAAACAAATCAAACTCTATAGAGGAAATTATTCGGAAGGCGATTAAATTCCCTTTTCAACAGACAAAACCACAGTTGTCAACCCACAGGACACTCTGACTCTGTATACTGATGTTTCATCATGTAAATATTTAAGAACGAGGGAGCATTTTCCTGGCATTTCGCTTCTGCTGCACTTGTAACTTTTGGAAATTACTGCAATTTACATCCCTTTTCTTCGATTGCTCTTCGTCAAGCAGGCATCCATTGAACTAGTGTGTGCGTATATGTATTCGCTCTTCTTGTGCACCCCAAATGGCAGGAGAAATGCATTTATAAAGCCATTTATTTCATATTGCGCGACAAGTGATAATCATTTCAATGTTGAACTGTGTCTGGAAATTTACACGGAATGCGATTACAAAATGTAACATGCGCTTACCGAGGACTTTTTTTCTTATTCTGTGTTGGAAATAGGAACGTACCTATGCGAGTGTGTCCTTTAATTTGAGTTTCTCCAGTGCATTCTTTTCATTTTGATTTTGTATGATTCTCTCGAGCACAACAATGATTGCTTATAATGATGGAGTATTGCATCCTTTTTCTAAGTTCGCTTTTGTTCAGCAAGGATTTCTATGAATAAGTACTTAGGAAAGTTTTTTTTTTTTTTAATTAAACAGCGTGCGGTCTTGGTAGCTCTAGTGGATATGCATACGTATGTGAATATGAGGGTTGAGTGGACGCTGATAATTGGATAATGTCTTAAAATGGAAGACGCTGATGAGGATGCGTCGTTATCCAAGTTATCGTAGGTGGGTATTTACTTGGGAAGTTTTTAAAAAGGCTGAACTTGCACAATGTTGTGCTTTTTGAATTATAAGCTGTATGCATCTATGCGCATGGGTGTAGTGGTACCTGGTCCATACTCGATTATTTTGACAAAGACGCGTTTAAAGAAATGATGACCCGATGGCATCCCGAATGTGGCGGTCAAATCGGATGGAAAACAGAGACGAGTAACATTCGAAGAGAAATTCTCGTATGCGGATTTCGAGAATTGCAAATTTCAGTTTTTCGCGTCGCATCAGAGATTTTGACAGATAAACGTAGGTATACGAGAATTTTCAAGAATTGGGGTCCAGAAGCAATTACAAGCAAATTTAGCCGAGTGAAGTGAAAAAAATAGCTTTTCCCTTTGAAACTGACAGGAATTAGATTATTGGAACGCGTGATCTACCGGCAAATCGCTAATGAATGCCTTGAGTGTATTTCTATGTTAAACTTTAGAAAAGTCAAAGCTGGAACATGCTCGAGCTTTCCACAAAGTAAAAATTTTTAATTGATGAAGCAGCAGGTACATCCGATTTTTTCCACTTTTGTTTCGATGTAGTTCAGGCCTAACGCAGCCAACAGCTACAGCCTATACCATACCTATTCATTATTCATTAATTTCTTCCCATTGACAGAGTTCATTTCCAGTGACCTCACGGCTGCCATTGTGAAGTTAAACAACACCAAGGAAGTTATTATTGCTTCTGCACATTTCCCTGGAGACTCAACTGTATGCCCTCCAGCAGAAGTAGAGAACCTGCTCAGGTATTCGCAGCGCACCAGGACAGAAATTGTTCTCGGCTGCGATGCAAATGCGCATCACACATTCTGGGGGAGCTCAGACATCAACAATCGAGGTGAGTCCTTATTTGATTTTATTACATGCAATAATTTAAATATATGCAATATCGGGAGGGAACCAACCTTTATTAATGTAGTTAGAAGATAAGTTATGGATTTAACCCTAGCTTCTCCCTCACTTCACCACCTAATTTCCAACTGGTATGTGTCTTCCGAACCTTCATGTTCTGACCACCAACATATCAGATTTGAAATCAACGAACCCAGTACAACTATTGCGTCATTCCGTCCAAAGAGAAATACTGACTGGCCCTCTTATAAAGAACACCTAAGTCAGTCACTCATTGGCAAAAATATTCCGAATTGACACTAAAGATAAACTAGAACACTCTGCCGAATTGGTAAGATCTTCTATTATATATGCCTTCGAGGAAAATTGTCCCCTAAAGTCCAAAAGGCTTAAAAGGGAAACCATCTGGTGGAGCAAAGATCTTGAAAAGCAGAGATCCAGAGTAAGGAAACTATTCAAAAAAGCTAAACGCAATGGCGACTGGCAAACCTACTCTAGTGCTCTCACCAACTACAACAAAGAAATTAAAAAGGCTAAAAAAGAATCATTCAGACGGTTCTGTGACGAAATCTCTGATATTCCTTCCAGCTGCCGACTTCATAAAGTTCTTGCCTCTGACAGAACCATCTCATTAGGCACACTTGTCGATGAGAATGGACGTCAAACACAAAATAAGGAAGAGACACTTCATCTCCTTCTTAGAACTCACTTTCCTGGATCAAACTTAATTGATCCTCTCTATTTAAACCTATCTCCCCGACCCGAGCGGATTTGCCTGCCGACGAGGGAGGACTGGAAAACTGCAAAACAAATCTGCAATCAGAACGCCATCAAATGGGCCATAACTTCTGCTGAAACGGCATATTTCCGGCACTTCTGCAGCAGGGAGTTGATGTTCTTGCACCCATCTTCACTAAACTTTTTAGCTGTAGTCTGGCCTATGGTCACATACCGGAAGTCTGGCGCAAAGTAACAGTTAAATATTTACCTAAGGCAGGGAGGAATTTGGATTTCGAGTCAGAAATCCTATAGCCCCATCAGTCTCATGTCTTTCATTTTAAAAAGCATGGAAAAACTAATTGATAGACACATAAGAGATGTAGCCTTGAAATCTTTTCCGCTAAGTAAGTCTCAGCATGCCTATCAACCAGGTAAGCACTCAATGACTTGGTAACTAAAATTAAATCATCCATAAATAGCAAGGAAATCTGTCTGGTCGCTTTCCTAGATATTGAAGGAGCTTTCAATTACACTTCTTTTGAGTCCACTCACACGGCTCTTAATAATATGAATCTATCTCCAATAATAGGAAGAGGGATAATGTCAATGCTGAATAGTAGAATAATTCAGACCCGCATCGATGATGTGGAAATCTCGGCACTCACAACTAGAGGGTGCCCTCAGGGGGGTGTTCTCTCGCCCCTTTTATGGTCCCTTGTTATTGATGATCTACTTCAATCCTTGACAAATCAGGGAATCTATGCCATAGGATATGCCAACGACGTAGCAATCGTTGTCAGTGGCAAATTCGAAAGCACGGTTTCAGAAATACTACAATTCGCATTATCTGTTGTTCAGAGATGGTGCATCAAAGAAGGTCTTTCTGTTAATCCAAAAAAGACAACCATTGTCCCTTTTACAAAACGGAGAAAATTGGATCTCCTTATTCGTCCTACTATGTTCGGCGAGACCATTGAATTCTCTCAGGAAGCCAAATACCTGGGAATTATCCTTGACAGTAAACTATCATGGAACCAACAAATTGAACGCACCGTAAACAGAGCCACCAGATCTCTATGGATCTGTCGTCGAGTCTGCGGTAATAACTGGGGTGTGAGACCTCGGATGATCTACTGGCTTTATTCGCTTGTTGAAAGACCAGCGATGACCTATGCTGCCGTGGTCTGGTGGACGAAGACTACCGCGGTCACCACAGTCAAAAAGCTAGAGCGAGTTCAACGTATAGCTGGGAACTGCTTGACGGGCTGCCTACGCTCCACCCCGACAATGGCACTCAATGTCATCCTAGGTCTAACACCTCTTCATAAGCACATTCAAATGGAGGCCAGACTAAGCATCCACCGTCTGTTCCATTCGAACAACTTTGACCCCTACTCATATCAGGGAGGTCATCTGTCTTTACTTGACAACATGGATCCTTCAAGTCCATTCAGCATGCCCCTTGACGACATGTTACCTGAATATGGCTTCCATAAAAACTTCTCCATTGTCATTCCCCCTAGGGAAGAATGGAAAATACAAACCTAATCCTTCACATCTTGACATCATCTGGTATACAGACGGCTCTAAGATGGAGTCAGGGACTGAGAATCCTAACAGGGATAATAAGTGGCCACGGTCTAGTGAAAAAACACCTTCATCGCATTGGTATCTCACCGGATCCAATCTGCAGATTCTGTCTTGAGAGTGACGAATCCTCTCTCCACATACTCACTGACTGTCCGGCTCTTCATCGTCTTAGGAAAGACATCCTAGTGGATGAATTTGTGAATCCAGCATCCCTCGCTGACATTCACCCAGAGAAGATACTTGTCTTCCTGACTGCCTCTGGAGTAAAAAGATGGCTCTAGGAACTATAAGGGAAGGCACAATAGGCTCCTCTAAGTAGCCGCAGTGCCAGAGCCCCTCGTAGGCTCTCCCGCCTTCTTAATCTAATCTAATCTAATACCTATTCATATTCATCCTTCGTAATTCTTCTTTTAAAATTCCTGCATCACTGAGAAACAAAAAAACTTAACACGTACAAAAGCTCGCTGTGCACCATTCTGTTGATTTCATCAAATAAATTCATCCAACTCCAAACTATATCCCTACAAGATTTCTGCAATATTCATCCCCATTGTCATTCGTCACCCTCACGCGCGCCGCCGTACATAAATCGCTTTACTTTGATGAGCTTGTAGTGAACTCGTGCGAAGGTTTTCTGTGCACGGTATTCATTACATCGATACTCGTGCAAATAAAAGCTGTGCACGAAACCTCGGAAAATTATTATAAACTAGTTCAACTAGTTCAACAATTCTCTGAATCAATTATTAAAAGTGGGAATAAAGTTGATTCATGAATTATGTAGCTAGTCTACAATTATGGCTGCTGAGGTAGGGGCGGCACATGGCCTGGGGCATAGAGCGGATAGGACTGCAAGTCCGCCACTGCATCCTCAACTTCCTACGGAGAATTGGACATGTTCTATTTTCCTTACTCTTTGACACAAATAATTATCTTAAAGGTTTCAGTGTCCACTGGAACTTTCCCTAAAAAATAAAGATTTCTGTCAAACTTGTGTCAGAAAATGAATTTAAGTTTAAAAGTGAATGGCCGGCTTTAGATCACTTGTTAATACGCACAATTTCATTTAAGTCTATCCCATTGTAAAGACCAATACACTCACCAATGCTCAGTCTCTATATATACAAAAATAGGTCCAAGGTCTCACGAGTAACGATAAATTTGAAAGCTTTCCATTGACCTCAAGTCAACCCGTAGATATACACAATTTGATCAATGAACTGTAAGTGCAATCGTAAGCTTTGATTAGTACTCTAAATGGTAATAAAACATGGCCAACGATCAAGATGATCTCAATTAATACAAACACTAATTTAATCAATTCACACATTCAACGTCATTGAGTTTGGTTTTCTATGGCAATATACAAATGACACGTCGCTCACAACAGTCCGGATATGGCAAATTCTTGTCTTTATACTCTATATACTTGCAGCCCTCTTGCAGTGTTTCCACAGCGCAGCTTTGAGAAAGATAAAATTGACGTAAATTTAATTATTATGGTATAATTTTTCAACTCACGTTACGAATGAGACATGGCCCGCTTTGCCGCATCTAATTTCTCCACAGCTATCGGTATTTTTGGCAATATCGCCCTTTGACAGGATCAAGTCCTCACTGATCGTGCACTTGCCGGGATATTCTGTAACAGAACTTGTTGAGAGTACATTACCTTTGAATAATTATGTTCGTCATTCGCACTTACTTGGATCGTGGTAGTTGCCGTACGCTATATTACTTAATGTAACAGCCGCGCAAGTTGTTAATAACACACAGATCAGCAGTAGGGAATTCATTTCGGTAGCCAAACTTAACGCAGCTTCGATATTCTTCGAAAGACACTCCGGTGGACAGTAATAACGAAATCAGGATTTTTTTACTTTATATAAGGGAGCGGTGGGATACGCGCAAGTCTGCTTTAAACTTTTCGTCATCAAGTCAAATTAGAATGTCCGAATGTATAATTGTTTTAAGTAGTACTAATTAAAAGATGAGTGGTGTAGGTGGTATTTTATTGTTAATCAACTGAAATGAGAAACTAATAATGTAGCTTGCTTGCGGATTGAGGCAGTAATTTGTTTGCCACTTTTTACACTTTCCAAGAAGATGGTAAATATTTATGCACACGCCAGCAAGCATTCGACTTGAAATTAAATGTACCTATCCGTTTAGATGACCCAAGCGCTTTGATAGTTTTCACAAATCAGAACAGTTTTAGAGAAGAAAATGTGAAGTGTGAGTATGATACGCACGTACCTAACTATACGTGATGGTTTCAAGCAGTTTGGATCCAGTACTTTAGATTTGGGTCAATGCTCCGGGCCGAAGAAAATGGTTCACATCTGTCTCAAAGCTAAACATCAATGTCGTGGAAAAAAATAGCTAGAACGCACCCAATAACTTTGCACTATTTTTAACTTTCTCCATTACGTTATTATTATTATTATTTATTTCATTATTCTCATATTACAATTAACAAACTTCAAAATAAATAGTAAATATTGCAGCTAAAAGTTTCGAGAATAGTTAGTGACATTTTGTATTAACTAACATATTAATAGAGGCAAATGTCACATTATATAAAATTAATTATTGTGGGGTGAACAAATTAAAATAAGAAGAACAATTTTAATATACAAAAATAAAGAAATATGTATTACTTATAATATAATTTATTTCAAAAATAAACAGTATTACAACAAAAAACAAAATATTACACGATGTAGTGCAGCAAAATTTCAATTTCAGTGTGATTAAAGCCAAGAAGGCATTGTTTCACTTTTTCCATAAAAGTAAATAAATTTGCAATGAATCGTATATCTTCAGGAAGGCTATTGAATAATTTACAAGACAGAATGGAATATGAGTTTCTATAGCAAGTGGTACGAACGGGAGGAATGAACACAAGAGGTTGATGACGGCTCCTCAAGCTATAAACGCCATAGATCGGACTTAGTAAGAGAAGATATTGTGTTCGTACAAAATTTCGAAAACGAGAAGTTAATCAATTCTGACAAAACTATTATAGAGGAACTCAAAAAAGTGGGTCTCAAAATTCTGTCCGTCCTTCTACATGTATATAGCTTAAACGGCTGCACGGATTTCGTTCAAACTCCGGATTTGGAGTTTATAGGCTTACAAGGCTGCAAGGTTACCTCAATATTAATGGTACTTCCCATATAAAATGTTCGTACCAGTTTGATTTGACCGAAAAGAGCTACAACGATTTGAACTAAAATTGATATGTAAGCTTAGGTAGGTGAGGTTACCATGACTGCGTACCCAGTTCTTGGCTAAAAATTCGAACAACGGTAGGTACTTTGGAAATTGCAGCATATGTATCTCGAAAACGGTTGATGCGATGGAAACAAAAGTTAATTTCTAATGTAATGTGGTCATTTATAACTTACCTAATAACAAGGTCAGTTTTTCTCCGTATTGTCGTACAATGGATTTTCGAAAATAATATTTTTCTAAATTTAGTTTTGTTTAGTTTAAATGAAAACGCTAATAACGATTTTGACCAAAATACGAACTTATAGTCAACTTGATGTCTTCAAAATTATTGTATCCTTAATTTTCAATTCGAAGCACCGAAAACGAAAATTTTTAAAAAACTGCTAATATCTCGAAAACCCCATATTTGATTTCAATCAGAAACACACACTACGTTTTAATTGGTAGATATATTTGGTTTATAACTTCTAATGCAAATTCAAAAAAAAAAAAACCTCTGATATCTTACATGTATCTATGTCTATGTAAAGATATCGGTCTAATACGAGCCCTACTTCCAATCATAGACACCTTAAGTAAGCGTTACTAAAATATTCCAGTCAAAAATAAAAACATGCAGATGAATAACGCTAACTACATATTTCTGTATTTTATGAATCGCTACTCTTATCTAGCATTGCTTTCAGATCTTTACCTACCCATCAGCAGGATTCTTCCTCAACCTACCCGTTTACCTAACCTACCTATAGTAAAATAAGAAAAGAACCAATCAAACTGTTGATCCACGAGAAAGTTTCGCTCGACCCAGTCGTGCACTTTATTTTACAGAAATTGCAAAAAACTCCCTCTTCTGCGGAATGGCTTAACTCTAAAATTTATTCAGATCAGACTTTTTGCGCAAGTATGCAGTAACTGACATGACATGCATAATATATTCCTCGTTAAGCAAGTAGCGCATATTATCATGTATGAAGTATGACTGATTTAAAAATGAGCCATGTTCAATATGCACCACGTTCATTCCAACAGCATTGCAGTTTTTGTATTGGAGCTTGGGTGAAAAATCTGTAGGAAGCAAACAGTTTACTCAATATTTTGATTTAGAGGGAATCCATGTGAAATTCCACCACGAATAATGTGGAGAAAGGGGAATTTTAAGGTGTGTAATGGGGAATTTAACTTAGGTAAAGCACCTGGCAACACCGTTTCAAGTGATAGTATGCAACCACTGATCAGCGTCGATCGTTGGTGTTTTTCGTAAAGCGTGTACCTATATGTTAATTAGCCACAATATCTCAGAAGAGAAAAAACAACTGGTTTAAGAGTAGGTCGATCGAGACTCGAGTGTGTGTTGTTATAAATACACGACAAAAAAATGTTGGCACGAACCTTTTGATTGTACTGCTTCGGCTTATGCTGTTTCTCCACAAAACTGTTTGACTTTGTACATATAACGGTCCGTTATTTTTCTGACAGAAGATTTCTATATTAAAAATACATCGGTCGTTGCAATTACTTAAGCACTTTTTTCAACTATGTGATGTGGCAAAGAGGGCGCAGGGTCATAAGTCCACAGGCCAAAAGTCCACAATGGACTTTTGACCCACTTAGGTGGGTTATAAATCCACAAATCAATTGTGGACTTATAACCCACCCAGGTGAGTCAAAAGTTCACACAAAATTCTTGTGAATTTTTGACTCACTGATTGTGGACTTATGGCTCACGGATGAAGAAGGTGAAGAAGAGGACAACGAGCTTGAAAGCGAAGCTAAAAATTTTAGTAATGACCTCCAAAACCCACAAGACACACTTTTCCAGCATTGTAATCATTTTAAGATTGCGCTTTCAAACTATGAATTCTGTATGGGGGGGCATGCTGCCCCCCTGCAACCCCCCTGCTTAGGTTTACTGATGGATTACGAGGTGGGTGCAAGGTTCTTATTATTACTCAAATTTTGTTGGCGTTATTGCACTTTGTGGGAGCGAAATAAGACCAACTGTTGGAAGTTATCCTTATTACACTATTTAAGAGCGAAATAAGGTACATTTTTAGAAGTTGGTCTTATTTCACGGCATCTATCAAACATTCCCATACTTTTTGAGTTGTTAAAACAACTCTTTTTGTCGTATGGATAATTGTGGACTTATGGCCTAATTCCATTTTAAAATTGTGAACCTATGGCCCAAATTATTGTGAACTTTTGGCTCATCTGGGTGGGTTATAAGTTCACAATTGATTTGTGGACTTATAACCCACATAGATGGGTCAAAAGTCCATTGTGGACTTTTGGCCTGTGGACTTATGACCCTGCGCCGGCAAAGAGGAGGGCAGTTGCTGAAAAAATACAACATCTAAGACGGGCTAATAAATTCTATTCGACCATTAAGTCGAAAAATTACAGTTGGATGGAACAAAAATTATTGGCGGGATATGTATTGAGTACATGCAATCTATTACATTCTATACTTAAGGCAACTTACCTACTGTTATCGTATTTTGTATACACAATCTTCGGGACAACGCCGCAACTTTTTTGTTTGCCATGAAGGGATCGCTAAAAAGGGTGATCTTTTTGAAATCAATTTTTGAAAGTAACATGTTGTATATTTTTTCAGATTAAAAATCACACAATGATAAGGTTTTTGTCATCTTTAGTATCTTTAAAAAAGTTCAAGAATATATATGTGATAGAGATTTCGCAGTCTTAAAACGTATAATTAAAAAAAGTCATTGAATTTACACTGTTCAAGAATATGCCGATTTGATACTATCTTCTTCAATGTCAAACAAAATTCAGTCATTTTACCAAAACGACGAAAGATGCTGTCAATGGAGTCTATTGGAAGACATGTAGCGAGAAAAAATAAGAATACCTACGTTTACTTTATAAGTAAATCTACCAGAGGACATTAACATTCAAGAGTACTATGATGAAAATTTTGTTTGGTCAACTTGTGAAAAGGATTCTAATCTCACCGATACATTTCAGTAGTATTTTCTTAATATTTTATAAACATTTTTTCTTGTTAAAAGCTTATAATAAATAATAAAAAAGAAATTAGCAAAAAAAGTTCGCTTATTTGAGAAACGACATAAGTCAAGCAACCTTAAAGGCTTAAAAACCGGCTAAGACTTGAAAAAAGCTAAACATTTTAGCGGTTTGCGAATGCATCTTAAACCAAATTATAGCTTGGCATACTCAAAATTAGTAGTGTTGTGGAATTGTTTCATATAAAACAGTTTTTTTTTGCTCCTGAATAGTTAATTCTCATTGACTTATGTTGTTTCTCAAATAAACGAATCACCTTGAAGGGGTTTTCCTCTTTCAAAGTTCCATATTCGTCATAGAGCTATAACAACGCTCGACCAGCAGCGTACAATATTGAAGTGCCAAACTACTGAAAGGAAAAAGCTTAGGCTCAAGTGAAACAGGTAATTATACTGATTGATATTTGACCTTAGCTCTATAGGCCTAGAGTGTTAGATCAGTTTTGAGGATTCTAAATGTAATTGAAATTAAGAAATGATATAAACATTAGTAATAAAAGTGAAAACTTTAATTCAGAACAAGTAAACAAATTGATGGAACTTGTGAAAAACTAAACTCGAATTGTGGCTAAACGAAGTTTTAACCTCCACTGTAAAACCGGGAGAAAAGTACAAAGCTTGATGCCCAATTTAAGCATCTGCCTCTGATTCGGTGATTGTTGGAACTCTCATACCTTTGATAATGACTGATGAGATTCGGGTACTGAACGGAAGTATTCGATCACCGATTCCAGTTGACTAAGTTATGTATATTCCGTCATCGAATTTCCTGAAGAGGTTCGCAGATATAACGCCAGAACACCAAAAGGGAGCTACTCAATACGGATAAGTCGATAGATAGTGGATGCCCAAAATTAACAAAGTCGCTTGTAATGCATAGAATGAACGTTAAATAAATATGATGTTAAAGTATTTGAACAAATTTTGATAACGTAATGATGGGGAAGTTCAAAAAGTCGGTCTCCGTGTACTGCAAATTTAAAAGGCTGCTACCTTCGTAAATGCCATTGGAGTATGGTATCAGTACGCTTAATATCCGTCCTTTATTTAAAAGGGCATTCCTTTCATGTTTACCCCTCCCTATCCCATATTTTTTCTTTTTAATAAAGGACGGATTTTGTCTTTTATTTTTGAAACTGTCCTTTAAGAAACTGCCAAAATTGTTTGCATTTCGGTTAATTAAAAATATTGGCGCGAAATTATAGACGTCGTGTATTAGGAAATATTTTCACGTTCTAAAACAATTTTTAAGTGGGCTTTATCCGACTACAAATGTTTTCTTTCTAATAAATACAAAATATTTATTGTCCATTATTTGCTTTCAAAAAATATGGTCACCGTAGCCATTTGCTACAAAGCAATTATAGCTTTTGTGTGACACATTTTCACAGAAATATTTTACTCTCATGCTGATAACCTTTCAGAGATAATATACCTTTCAGTGATCGCCGACGCCGATATTACCTATACCTATACACAGATGCAAATTACGTTATCAAAATCGGTGCCCATTCTGTACTTGACCCATAGAAATTCAATTTATTCGATTATCGGAACGCTTTTGCTGTCACTGATAACAGCTATATTTATTTGTCTTTCCCTTCATCTTCATCTCACAGAAACTTTTTGATTTAGTTCGTACCAAAACTTAAAGCCGAAATGAAGTCTCTCGTGTACGTGACCATATTATTAACAATTTGTGTGTCATGTTCTTTCGGTGCCATATCGGCTGGGTTTTTTAACGATCCAAGTAAGTCACATACAAAAATGTAGAAAAAACCGAATTATCAACAAATACATTTGTTTAAATTTTAAGAAAATCCCGGAAAGTGTACGATCAACGAAAACTTGGTCCTCTCACCTGGCGACATTGTCAAAGATCCGAATCAAAGCTGTGGCCGAATCCTATGCGGTGGTAAAGGGTTTGCTGAATTTCACACGTCAGTATCAATTGATCTTTATATATATAGAATTGAATTTAATAATAAACATTTCCATTTGTACATTTGGTGTAGTTGTGGGAGTGAATCGTTTGAGGGATGCACGCTTGGAGATTATATAGACAAGAGTTTGCCATATCCGGACTGTTGTAAGCGGCACATTATTTGTTAATAAAAATTAGTGAAATATGCATTGTATTTGTTGAAGCGTTTGACTAGACGTGAGCCAGAGTAGCAATGGCTATAGTGATTATGTGTTTCAATTTGTAACTCAAAGGGCCAAAGAGCCAGGAATCAATAAAAACTCTTATCTTTAGGCTCAGCTGCTTCAAATCTTAGGTAACCCCAACCAAAGTGACAGTTGGGTTTTTAACATCTTGCGTTTGGAGTGATCGTCAGTTTAATACATTCTATAATAAAATAAATCTAAGGACGATTTAACAAACATAAAAAAATGCAGATGATAAAGACGAAAGGTGTACAGAATTTTATGAAAAATGACAAGCACAACTTTACACAAACAACTATACACATAAACTGGCTGCAAAACAAAAGAATGGAGCGGTTTGAAAGGTCTCATTGGTTTGACTAGTTATTCATTTCGGAATAATATTTTTGAGAATTTAAATTAAAAATTATTGACAGGCCTATTCGGTAAAATCTTTTATCAATTTGTTCTGTTATTCTGTTATGAATTTCCATACAAAAGTTCGAACTGTCAAAAAATCTTTTACGGGCTCCAAAATTGGTATTCTGTGTGGAAAAAACTTTTGTGAATTCTGTTAAGAATCATAACAGAATAAAAGATAGAATTTTGTGACTTTTATTATAAAAGATTTTTATTAAATATGAAGTATTGGGTTGAAATGTTTCTCTATATAATTCTTAGCCAACGAAATGCTTACAAATGGAGACAGAATGTAATAAATGTGTGTAAAAAAGTATAATAATTGAAAATTGTTTCTACATTAATATTTTTGTTTAGCCGAAAACACCCATCACTTTTGCTGGAACTAAGATTTAATATATTAACAAAAAAATAGAAAACAAAGCTGTTTGTTTTAAAGGTTCGTAACAGATTTCAATTTTCGAAGTTCTATAACAGAGTTTCATAAAAGTTCGAAACCCAGAATACGATTTATAAAATATCTGTTATGGTCGAACCCTTTTATGATTCATAACAGAAAATTCATAACAGAATAAAAGATTTCACAGAATAGGCCCAATTGTTTTATTTTGCTGTTTTCTGACAAGTATGTATTTGTCCATTTAATTTTTTTTTATTCAATATTTACAGCTAGGTTCCACATTTCACTTTCACTCGAAATGAAATTGAAATCGATCGATTCGTCGGCGCAGTAGCTTAGTGGTTAGTGTGTTGGACTACTAGGTTAGTCCAAAATAAAGATGGTGTGCCGGTATTATACCACAGCCACCGCGGCGCGAGGGATAAGCGGCTCATCCACGACGGGTCCGCCGCCAATGCTCAGGAGCTCCTCCGTTTTAGCACCGCAATTGCGGATCGGGACAAGGTCGATACGTTAAAGCAGTACACCGAATATTGGTGGCTTAAAGAAGAGGTGAGGGCTGATACGCTCTCCCGGGCCGGTGCGCTACTGACGTAGCATCCTCCTTAGTTTTAAGATAGATATTAAGTTTGTAGGTTTAGGATAGATTAGGGGGTCCTTGGGAGGGACTGGGCTAGCCGACATGTATGTGCTACCGAGACTCGACCGACGCTATTGCGTCGCTCGAGTCTCGGCGGCACGGGTGAACCCTTGTCGGCGGCTGTCAGGCGCCCATGGATGCAATCAGGATGGTGACCAATCCTTAAGATTGCTCACCACCCTGATTATAATTAATTTAGGCTAAGTAGCTTAGGTAGTTTTAAGTAGTTTATAGGTAAAACAATAATAATAAAGAATTCAAGTTTTCAAAGTTTCTTGAAAAATAAAAAACAACACAAATTAAATATAGATAGATTTAAGGCCGAAAGGCAATAACTTTAAGGATATTGTTAAGTTTAGAGCGCTCGCTAAGAGCCAGTAAGCTAGAATTAAGATAAATGTTAGCTTTAAATTAGATTTAATCGTTTTTGTCTAGAATGTAAGTTTATTGAATAATGCTAATAAAAATGAATTTAAAAGTAAAAAGTAAAAGTAAGTGTTGGACTACTAAGCGAGGGGTCCCAGGTTCGAATCCCGCAAAAAACTAAGTTGTTTATTTAAATTTATTATATAGGCATCGCATTGTTTTTATGCTAATAAACATTGTAGGTATACCTTGCATGATTCTCAATTTTTGATTTTATTTTGCGAATAAATAAAATTTAATTTGTTTAATTTGTAGTTGGTGTTGTCACATTTTTGAACACAAATTAGTATGTAGACGTTGTAATTTTGGGCGTCGAAAACGTAAAACGGCCAATAACATTTTGTGGATGGTTAGGTATGGTTAATTATTGTTTACGGAAGTTTTTATTTATTAAAAATCGTGTTTTTCATTTGGCAACACCTTTCTTATGTTTGAAAAAATAAAGTTTAGTTTTTAGTTTTAAGTTTAGTTTAAGTTTATTAATTCCATAAATTTCTATATATATATAATTCAAAAACAAATTTTAAAATTATTTAACATTGATTAATAGTAATAAAATCAATAATAGAAATTCATTTGACATTCTGTATTTTCTATACGAAAGTATTGAAAATAGTGTTGAATGCCTTCACACTGTAAATCATATTCATTACAAGGTTAGATTATAATATGGGTGGGGTGACCCTTTAAAAAAATCACAATTTTACTTAATTATTTCAAAGCTTAAATAGTTTCAAGAGAGAACAATTTACTCTAAAGTAGAAATCAAACAATCAACTTATACATAAAATACTTATTTCTAATGTTACACCAGATAGTCAAAGAGAACAGATTCGACACTAGCGAAATTTAAATTGAGAAGCCAATTTTTTACAAGTTTGAGAAACAATTCAGGTATAGAGATTGACCTGAATGGCTGAGGAAGTTTATTGAATATACGAATAGATGAAATATTATAAAAATTACGATAAGCAGAAGTATGGAACTGAGGAACAGATACTGAGTACGAAAAGTTTCCACGTAAATTATAATTAGAAATCAGTCGGAAATTGCGGTTGCCAGACTTCATGAAGAAAGTTTTTAAGACTTTAAAGCAGTACAAGTGACGCACAGGAAAAATTTTTAAGTCACAGAACAAAGGATAAGAAGGATGTCTAACAGGCTTGCGGCATAATTTTCGTATGATATATTTCTGTATAATCAATAGTGGTTGTATTTTATTCTTATAACCGCCGCCCCAACAAGTAATACCGTATTGTAGTTTCGATTGGACAATACCATAGTAAATCATTTTTAATAACGTAGTTGAACAGATATTACGCAGATAGAAAAAATGCCTAAGGGCACAACGAAAATATTTCCTCAAAGTTTCTATATGATTCGAAAAGCTAAACCTTGAATCTAAGGTAAGACCCAGGTATTTGAATTCACTAACATTTTCGATCAGGAAACATTTATCACTGCAGTTCAGATTATCATAAAAAGTAGGATAAGAAGAACTAGATCGACAGTTGCAACATGTAAATTGGAATCTTTGACACTCAGATGAATGAAAGTAAATGTTCACATCAAGATCAGGAATAGCCGACAAACTAAAAATCATAATTTTAGTTTTGGAGCTAATAACCAAGTTGTGTTTGGCAAACCAGATCCTTAAAAGATTAAGGTCCCAATTTATGTCGGAAATCAGGTCAAGGCGACTGACAGAGCCATACGCGAAGCCTACGTCATCTGCAAAAGCGGTTGGAACACCTTTAAAATTTAGAGTAAAAAGCGAGTTTATGTACACAAGGAACAGAATCGGACCCAAAACAGAACCTTGTGGTACCCCTAAGTTGAGAATCATATGATTGCTTTTTATATCATCAACTTTCACTCTTTGTGACCTATTTTTAAGATATGATCCGAACCAGTCTAACATAAAGCCACGTATTCCCGCACTTTCAAGTTTTTTGAGAAGTATGTCATGATTTACCATATCAAACGCTTTGGTGATATCGATAAATAACCCAGCAGTACATTTTTTACCATCAAGGTTAGATATAATATTACCACAAAACTGAAGAAGAGCATCTTCGGTTGATTTACCCTTTTGAAAGCCAAATTGCGTTGTATTAAAAAACTCAATTTTTGTGAGATAACTCACTAACCTATTTTTTATAAGCTTTTCAAAAATTTTACTTATAGCTGGTAGAAGTGAGATAGGCCTATAATTACACAATTCTACAGCAGAACCCTTTTTAAATAACGGTACTACAACCGCACACTTGAGTTCATCAGGAAAGACACCATCAAATATGCACCGATTAAAGATATATGACAGTACATCCATTATATAAAAGGCAACTTTTTTGAGCAAAATATTTGAGATACCGTCAGCACCACATGAATTAGTATTTTTTAGGGTACCAATAACTTTTAAAACTTCAAGTGGAGTTATGGGATCAAATATAAAACTATTACATAAAGTTTGTTCAGAAAACCAGCCACTTGTCGAACATCTACGACAAGAATGTTGGATAGGACATGGTTGCAAACTGGAGGCTATATTCGTAAAATAGCAGTTAAAAGCATCTGAAATCACTAGTTTGTCCGATACGACGCAGTCATCGACACGAATAACAGACGGTTTTTTCACTACCGAGTTTTTGTTTAAGATACTGTTAACAATTTGCCATTCATTTCTTAAGTTACCTTTAGCGTAATTAAATTTAAGGCGGTAATAATTATCCCGACAAATAGGAATTTCCTTTTTAAGTTCAGTACACAATTTTTTGTAGCTACATTTAAGCCTAAGATTTTCAGGGTACTTATAGCATTTTGTTCTAAGTTTATTTTTAACCTTGATTTTGTGTAATAAATATGAGGAAATCCAAGGCTTAAGTCGTTTAGATGAACTTTTAGGCCGCTGTATAGAGGAACAGTTGAGAATATGTTCCTTAAGAGAAGCGATGAACATCGAATAGGTAGTAGAAGCATCTGTACACAGATAGACTTCATCCCAAAACTCATAAGTAAGATTGTGTTTAAGCTTATTATAGTTTGTTTTCGTTACACTCTTACAGGATTTAGAACTACAATTGCGCAAATTATTGGAAATGTTAAACAACAAACCAGTCATGGAATGATCAGTAATCATTAGATCAACAACGCATTTCTCACAGCTACTTAAACCATATTTTAAACGTCCATAAATATGGTCCAAACAACTACCTGAAACAGCACGAGTGGGTTCATTGATAAAGCTTGCTAAGCCATGCGAAGCTAACAGTTCCAAATAGCTCGAAACAAGTTCACTCTTTTCCAAAATATTAATATTAAAATCTCCTAAAACAATAACATTTTTTGATTTTTCGTTTTCTAGCAGACCGGAAAATTCTTCTATAAACGTTGAAATATTGAACATATGCAATCTATAAACACACAAAAAGACATAGATCTCACGGTCAAATTCAATGGAAAACCTTAGTACATCAGCACTCAAACAGTCAACACAAATTACATCACGAATTATGTATTCCTCTTTCTCTTTAATAAAACAACCAACACCACCTGCAGCGTAATTTTCATTTGTGTTAGCAAAAAAATTGAAACCGGGTATATAATAATCATTTTTCTCAAACTCGTAAATCCAGATTTCAGACACAAAGATAATATCTGGAATACATAGAAAGGAATCAACATGAGCAACAAGTGCTGCGAAATTTTCTCTTAGACTTCTGATATTCTGGTGGACAATAAAGAATTTGTTTTTACAGAACGAACTATTAGTTAAAACATTACTACATTGGGAACTACTAAGATCAACGGAAGAAAAGTCATCGAATAAGTCATTTATATAGTCAAACATTTGCTTGCAAAATAAAGAAACACACTAAATACGTGCAACATCACTAAAAGATCTAATTGAAATGACTTTTCCTCCCTCAACCTTTCTGACAAGAATTTTATTATCTTTAAACCAAACATATTTTACACCTTTCTGCTTTATAGTGTCTTTCGCCTTCATATAAAGAGCTTGCGTGTACTTAGTGAGAGAATCATTGATATATATCCCGTTTCTCTTTGTGTTTTTCCTCGTACTGCTGCTGCTGTTGTTCGTCGCACTGTCGAACCCAGTTAGTTGTGAGTTGAGTTTGGTTTTAAAGTCGAACTATACATGTATTACACAAAGGTTTAAAAAAATATATTTCAGTATTTTTCGTCTAATCGACGAATCAGCTTATTAATGGTAGTCAGTAACCTTAACAGAGTAGTTTCACTTCTCAATAAAAGGAAAAGTCTATTTTAGCCCATTGGCAGAGCTCATAGCGTAGTTAGGCTCACCTTAATTACTTTCAGTCTCAGATTACGTCCTTCGACACCACCTGCATGTGGAGTCATTAATATCATTCAAAGGCACACATGTAGGTATCACTACTTGCACAATCAACCGCTAAGTTATCACAGCTGAATAACGTTATTAAAATCCGAAGGTATAGAAGCTTTTTCACAACCAATCCCCCGTCAAATTTAACAAATCATTCAAAACAATTTTCGACCTATTTCAAGCGCAGTTTCGCTTCCATTCCCTTTGACGTCTTATCCTTTTAATTTTTAATTATAATTTGTTGCAGCAATTATGCGCCATGTTGCTTGCACAAATAGCATTCACAATTCATTTCATATTCGCTTCTTCCATCTAAGGGTGAAGAGAAGAAGAAGAAAAAAAAATAAAGCCTTCCCCCCTGCTTGACAGAGATTAAAATTAAGTTATTTCCTCATTTCTTGCTCGACATATCCGCCAGCAACAGCAGTGCAGTGTCGTCCCGCACATATCCAGCTATATAAAAAGAAAACGACCACCAAGCTCACCAAGCTCGCGAGAAGCGCCTAGCGTTTTGCATTTCTTTTGCCAAATTGGAAAAAAATGTTCAACAGAAAAATTAAGTTGTTTATTCAATGAGGATGATGAGTCCTTATCCAACTTTGTGGCAACTGTCTAAAGTTGAATGTTTTAATTGTGTGTTACGAGAAAAGGGTGCAGCAAGGACATCCGTCCAAATGAATGCGGGAAAGAAAAAAAAACTCCCACCAAACACAACATATCCCAACTCTGAAACGCCAAATGGATGAATACATATTTTTTTAATTAAAATTAAATCTCACACATGAGTTCAGCACACCACCAATGCAGTGGGGGAAAAAATCGTATTCCCTGAATGGATGTTTTTATTTTGGTTGTATATATATATTTTTTTTTAAGCCTTTGAGATTTTTGTTGGACTCTCTCGCATGTGGAAAAGTTTGTCGTTTATCAGTTTTTGTGGCCAAGCTTTTTTCTAAAAAGGGTCTTATGAAAAAAATGCGAACAAGAAAGTTTTATCCCATGACGTGCAATGCATGCGAATAGAAATTACTTTTTCAGATTTTTCGAAGGTCGAATTGAAGCTGTCTAAAGTATAGGTGGGTGGTCTGCACAACTTTCCTGGTTTTAATAACCACTTTTTTAGACATATAACTACTTGATGCTGTGACTGTTTATGAATTTTCCTAAATTTTCTCGTTAATTCTGGACTCATGTTTCAAGTAGTGCACATCAGTAACTAACAAAAAAATAACCCCATTTACTAGACGGCATAAAGCGTTACAAATTTTCGACTATTTTTAATCGCAAAACCAAACTTGTTATATGTTTAAAATTGATGAAAATAAAATTAAGACATCTCTTCTAAGAAAAGGCGCCATTTGTTTATGGAGCTCTGCTAAACTGCCGTTCAAAAAAAAAACGCACTCAGAGTACAAGCTCCAGTCAGAGTGTCTCCACTGTTAGTTAGTTTAGTTTGGTTTTAAGACTAAAGCCACAATAGCCTTCTACTCCTGCAGCAGAATTTATGGTAAAACATGGGGACCATCCCCCAAAATTAAACTGTGGATGTATACGGCTATAGTAAGACCTATATTGTCCTATGGCAGCCTCGTATGGTGGCCGGCAACAAACAAAGCCACCTATCTAAAGGCTATCACGAAAGTACAAAGACTAGCGTGCATCGGCACCACCAGTGCGATGAGGACAACTCCAACCGCAGGTCTTGAGGCTATCCTCAATCTGCTGCCGCTTGATATCTTTATACAACTTTCAGCCGCCATTAGCGCCATGAGAATAAGCCAATCAGTAAACTGGAAACTGAATGAAAAGGGTCATTCGTTGATCCTACAGAAATATTTTGGTTATGTACCAAACACAGATTATATTACACCATATCTGGAGTTCACAAGACCATTCTCGAGCGCCTATCCCAGCAGAGAGGAATGGAAAGACGGACTTGTGCCTAATGCGCAATCCATAGCCGTTTTTACAGACGGTTCTAAAATGGAAACCGAAGTGGGGTCAGGCGTTTTCTCCGAGTCGTTGGGTATCTCTATATCAATACGCCTCCCCGACCACAGCAGTGTCTTCCAAGCAGAGGTCTTGGCAGTGACAACGGCAGCCCGTGAGTCTGCGATAAGGGCAATACCACCTGAAGGTATTACCTTCTTTATCGACAGCCAGGCAGCCATAAAAGCATTAACTGCAACAGAAATAAAATCAAAGCTTGTGAAATGCTGTCGCGAAGAACTCAATGTTCTTGGCACTCAGCATAAGGTATTGCTCTGCTGGGTTCCGGGCCATGAAGGTATTCCAGGCAACGAGAGAGCGGACGAATTAGCTGTACTAGAACAAGCCGACCCCTCTGTGAATATCCCGCCTTGCTCACTAAAGCTTGAAGCCGGGAGAAAAGCTACAAGGGAGGCGAACGCTAGATGGACCACACTGGAAACTTGCCATACTACAAGAATGCTATGGCCAAGCTTCAATGAAGCAAGAACCGAGAGTCTAATATGAAAGGACAGGAAATCCCTCTCCACCCTCGTAGGAATCCTAACGGGGCACAACACTCTGCGGTATCACATGAAGAAACTACGCTTGACGGAAGAAAAACTTTGTAGAGGCTGCGGTGATGAGGAAGCTATTGAGGACATAACCCACTTCCTATGCCACTGCCCGAGCCTCCAACACAATAGGCACAGATTCCTAGGAAGACACTTCTTCCACGACATAGACGAGCTATCTAGCACACCAGTAGACAAGATAATGAGCTTCATCAAATCCACAGGATGGTTTGTATCCAACGGCACAGTGAGTAATTAATCTCAAATATGTAAAGATAGGGTTAACATGGGTAAGGGACAACCTTTCCCCCCAATGGGCATCACAATGGGTCATCATTGACCTGAGTGTGGCACGGAGTACTCCACGCCAACCCGCCTACCTAACCTAACCTAAGACTTTTATTGAAATATATTAGAAATAAGGACTGGTGGTATGAAAAATGGCAGCAATTGTGGTGAAACAGTTATTTTGATACTAGGACCCGGCGAACTTCGTGTCGCCCCAATTTAACGCCTTCAGATAAACTTCAAAATGATAATAAAACACTTACTTACTTACTTTTGGTGGCGCTTACAGTCCGGGGTGGACCACGGCCTCAACTAACAAGCCCCTCCAGCCAGCTCGGTCCCTCGCTAGCTGCCTCCAGTTACGCACACCAAGTTGGTTGTGGTCGTACTCCAATTGTGCGCGCCACCTAAGGTGTGGTCTTCCTCTGCTGCGTTGTCCCTCAGGGGTGGATTTGAAGACTCGTCGGGCTGGTGCGTTGTTGTCCATACGCTCCACGTGCCCCAGCCATCTCTGCCGTTGTATTTTCAGCTTTTTGACTAGGTCAGCGTCGCTGTATAGCCCGTATAGTTCGTCGTTGAATCTTCTTCTCCACATTCCATCGTCACAAACTGGACCGAATATCACTCGAAGAATCTTTCTCTCAAAGCATCCCAGAAGGTTTTCATCCGCTTTTGACAAGGTCCATGCTTCTGCACCATACAGCAGGACCGGGATGATTAAAGTCTTATATGGTACCTCCTTGGTTCTATGAGAGAGGGCTTTACTTCTTAGATGCCTTCTTAGCCCGAAGAAACAGCGATTGGCAAGAGTGATTCTTCGCTTGATCTCTGCGCCGATGTCATTTTGCGAAGTGATAGTGGAGCCCAGGTATATACAAAGTCTTTAACTACTTCGAAGTTGTATCTGTCCATCGTGACGTTTTGTCCGAGTCGCCGATGTTGAGAGTCCTTTCTCGTTGGCAGCATATACTTCGTTTTGTCCTCATTAACAACCAGACACATCTTCGCCGCCTCCGTTTCTATACTTGCAAAAGCGCCACTGACAGCTCGCCGCGTTCTCCCAATAATGTCAATGTCATCCGCATAGGCAAGTAGTTGAACGGACTTTTGAAAAATTGTACCTCTGGTGTTGGCTTGTGAGTTTCGTACAATTGCTTCAAGAACGATGTTAAAGAAAGTACATGATAGCGCGTCGCCTTGTCTCAGACCTTTTTCGACATCAAATGAATCGGTGGTGTTCTTGCCGACTTTGACGGAGCATCGAGATTTCTCCATCGTCATCCTGCACAAACGGACGAGTTTGGCGGGGATGCCAAAACTTGACATGGCTTTGTAAAGTTCGTCCCTATATACGCTATCATAGGCGACTTTAAAATCGATAAATAGATGGTGTGTATATCGATCTGAAATTCCTGGGTTTTCTCTAAGATCTGTCGGAGTGTGAAAATTTGGTCGATGGTTGAATTTCCTGGCCTAAAACCACACTGATATGGGCCGATCAGGTTGTTGGCAAAAGGTTTTAGGTGTTCACACAGTACAGCCGACAGGATCTTATACGCGACATTCAGGAGACTTATTCCTTTGTAGTTGGCGCAGTTCAGAGTATCTCCTTTCTTGTGGATGGGGCACACGATGCTGAGGTTCCATTCATCGGGCATGCTTTCATCCGACCATATTTTACAGATGAGTTGGTGCATGCTCCTTACCAAGCCATCTCCCGCTGCTTTGAAAAGCTCGGCCGGAAGGCCATCCGCTCCAGCAGCTTTGTTGGACTTAAGTTTGAATATCGCTATCCTCACTTGGTGTAGGTCGGGTGGACGGAAGTTTTGGCTATTATCGTCCAAGCTGAACAGATCATTCTGCCTGAAAGCGGGTTGTTGGTTGTCTCCGCCGTTTAACAGTCTGCAGAAGTGTTTTTTCCAAATCCTCAGCACCGACTGTGAATCTAATACTGTATTTCCATGCTCATCTCTGCAGGCTTCTGTTCGGGCCTTGTATCCTTGGGTGGATCGTTTTACCCTTTGGTAGAACTTTCGAACATTGCCTCTGCAGTATCGTCCCTCAATTGTATAATACCGCTTGTGCTGTTTCCATAGATTGGTTTATTAGGGCGTACGCATGGTATAGGGGCTTCGATAGAGCAGATCTTTCTAAAACATTGCGGACATAACAGCGCAGCTTACATTCAAGAGTCTTGAGTTTGAAAACAACTCTTCCGCTCTGGGCGATGTAATTAAGTCTAAAAGGGAGTTCTCGAGATCTCGGAGCATTTTACTCTCGGCTGTTCGCAATAGTTCCTAATGAATCAAAAAGAAAAACCTAAGATGCAGTTCGTGCCTTTCCTTCGGTCGAGCACACAAACATCTGATAACTGATCCACTGCAGCTACTGCCGATATGCTGTACAGTGAGAAGTAAGAACTCTACACTTCAATTCACAATTTACGCACCAGCGAGAAAGCTGCGCTGCACGTCTTTAAATCAGAAGCATGGAATAGAACTGCTGCCAAATTAATCATTCAAATGCATTTTCTGCAGGGAATATGTTCGCTCGTTTGTATAGCCACCAAAAGCAACTAATTACAGTATGTCAGTAATGTGCCAGATATTTCAATAACTCACAGACGAGTCCTTGTTCAAATGCACCGGCGAAGAAATGTCTGCCATTGTTTTTTGTTGCTTAACCCTATGACTATGTTTATGTGGTATTAGGAACAATGAAAAGATAAACAAAAGTGCAAAGGCAAAAAAAAATCCATTAAAAGTACTTTTAATTCGTCCTTATACGTGCGAAAATAGCTCCATCGGTTGCGGTTGCTAATGTGCATTTGTTGAAACCGAGGAATTGTCAAAACAGTATTTCGTTTGCCTTTTCAATAACCGTCCTGAGGGCTCTTTATTTCTACCTAGTCATATATTTTTTATGGAACAAATAGGCATTGGCATATTAGCTTATGCATAGAGGGTCCTTGGGGAATTTTTGCCATTTGTTTCAGAGTGTCGATTGAGTACTTTCAATTTTGTGAGAGTGCTTTGGCCGGGCAGAAGAAGTAATCAGAAAAAGTGAGCACAAGCGAAAGGTGGCTTATTAATTTTCATATTTGTTTGGGAGACCCAAAATGCATTAGGTGGATAAATAGATATAATTGAATTCCCCTTTGGGAATTTCGACTTGAAATGCACTTGACTTGGGATTGCTATTGGAAAACTGGTTGCGGAAGTATTGAATGCTTTCCAGTGGCTTCGACGGGGCTACGAGTTGCGTCTCCTCTGGCGAATTGTTGGGAATCTATTGAGGAATTCTCATTAATTAGCAGTCTGGTACAACTCTTTGGGGGAAATGACGCATTGGTATTATTTTTTCCTGTATAGGTACCGACAGAAAAGTGAACATTGGATAGGTCGGTTGACTAGGCATTTGCATCGTAAATGACGTTCAGAAATCAGTGCAGCTCTTGTATCGTTATTTGTGATAAATTCATGGCTTCAATAGGTGAAAGGAGATCTTATATCGTTAATCCTCTCATCCACAGAGGACTGACGGTCTAACATAGCAGTACGTTAGTTGTGGTAGAAAGAACGTAAATGTACCTTCATTTTTACAGCCTCCACATTTATGAATGCAGCTGCAAGGATTCATCGTTGCCAGCAGCAGAACTCCATATTCAGTAATCGCTTGAGACATAAATTTAAAAATACAAATTATTCGTTTGCTGACCGTACTGTCCTGTGCGAGTCAGTGTATCAAATAATTAAGCTTGAGAAAATGTACCGATCCGTTAAATGGGCACGCTGAATTTTGGCATTTATACAATTGGCTGATGAAAACTACCAAAAAAAAATTTCATAAATTTTGCAGATTGATTTTTAGATTTAACAAAAATGGATTATTGGGACACTGAAACAAGAATTTGGATTGTCCGCCGCTATCACGCCATTGGAATCCGCAGTTTCGGTTAAAAGAGAGTATAGGCGCATACGTTTGTCGGCAATCCTCCGAGCAGATGGACCAAAATGAGACCTGTTAACAATTTTGTCGAGCATGGGACAGTCGAAAGAAGCCCTTACCATCGAAACCCTTCAGTTCGGATGGAGGAAACAATCGCTGCTGTAGCTGCTGCCACACAAAACAATCCAAGAGTTTCGACAAGAAGCTCAAATGGCTATAAGCTGACAGTCATTGCAGTCAATTATGCACAATGATTTGGACTTATTCCCATATAAAATTCAAATGGCCACCAAACTGACTTGCTGAACATGTTAAACTGTCTTTTTATGTCTGGCGAGGCCCATTTCGATTTAAACGGCAAAATAAACCAACAGTGCTTCCAACTCACAGATACTCCATGAGACGGAATTGCATCCACTTCGTGTCACAGTTTCATCACGCCGGATTGTCGGCCCCTACTTCTTCGAAGAAAACGGTCACACCGTTACGGTTACCGGAGGCGGTAACTTGAGCATGTTGAGAGAGTTTTTCTATCCAGAATTACGCCGAATGAGAATATCATTTAACTCTGTGTGGTTTCAGCAAGATGGTGCAACTCAAAATTGCGAAAAAGCTGGTCAGAAACTCCACATTCCGTTGGACCCCCCAGGTCGTCTGACCTTACTGCACCTGAATTTTTCTTTTGGGGTTATTGCAAACAGGAAGTCTACAAAGCAAAACCAACAAATTTGAATGAACTAAAGCAATCCATTCGGGAAACAATTGCGGCTATTCCTGCCTCAAATCTCCAAGCAGTAATAAAAACTTGTTGGTAAGGTGCCGCACATGCATCAACGAGCATGTACATTATACATATGATGTCCATTCTGAAACAAAAGCTGGAGAGTAAAATTTCATGGGTCCTAAAATTTAGCTCGAGCTGCGTAGAGCTTGAGGCACAACCATTGTTGTTATATCGTTGGATTTATTCCCTTTTGTGGAATTTTCGATGCCTAAAAAGCCTTCTGTTGGATAAAGCGAAACAGCACGAAATCGTTGGATTTTAGGAATCTACCAAACAACATTGAACTACTTATAAGTTTTAGCAGCAATTTCATCGAAACATCTACATTTTACCACAAAAAACTGTCCATAAAAAAATTATTTATGTAAATTGTCTTTCATGAAAATTATCTAGTATAGTACCTATACCTAGATTAATTTAATATTATTTTTTTCCGTGTAACACAAATTTCACTTTAAAAATTCTTAATTTTAATAAGGTACACTGTGAAATGGAAAAAAAATCAAAAAAAAAAATGATTATTTTATATGCTCAAGGGGGTTATCTGAAAAGATTGAAAAAACTGGTCTAGAGTCTGGTGCCTAAGTTTGCTTTCTTTTTTTTTAAATACATAATTATTAACCAGCTACAGTAAAAGTAGAAATGCATTAATGCACATTGTCCAGTTTGACTACATTTGCAAAAAAAACATATTTTTTCCTAAGCTACCAGATAGCTCGATCTAGAAAGCTACACACTATTGTAGAGTCCTTAATTAAACCTTGTATGTTAGAAACAATCCGTCGCGTACTTGGCGAAGCCGCGGCAAAAAAAAAAGTTGCAGCAGTTCAATGTTCCAACAACACTGAGTCTGATCGGATTCACAACATATCCGACCACATTTAAGGCTTGCATTTGAGTGAACTTTCTACCATCCAGCTGGATGCTCAAACGTTAGTTTATAGGTGGTTCCTTATAAATTGACAGTCAAAAAGATGAAAATAATTTCCACTTCGATCTGTCATCCAAAATCGGAAAACTAAAATGATTTTCCGCTCGATTTAGTCCAATCGTTGTCATAAATTGCCAATCGCCAGGAAAATAGTTCACACACCACCATCACCAACCCAATAGGTGTCCTTTCGTTCCATTTGACTTAGCCGCATTTGCAAAGACATTACTCGGCGATAACTAGAGTGATGGCACTTCCGCGAAGTTGTCGTAGTAGACGCTTTAGCAGACAATTTCGTCTCAGATTTAGATACCAAACAACGACAAATCGGCCAAACAGGCAGTGGTTACACACATGTATTATGCAATTATGCCATTATACTCCTAGTGGTGGTATCCCGCACCCCACCACAAAAATCAAGAGCATTGCCATCATCATCGTGTGCAAACCAGAGAGAAAATGTGGAAAAATTGACACTTGTGTGGCAGTTGAGGGGGAGTGTTCTCTTATGGTCGTAACGGAATAATCATTACGATTTACGAGTCGTAGTCACTTAGTTGCTTAAGAGGAACGCCGTCATTTCGAATTCGCTTTTTATGATATAATTATTAATGATTGCATTTCGTGCTTCCGCAAGGAGAGGGAGGCGAGTATGCGTTTGTATACTTGTACTTATATCTAACTGGATAATTCTACACCCCAGAGGAGTGGGTAATTATGGGTATGAGCAGTCTAAAGCTTCCAATTAGGTTGAACAAGATAAAGATGGAGGCCTTGCCAATAGAGCTCTGACGGATAAACATTTTAATGCTAACGAATTTTATGATCTTAGGGAAGCTCGAATTGGTCTTAAGAAAGCCTGGTTTTTCTGTCTTTGGTAGGCATATATAATTTTGGTTTGGTCTAGTTTCTTGAATTTTACAATCTAAGACGGCAATTGAGTAGTAAGGGCCTCTCCCGAAACACCAAGATAACACTATATACAAGACCCCTATCATCCCAGTACTGCTGTACGGCGCTGAGGCATGGACCTTATTACAAGAGGATGAGGATATTCTTGGTCGTTTCGAGCATAAAATGCTTCACAAAATATTCGGCCCTGTTTGCGTTAGGGTTTTTGAGAAGAAGATTCAACGACGAAATATACGAGCTGTACAGCGACATCGACCTAGTGAAAAAACTGCCCATTGGGCGCCAGGGCAACAACGCTCCGGCTCGCAGAGTCATCTACTCCACTCCACAGGGACGACGCAGCCAAAGAAGACCTCGCCTTAGGTGGCGTGCGCAAGTAGAACAAGACCTGAATGAACTTGTAGTGCGCAACTGGAAGCTAACTAAGGACCGGGCTTGTTGGAGAGGAGTGTTGATTAAGGCACAGGCTCACCCCGAACTGTAGCGCCACCTATAAGGAAGGAAGGAGTGACAGTCTATTCGAAGAAAAATATATTGCTTAATTTTGCTATTATTTAACTTTATGAAACCATTTAATTGTTAGCATTAAGCCTGTATATTTTTTTTATTGAAATAAAGAAAATATTATTAAAAAAAAAACATATCAACGCCACGAATCAAATATCGCAAGGACAACGTCCTCAAAGTTAATTTACCTTGGAAGAGCAAAGAAGTGATTAAGCCGTGAGCAAATAAAGATCTGTGCTCATCGAGTTTATTAAAGCTTTGCCGAAAGCTGGCTTATATATATTTATAGATTTCGAGAGATATTCGACTCAGACCTCCATTGTCGGGTATCTTTTCGCCTGTCTACCACTAGCAGTCTTACCCAGAGAGACACTCCCCTGAGCTCGATTCCTAGTGTTAACGCTAGCATCTGTTGATGGAAGATCTGACCGGGGGTCCACCCAATAATGTCCCAAGAACATCATTCTTCTGCAGCCAAAGCCGGACACTGACACAGTATACAGCGCCGCTTTTTTAGGGAGCTTCCACACCGGATGGAACAAACCGCCTTAGACAAACAAATCTGTTTTTCCGTGTGTTTTTTGGAGTTTAAATACCCACATTTTAATACGCGCACCGACACTGAAAAAAAAATAAAACAAAACGAGAAAAGCAGTTTTGTTTGTCTGTTCCATCCGGTGTGGAAGCACACTTAGACTCCTCCAGGCATAGTTTACAAGTAGCTCATCTTCCTTAAGTGAGAACCGAAATTACCATATAGACAAGGCCACCACCCATTTCAATTTTTCTCGACTCATGCTTTGAGCCCTTCTTTGAGTGGAGCAGGTCGCCCCTTAATTGCTATTTTAGACTGTGTACATTGTTCCATGGTTGACCACCTTCTCAGTTGTTCTGCCGTGATCCATTTGTAAATCAGCTGTTCAACCATTCCTCTGCCTATTGAAGCGAATTGGTCTGGTCCCAGCAACTTTTCAGTTGACCCCTGTTTAGCAAGGGAGTCCGCCTTTTTGTTGCCTTCGATCCCTATGTGTCCTCGTACCCAAGTCAGTGTTACCTAATTTTTAGATAAACAATTATTGAGCTTGACATCACTGCTGATTGTCCACAGCTATAAGGATATTTCTTCCCTCCACCTGACTCTCAAGCAAGTAGTCCAACGCATGCAGCAATGCAATCATCTCAGCCTGGTATACGGAAGTGTGTTTCCCGAGGCTAATGTGGCGGGCTAATTCCAGCTCTTCTGAATAGATCCCGGCACCCGCTCCGCCATCACTCATGGATCCATTTAGGAAAATATTTTTTGGTATTCATTTCCATAATACGAACCCTTAGTAAGTTCTTATTATTTTTTTTTTTTTTTTTTGTTTGTTTGCTGGAAGGGAAAATCATCGAAATACATTGCAGAGCTAGAACGCGAAGGATGCTTCTGCAATAGTAAGGGTAGGTACTTTAACTCATCTAAAAAAAACCTACCTGACTTTCGCCGTCCCGAATGTGTTGCGCCTAGTCCCTACACTAATCGGCAATTTATTTTTGAATTGCTTGAAAATTTAAAAAGAAAAATCCATAGGTTGTCGGATTTCTGAACTTTTTTGGTAGAAAATATAACCTAATTTCTATTCTCAGCTAATTTTTATAGATCAACCGGTTTTATCCGCCTTAATTTCCTGATTTTGTGCACTCCTAGCCTTATTCTTCATTTGAAATATTGAAATATTCAAAATATTCAATTGAAAATGAAATAAATCAATTTGGGCTGGACGGATTTTAAATTTTCTAATTTCTAAACCGTCCACAAAGTCCACCTTCATTTAAAAAAAAAATATGTATAAATCCACCCACAAAGATTCTAGATATAAGGTCACACACAAAAGTGAAACTCGAGAGAGTTTCCTTAATTTCCTTGGCAAGTTCCTTAGCTGTTACCAGATAGGTCGATCTTCTTCGTACCTTTCTTCGATTCCTTGGTAGCTTTTATTTTTATAGGGTTTTGTACAAGTTAGTAAACCAGTAAGTGAATTATGAATTAATCATTAAAGCGAGCTTAACGTTGCAGATGATTTTATCCACACTAACTCTCAGCAAAGCCCTAACTGGTTGCCGTCTTTATTTGAAACTGTCTCTCCGCATCAAATCATTGTTATCACACAGTCAACCTCTCTCATCTATTTAATATTTGTTTTAGTGATTTTTAATTTCTTTCAATGTCAGTTTGTTAAATTTTTTTTAAATCTGTCCTGACCCTGACCGATATTGACACATTAACTTAAGTGCTATTTTAACCATAAATAGGATAGATTTAATAAAACTGGATCCTATAGGCGCTGATACATCTTCAAAGGACAGTGGGATAGCTAAATAATTTTCGGTCTAAATTTATTTGGTTGGATTCGAGCATTATGACACATTAATCCAATCCATTAGCAATGATTGAGCAAAGAAAGCAATTCAGAAATTTAATTAAAAAATGTAATGCAAATACCAATCGAATAATTCGTAATGTTTATTTAATTTTTTGTCAGCGACTATTAATCACATGCAATAAATATGCATTCCCAGTTGAATTAATGAGCAAAATAAAAATGGATTCAGTTTTTTATTGCATTTTTTGAGTGCGAAAATCCCAACGAATATCAAATAGCTTACCTGGTGAACAAGCAATTTACATCGTTTGGATTAATTAAAAATACAAAACCAATTTCTCAACGAAAAATAGATACGCATAATGTAAATGTGCCCTACAATATATACCAACACCAATCACATACTTGTATACAGTACTTGTTGGGTCACTACATGGGCATATAATTAGATAAAACTAATTGGAAAATATTAGTTGCCCTGATCTATTTTATTAAAGCAATTAACAGAAAAAGTGGCGTGCTAAATTAGTGGCAACACATCATTGACTTTATTATATGATGCGATTTTAATTAGTGCTATTCAATGTGGCGTGGCTCAGTTGGCTAATATGTTGATGATGGTGATGCTACGTGTGCGGGTGTTTGTGGATAGTTTTCAAACAAACGCCAATGATAATTGGGAATATTATGCTCTTCGCCAGACAAGAGTTAGTCAATTCTGTAATGATTCCATGTCCAAAGGTTTGTATTCAGCGACATTGGTATTCCTGGTCCATCATGTGGGGTAGTTTAGGTTAGGTTAGGTTAGGAGAACCGTCACAAGACGATAGGAACCTTAGTGGACTTATCGCTATCACTGGGATGGAAAAAGCTAGTCACTTGGTCTTCCTCAAAACCTATGTCGTTACGGAGTCTGCACAGATTCGTGTCCAAAGATTCCAGTCTTGTGGCATGCTTCCCAAGAAGACAGTGTTTTGAAAGGATTCATATCGCTATTCTCAGGTTCGTCCCGCTAAGTTTAAAGATTTCGCTTGAACTTTTGTGGTTCATTTCAAGCCACAAGGCCTTGGACACCAGATGGCCGGTTAGGTTATGTCTGCCCATCTAAGGGCTCCTTATTTTAGTATGTTTCTCTTGTAAGTTTTGTTGATGTATAGCTACTCATTGGTGACTTGACGCCAACTTGTTGTTTTCTCGTCATTCCTCCGGTTTTTTTTTTTCCAATTCATCGTCGAATTCCTTCCCGTCTATTTTGGGATGACCTGAGATCCCTCAGCCCTCACAAGCTGACTGAGTTCTGTGCACATGCATTTATAGCATTTATAGTGTCTTACGTAGATACTCCAGCTGAAAGATACTTAAGATAAATCTCCGTCTGAAAGACATTATCAGGTTTCCATTTGCAGAATAAATGACGGAACATGTTTCCTCCGTGGACATAAATGGCTCTAAAACTCGACTAAAACTAAGCTTCCGAAAAAAAATTCTTCATAAGAGATTCCTAACCACCGAAAAATAGTAGCCACGCTTTATTACAACAAAATTCGGAATATCCATCTCCACGAAGGCCATTTCAACAAAATTAGTGATATGTAGATTCAAATCTTATTGTTCCCCTGACGCAACTTTAGCGTTTTCCGGGCAGAAGTTATATGAACTAGAATATCGTATAGAGTCTTCTAGGATAGAGATTGGTATCTTCGGCAGCATCATTCAAGTCGAGATTAAAGCCCCCGATTCAATCACATCTACGTCCAAGTTTGTTGAGAACAATACTAGAACCTACTATTCCTTTTGATTTTCGGCAACACAGTGACATTGAGGGGAATAATTCGAAATCTGCGGCTCCGCTGTTTTGACAGAGTTAAGAGTATATGCCTCTTCAAAGACAGTTTCATGCACTCAATTTACCAAAATTGTAGGAGCAGTGGCTTAGTGATTAATGTCATAGACTACCAAACAAAAGGTCCCGGAAAACACACAAATTACGTCTTAAGGTTTTTTACCACTGCGGCACCTTTCGTCTAACAAACAGCCGAGAGTGTAACTCACATTAAAGAGCTTCGCAATAAGTAGTTTGAACTCGGCATAAAATTGTAGACCCTTTCCATTCGTTTCAAAAATTGTAATATCACACAAAACCAATGGTTTTGAGAAGCTAGACTTAAGGTCATTACGGAACCTTCCTCAATTCCATCTTTGCATTTTTAACCTTCAAAAATATAACTCACTTCTCCCAGCTTTTTGATCGCAAAGGAGACCCAAACTGAGCTGATGGGAAAATAGCCTACTTAACCTCCTTAACATCCTTATTGCCAACCGAAACGGTTCTATTCCTCATATATGGATAGGTAACAAGCTAACACTTCAATTACGCTTTCTTACCACATTTAGTAAAAGAAGACGGAGCGCCCAAAGAAAGGTTAAATTCTTGCCAACATAGATCAAACATCGTTATTCTGCACGGACGAAGCAGTTTTGCGGTGATGCTGCATCTTGATTTGGATTCATATGATTTGTTCCTATACCAACATACGTCTGACGAACTTTACGAGCTATATTCTTCAAACCTCTACTAATCATACCTTTTATGTGGTAGGAGCTCAGTGAGTCTCTATCCCTGCTCAATAAACCTATATAGGTACCTGCCTTACGGGGTAAAACTCGGATTAGCTCACGAAAGCTACATTTGCCACCCTGACTTTGTTGACGGAGCTGTCTCGTAAATTTATCCGTATACTTCGACATCGTAAGGCTCATGAGTAAGACCCATTTATCCAGCCATTTTCGAAAGAAAAATAATAAAAGTGTTGTAGCGACATATAAGTAGAATGTCAAGTCCGATATCAAGTGGTTGTTACGCTTGATAAAATAAGAACAGTTTGCATGCTGTAGACTTGATCAGGCTGTTGGGAAGAATGAAACCTTTCCCAGGGAATGGAAGGACGGAGTTATTGTCAAGATATCGAAGGAAGGCGATCTTAAAAATTACAATAACTGGCGTAATAGCACTGTCTGGTCCGTATTCCCAAAGCTGATGGCAACTACCTACTTATAATCCTCGAGAGGATAAAGTGCAGGATAGGGTCGACGCTCAAGAGGCACCAAGCGGGATCTCGCATTGGTCGATCATGCGTCGATTATATTAACACCTTGCGAATCATCCTTGAACAATCATCAGGGCACTCATTCCGTATGTCGATTATCGCCAGACGATAGCGTTTCGACGATAGCTTTGCTTCACGTAACTTCAATAATCGTCTATCGTCCAGACGATATCGTTTTGACGATTGAACATTTGCTTTACGTAAATCAATAATCGTCGAAACGCTATCGCCCAGACGATACAATTTGAGCGATACCTAATGAGGTATCGTTTTGCATTGATTTGTATGTTTTGCAAACAACTGAAGAGTTTTTATTCAAGATAAATACTTGACTTTAGATATTTTTCAAATGCTACCAAATATATAAATAACGACTTATGTACATTTTAGACTTATGAACCTCATGCAAAAGTAAGAATGTGGAAGGGTGTATTGCTGTTTGCAAAGGTAAAAAAATTAAACATTAAATTAGATATTTTCTTAATACTCATGTTGATTTGGAATTATAATTGGAAAACGGAAAAATAGTTTTTGCAAATGTTTGTGCTACCCTCCATAACATTTGTATTGATAGTGATAGTACAGCAATCGAAGAATACGAAGTGGAACCTTTCGACAAGTAGGTATCCCGACTTCCATGAAGCTGACCTATCAATAATACATAATTTCGATGTTATTTATTATTATTAATAAACAATGGAACAAATTTGAAATAATTCCACTTTGCAATTTTCATGTTTTTCCGGATAAAATACAAAATTGTTTGCCAAAAAACTCATTTATGACATTTTAAACGACGTCTGATTGGAATTTTCATGTAGTTTGAGGGTCTCTGAAAGACACACAATGCTCCCAGTGCTCTCACGATTTGTATAAAATAAACGATAGACGAGACGATAGTGATAGAGTTACGGAAAGCAAATTGGTGACGAGATCGTTGACTACTATCGCTGAAACGATTATCGTTCTCAGAGTTACGGAATGAGTGCCCAGATTACCACAGCTCGAGTTCAAGTTTTCTAAAGTTTCAAGAAAATTAAAAAAACAAAACAAATAATAGATGTAGGTAGATAGATTTAAGGCCGAAAGGCAATAATTGTAAGGATATATTGATAAGTTTAGTTTAGAATAAAATAAATGTTAGTTTTAAACTAGATTTAATTGTTTTTGTCTGTTTCCTGGCAAACAACATTGATGCCCTTAACCAAATGTGTAATCAACTGCAGCAGGGAGGTGGCTGGCCCAAGGATAAACACCAAAACGATAAAAATTATGGACATTAGCCGAGACCAACAACAGCAGGAGACCATAGAGGTGGTCACGCATTTCCACTATTTGGGTAGTTACGTGTCGCTCGATGATGGAGCGGACCAGGACGGCTTTTCTGTCTTTTGTTTGTTATAGATTGGCCACATTTTCCTGGTTATGACACAGGATTCGAGTTAACTCCATCTATTATTCGTCGCTGCCAGTATTTTATTCTCAATTTCCTGTTTGAGATTGTAGCGAGGAGTTAATACCGTGGTAACTTCCTGGTTAAGATCAAGTGAAGAACCTTTTCATGCCAGCTCATCAGCTTTTTCATTACCGGGAGCTCATTTTACGTCCGGGGACCCAGCAGATTCTAAGAACCATATATAGCTCTTCGCGACATTGACTTTTTTTTTTTTTTTGTATGTTCCCACGCCCAGTAGGCTGACAGTGCGACCTGAAAGATCTGTTGTATCAATTGGGGATATGTTATTCTAAGAGACTAGTGACCTCCCTGATGAAGGTCAATAAGTCCTTAGTAGTAGAGTGCGCTATGTCTGCTGGCGAGCGAGTCTCTCGGTTAAAGACACGTTTTCTTAACCAATGAAGAGCCGGGCAGTCACAGAAGATGTGCTCAGAGGTCGACATCCTCCAGACAGAGTCTGCATTCTGTTTCCGGACATAGGTTCATTTTGTTGAGGTGATATCTGAGGCCACAATGACCTGTGAGGAAGCCTGCATGCTTTCTTAAATTATCCTTGCTGAGTCCAAGGATTTCTTTGTATGAGTATGGCCTAATTAAACGTTTGGATTGTCTTAAACCTGGGACATGTTCCCAGACATTGACTTACAAGCTTTGCTTTTATTTCAACGGCAGAGATAGCATGAGATATCGCCATCACTGTTTTGTTGTTTCGCAGCTGTTGTCACTGCCAGAACCTCAGCCTGGAACACGCTGCTGTAGGAAGTTTGATTGAACTGGGATAGACCAAGTATTTCAGAGTAGAAACCTGCTCCAACTCCGACATCCATCTTGAAACCATCTGTGTAGATGTGTATAGCTGGTTCGTTTGAGAGCGGTTATAGGCCATTCCTCTCTTCTGGGGAAGTAAGTGACAAATGGTCGTTCGAAGTGTAGACGGGTAGTTGTACCTTTTTCAGATTTTGCGGTTGCCACCAAACAAGATTTCCATCAGTTAGTACCGGTCTTGCTATCGCCGTGTAAAGTCACATTAATTTCAGGACTAGGGCCGCAAGTGCAGCCAAATATTCTGTTGCATGCATAAAATTTTATCATAGCCTATTTTGCCCGTTCCTTTGTGTTAAGATTCCAATTCAATTTAAGATCTAGGTTAGCGGAATCCCTTCAACTGTGGGTAGGCTAAATTCAGGAATTGTCCTTTTGTTAGTAAATATAACTAATTCGGTCTTTTGCGGGTTTACTGCCAGTCCGCAGTTCTCTGTTGATCTGTCACACTTACGAACTGGAGCGTTCTGCATTGACAGCGAATGAATTCTGTCCAAGCACCATCAGTTACCCCTTATTGCAAGGCTACTTTCTAATACGTAAAAAAAAAACAGTGCAATCCTTTTCCAATTAGGCGGTTAGTCCAGCACGAGCGCACCTTCACCTGACAGTAGCACCACTCTTTGCAACTGCAATTAAAATACTGTTTGCCTCCTATGATAGCATGACACTCGTTACAACTTTCCACTTGAATGGAATAAAAGGTGTGCGACAAACAACTTAACGAAACAAAATAAAACTTCAAAAGCGGCGCCTCCTCTCCACCGAAGTGGAATAATATGTTGCACACTTTTTTCATTCGTCGGCCATCAAAGAACACCTTTCATCCGCAATCAATGCACTTGCATTTTGCGTGCACAGAAGTCGCCAAGAATTAGACCTTAATCATGGAGACGTCTCACTGAACCTTCTTGTTAATAAGGACAAATCGAACGCAACGATTATGCAAGTTTGCATTCGTCAAAACCGATTAAACGCTTTTATAGCCAACAGTCAATTATCGATGCCTTTGACTGGCATACTTTTAAGATTTTATATTTTTTTGTACCCACCCCAATTGCAAGGACTCATAGCGTAGAACTCAACTCGACATGCCGAAAGCGTCTTTTCATCCCCTACCATGGTGGATATATACGGTCTGCATGCACCATTCAAATGCTGTAAGTGTAAATGTCCTTTTTCGTGCTCTTTTGTGCTTTGGATTGTTGTTGGTTGTTGCTTTTGTCTTTCACTGTTCATGTTAACTTTAGTGCAATGTTTGCGATAATGGCTGCAAATGAAGACTCGGAGGAGGTGGTGGTGTAGCTGCTGCTGCAGTTCAGCGGTAATGGTATGCATACGTATGCTTTGCGTTATGGCATTAAAAGGAAAACTTCTTTGAAATCTGCCGCTGCAAATGTTGTTTGATTTTTGTTCGCGCAGTTCTTGTTGACTAATGGACCTGGAGGAGTGGAGGATGTGTACAATTGCATGTGAAACTCTGGTTGGGATAAACAATAATTATTCACTTAGAACCAGGACCAGTCCTAGTACACCATATGTATCCTTTATTTACAAATTTCCTTCGCCGAAAACAATTAACACTGAAAGCTGCGCAATTACAATCTCTTTTGATTTGATTCCCGTTTTGAAATCACTTTCTAGTGGTCTGTTGTTGGTTGCTTGACGAGCGCGAAAATCGTGCGGCCATTTTTCATTCTAGTACTGTGGTCGGTATATCCTGCTGTCACGACACTCCTATACGTGAGATGAAATTCAATTTCGAAAAATAAAAACCATTTCTTTCGTTTTGGTTTCGTTTGTGTTTTTCAATTGGGAAAATTAAAGACGAATGGGAGAGAAATCACAATCAGCGAGGAAATGTTGTGACTATGAAGAATTAACAAGTGTAATGGCGGTAAATGGATTTGAGTCCTTGTGGTCGTGCCTCTGTGCATTCTGTTGTCAGTGGCAAAATAATATTATCGAAACACAAAGAGATGCTCTGGCTTTGAGTGAGCTTAACAGTTTTATTCTCTTAGGATGTGAATGGCTTCTTTGAAGGGAGAATTTTTTGAAAGGATATTGTAACTGGATTTTTAGATGATGACTTCTTAAGTGACAGCTTGATTGTGTGTAAAGGGAACATTGCTTGGGATGCATCAATTTGAGAACGCTCGGCACGGGGCTTCTCTGCTTAAGGTATGTATCTATAGGTAGAATCTAGGCTAGCGTTCTAGATGTATAGACCTATGTCATTAACGCTAAGCTCATATTTATATATTTTCTGCATCATATCTACAAAAGTAGGTACATATATGACTACAGTAGGCTTACACTGAAAATAATTATTCTGTTCGAAAGGGTAGAAGTAGAAAAGTTGGTTGAGGTTTAAGCCCTGTTCATACATTTCCAAATGTACGAAAGTGTGTACTGTTTCAAGTTATATGGAAGGAATGGTATATTGGGTATGACTTGTAACCGAATTTTAGTGAGCTGTCAAATTTGTTTTCATATGTTTGTAAGTTGGTTCGCACGAAACAGAAAATGTGAAAAAGAAATAATGGTACCTGGTAGTGTCTTTTTTTAATATTTTCGCGGATATTACCGTACCTACCAATATAAAACGTAAACACATAACCTTCCCTCTTTAATGGGGATGCCAAAGTCCCTAAACGAACAAACTATCATGGAAATGGTTAATAAAAATTCGCTCGCTCTAGAAATATTGAGTACTTATTTAGAATATTCAATTTTCTTTCCAAGCTACTTTTATTTTCACAGGGACTATTTTCTGTTGTTTTTTTTTTTGGTCATGGATCCCAATTCGAATCAGAAAACGGCCATTAGCCTGCCATATGTATTTCTTTAGTTAGGAGAATTTAATTTAAGTTAATTTATATGATTCATTCTATTGAGTTCTAAATTTTTATGTATGAAAACATGAAAAAAAAAAGTTAAGTGAAATAATAAGAAACAAATTTTTAGATGCGAGTTACTACAGTTATTCTGGTTTGCTAAGAGCTACATAATGAATTGAACATATTTACATCTACGTATATATTACGGACTTACAACTTAATAAATATAAGGTCTGTAGTTCTTGCCTATGGGAAATTTTCTTGCCAAAGAAAATTGGTGCAAAAAATCTTTATATAGGTAGGTAAGGTTTATTATATTTCTAGCATTATTTCAAATACATATTCATGCAACATACTTTTCATAAAAATAGGTTTAGGCAGTGGCGGACTAAGAGGCAGTGACACCCGGGGCGGTAAAGCAAGCTTACACCCCTTGAAAAATTTAAGAAAAAAACACGAACAAATATTTTATTTAAAGGTGCTTACGAGCTTTTATTGTACTGAATGTTTCGATTATATCATTAAAATCTATATTTTTTGTGTGCTCCGTTTCGATTGAAAGTATAGCCAAATTAGTCAACCTATTTTGGCTCATCGTTGATCTTAGATAAGTCTTTATTAATTTTAATTTGGAAAAGCTTCGTTCACACGATGCCACTGAGACGCAAATTGTTAAATAAATTCTCATCGCCAATGACAGACTCGGTAAAGAGTCTGAAAAATCCCACTTAACAATGAAGCTTAAAAATTCAAAGGCTGTCCAAATTTCTGCATCTTTTAAATTTTTCTTTGAAGCTACCATGTGACGCCGAATTCGCTGGATTTCCAATATGATACTGTTATCTGTAAGTTCTGTAAATGTCGAGGTAAGCATTGGAACCACAGCCCGCAGTTCTTCTTCCGTTCCATACAGCAATATTTTCGGTTGAAGAGCTGAGAAAACTGACGCAATATCTTCCATGGCCTTAGATCGATGCACAAGTTCGTTATGCATCGTTATTTAAAAAAGAAACAAAGAAAAATACTCATATCAGTAAAGAAAAAAGAACTGAACACAGAACTGCGACGCTTGGTAAATACTTGGTTGTTGCTCTTGGGCGATAAATATTTTATTTCCATATTACTTATATTAAGAGAATAGGCCAGTAACGAAATTCATGCGCACATATATATAGGTAGGTATTTGGGAAACAAATTTATTGTTTTATTTGTGTTTTTATTTTTTGTAGTGTGCAAAGTTATTTTTCTGTTACTGATGGCACCCCCTACTAGTCTGCCACCCGGGGCGGACCGCCCCACCGCCCCCCCCTTAGTCCGCCACTGGGTTTAGGTATTGATATAAAATTTGATATTATGTGAATGATAGAAGTTGGAAAACTGGTTTTTCGTAGGAAAATCAAAACGCACTTTCATTTTTGTAGTACCTATACCTACTAAAATATTGAAATATTGGAGAGAGCAGCGCACATAGTAAAAGTACAATTAAAAGTTTATTCGATGTAGCACTACCTAGACAAACAATTTTCAATACGATGGGCTCTAATCGCGTAATTTACGAGACGCTAGTCGTCAAAACGATTGAACAAAACGACATCGTTTTTTAGATTGGTTCATCGTCTCAGGTCTCACGGTTCAACCGAATCGTTCATCGTTTGTTGCCTGAAAACAAACCCTGACACCTAAAGGATCCAAACGTCATGTGGAAATCGTTTTTTAACCTTTGAATTTATTTATTTTTCTTCCTTGTCATTGGGCACGTTCGGATTCCTAGTTTAGTAAGTCTGGACAGCTGTCTGACTTGATGTGTTTCAGTTTTTATTGGCCCAGAGTAGTCACGTGAGAGAGTTTTTGTAGTTGACGTTTATGGAGGGGAAATCGATAAATCTAGTCAAGAAAATCTTGCCTGCATACTCACTACTCAGCTCACATTTTGAAGAGTCAAATTTAAAATAAACAGAGTCAAATTTAAAATAAACAGAGTGAAAGAAAAAGGTGTCATTTCTAAGGCTATACGCTGGTAATTTAGAATTTTCGCACGATATTAAACAACCATTAGTTCGCATAAGACTATATAAAAGTTTTGTGATAGGCAACCGTGTTACATTTTAAATGTACTTGTTTGAAAATAACAATTATTAATAAAAAAAAAAACGCAATCCGCTCTCTAACAAGTGTTTTAGCTGACAGACGGATAGTAACCCTATCAGTTTTGTAAGCTTTTCTCATTAATAAACATAATATTCCATCTACATGTTAGGTATTCGCTCTTTATTACCTAACGCACGCACGACAGCACTACACGGAATTGTGCTATACATTCTAGCCATATTTCGTATTTCAAGCGGTTGTTGCGTGCTCAGAAAATTATGTGATATTCACCAAATCTCTTGTAGAATGTTCAGATTTTGCGCGTCATTCGAACATTGATGCCTTGTCATCTGCAGATGATTTATGTTCCCAGGCTATATTTTATATATAATTATTATCCGAAATGTGGACCCAAATTTATCTACACAAATTTGCAAACCTTATATTATTAAGTAAACTGAAACTTAAGCTTTTTTTGTTCGTAAATTTCATGTAACACCGAAAAGGATTCGAGATTTGGTAAAGTCCCTCTCTGTGTTAAGAAGTTATCCGCTCTCTCAGTAAAACCAAACACACTTTTATTAATAAGAATTTGAAGTTAACATGTGTGTTAGCGCTAACTCGCGCTGCTCGTCGTTTATTAATACGGGGGTAAAAATTCATGAAGGGCCTTTTTCCAAATCAAAAATTCCAAAATCAAGCAAAGGTAACGCTGAGCGCGAGAATACAATCACAATTCAAGTTGCTTAGTCAACGCGTTCGGATTCATAGTCCCGAACGTTCCCATTATCTGTCGTGTGTTGAAAGCAACTGTTGCCACAACTCAAAAAAAAAAAAGTTTGTCTATATGATCCGTATTATTTGATTTTCGTCATCTGATTCGGATCTGATCACGCTGATAATAGAATATACGGCTTAGGTATGAAAAGCAATAGGTAAATAAAATTCATTTGATAATACCTACAATTTTTTTTTTTCAAAGAATGCAGTCTTTTACAACTCGGATAGGATAGTGAGTCCCCTCCAAATAGAACATAAGTTCGTTTTCTTTTAAATACTTTTTTATACCTACTTCTCTCTAAAACTGAAGTTCTCTTATAAAAACTAAAAAAAATGGACCAAAACCAATGAAACGGTTGCAAAATAGCCATCGTTCATTCGAATCGTCGAATCAATTTGACGTTTGAATTAGTAACGTGAAGCAACAAAAAAACGATGATCATCCAATCGTTTCGACGATTATCGTTTTTTTTGTTGTTAAGTACACGAAGTAGAAGCATCGTCGAGACGATTTCGTTCGGTGGTCACAATTCAAACTGGGCGCAGGCAACTTCACAGTTTTTGTGTGTTTTGAAATATTTGCATCTTTGAGACATGGCAAACAAAGTCTATTTGAAACAGCCGGCCAAAATCGCCTGTATCTGAATTCGGTAACTCATCTCGGATTTAGAGCACCCTCTTGAGTTCATACATCCATATAGCCAACCTGGTTCCGCTATCCTCTTTTCAATCCAACCCCTTTTAGTATGTATACCTACCTACATTAAATAGATTTACTGCCCATGGACAAGAAATATTTGAAAACTAGCTAACGACAGATAGAGCGGTAGATATTCATACCCATACCTATATAGGTAGGTACCTCCTCGCCACTATCAGGCAAGTTAATTAAACTGCTTTATTGAACTCGAACTTCAAGTATACATAATAAAGTTGTTTCTCCCAACCGTCCTGCCTCACTTATATTGTTCCAATTCACTTCAATTAAGCTACTGCTGAAAAGAGAGAAAAATCAGACAAACACACCAACAAAGAACTGGGAAGCCTAGCAATAAGCAGACTCACTCCTCACCTCCTCAAAATTGTGTACACAGACCTCGATCTATAGCCCCGATATTGATGTCTTTATTATTTTTCAACTTTAAATTCATCTCACTAGCATAATTCGAAAAGTACCTACCCCATCCATCGCGATTGTTGTTACCCATTCACCATAAAAGCAACCAGCCAACCCACAAACAAAAAAATCAATTGTACCCTATACCTATTGCCAATCCGCACGGCGCACACACACCATACAGCCGTCAACAGCAGCAACACAAACAATATACCAACGAAAAAAAGATATAACATATAGGTAACATAAATAAAACAAAGAGTAGCAAAAACACTCCTCTTCAATGGATTGTTAATTTAAATAAATAACTTACTCGCACTCAGTCGGTACATGAACTTTGTGGTACATGGCACACACAGTATACACATGTGTATCTTTGTAGAGCTCCACTTACACTTGAAAATATCGATTTTACTCTCAGAGATTCGGATAGAAATTCAATCTATAATTTGTTGAATTTTATCCAAAAGACAATGCACAACCACAAAATTGTCATCAGAACATACAAAGCTATATACCCAGACCCACCTACCTACATTTTAAAATTAAACAACATAAGCAAGACAGAGACAGTGGTAGTGGTAACGGATGAGACGATGAGACGATGAGACCTATAGCGACATAGAGGACAGACTGACAGAGTAAGCAAAGAACGAACCGAACATCCTCCAGCTAATCGATAAAACTGACTAATTATTGGCATTGCTAGGTAAAATTCTTAATTAACATGTTCTCGACTCTAGTTGGGGTGGAAAAACCTCCCAAGTCCCAACAAAAACTGAAACACAAAAAGAACTAAAAGTACAGATCAACCAAAGATACGAACCTCCATGCTCCATGAACAATCGCATTGAGAGCAAAGTATCTAATCGCCGGTTGATCAACAGAGACGGGGATAGTGATGGAAGAAGCGAACTCTAATTTGAGAATACAACTGCTTATCCCACCACCGACCGTCAGCCCAGCGACCACGGCCATCATTTTGCGTTTCCAAAGCCCCTCTCTTTCTTTCGCACTATCCGTTCGCTTCCAGTCTCATGGACACACCGTGTGTGTACACGCACAGTGTACGTGTGCTCCGAGGCGCACTGGAAGCCATCCATGGTGAGCAGTCCAATTCCAATGGAACCGTAATAAATGGACTACCTGATGTAGCTCCACCCGTGCGACAGACCTATGCCGCACTGTCTGCAGTTGAACAGAGTGCGAGATAGAATTTTTCCAATTCAAACTGTTCGTGCAGAGCAGCATCCCTTTGGTGAGCCCGACACCCGACTCTCATCGTCTCATCTTCAAGGGTGGGTTGTGGCACTTCTGTCGTCTCGCGCGCTATATCGGATCGGATTAACCGGAATGGCAATTGGAATTCCTACTCGGATGCGTTGCGATATCTCGAATCAGTTGTTCTCAGTACAGCAAATCGTGTACACGGTGTGAATTCTCTCTGTGTTGTGTGTACCACGTACTACCTCTCCTGTCAACGTTCAACGAACTTACGTAGTTGTCGCCTGGATTTTTGTTTTCTTTTTTTGTTTTAACTTTCGTTCGCTCTGTGGTGGATGATTTCTCGGGATTCTGTTCTGTGTTTGTTCTAGCTGTGAGATTTTTCTAAAGATTCTAACCGTTTTGCGTTGTGTCCTTGTTTCGCGGTTTGTTTTACTCCTGTTTGGGCTTAATTGAGTGAACTAAGTGCAATAGAAGAAAAATAATAAAGAAACCAACAAAATGTCCCAGTAAGGACGAAAGTGTGATAAACAAAAAAAAAAGTCCCTTGTACCACCAGAGAGATATACATTGAGTTTCTCCGTCGGCCGAAAACGTTCCGATAGTGTGTGCTTTAAGATGCAGGCGACAAAAATGCGCACCCCATTCGCCATACAGGAGATCCTGGGTCTCGGCGTTGGCCGACAAACAAATAACGTATCACCGCCGGCAAATGTAACTTCAGCTTTATCACCGGCTTCGGGCAGGGATGCGGGCTCTATGTCACCGGATGCGGCCAGAATTGCGGCAGCAGCCGCTGCCGCCAACCACTGTCAGTTGCCTGTCTTTAATCCGGCGAATTTCTACGCTGCAGCTGGCTATGACCACAGTACCTTGAATGCGGCCCATCACCATCACATGACTACGCTGGCTGCGGCAGCGTATTTGCGAGGATTTCTGCCGCCGGGTTTTAGTACGCCTCACGAGTTTCGCGGCCACTTCCAACAACACTTCGGCAGTCAATTTGGTGAGTGATTGTGAAGACGTAGATTTTGTTTACTGGGGGTTGGTATATCTATTGTTGCTATGAAAAGGGAACTTTTGACTTTCGGAAAATAGACGTCAAAGTGGGAAAAGTGCATTCAGAAAAAATAGGCGAAATAGTTAGGAAACGCTGTTATTGCTTATCGCTTGTCCGTATAGGAAGAACGTACCCATTTTTAGCTGCTAAAAGCTGCGGCTGTGTTCAATTGAAGTGAGAAATATTTTAGTCAATTCTGTGTTAAGCCACAGGTTCACTTTCAGCTTTAAATTTATTGTAGCATTCAGAATTCGGTGGGGGAATCTTTATATGGGCAGGCGCATATGGACCTTTTTAAACTGCAGACGAAAAAGCTGTGCTTCAGTTTTAAAATTAAGCTCGACAGATGAATGTATGACAAAATGTGGCAAAGTTTGGGTAAAAGGCGGATTAAGTGGTTGAAGACCTTATTATAGAGGTTATTTATTACCTTGGCTTGACGTACACATCCCTCTAAAAAAAAATGCAATAAAAATGCGTTCGATGCGATGTAGGTATTGTACGAGACGAAGTTTGTTCTGATTGATTTTTGTTAGCTGCCAGAACAAAGTCAATAATTAATGCCATTGTTCGCACTGGCATCGCCACATTGCATATACACCTGGCAACATCTAATCGAAGTAGAAAAAATTAGTTAAAGGTTTTTTATAAATGCCTCGGGCCTCTAACACTCACCAAAAAGTATTGTAGGAACAACAGGAGTACCTATAGGTACCTTAAACAAATCGCAAGTGTGAAATATGCTCCTTTGGTGCGGCTATACGAACTTGTTGTTTTTATTTGCATATTTATTTATTTATTTATTTCATCTACAATTGTTCATTACAACTAACAGATGTTGAAAAATAAAAGTAAAAGTAAAAGTAAAAGAATACAATTAAAAATAAAGTTTGTTAAAAAATAAATATGTACAATAATTTGTTTTTGAAATTGACTCTCGACAAAGTTAAATCGATTTCTGTAGAAACGCTGTTGAAAGTTACAATGGCTCTTGTTAGCGGCTCATTAAGGCCGTAATTTGTTCAATGATTTTCTTTCTAAGAGAAGATGCCGTGTTCTTAAAGATCTCGTCGGTGCATATATCGGCATCATTGAGAGCAGAACAGGACATCTTGTATGAAAGCATAGCAAGTCTCTGACAAACATTATATCATGAATTTGACATCGCGATTTCAAAGATTTAATGCCCAGAAATAAACATCTTGCCTTATAATTTGGAGAGAATTTCCAGTGCAATTTACAAAAAATGAATTTAGTGAATCGCCTCTGAATCGTTTCAAGGCGATCAGAATAGGTTGAGAATGCAGGATTCCAAATCACATCGGCAAATTCAGGGAGGGATCGAACTAAGGCAGTGAATAGCGAAAGTAAAGTAAATGGGTCTCTGAAGTCCCTTTCAATACATTTTATGAAACCAACTATAGAATTAGCCTTCGCGACAGTGTATTCAATATGACATTTAAAAGAGAAAGACGTATCGAGCGTGACTCCTAAATCTTTAATTTTATTTACCCTGTTTAAATTAATTGAATTAATTGTATAATTATATTCGAAAGCAGATGCACATTTATTAAAAGAGATTAGGTACATTGCATGTCTTTATATTTAATTTTAAGCGATTGACGTTGCGCCAATCAATTATTCTATCCAGATCAGATTGAATCAAAGCACAGCTTTCCATACCTTTAATAGGTGAAAATAGTTTTAGATCATCCGCCTATAGTAAGCATTGACTATATTTGATCGTTGAAAAGATATCATTTATAAAAATAATGAAAAGCAGTGGACCTAAATGACTCCCTTGCGGTACACCAGATGTGCAGTTTATATTTTTCAAAAGCGATGTTCCAATTTTTACGCGTTGAAAGCGACCAATTAGGAATGATGAAATCCAGCGTAGCATTTCAGAGTGGATTCCAAAGGCTTCAAGCTTCTCAAGGAGAATAGAATGATTAACCGAGTCGAAGGCTTTGCTAAAGTCTGTATATATTGCGTCAACCTGACGTTTGTTTTCCAACTCATTTAGAGTAAAATATGAAAAAGAAGCCGAGTTGGTGATAGTGGACCGTCCAGATACAAAACCATGCTGCGCTTCCGATAAATACTCTTTCGTTGAAAACTCTAGGTTGTTTTTAACTATATGCTTACAAAAAGCTTAGGAATTGCTGAGAGATTACAAATAACTTGATAGTTGTCAACATTGTTTTTAGACCCCGACTTGTGAATAGGAACGAGATTACGATGCGTTATGCTTCATTGGTTCGCATTTGTCAAATAGATTCCAAAGAGTCAAGATCGGTGAAATTAGGAGTGATGTTCAGTTTTTGAATTTGGGAGTGCCTCAAGGCTCTGTATTGGGACCTATTTTGTTCCTTATTTATATAAACTCAGTCTTTGAGCTGGATTTTAAGGGTACACTCACGCATTCGCAGATGATATTGGATGTTTCTACGGTTCATAGGTATAGTGCTTTGGACTTGGTTTCTGACATCAACTGGGATCTGAACTTGTTGAAGATCTGGTTCGCCAAACAGAGACTAAACATTAGCTCTACAGCTACATAAATGAGTTTTAACCTATCGAGTCCGGAGTTTTACTTTCATACTACGGATTTCCAAAAATTAATTTCATACTGATTGACTGCTGTAAATCTGTTTCATCTTTTCCCACTTTTAGCAACACACTACATTGCAGTGATGAGTGTTTTTCAGTTGAAAATGTAGAAGAATTTTAATACCTAGGGCTCAATATTGACCCTCGTTGCACTCTCTTTTTTCTTCAAAAATGTTTGTTTGGACAAACTCTTAAAAACTACTTATTATGGGATTTTCCACTCGAAGCTCCAAAACGGTATTACTCACATGCTGGGGAGGGACATATCTTAATAAAATTCCGGTTTTAATTGTACAAACAAATTTTTTTAAGGAAAATTTGACAAAACCCCGTAAATATCATAGTTTTCCATTGTTCAATGTTATGAAAATTCTTCCAGTCCGGTCATTTATATTGTTTTAAGGTATTGAAAACTTTTTATATCAGATCGGGAAATCGAAACCTACGCAGTAATTTTTTGAACATTGTATCTGTTCCGTTTCCCCGTACCACCGTCGACGTTTCCTTGAAGAAGAACTTAACATTTTTTTGCGTGGAATGAAAAATCTAAAAATCTTATTTTTTTGGTCATATAAATATTGACCTTCTTTCGAAAACCCACTTTGTGGACAGCTATCTAATGCTTTTAGCTGCAAATGGTTTGGAATGCTGTATAAGCGAACCCACCAGAATTGGTGATAATTCAAGGACTTGTATAGATCATGTATTTTGTAGCAGTATTTTATCTCGGGATGTTAAATTGGTGAGTTCTTTAGCCGACTTAGGTATCACGGATCAATGTATGACTGAATTGATTACTTGGATATTGTAAATGAAATTGAAGCTGATGTATCTTATATGCATGTTGAAAAAATTGATTTTGTTAACCTCAATTTGCTATTGCGCTTTGAATTTTGGGATAATGTTTATAATGAAACAGATAAAAGAAATACCCAAATAACATTCAACTGAAAGCTGAGTATAAAAAAATATGCAAAAGGATATGTAAAGAAATAAATATATTTACTGAAAACTATTATTTATCCGAGCTAGACAAAAATAAAGGTAATGTTAAAGGTGAAGGCTTTGTAGTTAACATAGGTAATCTTGAATCGTAATTCTCGATCTGAGAAGCTGTTAGTAATTGAAAAGAAAATAATATTTGGATTACTGCTACTAAACCGTTTTAATGACTTCTTCATTTCTATAACTGAAAATATATCTACTGAAGTTTTTGGACACAACAATGACTATTTTTAATAATAGGTATAGTCCATGGCATTCTGTTAAGTAAAAGTTTGTTTTTGATCCTATTTCATCTGTCGAACTACTTAGCATCATTAGATCAGTAAAAAACTCCAACTCCTTTACCGCCGATGGTTGCTCTAACATAATTTTCAAAAAAGATTGTTACCGATGTGCTTGCACATGTTTTCAATTGCGGAATTTTCCCAAGCGCGCTTGAAATCGCTGAAGTCGTTCCTCCCCTCAAAAAGTCTAACCCTTGTGATCGGAACAATTACAGACCGATATCTTTGTTATCAGTTTGCTCAAAAATGTTTGGGAAGGCGATGAAAAGGAGAATCTTATTGTTCTTTAATAAAAATGGAAATTGGAAATTATGAAGAAAAAAAAACACTTACCGACGACTTTGGGAAGGATATCATCAGGTGTAGGTACTTCAAAAATCAAGTCGCGCATTTAAGTAAAACTTGTATCCAAGCACATTCTTAAGCATAAAGTGGAACAAGAAACTAAGCACTCTAGAAAAAAAAAACGCAAAACCTCTCTGGAACATAGAAAAGGTAGTAAAAAACAAAAACAGACAAACTTCGCTTTCTCAAGGATCCGACCAATACTTTTTTCACTGATCTGGATAAAGCAAATGCGCTTGCTTCGACTTTCGCAGAGAACCATTAATGATCACGCCACAAATGTTTTAGTAAACAATGGTAAATAATACCACCCACAAATCTTTAAGACTAACTATATAACCATCGAAAACACTGAACTTATTGTCAATAACTTGAGACTACGAAGAGCTGAAGGTATTGATTAAATAAAATAAATATAATATCAAGCAATTGCCCAGATCTTTTTTTATTATTAACGCCAGTTTAAAAATGGAATATTTTCCTGTAAAATGGAAAGTCGCAAAAGTCGTTCCAATTATAAAAGCTGGTAGGCCTCCTGAGCATACTGACAGCTATAGGCAGTCTCAGTAAAATGTATGAAAAGGTCATAAAGGAAAAATTGTCGAGTTTCGAAAAATTTCGGACAACAGCTTATATCCTACTGAGCAATTTCGTTTCAGACGCTTCCACAAGAAGTACTCACCAAGTGCTCAGGAATTACAACCCCGTTAAAACAAATCGTTCAATAGGCAAATCAACTGCAATGATTCTTCTCGCTATTGAGAAAGCCTTTGACACTGTCTGGCATGACGAACTTCTATATAAAATGTTAAATTTAAATTTCCCTCTCTATATTTGTAAAATTGTTCATAGTTTCTTGTCTAATCGTTGTTTTAAAGTCCATGTAAATAGTGGTCTCTCAAATATGGTTTATTTTAGCTCAGGTGTTCCCCAAGGGTCAGCGATTTTATCGTCTCATGAATTCACTCTCGATATTGAGAGGATTCTAAAAAAATGCGATGATGCGGTGATGTTAGAAGAATGTTACAGTAGATGGAAAATTAATTTGAATCGGGAAAAATTGCAAACCATCTTTTTCACAAGAAACATAAAAGCCTGTTATCTTCCGAGTGGGCAGTTTAATATAAATGGTGGAAATATTAACTGGAAGCCTGCTGTAAAATATTTAGGAATATATTTGGACAAAAAGTATCAACAAATCAAATCAAATCAAAATAAAATAACACAAAGTAATTCTTCCAGTAATACTGCTACATGGTTGTCAAGTATGGGGAAATTGTGCAATGTGTCACACGAAAAAAACTACAGGTTTCGCAAAATAAGCTACTAAATAAGAACTTATACGCTTTAGTCTTTTTTGAAAGACAGTTGGTCTGATTGGATTTCAAAGAAGAGATACCCATAATAAATTGGTAACTTTAGCTTGAAACTTCATAGTTCTAGTTCAATAATCGTACGGATTCGAACTTTGGAATACAACAAACCGCTCTAACTTTTTATCTGTAAAGAACAATAAAGTTTGCAGTAAGCTACACGAATGATTTTTAAATGATCTTTTAATTTATGCAAAGCACAATATTTCTATTTGCAAGGATCATTCTTTTGAATAAATTTTTACATTTCACTGACCGAATGCTGCGAATTCGTTGATTAGGTTCGCAATATCTGAGCGAGAGGGTGCCTTCGCAGGTAGATCGATGGCCCATGTTCGCCATGTTGAGAGTCTCCAAGTGTCAAATATAGCGTTGAAGCTCAAATCATCATAGGTATTTACGTGAAATCAGCACTTTTCTGAAATTAAGTCTTATAAAGTTGGAAACACTTATACGTTTACGTGCTAATGGACTATAGCTTTTAATATGAGAAAGTTATGATTACGGCGATTCTTTGCACTCGTTTACAATAAGAGTCGTGCTTTTTCTGTAACATCATAACTGGAGAATGCATATATGATATGGTAGTCCCTGGATAAAACAGGAATATTAGTCTCCCTTGGACTTGATGTTACAGCTTTGCCTTGACGAAGAGCGTTTCAAATTTTAATTTTTAGTGACAACTTATAAGTCATTTGCTATTCGCTGACGACTTGGTGATCCCTTGTGATCCTCCCAGACCGTGATTCAGTGGGGACTGGATAGGTTTGTAGCCGTCTGTGTTGAAGGTGGGATAAAGATGAACGTGAACAAATCTGAAGTAATGCCGAAGAATGTTAAGTGTATCTCGGCGTCTTGTGCACGATCGGTGGAAGGATCCTTTAGAACTAGTCAGGTTGGTTCAATTTTAAGAGACTTTGTGCCAGAGCTAAGCTATTGGTCTTTAATGTTGCGTGTTTGGTCAAAAGAAAGAATAAAATCGCGGATCTAATCTATCGAAATAAGATTTATTAGACGCATTGCAGGTATAGACTAAGAGGACTAAAGAAGATATATTTAGTAATCCCTGACCAGCCATCCATTCATCGTCTGGTGGGAGTAGGAAGTCTTGATTATCGCGCAGTTTGTAGAAACGTGTCAGTAGTTAGTCGTACAAAGGTTTTGCTTAAGTCAGCATGCTTTGATCGTAGAGGATGGAAGGCTGCAGTGTCTCAGGCAGAGACTCTCCAAGGGTCGTGAGCTCTTAAGTAAATAAGTAAAGTCAGCATGTTTTGAAGTGCAGCTTTGCCCAGCCTCAGTTACCGGGTTAGACCTGGCGATGGTGGCAGTCGCAGCAATAGGTGTGGACCCAGGATTGGGCAAACTCTTCGTCTGGGCGATCTATTCAAATACCCCTTTAACCTGGTATGTGATTTAATTTAAGTATAAAACCTTCCTTCGATTGTTTGAAAACTTTTCCAGGCTGTCAAGGCACAGGCTGAGTGACATATTCGAACTTTGTTTCTGGTTCAAGACCTTCTATCCCTCCCCTCCTCTATTTCCCATGATTCAAATCAGGATTTATTTTTAGTCGAACTGCGTCAGTCCGTGCTGAAGAATCAATTAGCTCCACGTAGATAACCCAACTTCGGAGACGCTTGTTGTAGGTATATGGCCCTGTCTTCTGATTGCTACCTATAAGGATGTCGTTCCTTTCTTGAGGACTGAGATTTGAGGTATTCCAACAGCAATGATAAGATTGACAGTCATATTTGAAAATATTTTGCTGTCGTTCTGCTGCTTTTTTAACAACGGGTCTCTTGAAGCACACCAAGCATACCTATTGCGATATAGGTCTCCTTTGGCTTAAGTACATCTGTACCTAGATTCTAACCGAACCTCAAATTGACATAAATAATAATAGTTGGCGCAACAGGTCTGTAGCGACCCTGGGCCTAGCTTCTCGCAAACCATTCGTTTTGTGTGAGTTTTTCAGTGAAAAAAACACTCAGTTGGAATTTGGGTTTTTGCGGGGTTCGAACCTGGGACCTCTCGCTTAGTAGTCCAACACACTAACCACTAAGCTACTGCGCCTCAAATTGACATAATCAATAATAAGTTCTGTAATGTGAATGTTCATCAGTCAAAGATCCCATCTCTGCACAGCTCATCATATTCTCAACAATAACCCCCAATGCCATCAAGAAACCTAAAGACTCTCTTATACACGAAACAAAGGCTAAAGATGAATACAAAGGACCGTTTTCCCCATCACTCGAAATGCCAAAAAAAAACAATACATCACTCCACCTTAACATTCAACTAGGACGTCACCTATATATGCATATACCACTTCTAACCAAGTGAACGCTAATTTTCCAACATTTGCGCCACCCAAGTGTGCCAATCACCTCCCAATAACCACACATGTGATGTCAAAATCTCAACCAAACTCAGAATAATGCACCGAGGAGCAATAGGCACTATAGATTCAAAATAAAGAGTATATATCCCTAAGGCATCGCTCTTCTTCAATCCACTTTGCCACCCTTTTTGTCACCTCTTTCATCCATCTCAGACACTATACGTACACCTCCGTACAGGTCGGAGGAGCGAGAGAAAATAAAAATACAAAAAAACTACAGCTCAACATACCTACTTACCCCGAACACACACATAAGACATTGACATGAGCAAAGAATAATTGGCCTAAGGAGCCTTCAACAACGTGTCGCGTGAATAATTGCGCCCACATGCCCCAGCGAGCAGTTTTTTTTTTTTTTAATTTATAGTTTACTTTATGCGCGCTGTACTCTAAGATGTGCTAAGAATAGAATACAAGAGAGAACGTGGGTAAAGGGTATAACAAAACATATTCCAACACCTATAAACATTGCGCATTGAAGGGTTATCCTGGCTTGGCTCCTGAGTGAGCTTTTTTCTCGTTTATTTTTTTTTTTTTTTGTTGTTATATCTTGGATGGAGGTCCTCTTGTGTATTTTCTTGGAAGTTCTCTACCAAGCAGCAGCAGCGCTTCTGTACTGCTTTTGTATGCTCATCCTGACAGAAGTATTTTTTTTTTTCTCGTTGTTGTATATCGCCTGAGAGCTCACTTTAACGCGTGCAAACAACAAAAATTATCGCGTTCTTTTCACACCTCCGATAAATAGCATCGTGCCTTCGTCATCAGTGTCGCTATTATTCATCTGTAAGGGATGTCGAAGTAGTAGTCCTGGGATTTGGACGCAGAGTCACAACTCACAGCCGAAGGAGAGTAATTGAACAGAATTTAAGTTCAAAAGTGGTCGATTTTTCAGTTAAAGGGAAACAGAAATACAGTGTCTACGGCAAGGTAATTTCATATAAGGAACCTATGAAGCTTGGTTCAAATTTGGCGTTAAATGGTTATGACACTTTAAATTACACGTTTAACTAGAATGCAAAAAAAACTGTTGCCGCAGAAAGTCCATACCCTCACTCTAGGCATAGTTCCTCACAACTATTCACGTTAATTTAAATTAGATTAGAATATTGTACTCACACAAGTTGGGAAAGCGTTATAAGACCAAATTTTAGTCCAAATATAATTATTTATATTTCTCAAATAATATATGTAACTAGCGAACCCAATGCAGCGCCATCTGCTGGACTGATTTGTGAATCTAAACCATCCAGAGGGCGCCACCCAAACGCATACAAAAAAAAACATTCAAATCGGTACAGCCGTTTAGGAGGAGTTCAGTGACATACACACGTACAGTAGAATTATAATAATAAAATAAAAGCAAGGTATGGTTGCATACTTATTCGACATTATGACGCAAAATTAAAATTTTAGTTATTCATATATATAAAAACTAAAACCATTTCCCACTCGAGGTGGAGTCACTTATTCGCATCGTGGAAAGTGACATACCGACAAATTGGGCTCATGACTCTTGGCGAAAGTGACATAAAGCTTCATTTAATTTTTTTAGATTTGTCACATGTAGCTTGGCTTATGTCACGGCAACTCTGAGAACTAAACAGCATTTTTAGCTATGTACCCTCAAGCTATATTTTTTTTTTTTTTAATTTACTCCACTCGGTCCCTAATCCCTTGAATTGAAAAAACATAGAAAAAAATTTTGCAACTTGAAACTAAAAGTCAAGCTTTGAAATTTTGACAATACTGACAGTTCTCAATATCGCATTAGAGTCAAATATACAGTATTTTAATTTATGTTCTATGATGGCCAAAAGACAGACAGACTTTGACAGACAAATTTGATCAAATTGATCTTAATCCCACAAAGTCCTTACATTTTTTCATAAATAATGACTGAAAAGCGAAAACTATTAAACATTAACTAAATAACGAGAAACGCGTGCACCACTCTTTATTTGAAGCAGCTCGGACCATTTCATTCGATTTTATAGGTTATGTAACTTTTCGACGAAACAAGTTGACAGATAATAAAATATTTCCGAAAAACAGTCAGCAAAAGGGAATATAATAAAAATAATAATAATAAAATCGAAAATATCACAGCGATTCGAATTAGTTTTTAACTTTATCGATTACGTAGTAAGAGAAAGATATCGTTTTCGTACAAAATTTCCAACTCGAGATGTTAATCAATTCTGACAGAACTACGAATATAAGAGAGGAACTCAAAAAAGTCGGTCGCATAATTCTGTCCGTCTGTCTGTCTGTTCGTCCTTCCACAGGTCTACAGCCTAAACGGCTGCCCGGATTTCGTTCAAACTTCAGAAGTGGATTTTATGGGCTTAAAATTCGGGGCGCTTTTTTTTCCAACGTAACCTCAATATTAATGGTACTTCCCATATAAAATTTTCGTACCCTTTGATTTGATCGAAAACGGCTACAACGATTTCAATTAATTGACATTTAAGCTTAGGTATGTGAGGTTATCATGACTGCATACCCAGTTTTTGGTTATATTTGGAAATTTGGAAATTTTGACATATCTCGAAAACTGTTCATACTATTGTAACAAAAATTAATTTCTAATGTATGTGGTCATTTGTAACTTAATAGCAAACTCAGTTTTTCTCTATATTATCGTAGGTACAATAAATTTTTGAAAATAGTAATTTTTTAAAAATTTAGTTTTATTTAGTTTACCTGAAAAAGACAATAACGATTTTGACCAAAATACAAACTGTGTACTTAATTTTCAATTCGAAGCACCAAAAACCCTAATTTTAGTAACTGCACGCATCTCGAAAACCCCATCTTCGACTTCGATAAAACCTTAATAACGAAGAAATGCTTAGGTACATCCGGAACAATGACATATAATCGGTTTTCAGCTAAATAGATAAGCAATAGTAGGTATCTTTCAAACTAAACGTTGCAATAGTCTGCCGAATTTTACAAAAATCGCTTTAACGATTTTGAACAAAATACATATACATATCTACTAAGGAAAACAAAATACCTTAGTTTTTCTCAAAAGAATCGAATAAACAAGTTTTTTAGTTATTTCTCACAAAAGACTATACCCAAAAGCCGATCTGTGCTTATATGTACATCCTTTTAAAAATTATTTTAAACAACTTATTTTTAACAAATATTACTCACTTCTTCTTTTCAACCATATTGAATATGCGCCTTAAATTAGTTCCAACCATTTGGCGCCTGACACAATCAGAAACTCCCACTACGTTTCCATCTGTATTTTCGGTTTATAACTTCTAATACAAATTCAAAATCAAATCTCTTAAGTCCTATATGTATATATATGTAAAGATATCGGTCTATTACGAGAGCTACTTCCAATCATAGACACCTTAAACCAGCGTTACTAAAATATTCCAGTCAAAAATAAAAACATGGCATAGATCGGAAAACAGAAACTCCGACTTCACTTTGCCTTATATACTCAAAAATCTTATAAACTGTAAGAGAGCTTCAACTTTTAAAAACTCACATCGTTTTGATAATACTGCCATATCAGATGAATAATGCAAACGTGAATTTTATATAACACTTTTCCTTTTTCTGTATTTAATGAACCATTACTTTTATCTAGAATTGCTTACCTATCCATCAGCAGGATTCTCCCTGCTCTACCTACCTTAACCTAACCTACTAACCTAACCTACCTAGTAAAATAAGAAGAGAACTAATCAGACTGTTGATCAACGAGTAAGCTTCGTTCGACCCAGTCGTGCAATTAATTTTAAAAACGAAAGTCGCTGAGGGTTCCATTAATTAACCCGTTGCTCTCTCGATTTCAAGTAAGACTTCAACCACTCATAATATACTACTCCTCTAAGTCCAGCGCTATACAATTTACTTAGTAATACATATGTCATGATCGATCAAGTTAAATGCTTTTGTCATGTCGATAAAAAGAGCCATTGTAGAGTTACTATAGTTAGACTAGACATTTATATGATTGACTACAAACCCTGAGAATAGCGTCTTCAGTCGACATTCCTGACCTAAAACCGAATTTATGTCCTGAAAATAAATTATTTATGTCTAAGAATGATAATAAGACACTTAATTAATTTTTCGAAGATTTTAGAAAGGGCTCATAACAAGGTGGTCTATAGTCTGTTCAATTACTCTTATTGCGTTTTTTGTAGAGAGGTACGACCTTAGCACATTTCAAATGATGAGGTGGCAAGGTAGAAAGGACAAACAAGCTCATTCATACTATCACGGCAACGGTGTATTTGCATGACTACTATCGACAATATTTCTTGAGATTAGGCTACTAAAACCCTATCAAGATAAAGGAAAAGACTTGCCAAATGCAATGTTCCAGTGAAGAAGAAAGTATGCAAGGAAGACTATATATAAAATAGGCTGTCAGTTTCTGTGCACCTACGCGATTTCCCCTGTAAATTATGAAACCAATAGGTCTTATCCTTTGCGCACCAGGCAGCTTGTAGGCAGCCGATTGTCTATTTTATATACATAGTTTTTGGTATGTAAATGCCCAATTTGGCCCAACCTTGGTTCTGTTTTTCGTGTATTTAAGCATCGATTTAGGCTCACAAAAGAAGGCTCAAATACGCACTCTGCTTAGTTAGTGTCAGACAGTTGTCTTGTCACCTCCTTTCCATACAAGCCTTGTATATGTAGATCCCTTTTCACCACAAAAAAGAAAGAAGCCTACAATACCGGCGATCATAATACATCCAAAACAACGGGGAGCTTTCTAACTCATTCGAAGTAGAGCGGCTAGTGCGACAAGTGAATATTCTAAGTCATCTCTTTCTGCTGGCTATAGACGATGGATAGATTTCCAGTCAGGTCTCCCAGGACTCAACATCTAACTGTTTGACTATAATACCAGTTCTGTATATCATCAATGGTGGAGCAAACTCTGGCAGGCGTGGAAGTAAGCATACGCTAGCTATTGAATCGGTTTTCAAACTGCGGCTGAGCTTAGCTAAAAACCGAGCTTTTGTCCCACTGTCAAACTGGGGAGGTCCCGTCAAACAAGTTTTTCTTTCTTCGACAACAGATTTGTTTAAAATTGTGTACTGCCAGGAATCGTACCATAAAACATGTCAAAGACTATTGATGGACATGGGGATAAAGTTTTGTGCCTGGATTTGTCACACACCATGATGCCGATGACATCATTCCGAGCAAGCCTTTGAATGGAGTCCTCAACATGGTGAAGCGGAAACAGCATTCAAGTTCAAACTTCTTAATAAGAGCAGCGACCTAGTGGAAAACGACGAAAGTTTCCTCTCTATCAACTTATCAATCGATTCTGTTGACGAAAGTTTTTTTCACTTTACAAATATTTTTGAAAATGACTGGAGCTGTGGAAAAAATGCCTCGATTTAAACGCTTCGATTTTTGTTCTTCATACAAGTTAGCCTGCCAATCATCAGAAGACTTCTGCCAAACATGGACTTGGAACTAGAGCCCGACTGTGACACGTCGAGAGCCACAAGCAAACTGAATTATTCCTTGTCCTCTTTTAACGTCAGTGAATAAACACACAAGACGCCTTTTGTCCTACTTACATAGGTCCGTCGACTGCAATATGTTGAATCTACAGCCAAAGAAGACAAAAATACTCACCAACATAAAAAAAAACTCAACTTGTTGAGGCGCATCTCCATCTTCAAAAAGCTAATTTACTTAGAAATGCATTCAAGCAACACAGCACCCGTCGCCGAAACCCATAAAGAGACATCTGCAACAGCCTTCACACGGCAAGAATTCATTAAAATTAATTAACTCTCCCCCATCTCCTCCGCACCTTTGGATGCGACCTATTCATCTCTATATCCCTTTTGGCATGGCGCAACGTGGAGCTATTTATGCCACAGTGACTAGAGAAAATTACTTTTACTCTCCGATGAAGGACAAAGTCAAAGTGCAACAAAAGGCAACATATACTATTGCAATACCCATTGTACATGTAATATGCATGAACACTGTCCACTTTTTTTTTTCCTCTCCAAGTCGCTCACATGTATCCCTCTACCTGGCGTTGACTTAATTCAAGGAAATCTTCTTTAAAGCTGTGACAATTGAGTCCTGAAGGGACTGTGCATTGTAGATTTGCAACTGTTTCTATGCTTCTAAGTGGCTCACGTGGATACGAGATGCAACGCCTAAGTAGCTGTAGTATTATTTGTGTGCAACAAAAAATTAAGAAGAGTCCTACCCAACTCACCCCACATCCTGCACTTCACATTCATAATTCTCTATGTTTCTATTTATTTATATATTTTTTTTTTCTGCAATTCAGCTGTTGTTGTTATTCCTTTGACGTTTCGTGTTAAACGTCATTTCGCTCGTATAGCTAATTAGTAGATGCTTTTACCGTCTGACACTTGTTTTGTACCCTCAAGGACTCACTGAGGTGGGTGCACTTGGAAAAAAGACGACACGATGATGTGGGTGATTATGAGACTAAGTGTGACGCGCTGTGGTACGTGTGGAATCAATGTGATACCCTGTGGGCACAGTTTGCATCTTGTATATTCAAGCTCAATCTCATTTGACTACACACTGGGCGATGAATGCACACCCCAGGATACTTGAGGCTTATCTTTCACACCTCCTGCGTTCTTGTACCTATATAGTTGCAACCGGGAGAGCGTATACAAGTGTAAGTGTGGTATTATTTTGCAAGGAAAGTAGATGGGATGCACTTCTTAGACGCTGAGGTCTGTGTGCAACGCGTTTGGATGGTTGCCTCGTCGTCCTATATGGTGTTTGCTGTATTCAAGGGCAAGTTGAATTGAAGAAAGAACAAGTCTTTGCCTATTGTTGACGCCAGTGACATCAATAAATCGTCTTGCGACCTCAAGAGTCAAGTACCAAGATCGGCATCTTCACCTATGCTAATTGCGCCTAAGTGCAGTGTCATGCTATACGTTGTTCAAACCCTGCACCTCAAGCTTTGGGTCTTTGTAATAAAAGTTGGCAATGAGTCCCAGCCGAACAAAAAGGGTCTCATGGCGATACACCCTATAAAGTTTTATATCAAACATCGTCACTAGTTTTATACCACTAAGAAGGAACATGCCACGTTTAATGAGTATCCAAAGATCCTTCCACATTTATAGTTGCAGTAGAATGTTGCATGCGGAAATGAAGGCGATTGAGGAGGTCATGTCAAGACTGTGGAATGATTTAATTAAATCCTTGAATTCGATCACCTGCTATTCCAAAATTTGACCCTAATTGCTGCATCTTAACTATGACGAAACAACTGACTTTTACCTTATTTCGATACGTGGCCACTGGGACGTTCCATGGGTATAGCTGGATACATGCGACCAACTCATCAGGCAAGGTCTAAGTATATTTCCATTTTACTGCAGAAGGAGAATCTCTATATGGCCCTTGGTTGTTCAAAACTCTTCCCCAGAAGAAATCTTCTTCGGCAATCTTGGTGACTATATTATATACGGGTGATTTTTTAGCTGGTTTGGTTTTGGCAACACTGGTTTTGACAGCTGACGTGTGTTTAGTACCTTGTGTCACAGTCAAACAGCTTCAGTTTGGTTTGCAATTTAACCATGGATCGTCTTACAAATGAACAACGCTTGCAAATTATTGAATTTTATTATCAAAATTCGTGCTCGGTTCGAAATGTTTTTCATGCTTTTTTATCGAAAAATTGTGTTCAGCGATGAGGCTCATTTTTGGTTGAATGGGTACGTAAGTAAGCAAAATTGCCGCATTTGGAGTGAAGATCAGCCAGAAGCATTGCAACAGCTACCAATGCATCCCGAAAAAGCCACTGTTTGGTGCGGTTTATGGGCCGGCGGCATTATTGGGCCATATTTCTTCAAAGATGATGCGAATCGCAGCGTTACTGTCAATGGTGAACGCTACCGAGCGATGATAAAAAACTTTTTTTTGCCCGAAATGGAAGTTCTTGACTTGCATGATATGTGGTTTCAACAAGACGGTGCCACATGCCACACAGCACGCGAAACAATGGCGCAATTGCGAGGCGAGTTTGGTGAACAGTTAATTTCACGTTTCGGGCCGGTCAATTGGCCGCCTAGATCGTGCGATTTGACACCATTAGATTATTTTTTGTGGGGGTATGTCAAGGCTAATGTGTATAGGGACAAGCCCGCTTCGATTGACGCACTGGAAGCCAACATCCATGCATTCATTCGTGAGATACCGGCCGATATGTGTGAAAGAGTATGCCAAAATTGGACTCAGCGGATGGGCTACCTGAGACGCAGCCGCGGTCAACATTTGCATGAAATTATCTTTAAACATTAAATTGCAAGGTTCAAGCTATCGATTCAAATAAATATTTCATTCATTTTTTCGAATTTTTTGTGCTTTTTTTTTTTAAAGTTCTAAACCTCTTAAAAAATCACCCGTTATATAGCTAATTGCATCAGCCGTTTCCAGTGCTTTATTTTAAGCTCCAGTTGGTTCAACGGGTAGTTTAGATCAATGCTTCTCAAAACAATAGAGAATAGACCATCTCTGGTTGGACTAGCTTTGGCCTGTAACTCAACCCTACCTTTTAACGATAACTCGAATCGTCAGGAGATATTTAATTGCGCAGGAAATACTTAAAACTGTTTTAGGAGTAAAAACAGAGAACAAAAACATCGACAACAGCGCCACCTATCGGGTCCAAAGCTATTCTATCTTTCTAGCTGCATAGAACCATGCACACATACAAAGTTTCATTGAGATCGGTTGAGTTTCTGAGAAAATGGACAACAGCGCCACCGATCGGGTGTCGGTTTCTCGGTGACGAAGACGCGGTGTCGTTTTAAAGGTAATGCGAATTCATTAATTTCTTCCCATCTAAAAGTGCCCAACGCTCCTAAAGTAATAACTTCAAAAACGATCGGAAAGAAAGATCAGGACAAGTTTTATGAGGTATGGCGGAAAACGAAAAAGCAACAACTTACAGACAAAACCCAAATGTCATAAACAATCAAAAGCTTTTTCAATGACCAGCAACACAAGGCCAGTTGATTTTTCCAACGAACGATTTTGCCTAATATGCTGGCAGACTCTAAGTACCTACTTGATGGGTTTTACTATGATTTTTTCTGAAACCAAATTGCTAATTTGGACGAATATAATTATCTTCGATAACTATCGTGAGTTTTTCTTTTAGTACCTTCTCAAACACTTTGCTAACACTACTCAGCAGTCTGACTGGTCTGTAGCTGTTTGGTTTATCAGGTGGCTTTCCTGGTTTGGGAATAGGTATCACCTTAGATATTTTCCAAGCCCTTGGAAAGTATTGGATTTTAATACAGACGTTTAAAATAAATGTTAAGTATTTATTATTTAATGGCCGATTTGGGAAGTCATCCGTCCGCTTTTCTTGCTGGCAAGCCACACAAACAATCTTCAACGCTCTGTTGAGATATAAGCTCTTCTCGAGCCGTGTCAGTAGTAGACTTTGAAGACAGAGGTCCCAAATATGTCTGCATATTATACACTTTTGGCCTACAAAAGTCCTACTACAGGGTTCCAACATCTTCTTATTTCTATGCTCGAATTGTTTAAAAAAGGCAGCAAAAATGGGTTTGATCGGCTAAGGAGGGCAAAAATAAGTAGCATCGATAAAACGGAGAAAATCTGACATAGCTACAAATCCCACATAGAAAGAGAAAGACGCTACCTCGGCTGTACTATAAAATCTGACTATAACATCTAGGAAGAAATCAAACGTCAAATTCACCTCTTGTCAATAACAGTTTCTTTGCGCTCAGAAGACAGTTAAGTAGTAGAGTCCTATCGAAAAACTATAAGGAATTTGTGTATGCAATTCTGATAGTCCCAGTCCTACTTTATGACGCTGAAGCTTTGACTTTGTCTATAAGCCAGATGAAGGCATCCTCGGTTGGCTTGAGAGAACGATTTTTCGTAAAATTGTCGATCACGTTTGCATTGACAAACTTTGTAGGAAAAGTTTTAACGATTAACTATACACAGTGACAAATGTCAAAAAATTGCTCAACTGTCTAAGATGGGTAGGTTATGAAGAACGAGGGAACAGAAATCCTCCGACCCGTAGTATGTCCTCGAGTCTAACCTGGAGGGACAAACTAGTTCAGGACCGGGCTATCTGGATAGAGGCATGTTAGTTGAGGCCAACTAACTGATGAGCCGCCTTAGTAAGTAAGTAAGAAAGAAAATTTTGTATTTGAGTATTTATATCGCGGCAACCATATCGCCCAACTTCTTATAAGCTACGAATTCTGAAGGTATCAATTCTTGGTATGAGCTTATAGGTCCATCTGACTTTGAAAGTGTCGTCCCAAACGAATTGTAAGACCCTGTACCAAGTGTATATTGAACCCTCAACCAAAACGATAGAATAGACCCCCTGGAAGATGAATTCATAATTGAATTGCCCTAAACAATTTTACCGGTATTTACCTACTCTTTGTGGCACTTCGCTCATCAGTCACCAACAATAGGCACGAACGACCATACATCCCATACGCGTAGCGTTGACCGCACAATTAGTTATCCATCCCCGTATCCAGTGTCCCTTAATATTTCGCAGTCCTTCCAACAGCTATACAACTATATACACATTCAAGGCTCATGTGTCATCCAAGTAACGTGATACTTTCCCTCAATTATCAGCATCATCATCATCATCATCATCACCATCATCACCATCATTATCATCGTCAACTGCGTTACGGTCCACATTGGCAATTGCAATCAATTGAAAGCGATATTTAATTGATGACCATAACGTCTGTGCAAACAAACGAATCGAAATCAAATCACTGAAATTTCTTCTGCTTGTGTCCGTACGAACGCCTAATTGTTCAATTAACCAATTTTCCCCATATAGCGAGCGCGCGTCAGCTCATTCGTCAATTTCCCATCGAAGAAAGAAGCGGCAAATCAATTTCTCAACTTTAAGTAAAACAAGCAACATACTCCACCACTCCTACAACGCATGCTTCAAGTAAAATGCCAATGAAAACACTTGACGTGAAAAAATGAAAAGAAAAAAAAATCACTTTTGGATGGAAAATTATGGAAAAGATAATGATTCCTGGAAATCCGAGATCCATCACCTTGTGTCTAGTATCCTCTGTTTGCACAGTACTTGGCTGCAGATAAACGCACGACCCATGCGTCAGCTGTGCTGCATTTGATACGCGAGCATATCCGTGCCGAGCGCGCACAAGATTCATCCAGCGACGATGACCTCAAGTGGAAAACATTCTACTCATCGTCATAATCACCAACGGGCTGTCGTCATCTTTGGGGCACCACAGACGAATCCACGTCATACTATAGAACTTGTATATGACAGAGTTCAGAAGTCACTTGTGTTGTTGCGGTGTGTGCCCACTTAATGTCATTGCGGTTACCGTTGACAGGCCAACAACAAATAGTCGAATACCCCATAAGTGTGTGTGTGATACCAAGGAAGTGTTTCTGTCGAGTCGAGAATTTTTCTGTTGGATTGTTGCAATTGGTAATTGGATTGGAACTGGAGATTGGTGTGCCTTCATCCAGGAGATGACGTGCATATGGCGGTGTTTTGGAAGCTTTTGAGCAGCAGAAGCAAGTGCGACAATAGATAGACACCACACGTGGTTCTGGGAATTCTTGGGGTCGTTTTGTAAATGCATTCGACAAGGTGGGCTTATTGAGCTTATTTTATTTTATTCTGTTTTATTTGTGTATTTGTTTGTCAACAAAGTACTAGGCCTTTTTTAGACAGTAGAAATTTGAATTTGAAATTAGTAGCATCATAGATGCTGCTGCCACCTTGTGGTTCACTAAACAAACCATAGCGACACCTACTCGCGGATCGACTAATATTTACTTCAATTGAATTTCATCGTAAAACGTCAAACGAAAACCACATGTATACATTTTTTGACAGACATTTTTGATCTTTAGCAGTATTCAGCCATCTTAAGTAAAAACTTACATTTTTTAAAGCACTTTTTCTAGTGAAAAGAGTTTTTTATTTGATCGTCAGGAAATACGCTGTCAAAGCGGTAACAATATAAATGAAATAGGAGACAAAGATTGAAGAAAAATTAAGTAGGTAAATAAAGATAGTAGGTACAGAAAAAAGCAACTACAAAATTTCAACAATACCCACAATAAGTCTGTTCCTTTACTTTTAAATCTTACGATTTTTTACTAATTCTTACAAATTTTTACTCATTGCCGTTCCTTTACTCGAAAAATTCGTAAAAGAGAGCGGTTTCGAGAGAGCAAGATATTACCCCTCCACTGAGGATCTTACGATCAAAAAATTTCTTGGTGAAAGAAGTGGTCAAGCTGTTAGTTACCTTACAAAACAGCTGATTTGAAGTTTGTTATCCCATTTGACAGATTTGTTTGCGTATTAATAATTGCAAATGGAAATAATTAAACAAGATGGATTTTATTGATGGCAAAATGTCAATTAAACACATTTTACAATAACATTAAACCATTTAAAGAGAAGGATCTGCCGTAATTAGTTCGAGGACGAGGAATATAAAAGAATCTATTATTAGGTACGCAAAATTTAGCAATGGAACATTAAGACCTACAAGACTTAAAATATCAGGACAGTGAATCTCCCCAATAAGTATTCTGTGGAGAAAAACAACTCTTGACACCTTTCTCCTAATCTTAAGAGACTCGAGTCCAATAAGTTGTAATCGGGGTGAATAGGTAAGTGGGTATAAGTTATTAAAATCCGACCAAGGAAGACGTCTGAGGGCACACCAATAAGAAATCTTTTTTTGAATTGCTTCGACACCAAAAAATAGACGCATATTCCAACAGCGATCGAACAAACGGCAAATATAAAGTTTTTAGCGCACAGGGGTCGGTAAACACTCTAAAAAAACGTTTAAGCATTGCCCATGCTCGTCATCGACAAAAATCCGGATATTCCAATTTAGAACAAATTTGGCTACATCATTAACGAATAAGATAAAAAAGAGTGGACCTATGTGACTTCCTTGTGGGACACCGTATGTTACCATGATTTCTTTGGATAAGTATCCTCGAAACTTTACAAATTACTTTCTGTTTCACTCAACCTAATCTAACCTAACCCAACCTCCCTCCCATGCTGTCAACAAGAAGGGACACAAAACATCGACGAGTCGGTCAGAACGTCACGACAGACAGCTATAATTCTGAGGTAGTTAGGGTCTTTGTCTACCACGGCTTCGCTATAAATTCTGACAACGACATCACATCAGAAATCAAGCGAAGAATTACACCTGCCATCCGCTGTTTCTTTGGCCTAAGAAGGCAATTGAGAAATAAGGCCTTGTCAAGAACAACTATAAGGAGACTCTATATATAAGACCATCATCACAGTCCTACTCTATGGCGCAGAAGCGTGGATGCTATCAAAGGCGGATGAAGATCTCCTTGGTCGTTTTGAACGCAAAATTCTTCGATTGATTTTTGGTCCCGTTTGCGTCGACGGGCTTTGGAGGAGGAGATTTAACAGCGAACTCTACGAGCTGTACAGCGACATCGACCTGGTCAGAAAAGTGCGCATCAGTGATCAGTCGACTAAGATGGCTAGGACATGTAGAGCGAATGGACACCAGCGCTTCGGCCCGAAGAGTCTTCGACTTCAACCCGGAGAGACAACGAAGTAGAGGAAGACCTTGTCTTAGGTGGCGCGCGCAAGTGGAAGGGGACCTCAACCAACTTGGAGTGCGCAACTGGAGGCAAAGATCGCGCTAACTGGAGAGGCGTATTGGTTGAGGCCCAGGTCCACCCCGGATTGTAGCACCACCCAAGTAACCTAACCCACCGTCCTTGCCTCTGGCATTCGGAGCTAAAGCAAACTTGGAAATTGGGATAAGATATGAGGGTTGTATCCAACATACATTTCGTGCTTCGTATCTGGAGTCTTGAACCCATTCTTCTAAAGTCAGTCGTATGGAATTGAAGTCAGCCCCCGTAGAGGTAGATGAAAGCCTTAACTACCTCAATAGCGACACTCTGTTCTAGGCGGTGGAGAGATGTTTGTTTATTTGTTGATAGCCTGTATACTTAGTTTTGTCCTCGTTTTTCGAGGCCAACAGTTTTCGACTGAATCGCAATGGAAACCTCTATCAATATCTTCATATTCATAGGTATCATCAGAGTACCCCAGTAGCATTCAGGGTTGACAAATTAGTGCCACGCGTCAATCTAAGAAATCACATCCGATTTTAGACTATCAGAGTAGGCGACCCTGTTGTTCTTAAGTTTATTTCATAAGGCAATTCCTTCGATACTATTCGGTGGGACTATGACTTTTCTTTGGCTTGACTTGAACACACTGCGTCTACAAAAAAGCTACTGGGAAGGCGGCTTGCACATATCTTCTGCTCGCTGTTCTTCGGCCTGCATTCTAGTTCTTAAGTCAGCAGCAGCAGGTAGTTGCTTGGCTGTCTTGTAAAATCTCCGGAAATTCGATCTCCTGAGCTGGGTGACTGATTGGGACCCACTTCTATGTATACCTAATATACGTTGGTACCTCGCATCGAATATAGCACAAAAAAAAAACAGTTTAATTTGGCCACAGTAGCATGTCACAAACATAAAACTCCCATGACGTCGTCTAAAAAGTAATCTCCCTAGCCAAGTCGATTCGCAATAAATGCCCACAAGGAGAGAATCTCCATCTCAAAAGGAGGACTCTTGCCTGAAGCATCAACCAAAACAAACACCATCGCAATTACGCAAGGAGCAAAAAATTTGTCCTCCTTCGCCTTGTTGACTTTCTTCAGAAGAAGACGAGCGCATTTCACCAGAAATCTATCGACACTTGTCCTTTCGTTTCGACCAGGTATTTGTGGTTGAAAAGTGGTGTAGTCCCACAACTATACTCTTACACAAAATGTACAACAACATACACTATACCAGTGATCCTATAAAAACATCCTCGAGTGTCATTTCTGGAGTTTTTTCTTCGCACCTACTACTCAATAGCCACTTGAATAAAACGGACAAAAAAGGAGCACACAAAAAAGCCAAAAGAATTTTATTTTTTTTGAGAAAAGAACAGACGACTCCCACGACCGTACACACGCAGAAGGAAGAAATTTGCTCTAGTGTCCTTAAGAAACTTTCAGCACAATCTTTGCTATGCTCATATCCTTGTTTGTTTATAGTGGCAACAATTTAAGCGTAGTACCAGCATGAAATTAAGAAAAACAGGACTAGAAAAAAAGGATAATATGTCATCATTAAATTATTTACACAAAACGCCTACTTTCTTGCACATCTACTTGGGCAAAGGACTTGACGAAAAAAAGAAAGAGAAAAAAAAAGGTGCACACAGTAAGCCAGCAGAGTATACCTCTATGTAGGTAAGAAAGGACATTCCGCACCAGTGTTCTCATGTGTCCGGACATCCTACTTTGCTTTTGTTGAAATGGTTTCTTCTTTTGTGCACCACACGGTGAGTTCTTGTGAACTGTGAAATGCGGCTTACCTTTATTTATTTATTTTTTTGTTGGTCAGGAGTGCAGCCTTCCTAGATTATCCTTTTGTGTGTACGCGCTCATTGCACCCGTGTAATTATGGGATTCGTAATTGTAATCCACTTAACATTTTGAGGGTATTTAGAGGTTTTTCTTTTTTTTTTGATTTTTCCTTTATTGCTGCAGGAGCGAGTCATTTTAGGTGCAATTCGCTGTGGAATTCGATATTTATTTTGATGAAATTAAATACACGATCAATTTTGCGTTGTCGAGGATCAATAGTTGTCATTGCTGTTTTGGATGCCCGATTTGTGGTGATACTCAGATAGGGGCGAGTGTGAGAGAGGCTAGTTGCGGAAGTGGAATAATAGGAAACTGATATCAGTTTGTATGAGAAAATTGAGACGAGTATGAGATGGGAATAGTGTCGTTTGATCGGTACTCTATGCGGTACCTACCATCAGCCAAGTGTGAGTTTGGCTAAACAGATGTACCGAGGAACATAGCTTTTTTTACCAGTTTGGCTACCTTAGATGGGATAGAAAGGAATCATTTGATTGCTCTTTATTGCAGGATGAACTGGTGCTGGACTGTGGAGCGAGGAGTCTCAAGCTAGATCCAAATTATGTGCAAGTCATATATCTTTGAAGGGACTCCCAACCTTCGGCGACACAGTCAAAGCGTCAAGAATGGCAAAGGTATGACTTCAAAGTTGTTGAAGAATTCCCAAATAGAAATTGTTGGTTACAATTTAATCGCTGTACCTACCAACATTTCAGAAATGTTTCCGTAACAGTAGCAGTGAAGTATGGTACGTTGACCAAAGTGGGGAGTAAATTTTAGCTCATATAATTACTATTTCGGGAAACACACATAGGTAATGATATTTTGGTTATGACTTATAGCCGAAATGTGACATTGGTTTACATGTGTTTGTAAGTTGGTTCGCACGAAACAGAAAATATGAAATAGAAATAATGGTAGGTACCTGTAGTGTCTGGAAATATTGTATCAAATATAAGAAATTTGTTGTCTAGCAACACTATAGTAAAACGTAAAAAAGTATTTAAAGTACTAGATAAAAAGGGACTTATTATACTTGGCTACAGCACAGAACGGTCGTCTTTCTTTTTAACTTTCTCCATTACGTAGTAAGATTTATTGTTTTCGTACGAAATTTCGAAGTCGAGATGTTAATCATCAATTCTGACATTACGATGATAGAGGAACTCAAAAGATTGGGTCGCAAAGTTCTGTCCGTCTGCCTGCCTGTCCGTCCTTCCACAAGCCTACAGCCCAATCGGCTACCCGGACTTAGTTCAAGCTTTGGTTTTTGTGGGCTTACAGTTCGGGGCCGTTTTTTGCAATGTAAACTCAATATTAATGGTACTTCCCATCTAAAATTTGATTTCATCGAAAACGGCTCTAACGATTTCAACCAAAATTTATATTTAAGCTTAAGTAGGTAAGGTTACCATGACTGCATACCCAGTTTTTGGCTAAAAATTCAAATAACGGTACTTTTGAAATTTCGACATATCTCGGTCCATACGATTGTAGCAAAATTTCATTTCTAAGCTAATGCGGTCATTTATAACTCAACAGCAAACTCAGTTTTTCTCTATATTATCGTACAATGGATTTTTGAAAATAATCATTTTTAAAAAAATTTGTTTTGTTAGTTTACCTACAGCAATATAGGTTTCGACCAAAATGCAAACTAAGAGTCAAATTCATGTTTCCAAAATTATTGTGTTCTAATCTTCAATTCAAAGCACCAAAAACGCTAATTTTAGAAACTGCTCATATCTCGAAAACTCCATCTTCGATTTCGATAAAACTTTTAAAACGAAGTAATGCTTATAGTTACATCCCGGAATAACTTGTAATCGGCTTTCAGCTAAATTACTAGCTAAGCGCCGATCAGTATTTTTAATTTTTAATATTTTCGCGGATATACCTAGACCTACATATGCAACTAGTAGCAATATAATGAAATATACCATAGTTTAAATGTCCGCAGCGGCTTCTCGCCGGGATAGCACGGATCCGAGTTATACAAGTTTCGCCGAAGAAATTGGCTCCGAAACGGTGAAGAGTTGACTTTCAAGGGCCACCGCTTCTGCCCTAAAATGGGCGCAACATTTTCACTGATTAATTTGATACTAAATTTAGTGACTGAATAATAAACACCAGATAATAAAGTCTCTTCCGAAACAACATGGCCGGCACAGGCTTCAAACGTCGGGACAGTATCAATTGAAAAACGCTTAGATAAATATAAATTTATTAAATTTCTACCTATGTGAAGTTAGCCCGCACTTATACTACAATGAAAAACGTGAACTGCACTTCGATAGGCATTGGTTTGTAGTTGTTTGTGGTGATTTGTTTTGTAGTTCAACCATTAGAAAATTAGAACCACTTGAAAAAAAAGGAAACATTCTCTAAACCTTGCTTAACAATTTCATCAGAAATCTTCTTTCCTGCAGTTTTAATGTGACCTCGGAACCATACAAACCTCAAAGGGTTCAACTTTGCGACTTAGTTCATATACAGTTCTTTGCCTGATTGTCGCTATACAGACGCAGATACTCTGACTCCACCACATATTCCTAACAATAACATCGGCAGTCATAAATATTGCATTTTGGTCACGAAAGCACCAGCATCAGACCGTGACTAGTTTTGAAGCCACCGTAAAATTTCGATGGTCTTGCATCAGACGACATATCCGTGGAATCAGGTCGTTCAAATGAGAAAGGACCTTCTTTGGAGTTTAGTGCAGAAATCAGTCATAAAACATAGGCGACACCTTCCTACACCAAACAACCGACACTTAAGACAGAAAAGGTCAAATCCAAGCCATATATAGATCTAAAGGACTGCTAGAAACCTAAGAGCTAGGGTAAAACTATACAAAACGCCCCACTTGACAAAACGCCCCATGCGTCTGGGACGAACATCAGTGTGGTTATATAACGCTAAGCTTGTTCGAACCAGTTTCATTCACTGATGATTTGCGGTAGTTGGCGGTTGTGTTTTTGTTGTCACTTTACGAAATATTTTGTGAAAACAATTTTCGGCGCCCAAACATAATGCGGTAGGTACCTACAATAAAAATTTGATTTCTGCAGAAACAAACAATTTTGCACCAAAGTTTCTTATATACTTATAAAGTAACTTAAATTATAGTATTGTATAGTTTTACCCTATGTGATATCTTCGACTTAACTTGCTTTGCCCACCGGTTCGATAGTGACGCTACAGTTTTCCGTCTAAGGAGGCACCATTTATCGGCCTGTGTTTGACAAGTGCCTGAAACTTATCGTATTTCGTGCCTTTTGTATTGCATCATGCGCTTTAAAGAAACAACACTTCAGGTGAAAGATGTGTTGATTCCGTTTTTGTGCACTCACTGAAAAATGAAACAGAAAAAGTCTTATATTGGAAACTTAATAAATTTCGTTCATTACACAAATAGCTATAATTGGAGGTGATATACTCGCAGACCAAACATGATCTTTCTTCTGTTACTGACGTTACACCGTATAAATTGCATCTTTGCGAGTAAGACAAAGCATAGGTATAGTCTCAAAAATATAAAGAAAATACATACCTACCTACCTACTTCCGAAACCGTTCCAGAAGAAGACAACTTCTGAGTTAATTCGTAATTTAAACTTGCACAATCAGCCTACAATCCTCGCTCACGATGTCCTCTAAGAAACGAAAATAAAATCCGCCACCCACTGATTCGATAAATAAATTATTCATCTCAAGTGCTCCTCTTAAAAATTAAATTGCTCTCAACAACTTTACGCAGAAGGACGACACTTTCATTTCATTCCACAGTGGCGATCCAAGTTTGTCTTTTTTGCGTTTTCCACATAACGTATGCATGTATCTACCTAAAAGATTGACTTTACCATAAGAGACATTTTCGCTTAAATTGAATATTACCCGTGTAAAATTTGTTAGCACACACTTAGCGTCGCGTTAAGGAGGGGGTCGCTGGTTGGTAACCCCCACGGATAGTATAAGAAATGTCACCATCATCATTGCGCTATCACACACCCAAAACGCAATTTGCACGTTCTGATGGGTTAATAAATATTTGAAAGCAGCCTACCACCAGAAAACAAAAATGTTTCACACTCGTTGGGTATAGTTCTCTTTCTAGATGTAGGTATATATCAAGATCATAATATCGTCCTTTGAAAATGGGGTGTAAACTTTTTATTTGTTTTTTTTTTTTTCTCTCGTCTTTGGACTCGTGTATAGCTAAGGGTGTCAAAGTGTATGTTCCACTAATATTATTTCACTTTTTACGAACGTTATGGTATGTTTCTAATTTCGTGTTTTTATTTGGCACAAAAGGAGGAATCGTACATACTAAATGCAGGACTAGTATCAGAGTTTACATGTGTATAGGGTAATAAAAAAAGGGGTTACATTGCAAACATATTAAAAAAAGGGGGCGATGTGTCCTTTTCAAAATGTGTGATGTGTGCTGGGTGTGTTTTTGCATTCGTATAGGGTAATGAATGTTAAATTGGGTTACGAAATTACGTTATTACCCAGTTTAATTGAAAACAATTTGATGGTGTTCAAGTTTTTTTTTAAAATGGTTCGTGCAGTAAACTGGAATGGAAGATAGGTACCTTTAAAAAGGTCTACAGTGATGTTGTAGCTTTAGAGACCTGGTTAGTTAAGTTAGGTAGGTATTAGTTTTTCCGCTTTATTGTTTGTATATTAATAAGCAAGCAAGGTAACATCAGTCTAGTTAAAATTACTCTTTCACAGGCACTTACTTTTTTTAATTTTGATTTTTAATACTAATGGAGAAAGAACTTACAATTGTGAGACATTTCCCATCGAATTGAGAAGTTTTATCAAAACAGTTGAACTCATATTTTGGTCACTGAAAAATAAATTCTGTGTATAAGTTGGGTTATTTCTGTGACTGAACTTGGAAGCTGGAATCCTTCAACATAATGCATCCACTTTCGTTAGTGCCATAACTATTTCAACATACGTTATGATGAGGTTATGACTATATATATATGAGAAACTTCTTTATAATAGATCTTTAACTCACTGGCAACACTTTTTATCAACGTTGCCAAATTGGCTTTGAAAATGTTAATAAAAGCGTGTGCTTAGTAATCAATCCCACAATATACAATGCACCCAGTAGTACATTTGTTGTTTGAGTGGATTGAAGTCATTTTCTTATTAAATATTTTATTGTAATACATCCCTCCGCCATCATCGCCGAGTCAATATAGCATTTGAGCCATTTAGAGTGGCGCACTGTATATATATTCAGAACAAAGAAAGTGTTTACACCAAAAAAAAAACCATCCTATTCGTAGGTACATTTCAAATATACAAGTTCCTCCCCACCACCATCATTCTACAAAAAAAGCTAAAATTGTATTCTTGCGCGAAACAAGCTACTTTCCTTGTTGCCACCCACTTCCACACTTAACAACGAACAAAATATAATTTCAATGGAATAGAATATTCGAATTTCACAGACGCACACACCCGCACCGATCGCAAATGTCCTTCGGATGAATGGTGCCTGGCACCAAGAAATTGACTATAGGAAATTCCCGTTGAGAGGATATACGCGAAATTGCCAATTTGCGATTTTATACGTGATATGTCTATTAGACGAGTTTAAATTCGCTGCCGGATGGTTGCTGAAAATCACTCGACAGGGGATGTTGAATTCAAATTATCCTAGGTACCGTATATATGCAAACATGTATACACACAACATAGGAGAAGTATCTTTTAAATGTTTGAAAACGGCAAAATAAGCAAGCACAACATAAAATAAAGTGCACGACTGGGTCGAATGAAACTTTCTAGTTCAACAAAAGTAAAAATCTGAGAACCGATGCTAGCAAAATGAAACGATTCGTGAAATATGCAAATAGTGTTAGATAAAATTCACTTTTGGGTTATTTATCTGATATGGCATGTAACATGTAACAATTGTCACAAGCAGTGTTACCATTCTGACCGGATGCAGGTCATATCTGACCAAAATGTCTTCACCCTGACTAACCTTGGTCTAACCGATTTTTAACCGAAACGAAAAATTTTTTTAACCGAAAAAACCTTTTTTGTTCCATGAGTGAACATAGGGATAAATTTCTATAATTTGAATAAAATTTGGCCATTCTTAACGAACACTCTCACAATTTCGTACAGAGACCAATTGAACGAATTGTTTGGTTTTAGTTTTATTAGGTTATTTTAAGATTAATTTGAAAACATAAATAAACGACGTATATTTACTATTTACCTACATCCTATAACATTAGTTAATTTTTGTTGCATATTTTTAGTAGATTTGACCGGATTCTCTTTTTTTAGTGGCAACACTAGTCACAATTTCTTTTTAGAGAGCTGTAAGCGCCTACTGTAATAGGCTTTTCACACCGAGCCGAAAACCGGGATGTTACCGTTACCACGCAAAAAAAAACGTCCCACAAACTCCAAATCCGAAGTTTAAACCAAATAAGGGCAGCCTCGAGAGCAGCAAAACTGCTACGCGGTTTCCAATTTGCTACGCTGCTACGCGCTCTCCCTAAAAACGTCTATTTTGCTACTTTTTTTATAGCATGAATAATGTCAACATAAATCTTGGAATTTTTCTTGAAAAAAAATGAAGCGAAAGTATTTTCAATCTTTACTAACTTTCCCACACCAACTTCTATTCTTTTTTACCATACCCAACAAGTATCCATTTCTTCGGAAGTGTTAGTGTTTGAATTTGAACGGAATTTGTTTGTTTATAGTTTTGCAAAATATATAGTTTACCAACTTACTCGTACTAGTCCTTAAAAACATATTTTCTTTGAATAAAGAATTAAGTGTTTTTTTGTTTCTTTTCGAAAAAAAATTCTATTTTGGACTTTTGAGTTTTGCTACGCAAATTAAGTTTTCCTATACAAATTTGCCACGCAAATTTTTTCGCTTGTGGCAGCACTACTTGAGAGCATTCGGACAGAGAGACAAACAGGCAGACGGTGAGACGAACAGAATCAAATATCATCGTAATGTCAGCTCAGAACTTATTAACATCTCGAGTTGGAAATCTTTTACTAATACAATATCACTTCTCTTACTCGAGAAAGTTAAAAATGGAGACGTTTACTCAAAATGGATGTTGATTGGAGATGTTTACAATTCGCTATCCACCAATCAAGTTGGAATGGTGGATCGTTGTTGACAAGGGGGCTATGGACCGGATATTGACAGTACGTAAGGTACGTACTCGGAAATAAGGATGGCTGCTAACAAGCGACTCAAACAGAAGTACGTATGCCCGTACCTCGTGTACGTACCATGTCGGCTTGCGTTATTGGATTTCCTGCGTATATAAGGTGGAAGAGGAAAAGTATGAAGAAAACCTATAAAGCTAAGAAACTCTTCTCAAATAATGGTTGTATTTATTGCCTGCCATGTAGGGACAATTCTCATATAATGTTGGCTCCTATCGAATTGGGAAGGTCGAGGTGTTCCTTCCAAACTCCGATGCATTCTTAAATCAATTCTCAGTGGTACCAGGATACATTCCCATGCAGTGTTACAATTCAACAATATAAGATCTGTTTGTATAGATTGTACAATATGACATCAGTGTTACCTTCGGGGCGCTTTAGAGTCATTTTGACTCCTTTTTGAAAGTATGGACTCCGGACTCATCTTTTTGAAAATCAGTGAATTCGGACTGCTTCTGAAAATGCAGGACGTTTTTGATTTACTTCAAAATTATTTTTAATTCAAATCTTTTTGATTGCATCATGTGCCTACTTTTATTGACATAATTTTATGCATTTTGTCAACGACTTAGTACAAAAAGTCGTACATTCTACGTGTGTGTAATGTTGCAATAAACACATTGGAATAAATGATCTGATATTTTCATAGTGTAGGAGGTACCATAATAATATCTTACTTGAATATCAAAAATAATTAAAAATCTTTTACCAGTATAAGCACGCTATTTACGAATGTCAAATATTCACATTAATTATAATTACCATCTGTCATCATAATCAGACCAAAAACATAAATGTTAAAAAAGGGCAAAGTTCTTCTACCTATACAAAAACCTCTATGTAAAAAGTCAGTCATGAAAAGTACTGAGATCTAAAAGTACACCGAGTTGTTACTTCATGAAGGTTGAATACCAAATATTTAAGGTAGAACAATACTGAAATAACAACAAACTAAGAAAAAAGTTTTATTCTTTAATGATTACTGAGTACAATCCAAAACCAAATCGCCGGCTCTTCCCAACAAAAAACATTACATTACATAATCGAAGATCATCTCACGGACACACCCGCGCCAGCGTACAATCATGAGCCATTGACAATACTGCAAGAAAGTAGTTATAGAAATGTTGGCGAAATTTTAGTTTACGCTTTCCTTATTACCTTGTATTCTTATCCTTACGCTTTAACTCACTGCACTGATCAGTGTTAAAGTAAATCCACCTGCCCCATACCCCGTACGGCAGCACGCTGATGCATAGTTCTCGGCGTGCGGTCACAATTAAAATGAAAGTAGCATTCAGTGATGACAAATTACAAGATATGCCTTTTTTTCAAGATTTGTCAACTCCAAAATATGTAGGTACAAGACTTTTTACCTCAAATTCATCAAATTTCAAGATTTCTGATATCAATTTTTTAGTTTAAAGCTGCCCGAGCTTAATTTTCGGTCCCATATAAAATTCTCTCCAAAATTTTGCTAAGCTAAATTTAAGCGAACTATTAAATCAAACTTTTGTTGCAGAATATACTTCATGTACCTAGGTATCGCGCCTATTTAATGGGTGGGAACATTTTCTCAAGATAAATTCTTCACAGATCGATTGCGGAGAGCGGTAAAAGTAAGCAAGGATGATTTTTTCTTAATAAATTCCTCGACGAGGAGTACTTAGAATCGGAAATGGTTTATAATAGATAGAGTTGAATGTTTGAAGTAAGTTATTTTCAAAAAACAGATGTAAAAATTTAGCTAGAACTTTAGCTGACGTTTGCAGATTAAAGTTGGAGAACAGATAAGATTTAGTTTAGTTCGAGCAGCTTAACAAATTAAATCAACTTTGTCTATTAAAGAACAACTTTTTCCATTAATTCTATTGTTTTGTATAATGTGAGTCGAACAGAGCCCAAGCACAACTTCTGTTTTACTAACGTTTCCAACAACTTTATTTGATAAAATAACTAATGCAATATTTTTTTGGAAAAATGATTTAAAAGTCAAAACAGCGGAGGAAAAACTTCGCATCAGAGACAATACTGTGAACACTCGAAATCCTCTTGCCGCTATTGTTTTTCAAATTCGTCATTTTGTGGTTTTATGTCAATTTAGAATCCGTGTGAGATGCAACAACATACAAAAAATGAAAAATAAACGCTGCCAACCGCCGTCAACCGTGGGGGAATGTGCTATAGTTCGGGGATACCATATTTTTGAATTACTGAATGCTCTTGGTTAGTTACTATATATTTTTAAAATTCGAATAATGTAAAAATGTTAGGTTAATAAAACTATCTAAATGAGATGTTTTATATACAAGAAACATAATATTAGGAAAAACATGGTTGTGTATTTGCCGCTTTTGAATATCATCAACTTCGTTTTCATGAGTAGGTACCTCAATTTTTCTTAAACAAACTGAAAAATTGCTCGTCTTTATTTTCCCTCAACCAATCCACTTAATCTTAATTTTTTCATAAATATTTTAGGAAAAAGTACACTTATTGCTAAAAATAAATACTATCCACACTTAACGAATAATTTAACGGATAAAATTCTTTTATGACAGGAACTTTGCCGACAGCGGAAGTTGCTCATATTTTTTGAGAGTTAGCTGGTGAGCCGGAATTTCTGTGTATCAATACAAGCGCACCAAATCAAGGCACTTCCGGAAAAATATGGCTTGTAGGTAAGGTAACGGGATATCGGCCGAAGTTGGGATCTCAGTATTGTCTCTACTTCGCATATCCAATCATAAAAGAGGTTATTTTCAATAGTTTATCGCTTCCCCATTCCTTTGGAATAGTTAGTGTTGAAAGATTATTTTCTTTCGTAAATTTATTGAAAAAACAGATCTGATGTTGTTAAATTGTAACACTGCATGGAAATATCTTCGGTACCACTGAGAATTGATTTTAGAAAGCATCAGAAATAGGATAACACCTTAACCTATACCCATTTCGATACGAGATCAAATTTACCCCACATTCCTCTTCTCCGGTTACTCCCATATTAAGCCGTCATTATTGTATAAGAATTGTGATGAGAATTTCTACATAAAAATTCCGCAAATTACCCAATTATTTCGAAAATAGCTTTTCTCCATAAACATCAAAACGCTCCTCGTTTCTTCGCTTACGTCTTCAACTGAAATCCAAAGGTCGTACTCGTCAAAATTTCCTATAAACTCTTCCCGTTTCCCTCACTGGCCTATTATTTTCCACATTCCACCTTATATACCTACGCAGAAAATCAAATAACGCAAGCAGACATGGTAAGCACGAGGTACGAGCATACGTACTTCTGTCTGAGTGGTTTGTTAGCAGCCATCATTATTTCCGAGTACGTACCTTACCTACACTCTCTATATCCGGTCCATAGCCCCTTTGTGTATTTTGTAACACTACTACCCCATAGTTACGGAGAATGGATATCACCATCATCGTCATCCCCCAGTCTATAGAAAATCCAGCTAAAAGAGGAAATTACAAAAAATGCGCAGTGCAAAATATTAGTCAACAACGACCCACCATTCCAACTTGCCTGCTGGATGGAAAATTGTAAACATCCCCAATCAACCCCCGTTTAGAGTAAACGTCTCCATTTTTTTTTTTTTTTTTTGTTGCCGTGCTTATTTTGCCGCTTTCAAACATTTAAGAGATCCATCTCCTGTGTTGTATCTATGTACATGTTTGTATACGATAACTAGGATAATTTGAATTCAGCATCCCCTGCTGGGTGATTTTCAACATCTATCCGGCAGCGACTTAAAGTCGTCTAATAGACATATCGCGTATAAAATCGTAAATTGCCAATTGCGCGTATATCCTCTCAAGGGGAATTTCGTATAGTCAATTTCTTGGTGCTAGGCACCATTCATCCGAAGGACATTTGCGATCGGTGCGGGTGTGTGCGTCTTTGATATTCGAATATTCTATTCTATTGAAATTTTATTTTGTTCGTGTATCGAAGTTTCTAATAATTCAATTATAAATGTGGTACACACTTCTAAATAAGTTTTTTTTTTTAGTTATAATGAAATATTAAAGGGCGCCAAATGAATGACTCGGCCGCGACGGCTAGATTGCTAAGGCCGGGCCTGGGTAGCGGGCGTATAGTATACCTACAAGCAACATCAACTTTTAACAAACTACAAGTCAAAAAATTTGGTTCGAACTTTGTTGAAGTGAAAAACCCTTTCTATAGCATGGGCGTCAAAACATGGCCTCCTAAAATTTGTTTTAAAATGTTTTTTTTTTTTATTGGAAACCCATGTTATTAGGTCTTGTGTTGACGAACAACATGTGAAGATTTCTAATAAAAGATTTTCTTTTATTTTTTGTCGTTTATTGATGATTTAAAGAAAGTGGGGCGTATTGTATAGTTTTACTCTACATGGTTTTTAAGTTGTAGGTATGGAATCGAAAATGGGGTGTTCGAGATATGGGTAGTTTTTAAAATAAACGTTTTCGGTTATTCGAATTGAAAATTAAGGACGCAAGGGCCTTCCGGGCCCGGCTTTTTTGAGGGGACCGGAAGCTCGAAACAAAAAACTTATAACATTAATATAAGGAGCAAAATATATATTTTTTTAAATACGAGATTTATTTTCATGTTTTAGTTTTTTGGCCATTAAGAAATCTCGAATAGTGCAAACAATTGTTACAAATTTCTTCACTTTACGTACATGGGGCTGGATTTTTCCGCCCCGGGGCCCGATTTGAGCTATATAGACACGTCCGTAACCGAAAGCCTATTGATAAAGGAACTCAAATGTGTCAAATGTACATCTCCATCAGGCTATTAAACGGCTTTAGTGACCGATATTTCGCATTAACTATACGAGTCGTTCAAAAATGACGACTTTAGACAATGAACCTAACCAAAATAAAGAGTGGGTACCTACCCATATGTAAACTAAAACCGAACAAAGCTGAAAACAGCTGTCGCCTTGAGCGCTTAGCTGGTGGATTGATTGATTGATTGGGAAGCATGCACCTCAAATGTATTTGTTTCATATGAAAGTATGGATGATTAAGTGGATCTCATCGTCGTTTATTTGGTCCTGATGAATAAAGATCATTTGATCTGCGTTTGACGTCTAGTTTGGGCACATCATTATCATACACGATGGCTCGTTGCTCCATAAATTTTGAAAAGATCACTACAGATATTCCTATTCTGTCCTTCAAAAGTTTTTGCAATTACTCCGCATAAGGCAATGAAATTCACATAATCGGATGAGCTCGTCTATCTGTCTGTGATGCATTCAAAAGAGAGCAAACAATTTTTTGTTTGTTTTCCAATTTTGATGTGGCTGATGACTTTGACTGTACGTATAGGCTCCGAGCTAAACTTCAGCGATGACAAATTCTCCTGGGACATATTCGATTTGAATTTAACGCTTTAAGTGGAGTTGAAGTTGCGCCGAGTAATATGAGAAAAAATCCTAATAAACCAGAAGGTGGAAAATCAGTGAACAAAACAGATATTTTTTGGGGTAATAGGTATAACACGTAATAGACAAAGATTGACTGAGATCAAACAATTAATCTTCCATGGGATGATTTAGTGGTTCGTTTAAAATAAGTATGACCAATTGCGCTTAGCTTAAACTAAAACAATTTAAACACTCACCACAAATTTTATTCACCAGCAACATTCAAAATTTCAAATTCACTTAACGAATTTAACGAAACTCAACCGCTTTCTCTTTGCTCTCTTTTAACTACCGATCACTCGCGATAAGCAAAAAAAACACTTTGCTTTTTGCTACTGCAATTGCAATTTCGAATTTCTCAAATATTCACTATTTTCGCAATGGAAACAAACGGAAACACCATATCAAATTAAACTTTGCACTTTATTCAACAAATAAACTTCCGATTTAATGCGAAAACCACACACATTTGATTTTAATCGATTATTTACTAGCAACAGTAACCGGACCGAAAGTTGCACACTCGCGAGCAGAAAATGAAAACTGAACTGCAATGACAGGTGGAGTTGCCAACAATGATTTCAGTTATGAAGCCAATAAACTGTGAAATGTGAATTTCGTAAAAGAGTTATTTGGCTTTACCAATAACTGTTCTTAGTTTCTACTCAAAATTTTAGTAGTTGGCTATATTTTTCATAAAAATTTTGCAATTGTGAGCTTCTATAGAAATTTAAAGTCGCGACTAATACTTTTTATATGAGTACGGCGCATTATGTCTTAGGAGAGGGATTAAAGTTTAAGTTGCTGCACTTAGATTTTGAGTATAAAAATAAATGTGGACATACGAAGTCTTATAAATCAAATGATGTTCGTGTGTTAGCGCATCACCTGAGAATGGACCGAATTGACACGTTTTTTTTAATGTTCGCTAAATCGAAATAGGAGAAAAAAAAATTCGAAAAGTAGAAATCGAGTTTTTATGGTAGTCTTTAATGAGTTGTGAGATTATTGAGTTTTCGTCGAAAATTCGTGGATTCATTTACACCAACTAGTTTTCGTTTGACGTTTCAAGCAGCTGTGAGACTCAAGTCGTTAAAATTCGGTTCAAAATATTGTGGTAACAAATTTCGATCGTATTAATTAATAAATGAAATCAATTGACTGTGCAAAATGTTTTTAAGTTGTGAGTTGTGACACTTGTTGGGTCAGCCATTATGCTGAATTTGCTGAATATTGCAAATGGTGTGTTTGTTTCAACCACCCAACGATTGGAGGCGATTTCTTCGATTTTTTTCGTTGAAAACGACCTTAAACGACTTGTTTTAAAAACTGAAATATGTTTGGGAAAACTTCTGTTTTCGAGAAAGCCCGGTTTTAGGCTAGGTGTGAAAAGGGTCTCAGGTTCATTCGCGTACGCGGTTTAAATCGATAGCAATCGCACAAAATCTATACACGTTCTCATCAAAAACGACAGAAAAAGTCAATTCTAGCGCCATTGAAATGCACCCTACTTTTCTGAAACTGATTCTTCCAGTAGTTCGTCCGTACGCCACTTATTTATTTAATACCATTTTGAGAACAGGAGAATTACCTGACGGTTGGAAATTGGCTAAAATGTTGCCAATATCCAAAAATGCTAAGTGCAAGAGTTTAGACTAATTTTCATTTTACCATTCCTTTCGAAAGTTTTCAAACGAATTTAAAAAAAAAACAGATGAGCGATTGTCTTTAGGCGTATAATTTGTTAACCTTAAATCAAAGTGGTTTCCGTGAAAAGCATAGCTGTGTTACTGATCGGTTGAATGTCATAGAAGACCTTCGGCAAGCACTCGACGAGGACAAGGTAAGCTTCCTTGTTCTTCTTGAATTTGACTCAGTGGTAATTAGCAAATTTGCTAATAAACTTCATCGTTCTTATAATTTTTCGCCTGAAGCTGATGTAAAGCTTTTAGTATCCTATCTTTCTAAACTAGGTGAGAGCCTATCAGACTTATTTCCAACGTAATGGTGTTCCACAGGGTTCAATACTCTGTTCTTTATTGTTTTCCTTGTATGTAAATGAAATTCCATCTATCGTCAGAAACTGTTCGACTCATATGTATGCTGATGATGTATATAGATGTACTACAGCTGTCATCTTTGTTTCATCGAAAATGGTGTTTGTTGGGTGAATGATGATCTTGAGAGAGTAGCTTACTGGGATGAACTAGAGTACTACGCACCCTTTAGGTTTCCCACCGGTACCTATACCCCTTCAAAAACGCGTGCGATGCTCGTAAAGTCCTTAATTTTGCCGAGGCCTACGGCTTTGAAATTTTTAGTAGTTGCAGTTACGTGTGCAAAGGAAAGATCAATTTCGTTTTTAATAGCACTAGCGTAACCGATACAGTTATTGACACCCATACAATTTTTTTTACTTTAAATCGCAGTAAAAAATTTTTGACAGTAGTACTTTCAAAGCTCTTGGGATTTCGAAATATGTTATATTTTGACAGGAAGCTCACTTTCAATCTGCATTTGGATTCCATTGTTAGCAAGGCAAGAAGCCGATTGGGACTTATAAAACGTTTCTCAAAAGAATTTAAGGATCCCTATATAACCAAAATTCTATACTGTTCTCTCGTCCGACCTGTTTTGGATTACTGTAGTCCTGTTTGGTGTCCGTCTTATGAATCTGCAATCTCAAGAATTGAAAGTATTCAAAAGCAGTTTCTTCTCTTCGCTTTACGTGATTTGCCTTGGAACCCCGAGAGTCGTCTTCCACCCTACACAAGCCGATTAAAGTTGCTGAATCTTCAGACTTTGGAAAAACGAAGAGAGACATCCAATGTTACATTCCTTTTTTGCGTTCTGACTGGTAATGTCAACTCCACATATGTTCTCAACTCCATTAACATCAATACCAGACCGAGGACAACAAGGAACCCTAATTTTTTATATCAAAGGACATCTCGATGTAACTATGGGAGTAATGGCCCCATCAATAGCCTGACAAGGGATTTTAATGAGTACAATCATGTGATTGATTTCAATCTATCAAAATTAAATTTTAAAAAAATATTGAAAGAAATGTAAAATAATAATAAGCTTTTTAAATTAAATCTGTTTCATTATTGATTAACTGTGACATTATGTATAGTAGTTATAATAAATAAATAAATAAATTATTAAAATTGATTTAGTTTTTATATAAATTAAGGAAAATTAACAAAATAATAATAGTTTAATCACAATATTTCAAAGGGCTTATATAATTGTATATTATTTGAAACCTATGTACAATTGTTGACACCACGTAAAAGTACAATGATTGACATTTATACACAGCTATTTTTTCTAAGTTTTACACGGCAGAAAAAGAAGAAGATGAATTAGCTAGCTAGTTATAAACATTTTATTTGATAACTCAATGAAGGTTAGATTAGGCTTATGGGTGGATACGGCAGAGCGAGTCCTGCCGCATTCCACTTAGGTCCATGTGGACCTAGAATGTTACACCAATTCTTCTCCTTCAGGAAATCTTCAATCTTAACAAACCACGATCTTATGTCCGAGGATCCAACTGTTGCACTTGCCGATGTAACCGGTTCTGGTGTTCTTAGTGAAATGGATGGGTGTCGACTTAAAAACGCCTTAGACCAACCATTCCCCTGAATGTTTTCTGGCTCAAATGGATGGTCGCGTTTGTCTCCATCGAGAAACTCTTTAACGGCATGAAGCACATCATCTTTTTTTTTAGGAAGACCTTTTTGGCTGGGATGTGGCTATCCATTCATCCAAGGCCTCTTCTTCGATGGCAGTTAAAACAGTCCTAGGACCTGTTCTTGTTTTGACAAATTTTTCACTTAATCGAAATATAAGCGTTGTTCCAGGGGCCGGATAAAGTTTGGCCGCTGCCCTTTTGGAAATAACTTGCGGTCATTTCCACGGTTTTTGTGGCTGCTTTTTGTCATTTTTTTCAACTAAGTATTTATTAAGAGAAAGAAACAATAATTGACACCCTCCAATAGCATAATTATAGACACGCTGTCAACTTTTGTATTGCCATAGAAGGCAATTATTGACACCACGATGTCAATAAAAGAAATTGGGTATACGTTATATACGTTACTCTATTCGTTACATTTTTGAACTCCGTAGATATGATAGAGTGTCGAGTTTTTCTACTCGTCTTCTCAATATGCCGCTTGAGAGCTACTTTGAAATGCGAACTTTAACATTTCCTTCTAATATACTGCTTACTCACCAATCATCATATCTTTTTAAACGATTTACGCGGGCTTCGTCGGTAAGGTCTAACCAATTAATTCAGCCTCGTTACGATTCCTTGACATCTGGGCGCCAGTTTTTTATTAAAGCTACTCGGTGGTCGTGTATCATTTTCGCGCACTCCATTAAAACAGTCAGTTAATGGTACAACCGATCATTTTCTACAGCGCTCGACAATGAGTCGATCCAATCCTGAAATCGCACTAAACATATGACATGTTTACAATCTAGTACCTGGTACTTTCGCACATGCGCTGTGCACCTTTTCCTATAGGTACTGTCAAAGTGCGTCAATTCTAAACGGAACAACTTAATCAAAGTCAATTACTCAGAATTACCCAAAATAAAGAACCCCTTTATCCAGGCTCAACACTCAACCACGCGGGTATCCATTTTCACTTTTATCAACGCACACACGCACTTTAAATCCATCAGCGCTACAACAAAAGAATCGAAATGCAAGTAACAAAACGCCCACTTCTTTCTGCATGAATTGTCCTTCTCAATTCATGCAATGTGCATAGCTAAACTGTGCTAAGACGACTCCCATATTCATCGTAAATGAATTTGCCTAAATTATACGGTGTCCTTTTGTGAATTCATTTTGTTGTCACAATATGGCATACCCACATTTTTATTTGATCCTATTTCTCATTCATCAAAATTAGGGTTAAGAAGAAGTAAATACACTTTCGATAAAAATTCAAATTGCTGTCGCAGCACATGTCCTTTCGGTGAGGAGATTTTGCACAGCTTATACAAAGAAAGGGTACCTTTCCTTGGTAGATATTTAGAGGGGTTACCAAGAAATGTCATTGTGAAAGATCCTCAAAAAGAAAATCCGATAGAAAGGTGTTGATATTTGATATCCCTTTTGCAAGAGGATTACCGAAATCCTTTACATTCAAAAAAGGAAGTATACCAACCCATGCTTATATCTATTTTCTTTTTCTTTTTTTTGCAGAGCAATCGCGCAACGACTATCACAACAGTCTCAATGGCAGTGATGAGCACTGCAGCAACGGCAATGGATCGACCACATCGAATGCAACTCTCAGACTACACACTGGTGGTGGTATTTCGCCAGTGGAACATTCTCCGGCGGCAGCTGCTGCTGCGCTAGTTGGAGCACATCATGCGGCCGCTGTGGCTGCGGCTGGACATCATCACCACCACCATCATCATCATCCGCACCATCCGCACGACAGTGTATATGGGAATGGTGGCAATGGAGGCGGTTCCGGACCCGGTGGCCTAGTTGGTAGCAGTAGTGGCAAGAAGAAGAACAAACGGCGACACGGAAGGACGATTTTCACTAGCAATCAGTTGGAAGAGTTGGAGAAGGCGTTCAAAGAGGCACACTATCCCGACGTCAGCGCCAGAGAATTGCTGTCGATGAAAACCGGACTGGCCGAAGACCGAATCCAGGTAGGTGTCTATGACTCTAATTCGATAATTGCATCTACTTTCACCTACATGCGTTCCAATTCGTATTCAAATTTATCCGCAATAGGGGCACTTGATGTTGCAACAGAAACAATTGCAACTAGGTAGCGGCAACTTGCATTAAGTCGACTATTGGCGCATTAATTTGTTCATGTGCAGCGTACCGACATATGGTCGGCGTGGCGTCTCGGCCCACTCCAAAGAAAATACAAATTCGCAAGTGTTACACAACCCGTGGCCGTGTATTGTACGAGCATATGTTTGCGCGGGAGAGGGCGTACGAATATGATAATTTTCACAGTCGGTCACGACACAATCTCCATGTGAAGTCCTACTGAGCTACGAATGTGCCTTCACAATGTAGGTAGGTATATGCGAAAAGACGCTGGGGCTAACAAGTTTTCGCCTCTTTTCTAGAGCAGCAGCAACAGCAGCCATTTCTGTTTCAGCTCTGACAATGGCGGCTGAAAAAAAGAGAACAGAAAACACACACGGTGCGAAAAAGTTTATCAAAGGAAACAAAAACAAAGTAGAAAAAGTTTTGAGATACAAAAACAACTGCAACAACGTACCGTGTACAGCTCTGCATTATTTGAGTGGAAGCGTGTACACTAAAGGACCTCTTCAATTACCCGATGTGTACCTACTCACTCACGCACGTATGTGTGTGCGTTGTTTTTGATGGCGAATTGGTTGGCTTCCATTCCTTTTCAAGTGGCACAAGGAATGCAAGGCACAAAGTTACCTCTTCACAAAAGCGAACCCATATGCAACCATCCATCTAAATGTGATGCAACATGGCTGGCGTGGAATTGCCATCAGACATGGAAGCGCGCAAGCAAATGCGGTATCAAAGAACGAGACTATGCGACTGCGGTGCATGGTGGCTTTCTATTTGTTCAACAGTTAAATCTGCAATGACCACGGAGGTATGAGCTTATGGTTAACACCTTTGATTGGAAAGGTTATTTCACGCAATTTCTTGGCGAAAAAAGGATTCCGGTGGATTGACAGTATTTGAATTCTTTTAAATTTCTTCGTACCTAACAGAAATAAGATGTTTCAAAATGATAGAATTGAAAAAATGCTTCTTATAGGGGTCGCTCGAATAATCTCTTGATATACATATTGAGCCTCACAAATAAGCAAATCATAGGATTGCACAAAATTCGGTTTCCAACTTAAATATTAATATACATTGATTAAGAAAAATGTCTGCCAATCAACACATAAATTTGCCCTGTCAATCAGAGAGGTGGATTCAATTTAATCCTGATGGATACTAATAGGTATAGCTACAATTTCGCGATTTGATGCACAGTTTTCACCGAAATAAAAACATGAGCAATATAATATTTTGCGAAGTTATCCCTTTCAGAACTGTGCTTTCACTTAAACGTCAAACCAACTATATGTAGTAGGAAAACAAACTAAATTTTATATGGCGGGAGATTTGATTTGGTTTATTTTATGATTCAAAATGATGATAAAGTGCAAATACGGATACTACCTAAAAACATTGCAGAATAAATATTGTGTTTGCTATAAGTTTTGATGTTTGGAAATTTCCAATCCCAATTTTTGAGTTTTGAATGCAACTGATTTTTAATAGGAGCCTTGCTCCAATAGCAACATCTGTAACATCTGTTACCGAAAGCTGTGTAAATTTGTGTGAGCTTTTGTGTATATGCGTAGTTGAACAAAATGTATTAGGTATTTGTTTAAAAGATCTCACGGGATTGGCAATATGGCCTCTACATATATTTTCCTGTGCAAATAGCACTATCCCAACATGGGAATATGTTTCATAAAGGCCGGCCCTATACATTTGCAGTGAGCAGATTCGATTTCAACATTGAAACCTCCATCACCCAAGACTCCAGTTAGGCTTTTCACCTAGACGTAGGGAATGAAGAACCTAAAGTTAAGAACATACAGTTATTAAGGGGTTGTCATACAATTCGCGTGTTTTAATTGCCATTCCCAGTACCACATAAATTTTTGATAAACGAGTACCTTTGACATCTTTTTTTTTCACTGCGCCACCTCTCGCGAACGTCTGGCAAACATCCGAGAGTATAACTGTCTTGAAAATCGGCATAAAATTGTAGATCCCTTCCATTCGTTCCAAAATTAAAAAAAAAAACTCACACAAAACGAATGGTTGTGAGAAGCTAGGCCTAGGGTCCCTACAGACCTGTTGCGCCAACTATTATTTATTATTTAACATCTTTTAGCCATCCGGCTTCAAAAAGATATTGGCCTTTGGTGATGCTCTGACTGTTATGTCCTTACATTTAGAAAATTCGTTTGACAAAGACAACAGGTAAGGGTCTTTCCCACCCTTCTCAATTTCTTTTCTAAGTAGCCCAGTTTATTCAGCGCATCGAGGCATTTTGTATAAGCAGATAGCCGCGTTTACCTAGAATAAAGTTATTTAGTAAGTTATATATCTGTGGCAGCAGCATAAGTCGACTTATGCCATTCAGTTAATATTACTATCGCGCCATACCCTGCTGTATATGTCAAATTTTTTTCATTCAAATATCTCTTACGGTTGCTGTGTTATGGATGGATCAGGAGAAAATCGCATAGGTCGTCTTCCCCCATATGCAGGCCAACCTTTATACTGGGCCCCTGAAAAGTGGCTAAAAATGACTTATGCTGTTTTTCCTTGTTGCGCCACAGATAATTATATGAGTGCTTTAAAATGATTAGATTTAAGTTACTTTTAACACTTTGAATAAGCACTGATGTGTTTGTTTGTTTGTTCAGCACTTTCTGTTGCTCTAGGACAACAATCTTTTTCCGATTTCAGAGCATTTATGTGAATATTTATTAAATTTCAAATCTATACCTATCTCCCGCCATATAAAGTTTCGCGTGTTTTCCCACAAGTTTCTCAGCTGTCACTTTGTTTTTTTTTTTCTCATTTGACACTGACGTTGTCGCGAACTTCTCTATTGCAAAAACCAAATTTGAAAATGATAAGTGATCCCGTTTAAAGATTTCTTAAACTAAAGGTCTTCCAAAGCCATGTCTACAAGTTCGCGCATAAAAATGTAGCCACTTACTCGTCGGTTACGTCTCGTTCAATGACTGACCATTGGACCACACTTTATCAATGGTCTCTGTAACCATAGGGCTGCAATATTTTTTTTTTTTTTGCAATGTGATGCATTTTTCGATGTGTTCCAATATTTATTCAAACTCACTGGCTAAAATCGGAGCAACCGCTCCACTTATCGGACCTGAACCCTTCTGCGGAGTCAGTAAAAACCATTTCAGGAACTATTCTATGAACCTTTCAGGAACCTATTCTATGAACTTTTCTCGCATCGAGTCAAGTGAGATCTTTGAAAGCACAGCTGGGCAGAACTGCACCAGACAATTGTTCCCTAAATTGTTCCTGGTCTCGTGAAAAAAACATCTCCACCGCATCGGCATCTCACCGGACCATATCTATGCAGATCCTCTCTTCACATACTCACAGATTATCCGACCTTATGTCGCCTTAGCAAAAATATCCCTGCTGACATACACCCAGAGAAGATCCTTGTCTTCCTGACGGCCTTTTGGAGTGAAAAGATGGCTCTAGGTACATACGAGGGTAGGCACAATAGGCTCCCTTAAGAAGCCGCACTGCCTGAGCCCGTTGTAGGCTCTCCCGGTTCTTAATCTAATCTAATCTAAATTTGTCCATAAGAAATTGCTTATGTAAATTGTCTTTCTTGTAAATTGCCTAGTACCAAAAAAAATGTCATAGTAATTTTAGCTATCGGCGATTTTAATACTAAAGGTTAACATAATATAATTAAATACAAATTTTACTTTTAAAATTCGAATTTCAAAAAAATAGTTTCGAGGGAATTTGTACTGTAAAATGGGAAAAAATACTACGCTTCGTGGGATATATCAAGAGAGAGTCCTAACAAACTGCACGAAACTTCGACAAATATTGACGAAAAAGCCGTGAACAAGGCAGTTTTTTTCTAAACTCCTGGTACTTTCTACTATACTACGCACTAACTACTTTCTTCGATTAGTCTAATATAATTAGTTTCTCTTGTAGTCGATGGTAGAGTCTTGCTGCCTTTCACTTGCTTACGCGACTCGAGTCACAGACAATGACTCCCCAAATATGGATTTTAAGACCTAGGGTTCTAGGCGACCAACAGATGCTATATAGTTACTTGCACAAAGATAGCAATCTTTGGTTTAATTGGTCCTCTTTTTAATTCAAGATCTTTCAACAAAAAATCGCGTACAAACAGTTTATCCTGTTCATGTGTCCTTCGCACCAGAGAGAAACAAATTAAATCGTGTATAAAGAGATTTGCCAAAAATTCCAAACACACCAAAACATCGCCAACAACAAAACAACTCATAAATAAGTGGAGGAAAAAAGAGAAAGAATTAAACCATTATCCTATTTCGTGCATAATGATCACGTGAATTATATACCCCTTGCGTTCGACGGTCCTCGTCCGACTTCCACCAAAGAAAGTCAAAGTGTCAGTCATTTTATCCGGGTTTTGTTTCCTGTTCTCATTTTAAAATGACTTTTTTTTTCCGCCACTTCTTCTTTGATTTAATTAAATTTAATCTCCCAACGATAATCGTATAATTATAATTCGTAAATGTCTTGCCTTTGTTGCAGTTAAATAAAGCGCATTTAATAATAGTTAAAGAAATTAAAATTGTTTTCTTCTTTTTATACGCAAAAGCAAATAAGAATTTCAAAAAAAAAATCAAGAACGAACTTCAGATTTATATGCAGTATAGAGATCCTTATGAGTTTGTCCTTCCCCTTTGCCTTTCACTATGTGGTATATTATGGTGTGCTGGCACCAACAAAACAGTTGAATTAATTCAAATACTTAAATTATGTTAATAACTTTAATGTTTGCATGCGAAAGGGTAATGGGCAAAGTACTGCATATACATAAAATCAGAACTCGTAAAAATGTGATTATTCTTATATAATGCAAACGGCATTATTATACGGTAGTAAAATTTAAACGGTTGGACGAAAAGAGTTTTTTTGAATAGAAATTGTTTTTTTGAGGCAAGCAAAAATCAGCTTAAGAAATAATCTAACGTCCTCCTTGGTGTTGTCAATATTTACTATGTTGGTAGAGGCTGTGGTCCACCCCAGCCTGTAAGCGTCAACAAAAGTAAAGGAAGGTAGGTTTATGATTCGTATAGTCGGTTTCTGATCAACTGATGAGCCATACTTTAGTATGGATCAAATGAATAGGGCCCTTTAAATCTTTACGGCAATGGTAAGAGCACTTCTCTCATATGCATCAGTTGTATGTTGGAACAGTCTTTCGCGGAAACGTGTTACTACCTCTTTTGCTAAACTTCAAAGAACGGTCTGCCTTGGATGCACAGGGGCCTTCCCTAGCACTCCGGGCTCTGCTCTAGATGCTATGGTGAACCTCCCCCTTCTTGATATTTTTATCATGGGGTGTACACTGAAAACCGTCTCTCAGTTAGATGGTTTTTGGTATCACACGCATTGGAATTTTGAAGAACTTGTGCGAGAGTCTTATAGATATGCCGTCTGACGCAATGAGACCAGAAATCCTACTGCGAGAGAACTACCAAGTCAACTTTCCTCAGGCAATGGAATGGCTCCGGTCAGACACTGTCAGACACTTAGAAACGAAAAGAAAGCCATCGTGTATTCACGGACGGCTCTTTTAAAAGCGAGAACATTAGACTACACTACCCATTAGGTAACCATGCGTCTGTCTTACAAGCGGAGATTTTATTTATCCTTATGGCTATGCGCTATATTGTGACAAACAGGTGGAGGGCTAGAAGCATATGCGTTTGCAGCGATAGCCAAGCTGCATTAAAACCACTGCTTAACCCTCGTACCTCGTCTAAATTAGTGCTTGAACTCAAGCTATCTCTGAACTTAGTCGGTAGGCTAAACACAGTTAATCTTGTTTGGGTCCCAGGTCACACTGGCATCCAGGGAAATGTGATCGCTGGTGAGCTTGCTAGGCTGGGATCAGAAGAAGCTCTCTCAGGACCTGGGTCTGTCCGCATCTACGGTTAAAGGGATCCATTGAAACTTGGGTTTCTCGTGAACACGAGCGTCAGTGGCGTGACTGTGCTGGGTGTAGACAGGCCAAACGACTGCGTCCAGACATCTGTAAAAGGTCCGCGTCTTTCCTTCTGTCTCTCAGGAGAATAGACTGCAGACTGCTTGTGGGCGTCCTTTCGGGCCACCAAGCTTTTGCCAAACATTTGTCCTGCTTGTGAAGAGGACGACGATACAGCGGAACACTTCCTCTGTAATTGTCCTGCCTTTGCTCGCATCAGGTGGCGGATCTTTGGGGCTGATGTGGTGAGTGCAGAACGTCTAAGCTGTTCATCACTGAAGCTCTTTCTCATCTTTCTTTGAAAGACGGGAAAACTAAGTACAGTAATGTAAGGTGTCCGTTTTGGCAGTACAATGGACCAGTAGTTTTGTCTGAGTGCTCCATCGGATATAGTAACAACCCTCGACAAAAAATAAAATACAGTAATCTAAGTTGTCTGTTTCGCAGAACAATGGACCAGTAGTTTTGTCGGATAGTAACAATTCCGACAAAAAAAAATAATAATTTCCAATTCCAAAGGGTAGTTTGTAACAAAGGAAAAATATTTTGATAGTATTTTTGTTTTTTGTTTCCCAATATTTGTTGTGAATCGGTAAATGTTGCTTAAAAAAAACACCAAGATGGCAGTAAGCTTCGTCGCGTTTTGCTGCAGTAGGCTTCACTTTTTAATTCTTAGTACCTACGCTGCTCGAGCAAAATTTTCTCTCCAAAAATTTAGCTGAACTTAATTTAAGCGAACCCATTTAGCTAAAGCCCGTATGGCACATTTTTCTAGGCGGCCCTGACGGCAGGCAAATGCCAGTAATGTTGAAATTTCAACAAAAAAAGCTGCCAGCAATGTTGGTGTGTACGCACTCACTCCTTCCGGGAATTTTCGTAGTAGTTTTTCGTACTGCTCTAGTCTTATTTTGAAAGTCTGAAAAATGCAGAAAAAAAATATTGTGTCATACGAGCTTAAGTGGTAGGTGCGCTGATCGAGTTAATAAATCTAACTTTTGGTTCATAGTGTACATCGTGTATCTGTCAAAATTTAGTTCGCCGATTTAATGGGGCTAAATCTTGGCAGATTGTTGTGTTCTCTTGTTTTGTTGGGTTTTTGTATTGCGGAGCGCGGTGAAGTAAGCAAGGATGAGTTTTTTTTTAATTACCTCGACGAGGAGGTTTAAAATAGAAAGACTTGAATTTTTGAAGTAAGTTATTTTCAACGAACCGCTGTTTCTTGTGACATTTATCCACAGCGCTCTCGATATGTCAAAATTTAGCTAGGACTTTAGCTGATGTCTGCTTGAGCAGCATACGAAACGTAACTATTAAAAATACTACTATAACAGCGCAGATGAAAATTTTTAAACCAATTCATATATTTATATGTTTTTTTTTTTATAAATGTCTAATCCTATGTACCTATTACTTTTAATATTATGCCGTTGATCTGTGTATATTATATTACACAGTGACAGTTTTATTTTATGTTATGTGAAATTTTGCTCTGTGACACCAAATTCTTGGTTAATATCGTAAATTCTTTCTCGGCGACTTGCAACTATTCCGCTATAGTCAGCGCATATAAAATAAATCATAAAACACTCAAAAACGGACATCCCCATAAACAACCCGATTAGTAACAAACACACTGCCTTCACTACACCGACTCGGGAATCACTGATGTGTAAATTAATTATGGTATTTCACCGCATGGGCATGGGAATAATAGCAATTTAATGTCCTTCTCTATAGGGATGTGCAGCCAGCGACCGCCGACGTCGCTGCCACCGGCAGCAGCGAATAACAATTTGTAGACATTATAGTACAACACTTGTTTCTTTTTTTGTTGGGCAAACTTTACTCGTAAACGCATGTAATGTCAAAATTACGAGAGAGAGAGTCCTTAAGTTTTCGCATGTACAACACGTTGGGTGGTGTCGGGCGGTATATGAATATGGATAATAGATCTCACCCAAAAGATACAAACAAGGGTGCGGTTATTTTGAGTGGAAAAAGGGGGCGCACGATTCTCTATAAATATCAACTATTCTGTTTACTCATCCTGATTTAATTTGACATACGAATGAGTAGTCCTATGTGGATAATGATTATTTTGGCATACACTTTGTGCTGTTTATGGTCCTTGGAGAATTGTTGCCAACGTTCGGAATGACGGCAGGCGGTGGGAAAATTCTGCCTATATTGTAAACTTTTTTTTTTAGTCAAGTGGATGATGTCCTATGGGAAATCCATGAAATTGACCGTTTAATGGTGTGCATATGACAATGCCTGTAGGCAATTAATTTGTCCCAAAAAAAAAACTACTCGTTGAAGGTTAATTTTTAATGAGTGTGTGATGCGCGATTTCTTTGTCCTGGACGAAACAAAACGAAACAAAAGACGAATTCCATTCAAATGGTATTGTCCTCTTCATAGCTCTGTTCTTTGACTGTGCAAATATTTACCAGAAAAGGAGGACTTTTCACACCTCTATTTTGGGTAAATATTTTATACCTTCATGCAGTCTTTTATTCGCACAAAAAAGTGTTGGTCACGACAGAGTGTCCTCCGGCATGAGGAATTCGGATCAAATTTCACTGAGAAAATACACACACATGCCAGCCATTCATCGACACAACAAAAAACTAATTAAATTCTAATAAGGAATCGAGTAATGGTGAGCCCAGTCAGGTTCTCCCGCAGCGAACGCGGGCATTGCAACCGACCTTCTCGTTTTGCCGCAATCCTTTGATTTTGCAAAAAAAAAAAAAAACAAAACAAAAAACAAAATGAAGTCCTTTTTCATTCCAACCAATCATATTACTCGCTCAGTAAACCACGAAAATATAATTAGACCTTAAGTGAGGCCCCGCAACTGGGATAAGGATTTTTGTTTCATTTCTGATTCAACTTTATTTTTCCCTCCGATGGTTAATGCAGCCGCACGTCACGTGTATAGAAATATGAAACATTGGAATACTGGGACTTGTTATTCAATTAATGTATTTCTTTTCGCTTTGAAGATTTATATTGAAATCTCATTAAGGATGTAATGGCAAATAATGCAATAATTGCATTGCCAACTTGAGACTTTATGGCAGCCCTTCAGAGGTACTATACCTACCTACTGCAGAAATGCATTAAGACCAACCGCACTCAACAATATGGCTAGATTTTTTGTAATTAAAAAAAAGCAAAACAAAACGAAACCCTCTTTGAAAGCTGTGTATAGAGGATACATCGTGGCAGTAACAAGTGCTCAATCCTTTGGCAAAATTGATCACATTTAAAAAATTGCTAGGAAGTGGTAATTTTTATTGAATTTCCGGTAAATCGGTTGAGATCTTTCAGTGGATAAAGGATTTACGAGCATTTTTCGAGCAGCAAGTGAAGAGTTTAACAGAGCTGTAGCGCTTTGATAATTGAGACATGCATGCTTTTAAGAGTCTAAAAATATTTCCACAGAACAAGTGCACTCTTTTTAGTGCACGAAACTTGTTGTTTTGGATAGTTAAGTGACTCGCGGACAAAAAAATCGTTCAAAAGAACAGCCATTTCAATAGATTTCTGAAGATATTCATTGTTCAAAACAACTGCGGTATACAGAACTTTTATTGAATTTCTATTAATCGGCTGCGCTTTAATTTTCCTTTCATTAATGGAACACTCGACACTCGAGGTTCCTTATCCTTACACTGAAACAGTTCTATCTCAAAGGACACCTATTCTATTTTATTTTATTTTTCTTTGTTTTCGAAAACTTCTGCCAGTGAACTTAAAAATGATTCGATGTATTGTATCATAAATCTGAAAAACGAATTTTCGATTAACATTAATGTACTTTTAATTTTTGGATTTAGTATCCAACCCTAGAAATTATAAGGAGAACTTCCATGTGTCCTGAAATTTTCCAAAATCTCTTTACCGTCGTAAAATAATTATTATTACCGGAAAGACTTTCGAATCCAAATGAAAGCAGAAGTTTTCCTGAAAAATAAATTAATATCTCGATATCTCACAAAACAATATCACTGTTTTTGGATTTGCGTTTCCTTTTATTTCTCACGCAAATATTCTCCGCACTTTCCCCCAAAAAAATGATAGCAAACACACAACAAACTTTCTTCTGTCAAAATTTATCTTCGATTTAATGTGCCGGACATTTATTTCGCGAGCTATAAATGAGTGGAGCCTTTTCATCGACCCATATATATGAAGTTAAGAATTTAGCTGCGCCCAAAATTTTACTTTTGTAGACATTTTTGTATGGGAGATAAAATTTAGCGCGAGCAGGATAGTAGGCTTAATACGAAATAAATAAGTATTTGTCCGTTCATGACTTCCGGGAGCCATAATGTTTTATAGGAGCGCCGAATGTTTTGAGCCATCGCTATAAAAATATCAACATGCGGAGCTTTCCCATAATTCCTACCACGTGAACAAGAAGGCTGATGTTAGATGTTAGGTGATGCTGTCCCTTTCAGTCACACGGCTATTGGTCTAGTATTAAGCATGCCTTTAATCTTCCGTGCTAAAGGAATGTGTGACCGTGTAAATGCAGCATCAATTGTTCACTATTCCAGTCAGACTGTCGGCTCTCCAGTAAAAAATAAAAGCATGAAAAAGCGTGAATGAGCTTGAGCTAGGATGTGTTACATGTAAACTCAAATTTGAAGAAGGTGTCAAAATCATTTTCATGCATAAAGTGCTGGCAAAGGTGTTAAGCGATTTCTTGTCAGCTTATGATAATCTTAAGAAGATGTCTGGAACTGTCCCATTGTACATCCCATTGCTATGGAGGGAAGTGAAAGTGGTTTTCATACCCAAAGCAGGCAAGTGCTCTCACGTAAGTCCAAAAGATCTCAGACCTATTAGTCTTTCATCATTTCTTCTAAAAACTTTAGAACGACTGATTGGAATGCATTTATATACGCAAAAGCATTGACAAAAAACTTCTGTCAAAGGCGCAACATGCCCATTCTAAGGGAAAATCAGTAGAAACGGCTCTACACACGCTATAACGCGCTCTATAGAAGATTCCTTCCGCCCGCCATTAGGAGTATACAATGGTTGCATTCCTAGACATAGAAGACGCTTTCAACAACGTCGACTCATCTGCGATCGCTGAAAGCACTGGCAACTCTGAACGTGGATGCCTCACTTGGCGAGCTTATTAATTTGATGCTCAATAGCCGAATTATCAACTCAAGATATCTACCAGAAGATCTGTCAGCAGAGGAACCCCGCAAGGTGGTGTCCTATCTCCCCTTCTTTGCTGATATGCCTGATGGAAGCGGGAGGTCACAATGTGATTGCCAATGCGGACGACGTTACTATTGCTGTGTCAGGAAAGTACCTAAATACTCTAAAAGAACTCCTACAACACGCTCTCAATAAGCTAATAAAATGGGTGAACACAAAAACGGAACTTGTCCTCTTTTCTAGGAAATACAAGATTCCACGGATTGACCCTCCATCTATAAATGGCACTAGTTTAACATTCTCAAATGAAGCTAAATACTTGGGCCTTATTTTTGATAAAAAGTTAACCTGGAAGCCTAACATCCAAGAAAGAGTTAAAAAAAAGCCACTGTGGCACTTATTCTCTTGCAAAAAAGCCATAGGGAACAAAAGGGTTCGAAAACTGTGGACGGTGCTGGTATGGTGGTATGTCTTCTCTGATAGACTGAATCTTAGTCTCTCCTTCCGCCTTCCTGATCACTGTGGCGTTTTTCAATCGGAAATAATGGCGATAAAATAAATCTTATCTTGGCTGAACGAACGTGATATCTGCTAAATATATCCGTGTCTTCACGAATATTCAAGCTGCTATCAAGTGCTTTGAATCAGTCTCTACAAATTCCATAACAGCCCAAGATTGTCGTTCGTCTCTCAGAGATATGGCTGAGCAGTTCAATATTCCCAGGTAATTGTAAGGCTGATGAACTCGCCAAACACGGAACTACATTACCTATGCTTCCATTTACGGATCCATCCATAGGTATTCCGATCGCTAGTTGCAAACTCATAATAAAGCTGGATGCTATCAATAGAACAAATCTTAGGTGGACTACCGGCTCGACATGTCTAGCGACAAAACAGATTTGGCCAAAGCTGGATCTAGATTCATGATCTCCTTTGAATAGGAAGCATATAAGTGCTGCAATAGGTGTCATTACAGGACACTCTCTCATAGGCAGGCATGCAACAAGGCTTGGTGTATTTTCAAACGATTTTTGCAGAAGCTGTCTTGAAGAAACCATACTCCATCTCCTCTGTACCTGTCCGGCTCTCTCAATTTGGGAGCGTTCCACTATAATGATCAGAACGATTTAAAAAAACATATAGACATTCTTAATCTCCTTCTCCATCAGAAGCTGCAATTGGTTTAACGAGTATAGGAAGAGTTGAATTTTAGATTCATGTGGTATCACAAGGTACCTTATAATGGTCTAAGTGTGTCGGCTAGCCGACAGCCGCTTCTACTTAACCTAAACTTAGCACTTTCTTACGCTACGAGACCTGAAAAAATTTGTGTATTTACCACATTTAACCATATCCAACTCCTGTATTTTCAAACTTGCCACTTAACCCCTTCTCGTTCTTAACGCTTCAATGTTTAAATGGCAGCCCAACTGGCCCAAACGTCAATCACTTCGAACGGAGGGCTTTTATTACATTTTCAATTTCAGTCAACTGAGTAACATAAACCCAGTTATACCACAGTCTTGAAGTTAGTTTTAATGTTGACATCCACACTCCTTGCCTCAAAACTCTTTCTGACAATAATTGGTTAAGAAGGCCAAAATAGGTTCCACTTTTTTGTTTATAATGTAAATACAAGAATAATAATAGTATTTATCGAAATCAGGGATGCTATCCTTACGATATCGCAATTCCTCTCGTATGCGAATTAAAAAATCACCAACAGTATGTAACTAATTGCGTAATTTTCTTCTCTTTGCAGGTTTGGTTTCAAAATCGCCGCGCAAAATGGCGTAAGACCGAAAAATGCTGGGGTCACAGTACGAAAATGGCCGAATACGGTCTCTACGGTGCAATGGTACGGCATTCTCTCCCACTACCTGACACAATACTCAAATCAGCCAAAGACGATGAGTCCGTGGCCCCCTGGCTATTGGGCATGCACAAAAAGTCTCTCGAAGCTGCCGATATCCTGAAGAGTGATGAAAGCGATCGCGAAACACCGACTTCCGATGACACAAACACCTCATACTCCGCCGGAAGTACACACAATTCACCGATTTCATCGTTCTCAATATCACGGCTACTGTTCGATGCTCCAAAGAAACCTGCCGAACCACAATTGCATCATCAGCAGTTGTTGATGCAACACCAAGCGCAAAGTGAAGAACATCGCAACAGTCAGCGACACGAGCTACAGCGGCACGAACCTCAACGGCACGAGCCACAGCGTCTTGAATCTTCGCCGCACGATTCGCATCAGCAGGATCGACACATGGCTCTGCAACAACAACGGCAGCAAGAACACAACATAACCATCAAGGAGCAGGACTCTAGATGAAGGCTGATTAATTTTTAAGCTCAAATGTCAAAATTTTGTATATGTATAGTATGTAAACGAAGCGCATATAAATAGAACTGTCGCTATGAAATTGAGTATTTACCAGATAAAACCGTTAGGGAATCCAGACTCGCAAGAAAACCAATATTGAATTATTAATTATTGTACAAAACTGATTTTGGTTTGTTTTTTCGATTTTCATTTAATTAAACACATCGAATGTCATTGAATATGAAAAGGCTTCAAACACTCAGCAAAACCAACACACACACACCAGTGAGAAATGCAACGATTTTGTCTCGTTATTTTTTAAGGGAACTAAATGAAATAGAATAAGGAATAAGGAATAGTTTTTCGTTTTCACGCGGTCAAGTCGGAAGGCACTGTAGTGAGTCTTTTGACTTCTGTGAGCTTCAGATGTCACAAAGACAAATGTGCAAAGAAGAGTGAAAATATAACGGCTCCACCAATAACCTACTTTAGTTTCAACTCAAAGTTTACGTATTGGCGCACAATTGGAAATTGGGAACGCATTACAGTGTAACTCGAAGGTCGAAGCTAAAAGACATTATTGGTACGGCCAAATATTTCATACACTGTAAATAGTATTCACGCAGTTTTAAAAAAGAAAAACAAAAGCAAAAAACAATTATTTAGAATTAGTGTCGAAGGAATTTTGCAAATATAGTTTTTAAATATCACACTTGTATTTCTAGATTATTATTATAAATCTGTGTTTGAAAAAGGCAAAAGAAGTCGTACGTCGAAAACAATTTACAACTGTGACATGGCGTTGGACCTAGCTATATCCATTTTGTTTACATTTGGCTGAAGTAAGTTGTAGGTCACAATATTTAGATTTGAAAATTTTACATTCAAAATTACTGTACTAACATTTTTAGTCTCTAATTAAAGTATTACGAAACAAAATGGATCTTACCCACAATTATTTTATAACGCTGCAATAAATATTTTGTAGGTCACAGTGGACGATTTGAGTTCGAAAAGGTTACTTTCACACTTCCTACGAAGTTAAGCACCTATAGTACCTATAGAGAGGTACCTATATCTATCATTGGTACGGCCTTTTCAATATTAACCTATTGGCGATGTTATTTTCGGGCTAAAAACACAATCCACCGTACTAATAGTCATTTTTAGTGTTCCAGCCTAAATTTTTCGAGCTCACAATGGCGAAATTTTCCCTACAAAACTGCATATTTAGTGGGAAGGTTAAAACTGATTATTAGTAGGTCCGATGTCCCTTTCTTCACTTTCCGCCGTACTAATAACAACTTTTAGTCCCGACTTTAAATTTACAGAAGCTCACAATTGCGATATTTATATGGGAAAATATAGCCACTGTGAACTTCTTAAATTTAGAGTCAAAACTAAAAATGTTTGCTGTTAATTCCCTTTCCGCCATACTAATAATCATTTTTAGTGTCCAGCCTAAATTTTTCGAGCTCACAATGGCGAAATTTTCCCTACAAAACTGCATACTGTGACCTATGAAAAATTTAGTGTGAAGGTTAAAAATGATTATTAGTAAGGCCCAATGTCCTTTTCTTCTCTTTCCGCCGCACTAATAACAAATTTTAGCCCCGACTTTAAATTTACGGAAGCTCACAATTGCCAGATTTTTATGGAAGATAGCCACTGTGATTTACTTAAATTTAGAGTCAAAACGAAAAATTTGTATTGTTACTTCCCTTTGTGTTTGAAACTCTACAAAATCTGACACTAAATGCAAAACGCTATTGTAAATTGTACTAGTCGAACAACAGGCCACTTTGAAAAGAAGAAAATATTGTTTTTCTAAGAATTCAGCTCTTATTGTGATTTATTTTTTATATTAGTAACATTTTTCATTGTAGGCTTTATTTATGTTCATAAATATAATATGTTGTAAGTAAACGTGTATAAATGAATTATTTTGAGATTATATTTAAAACCATTGAAATGTACGTAAATAAAATAAAGGAAAGTAAAAAGTTTAAGATTTTATTCAAGTTTTTTTTTCCGAGAAATGCTTTGCATATAATTGGCAGACGCAAATAAAATATATATTATATTATGTATAAGAAAAAAAAAGGACAAAGGAAAATATAATACATTTAATGAAAGAAAATTGCAAATTTGTTTTGATTAATTTTTCTCACCCATGAAGTTATTGTGACATTGGTAATCCGCGGTAGGTACCTACTAATAATTATTTTTAGTGTCCAGGCTAAATTTTTCGAGCTCCCAATGGCAAAACTGCATATTGTGACCTAGAAAGTATTTAGTGTGAAGGTTAAAAATGATTATTAGTAAGGCCCAATGTAAAGTTGCGATGTAGATGGCGCTAGATGCGGGGTATGAGTCGTCGGGGATGAGTTGCGATGACGCCAGATCGAATTATTATTTTAAACGGTGGAATATGCGGCATAAAACCAATCAAAAATGGGCATCTACGGCTTGCTGCCTGATCTGTCAGTTGTAGGCGGTTTTCTTGCCGTTGATATCAAAAGATCACAGAGTACGACATATCATATATTATCACATAAGATATATTATCTAATGCTAAGGAGAGCTTCTTTAGTTGCATTACTTTGTTCCTTCATCCTCACAGATGATAGAAGCCGATCTCTTACGCAGTTCGCGCCAGCCACTTCATAGGAACGTACATTGTTTTGCATGTGCTTATCGGGCTCTAAATCGAAAGAAGGGTCTTAAGGATAATCAGGTGAAGGTACTTGATGCTGGAAGCATAGAACTTCTCACAAGTTGAGGAATTCGAAGACGGAAATATTTTAACTTTACTTAGCAATTGTCTGTTCTTTGGGCTTTTGCGGAATCTTCTTCTATACAACAAGTAGTGGTTTAAGTCTACGGTGACCAATGGACATCTACAGAATACTACAGAGTGTACTACGCAGGCAAGTAGCCAGGGGGGGGGGGGGGGTCCCCTTAAGAAAGAAGAGACTATTTAGGTATGTGTTCAATTTTGTATTGAATTTATTAGACAATTAGGATACCTATTTAATTTGAAAAGCTATTAAAATGAGGAGACTATTCTAGATACCTACAGTTTATTTGATTTGGGTTCGGTTAACGACTTCAGTTATAGGAAAATAGATATAACATTTAATTATATATTCTAAGAATTGCAAAAACCACAATTAAATCGAAATAGGGATATGCGTGCTAGGTGCTGCAAATACATATGATTTAAAATAACTTTTAGCTTGCGGAAAATATTTTTCAAAGCATTGTATTTGTTTTTTGTCAAACGAAACGAAACACCAAAGCTCCATTACTTCTTTTTTTTAAATTGTGGTAAATAACTTAGATATTATTTTTGAATATATAATCAACCACAGATACCTACGGACAAATCCCACAAAATAAGTACCTATATAAGCTCTCATAGTAAAATAAAGGGTTTTCCAATAAGAGGTGTTTTTTTGGTATTCAAAGAAAAATGTCATTTTTTGAGATAAATGATCGGATGTCAAATTCATAATAAAAAAGAGGAAGGTATGCTGTTAATAATGTAAAAATGACATCAGCAAAATGGCACGCATACAGGACCATATCCTTTTCATGAAATTTTTCATAAAGAAATCGCAAAGTGGCTGCCCTATGTCCTCGATAGCCTGACGAATTTTATCTTTGAGGTCTTGAATCGACATTGGGCTGTTAGCGTAGACCTTATCTTTCACGTGGTCCCAAAGGAAGAATTCGCAACGTGTTAAATCACAAGATCTCGGTGGCCAGTTGTGATCACCTGTTCGAGAGATAACACGGCCCGGAAACTTTCCCCGTAAAATATAAATGGTTTCGTTGCTTGTGTGGCACGTGGCGCCGTCTTGTTGAAAGTAAACGTTGTCCAGATCAATACCATCCATCTCCGACCATAAAAAATCATTAATCATCTCTCGATAGCGCATAATCCATTCACCGTAACTGTTGGTCCAACCTCATTTTCGAAAAAGTAAGGTCCATGACTTATAGCCACCGAGGTAGAAATGGGCCTCATCAGTCAAGATGATTTTTCGATGGAATTCCGGATCACTTTCATGCATTTGAAGGAGCCAATCAGCAAAGACACGACGTTGTTGATAATCGGCCCGCTTCCATTTTTAGTAATGGCGAAGTTTCTACTTCAAAAGTGGCAGATACCGAAATAGCGGGTCATTCACAATAACACCTCTTATTGGAAAAAACTTTATATTTAGCTCGAACAAACTTAAGCCCTTAATTGCCTTCGATTATGAAAATACAAAAAGCTTCCATTTGCTTTTTGAATTCGAGCTTTGAAAATACAATAAAGAGCCTAACGCATATTTAATTATTATTAAAGTTTATTTTGAATCTCTGTTTTTGAACAGATAAGACGACAGCACCAAACAAAACATTCATGAATCAGTTTTGCTCCCCAAAATTCCGTACGAGTTCCCAATGACAATCCATGGATCTCAAAAAAGAAGCTTTCAATACAAGTGGGTTACAGAAAACTTTCCCTGATGAGCATACTCAATTAGTAATGATTCTGTTTTTTGCAAAATATGTTGCCTTTTTTTTCATGAGGGTGTTGGAAAAGGGGATCATCAAAATCCTGGAATAAGCGTATTCAACAACAGTATGATAAAAACTCAGTTCTTGTTGCTAGATCGTTCCTAAACGTTGCTGCTGGAAAAAAAAGATGTTGCTAACCTGTTGGATGTTCAGCTAGCAAAAGTAATAGCAGACACTAGAGCTGCAATACGAACTATTATTCAGACTATTCTGTTTTGTGCAGAAGAGGAGCTGCCATTAAGATGTAACGATGATAGTGGAACTCTATCTTTGTCTCGGCCGACATAAAAAAGATGGGAAACTAAGGCCCCTCCTGCGGTTCAGAATTGAATCTGGAGATGACAATTTAAAGAATCACGTCATGATCAGTGCTAAAAAACGCAAGCTATTTGAGTCCAGATATCCAGAATGAAGTTCCTAGAGATATGTTCTGATATAAAATTGTCACAACTGAAGTAACTAAACGGGATATAAGTTCAAGTTGTTTCAGTATCCTCGCTAACGAAACAATGGATGTTAGTGGCACTGAACAACTTTCGATATGCCTTAGATATGTCGACTGTTTAACAGATCGCAAAAGTTGTATGCTTCGGGAAGATTTTGTTGATTTTGTTCCTGTTGATGACCAAAGCCTGAGAAAACCATACTGCAGCCATTCCGGAACAATTGCACAAAAAATTCGATACTGGCAATTAAAAAAAAATTGAGCCAAATCGGCCCAGCCGTTCTCAATTGATGAATTACTTTACATTTTTCGCACCATTTTCTTTTATTTTCCCAAAATTTTCGAGATAAAAAGCTGTAATGGCCCAATTTCTGGTTCAACTTTCTTCCTGTTCTGTCTCTGCTTCTCCTCGCATTTTTTTTTAAATTTTATTTTTCTTCCTATCCGCCTATTTTCCCTAAACGAGAGCGAACCGATTGGATATCGCGCGATCTCAGTAGGGGGATTCTCAGGGGGAGTGATGGTACGACAGGGCGAAGAGGGCCATAAGCCTTTGCAAATTTACATCGGTATTTCTAATCGGATTGAGAGAGCTAACCGATTCGGTTAGCCGCGGTAATGACGCTTACAAAACTCCAACGCACGGTCAGTTGAAATATAGTAGCGCACCTCAGCGGTTGATACTCTCGGCAAAGAAAACGGGCAATCACGCGATCGAACCACGTTTTTTTTCATTTCTGTGGGAAAACCGGAAAATCCTATCCTTATCGACACGAAGAAAAAGTATACGTACCGATACATAGTGCGACTCGCCGCGAAAACCGATTATCTACGTTTTTCTTAAAAGCGAAAAAGGAAAAAAAAAAAAAACAAAAAGTGGGCAGTTTCTGCCAGGTGACCTCGTGTCCAGTGCCGCTGAGCGTAACAATTTCCATAATTTGACTCCAGCCCCTATACCGGTCATTTGTGTCGCCTATACACGTGTTCCTCTCTCCCCATCCCGCACCAAAGGAAAAGGCCCTCGCAATACCAGACTTAGACCTCGTACCGACGGTCCAAATTACAACTTTGACGAGCTGGTTCCACCTAAGAACATCATAATACGACGAGTCACATGCCCACCAAAAATCCTCGTGCGTGCTAGTTACCTCGAAACAAGTGTTGATCGTGGCCCTAAACGGATGAACTAGACAAAAAAAAAGGGAAGAACACGTGTACCCGAAATCTAGCTTGTGACAGTTTCTAACCCAGTGCGTCCTACCCCAAACCCCGGAGATAGTGCCCCATCTCAACGGACCCCAAAAGTCGTTAATACCTCTTCTGGTTCATGCCCGTTTTTTTTTTTTAATTCCAAATTGTACCTGTTATCAAGACCGGATCATCAAAATCCCACTGGATGCAGAATTGCAGACTCATCAACGGCGTATGATTAGTTTATTGTTAGTTTTAAGATTAGTTCATAGTTGCGATTAAATTAGTGATTATCTTCTTTCTCCCTTTCTCCTTTCTATTAATAATTACGTTTTTTTTTCTATTTTTTTTGCTGTTGCACATCTTTTGTACAACATATACCATATATATATATATTTACATTGGCGATTGATTTTTTTTGTTTCTTCGGTATTTGTGTGGGGATTTTTCGGAGCCCAAGAGTGTAAACGGGACGTTCTCTTTCGGTGGGGTTTCGTTTCTACCACCCACCCACCTTTTTTTTTGGTTTTGTCTATCCTAGCAGCAAATAATCGAGCAACGGAATCCTCTTCGACAGGCCTGACGCAGTGGATATGACTAGGTAAGAGTAACGAGTTTAACATTGACACAATAACAACATTTTTTTTTCCGAATTTTTTTTTTGTTTTAATCATACTTCATACACATACCGATTGATTGTGTAACTATTCTAGGGTTACCATATACCTTTACAAAACGAAATCGCAAGTAGGAATTTAACTTTTTTTTCTTGATTCAAATTTTCTGCTTCTTTTTTTTTTGGAATTAAATATATACGAAATTTATAGATAACATAATATTTAGTTGTTAATTTCCTGTTAATTTTTTTTTATAATAATATTTAAAATTATAAATTATCAAAAAGGAGAAGAAAAAAAAACTAATAAAGAGCCAGGTAATTTTTCTTCATCATGCATTTGCAGATTAATTACTATTCAAGTATCCTAGGCTATATCTGGTAGCATAAAATTGTTGGCTTATCCACAACCAATGTTAAGTTCCATTTCTTTTTATTTTTTTCTATTTTCTTGAAATAATAAATATGTTTATCTAAGGCTTAAAATAATTTAGTGTCTCATTTCGATGGCGGAGTTTCGGTTCTTTGTAGGGAAAGCCTAGAGCTATCTCTTTTGCGGGTGCAAGTTTTCTTTAAGATTTCAGCAGTAGGTAAGTAACTTGCACATGGTAGGGTGGGTAGAGACCGTACTGATCTGCTGAGAGGACGACCACCAGTTCCTCCCGTGGTAATGCCAGGCTTTCCTTTTTTTTTCTTGTGTTTTCAATATTAGTCATTTCGTGGTACCCTGTACTAATGCATGCAAAACTTATTATGTAGTGGTGATTGGTTTGGTTATTTGGATGTAAAGACCCCCCCCCCCGGCGAGCTCAGTTGAGACCATCAAGGCATGCACCCAGCATCCAGAAACCGAACCCCAATCCTTCCCTTTAACCCCGACTCTCTCTTTTCCCGTGCCCGATTCCCGATTCCCGTTTCCCCCAAAGTTTCATCCCGTCTATAGTGGCAAATTGAACCCCTTTCCTTCACCATCAACACCGCCTCCATTACATAAATGGCGCCCAACGTGGGGCCCGCAAAATTTTGCGGGTCATCATCTAAAATTTAACCTTTTTCCGTTTATCTCCTATTCACAGCTTATTTTGTTTTTCTTGCAATCGTTGCTCAAAATTTTATTAGATTACAGCTCACATAAACACATGTCATGGCGATAATTAGGCTAGGGCTTCGCGAATTTCGTTTTCCAAATCCAACAATGATGGTTTGAAACGACGCGCCCGAGGCACTGATCGTTCGCCCGGCATTTCCCTTCCTTTTCAATAGACGTATGTGCCAATTCGTCCGGGTATCGCGTTACACTGAGTCCACTTGCTTGGTGAAACGCCCTAGACAACATAGCGCAAATACACATGAACTTACTTGCATTTTCTTTTCTTCAGCATTACCACAGTACCTACGAATGAACCACCCATAACGAAGCATCGAAATGAGACCACACTTATGAATAACTTTCCTTATATCTTTATTTATCTTTTCAGTAGTATATATTCTCTTTAATTATTTGTAGCTTATATATCTTTTATACCAAATATCTCTTATCTTTCGTTTAAATATTTCGTATTTTAATTTGATACTAATAGTACGACTTTATTTGAAAACCTAAGGTATATCTAAGACCAAAGTGATGGCAGTAGTACATACCCCAGATCGACTAAACTTTCCCACTGATGACCAACTTCCGCTCACCTGTTCCATATGTCAGGAAGAATTCTCCTTAGATAAGGAACCAGCCAAGACGGCTTGTGGTCACCTGTTTCACAAAATCTGTCTTAACAACTGGCTTACAAGCTCGGACTCCTGTCCAGTTTGCCGGCAAGTTTTAGTGGAGCCTAACCCACCGAATATCCCTCCCGAAAATCCCACTATTCGTAACAAAGGCGCGATTCCCAAGGGTCGGCGCCCTAATACTCGTTCAACTGCGCAGCAAAACGCTGCGGAATGGAGCCTTACGGACCCATGCATCCTCGAGAGCAGGATTTCATTGGGCGGTAGAAATTCTCCAGCACCCCCAACCTTGCCTTTACCCCTTGCTTCAAAATCACGTACGAACTTATCTATTCCCTTAGAAAATGCGGCCCAAGACCAGGAAAAAAATCTCCGCAGGCTTGTGAGGGAAGAGATAGAAGAGGATCGACGAGTAAATATGGCCCTGATTAACCAGTCCATTGAAACCATGTTTCAGCGTTATCTTAACTTCCATTCGCAGCCGCAAAATGCGGCTCCTCCAAACAGTCCCCTGACGGACCGAACCAGCTGGACACAAACAAACATACCACCCCCTCCTCAAGCTTTGAGACCAAATCCATCTAGGGCTGACAACGACCCCAGCCCCAGTAGATTCCCCAGTAATGAAAAAGTTTCTAGTATAATCCTGAACTGGAATGTTAAATTTGATGGCTCCAGCAATGGCATACGAGCCGAAGAGTTCATTTACCGGATCCATGCATTGACTCAGAATACATTGAACGGTAACTTTTCCCTACTTTGCAATAACATGCACGTTCTTTTCACCGGGAAGGCAAAGGACTGGTTCTGGCGATATCACCGCCGAGAACAATCCATTGAATGGAATGCGTTTTGTGAAGCCTTGCGGTTTCAATATTCTGATCCCCGGACCGGGTTTGACATTTTAGAAATGATTCGTAATAGGAAGCAAAGGGAAAGAGAATCCTTTGACGATTTCCTGGACGCTGTTATTACTATAGCAGACCGTTTAGCGGAACCCCTCCCGGACCGTCAGCTTCAGGAAATATTAATGAGAAACCTAAAGCCTGACCTTAGACACGAACTATTGCACCTCCACATTTCGTCAATAGCTGAGTTACGTAAGGCATGTCATAGACATGAAAACTTTATTCAAGAAGTGAACCGAGTAAATGCCAATCGTAGCGTTCCTTCTCGGAGGTTCATATCGGAAATCGATCCCGCGACTTCAATCGAAGAGGAGATCTCTGCAATAAATATTCCCCAGAGCGTGCTTTTGTGTTGGAATTGTGATGCGGCAGGACATTCTTACATCGAGTGCTTACAGCAAAGGAAAGTGTTTTGTTACGGTTGTGGCTTAAAAGAGACGTACAAACCACAATGTCCAAAGTGTTCTTCACACCCGGTAAACTCCAAAGTGGATGTGGCTACCAACACCAGGTCACATCCCCATCTCAGAAACTAACCAATCCTTCTAACCCTCCTCCTCTACATCCAATTACTTTATCGTCACATGGCAGTTTGCCGGTAATAACAGAATATAGCAAGGATGTAGGAGTGCAGACTGTAGACCTTGATCTTCCATCTACTTCGGAAAACGGATCAATTAGACAACCGAAAGGTATAGACCCAGCGAAACCGTTCCACGAAAGATTACTTGAATACAATCGAATTCGGGAACAAATATTTTCAGTCGCAAGTAACACCGTTGTCAAACCTAAGAGATCTACAGCGCGTTTGCGTAAATTTTGGAAACATGTGCAGAGGAGGAGAAAGCTTTTACTTTCAGCAGTCCTTAGTCGAGAGTCGCTAGACATAAGACCCTACGCTGAAGTGCAAATTTTGGGAAAATCCATTAGCGGTTTGCTGGACTCCGGAGCGTCTATTAGTTGCTTTGGAGCGAGGGCAGCTAATGAGGTCTTGCTCTCTGACGCTCAACTCAACAATTTCAATGCCTTCGTCAAAACCGCCGAAGGGCGACTGCAAACTGTTCGCGGCAGCCTTACCGTTAATGTAACCTTTCGGGGTATAACAAAACCACTAGAAATTTATATAGTCCCATCCCTAAGTCAAAACCTGTATCTCGGCGTAGACTTTTGGAGAAGCTTTAACCTTGCTCCCGGCATAATAGGAGAACTGAACACCCTGCCTCCTTCCGAATCGCCTGCTCATGAGCTCAACTCCTACCAGATAGATCGACTCAAAGTCCTCACTTCGATGTTTCCGTCTTTCGAAAAGGAAGGCTTAGGAAAGACCAATTTGGTTCAACACGGCATAGATGTTGGAATGGCTAAGCCGGTAAAGCAACGTCATTACCCTGTCTCACCCGCAGTTGAGTCACTGATGTTCGCCGAGATTGACAGAATGCTTGCCCTCGGAGTCATTGAGGAATCGACTAGTTCTTGGAGCTCTCCGGTGGTCCTTATTAGGAAACCCGGAAAAGTCCGATTCTGCATTGACTTCCGAAAGGTAAATGACCTTACCGTAAAAGACGCTTATCCACTTCCTCACATTGACGGCATTTTAAGTCGGCTACCACGAGCGGAATTCATTTCCAGTATAGATTTGAAGGATGCATTTTGGCAAATCCCACTGGAAATGAGTTCTCGCGAAAAAACGGCGTTCACCGTGCCGAATCGTCCGCTGTATCAATATACAGTGATGCCGTTCGGTCTCTGCAACGCCCCGCAGACAATGTGCAGGTTGATGGATAAGGTCATCCCCTTCCATCTTCGTGAAAAGGTCTTCGTCTATCTCGACGACTTGTTAGTTGTTTCGAACGACTTCGAGTCTCATATGTGTGTGTTGCAGGAGGTGGCGTTGCATATCAGGAAAGCCGGTCTGACAATAAATGTTGCTAAGAGTAAGTTCTGTTTGAAGGCAGTGAAATATCTGGGCTACATAGTGGGATATGGTTCAGTACAAACGGACCCCGAAAAGATAAGTGCGATTGTGGATTTTCCTCCTCCTAAATCTGTGCGCCAGCTACGGCGATTTCTTGGAATGGCCGGCTGGTACCGCAAGTTTATCTCGAACTTTGCCTCCCTTACAACCCCTCTTACAGATCTACTTAAAAAGGGAAGATCCTTTGTATGGAACCCTGAAGCGCAAAAGGCCTTCGATGGGCTCAAAGACCAACTTACTACTGCGCCGGTACTGACAACGCCGGACTTCAAGCGCCCCTTCATCATCCAATGTGATGCTAGTCATTGTGGCGTGGGGAGTGTTTTGGCTCAAGTCGATGCAGAGGGAGTGGAACGCCCCATTGCATTTATGAGCCAAAAGCTGAATAAGGCGCAGCGGAATTATTCAGTTACCGAGCAGGAGTGTTTGGCCGCAGTTCTGTCTGTTCAAAAATTCCGGCCTTACGTCGAAGGACACGAATTTACAATCATAACTGACCATGCGAGCCTTCAGTGGTTAATGAGGCAAAAGGATCTTTCCGGTAGATTGGCCAGATGGGCCTTGAAACTCCAGGGATTCGAGTTTTCAATTAAACATCGCAAAGGTGCAGATAACGTGGTGCCAGACTGCCTTTCCAGGAGAGACACATATGATCTGAGCTCCATTGAAGAAGTTGCTCCCATAGTAGATCTTCATTCGCCACACTTCTCCTCTGAGGAATACAACTCTCTTAAGACGCACATTTTGGCAAATCAATCCAAACTTCCTGATGTGAAAATTCTTGACGGATACGTTTACAAGCGCACTGCCCATTCATCGGGCTCTCCAGTGCAGGACACTGAATCCTGGAAGCTATGGGTTCCATCGGAAGTCGTTCCAGATATCTTAGCCAACTCTCATAACCCTCCATGCTCAGCTCACTGCGGAATTGGTAAGATGTTGGAAAAGCTGCGTCGCTATCTCTTCTGGCCTACCTTAGTAAAAGATGTTAGAGCCTATGTGCTGTCTTGCGATGTATGCAAGATGACCAAGAGTCCTAATGTGGTTCTAAGGCCGCCTATGGGACAGCCCGTTCGAACATCTAGACCATTTCAAAAAGTGTTCGTCGATTTGCTTGGGCCCTACCCACGATCCAAAGCGGGGAATATAGGGATATTTATCGTTCTGGACCACCTCACAAAGTATGTGTTCCTAAAAGCCGTAAGGAAATTTACCACACAGCCTCTAGTTGAGTTCCTGGAAGAAGCAATCTTTCACGCTTACGGTGTGCCAGAAACATTAGTAAGTGACAATGGGTCGCAGTTTAAGTCCGGAGAGTTTGGCCGCTTCCTCACCAAATACGGAGTACAACACATGTTCACTGCTATTCATTCTCCGCAGGCGAATGCCTCGGAACGAGTGAATCGCTCAGTTATCGCTGCCATAAGAGCCTTCACGGATAAAGTTCAGAGCAATTGGGACGAACATCTCAGTAGCATAGCCTGTTCCTTAAGATCTACATTGCATAGCTCCATCGGATGCAGCCCATATTTTGTTCTACTTGGACAAAACATGATCCAGCATGGATCAGATTATGCACTGCTAAAGCGTTTAGGTATGATGAACGGTGAAGACGTACCTCTCTATAGAAGTGATATGTTGGGAGGAGTGCGTGATCAGGTACGCAAAAATATCCAGCTGTCATTTCAAAAAAACGCTTCCCACTACAACCTGAGGTCAGTTCCGGCAGACTTTAAAGTCGGTGACGAGGTATATAGGCGCAATTTCGCTCAAAGCCGGTTTGAGAAAGGGTTCAATGCAAAACTTGCTCCAGCATTCCTGAAAGCTCGGATAAAGGAAAAACAAGGCTCAGCTTACTATGTACTGGAAGATTTAGCTGGAAGAACTTTGGGAACATACCACGCCAAAGATATACGCAGATGATTTTTTTTTTGTCTTTCTTCTCTCAGCTTAGGATTACTTTTCTCTTATAAATGTTATAAGAGGGAAAAGGGAATCCTAACCTGCGGTGTAATGGCCCAATTTCTGGTTCAACTTTCTTCCTGTTCTGTCTCTGCTTCTCCTCGCATTTTTTTTTAAATTTTATTTTTCTTCCTATCCGCCTATTTTCCCTAAACGAGAGCGAACCGATTGGATATCGCGCGATCTCAGTAGGGGGATTCTCAGGGGGAGTGATGGTACGACAGGGCGAAGAGGGCCATAAGCCTTTGCAAATTTACATCGGTATTTCTAATCGGATTGAGAGAGCTAACCGATTCGGTTAGCCGCGGTAATGACGCTTACAAAACTCCAACGCACGGTCAGTTGAAATATAGTAGCGCACCTCAGCGGTTGATACTCTCGGCAAAGAAAACGGGCAATCACGCGATCGAACCACGTTTTTTTTCATTTCTGTGGGAAAACCGGAAAATCCTATCCTTATCGACACGAAGAAAAAGTATACGTACCGATACATAGTGCGACTCGCCGCGAAAACCGATTATCTACGTTTTTCTTAAAAGCGAAAAAGGAAAAAAAAAAAAAACAAAAAGTGGGCAGTTTCTGCCAGGTGACCTCGTGTCCAGTGCCGCTGAGCGTAACAATTTCCATAATTTGACTCCAGCCCCTATACCGGTCATTTGTGTCGCCTATACACGTGTTCCTCTCTCCCCATCCCGCACCAAAGGAAAAGGCCCTCGCAATACCAGACTTAGACCTCGTACCGACGGTCCAAATTACAACTTTGACGAGCTGGTTCCACCTAAGAACATCATAATACGACGAGTCACATGCCCACCAAAAATCCTCGTGCGTGCTAGTTACCTCGAAACAAGTGTTGATCGTGGCCCTAAACGGATGAACTAGACAAAAAAAAAGGGAAGAACACGTGTACCCGAAATCTAGCTTGTGACAGTTTCTAACCCAGTGCGTCCTACCCCAAACCCCGGAGATAGTGCCCCATCTCAACGGACCCCAAAAGTCGTTAATACCTCTTCTGGTTCATGCCCGTTTTTTTTTTTTTAATTCCAAATTGTACCTGTTATCAAGACCGGATCATCAAAATCCCACTGGATGCAGAATTGCAGACTCATCAACGGCGTATGATTAGTTTATTGTTAGTTTTAAGATTAGTTCATAGTTGCGATTAAATTAGTGATTATCTTCTTTCTCCCTTTCTCCTTTCTATTAATAATTACGTTTTTTTTTCTATTTTTTTTGCTGTTGCACATCTTTTGTACAACATATACCATATATATATATATTTACATTGGCGATTGATTTTTTTTGTTTCTTCGGTATTTGTGTGGGGATTTTTCGGAGCCCAAGAGTGTAAACGGGACGTTCTCTTTCGGTGGGGTTTCGTTTCTACCACCCACCCACCTTTTTTTTTGGTTTTGTCTATCCTAGCAGCAAATAATCGAGCAACGGAATCCTCTTCGACAGGCCTGACGCAGTGGATATGACTGTAAGAGTAACGAGTTTAACATTGACACAATAACAACATTTTTTTTTCCGAATTTTTTTTTTGTTTTAATCATACTTCATACACATACCGATTGATTGTGTAACTATTCTAGGGTTACCATATACCTTTACAAAACGAAATCGCAAGTAGGAATTTAACTTTTTTTTCTTGATTCAAATTTTCTGCTTCTTTTTTTTTTGGAATTAAATATATACGAAATTTATAGATAACATAATATTTAGTTGTTAATTTCCTGTTAATTTTTTTTTATAATAATATTTAAAATTATAAATTATCAAAAAGGAGAAGAAAAAAAAAACTAATAAAGAGCCAGGTAATTTTTCTTCATCATGCATTTGCAGATTAATTACTATTCAAGTATCCTAGGCTATATCTGGTAGCATAAAATTGTTGGCTTATCCACAACCAATGTTAAGTTCCATTTCTTTTTATTTTTTTCTATTTTCTTGAAATAATAAATATGTTTATCTAAGGCTTAAAATAATTTAGTGTCTCATTTCGATGGCGGAGTTTCGGTTCTTTGTAGGGAAAGCCTAGAGCTATCTCTTTTGCGGGTGCAAGTTTTCTTTAAGATTTCAGCAGTAGGTAAGTAACTTGCACATGGTAGGGTGGGTAGAGACCGTACTGATCTGCTGAGAGGACGACCACCAGTTCCTCCCGTGGTAATGCCAGGCTTTCCTTTTTTTTTCTTGTGTTTTCAATATTAGTCATTTCGTGGTACCCTGTACTAATGCATGCAAAACTTATTATGTAGTGGTGATTGGTTTGGTTATTTGGATGTAAAGACCCCCCCCCCCGGCGAGCTCAGTTGAGACCATCAAGGCATGCACCCAGCATCCAGAAACCGAACCCCAATCCTTCCCTTTAACCCCGACTCTCTCTTTTCCCGTGCCCGATTCCCGATTCCCGTTTCCCCCAAAGTTTCATCCCGTCTATAGTGGCAAATTGAACCCCTTTCCTTCACCATCAACACCGCCTCCATTACAAAGCAAAACCTACATAACTAACGCTAATCAAACGCAAAATTTCAAATTGTCTGGGAGAAAGTGAAATTGATTGTTGTACTTTACTTTAGCTAAGATAAGTTTGCGATAAGTAAAATTAAAAACTCTGGATTAGGTACCTAGATAATGTTTTACGAAACCAAGAAAAATGTGTTGTCTGTTTTCCTACATTACCGACAAAACGGCAGAAATGCAATGAAATTTTGTACCCACACCCTAAGCATATGCAACGCAAATATAACTCGATGCGATAATATAGTTCATTTAAAGGAAGTGTCCAGAAAATTAAAACAAATTAGAAATAAACTTCTCTTTCGATGTAGATTTTCGAACATTCAAAAATATTACATAACCTAACCTGGAATTATTTTGACAAATCTACACAGAATTTTTCCATCTCGAGGAACGTTAGTTCACTAAAGTTGAAAAGTGAGTGTTTTTGCGTTAAAAAATTGGTTTTCTGTTGCTAATAGTACCACCAGATCAACACTAACAAAGAACTATTTTTAATTTTGCTAATAGAATGGCTGGCGAATCTGGAGAAGGAGCAAATTTAACCGGACTCTCAAAGTACTTCAATGGCGTAACAAACAGCGGCCGTGCTAATGTACGTAATTTAAACCCTTACCATTTGCATTGGAATAAAACGATAAGTTTTATAAACTTTTTAAATCTTATGTAATTTTTAGGTTGCAAAGGCAACATATGCTGTCATTGGACTCATCATCGCCTACAACGTTATCAAGCCAAAGAAGAAGTGAGCATCCGCTCAACCAAGTGATTTCCAACATTGACTTGAGAAACATTTCATATTCTTTAGTTAAGGGACTAGTACTGTGTAAACAAAGAAAAATATAGATGAAAGTGTAAGCGAAATTTTGGTGTTTTTCTTAAGCTCTTTGATCGGTTGACCTGTTACATTTACCATTTGGCTTAACCAAATACATAAATGCATTGTTATTTATTTAGATTGCTTACAAACTATCTGAGCCGGGAACTTTTTACCTTGGGTTGGTTGGTTTAAGTAGCTGTATTCTCGTTTCCGACGAGGGAAAAACAAGTATCGCATTGAGCGCCGTTATGAAACCACAACTAACGGAACCTAAAATAAAGGGGGACGAAGGAAGTTGAGGGTGCTCAAAACCAGCCTGTGGACTTGAGAAATTTGATAATCTTGTTGAAATGGATGTTTTGGATGGCCGAAATTTTAATTTTGGTTAGGGAATGACACTCACAAAAAAGATGGAACGCTGTTTCACTTTTGTTTGTGGCAGCGCAGCTACAGTAGTGGGTGTTGTGGGGGGATGTTTAGCTTATCTGCGTGAGTTCCTAAAGCCCAATGACCCGTACTAATCTCCGTTAGTTTGGCGACATTTACCTACACGCGTTCTGGCTAAGAGGTTGCCTAGATCTTCCTTGAAATGACATAGTTCGTCAGGTTCATCCATCTAGTCTCAGACCTTGAGGTGAAGAGCAGGAGGAGTTCTCTCTACACATCCCAGAAGAGGGAAAACTTCCTCCGCATGAGACGCACAGAGCAGAACCACGACTGGCAAGTTCATCGGCCTTCTCATTCCCTTCAATGTTCCTATGGCCGGGAACCCAGCCAAGAGTGATTTCAAACAGGTGACAAACCTTGGTTAGTGTCTCCCTGCATTCAACAACAAACTTGGACGTTGACTTAGTTGAACCGATAGCCTAAATTGCGGCCTGACTGTCGACGAAGATGCCTATTTTTTTTTTCTGGATGTCGCGATGCTAGGAGCACTCTACACGCCTCCTTAATTGCAAGTACTTCTGCTTCAAAGACTTTGGCTGCGTTGGGAAGGCGAAGAGTTGTAGCGATGTTTAAATCTGTTGAGAAAATGCCTGCTCCTACTCCAAACTTCATCTTGGAACCATTTGTGAAGATAGGTAAGTCGAATTCATTTACGACCGCATCCTGCTCGTATTCTGATCTAGAGAGGAATCTAACAGAGTTTTTATGGAAGTTGAGTTTAGGTGCAATGTAGTCCACAGATATACGACCTATCCCCTCAGGAAGGGAAAATAGGATGCTGGAATGGCCATAAAACCGTTGGGACCAAGATTTAGATTCCTTAAATCTAACAGCGCTACACGCTGCAATGTTTTTTCTATGCAAATCCACTGGCAGAAAATTGAGAATAACATTAAGTGCCTCGGTCGGATTTGATCGAAGTGCTCCAGTGATTTCAATTCCAGTTGTTCTTTTACCCTAGTCACTATAATGCTACGAGGCCATTTGGCTTTATGAACACCAATCCCTGTGACTTTATTTATAGACAAGGGTTTCAGGCCTATGTAATCAAGATTGCTCTATTCAGCCCAATTTTTGTTCTACTTTCCTATTTATCTGTCCCCTTCAAGGTAGTTTCAAACACAAGAGCATGTATACTCGACTGTCCGGCTATTTAAAGCGAAAGGTAGTCACCTAAACCATCGCCCTTCTATTCTAGTGAGAACATTTATGGATTTCTTGCTTTGGCTATCAGTAAAGTTATTTGTTATTAGAATTTAGATAAGAATAATCCCTACTAGGTGTTTTAAGAAATCAGTTAAAAAATTAAAATAAAAAATCGCGTTTTCATTTGTGTTTATATATTCATATTCAAATAAAATGAACTAGTTTCGAAATTTATACTTATGCTTTGAATTCAAACGATTGGACAGAGAGCAACAATTTTCAAGATTTAATGTTCGATTACCTATCACAAAGAACAATGCAAGTCCGAGCACTTTTTCTGAATCTCTATTATTTCTTACAGTTGCTCGAGATTTACCAATACAAGTAAATTTGAGTTTGAAAACAAGTGTTTAAAGATTTCATAAAGTTTAGCTATTAATAGTTTTCCAATATTTCCCGCTTGAGGGCATTAAAAAATAAGCCAGAATACTTACAGATATAATTATTTGGTTGGTAATAAAGGACTGTATCCAGCTGGATTCAGTTGTGAACTTCAGCGATGACGTTATCTACTTTTCCATCGATGGAGCCTGTATGATAACGATATTTATGCATCCAAGTTCCAGATCGACTCTATTTACAAGACAACGCAGTATACAAACCTCTTAAGGCTGGTACGCAGTTTTTTTTCAATTTCAATCTTGCATACAAATTCTTCACTGCGAAATGCCAAAATTATCTTTCCACATGAAAATTTAACTGCGCAGTACGCAGTACGCAGTTCGAGTGGAAAATAGCACTTTTCAAAGAGTTTTTCATTCACTGGTTTAATTTTATATTAATGCATTCGAAGTTTCAGTCCCGATTGATTTCTAAATATTCATACGTAAATAATTTACAAAAATATATTCACCCAATGCAATGCCTTTCTTTACTGTAAAAAAAAATCGCGTAAACGTAAACAAACTCCACCAGTTGTCAAAATCAAACGCACTTGTAGTGGTAAATATGAAGCTGAGAAAATATAAAGATTCGCAAAAGTGCTCTGCAATTTGAAAAAGATTGCTTTTTTTGTACCAAACGAATATAAAAACCAGATCTGAGAGCAAAAATACTGTCCAATCGAATACCTACCATACAAGTCGATTTTGCACTTGAATATTTGCCAAACTTTTATAACCACTGAGGTATCACCTAGTCAAATCAAACGCAACACACATTCGGTTTGTTGTATGTTATTTTGTATTTAAAAGATAAAAAATAAAAAATAATAGTGCGATTCGAAAACTGAGCAAAAATTTGCAACCGCTTGTGACACTATTCCGGCAGTCATCTCGTATAATGAAAACTTAAAAAGGAATGGCATTTATAACAAAACTTAGGAACTAACTCGTGAACAATTCGACCGAATGGCGAGCAGAAATAATCATTATAATAATCCATGCATCTAATTCTATCTTAAAGTTGAATCGTCAAGTCGAGTTTGCGAATTATATCCTTCGCCTTATTCAAACTAGCTGGTCCGTGGGTGTTAGATGTGGCCATCTTGTACAAATCGCTCATATACTTGTCAATATTATCCAGGGTAGCTCCGTTTGGTTCTGAAGGAATCGCCAAACCGGAGAGCGCCTGTGTCAGCTTCAATTTTAATTTGTCCAAATACATTTCCAACAATCGATTCTTCTCCTGTAGCTCATCATTCTCAGTTACCATCTTTTCGACACCGAACTTCATATTTTCAACATGTTTCTCTAGTACTGCGTTCTGTTGTTCGAAATCAACATTCGACTTACGCAGTGTACGCAGTTCCATGTCAACGCATTTATTATGGTCGAGGAATTCCTCGGTGAAAATTGGAATGCCGCCATTGTCGTAGAGACCACCGCCGGGTTGGCCAAAACGACGATTGATGTTTGTGTTCGTTTGGGTGGTTTGAGTAGTTTGCAGTAGTTTCGGTTTTGCTGGAGCCAAGGGAATGTTTTCATTTGTGTTCGGTGGCGATAATGTTTTTACGGCAGAATTTCCATTAACTGCACTACCATTGACTTGAGCCTTTTCGGTTAGCACTGATTTTGCTGCTAGATTTTCTTTGCGTTTCCGTATCTTGTTCTTAGCCAACTCAGAAGCTAAGATGTCGGGGCGCTCTTTTAGGAAATCGTTCAATTCCTTAATGTACCTTGAAATATAAAGGAAAAGAATATGTTAGCGAATTTATATCTGGGTATTGCATGTAGACTAGAAATAATAGAGAAATACACTTTTTGTTCAAGTTGTTACATTTGAGATTTACGCAGGCCTATTATTAGTTTGTTCGCCAATGAATCATAATTATGTAACTTTAAATATTATTGTGGCCTACGATAGATGTCTGTTCTTTCAAGACAAGCAAATAAATAAATTTAAATATTTTAGTATTAATGTAAAACTATTAAGCACGACCATAAATACACATGCGATAAATGAGTGCTGCTGGGAAAGTGAAAATGAGAATGCATATCAAAAAACAATAAAAATACAGTCAAAAACAAGTACCACGAAAAAAAAAGGTGCAGGCACATGCATTAGGTATATATGCTGATCCAGAAAACATAAACAATGAAATACCATTAACATGCCTTTGGGTACCTGCCCACTATGTAGGTGAAAACTGAGTTACAAGTTACTTACCTTTGTCTATCTACCTCTGCTTCCTTCAGATATGGACTCTTTTTATCTTCCGACATTGCCGTCCATTCTTCGCCAATCATTTTCGTGTATTCTATAGATGTTTTCTCGGGAAACTCTGCACGCAACTGTTCTCGTCGGGCTGCCATATACCGCACATACCCTGCAATTACAAAAAAGGTTTATTCACATTTAAACCAGCTGCATAGAACTCACAAAACCCCTACCTGTTAGTGGCATTTTCGGAGCCCCAGCAACCTTAATTTTACGTCTTTTTAGCCGATAACGCTTTGGTTCTGCCGCTACTCCATCACCCGCTGGACGTTTAAGACCGTCCGAGTCAATGGCAGCATTCGAGGCATCGGCAGGAGTGTCCCCGTCACCACTTGCTATATTTTCCACTTCACCTGCACTTGATATCGGACTTTTCGGTTCCTGGGATGATGCGAGCGGTGCTGTGGCAACGACCGTCGGTGATGTTGAAGCAGTTCCAGTTGTGGCGAGATCGCAGGCAATAGAATTGTTTTCTGATATTTTATCGGCATCCATTTAAAATCAGATTCTTTAACACGAAGCAATGCAAATATTTTTAAAAAATTATATTCGAAACAATTGAAATCGCTTTTGTGCTCGTTTTAATACTATTTTTTCAGTTGGTGTTTGGAAGAATGTTGTTCGATGCAGCAGCGGTTGAAAATTGTTGGCTTGACGTTTAATATGAAAACTGGAATGTTTTCGGTTGAAATTATGGGCGGGACAACGAGGGGAAGACTGAAATAACAACAACACGATAACGAGTCTTGTTCGATTAAGGATTGTGTATTCAGCGCATGTTGATTTAGGTTCCGGCAGTGTGCCCAATTTAATTTTTGAAATCATGCTAAATTCAGCCAAATATCATTTTTTTTTATAAAAAGTGATAAAGATCATGGTAAATATTTATTTCAAATCAAAACCTGTTAAAAACCCAAAAAATTAACAAAAAAAGCTGTTTTTCAGAAAAAAAAGAAGAAAATATATTTCAAAATAATCACTTCGTGACGTCTATTACTTAAAAAAACACTCAAGCTACTATTAGACGATAGCAGTGTTTTTTTGAGCTTCTATCTCAGCAAAGCAAAGTAAAGTAGGATTTTCATTACGCAAATTACAACAACTACGATAGACTTGACACTTCGAGACTCGAAATTTCTGTCATCGCTATTAGACGATATGTTGTGATTGGGGCACCTTTTTCAGCATAGTATGCTGATTCAGCATATCGTCTAATAGTAGCTTCAGTCTTTGTTAATTAAAAATAAATCACCCCGATTACAGAACCCGATGAATGGTCTGCGGATGGCTTCCGCCAATTTTTCGAACTTTTTGCTATTATAGAATCCGCCGTAAAAAAGTGCATGAATGTCGGTAACGCTGTTCGATTTTTTTGGGATTATGAAATACGCAGCCCATCCGAACTCCATATAACTTTACAGCCGTATTAATAAAAAAACCGTAACTAATCTCTAACTCGTATATTACCTAGCACCTAGTTAAATAAATAACATATGAGTTAAATATTCTTATTAATAAAAGAAAATAACTCATATAATAACTAGCTGATGTTTTCTCTAAAATAGCTGGCATCACCTAACCAAATTGTACTGAAAACAGCTGAAAACTATAGGTTTGTTTGACGTGGGCCCTAGTGCGCACTAGTGCGCACTGGGTTAACCATAATGTGTTCGATATAGCACTGAACTCGCCCTGGTACTGAAAACCTGTGTTTGACATGACTTCTAGGGCGCCCTAGTTGTGCACTGAACTGACCCCAGTTATTTTGTCGGGGCAAGAACTCAGTGCTGAGTTGCGGTGTCATTTCGCTTGCTGTTATTCGTTTATTTGAATATCGTAATAAAGATAAATACAATAAATTTGATATTGAAAGGGGAATTGTTTGAAAACAACAACATTTATGGACTTAAATCCGCACCAAACTCATTGCGGACGCCAACGTAAACAAAAATGGAAATTCATAATTAATTCATAGGTACACATATTTAAGTTTTTGAATATATTTTTCATTTTTAAGCAGAAAAAGAACAAAAACTCGTGCACAATTTGAGAAGATGGTGGAGGCAATGAAAAGAGAGTCGGATATTGCGAAAAATTTGACCAAAAAATCGCCAGATTTATGCAGGAATTTCTGTCGCCATTATCGCATAGGCATAGGTAATGATTTGAACCACTATTTCCCCAAACAAGTGAGTCGTGACTCGAACCAGGATATTTGGCGTCCACATACCTGATTCTCAGTCAAAAACTGACAGCATCGATAAGAAAGTTCGAAAATGATAAGGAAGTGTTGCGAATCGGCAATGTTGTTCTTCCGGCGGATTTGATAATTATATTTATCGCGGATGTGAATGGAGTGTGGATCGAGTCAACTCCCCGGGAATAAATTTTTGCGGATTCTGTAATCGACATGATTATTATTTTTAATTTTTAAATAAATTAATACAGCTGCTCTTCGGTTAAAGCCTCCTCATAAACATCGGCCATATCATTTTCTTGTCCTGGTGGACAAGTCTGCTTTGATTTTATATTATTATTTTAATTCATAATTTGGCTAAATCAAAATCCTGCTAATTTTTGCTGCGAGAGCATGAAATTATGCTAAAAAAAAATGCTGGCATGAAAAAAAAAGAGGCTAAAAATAAAATAATCCTGCTAAATTTAGCGGGAAATATGCTAAATTGGTCACACTGGCGTTCCGATAAACGGTAGCATTTACCAGAGATAATGCTCAGGACCCATGACCCAACTGGCCCCCTAAATTTTTTTTTTTTTTTCAAATTCTTCATTTTGTTTTCCTATTGGCGAAATGCCAAATTTAGAATCCTGTCACGCAAAAAAAAACCTACAAAAATTATTAAATAATTAAATTAATTAAAACGACCTAAAAAAATACTATACAGAATTAACGAATAATTTCAAACATAACGGATCAAATTATATGAACGCTCACAGCAACTTTGCCCACAGCGGAAGTGGTTCATATTAGGTCTATTCGCGTACTTTCCTAAGCCAAACAATATAACCATACACTAACAAGTAACAATCTGTCAACCATAAAAAATTTGCCTGAAAAAATACCCCAAAGTTCGTGGTACTTTGAGCTACCTTGAGCTACTTTGAGCCACAATCATCTTTAACATCTAATCCATATCACAAATAAATATCAAACGTTCTAGGAGAACATTTGACCACAACCAATTTTTTTTTTCTTTACAATTGAACTAAAGCCAGATTTTGAACTTGTTTCTTGTCAACAATTTGCGTTTGACATATAAAAATCAGTTGCCCGTTGAAATTCTCTGAGCTGTTGAGGGCCAAAAGAGTAACTACTCGTAAGTCGTAACTCGTTATTTTGCTAATATTCTCTTTTTCTGTCATTTTTGATGAGAACATGTATAGACTTTGTGCGATTGCGCAAAATATGCCATTTTGTTTTCCTATTTTCCTGTCAATTTAGAATCCGTGTGCAATGCAAAAACATAAAAAAATAAGAAATAAATGCTGTCAACCGCGATCAAGCGTGGGGAATATATTAGGCGTGTTTTTTTTGAGCTTCGATTTCAGCAAAGCAAAGCAAAGTAGGATTTTCAGCCCGCAATTACAACAACTACATTTGAATTGACACTTCGAGACTCGCAATAGTTGTTGTTTAGCGGTCTGAAAAGATTACTTTACTTTGCTTTGCTGAGTTCGAAGCTCAAAAAAACTCGGTTATTGTGCTAGTGTTCGGGAGTATCACTTTTTTTAAAGTCCAGCGCTTTATAACTCCATACTTGCTACTTCGAGACTCGCAATAGTTCTTGTAATTGCGTCAAAGATAATGGAATACAGAGATATATATCTTTCCAGTGGAAGGGCGGCTGCCTACAAGCTGTTTTCCAGAAAAATTCATGAAGTCACACACACCTGCTTATTTCTATTATAGTATATGCGAGTTCATGAATTGGACTTTAATGCAAGAATTCGGTATTCTCTAATGTGTATTTCACTATCTTTTTCAGTTTAATCAACACCTCCACAAAAACTAAACAAATTCAAAACGTAACACAAAACAATTAAACACCGCGATGCTCATAAAAGCAAGATGATTCGCGGTCGTCCATTAGCAACATGCTTTTTTGTTAGCCACACGTATTCACAGACGGGGGTTGAAATTACAAAAACAACAATGTAAACAAATGGGTTTTGGGGGGATAGACGTACGAAAGATAACCATCTCTTTTATTCATTAATCTCTGAATTGCGTGCTGAAAATCCTACTTTACTTTGCTTTGCTGAGATCGAAGCCCAAAAAATCACGGCTTATACTGGAAATGCTGAAAAGGATGTATTTTATGAGAAGACCCTTTTTTTCTGCTCGGGCCCTTTTTGTCCTTCCTTTTGAATTTTTTTACCGGCAACGCTGGCACCAACTTTTTTAATTCAGCATCAAATCAGCGGTTAATGACATTTGACAGAACAAAGAGGACCAAGAATAAGAACCAGGGAAATACGATAACGAAAGCAAAGATTGTGTAAAATTGAATACCTACTGCTTTCAAAATAAATAAATAAAAAACTATTTCTAAAAATATTAATAAAACCATTTCAATTCTTCTGTAAAATTGCCAAACTTTAGTTAATATATAAAAAGTATGTACAGTTTAATTTTCTATTTTTTCATTCGATTTGTCCCATTCGAAAAGAAAGTTCTCTAAAATAAGTACACACCACAGTGCCCCCAGTCCCCCCAAAGAATATATCTCACTCCTTTATAGAGTATTCAATTCAAAGAATAACACACAAAAGCCAAATTAAAAAGGCAATGCAAAATTCTTATTTGTTTTGCAGTGGTCGCGTAAGTGCTGGCATCGTAGTCATATTCGTGCATTGAAAGTTGTTCGGAACAGCTGTATTACGATGGTGTTGAAGGGAAATTGCTTCTTTAATATTTAAATAGATTTGCTGTTTCAATAAATGATTAGGGTCGCGATTAATCATCACCAGCAGCAGCAGCATCGCCGCCGCAAGCCACACGGTTCTGTCTACACTTGGATGTCACAAACGTTAAGAGGCGAGCCGCAAAAGATACATTCTAAAATTGTCCAAGTGGCTACAGAAAAATTATAAGATTGTGGTTTCGTAATCACACTCATGCGTTAGCGGTACGGGTAATGCCAGACTTTGCAATTAATCACAGCCACAACTCGGTGCTATAATAATACAAGAACAGAGAAAACGCCATACTTACAATGAACAAAGGTGGAAAACTTGTACAAATACCAACTACGATGCCACAAAAGAATGTCATTCATTCTATTATGAGTTTTCTTCCCGACAATCGACCAATAACCTCTCTACAAATAGTGGAGGATTTTGAAAAGTAAGTTCACTGAATGCAACTGCTTTGAGGCACTAAGTTGTGCTTTAATTTTTTAGATGTCCGAAAAACTTCACACCGGTGCACCGCACTTATGATCAAGACTCAGACGCAGACCTCTGGCGGGAGAACAGCATTATATTTGGAAGGCAAACAGCTCGTTATTTGTGCCTCTCAAAAACGGAAGGTTTACCGGAATATGTTGTAGAAACCTTAAGGTGAGAATTAAAAACAAGTTTCTTAATTTAGGTTTAACTAACCCATTATCAACATCCCACAGAGTCATATCAGAAAAAGAATTACCACCAAAGGAATTCTCATTGCTCTCACGCACTGCTGATACGGAGCAGAAGGCGTGGAGAAAGCGTCAGATAGCATATAAACTTTCCAAGCGCGGAACTGTTACACAGGCTGTAACTGACATCATTCTCTGCTCAAAGTTAAAGACTGCACCAGAAGGTTTTAAGCTAGCTGGGTAAGTATGTCGATGATTCATTCATTCAATTGGAATTGTTGACTCAGATAGGGAATTTTATTTTAACAAATCAAAATTTTTGTTTTGTTTTCTTTTAGTGATATAAATGGAATTTTGGTTTGCTACAAAACCGGTGCACTTACGTATCTTCGAGCACCACCACCAGTACCACAGCAGCAGCTACAACAAATCGAAAGCAACCTCAGCAGTAGTGAGGTGGAGAAAGCTTTAAATCGGTTAAATCTGAATAGACGATCAAATCAACCGGTAAGTGAGATATTATGAACAAGCGCATGCATTTTCGTTGATGTGCTTTAATAAAATTTATTAATGAATGTTATACAGAGACATGTTAAGAATATGATATAAGTTCACAGTTTTTCAGACACAGTCAGTGGCGTAGCTAGGGGGACAAGGGCCCTGGTGCATAAGGAGAGAATCGGGCCCTTCTCCCGTCTTTCCGCGTAGTTTGAACTTATATTGGCCTTCAAAATTGTTGATAGGGAATAAGAATAGGAAACAGGTGAGTTGAATCATCCCTAGTAGGCTAAATCCATACGTCGGCGTCGTTTCTATCAAAATCTTCATGTGTTCAATGGAAGAAAAAGGGAGTAAATAAACAACGACAATATAGAGACCGTTTTGTGACGTAGAAACGTAATACGTTTCTGAAAAGCTCCTGTTGTCTTGGTGGGGGCCCTTCGGAAAAGGTCCCGGAGGTTTCAAAGGTCCCTTGTCAAGACTCAGGCGTTTTTCGTTATCACTCAGTTTCTTGTTCATGTACTTTCCCAAGTCATTTGAAATTTCAAGAACTTTTGAAGATGTAGAAATGGATGATTCCTCCACTGTAGGTTGCACGGAAGCGTCTAGGTAGTCATTTTCAACAGGGGCATTGATGGTAGTATTGGTAGTTATTGGATCCTGATCTACTATCATCGAGTCACTTTATTAATTAACACAGCTGCGTCGGCGCTATCAGTAAATGAACACTTGTCACTTTTGACCGAAATTTCGACTGTTGAAGGAACTGTATAGCAGAAAGCGGTTTCGTAAAAAAGCTATCTAGCTTGGGAAATTTTTTTTTACTTTCTTCTCTTTCTTGACGTTGTTTCCGCTTTGCAGCGCCGCTACGTTCCTTTTTTCTTTCCATAATTTTCAATTGTTAACTATCGAAATTTTAGAAATTCGGAGTAGGTACTTACTGAGATTTTCCTATATTGCTTATCAATGTTTAGTATAGATTACAGGAAGCTCAACAAAAAAGAACCATAAAACAGCTTGTTTGGTAATGATGCGGTAAAATCAATATTAACTCATAAGAAGATATTATAGTTTCTATAGTAGCTCGTTTGTCAATTTGAACTTGAGTTTAGAAAAACGTTGGTTATTTTTTTATTGCCGATCAGGTTGAGAGCTATCATAGATTATACGGTTAGCGTTGTGCTGCAACCTGTATCATACATATCTTGTCATCAAAATTTTTTTTGCGAAAATGAGTTTTACCAGAATTTGGTGCCAGATGGATGGATGTGCGGAATAGAAATCATAGCATTAGTGGTGATACTTGATGAAATAAGGCTAGTAGGTAGTAGAGAATTACGAATTACAACAGTCAGCGACACACCTAGCATCAACTACTGTAATACGTCCCAGACCCCAGAAAGTTGAAAACATCGCCACAAATATAGTAAATAAGAACTGATACAAGGCAAGAGCGAATGAAAACTTCTTTAAAAAGTTGATGGGCGGAATTGGCGAATTGATCTCACGACCGTCAAGCACGTGAGCTGATCCAATGTGCTACGGGCGTAAGTACCTACTCATTCAAACTAACATATAACTGAAATAACGATAACAGACAAACAAACAGCACATCCCTATCGAGGACGCTTGGCGCATGTGTTGAAAATGTCAAATAAGGAGTTTTATCATTGGTGATGTTGATTGAATAATGTGAGAAGGTTCGAGATTCGAGGCCCACAAGAATTTTATTTTTTTTTTAATTTTTGAATTGTTTTAATTTTTTTAAATTTTTAATTTTTTTTTTCAAAGCTGAGGCTAGAGGGCCCCCTGAGCTCCAGGGCCCTGGTGCACTGCACCACCTGCCCATATGATAGCTACGCCACTGGACACAGTCACTATAGCTATACCTTTAGTATTATGATAACAAACGTATAGTGTTTTCTGATAAGTTAAGCTTTAGTTGAGCGTGACTAATCGTTTAGTTAGATGATAATGAACTAAATGCTTTAATATTTATTGGAATGCAAGATATTTGAGTACTGAAATGCTGAATATGCACATCAGAAAAATAGCTGTTTGATAATGGAAGTACCGATTTAACACAGAATAAGAACCAATTCCGGCACGTTACCGGATGCGCCGGAGTTATAGTAGACTCGCACGAGAATACTAAAAAAAAAAACAATTTCTTGGTAGTTTCGGCCAACTGTTCTTGTACCTCGATTTATTTCTTCAGACTGAACAATTTTAATAGCTTTACATGGTTTTTATTTATCTATTCTGCTGACAGTGTGCAACTGCAGCGTGAGACCGGAATTGTCTCGTATTTGGTGAAAGTGTGAGACATTGCATTTGGAAGAATATATTTAGTCACAGGGATAGATTGGCTTAAATGACAACGCGTGGATGTTGACTTTGAATAAGTGTAACTCCGCCTCTACGCCATAGTAGTATAATGATTAAAGTCTCTGCTGGGTTCCTGGAACAATACATAGTAAAATATCAAAATAAAATTGTATCCTACTCTCTTGGCATTCACTGTATCGTATTTTTACCCGACTGGACACAGAGACGCTCTGTAGCCCAAACGGCTTAACCGATTTTGAAAAGTGAGGTATCATTCGATACGTATTGTTTTTTTTTGGCGTAGTGTCTTGTTCTTTTTTCTTTAACTGTGATCATTTTTCCCGACTTTTATTTAACAAAACCAAGAAAGCAATTCGTGAATTTGAAAAATGCTATCGCCCACTCATTACAATTATTGTGTGCCACTTCAGCCCAACATGAAGTGGATTAAAAGTTTTAATGTAAAAAAGTTTTATTTAGGAAAAAGTATTTCACAAAAAAGACAGAGAAAGAAATTCGAATAGTAGTTGCATTTAAGTAAAACAAAAAACAAAGGATCAGTACATTGGCTTATTATATATATGGACTACTAGTAACCCACTTCACGAGTGCTCCAAAAATACTGACGCGCTAAACGCGGTACTGTTTTACAGCGGAAAACAAAGTAAACTTTAAGCGACCAAATTTACTATCATTACAAATTTGTGGTAAATGCGTAGAGTGAATAATAATAAAGGATTTGTTAGTGTTTTTGATTTATTTATTTACCTATAGATATTTGTGTCTTCTACTGAGTATTAGTGTCTACTTAGTTCCATAATATATATTTTTGTTTTCAATTTTATTAAACAAACAAATTCAATAAGAAAAAACAAAACAAATGAACAGCGATATACCCACAAAAGCAAGCGGATGGGTGGCCGGACATTAGCAACACGCATTTACAGACATAGGGAATGGCATTACAAAAACAACAATGTAAACATGTTGGTTTTGTGGGGAATTGAGATATCCATCTTTTTAAATTCAACTGTAAGGGAACAGCTTCAAGAGCAATACAGCCGTTTGGACTAAAATAAATAATATGCATAAAAGAATTATTATAGGTCCGTTCCATTCAATTTCCACCGGGGCGTTCAATGTATTCTCGGTATCGGGGTTATTTGATATTATTGTGGATAATTAAAATATGTCATTAGCTAACAACATTATCTGAGGGTATTCATATTTAATTTCATGTTGATAACTTCTTTAGTTTGTTTGCGACCTCCAGTCAAAGACGACTAAAATGACTGACCTAGATATTTAATATTTTCTACCTGTTCAACTTTTTCATTCTCAATAACAATATTTATATTCACTTTGTGTTTCAGAACCATGCATTTTGTTTTGCTAACATTTAATTTAAGCTTGTTTGCCCTTAGCCATATACTTAATCTATTTACATCCTCTTGCATTTGTCGTTCACATTCATCCACGTCTTTCCCAGATAAAAATAGAAGGGAATCATTGGCAAATAGGGCTACTTGGGCATATTTAAGTTGTTGGTTTATGTCATTGATGTAAATTATTAACAGAAGTGCTCCCAGTATTGATCCTTGTGGGACTCCAAAGATTGTGACAACGCTTCTGGATGATACTCCATTCACTATCGTTCTCTGATGCCTTTTATTTAAAAACGATTTAAACCAGTCCAGTTCTTTACCTCTAATGCCGTATCTATGCAGTTTTGACACAAGAATACTCCTGTCTATTGTTTCGAACGCTCTTTTGAAATCCAGGAAGACAGCAACCACATAGTTTTTCTTTGCCAGCTCCTTTTTCCATGATATCAATATGCTATTAAGCGCTGTCTCGCAGGAATGTTTTTTTACGAAATCCTGACTGGTTTTCGAGAAACAGTTTATTACTTTCGAAATAGTTCTCAAGCTGGATTTGGACAATCTTTTCCAAAATCTTCTCATGCACAGGTAGTGCGTTTATTGGCCGAAAGTTTTCGCATTTGTCGGTTCCTTTAACCTTTTGTCAAGTGAACTCACAAGAGGCAGGGAAAGTATCAAAGATCACCCACGGCGGCTACCGAAGAAAATGTCAAAATTATCGAAAAACTTGTATTGAAGTTGCACGTGCAAAAATCAATACGTTGGCAGAAATACCTAAGATATCCGTTGGTACTATAAACACTACACTGATTATCTCAACCTTACAAAAGATGAGGAAAGCTGACAAAGAAAGTGCTTCTTCTTCACGAAAACGCACCGGTTCACATTTCCCGGCTCTCGAAGGCTGCTGTACGAAAGTGTGGATTCGAGGAAATTAACTACCCACATTACAGTCTAGATATGGCCCCCAGTGAAGAAGAAAACTATTTTTGTTAAGGGAATAGAAGAACTTTTTTGGCGATTGAACATGTATTGATATCATGGGAGACTATGTTGAATAATATTTTTTTTTCAAGGTTTTATCAATTTTTCTAACATACCCATGCCGAGAATACATTGAACGCCCTTCCCACATTAAAGATACCTGTAGGCATTTTTGTTTTTAGTTTTTCCTTTTCAAAATAATAAACTTTCGAAATTCACTAGCAGTCCATATCTATGAGCACATTCCTTTATTTTGGTACAAAAAAAGCCACCTTCTTCAGATTTCAGAGCATATTTTCTCAGATATGCTTCATCTTTACGGAAATTTCGAATGCTTTTATACAAAACTTAATCAGTGAATGGAAATCGCTTAGAAAAGTGTCGAAGACTACACAGTACACATACTTATTCAAATCGCACGAATATCAACATAAAAAAGAACAAGTGACGTACCTCTGTTCGATTAGCTATCGAAATCTGAGAGCAAATCTGAAAAAACCAATCGAATACCACATTAATTAAGGGGTTGTGTCTTCTAGATGACAGTATTTACGTTTGGTTGTTTATTAATTCAACACTACATACTAGAGTCATTGTATATAGACTATATACAATGCTAGAGTGCATAGGAAAAGCGTTGTTCCTAGGGAACAAGAATGCTGTGGAGTTCTTGAAGAAACGAAACGCAATCCAAGTAAATTCAACATTCTGAAGGAATTCAGTTCAGTGAGTACCTTTTGAAAGCTGGAGTACAAGTTTTTAGTAATACAATCAAGCCAATCTCATAATTCTCGGAACATCTTCCGTCTCAAGATGATTGACCTACCGACATCTCCCCATCGGTACTTGGTGTACAAGGACCAAATACAGATGATCCATTTCAAATCATAATGCGGAATTTGGGGTTGAGCGAGATAGGGTGTGAAATGGTTGCAAAATTTGTAGTTGCTTTTAAAACGATAGTTTAAATATCCTTTTTTGCGTTTCGTATATAGATTCAATTTTTATCAAAGCGTTCGTAGTCTGCATAAATTGACGGGTGTGGAAATAAAAATAAAATGAATCAACCGATCATCACGGTTATTGACAAAAGTTTTCATGCGTTTAAATAAGTATTTCTTATCATGTAATCTATGTCGGTTGAATAGGAGTTTTGACTTGTTATCGTTATTATTGCACGGTTCATTCTGTCTGACATTTGGTCGACATTGTCCTCCATAGGAAACTCCTCGTGTTGTTTTTTTTTCCTTCCGGAGAACCTGTTTCCTTATCTTTTCTGGAAATGGAGGGTGTACCCTAGCGGCTATAATTTGAACCCTACTAGACATACAAGTTTGACAGATCAGCGAAAAAATATACGTAAAAGAAGCTAAGCGAGATTAAATTTTTAAATATTGAGGAAAATAAATACATTTGTTAATTAAAAACATACAAATAAATTTCTAAAAAGTTTACAGTAATGGAAAATAAAGAAAAAGTGTTGGATCGAGTGTCTCATTGTGGTGTACCCCAGTGCAACTCATATAGAGAACATGGTATAACCATGTACAAAAATCCAAAAGAAGTTTAAAACTCGATTCCTTTTGAAAAAGAGTGGCCAATTGTTCTTCGCATGGGAAAATAATTTTCTAAGTTCTTTAAAATATGTAGTTTACATTTGAAAGAAGGCGATTTATTAAAGCCAATTGCAAGAGATAATAAAACATACTGCACGCGTTTGCTCGAAGTAGCGTTTCCCAGCAGAAACCTTCCAAAATTATCATATCGAGAAAGTCTGAGATAAATCTCGGCTAGTTGCGTCAGCTGCACAATAATATATACCTAATGCTGCATAATAAATAGAATATTAACAACAATTTGAAGTACTTCAAACAGTTAAAAAAGAGTATAATCCAAAAATAAACAAATTGTTTACACGAAACCAACACAAATTTTTCATTACACTTTTAAACGATTCAAACATAATTTATTGACCCGGCGTTATTTTATTTTCCATAAACAATAGTTGGATTTTAGACTGACAACGCATTTATATCAATTAAAATAGTTTTTCATTTATAAAATAAATAAATTACTTTTGCAAAAATACACGTACCGCTTACCGATGACAGATTCCTGTATGTCTGATAGGGTTCTTTTCTTTGCCACCAGATATCGCAGGCCAACTTGTACATTTGTCAATAGCCGTATATGGTTGCATCTCTCAAAAAAAGAAATACAAATTACGCCTTAGATTTTTTTCCACACGCGATTAAAACTGTCCAGGTGAAACTTACGTGAAGTTAGGTAGGTAGGAGTGGCGGTTTAACTAAAAACCAAGTAACACTATGGACCGTTTTGTTACCACAACTCATTTTGACCTGGTTGTTTAAGATTGTCGAATAGGGGGTTTTAGATCCAGCATGTGGAATTCATAAAGGTTATCAATTCACTAATACTACTTTTCGAGACCTGTTCCAGGGAGTCGAAGAAGGGTTTACCAAGGGAACGATGTCTGGCCCTAGCTAGTGCAGGATAGACGCAAAGGTAGTGAGTGAGTGTTTCCTTTTCGGCTGCGTCATTACATGAAATTAGCCCGCACTTATTCTACAATAAAAAGCGTGAACTGCAGTTCGATAGACTTTAGTTTGTAGTTGTTTGTAGTGAAATTTTTTCGTTTGTAGTTTACCCGTTAGGAAAAAATTTCATCCCGCACTTTTGGCTTTTTGAAATAAAAACTAGCCAGTTGCATTCGCAATCGTTTGTAGTGAAAATAAAATAGATATGCAGAGTTTCGGAGTTATAGGTCCTTATATCTCCGAAGTAAGACATTTTCGAGACAAAAAAAAAAAAAAATCACTACAAACAACTACAAAAAGTGCGGGCTCACTTCACGTAGGTTCAGATGAAGCTTCTTAGGCCCATTTTATTCACTCGAAGTTGAACACAACTTCGGGATTTTTATATGGAAAGCTTCCCAAGTTGTGTTCAACTTCGAGTGAATAAAATGGGCCTTAGTCGGTCAGCATAAAAGTATTGATCCCAAACTGCAATTCGTCACGCAATTCACACAAAAAAGTGCAACAACTTCCTAACTTTGAATATAACTGTAGAGTTCTATATTAGACACGTCTATATTGTTTGCTTGTCTGCAGTCCAGTCACTTTATTCTCGCAATCTGTCAAACATAATATTCCAATTCGACATAGTGATCATACACATTTTTATAATAATACAGTACAGATTTTGTGGATACTACATCACTTTCTTCATAATGTAGAGTTCTATATTAGACACGTCTATATTGTTTGCTTGTCTGCAGTCCAGTCACTTTATTCTCGCAATCTGTTTATGACAGTGTGCATAACTTATAGCTAAATGCTTACGAAAGAAATTGTATTTCATTCTTAAAAGAGAAAGAGAAGAAAGTGATGTAGTATCCACAAAATCTGTACTGTATTATTATAAAAATGTGTATGATCACTATGTCGAATTGGAATATTATGTTTGACAGATTGCGAGAATAAAGTGACTGGACTGCAGACAAGCAAACAATATAGACGTGTCTAATATAGAACTCTACAATAACCAACGCTTCCTGTTTGTTATATTATTAAAGGCATGTTTCTGTAACTTGTTTTCAATCTGCTTGTGTCTTGAGTTATTAGAACAAAAACATAAATAAACTATTCAATCAAAATCAAGTGATAGTAAATGTCTATAAAAGTCTTCTATACTGGCGCTGGCACCCAATAATAGTACCTATTTATTTCTATTGTATACACAAATATACAAGTTACTACTTATCATGTGGTGGCAAAAAATCAACACTTATCTGGCGATTTAAAATCAGGGGGTACGAAAAATATTGCCAGTAACGGTGAGCGTGTTACATTTTGTATTATTATTAAGTGGACTGATTGGAATTTTTCTTGTACATTAAAGAATTCATTTAAATTATTTCGATTTCAAACTATGGCTTCTAGCTTAGCCTACGAGTACGTGTTTCTGTTTGCAGCTATTTTTAAACCATAATCCACCAAACAAATACATTTTTGCCTTCCACTTAACAGTCAAGTCAGTCGCAACTACATAATATGATTAACTCGTCAATCATAGATTTATACAGGGAACGTGTGCGTGAGCTTCTGGTAAATAGGTTAAGTTCTTTGTGAAAGCTCAAACTATAAATGAATTAGTGGAATAAAAAAGTAAGTAAAGTTGTCAATTAAACCTTATGAAGAGCCATAGAAAATAATTGCAATTTATAAACGGATTAGTATTAGGACACATACTTTATTTTTGACAGGCCGTAATGGAGTGTTAAAAAAATCATAGCATTGAAATGTATTTATAGTGATTGTAATCTAATGTAATAATTAATTATATTGCACAATGCGACCAGGAGCGGTCTGTTGTGTTGGCCTAGTTCCTTTATTGCAGGGAGTTGCTAAGGTAAATCGCCTCTCTTTTAACATCAATATTGCAAAACTTTTTCTGAACGGTGGAACAATGGTATTTTAATAGCCAATGCCAGTTAAGTCGCTTATGCCCAAAATACATGTGCAGAATTCACTGCACAACAAGATTGAAATACTCATGTATCATGTTTATAATATATTTGTCACTTATGGTTATATGCGTATCCCAAAGAAGGGTTTGGGAACCAGTTAGAGCACTTGAGCAGTCGGTAGGCGCCTCTTCACCCCAGACAATTCGCACGTTCGTTGTACGTTGGGCCCAAACGCGTTTCGCTTACGATCCCATCAAAACGGTCTTAGGAACTTAAGATACGCTTTTGTTAAATAAGCTGTTGTGTCTTTGTTGTATTCAAGTTTAGATATTTTACCAGCCACCATCGGTGTTTTGTGCATGTGTTTGACGGCATTCTTTATGAACTCAGAGTTTTGTGCAGCTATATAGTTATTCGGTTAAAAAAACCATCTGCTACCTTATTATGAGTATTAACGGCAAGTCCGAAATAAAGTCAACCTGCGTCCGATTCCGAGCGGGTTTCGTTTAAACTACACTCACCGATCGTAAGATGCTTTCAATTTTTATTTTTGGTTGGGACAATTTGAATCCTATAAATTTACGCATTGGTTAGATTTGATTTTTCCTTTACCTCAAACTTTCGCGAACGGTTGAAAAACATACATAGTTCTCAGTTCAGCGGTTTGGATATAAAATTGTAATAAGCTCTTGCACAAACGAATGGCTGCGAGAATCTATTCGTGGCTCTCTATAAGAACATTTTGTGAATGACAATGAATACGCAATTAGCGGAGGTTTTGTCATTCCGGTAGTGTCGACAGAAGTGAAAACTTGAACAATTACGTGTGTATTTTTCGAACCGTCAGGAAATATTTTATTGTGCAGGAAATACTTTTAAATTAAGTGCTTTTTCTTCATTATTACTAACTACTACTTCAAAAATTGGTGTTGTTTGAAATGAATACCAATGAAACTTATAAATCTTCATCCGCAATTTCAACAACTTTTTCATCATCGTCATTTTTATCATTATATTCCGAAACTGAAGCTATAGGTTTAACTTAAATAGTGTGGCGTGGAAGGTATCGTGTATAACCTAAATGGTGTATGGTGAATCAAGCCCTTAGTCACAAAACAAGTTCCACTCAAGTGTTACTTCCAATTGGAGACTGGAACCAGTCAAATAAGTGTACTTCACTACTGTAGCTCGTTCTAGAACCATTTAGAACTAGCTAGAAAGTTCTCGTTCAGATTGCGGAACGAGTATAAAAGGACAGCTTTTAGGAGAGGGAGACACAACAGTTGATTTATAACAGTGATTGGTTAAAGTTCGAGATAGTAATCGGTTGTAACGATAATATAAGTGAAAAGTAATAGAGTGAATTAAGTGATTGGTTTGAAACTTTGAAGAACTGTTTAAGTATAATATTGTTCTGGTACTTAATAAGTGGAAAACTAGAATAGTCGATAAAAGTGTAATAAAAGTGAATTTTATTAGAAAATTTTAAGAGAATAGTGTTTTATCTTTTCGAATCCCAGCCCGAATGTAACAATAGGGAACAAACAATTTCGATTCGAATCTATTTAAATATCTTGTAAAGACTGCATCAATTGTAGTTTTATATCTCGTTGTGCTAAGATTGATGAATTTTTATTTAAATTTAGTTCCTCTTTGTTTTCTGTCATTACACGGAAAATGCATGAAAAAATTAGAACTAAAAAATGTTACCGACTCTCCCTGAACCCCAACATGCTCTAAATTTTAATGTTCCTTATCAATTATTCCCTTCCCTTTGAACAGACACAATAATTAAAGGAACAAAAATGTCTAAATTTATTTCAAAGAATAAATATTTCTCAGTTTATTTTTTTATTTATATTATGTTGATTACATTAGTTATTAACCATTTTGCAAAATACATGTTTTCGTGGTGAAATTTAAACTGTTGGAACGCATCCATCAGCTGACAGGAACGCACCAAATACTGAAGGTAGGGTATTTGGCGTGCTCTTGGGACTGTCTCCTCTACCCCAATAAAAGTATTGAAAGGAAATTTGCAAGACCTCGAAGCAACACTCACAAACAAGTTTGCATTGCTGATTTCCGAACTTCCGAAACAAATTAATCAGCGAAACCATTGCTACACTTGATATTCGAGTAGAGCAGTGCGAGAGCAAAATCGTCGAGATCAAAGAGAAAGACAACGTCTGTGCGTTGTAATAGTGAGAGGTATTCCTTATATGTACACGCATTGGGCCTTACTATAATCATTATTAACCTTCACACTAAATATTATCTATGTTACAATATGCAATTTTGTGTATGGAAAATTTCGCCATTGTGAGTTCGAAAAATTTAGCCTGGACTCTGAAAATGATTATTAGTACCGCGGAATGAGAATCCCATCGATATTGCCAAAAAAAATCGGCTACATAACTCCCCACTTCGATCCAGGTTCATCAAAAGCAATTGCCACTGCTAACTCGTTTTTCTTCCCATGCTGGGTTAGGTTAGGTTAGGTTGAGTTGGGTTGTGATATCGTAACAAATGACCAGGCACCATAGCGGGCCCATCGCCATCCCCAGGGAACCGTTACGGTTAAAAACCTAAACCGAATTGCCCAATACATCAATTTCCCTGCAGATTTTAATTATGGTCTCAATATTGTTTGAGGAACCAACCTCCTCTAAGTGATTTAAGATGTACCTGCCAAGGTGCTTCTTTCTACTCCGAGCGATTGTTTGACACTCACATAGAATGTGGGAGATGTCTTCCGTGACTTGTAGGTCCTCACAGTACCTGCATATATCCGAGTTAGCTATGAGACCAGGACTAGAGTATTCCTATCGTTACCGTTCATCTTAACTTTGTTCTACTGAGATTGACTAATTCTTCAGGCTTTTTCCGGCTTAAATTGGGCCACAGTGCCTTTGAGACCCTGTGACCTTCTATAGTTGTGACCATCTTGTGGCTGCTAAATGGAAATTTTTTTTTTGAGAACAACCCTTCTATCCACGGCCATAGGTGGTCTTATACCCTCAATCATGGTATTAAGTGGGAGCTCCGCTCCTTCCTTGGCCAGAAGGTCAGCCTTTTCATTACCTTCAATATTCCAATGCCCAGGTACCAAACATAATCTGACACGGTTCTACGAACATAATGCCTGGAGCATTTTGCGGCAATTCCTGACTAGTTCAGATTTAGTGGTAGGTGACTCTCGCTTTAAGCACAGCCTGACTATTAAAGTAGATGGCGATATTCTTATTGGATATCGATCGCATCTCAAGTACCCCTGCAGATTTGAGTACGGCCAGAATCTCTGCTTAGAACACTCTGCATGTGTCCGGAAGTCTCAGGGCCAAATGTAGGTCCAATTCTCTAAACAATATACCAGATCCTGTGCCCTCACTGGTTTTGGAGCCGTCAGTATATATCGATGTCTTATTTACCCTCGAGACCAAGTTACTATACCAATCCTCTCTGTTCGGGTACAACACATCGTGCGGTGTGTCAAAATCAAGTGTAATAACTAATAAGACTTTCATCCGTTTTTTCCGGTATTTCGGAGAATAATTCGTGTGCAGCCGTTGGTGTGGTACGTAAAGCACCCGCACCCATTTTTCTATCCAGTCTAGTTTTTTTCAAAGAGCGGTTCCCATACTAAGTCCTATTTCCAACCTAATCCCCTTAAACTTTTATTTTTACGACAAAAGATTTCAATAGGAATCCACCAACCTCAAAATCGTTCAAATCGAATGATCGATTCTCGAGTTATGAGTGCACACACAGACGTCAGTCTCTTTTGAATATAGGGGTACCCACCCGGTTTGTCCGGTGCCTTTCGTTTGGAACTATCGGGTCCAAAACTATCCTATCTTTAAAACTGGAACCCATCATACCCATCCACAACATTTCATTGAAATCTTTTGAGTGGTTTCCGAGATCGACAACATCGCCACCTATCGGATAGACCGTCAGCGCACCTACCCAATTCCCCCGCAAATTTTGAAAATAAAATTCTTTCCTTTAAGAGTCATAAGATTATTATGTTTTCACTAATCCTGAGTTTAACTCTCTTCGGCCGTCGACTCTCTTTCGTAACATCGTTTGTGGTTTGTACGGCCATGACGAACGAAAGAAAAGTATTTCCGGGAAGTCGTTGAATTTTAATGTAGTAAAATTAGACTTTGTCAATTGTTAATATTTAAAAAAATAAGAAAAAATGCAAAGATAAGTAACCAGAAAATCTCTTTATTTGGACGCGTGTGAACCGCAAGAGGTAAAAATACACAACAGAAACTACAGAAATAATATAGAGGGGATAATAAGATAAGATAAGTTAAATAATAAAATCTTATATATATAAAAATGGATCTTGGTTTGTTCGGATGCTTAAAACTCGAAAACGACTGGACCAAATTGGATACTTCCTTCTGCGGATTTGTTCGTAATTGCTCCGCGAAGGTTTAGGAAAAAAGAAAAATTGAAAAATTCTCAACAGGTGGCGTTGAAGGCACACATTTCGTTTTTCATGGGGAAAAGCACTTTGAAAAAAAAAAAAAAAATAAACTGGATAGAAATCGAGTAGACACTTCAAATACAAAAAAAAAAATATTTTATATTTTCAAAGCAATTGTTGTTGTCAATTATTTTAATTATTTTCCAAGCAACAACATGTATTTTCAGGATCCTTGCATAAGTATGTGTGAGTAAGTTGAAATGTAGGGTGATTAAGATGACGTGGACAATGATGACAGGCAACAGGACAGGAGCTGTTGAGAGTTTTGAGTTTTCACGTAGGGGTTGTTACGAAAAATTAGCGTGTAACAATTTATTGCGGTATTCTGCTCATTAGTGAATAGGGTTATGGGGAACGCAACTCAAAGGTACCATAACACCTTCGGTACCGGTGTACAGAGAGAAGGGAAAAGGCTTAAAATTTACCAACCAAGTTGATAGGTGCGGTTAGTTTTCTTCATTTCTGTTAAAGTTACAAATATTTCGTCGGTCGCTGATGAACTATATTGTTAAGCATCGTGTCTTTGGTTATACTTAACGCTCGTATCTTTTTGGGATAAATGCCCGAAATTTTGGGATTTTAAGGGATATCGCATATCAAAAAAGAGGATATATAGGGGATATGTTTTTAACTTGTTTTCTCACTGAAAATGATGAGACTTAACCATAATATCAACACAAAAAATTAATGTAAATTGTGTTTAATAAACTATTATTATTTTTTAACTACATATCTGTTCAAACAACCAATGTGCCGTCATCGCCATCGTCGTCATTCGAATCTGAATAGTTTTCGATAGCAATAATTTCTCCACTTTTGGTTTTCTTCTTGTATTTGTCTAATACAGCGATTGAACGAAGCAATTCTGGCTTTCTTTTCAGAAATTTGTAGAATATCTTTCAGAAAGTTTGGCGTTTAATATGCATTTGCCTTTTGTTGTTTTCGGCATTTTATGTTTTTTTTTTTTACAAATTCACAAGTAAAATAAAACCACCAGAAAAGACAGCCTGCAAAAGTTGAATTCACAATGGCGTGGTAGGTCGGTTCGCTTACAGTATATGACGATATATCGTTAAAAATCTGCTATGGTAAAAAGAGGAGTTTATAGGATAAAAAAGGGATTTTGGAAATTTTCAGGGGATAGTTTCTTTGACTTTGAAAAAAGGGATAATCCCCTTAAAAAGAGGATAGATATACGAGCGTTAGTTATACTCGATGTTGGATGTATTCGATTGAATGGCAAAAAAGATGCTTGCCTCATGCGCACTTACTCATTTGGTTAGTCGAAAGAATGCAACCAGACCAAGATGATGACATCATAATATGTGCCGAGGTTCCAGATCCCGAAACCGATGTAGACCTGCATGATATCATAATTACAAACATGATTCATGGGAAGATTTGAAAATGGTATCAGTATTTTTATTTCACATTTTCTGGTTCGTGCGAACCAACTTACAAACACATGAAAACCAATTTAACAGTCACAAGTCATTCCCAAATACATTACACACTGGGACTCACTAATAATCATTTTTAACCTTCACACTAAATATTTCCTAGGTCACAATATACAATTTTGTATGGAAATTTTTCCATTGAGAGCTGGAAAAATGTAGTCTGGACGTTAAAAATATTATTAGTACCACGGACTGTTATATTGTTACGGAAATATGTCTGAAATGTAGGACACTATAACCATCAACTTTTACTTGGGTTCTGGACCCGATAGGTGGCGCTGAAGGATAGGATACCACACTTTGCAAAACATAAGCGGTATAGGAAAACGATTTGTGGCACCTCCCATTTAAAAATAAAATCAAGCGCTATTTCTAAAGTTGCATAATTAAAATTATAATGGACATTGTCCAAATAAAGCACTTTGCAAACCTAAGCGGATTCCGCTTATTCAGAACGGCTTGCCATTGGTATTTAAGCGTCTACATAAAATAGCATGTGCATTGGGCATGCTCGAAATTATTACTTTCATTACATTAACAAATTTGGGCGGAACGAAGTTTGCGGGGTCAGCTAGTATAATATATATAGAAGAAGAAGATTTCACAAAATACTGCTACGCAAACCAGTTCAAGTTCATCTTATTTTTCTTTCAGCTTCCGCCAGTACCTCACTCTACTGACCATGATTATGAAGAGATCCAGGCTTCCTATCAAATCTCACCAATGCGTCCAGCACCAAGGCCACCTGCTAATGGCGCAATCTTTTCTTCGGCACACTCTGTTGGAACACTAGGTGCCTATTCAGAGTTGGACGGTGTTCCATTTGTCCTTCATCCAAACTTAAAGAAGAATTTTGAAGTATGAATTTTATAGAAAAATAATTACCTATTATATAAACCTCAACTATTTTTTTTTTCAGATTCCATCACTGCCAAATGTAACTGCATCAGTAGGTGATCTTGAATATGACTTTCAATTAGAGCGTCAAATCTTATGCACGATGAAATCTTCGGCATCAAAAAATCCATTTTTCCAGTGAGAACAAGTTGATAAAGAAGTTGCCTCGTTTAACTTCTTGCACTGCCGACTACAAAATATAACACAGATTAGGCATTTGTAATTAACTTTGGTGTTTATTTAAACATCTGTTCAGTTTTACAATGTTTTTATACTTCATCTTTGTGAAAACAAAATTATTTTCAGAGAAATTCATTGTTTTTTGAAAACATTTTCAAATGATTCGAAATCTGAATCCAAAAAATCCCATTTATTCTGCCACTTGTAGTCTGGCGTCTAATAACACCAATATTAATTCGATAGTTCAAAAAGAAAAAGAAAAAAAAAAAAACATTTAAAGTATTTACAACCACGATAATAAAACAGAATTCAAACTGATCATATAAATTCCATCGCTGCTAAATATGCAATCAAACCAACACTTAATTTACATAATATAATCTAAATTTTGAATGTGTTTGTTGATTTCATTTAACAAAATAGATGAATCAAAACAATAATATAAAAAAAAAATGTTTTGTATCCTTGTGCCTTTCCTCTAATTGGCATTGTTTATGCTGTTGTTTAGTCAGTGACCATTTATTGCACTACTTGCAAGTGAAGTCTGAAAATGATCATTACTATTTATTTGGCCTGTTCAATGATAGTGTTTTGGATTTTTTTTTCTCCACCGAATTTGCAATCTCTAAGATTACCATCTTGATCCTCGAATTTGCAGTCTCTAAGATCATCATCTTGATCCTCTTCGTTATGGATAAGTCAATCCCAGGCAAGAATCACGTGTGGCTCAGTATTTGGACTTTAGTAACGTTTTAGTATAGCTATAGTATCGACTAAAGTATTCTGTCGGTGCAAGCAACTTCAGTACAGACAAAACTTCTTCCGAAGCTATTCGAGCAAGCAAATAAAATCTCTTACTTTAGGTAAGACCTACACAAGCCTTAGTAAATTCAGATTTCCGATGGTATTCACGCAGTCTTAGTTGTCCCACTATCTTAGAAGTGATTTAGACATTTAGTAAGCCATTTAGTTTGCGTGGGTTGGACCATGCTCATAGTATTCTCAAATGTTTGTGTATCAAAGTGTTGTCATTGATTTTGCCTGTGAAGTTTTTAGTATGTAAACCACACTGGTCCAACCAAACCCTTCCTATCACCTTCTTCATTCTTAATTCGGTTTGATAACGGATATCCAAGAATTGCACATTCATTTTAGTGATTTCGAAATATGTCTGATATATTTGATTCGCTGACTAAAACACTAGGATAAACAAAGCCATTTGCATTTATTTTTTTCCTTTTTGATTAATACGAAATTCAAATGCAAACACAAATTGTGATCTCCCGTTTAACTCTTTGGATGAAATGATGTGTCAAGATTTAAGAAAACTAAATCTATCATATACACGATAATAAAATATTTAATCAAAATAAAACAATGTAGGTACTGTTGCATCCATATGTATACACATAGAATTAAAATTGTTAAAACGACAAGAAGGATATAATATGTTATATGTTGAATCCCTTTTTTGTTATTTAAAGTCGGAGTTATAAAATCAAATGGTGACATTTTATTGTCATTCGAAAATACTACTGAGGTTGTGTGTGCATTGGAAAAATAATGGATTAGCAAAACTTAAATTACTATCATCCTTATTGACTTCCGTAGTGCATTCAGCTTTCGGAAACAACTCAAACATACATACAAAGCAGACTTGCCTATTATCGACAAAAATAAAGTTAATATATTCTTACTATATACAAAATATTTAAACATAAGTTCAATGATATCTTCAATCCTTTATAACAAAATAAAAAGTCATATTGTAATTAATTGGTTCGGAGTTTAAGCGTTAAAATCTTCGCCAAACATAGTGCCAATTGGAAATTGTTTATTGCAGAGTAATATTGCATTTAATCGACCACTTTAAAGAAGCATTGTTTAAAATACCATAGTAAGTTGTATTAAAGAAGGCTATAAAATGTATGAGGTAATACGTGGTAGATTATTATTATTTTTTTTTTTAACACATAAGACTACATAATTAAAATTTTAATCGATAAGTTTTTAATGAGATTTTTAATTAAGTGAAGTAATATACATACATCTATATACAAAAGGAAACAAATAAAGCGATTTTAAACGCTTATAACATGCATTTTTGTTTTGTCCAAGTTTCGATTTGAATAGGTGGCCCAAAGTGGAACATGTATAGCGTTGTCACAGGAAACTGGTCGACTTCCCTTACTTCTTATAATTGTTTCTACGCACCGGGTCGAGTCGTCGCCGGGCTTTTTTTGATCCGAGTACATTTTGAGGGACCTAAATGAGGAAAATAAATACTGGGCCTTGCTATAAAAATCATTTCTAACCTTCACCTTATATGTTTTATAGGTCATGGGTGATTTTATATGGAAAATTTCGTTAAATCTAGCCCCGGTCATTAAATATGATTATAAGTACCTACATATCTGGTTTTGTGCTTAAGGATTTAGGATTATAGTCTCGATTTTAAATATACGGAAACTCACAATTGCACTGTAAAGAAAATATAGCCACTGTGAACTAGGTACTAAAATTTTGATTAAAAACTAAAAATTTGTATGGGTATTGGGTAAGGCCAGTATTTTCTCTGACAAGTCTGTAATAAATTGAGAAAAATTAACATTTAGCCGTAGCAATATGTAGATATCAACATAAATTGAGTGGATTTTTATAAGCATAAATAACAATTTAAGAATAGCTGACTCTTTAAACACGCACTACTACAAATGCGAAGGAAGAAAAATCTCGTTTTATGTTCCATTGGGCACGAAAAATCTGAAATCTGAGAGCAAAATCTGAAAATCCCAATGGAAATGAATTGATGACCTACCTTACTTACTATAATTGTACATTGAAAGTCTATAACATCCCTGGCACGGACAAAAATGAATCAATGTTCAGCTCTCACCGCTAGATGCCCAAAAGTACAACAACGAGAAATTCGTTCAAACTCCCAAGAACACCACTGAAACGAAACGATATTCTACTGCCAGGCGAAACTCAACGAAATACGTAATTTCTTCTTGCCGACGCCATTTTGAAGTTATACAGAAGAAAGTGTTCTCTATCCTGTTCGGGACGGTTGAAGAAAATTATAATTTATTCATACAAATCGCTTTCAATTGTCCACTTAACAAACCAAATACGAAAGTTAAACTAACGTGCAACTCGTTTTCCGTAAAATCCAAATCCAGAAACGTAAATTTAATCTAGTAAACTGTGTCCGAGTGAAGTAGAATCTTCGAATTTTTTTTTCGCAAAAAGAAAATCTTTTTGTCTATTCCGTTCTCATCATTCACACCGCACATCCACTTACACTCATTCATCCCCCGAGCATACAGAGTGGTACAATAAAACAGCAAGCCCCCAAACGTCTAGGCGAGCAAGCGAGAAAAACGGTAAGCATTTTACAAACTTGAAATTATCTTACAACTGAAAACGCTGCAAGTGCAAACGAGTGCACTATATATAGGGAATAGTGATTGAAAGAAATCTTTGAAAGAGTTGGAACAATTCTAGAACGAAACAAGAACAAAAAATCGTTTCGAGCAAGTAAAGGAGGATCTCTTCCGTCTTCGTTTTTATTTTGTTATTCTGCAGCAGAAATTTCCATCGCTTATAGAAAGTTTGCAGTGGGGCAAATAAATACACGTGAAAAGTTTCCTAATAATTTGTGGGCACAAAATTGTCTTTTTCATAACCTCAAACGGCCGTTTCTGGAAAGAAGGGCGAATACAACGTTGCAACCAAGAGCAGAAGCACCAGAAAAGTGAAAATAAAATAAAAAAAAAACGCGAGTGAGAATCGTTTAATTGTTTTATCGCGTTTTATTTTTTTTTTGTTAGAAATTGTTTCGCAGTGGGAAGGGCGGCTAGATTTTCGAAAAAAAAAGACATTTCTGACGAATTTTTGTTACTTGTGCATGTAGGGACAGACAACAGAGGCGAAGAAGCGAGATAGAAACTTGTAGGAGGCATTTGTGTGTTCGTGTTGTATGCAGTTGGATAAAAAAATTGACAAACGAGAAGGAAAAATAATCAAGGAAAGCACTCGGTTCGTGCGATTGAGAAGGAGTGAACATTTTTGCGAGGCTGCATTTAAGGTAAGCCCACGTTGTGAAACAATTATTGGCTTTCCATTTCTTTTTCTGAATTAAATTTTTCTTTTTGCCACCCATTTTCCCCATCCCCTCTGAAATTATGGTAGTCGGCATTGAAAGAATTTGCCATTATTGCAAGACGCCACCGCATTTTTTTTTCGTTTCGTTCCATATCGTCTGCACTTTGCGATGGGCATGCTGTGGTGGTGGTGGTGCATTCCATTTTCCATTTGCGTTCGCATTTCGTCAAGTATAATTTGCCATTTTGTTTTTGTTTCGTCGAGTTTTGAGATTTTTTTCGCCGGTGTTTCGCTTTGCACTGATATCGACGTGAAGTTAGTTTTGTTTCATTACCAAATAAATCCTACGGGAAATGAAAATGAAAATTGAAATTTAATTACATCTACCTCGTTCGAATATCCACAATTCTTTAGATGTAGGCACAAGATTATGGCCCTAGTTATAGCCATACGTAAAATGCAACAGAAAAACTGGGAACAGTATGAAAATGATTTTTTTTTTCGTTTAGGCGGTTATAGCGAAAATTCTGTCAGAAAAATGTTTCTCTATGAAAACAAATACAACAAATCAACCACCACTGATTGGATTCCATCAGAAAAAAAAATCCTGATAGATTGAACAGTAAAGAAATGAACTACATCAGTGGAATGATCTGGGTTTTTGTTGTGGAATTGACTGAGAAGTGGATCGGAAAAAGTTTTTCGTACGGAAAAATGTATAAATTATGTTTCTAGAAAATTTAAAGATCATTTGCTAATTTTTTTTTGATAGACTAACTTTATAATTCATAATCAACATTTTAAGACCAAGATTGAGTTCAACCATTAGGATTAAGTGGTCTAAAAAAGCAAAAGAAAATTTTTACGGTTGCATTTTACGTATGGCTATAACTGGGGCCTAAGGGAAATGAAAATTGAAATTTAATTACCTACCTACCTCGTTCGAATGTATCCACAATTCTTTAGATGTAGGCACAAGATTATATATTTGGAAGTTTTTTTTCCTGTTTAATTGATTGGGCCTTCTAAATAATTTCTATTTTGTTTCTATCGCCTTAAACCTGCCTTATAATTGTCGCAAATTTCTCATGTCTGGATCGTTAATTTTTATTTCATTGCTAAATGTCCTTTGCGTGCAATAACGATACAAAGGCGATGCTGCGGCATGTACCTATGTATATATTATAAACGACGAAGACTAGTTGTTTGCTCTTGGGATGAATGCGAATGCTGCGCGACATAAGCAATGACAGCGCGAATACTACCACGAGCAGGCAATGTCAGCTCAACCACCACCAATTTTACGCTATTCCCGGTCATCATCTTCATCAAGTGATGAAGTTTTAAATGTTATTCACCTCTCGCGCATACCATTCCGCTGAGGGGATTTTGCGGAATTTGGGGATAATGACTCACTTCAGGGTCAAAAGTAAATTAAATAAATGAAAATGTTGTTGGTATTTTTTATGTTAAACAAAATATCGCATAAAAAATGAATCATTGTAATATTACAATAAATCTCACGAAATGGGGACCAATTGAAGAATATACTGGTGGCATGGATCTGCGGTATTGATTGCATCATCATGTTTTTTTTTTTTTTTTTAAATGCTTTTTTTTTACTCTACCGGCTCGGTTTTAGTTTCAGAAACTCTTATGTAAAGTTCAAACAAATTAGTAGAAGGTGCTTTAGAGTTCAGACTGCGAAACATTATTTATTAGTTTTAAATGCAAACATAAATCCACGTGGAACTTGGTGAAAGAATTTCTGCTCTAGAAAGCATGTCTGCAGTAGCTGATTGTAAATTATTCGCGCGTACGCCGACCTCAATTAATTTAGGCCTTCCTATAGCCATTTACATATAAACAAAAAATATGCTTATATTTATTTATTTATTTATTCTTTTGCTTGAATTTGGTTTCTTTTTGGTGACCTGCAATATGTGTTTTTTATCAAGTACATAAACTAAGACTTAATCTAGGTTGCGTAACTAATATTATTTTGTTAGTATTCGTCAGACGTCAGTTTTAACCATGGGACGATTTTGTTTGTGTCGACTAATTTGGACGTTGGGATACCTAGTTGCTAGTTCATGTTAAACGTCAACTACATTATTGGTCTGGACTAGGTATCAGTGTTGCCAGGCACTTTAAAAGTGAAATTCCCCATCGGACTGAAATTTTTCATTATTCTTTGTGGAAATTCCCCATTGAGTCCTCACAATCACTTAGCGACTCTTTTAAACAGATAAATATTGATTTCGTGACGAGTCAGTTAATTCTACTTGGTATTCCGATTAGGTTTTTTTTTTGGGCTCAGAGTATTGAGCCAAAAAGCTATAGGTAATAGGTAATTGATCCAAATTATTCAATTGGGTACTTTAGGACATTCTGGTTCTATTTAAAAGGGAATTTTAGAGTTAAGTGTTGAAATTAATTTTATATGTAATTTACATATATTTATTTTCCCCACATTTCGTTCCAGAAGACTGAAAATTCCCCTTTCCCCTTGAATGATTTTTTTTATTGAAATCCCTAACAAAAATGTAATTGTAACGAACTGACATAGCCCTGTTTTTTTTAGCTTCGATCTCAGCAAAGTAAGGTAAAGTAGGATTTTCAGCACGTTAATTACAACTACGCTATACTTGACACTTCGAGACTCGCAATAGTTTTTGTAATAGCGTGCTGAAAATCAAAATGTGGCACTTTTTTTTAAGGGCCTGCTTAAATTTTTTCCTGGGGTAGAACGATCCCTCGGCTCGGTGTGAAAAGCCTATAAGCGAAAAAGATATTATTGGTACATAATCGGCAACCTCTTCATAAACTTCAACTGAAAAACAGTATTACCGTGATCAATCTAGGCTGAATTACATTAAGTCAGTCGACTGTCAAGTTACGATTACCCGCGTCATTTTCCGTGTCAAATTTTGATCACTTCGCCTGACAATTTGTCCCAAAATCCGTGAAAAAATAGAATTATCATGCCGTGACAGTCGTGAATGACAAAAGAAAGCGACGTTTTTAATAAAAAAAAATCTGAAGGTATTTCAAAAGTAAAGGCAACCTACTCAGTTGGAAAAAAAATTAAAATTTATTTTTGTGTCTTTCAATCGGGATTCTCAGATTCTGCTCTCAAATTTAGAGATTTCTTACCTATATGTCCAATCGAATTAAACAAAACTGAATTTCTCTGTTTATTGTTGTTTGGAATGTGTGTAGCTGCAGAAACTTGTTTAAGTGATTTCTGTAAATCTGAAAAAAAAACGTACCTATTCGGAAAGTGCTATCATTTTCAAGAAAGATTGGTTTTTTTTTTTGTGCGAATCAAAAGTGAATAATAAGCTAGGAGGCTAAGAAAAATCGTGATCTAGGTAGATGTTTTTTTTTTCTTGAGGCTTGGTGGAAATCTTATTGTTATTATTATGTGAAAGGGGTTATTGTACTGCGACCTTTTGGTCTATTGTATCCCCTGCTTACGCTTCAGAGTGGTCTATTCCCTCAAAAGAGTTCCGCTCATAGTATAATACCGGAATCATTTTAGAGGTTCTTGTACCTTTCTTTTTCCTTGGCGGAAGAAATCTGTCCTATAGCACTCTCCAGTAGCTGTAGGTATTTCCTCATCAGATAGTTGGTAAACTTGCCCATGTATTTCAATCTTTTGTGGGTCAGTGCCCCACATGATCCCAGCAAGTGCTCTGGGATTTCACTGGACTCGCCACAGAATCTGCAGAGACCTTCTTCAGATATACCCAGTCCTAAGGTGTTCCTTGGGTCTACAGTGTCCCGTTAGGAAGCCTGTTGGGATACGGAGGCTGTTTTTGGATTGTTTTCCGGTTGTATTGTGCCAGGCGTTTCTTGGCCTGCCTCATGAACTGAGTGATGCCAGGGGCAGATTTTTTTTTTTTGATTGATGTTACACAAGCAACTTTCTTCGTGCACACGAAAACGTTTGATCGTTTCGCCTTACAGAATCTGGCCCCAGGTTTTTCGCCTGTTTTCTTTCTCTAGTTTCCTAAATTATTCTTTGAGGGTGTGATCCCCTATTCCACAGAATGGTTCGGGACATATGAAAGTTTCTTATGCTCCCTTTCTTGCTAGGAAGTCGTCCATTTCATTCCCCTCTATTCCCCGTGGCCAGGCACCCAGCAGAGGGTTATTTTGTTTCTGCAAGTCCATCAAGTTTTAGTAGGCTTTCCCATACAAGTTTGGATTTAATGATGTAAGAACTAAGTGCTATAATAGCAGCCTGGCTGGCTGACATAGCTATATCACAGTTGACTTTGTTTCAGTCGGGGTTATTTGGACTGTCTATGGCATAGATTTCTGCCTGGAAGAGGCTGGTACTTTTGCCCATTGGTTCAGAATATTTGGTCCCAGGCCCAAATACCCCCGCCCCAGTTCCCTCATCAGTTCTCGACACATCTGTGTACCACTTTGTTGTGTGATTGCTTAGTCTGTGAATAGTGGATGCATTGCTGAGCTTAGTAACAAAGTTCATTTGGAAATGAAATCTTTTGATGATGTCGTCTAGGAAAGGCCAGTTATGGTTGTTTTTTGAGTAGTGCGTCAAACTGTCTCAGTGTGATGCATTTTCCTCTTCCTATTCCTTCCTTGGCCATTCTTGGAATCGTTTTACTCAACCACAAGGTGCAACGGAGTTAGTTCTCTTCCATAGCTGCGGTTGTGCAAGTTCTCATGGCCCTTGTAATGTATAGGCATGCCAGTCTTTGCACTTTATTGATATTAAAGATAATGTCCTTATTAAACTCTTCGCGGAAAAACACACAATAAAAATATCTGTGCTATTATTAAGAACACACGGTGGTTGTAAAAAAAAGGTCATCAAATTATAGCATTCTCATTATTGGGAACGGTAGTCTGGTTGTGATAAAAATGATTTAGAGGTACCCTTGACCAACTTCCATGCACCAGCAGTACCTATTAAGTACAACTGAAATTCCATGAGATTATTCTATTGAAGTTCTAACTCGAGTTCATTTCAGCAAATCCAAATCAATTAACTATATAACATGTTCCCTGTATTTGAAATATTACTATAAAATGAAAACTAAGTGGAAAAATATTTGTAGATTTGGAATTGCAACTTTTGTTGCAAATATTATTGATATTATTATTAATTATTATTAACAAAATAATTACAAAAAAATATATATTTAATTTGAGCGAGCACTAGCAGAGGCTTTCGGCCCGATTGTAAAAGGAGAATTATATGTATTGTGTTTTAATGTTAGATAAATTGATGAATTCACAAATTATAGATATGTATACATATTTTGAATAGTAGGTAATTGAGTTGTGGTAATTGAGTTTTTTTTAAAGGTGTCGATGATGGAGTTTGGCAGAGAGCATTGTCCTAGTCCCAGAATGTGTTTGATGTCAATGATTGTGTCGCATATCGTGCAGAGTGTTGGGTTTTCTTTGCGAAGGAGGTGTTGATGTGTGGTGGAGGTGTGGCCTAATCGAAGTCTTACAAAATTTGTTATGTCCGTTTTAGATGAGGACGTCGGGTAGATAGGCTAGGTGCGATTTGTTCCACTTCTTTTCAAAATTCGAAAGAGCGCTTATTGCCACAGACAACAAAAACAAAAATGTATCAATTGAAAGACAATGTAGGAATTTGTGAAATGTCACTGCAAATCCGTTACATTTTATTGGTCACTCTGTCCCAAACGAGTGACAGCCAATTGAAATTTGTCGTTGATGGTAAAATTTTAGCTATGTCACTTGTATCAAGCGCTGTGACAGACGATCACACGAAGTGACAAATTTAGCACAAGTGTTTACGTCCTAACAGGTCTGTTCCTTTACCTTAAAATCTTACGAATTTTTACTAATTCTTACGAACTTTTATTCAATGCTGTTCCTTAACTCAAAAAATTCGTAAAAGAAAGCGTCGTTGAGAGAGCAAGACATTACCCTTCCGCTGACAATCTTACGATTTTTTACTCAACTAATTTCTTGGTGTAAGAATTGGAAAAGCTGTCAGACACCTTACAAATTTGTAAATTTGCCCTATTTGGCATTAATGCGTGCATTTGTTTTGATTTTTTTAGTATTAAAATGGTATCAACAGGGGAAAATAAAATTAAATGTTCTCCTCAAGATTCTTTTCGAAAGTGGCGACGAAATTTGTCCTCGCTGTAGCAAGGAGTAATCTCTACCATTTAGTTCTTAATGCAGTGTAGATTTTTCCTCTTCTCGAATGCTTGTAGTTCAATCAGTCAAACTCTTCCACATACTCGGATTCATCAAGAAGAAGTTGGATTAATTTTAAATCACTTTCATCGCTAGTTAGATGATGTAACAACATAATTTTCTAACTAATTAGTCCTCGAGTTTATCAGACATTTTAACGACTTTTCGTAACACTTTTTTAAATATTTCAATTATGTATTTGTTATTTTTCATAGATTACTACAAAAGCGTTTCCTAACTTCCTCAAGACTTTCATTTTGACAGTCTTTTTCATTTTTACTACACAAGTAAAGTAACATACCTAATGACTAATTGTTTGAAAATATCGGTAGTCTTGTGATGAAGTTTTCGATCACTTTTGGAATCCTAATTTGGTTTATCAGTCACCAAATTGTTGACTTTTGCATTGTGCATTAAGCTAACCCCTTCCTTTAATTCATGGTGACTAGCTTGAATGATCGTTGTCAGGTCGATGTCAAAGGATGTTCGTCAAGAGGTGCTTATGTAGGTAGTTAAATGGGTGCGTAGCCACAGCTTCACTTAGACCATCAGTTGGGTCCATTGTGGCCAGTTAACGGGACCAATCCAGTGCAACCTGCTGAAAGACAAGAAATAAACCGCTTTACATATTGGAGCCACATAGATTTACTATGAACTTCATGGGTTCTCAAAGCTCCGTTGTGGCCCGATCCTCTTGTACGTCCTACGAGTAGACAATGATATGAAATCTGTTTATCTACCAGGTTTGAATTTGAATCTCAGGAGTACTTAAATAAATAAACAAAGAAACAAAAACAAAAAAAAATATCAACATTCTTCAAATCATCTAGGTCATCAAAGAAGTAACTGTTGAGAATCCTCTGTGTGCTGTTTTTAAGGGCTGGGCAATCGCAAAGCAGGTGGCGAACAGATTCTATTTCTTCAACGTCCTTGCAGCTTCTGAAAAAATCATTATTCGGTATCCCCAGTCGTTCCACATTGCGTTTATCGCACATTTGTCTTCCGTAGGTTAGTTCTACTCCAGGATTCAATGTCAATCTTCCTTGCAAGCGTGCTTAGCGGATGAGTGCCACCAGGTTCTTATGTAGGACTAATATTTTCTCGCGAACATTCGTCCACGCATCTTTCTACCCAATAAGCCTAACAGCGCTTACAAAGTCGTATGTTAAAAAAAACGAAATTCCCATACTGCATCGATATTATTTCGAATAGTTGGGAAATGTTTTGTCCCATACCTCGTTACGTTTTCCGCCGTTTTGGCATACTCTTAAGTTGCTACATAAGTTTACGTAAAAGTCAACTTTTTTGTCATATTTCCTCATACATTCTTTCACAAATTCTTGATATCCCATACACGTGGAACACCAAAAACAGGATATGCTACAAAACCATTCTATTTAAACTATGAAATGTTAGGAAATTTTCATTTAGTTTTCGAGTTAAAAGTTTTATCTTTCACTGCCCTAAACACAACATATTCGCTTGTTTTTTTGTCGTTTTTCTTTTTTGGCAGATTGTGAAGAGATACAATGCTGAGTGTAATTTTACCCCTTCTGATCTGGCTGCCATATGCAAGGCGTTCATTCGCCCCAAACTTGAGTACAACTCTCATATCTGGTCTGCGCCTTAACCTAAAACCTCACTGCACCTGCTGGATAGGATAGAAACTCGTGCCTTAAAACTCATTGGAGGCATATAGCGAATTCTAACGGGTGATTTTTTAGCTGGTTTGGTTTTGGCAACACTGGTTTTGACAGCTGACGTGTGTTTAGTACCTTGTGTCACTGTCAAACAGCTTCAGTTTGGTTTGCAATTTAACCATGGATCGTCTTACAAATGAACAACGCTTGCAAATTATTGAATTTTACTATCAAAATTCGTGCTCGGTTCGAAATGTTCTCGCGCGCTGCTTCCATTTTATGATCGGCTCATTTTTGCCGCATTTGGAGTGAAGATCAGCCAGAAGCATTGCAACAGCTACCAATGCATCCCGAAAAAGCCACTGTTTGGTGCGGTTTATGGGCCGGCGGCATTATTGGGCCATATTTCATCAAAGATGATGCGGCGAATCGCAGCGTTACTGTCAATGGTGAACGCTACCGAGCGATGATAACAAACTTTTTTTTGCCCGAAATGGAAGTTCTTGACTTGCATGATATGTGGTTTCAACAAGACGGTGCCACATGCCACACAGCACGCGAAACAATGGCGCAATTGCGAGGCGAGTTTGGTGAATTAATTTCACGTTTCGGGCCGGTCAATTGGCCGCCTAGATCGTGCGATTTGACACCATTAGATTATTTTTTGTGGGGGTATGTCAAGGCTAATGTGTATAGGGACAAGCCCGCTTCGATTGACGCACTGGAAGCCAACATCCATGCATTCATTCGTGAGATACCGGCCGATATGTGTGAAAGAGTATGCCAAAATTGGACTCAGCGGATGGGCTACCTGAGACGCAGCCGCGGTCAACATTTGCATGAAATTATCTTTAAACATTAAATTGCAAGGTTCAAACTATCGATTCAAATAAATATTTCATTCATTTTTTTCGAATTTTTTGTGTTTTTTTTTAAAAAAAAGTTCTAAACCTCTTAAAAAATCGCCCGTTATAAATTCGCTCGAACATCGCAGAAATGTAACATGTCTTTCATTGTTTTATCGCTATTTCTACAAACAGTGCTCAAGTGAAATCGCCAGCTGCATTCCACCCCTTCAACAATTCAACCGCAATACTCGACAAGCCAGGAATGCCCATCAGTTTACCCTCCAGCCTATTTTCGGTCGTACTATGAAATATATAGATTCTTTCATAAGCCGTACAACACGAATGTGGAATGCCTTGCCAGTTTGGTCTTTCCCCTCTCGGTGCAATTTGCAGACATTTAAAACCAATGTGCTTTGGAATCTCCTATCGTCTCTATCCTAATTATCTTAATGCCCGCGCTGTGTACTTCAAACTACACCATAAGACAAGTAATCTCATAACCTCTTTAGCACGTGTTTATTAAAAAAAAAAATTGGTGTCCAATATTTTGCGCGGTACTAATAACAAATTTTAGTCTTAACTTTAAATTTACTTGAGCTCACATTGCGAAATTTGTAGAGAAAATAAAGCCACTTGAACTACTTAAATTTAGAATCGAAACTAAAAATGTTTGCTGGTAAGGCCCTTTGTGTGTAGGTTAGGTTACTAAATAAATAATGGTAGAATTTCCACCGCTGGGCCTTTAGATAAATAATAATAATAATAAAAACAGTTCTGCGGTTTATCACGATCAGTTTATTAATGTAAACAGCAATTTTTTTTAATTCATTTACGAGTAAAAAATTCCCTTTTCGAACTTGCGATTTCGAACGGCGAAGCTGTCGTTTTCGTGGAGATTCTGATGGTCCTCTATTAAATAAAGATACCAGGGTTTACTTTGCGGATTGGAAAATAAAATAACTGAAGAATTAAAGAAATCGTATTACAAGCTTCATAAACATTCCTCAGCATCTGATTCAGAAATAATGTTTTGAATACATATTTCTGTTTGAGGGCTGACACGTGAATAACTTGAATCTTTACCTTTTGAAAAGAGAAAAATTTAATTTTAAGCCAACAAAAGACTGAACCTGTTAGTATATCTGAATTGTAACACTGTTTGTGTATCAACTGCAAACCAATACTAAATACTAGAGATCCCACGAATATTCGGCAACTATTCGGATCCGAATAGTGAAAATAGCAAATCATGAAAAAAAAAAACTCAAAATATTGCTCGCAAAGATGTTTATTTTATCAAAAAATTAATATTTTAATATTTAAAATTTACCAGTGGTAAACTATGGTATATGAAAACAATTTTTTCAGCATTTGTCGATAGTAGACGATTGCGTTTTTTCTTCATAGATTATACCTGGTTCTGAAAACAGCCGCTCACTTTACACACTGCTACCGGAGATGACAAATAAATCTTAGCAAATTGTGCAAGGGTTTTGCGTTTGCTGACCACCACTTGTAAAGGTCTGTTTTGACTTCTTAATCGCGGAAAAAACCTACTAAGTGTTGCCGAATATTCGGTATTCGGCCAAATAACTATTCGTGGCATCTCTACTAAATACATATTTCACTGCGAGTAGTGTACTATAACCATTGGACTTATTTAATGCACCTGCGACAGAACAATTCTTAATTTTATTTTATTGACTTTGTCACACTGAGCTGTGATATGGAGGTTCCAAACCCCAAAACATATCAATTTTACAAACCGTTGATTTGGATGCATATTCCACAAAGTTAACCATCCCATCTATACTTCTTTTGGGAGGATAATCCTGTTTTTGAACCAAAAATTTCGAAAAATCTCCGGACTTCCTTTCTCGCCCTGAATCTTCCAATTATCCTTCTTTCCTGTGAAAAATATAAAACTAATTTTTTCACCGAAGAATCAGTTAAAATTCTGCCGCTGTAAACACCGCAGTGAGTTTTGACAAAACGCGGCGAAAATGAATACCCAAACCGGGCCAGAACACACTACCTCTCTCCCTGTTTTCGTTCTGGTCGCGTCATAATGGACGTTCATGTCATTCATTTCGTGCGCTGAACTCATTTTTGGTCTCACTGCGTTTTTTTTTTTGTTCAATTGCAAAAATGCCGAAAAATAAGTGCACATTCAATGCGAAACTTGTAAAACAATATCTTGTTCCTTATAGCATTCAAAACTGAAAGTTATGTGTACTGCGAGAAATGCAGAGGTACATTTTTTTAGATAATTATGTTTATCCTCCTTTCACCCTCCTTTTGGAGAAAAAAAAACCTCCTTTATAGCAAAATTTGGGGAGGAAACCCTCCTTTTTGACGAAATTAAGATGGTATGGTTAGACAAAGTCGATGCTGGATATCTAGTCATTGGTAAGGCTCAGCTCAAAACGGATTGCAGATTTAAAGAGCTTAAAAGATTGCCTTTGAATCAATTTGTAACTAAAAAAAACGTGAAAATGGCGACGATTTGCCCACAGTCTTCCAATCGTGTTCATATACAGTTTCAATGAGACAAGGAATAGTTGCCATTACTTACGTTACCCAATCGGCATTGTTCACTCAGGTTTCGATGTTTTTACAGTTCATTAGGCCAGTGCGTAGCTACGCGGCCAACGATTATAGTTATATGCAATCCGAAAAAGGGTGACGACAAACTTCACTCCATTGACACTCAACCTTGTATGGTTTCCAGTAGTATGAATATGTATTTCCAACATCCCATCGCTTTTCAATAGATTTGTGTTATTTAGCATGATACAATCCACAGCATTGTATTAGAGGCCGATCACGAACTATAGTAGTCATTACTATTCCCTTTATTTTACATCCTACGTTTGAACCAACACTATGCGCCGTACTAATAACAAATTTTAGTCTCTGCTTTAAGTTTACGGAAGCTCACTATTATTTTAGTTTGTATAGAAAATGTAGGCAATGTGAACTACTTAAATTTAGAGTCTACCTGTAACCTGTCTCAAGCTTTCCTAACACCTAACACCATTTGTACTGTTCAAGATCTAACTAAAATGTTTTTTTTTTTTGTTGCTTGTTTCCTTTTCAGGATTGTAGAAGACTGAGGACTTAGATTTAAATTTAAAAAAAAGTAAAATAATTTCTAACCTGCTACGCATTAACTATAAAACAAAAAAAACTAACGAATATAGTTTTAGATAAAAAAGGAAAAAAAAAAAACAGGTTCCTTTCTTAATTCGATTTATTCTTACTTCATTTGTTTTGTTAACTTTAAAAACGAAATTTTGAAAAAAGTAAAATATCAAAAGTAGGACAAACTCCTACCGTCTCACTTCCTGCTTCGTGATCATCTCAAAAGAGCAAAACCGACTCTTAGAAAGGCTCAAAGCAACAGCTAACATACCTGTGATAAAAAAGAAATCCACGCAAACAAAAAAAAAAAAACAAAAAAAATTTGCTCTACAAGAAAAATCATTAAACAGAAAGAAGGCTCTATAAACTTATCATCTGGATAAAGGAAACGACTCGATTTTAAAGTGAGGAGAGAAATAACAAAACACGAATAACAAAACAATAAAAGGTTTCATCCCGTCAGCAAACAGCAGTAATAGCAGACAAACAAAAACAAAGTAGCAGAAGTAGTCGTGTGGTGCACAGTCAACGGGAGGTTACGCTGATGAAGATTCACTGGCAGCATGAGTACACTGGGGGGAAGTAGGGGAGAGCGAAATGCCAAGCCCAAGTTCTCAGCACTCGATATAAATCGAATGTACAAAAATAGTCGCGTAAGTTGACATTGCATTGCATTTCATTCATTATCTATCAACACACAGGAGCTGATTTATTAAAAACTAAATTACCTGTTTTTTTTTATATTTATTAACAGGGTGAATCTGTCGAACCATCTGCACAAAAGAATCAAGTGCCCCGTAAACATGGAATGCAAAGTTTGGGCAAAGTGCCCTCCGCAAGGCGACCACCAGCTAATCTTCCATCCCTAAAAGCTGAAATAAGTTCGCCAACTAGCAATAATAACACACCTGGACAAGAAGGTAAGTTTAATTAATGAATGCACTCTAAAAAAAATTACATTTTTGTTTTTAGTATTTGTTGTGTTTATCCCTTGGGGATGATGTTATGCTTCTGACGTTTTCATTAGTAAAACATTATTTGACCCTGGTCGATCACCTAATTGGTGCAAGTTTAAAAAAGAAAAACATACTTTTTGCAGGCATCTGTTAGAAAATATTGCTTCGCTTTGCTTCCGAGTCAATATTTAGATACTAAAGTGGGGAATATTATGTTAAGCATGTTCCAACTGAGCGTTTTTTTCACTGCGACACCTCTCGCCAACGTCTGACAAACATCCGAGAGTATAATTGTCTTGAAAGAGCTTCTCAATCAGCCGTTTGGAATCGGCATAAAATTGTAGATCCCTCCCATTTGTTCCAAAAATTAAAAACTCACACAAAACGAATGGTTGTGAGAAGCTAGGCCCAGGGTCCCTACAGACCTGTTGCGCCAACTATTTATTTATTTATTTATTATGTGCCGAGTTGGCTTTTTTTTATAGTGCATGTTATTTGGACACAGCCAAAACTAAGACCAAAACTATTAGATAATTGCCACTTACAATTTTACTAGAATTTTAATTCAACTTTACCAACTGACAAATTATTTTTATTTAAATAATAGTATAGAATTCAGAAGTGCTGGTGCATATTTTAAGCCCCCAAAACATCTCAAAAGTCTGGATTTTAGAAAACGCATCGTCTAGTATGTAATGATTTGCGCACGTGTTTCATGTTTTCCCTGTTTCTTAATGAGCTCGGTCGCCCGTTTGTTGTTTTTTTATTATCAATCCAGGCTCTTGTCTTGTGTAGTCGATGCTTTTTCAATGTGTTAAAGTTGATGACTATTTAAACAAGTCCGATGCGAGATTAAGGTCAAATTATTATACAAGGTGGGCCAAAAGAAGTCATCCGATGTTGTTTGGCTCTCATTTTTGTTTATAAATGAAAAACTTCGATTCTGTCAATTGATTATGTTTATTTGAACATTTAGAATTTTATTGGTCAAGTCGAGAAGATGATGGACGTCGTTACAATTGATTGCCATACGGGCTCGTTTTATGGCATTTTTTTTTATCACTTCGGACTGATTCTCGCACTCGTGTCGAATGTTGTCCTTGACGGCTTCTAGGGTCTCGGGCCTGTTCACGTAAACACGGGACTTCAAAAAACCCCACAAAAAAGTCACAATCGGTTAAATCGGGCGATCTTGCGGGTCAGTACAAATCGCCCAAAACGAGACCCGGCAACGCCGCCTTCAGAATATCGGTCAGAATATCGCAGTGTGTGCCGTAGCTCCGTCCTGTTGGAACCGCATGTCCTCCAGTCCTAATTCGTCCAATTGCGGCAGAAAAAACTCGGTTAACATGGCCCTGTAGCGCGCACCGTCCACTGTTGTCGTTTGACCAGCGACGTCCTCGAAAAAAAATGTACCGATGATGTAGGCGCAGTGGCTTAGTGGTTAGTGTGTTGGACTACTAAGCGGGGATCCCAGATTCGAATCCCGCAAAAAACCCAAATTCCAACTGAGGGTTTTTTCACTGCCCCACCTCTCGTGAACGTCTGACAAACATCCGAGAGTATAATTGTCTTGAAAGAGCTTGAAATCGGCCGTTTGGAATCGGCATAAAATGGTAGATCCCTTCCATTCGTTCCAAAAATTAAAAAGCTAGGCCCAGGGTCCCTACAGACCTGTTGCGTCAACTTTTTTTTTTTTTGATGACTCCTCCAGCGTGAACAGCGCACCATGCAGTAACATTGAGAGGGTGTGCATTACTCGTGGATTTTCGGTGGCCCAGACGCGATAGTTTTGCTTGTTCACGTACCCGCTGAGGTGGAAATGAGCCTCATCGCTCATTATGATTTTGATCGAAAAATCGATAGACACAGTTATTCCGCGTTCTTGGGAGTGTATCGCTCCATGGCTTGTTCACTTGTATTCTACATCTGTCTAGTCCACAAATGTCAAAACAGATTTGACATTGGCGGCTATTTGCAAAAATAAGAGCATCTTCCAATAGGGTGATCTCTTTTGGCCCACATTGTATTTTATAGAACTTGCCCATTTGACCGCTGGAGTTTCGAGAAATGCTCCTTGCTAAGTTCCCAAGGACTGAGGTCCCGCCGCCCCATTTCCGACGGCTGTGTTCGAACAGAAAGCAAAAGAAATTGAAAACTTTGAAGGTTTTTTTTATAACACATTGAAAAATGTTCGTTCTGCGCGAAACACCACAGTATGAATGCTTCGGCAATATTATAAAATTTGTACTTCTTGCTAACTTGAAGAAAAAACCGCAAAAGATAGCTGCCGTGACAGAATAAGTCATCACTTCTCTACAAAGAATGTTAATACTTTTTCTTAAAGAAACTTCATCTAAAAAGATAACTTTAAAATGTCTGGTACATAAATACATAGTTGCAAACTCTTCCACGCACATTTGAACTCATCAAAAAGTAGTTCGATTAATTTTAAATCATTTTAATTACTGGATAATTATACAGCTCACTTTCCCTATTCGCGTTGTTGTTCTGAATAAAAAAATGATTTTTATAGGTTAAAAAAAATCTTAGTTGATTGTCAGTAATCAAGTCGATGCGCTCTCCGTCCATCTTGGGTTAATGACTATTTTCGTTGTTTCACAGTATTTGTGCCTGCTGTTCCGTTCTCTAGAAAAGATATTCGTTGAATTTGAGATATTAAATATGTTTCTTTTAAGAAGCGATTGATTATAAGCTTCTGACACCACGGATTCAACGAGAAAGCAAAACAACCGCTACCTACTTACATTGCTCGCAATATTTTCAACAGTACGCTTAAAGCAGCCATTGATTGGCAGTTGTGGCAAATACCGGCAGTTGTGGCCGACCGAAGATCGGCTTTTTTCCTAAAACATTGGAAACTACTATGCCGATTGTCTTGAAACGCATACATACACGAACGGGTAGGTATACTAGTACCGATACCGAGTTTATGTTGAGTTTATGTTGTGTTTATGTTAAATACCACGAGACTGGAACACAGATTTATTAACACGAGCTTGGGAATGCGAAAGAGAACATTGAACATTGAAACAAATATTTTGTAGGTCAGTAGTGTTCCAAGCAAATACTTTTCCGTTTCCGTTGCTCTGTAACTCAACTTCCACTTGCTATTGCCATGCATTTGTGTTTTAATACTTTCCCAGGGTAATCCAAGATTTTACTTATTATAAACGAAAATATGTCGTTAAATCTTTTCTTCTTTAGTTGGAACATCAAGTCAAACATCTGGCGGCCCAGCACAAGGAACATCAGTTATCCCATCAGTGGCGTCAAATTCAAACAACATCAATTCTATTGTAAACAACAATAACAAAAACAACAGCAATACCAATAGCTCTTCAAAGTTGCTAAACAATATAACGTCGACAAACGAGAGACATAACACAACTTCACATTCTTCTTCACATTCAACACTAAATAACAGTTCAGCGATAACATGGTCTTCGGTGACAACAGGCCACGATCATTTGAACAGTTCTGGTGGCGGCGGGAAGAACTCTGCCCCACCACTCTATCAAAGTCCACAATTCCAACACGAATTTCCATCATTAGATGGCAGTGGTGCTACAACTCACCACAAGGGTGCAGCCTCATCATCGTCATCGTCTCACCAGCCACAACAGACACATCAGCAGCAACAACAACACCAACAGCAGCACCATTATCACAACAACAACAACAGCAATTACCAGCATCATCATCAGCAACAACAATATCATCATCAAAATTACAGAGATGGAAACGGCGGAAAAGACGAACAAGATCATTATCATCACCACAACAAACAGCAATACCAATACCAACAGCATCATCGCCAGCAATATCACCACCAGCAACAACAACAACAACACCAACAACAGCAACAACCACAACAACAACAGCAGCAACAACAGCATCAGCAGACGATGACACAAGAGGGCGATGCGCAGCAAGTAAATCTAAGACCGCAAACGGATGCCAATACGTGGGTACAACAACAACAGGGTGGAAAACATCAGCAGAACCAACAGCCGAGCGATGCTGGCCAAAACAACAGCAACCAACAGGGCCAGGCCCCCCTGCAAGCTGTTCCACCCCCGTTGCTCGCTTTGATGCCATCATTTATGGTACGCGGCGGTGGTGGTTCCTCTGCATCCTCATCAGATACGCAAGGTCGCTCATTGACTCCACCAACAGTAGGCAACGACTATCAATATCACCGTCAACAAAATGGTGGTGGTGGTGGAGGCGGCGGCGGCGGAGGGGGAGGAGGAAACTATTCATCAGCTGGCAACCAAATGGCTAACAATAGGGGTAACAACCAGAAAGACTATCGTTCAAATTCACCTAATGTAGGAGGCGGTGGCGGCGGCAGTTCATTCCGATCAAATGTGAATATGATGGGTAAACGGCCGCCACAGGTAAATACACCACCTCCACAGCAGCAACAACGGGTAAACAAAGACGCATCGGCTTCGAATCTACCGCCGCCGTATGTTGAACCGGAAGTGGCCCTGCAGCAGCGGCCCATCATCAAAGAGGAAGATCTAGAACGACTGAATGCGATCGCCAAGGATGACAGTTGGACGAAGCAAGATGACGTCGATTACAATCCTAAATTGGCCTACTCTGATGACGACGACGAGTCTCCTCTGCCAGATATCGATAGGCAACAACCAGTATTCCAAACCACGACTACAACAGCAAAGACTAGCAGCGACCAAAAGATTAGCAACAGCAAGTCGACAACAGAGCCCAGCAGATCATGGACAAGAGATAGAGACTCTCCAAAAGAGCAACGAAAATCTGACGATAACAGTTCAGTGTCATCGCAGCAGAATGGCCATAGAGGAGTGGTGGCTTTAGACGCCGGAGTCTTTGAACGAGTAAAACAGCGCAAGGAAGAGGAGGAGAAACGTGAACTTGAGCGTAGACAAGCTGCCGCAAAGAAACTTCAAGAACTGGAAATGAAAATGAACAGCAAAAAGATAACCGGATCTGGTGGTGGAAGTGATAATGATTTGTCTGGATCGTCGGGAGGACAAGCTGTTTGTACGACGACGAACATAAGTTCGTATGAAGAAGGACGTTCGAAGGACGATGACTATCATCATCAGTCGAACCGCGATGGTGGTGCCCGTCGGCCTTATCAGAAGGACGGAAACATGTCTAGCGGACGCGACTATAATCGTGGTGATCGTGACCGTGATCGTGATCGTGACCGCGATCGAGAACGAGATTACGGACGCGGTGGTGCACCCCACGGTGGTAACCAAAAGTCTGTCTTTTCTGCTCACTTTCAGTCGAATTTACCACCACGTTTCCAACGGCAACAGCAGATGCTCCAGCAGCAGCAACAACAACAACAGCAACAACTGCAACCTAACCAATCAAATTCCAGATCCATCACTGCCAATCAGCAACAGTCATCGGGCGGAGGAGGAGGTGGCGGCTACTCACAAGAGAAGCAATATGACTCAAATCGATATGGCCATAACCAGCACTACAGATCGCAGGCACCTCAGCAGCAACGCCGCACCGATGGCGGCGATATGATGAGGCGCAACGATCGAGGTGAACGAGATCATGGCGGCTACGTTAATCGTTCGGGCTACAATAGGAATCGAATGGACGATACTGGAGAGCACGATGATCGCTATAAACGTCGCAATAACAACGAGGATTACCATCGCGGAATGTCACGCAGTATTTCCGATTCGTCACAACGTAAGACAAGTGTCTCATCCAACGATGATCCGCAGCAACAACGCTCTTCCGACTTCGGAGGAGGAGCAGTTGGTGGTACCCCTGCATCAACAGTAGGCTCTTGGGCTGAAGAAACCGATGCCGAGTTGCGTCGTCAACGAGAAGAAAGTTTCTCCAGCAGTCATAGTCGCAATGACGATGATATTCAAGTAAAGCACATTCTGCAACGTCCGCCACAGCACCAGAAAAGTGCATCCGAAAGTAGCACGAATGCGGTTATGGACAAGACACCTGCTGCAACACCTGAAAAGGAGAACTCATATTCGTCAATTGGTGCCACAAAGAACGAAGAACAAAAGGATGTGTCAAGTAATTCAAATAATGAATCATCCTTTGTTCCAACCCAGATTCTTCGACGATCGGAAAGTCCAACGACACTGGGATCTGACCCGAAGATGAGTGATAAGACCTCGCCAATAAGTGACGAAAGCATTTCTGAACAATTGGATAAAAGTGAACAACAGCAGCATGAGAAATTGGAACAGAAACTAGAACAATGCACCGGTGTTGGTGACCCGCAACAAAAGAGTCGCAAAAATAGTGAGAGCGGCAGTATCAGTGGAGTGATAGCGAAGAAGGACGATGACAAGATCGATGATAGATCACAGCGTGGTGATCATAAGCGGCCTAGTCCTAGAGGTGTAGGTGGTAGCTCTGTCGGCGGAAATGATCGCAGGCAAGATATGCGTGGGCCGCCCCCGCGTGGCTATGGATCGTATCGTGGTGGTTCCAATAGCGGAAGTTGGAGTCGCAGAGGTGCAAGCAGTAACATGCGCATGGGTGTAGGTAGAAATTATCAAAACGATTGGAGCGAATCGGAGAATTCCGAAGATGTTGACGAGGATGGTTACGGAAGGCGATCAGAGCGAAACCCCAAGATCCCAAGGAAGGTAAGTGTGTCAATTGAGAATTGTTGAAGAAAAAACAAAATTATATAAATAAGATAGTAATAATAATATGAATAATATTTATTTCCCTTTAGCAAGATCATCTCGGCCGAGACCAACGAAGAGGTGGTGGAGGTGGAGGTGGAGGAGGAGGAGGAGGTGCTGGAAGTGGAGCGGAAAGCGGTCAATCTCTAAAAGAAGGATTTGCACCGCGCGGTGAACCTTCGAGACGCGGACGTGGCGGGGGCAATATTGGCAGCGGTTCAAGGATGTCTGACTCAGGTTCCGGTTACCGTCGTGACAATCGTGACAACCGTGACAACCGCGACAACCGAGGAAGTAGCAATAATATCGGTCCCCGTCGTTCGGGCGACAGCTACAGTTCTCAACGTTCCGTACACGATGACCAAAAGGACAAGAAGAGCATATCGGAAGACTCTCCCGAAACGATCGACAAAACGAAACAAAATCAATTGGCTTTGACTGCTGGCCTCAAGAAGTCAGACAGCGTTGCATCTGACTCAGATAAGAACAAACCGAAGCAACAGAGTCCACAGCCTGTAAAGAAAGTGGACGACGCAAAGAAACCGTCTCCGCCGAAAACCTTTGGATCTGGTTATCAGAACGTTAGAAAGGAAAGTATACCGATCGGAAAGAACGACGATAAAGCGGAGGTGGACAAAGATGTAGAACGCAAGAAATCACTGTCGAAGGAAAAGGACTTGCCACAACAGCGCAGTAACAGTTCTGGTCAATTGAGTGCACCGCAGAGAACAAGTGGTAGTTCAGCTCTAAAGAAAGATGATCGGCCTTCGATGTCTACATCAACATCATCTAAGGCACAAGCAATGGCCACAAAACCTCCTCCAGGACTGGGCTACAAACAATCTGGCCCATCAACTGGTAGTAACCAGCAGCCGTCAACGGTAGGAAGTGGTTCCGCTAACAAGGACTCCGGTCTGCAGAAGAGTAAATCCTCCACAGATGCACGTGGATCGTCATCTTCGACATCTTCACAGCAATCAGCAGCAAGCAATAAGAATCTCCCACCGCGGTTGAATAAGCCACAGCAACAATGGGAGGGCAACGGTCGATCGTCTGGTAACTGGGATAAAACCGAAAAATCTCCCGAAGGACAAGGAAGTGATATCACTGGTGGTGTGGACGGCAAAGATAAGAAATCCATTTCCACGGACAAGAGTGGTATGGATTGCGTGAACGCTCCAGTGAATACCATCATATTTGAGAATACTAACTACAAAACTGCAGCACAACAACAGGCGCCACAGATTAAACGGCAAGTGTCCAATCATTCAGATACATCCTCTCAGGGAAGTCAATCCAACCAAAAGTCATCGGATGTCGCTCACCAACAGCAGCAGCATCAACAAGCTGAGACAATTAATACCGCTCTCTCGCAAATGTCTTTCAACAACAGTGGCAAACAATCAGCCGGCGGCCCAGTCCCTTCAACCGAACAAAACATTGGCAGTGATTACGATAAGGACATGAAACTCGGTTTCGCATTTGACTCAGAATACTCACGCATGGCAGATGATAAGAACTCGGCCGGCAGCACAGCTGCTCCAAAAGTTGTATCAGCTAAAATGGCAACCAATTTACAACAGATACCGCCGCATACCGGTCCTCCGTCGACACCATCTGGGGCACCATCTGGCCAACAAAATATCATCTCGACAGCGGATCTCAATATGAAAATTGCTAGTGTGAAAAAGGTGTGGGAGAGTGTGTCACCAATGCCAACGGTAATTGAGCATGTAGCTGCGGCAGCAGCAGCAGCAGCAGCGGCTGCAGCTCATCAATCAAACGAGGCCGAAGCTGCCCAGCATTTAACGTCAAACTATGCCAACCAACAGCACATGCAACATTATGCTGTTGCACATCCCGGCAATATGCATATGCAACATGCACTTTCGTCCCCGGGTCCACAGCCGGGTCCCTACGGCAACTCGTACGACCCCAGCCTTGAACAGCATTTCGGACAGAAGGATGTATCCGACTCCGATGCGTCTTCTGTTGTCGGCTATAGTCCAAGTCCACAGCATGGTAGCGGTCAGGGACAGGTACAGCCAGGACAGGGACATGGCGTGCCGAATATGGTGTTAAAGCATGCTTCAGACGCTGTAAAGGTGAAGCCGTCACAACAAATGCATCAACCTGGCATGGGTATGTCCCCGCCTCCAAATGCAATGCAGCAGCAACAACAGGTTGTACAGCAACAGCAGCAAGCAGCCCAACAAGCGCAGCAACAAGCCGCGCAACAACAGCAACAGCAGCAACAACAACAGCAGCAACAACAGCAGCAACAACAACAGCAACAACAACAACAGCAACAACAACAGCAGCAACAACAACAGCAACAACAACAGCAGCAACAACAGCAGCAACAACAACAGCAGCAGCAACAGCAACAGGCACAGCATCAAAACCAAATGCATCCAGCTGCAGTAGCAGCCGCAGCAGCCGCCGTAGCTCAACAACAACAACAACAACAGCAGCAGCAGCAGCAACAACCATTCTATCAAGCATCGCAATTTACAGGCATCCCAACAATTCCCAGTCCACCAGCTGTGTTATTCAACTCCGGCACTATGCCTTCGCAAAGCGGTCTCTATGCTCCATTCCAAATCGATCAGGGTCGGTCACAGTTCTCGCAATTCCCTCCCGCTCCACACTACGGTACAACCGGCAGCGGACCATACAACGCCTACATGCAGACGCCCCCCAACATGCCAACGGCGCCGGCGCCCGAAATGTACTCGAACATACCGTCGCAATTCCGAATGAGTGGTGCTGTTCAATCGCCCTTCAATCAAAACCAACAGCTGAGCAACCCGAACACAGTACTGATATCGTCAAGTTCCAACTCATTGATGTCTGCATCCGTCAAGCCAACTACACAACAGCTCGGTACTATTGGTTCGAAAAATAATGCGGCAGCAGTAGCGGTAGCAGCCGCTTCCGGTCCGTATGCCCAACAGTATATGGGATTGTATCCGCCACAGCAAGCACCGCCACCTCTCCAATCGAATAGCTATTACTCGAACACTGCTACCGCTCAAGGTCCATTCTATGGTGGACCAACAGCTGCGGGAGCAACACAAAGTTACGGTCTTCAAACAGCTGCAGGTATGTTTGGGGGTCATGCTGGCCCAGGAGGCCCCTCAACAGGACCTCCCCCTCAATCGGCGCAGCAAATTGCCAACTTTAACTCGCAGTTTTTAAATTCACCGTTGTTGACAGCGGCAGCTTTAAATCAATTCCGTGGTGGTCCCACACCGCAACAGACGGCGGCGCAGGCTTACATGAAATCCAATCAAGGCCAAAACCACATGCAGGATTCGGTAAGTAGTTGACGGTTTTATTTTTGTTTGGTGGAACATGTCTTACGGGTTTAATCTTTGCAGATGGGAAGACAATTAAAGAGTCCTTTGGGGGCTGATGTGAGTCTGAATTTAGCTAAACAAGTGCAATCCCAACCAAGCCCACCGCATCATAAGAATTATCAGAGTGTAAGTAACTCTAAAAGTATTTCTGAAAATTTATTTTATTAGTAGATGAATGAGTTATTGTTATCATAATATCCTTTAATGTCATAACTATCTTGGGTAGTGCTTTTTACTTTCCTCATGAGTTCTGATGACAAGTTATCCGTGCCAGCTGATGAGTTACTCCAATGCTACATACTCTTCAGTTTCTATATGCATGTTTTTTCTTGACAGTGCTTTTGCGTTTTAGGAAATTGTTTGCCCTTTCCAACGCTGATTTGGCAGACATTTAGGCAAATTTCAAGACCAATCTTTGGCGTGAAAACAACTTGTCCAATCGTCAGATCGTAAGGTGCAATAAAAATACTTTTTCGAGTAGAAGCATTTACCCAATCGCTTGTTGCAACGTTTCTGGCCATAATGTATTCCATATAAAAACCAGTTAAGCAACTTGTTGCTTGTAATGCATTAATCAGACACTCACTTTGTTTTTTTAAGAGAAAGTTGGTTATAACATTTCCGTAAAGACTTTTTAATTGAATCCGTTGTAAACATGTAGCTATTTGGTTTTTATTTTCTTACAAACAGTACCTTCTGGTGCACTTAGGCCCATTTTATTCACTGGAAGTTCAACACAATTCGGGTAGTTTTCCATATTTTTTATTTTTTTTTTTTTTTGTGTTGGGAATTCGCTGGAAGTAAAAAATCATCGAAAGACATTGCAGAGCTAGTACGCGAGGGATGCTCCTGCAATAGTGATGGACTTTAACTCATCTAAAAAAACTCCCGGGGGACTGACATTCGCCATCCCGAATTAGATTGCACCTAGTCGTACGACTAATCAGCAATTAATTTTTGAATTATTCAATGAATTTAAAGAGATAAATCCGCCGTTTGTCGGGTTTTTAAATTTGTTTTGTTTGAAATCAGTATCTAATATCTTAGCCCTAGCCTAATCTTACAGATCAAGAGGTTTTATACGTCTCAATCTCCTGATTACATTGTCATTATTTAAAAGTTCTGTTATTTTTGCGTTTACGTGGCGGAGAAGCCGATTTCTATGCCTCTGAGCAACCTTCTTAACCTCATCTTCAACCATTTCAACATTTAGATCTCTATGCAGATTGGCGTTTTCTATGTACCAAGGTGCATTAACTATGTTCCTTAGTACTTTATTTTGGAAAACCTGAATTTTTTGTAAGTTTGTTTGGCATGTACATGCCCACAATTGGAGCCCGTAGGTCCATACTGGTTTTAGAACTTTCTTGTATAGCAATAACTTATTGTAGTTGGACAGGGATGAGTATCTCCCAATAAGCCAATACATTTTACTGTATCGCATGTTCAACTCATCTTTTTTTTTTCTTAACGTGCGCTTTCCAACGCAGTTTAGCGTCTAGAGTCATGCCTAGATATTTAGCTGTGTTAGAAAATTCTACTACATTGTTGTTAATGTAGACTGGAATGTGTGGTACGTTTTTATACGTAAAATTAATATGGACTGACTTAAGGTCATTTAATCTAATCTGCCATTTCTTAGTCCATTCTGAAATATTGTTTATTGCCGTCTGAAGCTTTTTTGTTGCTATTTCGACAGTTGCTCCCACAGCAAGGACGGCTGTGTCATCTGCAAAAGTAGCTATGGTGGTTTCTACACTTTCAGGCAAATCGCTAGTGAAGAGTAGGTATAAAACTGGACCTAGCACACTGCCTTGTGGTACACCAGCTTTAATCTCTCTTAATGTTGAACACTCTGTATCTTGCTTAATTCTGAAGAATCGATCTGATATATAAGACTCCAGAATGGTCGATTTTTTTTTTTTTTTTTTTTTTTTTATAATAAACACGCGCTAAAGAGGTTATGACTACTCTTATGGTGTAGTTTGAAGTACACAGCGCGGGCGTTAAGGAAATTGGGATAGAGAAGATAGGAGATTCCGATGCACATTGGTTTTAAATGTCTGCAAATTGAACCGAGGGGGAAAGACAGAGCCGGGCAAGGCGTTCCACATTCGTGTTGTACGGCTGATGAAAGAATCTCTATATTTCATAGTACGACCGAAAGTAGGCTGGAGGGTAAACTGATGTGCATTCCTGGCTTGTCGAGTATTGCGGTTGAATTGTTGAAGGGGTGGAATGCAGCTGGCGATTTCACTTGAGCACTGTTTGTAGAAATAGCGATAAAACAATGAAAGACATGTTACATTTCTGCGATGTTCGAGCGAATTTATAGAGTTCGCTATATTTGTGTCTCCAATAAGTTTTAAAGCACGATTCTGTATCCTATCCAGCAGGTGCAATGAGGTTTTGGGCGCACCAGACCAGATATGAGAGTTATACTCAAGTTTGGGGCGAATGAACGCCTTGTATATGGCAGCCAGATCAGAAGGGGTAAAATATTTCTTGCACCGTTTGAGGAAACCTAGACATTTCGCAGCGTTCTTGGCGACTTGGTGTATGTGGTCATTCCAACGAAGTTTGTCATGGACACACATACCGAGAATGGAAAGTCTTTCGGTTTCGGCGATGCAAGTGCCATTCATGGATAATGGCTGAGGATTCTGGTTTCGCTTTAATGACAGCAGACAGCATTGTGTTTTGGAAGAATTAAATTCCACTCTATTGGCTAAACCCCATTTTATAATGCTGTCGAGATCGGAATTTAATGAGCTTAACATACGTTGCCGTTCCAGTTCTACGGCCGAAGAGCAGGGACGTGAGTCTTGGAATGAATATGAGAAGCTGAGGGTGCTGTCATCGGCGAAGGAGTGGATTGGATTAGAAGTTACAGACAGGAGATCATTTATGAAAATGAGAAAGAGAGTCGGAGACAAAACGGAGCCTTGGGGAACACCAGCATTTATATGGTGAATTTCAGACTTGAAGCCATCCAATACAACTTGAATTGAACGGCCAGAGAGGTAGTTTCTAATCCATTGAAGAAGAGACGCATCGATCCCATATGCACGCATTTTCGACAAAAGAGCTTGGTGCCAAACTCTGTCAAATGCCTTTGAAATATCAAGCGCAACAATCTTCGTTTCACCAGAGTGATGTAGAGATTGGTTCCACTTTTCTGTGAGATAAGCCATCAAATCACCAGTGGATCTGTTGCCACGAAAACCGTACTGCCGGTCATTAATGAGTTTTCGTGATTCAAGATATTTCATGAGCTGACGATTTATCAGCGTTTCCATGACCTTAGAAAGAATGGATGTAAGTGCTATGGGTCGGTAGTTGGTGGGAGAAGAAGATTCGCCTTTTTTGGGGACGGGCTGGACAAATGCTGTTTTCCACCTTCTCGGGAAGAGTCCAGAAGAATAGGACAGATGGAAAAGCTTACGCAGTGGTTTTGCCAGCGTGGAAGAACACCTCTTCAGAACAATTGGGGAAATACAATCTGGACCAGCGGATTTATTTATGTTGAGATCATTAAGTACTCTTGCCACTGTACGAGTGCGAGAATGGATTTGTCCCATGTTACATTCGACGCTCTCAAGTACAAGTAGAGGCAAAGCGCAATCTGGGAGCATTGAGCTGGCTGCAAAATGTGCAGCAAGCAGATTCGCTTTGTCTAAAGAGTTGACAGCTGGAATGTCATTGTAAATGAGCGCTTCGGCAGTTGCTTTTGTAATTTGTGTATCAGTCCTTTGTGCCAGACTTTATCGAAAGCTTGTGCTATATCAAGAAATACTGTAGAGCACACATTTTTCTCTTCGAATGCTTTTTCGATTTTATCTGTGATTCTATGCACCTGATCAATTGTAGAGTGCTTGTTTCTAAACCCAAATTGATGACTTGGAAGTAGCGATTTTTCATCAATAATTTTTTGCAGACGTTTTGCCAGCATTTTTTCGAATAGCTTGGACAACATTGGTAGTATCGATATTGGGCGATATGAGGCTACTTCGCTAGGTGGTTTACCTGGTTTTGGTATCATTATTACCTCCGCGACCTTCCACATGCTTGGCACATATCTTAATTTAAATGCAGAATTTATAATCTGCGCTAGTTTTTTTAAACCTTTTCGAGGAAATTGTTTTAAAATTTCCCCTGTGATTAAATCGAACCCTGGGGCTTTTTTTATGTTTATGCCTTCTTTGATTTCTTTGGCAAGTTCTTTAGCTGTTACCGGCCGAATAGGTCCGTCTTCTTCGCACGTTTCTTCGTTTCCTTTTATAATCTTTATCTTCATAAGGTTTGAAGACGTTCTCAAGGTACTCTGCAAAAGTATTTGCTTTTTCTTGACTGCTTTTTGCCCAGTTACCTTCTCTGGTTTTTACTGGCGGAATGTGAGCTATTGGCCTGTTCATTTTCTTTGCTTCCTTCCAGTTTTCCATATAAAAATCCCCAAGTTGTGTTCAACTTCGAGTGAATAAAATGGGCCTTAATATTTTCCACCACTATTTCCCCGGCTGTTTGCCATTCAACTTCAAATAAGCTGTGTAATGTATAGAAACCTTAGTTTAGGACTTTTTTTGTTCTCCTCTGCATTGGGCTATAAGTAATTTCAATTATTATATTCCTTCTATTATTTTTTTCAGTGGGATCTGCAAAATCAAGTAATGCAACAGCAACAGCAGCAGCAACAGCAACAACAACAACAGCAACAGCAACAAGTATCTCAACAACAAAATGCCCGCGGTGGTAATCCACAAAATAGCATGAACCCCGGTGGTCGCGGAGCTGGTGGTCAAGGGCGATATCCGGCACCAATCCAACGGCCTAACAATTACCCACAGCATATGCAACCTTCACAACCGCCACCACAATCTCAACGGCCACTGCGACAGGGTCACACAGGAGGAGGGGGTGGCGGCGGAGGTCCATCGCAAAGTGGACAAGGTGGAGCCGGTGGTGGGCCAGGCCCAGGCGGTGCTGGCAATCCATCAGGCGGACCACAAATGAATAAACCGTATTATGCGAACAACGCTGGCGGAAGTAGAGGTAATTAGAAACTACTGCTACTACTCCTACTCCTACTCAAAACCTTCTCATATTCACACAAAATATTATTCGCAAAAGAAAACATGAACAGAGAATAATCTATAGAGATATTCATAATTTGTCGGCATATTTCAATTTATTGAAGTACAAACTACTGAAAGAAATTTGTAAAAACAAAAAAAAAAAAAACTAAATAAAGTCTAGCTATACAAAATATATTATGCTATTATTAATCAAAATTATGTTACTGATTATATTTTTTTCCTACGTACAACATTTAATATTTAACTCTTTGCACTTCTCTGTCAACGGGAAAACAAATCGATACTATACAAAAAAGTAGCAACACTTTTTCTTTTTTTTTTTTTACATTTACACATTTCGTTATTTATTAAAAAAAGTATATATTTTATTTTTTTATTTTGCAAATTATTCATTATGTATGTATTATTTAAAAACTAAAACAAAAAAAAAAAAAAAAACGAATCAACAACGTTATAAATATGCGCACACCGCACCAAGTTTGTCGGTCGGAATTGTGAAGTGTAACATTAAGTTATCCGATTTATTTTGTTTGTTTTTTTTTTAAATATAATCCTTGATGTAAGGAAATCTAATTATATAATAAAACGAAAGATATTTTCAAAGGATAATATACAGAACTGATTCCGCCTGAACAACAATGGTCTTTTTTTTTTTTTGTTTCAAAGTGGGTTTGGTACTATTTTGTATTTGGTTTAGTTTCCTTTTTCTTTGCTTTTGTAATTTCTGTTATATTTTTTTTTATAATATGTTTAAATTTCTTTTGTCTCTTTTTGTGGTGCTAAAGTATGTACTTTTTGAAATTCCTTTTCACTCTTGCGCGGTGGGTTTCCTTATGTATCAAATCGACTTTTTACTTCGTCTTAACCTCTTTTTGAGGTGTACATAACTGTTTCCGTTAAATGGTTAAATTCTTAAATATAATTAAATTGAGAATAGAAAACATAATAAAATATGTCTCAAAATATATGGTAGCTGGCAACCATGTACAGTAGTTAGCACTCTACGGAAGTACAGTTGCTGGCACCCAAAAATAACAATTAAATAATTGCTACCGGTTTATTATACATATTTTTTTATCCTGTTGGGGGGGAGGAGAAATGCTTTACGCACCATAAGGAGGCCTGTTTGCGTTGACCATGCTGTGTGTCCGGTTCTCTCCGCATGCTTACGGGGCATACGGACTAAAACTCCTCCCAACCCTGTGGTTTCTGACGCCCCTCGGGACCACTCTTCGCATTACTTTAAGGGGGCTGTTATCATACGCCTTTTCGGGCTTTCCCGGTATTGTTCTTCTCTTTTCTTTTCTTTTGAGAATATCTTCCGCAAACTGGCAAATTTTTCCCTAATTCTAGTCGCTCGTCAGCATTTTGTCAACTACGTCCTCGGGGTGGAAGGCGCCGATGCTGGTTTCCAGGGGTGGGATTCTGTAAGAAGAAAACGTTCAATCGTTTTCGTTTAAACGAACAGTTTGCTCCATGTAACTTCGCGAAAGCAAAAAAGCGTGTAGATGTAATTGTTGCATTTAACCATTTAACTGGATGGACGTCTAAGACTTCGTATTCTGCCAGGACTATGAGGAACCATATGACGAATACTGCAAGGAAAATCGGATTTCTTAACAAATCTTTTATTATTCTTCGTTTTCTTTGCTTCATGTAACGCTTAAAACGCAAGACATTTTCGTTTCATGCGAAAGGAATACAGCGAATGCTATTTGTTTGACGTTTCTCATTAACTTTGGTTGTTTAATTAGTGATTGTGACTAATATTTATTTAACGAAAACTATGTTGGCGAATTATTTATTAATAGCAAGCGATAGCGAGGTTGAGGATTGTATAAATTTAAAAAAAAATTCCGAAAAAATCTTCAAGACTGTTCGGATCCTTTTACGCTGCACGATGAAAGGCTTGTTTGTTAAACTGATGTGCATTGAATATTAAGTTTAGAATTAATATTTTCTTCTTTAGATTTGTTCAACGTTTTCGGTTGAACAAAAGCAGGAACGCGAAGCACTTACGTCCCTCCCATTTTAGGGCTATGTTCCACGCTTGAGGTACTGGCTAGGGGTGGTTACCAGTGGTTAGTTGGGAACGATTTTGCGTCTCTTCGTCACTTTGTAGATGGCTCAATTATATCCTTGTTTGTTTCACATTCGTACGAAGAACCATCATCATCATTGAAATTCCGTGTCCGATAAGGAGCTGGGTGACGAAGTAGTTGATCTCCCCGTGTTTCCGGTCAGCCTCGCTGTCTACCTTCCTCCGCTTTCCGAGCCACAGCGCTCTTGCCACATCTGTATCGTTTGCTGTCGCGCTTTATTGATTGCCGCTTCCAAACTAATTTCCGCCTTGTGCCGCTAGGAGATCTATGGGAGTCACTCCTGCAACTACAAGGACGGCTGGTTCCGACACCGTTCGGTAAGAGCTAGCAACGCGTAGAGCTTCTCGTCTGTACTGCCGCCATCTGCTTCCGGAACTTTTTTTTGTCGAAGCGCGTCTGCCCGAATCTCACTTCCATATAGAAGAATTCCATATGTTCGCCATTAATCTGCTGATTGATGTTGTAACTCTAGAGGCTCGTTCCGCTGCAAACTTTATCTGTTGCCTGAAAGTAAGTTTTGTGTCGAGCCTCAATCCCAGATACCTCACCGCATCCTTGCTCTTAATGACTTCAGAGCCAATTTGGAAGTCGATCTGGGTGGGGATTCTCTTCTTCGTCAGAAGGACTATTTCAGTTATGACTTGGTTCAACTTTTTTTTTATAGTTATGGATTCGGCATAAAATTTTAGATCCCTTGACAGTTTTTGAACCATTTATTAACTAAAATTAAGACTTTACCCTAATTGTACATGTAAAAAATTCAATTTTAATTGTGAAAATTAAATTATAAAGAATGCTAATACAAATAATACATGTGGGATTCTACCCACCGCACTAGCGAAATAAAACGAAATCACTCTGTCTACAATGATATGATATGAATTTATTAAACTTCTTAACTGATGCGCACTGCTTCGACGTTTGGTGACGATTGAAGTGTCGTCTGTTCGTTGGTGCCATTGGTTGCTGTTCGTTCTCTATGTATGTATGTATTGGTAGCGTTCGCTGTCTCGTTGGGTTCGTTCTAGTTATGTACATTGTCCTGTTCGTAGGGTAATGTCTGTCTGATAGACCTGTGGCGACTAATATTTACTTTTTGTACCATTTCTTTATAGCTAGCACTAACTACTAAACTTTTAGTCACTACTAAATTAAGCGTACGCTAGTACCATCGCATCTCTTTAGTTACACGACTATGTATATACTTAGTCGGCCTTACTAATAATCAATCACTAATGTCGACAACTAGTTAGATGTCAGCTTTAGTAAAAATGTACAGCTTTTGTGAAATGGTACCAATAAACAATTAGACCTCCACATTTACTAGTCCTACAACTTTCGTAGAATCTATTACATTTGTTGTCATTGCAGAATTCAAATTTCATAATTTGTTTTCGTGAAAAACAAGGTCAATGGTCTCTTTCACAAGGAGGATTTTATTTTAAAAGAAGGAATACATAAATTGCAATTAAATTTGCCCAACACATATCTTTCCAATGCTCTTTGAGACTTATTATAAGCAAAAAACAAAACACAAAATAGGAAATGCACAAAATATCCGCTGATCTGTCAAATGTCATATGCAAATCAGTAATGCCCTATCGTTCGATCGGACACAATTTTCAGTACTTTTATGGTACGCTTTCCATTGTTTTCTAATACTACCTCGCGATTTCTTTATGAGTGCATTTGTGTCGTAATAAAATCCCTTTCAAATTATTCAATAAACAAAGCACAGTTTATTTGAATGGTTTCATTTATTCGTAGGCTGACGATGCAAATCAAAACTTATTAGTGGTCTAAGCACTAAGCATCACAATTGCATCGTTAGCAAGAGAATATTTTTGAAAATAGAAATAATATCTGGCTCATTTATTTCAGAATGAATAAAAATCGCACGTAGGAAGCGTGTTAAGAACTTATCGCTTCCGGGTTTGAAAATAAATACAATTTAACCTATAAAAAATTGTATGGTTTATATATTTCTTAATTCGGGAAACTTAGAAACCGACAAAAGTTGAAATTCGAACTGAAAAATATAAAACGCATATTCTCGTACTACCTGTATTTTGTTGAGTTCTGATAATTCTATTTGTATAACTATATTTTCCGCGAAGGGAACCTTTTCACGCCAACCATTGTCTCATTAGAGATCCTCATTCTCATTAAACAAACTCCTTTTGCAAAGAGTTTGAAAAGGGTTTGGTTGCAACAACATATCTACCTGTGTCGCCTATGGTAGGTACTGAGAATTGTTGCAAAAAGGTACCTATAAGCCGTCAAACTTTGGTAAGAAGACATTTTATTCTGTTTGCGACGACTGTCAAGAAAGTCTTGGAATTATCCCAAACTTATATAAAATTTATTTTTTACTAAGCAACTAACTAGGAAAACCAATCAAAACAGAAAGAAAAACACAGAAATATATGCTTCACGTGTTTAAAAATAAAACAAAAACGCAATATTTTTCAATATTTTGCATACATTTGTACAAATTTGTGTGTGATAGACTTAAAAACCATTTGCATTGTTGTATTACAACGAATAAAATTAGAAAACATTCACAATTTACTAAAATTAATTAATAATTGTAAACGCTAAGGCTGAACAACATCGTATTAAATTCTCTCCTATTTCGAAATTTAATACCGCGATTTTGGATGGTTGGGCAACACTTGTCTTCAATATGACATAAGGGAGGATTTATTTAGCTAATGTCCGAGATAAACATGGCTTTCTCAACACTAACATTTAACCCTACAGTTAGCGATAGTCTGGCAACTATATTTGTTTATTGGTAAAGGGATTTTGGAAAGTGTGGAGTCTTTTCGTAACGTGCCAGACTAAAGTTGATTATTGGTAAGGCCGAGTATGTCAGTGGGCTACTAACCTCTGCTAATAAAGAGTTTTGATCAGAGTCGCGTGAATTTCCTCATCAACCGGTCGCCTCCTCTCCCGTTAAACTAAGACAATAATTCTGTAATATTTTTAGTTAAGTAAATTCAAATAAAATTGAATTATCGCCATTATTGGAAAAGAACTCTTTTTATTTCGATTCCTGCACACAATCTCCACAGGCCCTATCCCACATACATTTATGTACAAAGTACTTCAATATTAAATGATAAATTTTTATCAATTTTGACCTTTTCTAAACCATACAAAATTATTCCTCATCACTCGTCAGATGAATAATTCTGTGTGTCTTCTTCGTTGTCTGATGAATCATTTCCGTTATTAAAAACATCCACACATCCACATATCCCGTTGAACCATTTAAGTTGCAGCATATTGTCATTCTCTGTAACCATTACGGCTCGCGACGACCGCGCTGAAGAAAAACTACGTTCTGTTCGGTGCGATGGGAATGCAAGACTTTATTGACGGTGATATTTGTACTAAACTAGCTGTACCCCCCGGCTTCGCCCGTGCAAAATGTGGTTTCAGAACAGTTGATGGAAAAAAGATCTAAGAAAATTGCTATCTTATAGGGGGCCCTTGTTTTTGCAAAAAATATCTATTCCCATAACGCTTGAGTTGGCCAATAACAGGATATTTCTTTCCACTGCATAAAATAATTTGTCTTCCTTCCGTAATTTTAACAGATATTCGTTTTTTCAAATGTTAAATCATCTTCTTGTAGTCCCGTATATATTTCTCACCCTTTCTCTTTCAATCCCACGCCCACACACCAAAAGCGGATACAATTATTGTATCAGTTAATACATGTTCAATGAAATATTGAAACTAAGAATTTGTTAAGAAACGCATATCATAATTTTAAGTGCCTATTATGGAAGACAACTCAACTTAGTTGTCATAATACAAATTTTTCGTATTATGCAAGACAACTCTTTTCAGTTGTCTTTAAAAAATAAATTGCCATCTTTTAGGAGCATATTGAAAATCGAAATCAACTGTTAAATGTCAATTTTGTGAATTTATTTGTGGAAATTGAAATCGAACGAAGAAGTAGGTATTTGCAATTAAAACGAAAACTTTAAGAAAAAAAACAATGGAAAGTAGTTTTGATTTATTTTTTGGTGACTTGGAGGAGGAAGATTAGAGTTCACTGAATCTATTACGATTCTCTATCCAAACCTGCAAAAATGTTTTGTTGGTAGAAAAATTCTTATATGTATTGCATCATTAACGAACCCTTTGCCATTCTTTTCCGCTCCTTGAAGGTGGCCCGATACTGTTGAGCTCCAAATTCATTTTTTCCCAATCTTCGTCAATTTTTTTTTTTTGATGAACCAAACTGTCATTTACCCCTGACCAGATTAGGTTGATCTTGTAAAATTCCTATCAGCCGATCAAACTGCCCCGGTTTGGCGACTTTTAAACTTTTAAAAATACACATTCTATTATCCTTTTTTAATTCTTATTCCTACTTACGTTTTTTTGTCCATAATTCAATAAAAAAGGTGATCCTTTTCGTTCGCAAAATGATACACAACTGATAATAAGCAGTTGTCTGATTTTGATATTCAGGACAACTCCGACACATCTCAGTTGTCTTCTATAATACATACACACAACTGAAAAGGCAACCATTTTATTAGTTGTCTACTCATAGGATGATGATTGTCCTTTGACAGACAACTAGTTGTTATCCATAATCCCAATTGGAGAAAGACAACCTTGTTTTGGTTGTAGTTGTCTTCCGTAATAGGGGCATTAAAATTGAAAGCTTTCTTTTACAAAAGAACTCACAAATAATAGTGATAAGGCGGACTAAAAAGCCTAAATCCTGAGGTAAGACTAAACTATTATTATTATTTTATCCTTTGAAAGTCTGAATTCCTTTGTTTTCAAAAAAAAAAGTGTATTTTTTTTTATGGTCATAACTCATAACATTATGTCACCAATAATGTTTTCAAAATATCGACTTATTTTATTTAAAGGCCAAGGAGGGAACATACTTGTTTTTTTTAAATCATGAACTTAGTAAATATGTAGTAAACTCACCCAGGTGAAAATCGTAGAAATGTCTCAAATTTCGGCTAGTATTTATTGAAAATACCATTTAAGTTATCGAGTTATTGGATATCCTATATTGTACCTGCAGATGTCCTCTATAAGGTGGCATTTACTATATTTATTTTCGAACGCAAAGCGTGACAAAGATAAAAATAAATTACTCTTGTCCATTTTTTCCCGAATTTATATATGTAGTTATATTTATATTGAAACAAATTGGAGATTGTGGGCCTAGGTATCGTCTATAGGCCTGTGAAAAATGAACCAAAATATATTATGAAGTTTCTACAGAACTACACCAATTTCTTTATAAGATTATCAATTTTAATTTATAAAAACTCACAAAATCGCATTGAAGAAATCCGAATCTGTAATGCGCAATGGCCGGCAAACGTTATTCGAACGAACAAAACACGAATTCGCAAAGTGCAATACGAATGAAGAAACTGCGCAACTGAATCAAATGGCACAGTCAACGTGGACAGCGCCACCACACATGCAACAAAATTGGCTTCTCGATTGATCGATAATATAGATGGCGTTACGCGTGTCTATCTGACAGTTCAATTGTGATACGATATGTTACTTTCAAATTTGATTCTTTTTCTAGTTGTTGCCAAAATAAATAAATACAAAATGAAAAAAAAAAAAAAAAATCGAAAAAAAACCTGTCTTAACACACTGGGTGGTCAAAATAAGACATTTTGAAAATTTTTTAATTTTTTTTCTTTTAAAACCCGTGCTGAGAAAATACCTTTCCAACAAAGTATAAATCATCAAAATCGGTTCGGCCAATCTCGAGTTATGGGATAACATCGCTTCGGACACTTTTTTTTATATATATAGATATACTATTGTATACAGTAGTATATTTCGTCATGTGAGGCCATCTAACCATGATTGCTTCATTGAGTGCTTGTACTTCAACGTCTAAAGTCGTTTCCTTGATGAGTTTGTTTCGCACGTTATCGCTTATCGCATGAATAAGGTTGACTTCGTTGTCTCGTTCGGTTTCGTCGGTTTCACAGTCCCGACATAAGGCGCTCGCGACAGGTTTTGGAGATGGAAATCAAACATCAGAATGATATTTATAACAGTTTATTACGAATTGAAACTATAATTTATTCGATAGCTAATTTTCTTATACTCTTACTCAAACCACGACTGACTTTTTCTTTCTTCTTTTTATTTTATCTGACCTGTACCCCATGAATGTTTCAGCTGACGTTTTGTTTAGGTGTGTTCGTAAGTTCTTGTCTATCCGTTCTGTTTGTTTGGTAAACCTAGTGTCTACCCAGTTGTGTCTCGTCGGTCGTCGCTACATCACTCCTCCCCCAGTTGAGTGCCAAGGCTCAACGATATCTGCCAGGCCGAACAATGTTTCGACCTGCTCTTGTGGCTCGCTTCTCCTCAACAAAAGACACTTGTTTCTGTGTGACTCTGGAAGTCGAACTAGTTGTTCTTACTTCTGGGTTTTCTTTGTTTTCTCCGTAGCAAGGTTTCAAACGGTCTATACCTACTATTGACTTCTTTCCGTTAATGATTATTTCGAACGTTTTCGTTTCGCGTTTAACTACCCGATATGGGCCCTCGTATGGCCGTTGTAATGGTTTACGTACCGCGTCGACCCTTAGGAACACGTGTGAACAATCTCTTAGGTCTTTAAAAATTAACGGTTTTTGAATACAATGTCGCGACGGAGAAACTGGTCGTATCAGCTCGAATTGACGATAGACCTCTTTTACGAACTCGGACTGCATAATTGTGGTGTTATTTGAATGAAAAAAATCTGAAGGCATGCGAATATTTTTACCGAAAACTAACTGTGCTGGGCTGGCTTCGAACTCTTCTCTGTACAACGATCGTAGCCCTAATAAAATAAACGGTAATTCCTTGGTCCATTGTGGACCGTCCCTACATTTTAGTGCAGCTTTTAGGGTGCGGTGCCATCTTTCGATTAGCCCGTTTGCTTTAGGGTTGTACGCTGTGGTGCGATTGTGCTTTATACCCAGTTTTCTACAGAGTTCGTTGAGCAGACGTGACTCAAATTGAGCCCCTTGATCTGTGACGATTGTTGTTGGAATCCCGTAACGTGCGAACCATTGGTTTAGCAACGCATTTGCAACCGTTTCTGCTGATATGTCGCTGATAGGTATTGCTTCGGGCCATCGTGTAATATCGTTAGTAAATATCGGTAGTTTTCGGACGGGCTTAGTGGCCCCACTATGTCGATATGAAGCTCTTCGAATCGCCCTGCAACTGGTGGAAAATTACCTGTGGGACTCTTAACGTGTCTTGATACCTTAGACAGCTGACACGGCAGACATGATTGAGCCCAATTACGACAGTCCTTAGCCATCGAGGGCCACACAAAACTTTTGGACACCAATTTCACTGTTGTTCGTACTCCCGGGTGTGCAAGACTGTGCACTTTTTCAAAGACGGACTTCCGAAATTCGGAGGGTATGTACGGACGAGGTGACCCTGTCGATGTATCACATACAATTGTTTCTGATGTGAGCGGAATCGAAAATATTTTGAATTTTAGGGATGTGTCCGAGTGCTGTAAAACCTTGAGCTCCCTGTCTATTTTTTGGGCTTTTGCAATACTTGTAAAATCTATGCCTGTCGGCAATGAAATTTCTTCAAGGCGCGACAAGGCATCTGCGACCATATTTTCCTCACCTGGAAGGTATTGGATATCTGTCGAGAATTGGCCTATAAAATCTAGATGGCGTAGCTGGCGCGGTGTCGCTTTTCCAGGCTTTTGGCGGAAGGCGAACGTCAACGGCATATGGTCCGTGAAAGTTATAAAGGTTCGGCCTTCTAGAAGGTGTCGAAAGTGTTTGACAGACGAGTACACGGCCAATAGCTCTCTATCATATGCGCTGTATTTGTTTTGCGCTTGCGTCAGTTTGGCCGAGTAGAAACAAAGGGGTAGAAGAACTCTGGCTGACTGTAAGCTTCTTTTTCGCGACACGAACTGGTAAAACTGAGATATCAGCTCCCGAGTCTACGAGAAAATTTAGTTTGGTTGTGCGATCGTACACAAGTAAACGACCGTTAATAGATAACGCCGCCCCATCGCAAGTCGCCAACGATTGGGCCATTAGTTTTCCAACTGGTCGCGAGTTGGTCGTTGGAAACTGCAAGGCTGGTTACAATGCCTGGCTCTCGTGCCGAAAGTTCGATGGTACCAGCAGAAATCTTCCGAACGATCGCGCGAATTACATGAACTCCGCGACACAATATTAAAAAAAACAACTTTTAATTTTCGGGCAGAGCTTCTGCCTCCGATTTTTATTTGAACACGAATGATCATTACAAATATTTTCCTTGGGTTTTTATACAATATTAATGTTGACGCTGCGATTATTCGCAGCGTGAGAACGGAAGGACAGGTTAATGTACATTATGATTCTTATGTATCTAATGTTACAGAAAAATGTGAAATATATTTGATTACAATGGAAGAAAAAAAATATGAAATGGGTATATTCAATTACAGTAAAGGAATTTTAATCAGATATGGATCGTGGTTTAGCAAGATGTGCTATGGTGCATCTAAGGGTGTCTCTGTGCACGTAACTCGCGCGCGGGTATGTCCCCCGGCGAGTCGCCTTGGAAAAGATGACCTATCACGTGGTCTAAGCTGCCGACGCAAGGAAGCCAACTCCTGTTCAAGCTCAGCATACGACATGCCATTCGAAGCGTCACGACTGGCATCGGATGTGGAAGCTAATTCCACCTGGTTTCTGGAAACCATAGCGACTAGTTGAGTCGATGGAATAGTATTTAAAACTTTGCCTGCTATTCGCGCTAAAGAATTGATCTCTTCTTTGCTAGTTGATAACATGGCTTGAACCATCGCCGGTAGTCTTTGTACCCATAGACTTTTCAGCACTGACGGAGGAAATTGATTACCCGCTAAAGCCCGCATTTCACGTAACAATTCGCTGGGTTTCCGGTCACCCAACTCAACATCGCGTAACAATTTTTGCAAACGAACTTCTTCGCTTTCCATTAACCTACTCAAAACCGTAGCTTTTAAGTTTTCGTACAAATTGTTCGCGGGTGGATTTAATATAATATCTCTAATCACGTTGATTGTTCGCGAATCTAATAACCCGAGCGTTGTGAAATATTTTGTATTGTCCGACCTAACCTGAGCCACACTGAACTGACCTTCTAATGCCACGAACCAAAGAGCCATAGCACTCACCTGGGGAACAGCATCTGCCCTGTCAGTAAGTCCGTGTTGTAAGCTATTCGTCCCGTTGCTGTTGATGTTGGTATTGCTGGAGTTCGTATTATTCCTGTCTATCCGATCTGTTTGTTTGGTAAACCTAGTGTCTACCCAGTTGTGTCTCGTCGGTCGTCGCTACAAGGTATCAAAGCAACCATAACCGTGACTCTATCTTTGGAGAATTTTCCACCCATGCAGCGTTCGCCTCTAAACCGGAGGGACTTATCTGGGGCAAGCTTATAGAATAGAGCGGTTTCATCAGCGTTAAAGATGTCCTCATCTGAATAACCCTTTCGAAGATTAGGCCATTCGTCACACAATGTCGCATCGACTTTGGCTGCTTCGCCTGAAACTTTTCCAAAAACAATGTTGTGACGTTGAAGTAGGGTGACATGGTCATAGATGCACCACCCTTTTTTCATACTATCATAAGTCTTTTAAAATAAGCTCTTGGTGCTCGTTTTTTTTTGTATTCATTCGATGGGTTATTTAAGTAAAAACCTACAAGCTTAAACTTTTGATAGCGCCTGTCTTCTGAAAGTTAGCTTACATTTTTTGAAAAATGTGAAATGGTGCATGGTACACTATGGTATGTACTGAATGCACCAACCGTGTGTGCAGAATGCACCAGGAGGGTGCTCATTGCACCACGGATTGATTTTAATAATTAAAAACATAATTTCAATTAAAATACGAGTTTTATTGGAACAAAAATAACATAAAGGATTCTTAAAACACAAATAAATAGAAAAATTCAAGTTTAATTTACATTAAGAAAATTAACAGAAAATTAACAAAAATAAATTATTAAAAAAAAAAAAACTTCATATCACAAAGAAAAAATAAACAAAAACGAGTTATTCTAACATAAAAATGCTTTAAAATAGATAGAATTAACGAATATTTAAATTGCCGAAATATTCGGCAAATTTGTACGATGATTGCTGCCGTTTAGTTGGCCCCAACACATCAGGATCTTTCAAGACGTATCTTATATCATCCTCTTTAACCAAAGCAAAATCTGGTACTTGTGGCATACAAAAAACCTCTTTTTTTTTTGAATTGAGCCTCAAAAATGAAATGAACCAATCATTACAGCTGTTCTTGGGTTCTAATATTTTACCGACGTAGAAAACATAATTTTTTTTTGCTTTAAATGTCACTAATACAAATTTGTTTAGTGAAGGCAATTCATTTATCGGTTGGCAAAGAATTTTTTTAGTTAAAATAACTTGTGAATTTGTTACAGTATCTTCTGGATCAGAAAAGTCAAAGCTGCTGTCGCCTGAATCAGCAAACTGCTGTGAAGTATCAGTGTCACTGTCACTTTCACTGTCTTGAAGAACCTTTCGTTGAACAACATTTACCTTTATCTTAGCTTTTTTAACGTTCTTCTTTTTTTCAGCTAATTTATTTTTCTCGGGAGTATCAGTGGCAATTAAGCTGCGACCAGCAGTACGTTTCGTTGTGTTCTTACGGGGACCCACTTTTATTGGCTGTCTGAAATCAAAGGGGCTCAGAAAAGCTTTAGTGTTGCTGCAATGGGGTTGGGGGCTCTTTTCGGCTTCGACAAGTTGTGGCAGTTCGTTGCTACAATGTGCATGTTCTTCTATTGATTCTGTTGTTGTAACTGTATGAACAGGCTGGGCAACCTGCGACACGTTATGTTGATCAAGCGTAACTACTGATGAATATTGCTGTGTAGAAGAAGTTGTAGTTCCATTGTTCTCGTCAGCGTTTTTATCGTTAGAATGTTCAATTTCCTGCTGTCCCAAAGGCACTGTTTGAAAATTGGGCGAGGTTAAAGGATCTGGTCGGTCAGTTACGGAGCTTGGCAGGAAATCTTCATCCGTGAAAATATTTCTATCGAATGGAAAAATTCCAGTTTTTTTAAATGCATTAATTATATTAACGGGTGTCAAAGCTTTGTAAAAAGATTTTCCAATTATTTCTGCGAGATTGTAGATGGTAACTGGCTGTCCAGGCATTCGTAACATAAAAGAGTCCATTTCGCTGTTATAAAATTTCTTAAATGGACCGAAAACACCTACATCTAACGGCTGCATCTTAGAAGTTGTGTGCGGATGGAAAGTTAGAACTGTAACTCCTGATTTTTTAGCCAAGTCAAGAGCTTCTATTGCAAGATGCGATTCGTGGTTGTCCATTATAAGCAAACTCGGGTGCGTAATACTGCTGTTTGTGTGTTTTATAAAGTGCTTCATTACCTAAAGACAAACAAATCAATAAAAATAATCAAAGTTTTTTTCTCAAAAAATTAGTGCTTAGGTACTTCAACAAATAGCTCGGAATTCATCCAGCCGGATGGGGTTGCCAATCCCAAGGATCCTGGCGGTGCTCCATTAATCATATGACTTTTGAAGTTCTTCCGTGGGAATACCATAACTGGAGGTAAAGCCTGACCACTAGCACTGACAATGCAACAAGTGGTAACTAGAATACCCCTCTCTCCACTAGTCACTTTACATAAATTTTTAGCATTTTTTGGTGTTAGGACCCTTTGTGGTTTTTGCACTGTTGTAGTGGAGGTCTCATCAAGGTTAAATATTCTAGTGCCCTCGGAAAATTCAGGATGCCTCTGAAGGATTTTAAATAGGTTGTCAAAAAAAATGTCCACTGAATATTTGTTAAATGATGTCGCTCGAGCTAAGCTGCATGCTTCAGGTTTTTTTAAAGACAATTCGGGGTGCCTTCCCCGGAAGCCCCGAAGCCAATCTAGGCCAGCCATTGAATTAGTTTTCCAGCTGGCTGGTATATTTTCCATCTGATTAATGGATGCTAGTTGAAAAGCCAACTTGCGGCATTCGGTTGCTGTGATCCCATAAAAAATTTTGGCGCAATAAGTAATATAGGATTTTAGGGACTCCTCCTGCTGGTCAGAAAAAAACTTTCTATGCGTATATTTTGCAGTCAATGATATTGTTGAAGCTGGACAACTCTTATATTTTCTGTAATATCGTCGAACAGTATGGTAAGACAGACCAACTTCTTTAGCAGATCCTCGGAGAGACATTCCCCCATCGATTTTTGTGAGTGCTGCTCTCATCTGGTCTTTCGTATGAAAGCCTTTTTTGCGTTGTAAGACTGGTTTTCGCGGCATCTTAAAAAAAGTTTGCCCTTTAAAAAAGTTATTCTTCGCAAAATCGCTTAGGTGCACAATGCACCATGGTGCATTTAGCACTATGCTTATGTGGAGCATTGTGCACCATCATGTATATTTTGATAAGAATTTTAATATTTAGAAAAAAACACAACAAAACTATTAACTTCTTGTTTAAAATATAAGCAAATGTCCCGATTAAGCGATTTATCAATTTTAAATCAAGAAAAGCTCGATTTACAAGAAAATATTAAAAAAGTAAACTCACCTCGATTTTTTTGTTTTTCACTTGAATTTTACAAAACACTTTGTACACGTGTGCCAACAAGCACGGACACGACCAGACTGAAGCCTAACGCAGTTGCTTAATGTAACGGAAACATATAAATGAGGTATACACCAATACAGCTACCAGTTTGCTGGATATGGCTGTGGTGCATTTTGCACCACTGGTGCATTTATAACCACCTCACCCTAGTTGTATTAGAGCTTACTGGTCTATGTTTTCCGAATCAAAATAGAAATAAAACTATTTTATTCATTTCACGACGTTTCCTTGATGTTTTTTCAACTTCTTCTGGGGACTTTTTATTGGGCTGAAATTACAATGTCTTAGCTATATTTATTTATAATTTGGGTTGGATCTTACTTTTACATTGGTCGAGTGGTTTTGACCATTTTTTTTAATAAATAAACACAAATAGTATACGTATAACATAAACACTATACAAGTAAATAAATAAACAAAATTACTAGACAAGAATCTTATAAACTAGTATCACAGAGATTTTATTGCCACACTGTAGTTAGACTTGATGTTGTCTTTGTCCTCTTTCGTGTTCATTGCTTTTGATATTTTTTCTTGAATGCGTAAGCTCTCCAGTGTATATCTAGTGTTCTCTCTTCTCTCCTTGTCTAATATTTTGATGTTGTCGAAATCTGCGGTGTGTTTACTTTCTTCTATATGCTGTGCTAGTCCTGTTGTTGTCTTTTTTTTTTTTTAATGTCTGCTTGATGTTCGGCAATTCTCACTCCGAGAGGTCTTCTGGTCGTTCCTATGTATACCAGTTCACATTTTGTATTGTCATTCCCTTTGCAACCGATCTCATAGACTACGTTATGTTGATTTTCCTTTTCTGTCTTACTTTTTGTGTTCGTGAAAAGCTTTTGTAATGTGCAGTTTGCTTTGTAAGCGAATGTCATATTGTCGTTGTCCGTGCCGATGATCTCGTGACGTTGCCTAAAGCGTCTTATCCAGGCCTCAGAACATCTGTAGTCTTTCTTTCCGAACAATATTTCAAACTTGTTAGCTTGGCCGATAAGAATTGGTCCATTAATTGGGATATTTTGTCTTCTCTTACTCTTAAACCATTTCAATAACGCTTCATCGATTTCAGGGTTGGTTGACTGTCGATTTTTGTATTTTTTATGCATCCTTCTTCAAAGCTTTTTTCAGTTTTTTCACGATTTATCCATATTGTTGATACGGTTGAATGTGAAACACCAAACTCCTGAGCGATTGTAGTATTTCTTTCGCCAGACTCCAAACGGAATATAATCGCTGCCTTTTAGCCTGATACACTTAGCCCAGTGTTAACTTTGCAGTTAATTTGTTGAATAGCCACCTTACCACGGGTGGGGGGATAGCTATTCAGAAGTTCGTGTCGCTTAACAGCTCAAACTCGATTATTTTCACCCTTATTGCGACGATCAACTATCAACCGATTGACGGTTGAATTGATAAAATATTGTGCTATTGTGAATACCTTCAAAATATTTCTATTATTGTGAATGGGAATGTGCGTCTGACAGATGTCTTTTTTTTGTTTTTTGAGAAACATAAAAAGAAAATCATCAGAAAACAATTAAATCAATAAAATTAAAAACACAATTGTGTCGACAAAAAAAAAAAAAATGGTCACGTAAAAGAAAATAATTAAAATCAAAATGACTTCAACTGAACTTTTTTTTGATGAAGAGTTGGATGATCCTGCCCTAGGCTATACAGAAATTATCCACTTTGCATTAGCTACAGCTTTAGACCAAAATCCTTTGGCGAGTTCAACGTTCTCTTCCATCAACTGGACCAATCTGCACAACTGCCTTTTGTTGCTTACTATTTTTTGGGACCTTTGGAAATAAAGAAATTACAAATTTTTATAATTTGTGGAATTTTGCTATGCGGACTGCACACGTGTGCACCCGGGCATTGTCATGATGAAACAGCACTTTTTTCTTTGCCAAATGCGGGCGTTTTTGCTTCAATTCAGTATCAAATCTATCCAAAAGCTCTGAATAATAGACGCCGGTGATCGTTTTACCCTTTTCAAGGTAATCGATGTGAATGATACCGCGTGCCTCCCAAAATACTGTGGCCATAACCTTGTTGGCAAAAAGACCCACTTTAGTCTTCTTCGCCTACCTATAGAAACCCACTGTTTTGATTGTTCCTTTGTCTCTGGTTTGTTGTGGTGGATCCATGTTTTGTCTACGGTTACGAAACGTCGCGAAAACTCCCCGGAACTACGGCTAAACATCGTTAAACAATCCTTTGAAATGGTCACTCTGTTGCGTTTATGGTCGATTGTGAGCACTCGCGGCACCCATCGCGTGGAGAGATTTCTCATGTCCAAATATTCATGTAAAATATGATGTAGGTACCCACTTTTTTGAGATTCATGATTCCCCAGCCATCTCAAGAATTTTGATTCTCCGATCGTTCAATATCATTCCATGGATTTTATCGACGATTTCTGGCGTAATGACCTTTTTTTTGTGGAGTCCTGAACATTCGGCGTCATTTGTGCTGGTACGACCACAACGGAACTTAGTAAACCACTTTTTAACCATTGAAATTGATGGTGTAGATACCCAATAGTATTTATTTAGCCTTTCCTTGGTTTCAGTGATGGTTTTTTTTAATTTACATAAAATTTACTTTATTAAAAAGATAATCTTCTGGAATTATCATTTACATATCGCACGTTGAAAACAAAAAGTGACACTAAAAAAAACCTCATCTTGGAAAGTTTTGGACTAACTTCAATGGGCGATAGCTACAAAACTAAAGTTTAAAAGTTACTTGGCCAAATTAAAGTATCACTTATTTTTGTAAAATTGAATTTTGAGATTTAAACAAAAAATGATGGATATATAAGAAAAAAATGTTCTTTTGATAAAGTTTGGTATAGTGCCACTTTTTGTTTTATACTTTTATGTATTTTCTAATAAAACCGGTAAATTATACAGATTTAAAAAGAAAAAAACTTAAAAAAAACAAAAACGATTTTTTTTATTAATCAAATATTACTGTTTACAGTGATACCACAAAACATAACAATGTGAACTAAAGTTAAAAAAGAACTCTAAAAATAATTAAAACAAATTTAATCCATCAAAACAAAAAATTAATTGAAAAATCAAACAAATCTTCAATATCTACCAGGTACGTAGTAGGAATTAAATGAACTACACCATAAGAGATAAAAATTACTTAAAAATATATTCAAAGTAGGATTTGTAGTAACTGGGTATCAAGCCAGCATTTACCAGACTGCTTACATCGTTCTTCTTCCTTACTAATAAATCCAATTTACGCTGGTACAACGGTACCAACGCTTCAGTGCGGTTATTTCTCTTATTGACTGCTCTTTTAGCCAGATTAAGCTCTTTGAAATCATCAAAGTAAGATGTTTTATAGAAAATTTTTATGTCATTTGTGTGTGTATCCCGCGAAGTATTTTCAATTTTGATGACTTTTATATCTGCTAACTTTACGACTTGACCCTCAACATTTTTGTTCAGCCTTGGCACCGGAAGTTGCTTTAAATCAAAGAAGTCTCTGTAACCCAGTTCATTAACTGAAAATGGTGTTCCACGTTTTTTTGCACTTCGAATTGCAGATACGTATTTGCGAAGGCACGTAAATTGGTCCAGACTTGAGACATTTTTTCACTTCTTTCGCAATCATTGAATGTATTACATCTCCTTCGTTTTGCGTATGAACACGGATGAAAAACTTATGCGTAATTGATCTAATTTTTAGATTTGTAACTGCATAGATATACATTCCAATAATAAATTGATTTTTTTGCTGGCCACAACAATTATCGGAATAAAATACTATATCAAGATCATCGTTAGTCATAGAAGATTTCTTTTGCAAAAACTTTAACACACAGCTGTCTATTTCGTTAGCTCCACGATTACCTTGAGATTCATTCCAAAAGTAGCGTTCAGTTTTATCAGATTGCAGTTCATGTTATAGTAAATTTCAAACAGTTAATTTTAGATTTATATTAAAAAGTCGAAATATCTCCATTTGGCACTGTCATAACCGCCTGTAAGTCGTAACATGCGACTATAAACTGCTCCGATATCTTTGCTTTATCATTGGCTTTTTCTAGTCGACTTTTTTCTTTTTCTTGTTGGTGACGGTCATATTCTTCGCTCAGAGCTTCCTTTTGGGAACCTTCACAAAGTCTGTATTTCTCACAAAGTTCGCATTTGTCTTTCTTCGGTGTAAAGAAACTAATATTGAATTCTTCATTAAATATTTTTCGATAAGTATGTATCATAACATCCCTCTTTCGCGCACATACTTTTATAGTCTGAATACAGATCGACTAGAGTTTTACCGCCATCTATAAATTCTCTAGTTGCTTGTTTTCGCAAATAATGGCTTTCAATCCGAGGAATACTGTTAATGTGACTTTTTACTCCTTGCCTTAGGATATCAGATACCATTCTATGTTTTTTGTGCTTACCTCTCTTTTCTCCTTCTAATATTCCAGTATTGCTACATTTCTTCTCAATCACTGTCCTGACACATCTGCCAGTTATATCCAGAGTGTTTATAAAAAACAATTTACACACTCTTGTTTTAATTCCATTTGCTTCAAAGTAAAAAGCATTTTTAAGCTTCCTATTAGAATCAACTCTTTTGTATTGATATTTTGGAGTTATTTCTTCCATGTTTCGTGCTATGTACTCCCTCTGGCGCAACAGTGAGGCCATACTCCAATATGAATCGAATATTTTTTTTCGGGACTCTTCGGATATTTTGTCGTAGCATTTTAACTTACATTTGTCTCCACAGGGTTGTTTAAGACGTTTTGCAGGAACATAGAGCTAGAAACGTATTGTTCTCCAGAATTTCTTAATATCTGTGCAGTTTTAGCAGCACTGATCTTCTTTTTAGTATTTTTAGCTGCCTCTGCATCGGATTCCTGATTCTTGTTATTAGGATTCCCAAGAGGAATATCGGTAGTTAAATTATTTTTGTCATTTTGCACATTATCGTCAATATGAGAAATAGCGGCAGTTAAATCATTTCGCGGTACTTGATCATAAAATCTATAACCTGGATCATCAACGTTTGATTCATCATCTTCGGATAAAAGCTGTTCAAAGTCATTGCTACTACTTGTACCTGCTATTTCACTATTTTGTTTGTAAACGTGCGACTCTACATTAGGATCATCGGCAATTTGAATTGCTTGAGAATATTTTTGACTTAGTTCCTTGGAAGATGAGCTGGTGGACGAAGACGAAGAAGGACTAGATGACGGGGATGACGAGGAAGATGATGAAGACGATCGTGGATGGTTTTTATTTTTTGGTGGCAAGTACGTAGCATCATTATCAGATGCGGGGGAAAAATCTCCATCATCAAATCAAAATCGATTTCATGGCTTGAACAGCTTGTGGATGTGGGTTGATTGTCCATTATATTTAAAATTGATGCTGTATTTTCTGAGAGTGGTATGTTGCATTCTGAATCAATGTCATGATGAGTTTTTATGGGCAAAATAGTTAGCAATCAAGTGTAAGAACAGGCACTAAGCAAAATACTTAATACCTACATTATAAAATGAGAATGACACTAACCAAAAAATGACACAGTATAAAAATTAAAAAGTGACAAGCTTTCATTATAAAAATGTCCCTAAACGTAAAATGTCAATGTTTCATTATCGTGATAAAAAAAAAAAAATTTACTATTATAACAATGGCACTAAACAAAAAATTACGGTTATGCAATAATTATTTTTTTGGATTTTTAAAAAATTGTATTGAAAGAGTGACTAAACTTAATTGATTTTACTGTACATCAATTCACGTTTTTTTTTGTTGAGAAAACCGGCACTAAACGAAATATGGCATTTATTACTTTATTATTATTATTATTATTATCACTTATCTGAATAATAACAACTTTAACTTAAATTTATATCGACATTATGCGAAAAGTGTCACTTTATCACTTATCTCGACATGAACTCCCTCCAACGACCAGACTTGAAATGCCGAAGTGTCGTTTTATCTATTACCGATAGAGTGATTTACGTCAAAGTAATAAGTGACACTAGTGACCTCTTATGGAGATTAGTCGAAGTATCAGGAAGAGCATCTCTACAAAGGATGCGTTGTTTATATCGGAACCTAGATGGCGCTCTAACTCAAAAGTGTAAGATTTTGTATAGTGCAACTTTTGTTTTCAACGTGCGATATGATTTCTGGCATATGACCGCTAGGGCTGACTCGGACGTGGTCTAATCTCGAGGTCCAATTTTTGATGACTTTTTTCAACATTTGTGGCCGTATATCGGCAATAACGAGGCTTGACCAAGTGGTCAACCAATTCGGGTTTATCGGCGTAGACTAGCGCCTTCACATATCCCCACAGAAAATAGGCCAGCGGCCTTAAATCGCACGATCTTGGAGGTAGATTTACGGGCCCACAACGTGAAACTATGTGGTTCCCAAGCGAGTAAATTAGAAAAATAAATTTTAAATCCGTAATCAAAAAAATTTGGAAGAGTTTTTATTAAATACCAAGTGAGCTCAAAGTGCGGAAATAAAGTTGTGGTTAGTGGTTAATCTTATCATCACTCCAAATACGGCAGTTTTGTTTATTGACGTATCAATTTAACCAAAAGTGAGCTTCATCGCTAAACAAAATTCGCTTATGAAAATTTACGTAGTGCGCGACACGTATTTCGAACAGAACCATGATTTTCAAAATAAATTTGCACAATTTGGAAGCGTTTTTCATGTTCAGGCGTCAGTCTATTCATGTTGAAATGCCAAACCATAATGGCATCCCCGCATCTGAGGTGGTGCTGTAAAACCAACATGACGTAGTGGAGTTCACTGCTTAATGCTTATGTCATTCTAATATGATTCTCCTTTCTTTCCTGGCCTGTAAGCTGTTCTTTGATCACTGTTTATATATTTATGCCTAAATAGGAGCCTCTTTTATGCGTGTATTTCTTATTCACTGTTTATTTAGTTTTGGTTAAATAGAAACCATTTGTTTGTATTTTACTTTTCTCCTTATTATAATACTTGAATGTGTTTACTGACCTGTCACGGACGCCAATTAAAACTTCTTCACTGCCATTTGGGTTTTTTAAAAAGACTATACTTGATATTCGCATTGACCCCTTACCTCGGGTGGGGAGAAGTCAATGCTGATCATTCAGTTATTAATATAGAAGTGACTTACAAAATTATTTGCACTGATGTATAGAGATATTGTTAACGTTTGAAAAACGTTCTGTCTCAGAAGGAGCAAGAAGATAAAATATAATGACATTTGATACTGGCCAATTATGCTGATATGTAAGAATTGGCAATGTCTCAGAAGGAAGATGTATTTGGTGTGATTCATGGGTATCTTAACAACTTGTATTTGTTGTGATTCATGAGTATCTTAACGCCCCTCTTTTTTTTAAGAAGAGTGTCCCGCTTCTTCTGTAAATTCCGTCTTGAATTTTTCGATTTTGTCAAGGAGCCTTTCAAACCTTAACTCCTCCTTTTCTACTATTGGAATTCTATTTATTATATTGAGGTAATATATGATGCAACATATAAAAATGAAAATCACCATAATTAGTGTGAAGGATGTGACATTTAATTTCCGATAATCAACGACAATTCTCCACTTCTGCTTTCCGGATGCGTCTTGTTTTTTTGGAACGACCCAGATAGGGGCAGAATATGGGGAGTTACTAGGGCGAATAATGCCCTGTTCCAACATTTCATCAATTTGTCTTCTGACTTTCGGCCGGCTTGAAAAAATTTACCAAATTGCTACTTCGTTTTATATCATACCGGCCACTAGTCATGACGAATTTGCTGCTGCAAATTGAACAAAACACTGTGGAGTCATTTCTTTTATAAATGCACAATAATATGTCTTTTAAATCCAACGAGGTGGAAGAACCCCAAGATGGAGACGATGCAAATAAACCTGCATCACAGTAAGGCTGCGACGGCGTGCTTGATCAGCTATGTAATCAAGCATGACGTTGCAGCCGTACTGATACAAGAGCCCTGGATCAACACGAACAACAGGATCCAGGGGCTCTCCATAAGGGATTATACGCTTTACTTCAAAGCTAATGAAGGTAAAATTAGGACTTGTATCCTACTTAAAAACAATATAAGGGCATTTCTTTTGAATAATTTCAGTGACGGAGATCTAACCGCAATATCTTGCGAGAGAGAGAAGGGCAAACCGGTGTGCCTGGTATCGGCTTATCTCCCGTATGAGTCGACGTCGGTGCCACCCGATAACCTAAGGCAGCTGCTGACCAGAGACAAATGGCTCTTCGTCATAGGATGCGATGCTAATGCGCATCATTCGCAATGGGGAAGCAGTGACATAAATGCTAGAGGTGAGTGTCTTTTTGATTTTATCTTATCGACTAAACTCACTATATGCAACAAAGGCAATACCCCAACATTTGTGGTACGGAACAGGCAAGAGGTGCTCGATATTACTCTTGCATCTTGTACTGATTCCCTCACAATTGAGAAATGGAGGGTATTAGAAGAGGCATCCCTTTCGGATCATAAGTGGATTCGCTTTCAGATAGGCTTCCACAGTAAGGCTACGAACACCTATCGTAACCCCAGGAAAGCTGACTGGAATAGGTACGAATCCATAGTTAGGCATCAGCTAGGAAATGAAATACCATTCATTGAAACGTCGCTAGACTTAGACAAGGAAGTTGATAACTTAGAAAGGATAATGAACAAGGCTTACGAACAAGTTTGCCCGCTCAAAAAGACAACCAAAAGGTCCCAACCTCAATGGTGGAACAAGGAGTTAAGCTCCAAAAGAAGGCAAGTTAGACATTTCTACAATAGGGCCAAAGTTGTGGGGGACGACGTTACATGGGATCTGTACATAGAAAGTAAGAGAGAGTTTAAATACTTGATCAGGCAATCCAAAAGAAAATCTTGGAAGCTTTTCTGTGAGGCGATCACAGATACTAGCGAGGCATCCAGACTTCGCAAAATGTTAGCTAAGGACGCGGCCGTCCCTGGTTTTATTAAGAAATCGGACGGTTCGTGGGCCGAGAGCAGCGAGGAAGTTCTGGAATCACTAGTGGAAGCACACTTTCCAGGAAGTAGCGCGCCAATAACTCCATTACCTAATGGATATGGCATTGGTTCGGGATTAGACGTAAGGGTTGTTGACAATGTCATCACTGGGAAGAAACTGCGATGGGCCATTAAGTCCTTCGCTCCTTTCAAAGCACCTGGCCCCGATGGCATCCTACCGGCTATGCTTCAAAGGGCGCCAGAAATAGTTACGAATATGATCGGAAATCTGTTTACACACTGCCTGCGATTAGGCTATGTACCCAGGGCGTGGAGAGAAGTACGAGTGGTATTTATACCCAAAGCTGGTAAACCAAGTCATACTTCAGCGAAAGACTTCAGACCTATTAGTCTGTCGTCATTTCTCCTCAAAACACTTGAAAGACTTATCGATATCCACATAAGGAGCAAGTGTTGCAACGGAACTCTATGTAATGCTCAGCATGCATACTTGAAAGGTAAATCGGTAGAAACGGCTCTACACGAGGTAATAGGCAAAATAGAAGGCAGCCTTCACCAGAAAGAATTCGCATTAGCTGCCTTTTTGGACATTGAGGGTGCCTTTAATAACGTCAGGAAAGATGCAATCAAAAGTGCCTTGGAAAAGATAAATGTCGAGCAACGCATCACCAACTGGCTATGCGAAATGCTCTCGACGAGAAATATCAATTCCACTCTCGGAAACAGTTCGATAAGAAAATCTGTTACCAGAGGCACCCCACAAGGAGGGGTTATCTCTCCCCTCCTTTGGGTGCTGGTGATGGATGACATACTTAAAGAATTAAACAATGCAGGTTTCAAAGTCATCGCATACGCTGATGACGTAGTTATCATTGTTCAAGGAAAATTCCTGAACACGATGAGTGAACTTATGGAAACAGCCCTCAATAGGCTTAGATTATGGGCCGAAGGGTGTGGACTACGAGTCAACCCGGAGAAAACCGAACTCGTACTATTTAGTACAAAATACAAGATACCACCCTTCAACCTGCCCAGACTTGATGGAGTGGAGCTCTCCCTCTCGGAGAGCGCAAAATATCTTGGCACGGTATTAGACAGGAAACTAAATTGGAAACTTAACGTTCAGGAAAGAGTCCGCAAAGCTTATAATGCTCTCTTCATATGCAGGAGAACAGCAGGAAAGAAATGGGGCATGAAGCCGTCAATCTTATATTGGCTATACAAAATGGTAGTAAGACCCATAATTACATATGGGGCTCTTGTCTGGTGGAAAGCCACAAACAAGAAGTATGTACGGGATATGTTGACCAGGGTACAAAGAACAGCCTGCATTGCCGTTACGGGTGCTTTACGTACCACACCAACGGCTGCACTGGAGGCGTTTATGAATCTTTTGCCACTGGACCTACAAATAAAATCAATTGCAGGAAATAGTGCGCTACGGCTCACTAATATTGGGCTCTTTAAGAACAGTAGGATAGGACATAGCAGTATTTTGAAGGAATCATTCTCCGAAATACCGGAAAAGTCGGATGAAGGTCTTGGTACACTAGATTTTGACACACCGTATGATGTGTTGTACCCTGACAGAGAGGATTGGTATAGGAACTTGGTGTCGAGGGTAAATGAGACCTCGATATATACTGACGGCTCCAAAACCAGTGAGGGCACAGGGTCTGGTGTATTCTCCAATGAACTGGACTTACATCTGGCCCTGAGACTTCCGGACACATGCAGTGTGTTCCAGGCGGAGATTCTAGCAGTACTCAAAGCTGCGGAGACACTTGAGATGAGATCGATATCCAATAAGAATATCGCCATCTACATTGATAGTCAGGCTGCGCTTAAAGCGCTAGAGTCACATACCGCTAAATCTGAACTAGTAAGGAATTGCCGCACAATGCTCAAGGCATTATGTTCGCAGAACCGTGTCAGATTATGTTGGGTACCTGGGCATCGTAATATTGAAGGTAATGAAAAGGCCGACGCTCTGGCCAAGGAAGGAGCAGAGCTCCCACCTAACACCATGATTGAGGACATAAGACCACCAATGGCCGTGGCTAGAAGGGTTGCTTTTGAAAAAACTTCCCATTTAGCAGCCACAAGATGGTCACAGCTAGATGGTCACAGGGTCTCAAAGGCACTGTGGCCCACTTTAAACCGGAAAAAATCTGAAGAATTACTCAACTTCAGCAGAACCAAACTTAGGTTAACAGTAGGAATACTCTCTGGACATTGCCTTCTAAGGAAGCATGCCATGAGACTAGGACTAGCTAACTCGGACATATGCAGGTATTGTGAGGACCTACAAGTCACGGAAGACATCTACCACATTTTATGTGAGTGTCAAGCAATCGCTCGGAGTAGAAGGAAGCACCTTGGCAGGTACTTCTTCAATCACTTAGAGGAGGTTGGTTCCTCAAACAATATTGGGACCATTATTAAATTCTGCAGGGAAATTGATTGTTTGGGCGATTTGGTTTAGGTTTTTAACCGTAACGGTTCCCTGGGGATGGCGATGGGCCCACTATGGTGCCTGGTCTTTTTGTGATGAACTCACAACCCCACTCAACCTAACCTAACCTAACCTAAATCCAACGATTCTTTTATTTTTCTTCACTTCTTTTTCACTCTCGTGTCAACTTCTTTTTCTACTAAAAACGAGAATGCCGGAAACCGACAAAACAACATGGATGCTTCTTTTCGAGCTCCCTCTTCTCCACTCACATATAGGTGCCACTGTCTGTATGGTAGTACAGTTTTTCTTAATTTTTCTTATGAACTAAATATTATTACACTTTTTGTTTTTTTTTTATGAAATGATAATCTGCCTCGATTTCCTTTGTAAACTTGCACACTCGCTTTCTGTCTACCATAACTGAACTGTAAACGTATAGTTAAAAAAATAAATAGATTTAATACAGAATTAATAACATCTCAACTATAGGTTCGTTTTTTATTTATTAAAATACTTTAATATGACAATTTGTATTCTATTATTAATGATTAAAACAGATTTCTTTGACTACAAAAAGGAAAGAACTACCAGTCACCACAAACGAGACAAAAAAGGTGACAGTTCAACCTCCATCTTGTATTTTTCTTCTTCTTCTTCGGTTCAGTTCAGCCAACTACGCCAACATCAGCCGTTCAGACAACCAGTGACCGAGTACAGGCGAAAACAAAAAGGTTCTTACACGTAGAGGTGAAACAAAAAGGTTTACACAACTTACCTTGTTTTCTATTAGGTTCTTGTATTACAAATGCAAATTTCGCTTTATTGACAGTGGCAATCAGCTGTGAAAACTATGAGTGCATTCAGTTCAGTCGTTATGTTCCTGCATAAATTTTTTTTTTTTAATGTTGGTAGGTAGCGTTCAGTTAAACGATCGAAAAATTGAAGTTCAATTTGGTGGGACAGTGTGGGACATCTTCTAATTTTGAGGGACAATTTTCGATGTGGGACAGTTCATGTAAATGTGGGACTGTCCCACTCTGGGTATCTATAATACTTTGTGTATTGGAATATCATTTACTGTCCTTATACGGTGCTTAATTGCATTAGTAAATGATAGGTCACTACCTTCTTGATATAATATGCTGGAATACCGATAAACTAGGTTGGTTATACTAATTTTTTCCTCTTTGTTGAGGTGAGCTATCCTTATTTGATAAAGGATTGGCTCCCTACTGGTTTCCGTGTAATAGATTTCAAATTTTGGTACTTGTTTTTCATAGTCTTCTTCTTTCTTATTAAAAAATATTGGAATCGTACTTCCGTCTAATACTAATAATCCTCGCTTGAAGTCAATAACTGCTTTGATCTGTTGTTATAATTATTCCATTTAGGGTCATAATTTGGCCTACTATTACCTTGCCTACGGTTGTCGCCTTGTCTAAAATTTGTGCTACTTTCATAAGATTGCCGTCTGTTCTGGTCTCTGTATCCGCCATTTAGTTTTTGAGAATTTGTATAACACATTCTATAATTCAGATTACTTTGATCTTGTCCTATAAAACTATGCACTGTATCTCTAATTTCTGTGATATCATACTTAGACATGATTGCATATTCCATCGACCCAGATGATAATTCTTTAATTTTTTGTACTAACATTCCATTAAAAATAGTTAACACTGTTTCACGGTTATCGCTAAAGGCGGAAAATTTATTTACATTTTCTACAATACTCTTTATTTTAACACATCAAGTCCCTTGATACTACTTACAGTTAATCCCCCGATGTCCGTAGTTATCGTCATCTCATCTCTGGAGGGTCTGAAATGCTTTTTTCAATTTTCCTAAGCATGCGTCCCAATCCGCGGGTGGATTTGTGTTCGTCGCTGGTCCTTGGATTTTCGTATTGTAGATGATTTCGTAAACTTGTGGTCTGTCTTCCTCTATGTATTTTATTAACGGAGTTTGCGAACGAGGGTAGTGTTCCCGGATCTATTTTTCTATTCTCGATCTCGCGCTGGATGCTTGGTTATTTATCTCTAAAAGTTGGGTCGGTGCAATGAGGCATTGCTCAATGTTATTTTGTGCCATTCTTTCGATTCTTCGTTGATCGAAATGCCGAAGTTATTGGGGTTAGGTTTCTAAATCGAAACAAGCTTTTTACACACGTTGGCTTGCCCTTTTCGAAACAAGCGTTCACGCACTTTTTACACACGGTTTCTTTTTCGAAACAAGTTATTCCTTGATCGGAATTTTGAATTCGCTCGAATTAAATAATAGAGATTAACCGCGATACTATATCTGAATATATTCGCGTTGGTATTCGAGCACTACCGACTGCGCCAGTTAGGGCGTTGTTAAAAAATAAAGACAGAACAAAGGCAAACGATAGTATCTACTTTATTTTAACGTTATAACTTGTAATTGACTTGTTTAAAAATTGTATTTTCTCCCTTCTGTTGCTGCTGCCGGCTTTGAGTTGTAAGTGGCGACTGCCTGAAACTACAAATGGTGCCTGTGGCTCGAGATAAAAGTTTGAATGTCAGCCAATCAGGGAGCTGCTTCTATTTGTTTTTCTTCGAAATACGCCAACCTTCGCGGCGGTTGATTTCAGTCTTTATTTAATAAAAAACCGGATCAACCTTCCAGTTACAAAGCTGGAATTGTACTGAACTGAATTATTCTACAGGTTCGAAAGCAACATTACTTCCCATGGGAAAGGTTAAAGTTAAAAAAGTTTATGAAATATTCATATTTCATGCTTGTGCAATGAAATATGAATATTATGTTATGTGTTTATTCGCGATGCGCGTGAGTTATATCACTTGAGTTCATTGGTTTTATCTTTATTAATATAAACACTAAGTCCTTATTTTATTGTACTTTTTATTTTATTTTCTTTAACTTTCTTTCTTAAATCTAACAAAATATCATTCTCGTTTGTATATAGTTTTATTTAACTGGAACGACGACGAAAACCAGACTGAGCTTGCTAGTGGACCACACTTTTCCAAAAGTGCACATACGGTGGTTTATTGGTGGTGATAAGGCGAAAATGCTGCTACCTTCTCTTCATAACTTTGTGTCGTCCAATATGCACTGTTGCTTGGCCTTGGATGTGTTGTTGACCAGCCATTGTTCATGGTATAGATAAGCGGATGGTATTCGACTAGGTGAAATAATGTGGGGCGGGGAAAAGGGAAATGCCGTTATGTCCAAGGGGAAGTGAAGTGTCCGACGTAACTCAATATTCACAGAAAATTCTTTCGTTTAGTACATCCTCAGAACATTCTCCAGCAAAAGGTGTACATTTCAAGTGAAACTTTGTACTCGAATCACAGCCAATATTCTTTAAATCGTTGTCTTCAACATCGGAAATCAGTTTCTCATCGCAATTGGAGCATCTGATTTTGGAGATTATTTTTTTTGTCTGTCTTGCCCTTCCGGTCTGCTTCTTGTTTTCTGCTTCCAACTAATGGTGTCAAATCGCACGATCTAGGCGGCCAATTGACCGGCCCGAAACGTGAAATTAACTGTTCACCAAACTCGCCTCGCAATTGCGCCATTGTTTCGCGTGCTGTGTGGCATGTGGCACCGTCTTGTTGAAACCGCATATCATGCAAGTCAAGAACTTCCATTTCGGGCAAAAAAAAGTTTGTTATCATCGCTCGGTAGCGTTCACCATTGACAGTAACGCTGCGATTCGCATCATCTTTGAAGAAATATGGCCCAATAATGCCGCCGGCCCATAAACCGCACCAAACAGTGGCTTTTTCGGGATGCATTGGTAGCTGTTGCAATGCTTCTGGCTGATCTTCACTGCAAATGCGGCAATTTTGCTTATTTACGTATCCATTCAACCAAAAATGAGCCTCATCGCTGAACACAATTTTTCGATAAAAAAGCGAAAATGAACATTTCGAACCGAGCACGAATTTTGATAGTAAAATTCAATAATTTGCAAGCGTTGTTCATTTGTAAGACGATCCATGGTTAAATTGCAAACCAAACTGAAGCTGTTTGACAGTGACACAAGGTACTAAACACACGTCAGCTGTCAAAACCAGTGTTGCCAAAACCAAACCAGCTAAAAAATCACCCTTTACTAGATCTTTTTGGTGCTGGTGGCCAATTTCCTTGTGGCCTATTTACGTAGTTTACTCTTGCAGTTCCGATGGTGGAGGTTTCCATTGGTTCCACTCCTGGTTGTTGCCTTGGCGGTAATTGACGAGTATTATTTCCGTAATGTTGATTATGCGCTTGATAATTATTATGATTATTAAAGTGGGGTTGCCTAGGTATATTGTAAGAAGGATCAGGCCTCACATTAAAGTTATTATTTAACGGTGGTGCTCTTTGATTGTAATTCATATTAAGTTGTGGATAGTATGCAAGTTGTGGGTAAAATGGTATTCCATTGTTGGGTAAGTTATTTTGCTGATGTCTTCTTGGTGGAGGTAATGCTGTTACAGGGGGAGCCATTTTCCTTAAAACTCCTTGGTTATTCATGGCATAATTAGCCCTAAAATTCTGGTTATCCAGTTTCAAACATAAATATAATGCTTGTGGAAGATCAACAGGTTCCCGGATTCCGAGAAGTCGAGGCAAGTCGCCTTTTAGGCCTCGGATAAATGTATCCAAGGAGAGAGCTTCCTGACCAACTTCCATGCAACTAATTTTATTTAGAATAAGGGATAGATGAGTGTACACGGCTTGATAAAATCCTTGGATTGTATCATTACCCTGTACGAGAGCAGTCATCTGGTATTCTAACGTTCCTAGATCTCGTTTGTCTGCATAATGCAGAGCCAAACAGCGAGATATACAGTCCCAATTAAGGGGAGTGTTATATGATTCTAATGCGATATCCGCATTTCCTACGATTTTGTTTCGAATGACACTAAGTATCGCAAAGTATTTTGGAGTTCCTCTTAGCGGGGCGTATAAACCGAGTATCCTGTCAACGCTCTTGCGCCAGGAACTGTATTCGCCAGGTTGTCCTGAGAATTCTCTCAGACAACGCACAACATCTGGGACCTTATCTAGGTCTACAAGATTAGCCCTGTGCTGGGGTTCTATTATTTGGTCTATGCCTTGAATTCTATCTGCATTTGGATTTAAGATCCCTTGGATAATTTCTCTACCCTCTGTTTGTAAAGCATGATTAACGATTGACGATACAAGAGCTTGTAGGTCCGGATGCGCTTAGGGTTGATTTGCATTTTGAGGGTTTGGGACATTGGGTTGAATTAGGACTGGGGGTCGGATTAAATTTGGGTTAGCCATTATTTAGCTTTAAGTTTCTTTTTATAAATTAAATTTATAGGTAGGTAATACAAAAAAAAAATTAGTAACTTATTCCTATGCACTTCTTATACCTATATACTAACTACTAATTCTATTTAATTCTATAAATTAAATCTCTTACAGTATACTAATCCGATGATGATCATCCTGTGGACTGTGGAGCGGCAAACAGGTCAACTGCGTCCTTTTCACTTGATTTCGAGCTACTTGGGGGCCCTTTTAAATTATTTTTCCAACAGTTTTTTTTTTTTAAATTGTCACACTAGTGTTTGATTTTTTTTCTTTCGCGTTTAACTTGTTTCACTACGCGATTTATTATAAAACTTTTTGCACTACTTGAGGGCGTTTTAGTAATTACAATTATTTTCAAACACTGTGGTCCCTGCTCGGGCGCCAGTTAAAAAAACCGCAAAGGGTTATTTAAAAAAAAATTAACTTTATTATTCGACGAGTCTTAATCAACTAATTACAATTCTAAAAAGTATCTTAAATGTAACCTACGGTGACAATGCCGATGTGGAACAGATTCCGTTGAGAATATTTCCAGGAAAGCTCGATGCAGGTGCAGGTGCGATGTAGTGTTGGGTCAGCAATGTTGGGTCATGATTTCATGAATGTTGGATGATGGGAATGGAATGCTGGTGCTTTTCCCATCTGCTGCAATTGTTCTCGTTTTCACGATCTGTTGTATTAACTTATCGCGAAATATGTATGAATATTTCTATTCATTTAAAAAAAAATGAAAAACGACTAATATTCAAAAGGTTTCTTTATTAATCAGAATTTTGTAAGACGTATTGAAAGACGTCTGTTAGGTTTGAGGTCTCGGTTAAATCTGCTTGTAGATGGTGGCTCCGACTGGTCGCTTGGATTGGTTGTCTACAGTGTTGCTGATGTTTATTGTTCTGTCAGCATCTTCTTGTGTGGAGTGTTGATTGTTTTTATTGGGTGATTTCTTTGTTGCATTGTCATCAATGATGTGGGTCCTGTTATTTATCGTTGAATGTTGATCTTCCTTTGTGGACTGCTGATTTAACATAACTCCTCTTCCTCTAGTTTTTCGCCTCATTTTTTGTTTAATTTTTGCAATATGTTGTTTAACTGTTGGTAGAGGGAATTAAGATCCCTTGTATGGACAGCATGTACATCTTGAAGTAACTCTTCAAATGTTTCTTTCACACCGAAGTCCTGGAAGAGGCAAAGTTGAATGGCATCCCATGTTGTTTCCGGGGCTCTTCTTGCTGAGTTAGCTGCTTCTCCTTAAATTTTATTTATGATGATTACGTTTGCCAAAGGTTTGTAGGCCACCTCAAGTAAATTATACAAATAATTCACATGATTAGTAAAGTTAATTACATCGTCGTTTGATCCGTCAAATACGGGGACCTTTTCTAATCTTGTAATTATTGCGGGTTGTTCTACGTTAGCCATCTTTATTTAATAGAGTGTATTTTTAAGTTGAGTGTTAAATGTTTCTCCTAGAGAATTTGTGCATTAGTTTTATTCTTTTCGAATAAATTTTCTTGAGCACCACTTTTCACTTTTTCACTGTTCACTCACGAACACGAAGTCACTTAATATTATTTTTAACGGAACTTGTTCGTACACTGGATAACATCTATCAGATCTTTGCGCGATCTTCTTAGCGTTATCCTACCGACTGCGCCAAATATGTATGAATATTTCTACTAATTAAAAAAAAAAATAAAAAAAACGACTAATATTCAAAAGGTTTCTTTATTAATCAGAATTTTGTACGACGTATTGAAAGACGTCTGTTAGGTTTGAGGTCTCGATTAAATCTGCTTGTAGATGGTGGCTCCGACTGGTCGCTTGGATTGGTTGTCTACAGTGCTGCTGATGTTTATTGTTCTGTCAGCATCTTCTTGTGTGGAGTGTTGATTGTTTTCATTGGGTGATTTCTTTGTTGCATTGCCATCAATGATGTGGGTGCTGTTATTTATCGTTGAATGTTGATCTTCCTTTGTGGACTGCTGATTTAACATAACTCGCGAGATGTTCTTGTCCGTCATACTGAAGAGATTCCAATTCATCTACAGGCTTTCGTCTTCGTGAATTTCAGATATTAATGTACTGAATACATCGCCACTAAAATTCACTTCGATGTCCTGTGTATTGTCAATCATTGTATTAGGTACTTATAAACAGAATTTTAATTTTAATGTTTGACATTTTACGACCAACGAACATGTTTTTTTATTTATTACCATGCATTGACAGGCTTTTCTCATTTCGACCAAGAATGTAAGAGCGGAGCCTATAGGTACATAAATTCCAAACGATCTGGATGATCATGCAGGCCAACTTTGGACCGAATGACTCCATAGAAATTCTCCAAAACATCTTGGTTGAGCCTGTATGTCAACAAATACGATATATTGTATTTGGATTTCATGTCCTCAAACAATAATTTGAGGGAATTATTGGTCATAATTATACCTAGAAATTATAAACAAATTAAATTGTGTATAGACATAATAGTATAATTTATTTACCCTTTTGGAAAGGCATCATGTTACTTTTTCCTTTTACGCGCATTTGTAGCATAGATTTAATCAAAAGCAATCGATAAGCTCGTGGACCTGATGCATGTATCGCAATTGCATTTGATATGTCTTCTTCCGACCATTTAACACGTTTAGCAGGGCGTTCCAGCTTCCTGATTTGGCATTTTGTAAAAATCTCGTTCATAGATTTAATTATTTGTCCCTGCTTGTAATTTTTTTTCCTTAGGCTGATGATTTCAGACTGTAATCTACCAAATAAATAATAATTAAAAAGAGAATACCTACATTATAATGCAAATGCGAAATCGCTTACTATTCGTATGAAGGAGAATCGGTTTGAGTACCGGAATCAATAACTTTCGGTGGTGTATATGATGAAATGTTTTTGGTAATTTCGGACTGCAATCTACCAAACCCAAAACAAATAAAAATAAAAAAAAATTTCATTTTAAATGTTTTCCTTACTGTTCGTGTGAGGGAGTGATAGAATCGCTTTGTGTCCTGAAATCGTCTAAAATTGATATTTCCATATTACTATCAGCTGCGGAATGTGGAAAGACTTGTGGAATGATCTTTCCCAATTCAACATCAGCTTGAATTTTGTTAGCACTGTAACATAAAATCAACACATTAAACAATTCATGTCATTGAAATTCGTGTAAATTTAAATGATACCTTTTTCGTTTTTTGTAGTCTTTCACTGCGAGGTGTTGATGATTTGTCCTGTTTTTTCAGCGGCAAAAGAAGCGAAGGTACCACATTTGTTCTAAGGCGTTTCGCTTTAACTGCTATTCCAATTTGCAGTAATAATGGTTTCACTTTAAAGTAATCATTTGGGGCAAAATGATTTGAACAAAAGCGAGCAGTATCTTTGTTAAATTTTTCACTTCGGCCACAGAAAAACAACCATTACTTGCAAAGTTTTTTTATCTTTTGGAAACGAATGAAAACATATTTCCTTATTAAAACTTTTCTTGAGATTGTTTACACTACACCCGTAAAGTGCACACCGCATATTTTTAAATAAAATTGTTTAAAATCACCGTAGAAAACCAGAACCACAATTAATTTAAAGTAAACACACTACGCTGTAGTCACAATTGCCCGCAATTTTTTGCGTTTTTGGCAGATGCGCAGAACAGAACCAAAATAATTGCGCGGAGTATATTACCTTATATTCATATACCTTGGGGCTGGCTGATCCGGAAGTAGATGGTTTGGGTTGAACTGTATTTATTTACGAAACAAAGGGCGACACCAACTACTTGTAACTTCATAAAATGTATTATACTTATTACTAGCTGTGCCCGCAACTTCGTACGCGGCGTGAGACTGTGTTTTTTTCCAATAAAAGAAATAATTAAATAGTTCATTTTCAATATACCTATGAGATAATTATATTTTTTATGATAATTTTTTTTTACAAAGCTTCTTGAAATACAATATTCGAGGTTCTGTTGCCTGGAGCATACACGTATGCATTTTTACTTTCGCTGACTCGGGAAGGAGACACGTATAATTGACCGTGCGAGAAACAGTCGTTGGTGAGGTCTACACCCGCGGTGCGAAACGTCACAGGCCTGAGTCATACCACCGATACCAGCAAATTCCACAGAATTAATTTCTTTGGTGTAATAAAATCCAATTCTGATTTAATTTACCCACGGAGTATATGTGTTTCTTTGTAAGGATGGGCTCTGATATTTTTCATCTGTTTTCTGTGATCTAACTCGTCTCATTTTTCTAGATCTTGTTGAGCTTCGAGAAAGATTTGACCGTTTTCTCAACGGCATATTTGTTTAAAATCAATAGTCTAGCTAAAACAAAGCGGTGAACATTGTCAATGTGAAACAATAAATCTATTTACCTAAAACACCAATTTAAGAAAATTAAAATCAACAGTGAACCTAACTACTAAGGTTCCACTACCTTATTGTAGGTATCACCGTAGGTAATATCAAAACAACCACTAAAACAAAAGCCTTAATGGAAATTTTTATCTACACCAACAATAAATCAAACAACATAATTCACCTATATCGTCTTTACTTCTTGAATTCTTCAATTCTTTACTGTAGGTATCACCGTAGGTACTATAACAACCATTAAAACAAAAATCTACTCAATTTCTATATACACCACCATACGTCCATCAGCGCAAATTATATTTTTCCATATTTGGAATTGGAAATTTATATTCTATCGTTATTTTATTTAACTTTCTGAAGTCAATAACTATTCGCCATTTCTTTTCTTTTGAAGTATCTAACTTTTTAGGAACTACCCATAAAGTTGAATTATAAGGCGATTTACTCGGTCTTATAATACCTTGGGACATCATATCCCTCATTTGTCGCTCTATCTCTTTTTCATGTAGCGATACATTTTTGAAAATATTGGCTTAGAAGAGTTAGTAATAATTTCATACCTAATGCTATTAGTAGGCAGTTAAATTTTGACCATCAAAATAAAATGTCTTCTTATTTTTATTAAGAAATTTATTGAGAATTTTTAACTTCATATTTAACGCTTTGTGTAATAAATCGTAAATGCAGTTTTTAGAGTTTTCCAAATAATGTACCTCATTATATTTAATTGGTAAAATTCTTTCCTCTTCGATAATTATTTCTGAATCATTTATTATCAGTGTATTATTTAGCAAATCTATTTTTGCACTTAACCCTTTGTATCGCAAGGGGTTCAAATTAAAAAAAAATAATTATTTTCAGCTTTCGTTGGTTATACATACAATAATCGAATAAATTAATTTTATTTATAAAAAACGATTTGTTGCATATCTGCAACATTGTGTTATAGAGGCTTTATTTTACTCTAAATGAAAGTTTCTAAAGCAATTATTAGTTTTGTTGTCGCATATTCCAACGCCACATTTTTCACATGATGTTTGTGTGTTACCTTTGCAATTTAGATACTTGCACCTTATACGCTTGTCAGCCCATACAGGCCAATGTCCAATTTGATCCTGTCGAACCTGTTTTGGGGGAACATATTGTGTGGGTAATTTGGCTTGTATTTCTTCCTCCAAGCTCTTGCGTTTTCTTGTCTCTGCATGTTTAGTGCCTGCTTTGCAAAGAACTTCTGCGATTTCAAGTCGAAAATCAGCCGAATTTGTTATCTTTTCATTTGATGCATTTTCTTTTTGCACCCGCTTATATAATAACCAAGCGTTAGCTATGGTCAAATCAAGCAGATGATAAAACATTCTGATTTGCCATCTTTTGCTTCGCAGCAAAATCTTGTACCTCCCCATAATGCTGTCAATTAAGTCAACGCCACCCATGTGCCTGTTGTATTCTCCAACGACAAACGGTCGGTCAATGGAGATATGTCTTTTGTTTGCTTTGTCATATCTTTGGACTTTTGACTTCGGATTTTCGCCGGCGAAAGTTGACGCTAAGTTGACAATTTTGTTATCTCGCCATGACGTAACGGAAATATCAATGCTATTAACGTTGGCTACAAATTCTACAGGTACAAATACGCGGTTGTTTTTTAAAAAAATTAAAAATTTAAAGAAAATGTTGTTCGACTACAAATAAAGAGATTTTCTTAGTTTTATTAAACAACTTGATCATGCAATCTATTTTACCGTAAGTATTTAACTTGGCCCCCGCGATACCAGAGAAGGTGGGTTCGACTGGGTTGTTTTGGTTGACGTAAAAAGGAATTATTTTCTTTGAAATGAAACTTGCTGGACTACCACTGTCAATTAATGAATTACATTTAGGAAGACCTTAAGTTGAGCTGCCGCTTTGTCATCCGGGCCTGCCTCAGCCTCTGCTTCTTCATATTCGTTGCTGCTGACCATATGTACCTTGGTCGGATTCTGTTGACAGTCCTTCAAGATGTGTGTGGTGCTTCCACAGCGAAAACAAGAACCTGGAGAACGCCGCCTTTGTGTGCAATCTGAAGAGTAGTGTCCAAACTTGGAGCAGTTAAAACACCGGGGTTTACCAGATGTTTTGTGTCGATTCCAGCCGATCTGATGAAGGTTTCTTCTCGTACTTTAGCAACAGTTCCTTCAATTGATGCAATGAGGTTGCTGTGTACAGCATGGAAGTGTATGCTGTGCGGTCGCGCAGTCCCTCGATGACAAAACCAATTATTTCGTCATCTCCGATTTTGCCTTGTGATGCGATTTCCTGCATCGAGATCATGTATGAAATTATGTGCTCACCTTCTTGCCTGCCGTGTGCCTGAAGTTGTCGGTAGACGTCCGTAATGGAGATGTTCCGCTCGAACTGTTTTAAGAGACCATTCTTGAGTTCGGTGTATGTCGCCGCGTTAGTGGTGCCCAAGTACACCGCTGCAGTTCCCTTGAGGAGACGTCGCATGGCCATGAATTTGAAATGTTCGCTTGTTGTGCTTGTCTTGAGCACATTTTCGAGGTCTTGCACCCATTTCTCGACAGCATACGCATCATCACCGGTGAATGTTGACACCAATACCTCGATTTCGCTGATGCTGAGTTTCTGCAGCTGATTGGTGACGCTTTGTTCTTCAAGCGCCTGACGTTCTCGGCGCAGGGTGAGAATTTTTCTCTTTTTCTCCAGCCGTGCGATGAGGATGTCGTCATCGTCGTCCTTGTCATATATTAGTTGTCCGTCTGCTGTCTGAAGTGCGTTTGCGCTGTTGTTCGATGGTAAAAGGGTGTCTGAAGTGATTAACAATGGCGGATGGTTGTCGGAAGACGGACGGTTTTCGGAAGCGGGGAGATTATTTAAGAGCGGAATATTTGGAGAGCGTTGAAGCTTGTTCGGTAATGGATCCATGTGTTCGGAAGTAGCTAGCAGATTTCGGAGCTGTATAGCTGTGGCACTTGATGGGAAATCCATTCCTAGAGCATCCAGTTTTCTTATGATTTCCTGGCGTGTTTGCACCATTGCTTCACTCGCGAAAATTAATATTTTATGTTGAAGAGCAATTATCGTTTTAAATTATTATTTACTTAGATTGTCGCGTGGTAACCCCACATCTGAGATGTTAATCGATTAAAATTTTATTTTCAATTTTACAAAAGTCGACTTTACATGAACGAGTTTCAGACGGAAGTGTCTGTCACTTTATTTTTCTTACATGTGGTTCACTTTCTTTGGTGTTTACTTGGTTGCCATTTAAAGTGGACGTATTCAGTACAAACTTGATTTATTTTAAATGTTGGCAATAGATGGCGGTATAAAATACCTTACAGGTTTATTAATTACTTTATTGATATTGTTATAGCTTTAACTACTCTGATTCCTTAAATAAATATCTCTCATAATGTTATTTTCAATGTAATAATTTCGGGCATCTGATGATATGCTCATTGTTTCATTTTATAATAAAAGCACTTTTAAGTGAATAGGTCAAAAATTTACATAAACATCAAAGATTAACTTTGAATTCTTATTTGGTGAGAAATTATAATATATAATTTCTGTATTATATTTTGTATTCATGTCACTTAATATCTTATCTAATTTAAAATGTAATTTTTCAATATTACTTGCCCTCACGTTCATTGCGTCATCTCTTAGGTTGAGATATGACCTTTTTATCCCAAATTCATGCCGGAGTTTTTGTACTAAATTGTCCCATGATGGATCGGTAAGAGTGTCCACAGTTCTCAAAGCCATCCCTTGAATTTTATTCGCCAGAATTATTTTAATGGCTGGTTGATTTTCCTCCACAGTTAATGATAACACTAACCCCACATCGCGTAAGTAATTTTGCAATCCGTAACTGTTTTCTCCGTTAAAAAACGGTACACTTCTTGCCTTTCTTAAGCAATCGGATAATGGTAGAGCCATGGTTTTTATTTTCTTTTCTTTTAACTTCACTAACTTTTATTTTACACTTCTGAAGACTTTAAACTTCTTCAAACACGTTTAAGTTCCTTATTGAATTCTTTTTTTCACTAAGGATCTCATCCTCGTCGCCAGTTATATTTTTGTTAAATAAAGTGTCAGAAGAAAAAGAAATAAAGAAAACAAATGATTTTATTCCGTATATTTTATACGAACTATCCCGTTCGGACTCTGTTCGATGAGAATCTTCATCAAGCATCATTTACTTTCAGAAGAGATGGGTGGTCCCATCACAAAACTGATTTGATTTGCATTAATTGTTTATGAAATTTAATACGCAAACGATACTGCATCTTCTGTTGCAGTTTCTTTTGTTTTTTCTTCAGATAAGAATGGTTTTTTATCTGTTGCTGTATTGCAGAGTGCAACATTGTCGTTTAATATGACTTGCTCATCCTCCGATGAGTCTAGTACTTTATTGCTACGATTGGCCATGCTACACTGTTTGTCACTTTCGTTGTTTGTTAATGAATGTACTCAAAAAACCGACTCGTCGCTTACCTATCGGTCTGCTTCGAGCCTCAGGGTCATCTCGCCCAATCAGCATGCCGTAGTTGCTGGGCCGAGGGCAATGGCATCGATGGGGCAACAATGCTGAACCATCACAACAAACTGCATTGTTGCCCAACCAACGTCAAATTGCAACGATGCTTTTTTGAGTGCATTAGCATTGGTTGGGAAACAATGCTGAGTTATCACAACAAACTCATTTGCTTATGATAGCGAGCATTGGCCCCAAGCCCAACCAGCGACATATTGCTGAGCGAGTTATATCACTTGGGTTTTATATATTTAATATAAACACTAAGTCCTTATTTTATTAAACTTTTTGTTTTATTTTCTTTTACTTTCTTTCTTAAGTCTAACAAAATATCATTCTCCTTTTTATTTAGTTTAATTTAACAATTTGAAATTTAGTACTTAATGGAACGACGACGAAAACAAGACTGAGTTTGCTAGTGGTCCACACTTTTCCACAAGTGCACATACGGTGGTGATAAGGCGAAAATGCTGCTACCTTCTCTGCATAACTTTGTGTCGTCCAATATGCACTGTTGCTTGGCCTTGGATGTGTTGTTGACAAGCCATTCATTGCATGATACAGATAAGCGGATGGTATTCTGCTACCTGCAGTTCGTATAGGCTTATCTGCTTGCATTTTAGCATGATTCAATGGTTTGTTTACAAGCCGATTTGGACATGAGCTTTCGTTGCTATGTTACGAGTTATTTCTTGCTTGTTGGTTCGCATTTGTTGACAAGCCAATCTGGTTCTGATGATAACGATGTAGATGATGCTTGTTGTCAGGTTTTGTTGCTATGTAACTAGCGCAACAGTAGCACAACGTGAGCCTGAGATGCAGGCGTCTGTTGCCACAAGTCACCGGTTACACTACAGTTACTTGCGGTTAACGGCACTTACTTTTGCAGCGATTGAATATCAGAAATATGTTTTTTTTTAATAAATCCTTATTTGTAAGGGTAAGTGCAGTGTATACTACTTACTGGCGCGAAATACGATACTCGAAGAAGAATTTGTCTAAAAAAAATATTTATTCACGACCGTTCGGTCTCGGATGTGATAATGATAATCGATTTATACATTTTAATTTCCAATAAAGAAACCTATTTGCCCCGGTGAATTCCAAGAACTTGAAAAGTGCAGTAGACGCTAAGTCATCAAGTTTTTGTCACCTTGGCAATCACAAATAATTATAAGAATACCTAATTAACAATATTAATGCTGAATCTGAATGTTGATTGATGTTTTGGGTTATAGGTGAATGTGCGGATGGCTCGTGTCATACTGGGCGGCGAGGTGGAATGTGCTGGAAGTGGGTCAATGTGTGGGTGTCGTAACTCGCGCGTAGAATTATAGTCGCGCGAAAAGGCAAGTGAAGATTAAAAAGCCAAAAGACTGAAATCGTTTCTTCTTCTTCTTGTTCTTGTGTGAGTGTGTTTGCGTGTGTTGCTGCTGCAGTTGAGTTAGCGTTGCCATATCGTAATATTGAACAGGCAGACTTCAACTTCTTTTGTTCTTGTTTTTGCTCATGGCAGACGAGGGTAAAAATTAATCAAAACCAGGATTTGACCCGGAATTGTAACGTGCACCCCCCAGCACAGTTAAGTTAAACACTTTCACAATAAAAAGTAGTAATTTTCTATCGCGCACTTTAAAAAGCTCAATAGGGGATATAATTATATTAATGACCGTTACTTTTTGGCTCGAAAAATTCCGGAACAAAATTCACGTACTATTATTTATTTTTCAACATAATTAACTGACTAGCCGACTGCGCCACTTATGATCACCACTGGTGGTTGGGTGTAAGGTAAACGTGGGAACGTAACTCGACATCAAATCGTCCACAAAAAAAAGTCTTCCTTGATGATCTCGGACGCGATTAGGTATTTCTCCCTTTCACCGATGGCGACTTGTTGAAGGGACTTTATAGATAAATAGTGTCCTGCTGCCATCCCGTATACGTTACCCTTGTAATTCTATACTCCTTTATAGGTTCTTTTGTCGAACTGATACTTTGGTAGTCTTGATGATCACCATATGAAGCTTGCCGGTACATCTTTTCGATGTCGGCGGTGAAAACGATTTCATGCCTTCTCATTTGTGCATTAACTGGTTAAGGCTTACTCCTGTTGAAGTTTTAGCGGGGAAATTAAATATCACGCGAATTTTATGGTAGTATCTACTCTCCGGTTGGTGAATTGCGTGATAAGAAACGTAATATGTTTCGTGCACTGGTTTGTTATTCGAAGTCGCTTCAATCATGTGTCCTTATTCCAAAAATTCGTAGTAGTCGGTTTTTAAGCGAGTGTCTGCTGAATCTGGCTTTTAGCTAACGTGGTACTGCTAGCTAGTCACCTAGCTACAGGGTTTGCGCAGCTTTCTCGTCGAATAGTATTTTGACGACATATCTAAATTGAAACTTCTTCACTGCATTTTTTTGTAAAAGACTTTATTCTTGATATTCGCATTGCCCCCTTACCTCGGGTGGGGGGAAGTCAATGCTCATCATTCAGTTATTAATATAGAAGTGACTTACAAAATTATTTGCACTGATGTATAGAGATATTGTTAACGTTTGCAAAACGTTCTGTCTCAGAAGGAGCACAAAGATAAAATATAATGACATTTGATACTGGCCAACTATGCTGATAAGCAAGAATTGACAATGCCTCAGAAGGAAGCTGTATTTGGTGATCCGATGATCTTCTCGTTGTAGATGACGGTGTACCTACACATCATTCCCCTGGCTATGCATATTCCAATAATCCTCTGTCTACTGAGGAAATAAATGTTGGCAGAGTTCCAGCACTTCCATCGAAGTTCCTTTTCGAGTCTGCTCCTTAGTGTTACCGGTTGATTTTGACGGCTTAGAATCTCCGTTAGCATGGCTAAGCATGGCTCCGTTATATTTAGCGCCATTCCTCTGTTGATATCGAGAATTTTATTTCGTAATATTTTTCTCTCCAGATTTTTTTGTCTGTTTTGTTTTTATTGAAATGTAGTGTTCGCTTCTTCGTAATCTACCAAATTGTAGTTTAGATTTATAAGTCGGATACTTAAATATTTATATGTCGTTTTTTTATAATTTTATATGTTATTCTTTTCAGACCGACCTCTTTTGCTTCTTCTTCTTATAATAATGGCCGACACTAGCCTGAAGTTGGTTGTCGTATCAATATATACCGTCTGCCATTGAACACGTCCACAACTGAGTCATGGACGAGTTCAGTAATTATTTGCTTATTTTACTACAGATTACTGTGTTTCACTTTCACACTTTCACACTTTAATAAGGTTCGTTTCACCGGATTCTAATTCTACTGAACAGATGATGGTTCAATGAGTTATGTGTTTTTGAAATTAGTAGTAGCTCTTTTTCTTCATCTTCTAGGTCTCCTTTAACATCCCTATCTCCTTGGTAATGGTTAGCTCATCCTTTGATGCCCTGAAGTGCTTTTTTCGGTCGCTCCAGCAGTGGTTCCAATCGTCCGGTGGGTTGATTTCCAATAGGTTCTTCGCTGCTCCCTGTATTTTTAAATTATAGATGACCTCGAACACTTGCCTTTTGTCGGCTTCCAGGGGGTAATCTGCTAGGATTTTATTTACCGAGTTTAAGAATGATGGCAAGGTTTTTGCGTCTCCTTGAAATGTGTTTAGGTAACGAATTTCCTGCTCGATTTTTGCTCTTATGCTAGTTGGCTGACTCACTTCACGCGGGTTTTATCCAACTGCGGCGTCCTTCTCCAATGTTACGTATATTATCTGGTGGTGGACATCTACTGTCCGGCAGATGTCACTGTGTGGTTTACACAATGTATGCAGAAATGGCATGGGAAACCGTTGTGGGATTTACTTTTTGTAATAGGAGGTGTGGAGAAGGAAAATGCCGTTGACCGACAAAATGTCGACTAAGCAAAAAGGCGTATGCCGTTAAATGCAACGGGAAGTGACGTGTCCGACGTAACTGTCCTCATAAGAAAGAGGAGGAACTTTATGTTCCACACGAGCTATTTCATAGTTTACATCGGTTTTGATACTGTTTGCCAAGCGTTTAGCTTTAGAAGAAAGTTCCAACCTTCTTTGTTTGAACTTTTCATATTCCACACACCCGGGCATAGCTGGCTTGGTGACTATCACTATCACAATTAGCACATTTGGGTTGAATTTTTTTGTCACCACAGCTTTTGTTTGCCGCAATACATACAGAAGAGTCATGACTCATTCCACATACAACGCATCTAAAACCGTTGGCACAAAAATCACTGGAGTGTCCGAACGTCTGACAACGAAAATAACGTAGATATCTAATACATTTTTGGAGAATTTACGCTCCCAAAAAAACCCTTTGGTTGAGAAGATATTTAATGCTAGTAAGCTCCCTGACAGACTCACCAGCTTTAAGTTGAACTCAAACCAAGTTCAATGGTATATTCATTTCCCTAGATTTTGGAGTGGAAAAAAGACCAATTTTCCCCACCTTAATACCGGGAATTTTGTCCCTGATAGAACGAAGGACTTCATCCGGAGGAGTAGAGGCATCAACCCCCCCTTAAAATCAAAGAAGGTTTTCTTTTCCCCTTTGGGGCAAACGAATAGGTCTGAACTGATGGAAGCGGTCAAAGCACCGGCACAAAAGAGAAAGAGAGTGACACTAGCTCGAGCACGAGTGTGAATTACATGTTAGGTGTGGTTTACATTTGTGTTGCAATTATGGTTTGGTGTGAACAACATCAATGTATTAATTGGATTTTCTGTCATTGTATTCAATTGACTTAAGTTAATTGAATTTGAAATCGAGTGTTTGTGCACAAGTTTTGCTCTGATATGACACATTATAAACCCAAAACGTTGATAAAATATTCTACCAGAGTAACTTTTATGCTAAGTTCCCTCTACGATTGTAATGCAACCCTTTTCCTTCGGAAAAATCGTTTTCAAATAGAAGTCTCTTTTCGCTAGACTTTTTTCCGGCTCGTTCATTTGTATCTGTATCCACACAGGACAGAGTCTTCTTTCCCGAACGTTTAAAACATTTTTGAGTGTTAATGAAAAGGTGGATTGTGCCATACAACTTCATAGTCGTTACCAACACCAAGTTGGTATCCACCTGCTGCCAAAAATCTTAGAACAACAACGAGCTGACATATTGGAGTTATTGAACACGAAAACACACCCCTGTCAAACTGACGTTTCAGCTCCTCTGATACATATTTAAATGCGGGCTTATTGAGTCGAAAGTTACGTTGAGACCTGTTAGTTCATTTATCTTTTCAAAACAAAAAAAAAACTAATTGAATTTACTTTCATCTAAGTCAAAGGGATCACAAGCGTCTCGAAGTATTTTTCTCTGAATTTTCAGATTTCGCTTTGGATCCATTTTTTTTATAATTTATTATTTCCATTTAAAATTAAAAGAATTTATTTGCTTCAATTTTTATTCTTTCCTCTTTTCGGAATGCCGGAAACCACGAAAAACATGGCGGTCTTCGACTTCCTCCTTCTTTCGTAAAATTTTTGAATCATAGCCAGATTAATAACATTGTAATAATCCCAGAGCGATCTATTACAAATTTATTTCTATTTAATTAAAAGAAAAAATCTTTTAATTATTTGAAAGTTCACCCACAATTCATTTTAATAGTTTTCACACGCTGACCGATGTTTGACACAAAACGGCTGATTTCGAAAATGAGAATGAGAGCGGCTAATGAGGCAATGCCTCCGTAGATTCCATTTGGATTTAAGTAATAAGTTCATAAAGTAATATATAAGTTATGATTCTTTGCATTGAAAGAAATTAAAATAAAAAACATTTCTTCGGAGCTAATGCTCTTTATTGCAACACGACTTGGACAAAACTCAAACTTAATCTAACAAATACACTTATTTGTAACGTAGAATAATCCTTGCTGCATTGAATTTACCATGCATCATTGTTCATAATATCCCCTTCCCCTCCTAATTTTCAATCGTACAAGTTAAAGAGGTCCTTCCGGGGACAACTAAAAAAACGCGAATGCAGGCCCGAAGGCCCGCCCACTATTCGACTTACAAATGAAATACCGGTTTATTAACGTTATAACAATTATATCCTTAATTCCGTACCGCTCGCTACCAAGTCACACTTAAGACTAACTTATAAAATAAATGTTTTCCGTTAGGAAACCGCTGGCTGGTCCCACGACGCGAATTGCTTATTCCTCAAATATGCTTTCGCACACACATCCGGTGGCAACGGCACTATGCGCAATATGATCCTAATGCACCGGGACTGTGGGAACAGGTAGAGACATGAAACTGATGACACAGCTAATCATATTCGATTAGCTGTTATGCTTTTTTGCTCTTGACCTTGGAAGATGGTGTTAAATCCTCCCCCTTTAAAAATCTACGTCCCGTAGATCAAGCGAGTAATATTTTTCTCGTATCAAGTTATAAAAAGAAAACAAACAGCATTCACTTTAGCAAAGAGCAACTTTTATTAAACGAGTGGTATATGGAATTTACTTCGGGAGACTGACCACATTTCGTGAAGTTCACCTCTATTTATTAATTATTTTGTGTGCTTTTTAATCGCAGACATAGCGTCAGCGATTTTACATGTATTTCAAATTTCTTAAGAATTCTAGATAGGTACTGAATTTACAATTCTTGGAAATAACGAAATTCGGTAACAATTTGGTGTCAACGAACGGATGAAGGTGTCATATTGATCACCTACTGAAATAATTGCCGATGTGTGCATATCCGTAACTTGGTCACCTCGTGCTGGCATAGGTGCAGATGTATGTATATATATAACTAGCGTGACGTCAAAGCCAGAAGAATAGGTTCCCCGCGGGTGAGATTGCGGTCCGTCCGTGTGGCATATCCTGTGAGGTATATGCACTGAAGGGATATCTAGCTTAATATTGATTCTACGCCAGATAGTCCAAAAAACTAGTGCGCCTGCACCAAAAGAGATCCATAGCGTCTGGGTAATGTCCTTAAGTCTCTTAATATTGGCTAAGCTGAGACTGTGGATGTATCCTACATCAACCTTGTCCTTCTTCGTTATTGCCCCGGTCAATACCTGTGGGAGAACTTGTAGGTTCGTAGCCACTAGGCTAGAGAATATCTAGGGATGAAACGATACCTTCAAGGTATCGAGTACTTGTACTCGATACTAGTATCGCAAAAAAGTATCGAAACCTACTCGGTATCGGATGAAAAGTATCGATACCTACTTGGATCGAATTAAACTTCCAGATGAAAACAATCACTAATTTTTCATATTTTTATTTTTCGCAAGAATAAAATACATTTTGTGGAATATTTCCTAAAAACATAAATTTTTCGAGAACTTTATACAAAGGTGCGGCTTCCTTCATAAGTCTCAAAAATCCCTCTCCTTCAACAACGTTGAAGGGACGCATATCTTTGCATATGAAAAATAGTATTCCCAATGTTAATTTTTCACACTTTGATCCTCCATCTAAATAATAAACAAAAAAGTTATATAGCTATTCACGCCCTTGTTCAAATTTTGTATCTCTTAAACTCTTACTTACAATTTTTGATCGTTCTTAATCGTAGTATCTTACAGCAATGTAAGTCGCTTTGTTAGAAGTAACATCCGTCGACTCGTCTATCATAATACTGAATTTGTTAAGTTTAAGTTTTTCAATTAATGCATCCTTATGTGATTTTCCGATCAACCATGTGTTGTACCTTGGACCGATGTGTTCTGTACCTGAGACATAAGAGAAAGTGACCACTTTTCCGATATTTTTTATTTTTTTTTCTTAACAAAAGAAAAAATAACACACAAATTACTCTATTCAAAATAATACACAAAAAACTATAATTCACTGAAATAAAAAAACTTGAACAATACTCTAAAACTAACTTAAAAGAATTGTTTCTTTTTTTTATTTGCCAAATTGAGAATTATTGTCCGCCTCGAGGTCCTCATCTGGCTCGATAGTAAGCAATTATTTGCCTTGCCTTCGTCTTTGCAACTCTAACTGGTTGATTCTTAGTTTTTGGTGACATGTTTTCATTTTATGTAGAGGACGAATAACTTGTTAGCACTTTCTTTTTAATTTGTCCACCTGTTTGGAAAAGCGCAGTAGGCGCTAACGTGACCAAAACGTTGACATTTAAAGCATTGTATAATCTGATTACGTTTGATATATTCCCATCTTATTCTATGGCGAAGGATATTCTTAATATTCTTTTTTTAGCTTGTTAAGGCTTTCACTGTCGTCCACTACGCAAGGTTAGATGGTCCATTTCATTTTCCTTAGACCATTTCGTAGAAAATGGTTTTATTAATACCCTCAATGAAGGGTCCACCCTAAATATATCGTCCTCGATCAGTTTCGTGGTGAAACCATCTGAAAGGACTTTTAGGAGTATCGAGAATTTCTTAAGTTGTTTTGGAATAAACGAGAAAGCATCAACCTTCATGTTGCTAAGGCTTTTCATTTGGAACGAATGTAAATCTATATCCTTCACAAAAATTGTAAGTCTACCTAAACCTCTATTTTCGAATTTCACATTGTCTAACTCTAGGCTCTCAGTGTAATTATTTTTGAGAAACTCAAGCAAATGCCTTGAGCTTACCCCTTTTGCAAAAATAACAATCGTTGTCCTTTCCTCTTATATTATTCGGCTTAGGATTGGAAGTTTGCTGAGGCGTCTCCTCCGCAGTCAAATTCTCAAGTAAGGCGAATCGATTGGTAGATGGTCGATGTTCTTCGCTTATGGCCGCTTCCTTTGAAGAAGATTGGTTGTTTCCTGAAACCCTCCTTTTCCGATGGTTAATTATTTGCTCGTACGAAGTAGTATTGTTACCGCTTTAGCAGCGTATTTCCTACTGATCGAAATAAAAAAAAAAGAAACTCCTTTTAATAGCAAAATTGATTTAAAAAAAATTAAGGACTTTCGATTTATATCGTAGAGCTGAGCCATTTGATCGGATAAATCGACCCCCCCATAAATTTATTATAAAATATTATTGAGTCTGGACAATTTGACTCCACCTTTTCGCCGGTTTTTTGCTTGCGTCGAATTGTTCCCGAATCTAAGCCGTGGCAATTACTCATCATGATCACCAATTTTGTATCCTGCCAAAAAGAACAGGATGTTCCAAACTGGTTCGTGCAAATGAAACTATACCCTTTCATCAACTTAGTTGGGCGGGATGGGACTTGCTTCCTGTTTGATATAATAGTGCCAACAGCAGGAAATGGTACGGTGTTGAAAAGATGAACTGATGAAAAGAAACGATCAAAGCAAATACAAACATTCGATCGTTTCAAAGTTTTGGTCAATTTTAAAACGACGCGTTCTCCCAATGTTCATTTAGCATCTGAGACTCTTTTCCACAATAAATATTAAAATCATATATGTATCCTGACGCCGATTCCGACCTTTCCCAGATCTTAATTATAGGTTTCAACTGAAGATATTGTTTCAGAGAGGATCTACCCTTGAATTTAACCATAGATTCATCTATGGCCTGGAATGAGCTATCTTCTCGGCATCCGTTGAATGTTTTTTTTGAGGCAATTGACGAATTCTTCCATGTAATAAATCTTCGAGCATTTTGTTAATTTATCTGGATAATTGCAGTACAGCTTCGAGTGCAAAAGAAGAAATCTATCACGGGATATGCTATTTTTAACAAGTGCGTTACCAACAGATTTGTTTTTTGACCAATACATTGGCATTTTCGGCAGTCGATTATAAGAGGTAATAAGCATTTCGTGTTGATCCGTTTCCATGTTATCACGCACTGTTTTCTCGAACTTACCTTTTTGGGAAGGTTTGAGGATGCGGCAATTCACTCGATCCTCTGTTCACATTGCATAGAACGGACGGAATAATTTCTTGTGGAACTTGCATTCTTGGAAGAGTGGTGTTGTCTACTGACCAAGTATTTTCTGTTACTGCTGTTGGCGTAATTTGTGTAATGTCTTCGGTGGTTTCTTCACCCATAATCTCGTCATTGTTTGATTCATCTGAGTCTTCAGTCACGTTGTCACTTTCTTCGTAATCCATATCTGCACCTTCAACAAAAGCCTGATCTTTTTCTGAGTTGGAATAATCTAACTGAGATTCTTCTTGTTCGTACTCCGAGCCACTATCTTCGAAAGGCTCTGACTCTTCTGAGGTTGCGTATATAACATCCTCGATTTTATATGGCCTCAAACCACGCTTGGAGCTCATTTTTACCTGCAAGACCAAAATAATCGTACAGGAAAAATACAGTATACTGTTTACTGCAGGGACATATAAACCCAACCTACTACTCTGCATGTTAAAATCCCACAAAGAGAGCAATAAATATTAGTGTTTTTCACATATTTCTACTTCAGGAAAATAATTTAATGTTCCAATTGAAGAAAAATTGTAAAAAAACACCACTGAAAGCAAGCGATTTGCTTTGTAAATTTACCCAGTAGAATTTTTCAAACATTTTTGGGATATATTTTCCCAATCGGGTCGAAAGGGTAAGGTATTCACTCACGAACTCACTTAATATTATTATGAACTATTTACGTTTCTACGGAACTTGTTCGTACACTGGATAACATCTTCTTAGCGCTATACTACCGACTGCGCCAAATATGTAGGAATAATTCCTACGAGTAACAAAGATGATACTTATAAAAAATCGTATTTTATTGATTATAAACTTGGACTTTTTAAAAGACGTCTGCTTATCAATGTTGCTGCTTTTTATTGTTACGTCTTCCCTTAGTGTGGAATTTGGATTGATGACATTTGTTGTTCTTTTGTTGCGTTGGAGGCTTTCTGATTGAAAATCCGAATGATTTTCTAAGTTATTGATTTGTCTTGCGTAAATTCCGGATGAAGTGTCCATTGGTTCTACTCTATTATTGTTTCTGAAATTACCTGAGTTATTATTGTGATTGTTCCTACAGTTGTAATTTTGTTGTGTACTCTGATTTGATCTACTAAAACTTGGATTTTGAGAGTAGTTTTGTTGAGGATTATGATTGTACCAATTCAAATTATTATTTTGATTGTTACTTTGATTATAATACCCTTGAGAATTATTATTTGGTCTATCATTGTTGTCCTGCCTATAATTATTCTGATAGGTTATAACGTTGGGTTCTTTGATTTGACGTAGTGGAATTATTGTTATTATTATTATATTGATAATTTGGGTTCAAGTTGTTATTTTGTCTGTAATTTCGTTGCCAACGAGAGTTCTGTTTTTCCATATTAATATTACCTTGATCCTGTCCAACGAATTTATTTACTATATTCCTAATTTCCGATATTTCACGTATATCCATAATGACATATGCTAGTGATCCTGATACTAATTCTCTCACTTTTTGGACAAGCATACCATTAAAGATGCCCAAAAATTTCGTACATCATTACAAAAGGCAGCGAATTCTGTTGTTTCTTCTACAATGGTTTTAAGCTTACTATCTAATTCACTTATACTACATACTGTTAATCTCCCGATGTCCTTTGCTATTGTCATTTCATCCTTGGATGTGTCAGAAGTGTTGTTTTAGTCTGTCTAGGCATTCCGTCCAGTTTTCCGGTGGGTTAACGCTTAGTAGGTTTTTTGCTGGTCCTTGTATTTTGGTGTCGTAGATGACTTCGTACGCCTGGGTTCTTTCTTCTTCTCTGTAGTTTGTTATGGTTTTAGTTACGTGGTTAGCGAAGGAGGGTAGTGTCCCTGGATCACCTTGAAAAGTTGGTACATATCGTAGTTCTTTCTCAAGTTTAGTTCTTAAATTTGCAGGGTGGTTTGCCTGCATCAATAGTTGCGTGAGTGCTACCAGGCACTGCTCGACGTTGTTGCCTTGCGCCATTCTTCGTTGATCGAATAGCTCGTTGCGCCTTCTAATAATTTTGGTGGATTTTGTTTTTCTTTTTTGTTCACTGATTTTTCCTCTATCGGAATTAGTTTAATTCCAACTTCACTTAGTCGAAATTTGTTCACTTATTTTTCCTTAATCGGAATTTATTAATTCGCACTTCCTTTAGTCGGGATTTAAATCGTTTATTTTTCCTTAATCGGATTTTTTTTTTGAATTCTCACTCACTCGGGATTTTGTTCGTTCAAGTTGAATAGTTAAAACTAACCGCGAAACTAAACTTTCTTTATCGAAATTATCACGTACTTGAGTATGCCGACTGCGCCAGTAACATCCACTTACTCGTGGTTTGCATAAAAAAAACCAAACAGGTTTTTCTTTTATATTTTTTTATTTGAAGTTGATTTACAAAGCTTATATCGTCGTCGTTCTATGAAAACTCCCTAAATCCATTTTATTGGTTCTGAGATATTTGCATTTGAAGTTGATAATCAATATTAAAAATCCGAAAATGTTCGTAAGTGTTCGGTCTTGGGTTTAGCATATAAAAGGCACTTTGGCTAACCAATAACAAATAAAATATTTTGGAACTGGTTAGCCCGGAAAGGATAAAATAGGAAAAATTGACTTAGGGAGTTTTCTCTGAAAGAAAACTCGTACTATTGTTTACATTTTAAAATTATTATAAGGTAGATAATGTATTAAGGTAAGTCATTACAATGACAAAAAAATAACAACATAGTAATATTAGATATTGTTAACAACAATTATTAAATATTTTTCCATAAAAAATATCCCACCAATTCCGTCTCGAAAAAGTTTAAGGAAATAGTATAAGAAATTCAAAAGTAATTAAAGATCTCAAGATTAAAAATAAAATTAAAATAAGTAGATAAACGTTCTAGAAAAAGTCTTCCCCTTTATCGTTGCTGCTCTCAACTGCAGCATCAGGAATCCGATTTACTAATGGAAGTGTTGATACTGGAAGGGATTTGTACCATCCATGAAATTCTTCTGGAATAACTCCGCTCATCTCATAGGAATTGACATTTACATTCTTATTATGACAACTATCTGTTATCTACATAATAACAAAACTTTATAGTAGGTACTTTTCATCTAACTATTCTTTTTCTATTCGCAGTGGTCGCAGTGGCTTAGTGGTTAGTGTGTTGGACTACTAAGCGAGGGGTTCAGGTTCGGATCCCGCAAAAACCCAATTTCCAACTCAGGGTTTTTTCACTGCGCCACCTCTCGCGAACGTGTGACAAGCATCCGAGAGTATAACTGTCATGAAAGAGCTTCTCAATTAGCCGTTTGGAATCGGCATAAAATTGTAGATCCCTTCCATTCGTTCCAAAAAAGAAAACTCACACAAAACGAATGGTTGCGTGAAGCAAGGCCTATGGTCTCTACGGACCTGTTGCGGCAAAAATTATTATATTATTATTCTTTTTCTATTCATACCCGTATTTCTGCTTTGCCTGTATTTTGTAAAGCTAAGTTTACCATTCTTTTTCCCCTGCTTTTCATTGTTAAAATTCACTGCACTAAAAACTTAACAACGAAATTAAATAAAACCATACAGCTTTCCTTTGATACCCATTCACAACATAGATTCAACCGACAATTCTGTTTATTATGACGTTTCACAATCGATTATAGTAGGCTTAGTGAGTTTCAACCTACAAAAAACTGCAAAACGTTTGCAAGTCAAAACCCCCTAAGTCCATTTAGGGAGTTTTCACTGACAAGAAATTCAAAGTGTTTTGTTTTAGGGAGTTTTCATTTTGTATAATTTATTAATAGAGATACTTAGGACTTAGGGAGTTTTCACAGAACACAGATATCGTTATTTGATTATAGATGGTGTATTTATCTCAGTTTTGAGAAAAATGGACTTAGGGAGTTTTCATAGAACGACGACGATATTAACAAGTATACTATTGATTCTAACACGGAAGGCCGCTGTCCATAGCAAGGCTGCACCTCTCAGGTTAGTTGTCGGATTGGAACTGATTCACAAATGATTTCAATATCTTAATGAAACTTAATGAAAAATGCTTACATTGCATCTTGATGAACTATTCCACGATTTCAATGGTTAAATTCCTAGGTTTCAAATATCCGCGCGACTGAAATGACCCGTGCCAAGCCAGACTAAAAAAAACTCAAATTCAATTTTAGAACAACAGAAACTTTATTTACCACTTATGTCGAGATACTACACTCAATTTGTGTAGTTCGCCTCTATTTATTAGCTACCTTATTCGCCTTTCTTAATCGGCATAAAATAAATAAATAGCCGTAAAAATACATTTCCACACTTTTTTTTTTTTTTTTTTTTTTTGTGATAAAAACAATTGCTTGTCATAGAATAAATTCTTCGAGAGGTTAAAAATATTTGTTTCCTTGGTTTGAGTTGAGAACTTTAAAAACATACATTTAACGACTTAATTTTTGTTCGTAGTTCTACATAAATGTGAATATAATTGAAATATGCCGATTTAATTACATACTTTTAAAATGACATTTATTTAATAGTACCTTTCTTCGTTTCAATCTATTTAGCAAATCATTCGTAAACTACAACCTAATGGAGAATTAAATAGAAAAAAAATAAAATATAGTTCTTAATTCAGCCAATTCGTTAAAGTAAACAAACAAAAAAAAAAAAAAAGAGAAAAAAATGCTACGTATTGTAAATTTAAATTTATTTATAAATAAATAAGATAAAAAAGGAAATTCAACACAAATGCAACTCGGACGGTTATAAATTTAGTTTATGCTTTTTCGCGAATCTATTATACATTAATTAAAAAAAACAAAACATTGTAATTTTGTATGAAAAAAAAAAGCAACAAAAGGAATCGTAAATTATATCATTTGCTGTAGTTCTATATTTTTTTATAAATACCCAATATATTTTTAACTTGAAGTAGGTATGATTATTTTCTATTAATAAAAAAAAAAAACAAGAAATAAAAAAGCGTTTACAGAAATGTGAGAACAAAAAAAAATTTTATACTTTTGGTCTTTTCGAATTCTTCTTAAATTTAAACAAGTAAGTATAAAAATTAATTTAAAATATACTTTAAAAAGGACAATTTTTTCACGTGTGTTTAATTTAAAAGAAAGAAACAATCGATGCGAACCGGTTGAAATTAAAGAACGTTTAACTGCACTCTTCAACGACAAACAAGTAACGGAAAGTAACAAATAAAATAATAAAAACAATGAGACAAAACGGATGGACAGGATAGAGAAACTTGAAAAGATTGTATACCTTTCTATAAATGTAGGTATACTCAATATGTACTAACGAATTTGTTTTGTTTATTGAAAACAATTATAAAAAGGAACACGCTTTTGTGCGTAACAGAAAGTATTGTGTTTAGAATTAATTTTTTTTCTCTAAATATAACAATGTTTCGGTATGTTGTTAAAACATAGTGGGAGAATGAAATAATATAAAAAAAAAACAAGGGAGAAATACATATACATGTTCACAGAAAATTGATGTTAGGCTCCAACAAATGCCTCCTTTATTTATTCATAGCTAAATAAAAGCAACAAAAAATAAACTTTTCTTACAGAAAAGAATAAGGCTAAAAATATTTGAAAAAAAAAAAAAAAAAAAAAATACAAACGATTGTATCATTAATTGTACATGAACGGCATAGATAATGTTTTAAACAAATATTTTACATGAACTAAAAACTATAAAAGAAACTGAAATATTCTTCAATATTGTGCTTCGTTTTATTGTTTAATTTTTTCTTCGTAAATAATATGCAAAACAATGAAAAAGTGAGTTCTAAGCAAGCAACTAGTATAAACTGCAAACCCATAATTGCTATAACGAGAAATATGTATGTATTTAAATTAACCATGTAACACAATAAATATATATATTAATATATATATATATAGAACAATAAACAGTTTTATATACTTGCAAATGAGAAACTCTCGAATTGTGGAAATCACAAGAAAAACAAAATATTATGCTGCAATTACTAAATTATTGTTTTTCTCTTTTTTTAATATTCACACGCAAAACTATATACCAATATGTTTATATGAGTGAAACAAAATCCAATAAAACACATTTGAATTTTTTTTTTTACGATAAAGAAAACATATTTATTACAAAAAAAAAAAAAAACATTACTAGGCAACATGCATACCTAAATTTGTCGGAAAAAAAAACAACACTTAGAAAATAATTATTAAATAATATTATTATACTACTTTGACTTACATTTTTGTTTGTTACTACATATTATAATTTCATATTTTTTAAGACAAACAATCTATTATTCAGCTCTCCTTCTCCCTTCTAAACAAAAGAAAACAAAAACCTTATAATATATACGAACACATAATAATAGACGCAAATATATAAACTAAACAAAATGAATAAAAATTAGACCTACTCGTCTTCATATAGAAAAAATGGTATAGTTATTAAATTTAATAAAAACATGCAGTAAACAAATAAAAACATTTTTACTTTAAATTAAAATATTATGTAAACCTAAAAATGATAAAATATTCTAGAAGAAAATTATTGTCGAACATAAAAGAGTAATAAAAAAAAAACTGGAAAAAAATGAATGAACAAATGAAACAAAATAATATAATATATGTATAATTAATATTATTATTGAAATTATAAAAGAAAACTGAGAAAAAAAAATGCAAAAAGAGAAAAAAAAAAAAAGAAATATAATTTACACTTCTATCCAGAACAAAAACGAAACTTTATTTGTGTTTTCTTGTAGGACGGTTTGATTTCTATAGTAAATTGCTGCGCTATACTTTTGTTATATATAGCTACGGTGAAGATGAAATGCCGACGTTGTGGAGGCGATTTATTTAAAAGGTGAGGTAAGTTCGGCTGGTCCAGGGTTGATCCAAAAGAAACATCAATTTCTAGAGCTATGTACTATGTACCAACTGGCTTTGTTGGTTGCAGCAACTTATTTCTATGAATGAACTTAGAATGATTACGACTTGTCACCCCTTTAGAATAATATTCCTTCATCAATCTTTACTGTTGTGTATTTAATAAAATGGCGGCACACGTTGCTTACTTCAGGAATATTTTTAATGCATTGAAGAGAAGAAAAATATTTTGGGAATGACTCGTCTTAGGTTATTTGTTAAATATCGAGCAGTTATTCGGAACCATAAACTAAGTATTCTCCCCAATCATTGAATCCGGCGGATTGACTGCGGCGGTTAATGGAAGCAAATTTTCGCATGTTAACTATTAAATTATCTATAGGTATTTCCCAAGTAAAACAACAATCCGGGAATCACGCACCTGTTTTCCAACTCTTCCCCCTAAGCCCCAACTGTGGAGTCCAAAACTCAGGCAAAAGGAGAGGATTCCATTTTCCATAAAAACAGAATAAAAGAATTACCGTAACCACGCAATATTTTAAGTTTTCTTTCCAACCCGCTGCAATACTCCAAGCACCAGCGATGCGGCGAAAATCATAGGCAACGCCCCCCCGACACTTCCACCCGCACCAGGCACCAAGCCTCAGCCTCACACACCCAGACCGAGTTCTTATGTCGATGAAGTGCATAATTTGCGCAGTCATCTAACGATCGCCGAGCGCGACACATATTGTAACCGGCGGTTCTAAGTGGGTTGCGCAGTGCGGTAAATTTCGGTGGCGGCGGCGCGGTTCTCGAAGAAGCAGTTCTTTTTTGGTGTTCCCCAGTGCAAACAGGTGCTTGTGTTTTTTGCCAAGGTCATAGCCGAAGCAAATGTTCCGAATCAGCTACGACTGAATCTGAAAGGCATATTATGTGCAGTTAAATCTAAGCCAAAAAGTGACTAAAGTATAGAAAAGTGGAAAAAAATGAGATAAATATTTGCCTACAAAATCTACTTCTCCCTAAATTTGCTAATGACTTACTCTACCTAACTAAACTAAAATTTAAATATTTGCTACCTAGTTGTTACTAAATTTTGTAAATAGTTAATAATTAAACCTACCTACACAGCGACGAAATTGGATATTGCAGCGTTGGAAATTGTGCACAATCTCAGTACGGATAAGGGTGAGTTTTTTTTTTGTAATTATGAGTTTAAGTACATGCTATTTGACATATATTTATAAAAAGTGCCAAACAGTACTATTTTTTGTTGTTGTTATTATCCTTGTGAATAACTTTTTTTGTTTTTGTTGAGCCACTTGTGGCTTGCGAATCAAGAACCACTCCCAGCGGACGTTCCTAGCCGCGCGTAGATATGCAAGCATGCCAAATGCGGATTCATACGAGTATTTTCCCGAATGGTACAGACGACGCAACAGGCTAGTGGCAAAATTCGTTACACCCAAAATAAATTTTTTGATTTAAATAATTTCAAGAATCTTACTTTTGCTGATTCAATGCTACACAATATGGGAACTTTCTACTGAAACTTGATTACGATTACTAACCTGGCGATGGATCATACTTATATCCTCTTCATGGCAAAACATGAGTAGATATTGCAATGCGTCCAATGGGCGATATGTTTCATAGAGTTCGTCCTGCACCAGTTCGCGACGCAGGTTCTCAAAGTTGGTTTCGATAAACTCGAAGGAATCACTGGAACTGTGCTGACTACTTAAAAATCTACAACTGAAAGACGAAGCACGAAAGATTATCTATATATATAAAAGGCAATGAAGTCCGTGTGTGCGCGCATAACTCGATAAAGGATTGTTGGATTTCAACGATTTTGGGCTTGACGGTTTCGTTTTGGACCAAGGAAGGTTATAGGCTACTTTTTGTCGCGAAAACAAAACTTTGAGGGGATGAAAAAGGTTATGAAAGTTTGTATGGGGAAATGCACTTTGAAACAAAATAAACAGGGTGGAAATCGAGTAGTGATACTTCATATACAAAAAAAAAAAAATATTTTTAATTTTAATGCCAATTGTTGTTGTCAATTATTTTAATTATTTTGCAGGCAAATTGTTGTTGCAAACAATTTTGAAATTTCTTTTTTTTAAATACACCTAATAAGTTTGCTTATGTTTACTATGTCACATTAAGTAGCTTTTTGAAATGGAGTAGATACATCGATTTGTTTGATGGTGTTTGAATGCATCATTTTTGTTTGCCAAATATTTTCAGGATCCTTGCATTAGTATGAGAGTGAGTAAGTTGAAATGTTTGAGATGATGATGATGATAGGCAACACAGGAGTTGTTGAGCGTTTTGAGTTTTTATGCGCATAACTCGAGACAGGATGGGTAGTTTTTAAAGATTTTAAGCTTGGTGGTTTCGATTGGACCCAAGGAAGGCCATAGGCTACTTTATGTCTCGAAAACAAAACTCTGACAGGATGATATAGGGGATGAAAGTTTGTGTGGGATTCGGCGATTCCAAGACAAATTTGATAATGCCGCCAGTCAGAAGGTCAAACGTTTCACGCCGCAGAAAATCAGGACGAACAGTCAGATCGGAATATTAACAATCGAGAGAATATGTCGGAACTTTGGGAAAGAATATCATTCAGTCGTCCATACTGGAGACCGAGGTAGACAACAACACAATCGTCATCAGCATAGCGTCCCATGTTTCTCACATGGTCAGTTGTATGTGGCGTGCTCACGTGTCGGCAAACCTCTCGCTTTGTACATGTACGCAACGCACCCGTAAATGGAACGAAAAATGCTATGTTCCATAAAGCACTTCAGTGAAAAAGCGGTAGGTTGGCCGACAAGTAAATCGCTGCGGTTATTGCAATTGTATTTCGCCGGGCCAGCTGAATCTGAATCCTGTATATTTCTTTAGCGCGTGGTATTTGTAGTAACACAGATATTCGTTAAAATATTTTGCACTCGGGTACGAAGATATGCAATTATTAAATTCGCATTATATTACCTCCATTACCATTTTCATGACACTTTGTTCGTTTAGGTACTTTAGCATCTCCATTAAAGAGGGAAGGTTGTGTGCTTACGTTTTATATTGGTACCAGTGTTTCTATATCACATTTTCTTTTTCGTGCGAACCAACTTACAAACACATGAAAACTAAGTTGACAGCTCACTAAAATTCGGGAACATTCCGGTAACAAGTCATACCCAAAATACCATTACCTATATGTGTTTTCCGAAATAGTAATTTTATAAGCTAAAACTTTTTCCTCACTTTGGCCAACGTTACAACGCACTCTGTTATACACTATGCACACTGTTATCTACTGTTACGGAAGCATGTCAGAAATGTAGGAACACCGCTTACACTATAACCAACAATTTCCACTTGGGTTATGGACCCGATAGGTGGTGCTGTCGTCTATCTCCGAAACCACACAACTCTTTTCAATGAAATATTGTGCATTTTTATGGCTGGTTCCGGGTTGAAAGATAGGACACCATCCTAAAGGTGATACCTTGCAAACCATTAGCGGAAAACGGGTTGTGGCACCTTTCATTCAAAAATCAAATCAAACGCTTTTTCTAAAGTTGTATAATTAGGTAAAATCATAAATGGACATGGTCCAAATAAAGCACTTTGAGAAATCTGAGCAAGACTTAAAACGAAATGTACGGTCAAAGCCGGGTGGGTACAGCTATATATAAAAAAGACTGACGTCCGTATGTGCACTCATGACTCGGGAACAAATCGTTAGATTTTTATGATTTTTGGTTTAAATTCTCATTGGCCCAAAAAAGAACATTTATGCTACTTTTTGTCGAGAAAACAAAATACCTTATGGTGATAGAATTTAGTATGGAGAATCACATTTTGAAAAAAATTTACTGGATAGTGCCACTTCCAATAGGTACAACAAAAAATATGTAAAATTTTAAATTTTTGAATTCCTTAGATATTCCGTGCTTACCGCTACACAATTTGAAATTGTAAGTCGGCCCAGTTATAATTTTGTTGTGAAACATCAATGCACCGCAAGTTTGCGAATGAAAGACATCGACATTGCTATACTTCAGTTATTTCTATTGCTTAACTCTAAGTTTTGAATAAGGAATTATAAGCAGCATGTATGTGCATTGTGCACGCTCGAAATTATTATTTTCATTACATTAAAGAAATTGGGCGGAACAAAGTTCGCCGGGTCAGCTAGTTTATTATATCTTCAAAGCAAAACTCAATTTTCACAAATTATAAAAAATCCAATTTCAATTTTTAGCTTAAATGGTTTCCATAAAGAAAATTTCCGAAATCGTTAGAATGTTTCCGAGCTTTTGACAAATACAAATAGTGAACAAATGTGGTTTTTATATCACTATATTAAGCTTGTAATTTTTTTTTTATTTTTTTTTAATTATTCTTACAAAATTTTCCTTATTTTTCTCGCCGAATGAACCTTTGTTAGGCGTAGACAAACACAATACACAACTGAGAAAATATAGCTCAAATCGGACGATCCATTCTCTAGTTTTAGGCGGTCTAACGGTTTTATATTTATAAATAGATCTTTAATTTCTGTTTAAAGAGCTTACATTTTGACATTTACCATCGTATTAAGCGGTCAAAGTACACTCCGGTTCACTTGAATAAAGGCAACGATGTGATAAGAAAATTTTCAAAAATTAAAGAATATAGATCTGAAATTTTACAAGACCAAACAATTACAAAAAGTCTTGACAGTGAAAGGAATCCGGACTATAATCGGTTTTTTTTTTTTTTTTTAAACTGTCGAAAATGCAAGCAATATCGGTTCAGATGAATAAAGGCAAAGAAAATAAATAAGAGAAATATACACTTTTTGCTTTTGTTTATTAATTTTTTTTTTGATAATTATAAAATATTTGAAAACATTTTGCTTGAAAATTACCTCATGATGCAGTCTGGAAGTGAATCGTACAGTGATTTTGAATAATTTAGAGAAACTTCGGCCCAAACCGACTTAATACCCCTGGGAAGTGATTTTTATCGTTGTATTGCTTTCCTCCTTCGTAAACTTTACCGCCTTTACAAGCCTGGTCAATATGGCGGCCATTCAATAATTTCACGTTTTGGGTTGCAACAAATGACTTTACTATACGAGCTGTATGGATAAGTGCAATGTCCTGTTGCAGAATCCAAGGCAAAGATCCAAATGATCTCGTTAAACTTAGGAAAAGCTGATTCCAATATCCCTTTGTAGGTTATTCCCATCATTTTTGAGCTCTGAAAATCGCACCCCAAACCATTACTCCATCCTTTCGGCTGTGATGACGGGTTAGAACCCGTTCTTCTTTCCTTAAATCATGAAGGTCGATCTAGATTAAACTTATTTTCATCCGTGACAATAACCATTCGCCTGTCATTCTTAAGAGTACTTTGTCATATACACCCCTATTGAGGTATCCGTTCGGAACTAATATTGCGTTCGAAGTATCCGTTTCGGAACAAAACTGAAGAAGCACATAAACGCGTTAATTTCGCATTCAAATATTCCGCACCAATTAGTTGTCGGAGAGATCCGGAAAAAATGTGCCATGTAATGTAGCTGTCAAAAGTAAGTGTTATGACGCGGTTCCACGCAATGCGACAAGGTGCGCTATATGTCATCGGATAAATTTTCCGAAAGTCATCAGAACGGATACCTCGAATGAAATTTCTCCGATTTCGTACAGATCGGGGAAAATTCAGTTCCGAACGGATACCTCGATAGGGGTGATAGTCCAGGTATTTTTTTCTTTAGAAAATTGCAGCCGAAGCTGCTTACGCAAAACATTGAGAGGAGGTTTTTTCACCAACTTTAACCGCTTTAGATTGTTGTCGCTCAGAATAACACGTCAAACTGTGGATTTGCTGGCATTTACACCGGAACGGAATTTAATTTTTGATATTGAATCACTGGAATTAGAAGCACAGCGAATCACTGTAGAAATTCTTCCTTTATTATTTTTTTTCTATAAGAATCCGGTTTTTTTTAAATAATTGTCAACTGCGATGGACTGCGATGTCGCGGCTGGAACAACCTTCAGAGTGGTACGCATCTATTTTTCCTTTTTCGTATGCGGTTAAAGAGTTTCGTTTGCCCATTTTTGATAACTGCACAAAACTTAAAACTTCACTCTAATATAATTTAGCACATATTTTTCTAACAAAATTTCATGAATACTTTTAATTTCGCAACTGCCTTTATTCAAATGTACCAATTTGTTTTCCTGCATTTCCGACTCTGTTCACGAATTTTGATAAAGTCCAATGAATTTGTACAGTAAAATGATCTTCGTTAATGTATTCTCCTGAGCAAATCTCAATCTGTTATTTTCACTCTCTGTTTATAATTTTATACCAATTTTACAGTGAAAAATGCTCTGCCTTAAGAAATAAATATTTTATTTATTTATTTATTTATTTATTTATTTCATCTTATAAGTAGGTACAACTTATTTTAGATTACTTAGCAATACAAATTATAATTTACTTAAAACTATAGTCTTACAATGTTCCCTACTCATATTAAAATCAATTAGGTTTTTGAATTTATTAAAATTTACACAAGCCATAGAGATAGGATCATTCAGACCATAATTAGTTCTGTGTCTAGGTGGCATAAAGAAAAAATGATCCCTAGGTCGAAGAACACGAGAAGGAGCATAAATATTAAATAATGACAGCAAAAACGAACAATCAATGTGGCCAGTTAAGACGTCATTAGCAAGCATTGCGGAATAATATATCCTTCTTTTAGAAAGAGGTTTCAAATTTATTAAGGAACATCCATCTTCGTAGGTTGGAAGATTATTATTCCAGTCGAACTTTCTTAGAGCATACCTAGTAAATCTTCTTTGAATTTTTTCAATGCGAGATTCAGCATTACGGTAAAAAGGATTCCAAACAACACAGCAGTGTTCTAATATCGAACGAGTCAAGGTATTATAGAGAGTTTTAAGTGTATATGGATCATTAAAATCATTAGAGTTTCTAAAAATGAAACCTAGCATTTGATTAGCTCTACCAACTATGTAGTCAATATGCAGTGAAAAGTTTAGTTCAGTGTCAAAAATGACACCCAAGTCTTTTTGGTCTGAGACTCTACTCAATGTTGTGTTTTGTATTTTATAATTAAAAAATATAGGGAACTTTTTTCTACTAAAAGTAAGAGCCGAACATTTCTTAATATTAAAATAAAGACCATTAAGAACAGACCAGTCATTTAATCGGTTTAAATCATTTTGTAACGCTAAGACATCTTACATACAGTTTATTGTCTTGTAGATTTTTAGATCATCTGCGTACAAAAGACATTTTGAGCTTGATACGAAAGAGGGTAAGTCATTGATAAAAAGCAGAAATAGAAGAGGACCAATATGACTTCCTTGGGGAACACCTCAAAAATTTCGAATTTCATTCGAAGACGCGGATCCAATTTTAACAAATTGTATGCGATTGGTCAAATAATTTCCAATCCATTTTAAAATGCTAGAATGAATTCCAAAAAGTTTAAGCTTATTTAAGAGAACATTGTGCTGAACACGATCAAAGGCTTTAGAAAAATCAGTATATACGCAATCTACTTGAAGACGTTTTTCAATATTTTCAAGACAGTATTTGGTAAAACTAACCAAGTTTGTAGCGGTTGATCTGCCAGTTACAAACCCGTGCTGAAATTCAGAAATATAATTGCGAACAACTGAGTACAACCTTTTTTTAACAGCTGCCTCGAATACTTTAGGAAACAGTTGCAGCTTTGCTATAGGTCTATAATTCTCGATACATTTCTTAGAACCCGATTTGAAAATTGGAGTTATGAGAGAATATTTCCAACAGTCAAGAAACTCGCCAGTAGATAAGGATAAATTAAATATAATCCTTAGTGGATCAACCAGGCTATATTTGCAATTTTTAAATAAGAAGGGTGGGAAGTTATCGGGTGCTACGCTGACACTCGAATCTAATAATGACAATTCAGAGAGGATTTCATCATTTGATAAGGAAATAAAACCTAGGTCAGTTATGTGCTCACATTGATCGGAGAAACTGCAATTAGTTTGCTCACTAACAAAATTCGACTGGAAAAATTTTGCAAACATGTTACAAATTTCGTTTACATTACTACTAGAAATTCCGTTCAGTGACATACAAGAAGGTATTCCTAAAGATTTCCTTTTCGTATTAAGAAACGACCAGAAAGCTTTAGAATCACGTTTTATATTATTTTCAATGGTTGTAACATAGTTCTTCTAAACGAACTTTTTTAAAAAATCATATTCTTTTTTCAAACGCAAAAATTCATGACGCAGGGATGAATCGTTTTTACTTTGTCTACACATCTTATTCGTATAGTTCTTCAACCTCGATAAACTCCTATTAAACCATGCAGGTTTATTAGATCTTTTTACATGTTTAATTGGTACAAACATAGAAATCGCGCTTTCAAGTATTTTTTTAAATTGCACGAACGCATTATTTAAATTACGGGAATCAATGATATTAGCCCATTCAATACCAATTAGAAAATTATTCATTGCATTTAAATAATCAAGTTTTGTATTTTCTTTAAAATGTTCAAAAGACAGCGGATTCAGTACCGACAGATTAAATGAAATTTGCAATGCATTATATGGTGAATGCTGTTGACAAGTAAGGGGAAATCGGCTTCAGTGACAGTAGCTTCAAGCTCTTCACTGACAAAAACTAAATCCAAAACATTTCCCAAAGAGTTCCGAACTTCATTTAGTTGACGGAGATTACCAGCAGACATAGTGTCTACTACTTCAACTTCATTGGCTCTGTAAACATTAAATGGGATAATACATTTTTCATCGTGAGAAAACAACCAATTTATATGAGGCAAATTAAAATCACCTAGCACTATAGCAAACGAAGAGTCATCTAAATTTTTAACAATTTCAATAATATTTTTCATATGAGCTTTGTAAATTGCAATACCTGAGTAAGGTGGAATGTACGAAACAAAGAAGTTTATATGAATAAGATTGCCATTATCAATAAAGAAATCAAAAAAATCACAAAACTACGACAAAGAACGAAACAGCAAAAACTACACTGCATACTGTTCTTAACAAACAAATAATTTCGAATTATCAATCGTGAAACTCCGAATGTGCTCTCGTGACATTGAATATTGTTTTTTGTTTACTTAGCATTACTTTCAGTTAATCAGTTACATAAATAAAATATTGTGCGATGTCAGGGGTGATTCTAACGACCCACAAACACCCTCAATGTCTTGTTTCAAAATCACGACGTCATACAGCAAGGGAAACCCCATTATTTAGTTACCCTATGCACCATCAAATTCTTTTTTCTCATTCGTAATTGCAATCGCATTTTTCCTCTAATTTCAATCATGCAGAAATAATTCATGAAAAATCCGCAGGCTATGGAATTGGAAATATGTACGTATAAGTATATAAAAAAAATTTGAGCACACTTTATTGAATGCATATTGCATATACATTATATGGCCGGCGGGATTCGAATAGCATGAGCGTAACTAACTGACTTCTCAAAAGGAATAATGTTCTTATGAACCAAGGATCGAAATCGGCAAATCGGTGCCGGTGCTGCTTTGTCCCTTGTCATCGCCACCTTTGCTCCGTCAACCCCTATTGAAAATATGCAATTCACATCACCACCCGTCGTAAAGTACAGTCATATCTATATATATATATACTTACGATATATGGACAAATGTTGATTCAGTAATTTGTAGAAAAGGATGCCTTTATTTCTGTGTGTTCATATTGAGCGGTATCGGATCAATAATGGTACAGCGTTGGGGTGGAATAAAAATGCAATTAAATGGAAATGGAATTCAAAATAAATCTCTAAATTAAATACAAAGAAGAGAAAATGTTTTCGCATTAATTCGATTGTGTTTTTATTCCAATAAAATAAATACCATGAGAATATTTTGTTTTTACATACTGCAGTTTATCCTTCAATGGGAAACTTAGAAATCGGTAGCAATTGGAGTAAACGTAAAACAAAGAAAACATTATAACACATTAGTACTTCAAATGAATTAGGTAGGTACATAGATGTAAAGTAATTGTACACGAATAAAAACATACATGCAAAATAAAATGCAACAGTAGGTATTCACAAAAAATTTCCATTCCGGTAAAGAGTGTGCAGTTTTTATTTGCAGATTTCAACACAAATATTTGAAGTTTGCTTTAGGCACAAATGATTTCTCGTTTACAACAATCCGGGTACGGTAAACTCTTGTCTACATAGTCTCCCAGTTTACACCCCTCTACGAATTGTACACCACAGCTAAAAAATTTCGGAATTAATAGAATTAATTAATAAATTTCTGTTGCAGAGGAAATAAAATATTTTCTATTCACGTTTGAAACTCAGCTTCGCCACGATCGCCGCAAATAATTCGCCCGCAGTCCTGATTCTGGTCTTTAACAATATCGCCAGGTGACAGAATCAAATCACCTATAGTACATTTGCCTGGATATTCTATCAGTAAAAAAATGTGAATTTACAACAAATGTGACCAATGTTAAATCAAACTTACTCGGATCATTATATTTCCCTCTTGCAACAGCTGCGAAGGAGGATGCGACAAAGGCACATACAAAAATAACTAAGCAAACGACCAGCTTCATCTCGGTTTGAAGTATCAGCGTAAACTGAATTTCTGTGAACTAAAATTTATTTCATTAGCAAGTGGCTTACAAAAACAAAATAAAAAGTACATAATATATTATGCTTTAATACTATATAACCAATTAAATGTCATCGATAGGTGTTCGGATACGTTATCTCTAATAATTGTCATCTTGAATACTAAGAAGATTATAAAAAAAAACTGGAAAACCCCACCGAACACAACAACCTATCTTTACCAGCTTATCTGGCAAACTCAGGGCCGTATTAAGCATCTCATCAGTCTTAGAGTTTGGCGCCCCGTAAATTGGAACTAAATACGATTAAAAGCTAATTCAATACAATTGGATACGTAAATTTGGTTCAGTTTGGCCTACAATTTATTGCCGTGGTAGTTGAAGACATCATCGTGAGAACAAGTCCGCATACTGTGCTAAAGCCCGGCAATTGCCAGCAGAATTGAATGGGGTTTATAATGCTGGTGGTTAAATTAAATAATGAACGAAATAGCATGCAAGTTAATAAAACACCTAGTTCGTTCAATTGCGGAACGAAGTACGAGCCACCAGTAGAAGGTAGGGCGCTAGGAGAATGGTAAACCCCCATGTACCACATCACAATAATTTATTTATTTTCGCTTTTTTTTCACCTTCAACTTGACTTACCTACTAATGACTGAGTATTTGATTTTAATGATTTACCTCCTAAGAAACTTGATTCAAAGAAAAACAAAAAAAAACAAAAAAAACATTACGTAAGGGCCACGTGCACCAAGTTACTGGATTACTTATGTCGTTTTCGATTTGCCACAAAAATCAATCTTTTTTTTTATCTCAGATCACTTTTGAGAAATCTCAATTTTTCTTCAGATTTTACACATACTTTCACTAACACCAATATTTATGACACACAGCGTCGGTTAGGTTAGGAAGGATTGCTTTTTTAACTGAATTATTTATTTAACGCGTATGGGATCGAGTTTTTATATTAAATGATTTCGAAATGCAGTAAGTACCTACTATAAATGTGTGAAAATCAATTGATATGGATTTCGAGTGCAAGTGCAAAAATGTTTATTTTTTTTGCCGCCAACTCAATACACACACATACCAATATAATTCAGATTTCATGTTCGATTTGGCAGCAGAAATCTGAAATCTCAGATCAAAATCTGAAAAGCCAAATAGAAAACGAAATTAATAAACTTGTGAATAGCTAACCCAAGATAAACAAATAAACAGATACTCCCCCGCCTTTCGTTTCACCAGTTCAAAATTCCTTCCGGATAAGAAACCTTAGATTATATTAATTTTGGCAATAGGTATACACTATACCAACGCTAAAAAATGTGGAATTGTCAGATAAATTCGAATTGTACATCTACGGATGTCACAAAATTGGTAAAATGAATGAATTACGGATGAAATCGATTGCGCTTATGCTAGAAAGCGACCCAGAGCTCCCTAATTTAACTATACGGCTAAACAAATTGTGTTCATTTCCGTAATAAAAAATTTGGTCGTTGATTGCAAGTTTAGATAGCAACAGTTTTATAGCACCACACAAAATTTTCGACAAAAACCCAGTTCTGGGGCCCTACTATGAAATTCGATTCTAAAGTGAAACTGTTCGAATTCGCAAGATCGCTACTCTGTAATTCTATAAGTAAGTTATGGAAACGAAAATCGAGCATCTCTAGTACTGCCCTGCCAACCATATTTTTGTTTTCTTGGTACAAAATTGGTACTACCGTTTCCGAAAGTTCATGTCAAATTCGTTCGAATTCGTAAATAATCATTCTACATCAAATGTGTTTGCGAGAGATCGATTTAAGAAGATTTTTTTTTTCTCAGAATGTAAGTAAATAAAAGATATAAATTAATAACTCATGAATATTTCATAAACATAGTATAACATGTATGTATAATGTGTGTTTTTTGTACCAGGGAATCATTTCAATAAGATTCTTGTCTAGTAATTTTGTTTATTTATTTACTTGTATAGTGTTTATGTTATACATGTACTATTTGTGTTTATTTATTAAAAAAAAATGGTCAAAACCACTCGACCAATGTAAAACCCAATAAATAGTCCCCAGAAGAAGTTGAAAAAACATCAACGAAACGTCGGGAAATGAATAAAATAGTTTTATTTCTATTTTGATTCGGAAAACATAGACCAGTAAGCTCTAATACAACTACTTCAATTTATTAAATACCTGGTCACCACTTAACAAGGAAAATCATTTCATTGTTATTGATTTTCATTCAAAAATCCGAAAATATGTGGACTAATTTGTCCAAAGATTTGAATGCTGAAGGTCCACCTCAGCACGGTGCAGCGGGATGGAAAAAGATAAACAAAGTTTCAACACTGACAAATTTATTTATTTTATTTTTGTTTCATTAGGTTCGGGCTGATTTTAAAGTACATACCAAAGGCAAGTTGAGAAAAAATTAAATGAATTCGTTCTGTTGAAATATTATTCGACAAGTACATGAAGGCATCTTTCGAAAGGCGGTAGTTTTTAAAAAAAACTGAAATAAAGTTATTTTATTCGATTCAAAATGGGTTTAAATAAATACTCAATAGAAAAATCTTTTTTCGCTTAGCCTTCGTTCAACTTGTTGATTTTTTCCTGATTTCCTTCAGACTCCAACGAAATTGCGACACTGTCCATGTTTATTTATTATTATTTTATTGTTTCACGATAATTATTTTGGGATATTCCAAACAAACTGCGAGACTCGTTCGGGCTATGTCAACCATAATACGAGAATCGTTCGAAAATCGAAAATTTGTGGGCAAATAGTTTGGCATTACCGGCATTCGATTCTACTTCTATAGAGAGTACCATTTAAAAGTAGAATCGCAAATATCTTCCGAATAGAATCAATAGTAGAATCGAGTTTCATAGTAGGGTCCCTGAAACTATGTATTACACACTGCTTAAATTCAATTCAAGTTTCGCAATTTTTTTTTAAGTCCGAAGAAACAAAAATCTCGACTATACTATAAGTGTCAAAATTAGCCTTTGACTACATTTCAATGAAAAACTTTTTACAAAAATGAAATAGATATAATTAGATGTCTATATATGTACATATATAAAAAAAAATAATTGCTGTGTGTTAAGGTAAGATTAGACTGTATGCCAAGTGGTCATAAAATGCCAATTTCTGACAGTTCTCCTGTCAAAATAGGGTCATACAGTGTAATGGGCATATCTCATATGCTCTAATGACCTGAATACCACACATGACCAGGCTGATTTTGACAGATAAAAATGCCCAAATAGCATATATTAAAATGGGACAATAAGCACGAATTCCAGCATAAAGCCCTATATGCCCATAGGTATGCACTTTCTTGAAATTTCGTTATGGCATTGCTGGCATTTTTTGATGGAACAAGTATTATTTTGTTGTCATCGGTGTTTGATAAGTTCGTAGGATTGGGATTTGTTTTCTTTGTCTTTCTCTTTTTTTTTGTTGATTATTGAATCTATCATTTGCGTAAATTATTTAATTGTCTTGTCTTTATTTTTTTTTTAGTTTAATTAGTGGTCTTGTTTTTGTCCCTAATTGTGGTTGTGCATATACATTTTTCCTGTTGTGAAATTTTGTTTGTGTAGAAATTGTTTGCTCTCTATTTGTGCTACTAATAAATTTCCAACTTTAACTTTTTTGCTTTGTTTTTTTTTTTACAGCATTTATACATGCAATACATCGACGCTCGTGCAAAAAAAAGCAGTGCACGACAGTCGATGAATGAATGAACGAATTTGGCTTTTCCTTTAGGTAGTATAAGTGGTTACAGTTTCGTGCGGTGCTTTTGTTTTTTTTTTTCTATTTTTAATTTGAACAATGGAGTTTTTTTTATAATAAAAATAACATGATTTTTTTTTTAAATTAAGAAAACAATAAATAAATCAGTATTTTAAAAAATATATAATTTTCAAGAATTGCACACCCATCTAATTAATTCGCGAGACGCCACTGTGTGATATTAATTGCTAATTCTTTCGGGGTGAAACTCGATAATGTTATAACTCGATAACCCCTGGGACGAGTTTGATTTTTCATGATTCTTTTTGGGTCGTGTCGTATTGCTGTATTTCAGGTTTAGACAGAAAGACTTGGCGTCCAATGATTCTTCCTATTAAATATTTATTTCGAATTTTCTATGTCAAAAATGAATTATCACACTACGTCTATATTGTTCTGTTTTCAAAAAGTAAAAATGAGAAAATCAAGAACATGTGCATTGTGCAAGTGCATGCTCGGAATTATTATTTTCATTACATTAAGGCCGGGTTAGCTAGTAAATAAATCATAGAGTATTTTATCCAAATATTATCTTATCAATTTTCCCATACAATTTTCGGGATATTGTAAATGTGCTTGCATAGGTATATGCGAATATGTATTACCCAACATTATTCTATCCCCATATCTACGCACTTTAATACCAGCATTTCTATGTGGGCTAATGTGGTATATAATGTAGGTATACATAATACAAAACATATTTTTATGAAAGAAGATAAAAATAAAGCACTAATATTAAAATACCAGACAACGCATTCAAATTGCCCTAATCAAGCTAAGAAATTGTAATGAACTCTCTCATGCGAAAGTTTCCATTCGAATTGTATGTAGGTAAGGGACATTTGGGAATTGGGACTATGAATATGAAATGCGTTCGAAAGCAAAAACAAATTACTTCACGATATGAGTGAGATAACGTTCATTTGCTTGTTGTAATTTGTGGGTATGCCAGGCAGTTGGCAGGCGTATCATTATGTACAGCCAAATTCATAGCACGCTCCAAATACCATACACTGCAAAGGGGAAGGATAATGGTCAAAGGGGCCCAGCCCAAGTGCCGCACGCCGTTGCCAGGCTGATTCTCGCAATATTTATCCATTCATAGGCATCACAATTCGCAAGGCTGTGCCAATTGGGAGAATGTGTTTGTAGAGTTTGAAAGGAGTCATGAAATGTGCGACAAGGGCTTGCAAATCATTTGGGACAGCATCATGTCCATTTTGTACACATTCACACACTCCATCGTGCATCTGAAGAAACAAATTTCAGGGCAAGCCCAACGGAAAGCGCAACAAGGACATCATTATGCACGTGTCAATGAATTAATTTGCAAGCGGACTAGAAGTGTAGGTAATAAACCATTGCGAAGTGTGGCTTGTGGGCGTTGAATGTGGGCAGACCATACCTATTGGGAGTTAGAAACTTGGAAAGCTTTAAAACTTTTAGATGTTGAAATTCAAATATAATGCTATTTGAGAACAGATATAAATACCATTTAAACAAATTATGAATTTAACTAATTAATGCAGTAAGTTTTTGACGAGTGAGCAATCCATGGTTAAGAGCCATTTTTTAACTTTCGACAGGAATAAATTACGTATACATTTAAAATTCGTATGTCTTGCGGCAATTTATTATAAACTTTGGAGCTGAGACAGTGAAAAAGTTCGAATAGTGAGTTCGATTTGAAGTTGGCACATTGACTAGAGATTTAGTATTTACCCTTAAACTATATACAGCTGAGTTTCTGATGTTAGAGGAACAACCACTGCGCAAAGAATACCTTGAGTATCTTATAAACATAAAGGTGTCTTAAAGGCAAAACACCAAGACTCTGAAACAGAGGCCAACTACTGCTAAACCTGTTTTTATTTAAAACAATCTGTTGAGGACATATTATATTTGCATAATTAAAACATAAAGTAAAATTGTAAAGTATAAATAAAAGTATTGTATATAAAGCCTTAAGCTACAATTGACGTTTGTCATTAAAAGTCTCCACACTGTTGTACATAAACAAAGGTATAAATGTCAAACTTTTTCACATACATAATTCAATTGGAAATTAAAACCCGCTTTATAACGTTGAACGAAAATTTCTGCCGTTTTTTACTTTATCCGTTTTTCTTGAACAAAGTTATTAACAACGGGAAGTTTTTTTCATCCATTGTGCACAGTTTGACTTTGTGCACTTTTTCCACACTGTTTGAGACAAAACATTTGGTCCATTCGAGCCATATAACCCTATTTTCCAGTGACAGTTTTGTGTGTTTTATATCTGCAAGACAGAGAAAACTTTTTAATTAAACATTTTTATATTTTTTGCTGAAATAGCTAATAAAGACAATTTCTTGTGAGTTTTGTGTGTAAATCGGTTTCTCGCGCCGCGTAAATTATACCAAGCTGAAAGACAACCGAGGTTCCCACGCTGCAAACACTTCAGCGTCATCAGCAGTGAATGCAGAACAATAATCGAGGTGAGTGAGTAAGCCTAATTTGCCCATTTTTATATATTTGCCATTAAATTATTAACGAAATCTGCCAAAATGACCGTCGCAAAAGAGTTAAAATTACTCAAAAACTCTCTTTCGATTTTGCAAAATGATTTCAAAAGTTTTTCTTCGACGGTGGAAGCCAAACGGACAAAAAATCTCGTCAATGGTCGCTTAGCCATTATGGAAGATGTATTTAGAGACAGCAAACACATCAGTGATAAGCTTACGATGTTGGTGGATGAAGGCGATGAGGTTTTTTCTGAGTTTAAGGGAATTTTCGAGGAAATTCGTTTGGTTTATCTCGAATACAGAGCAGAGCTCCTTGATTGTTTGGATAAGCTTGCGAAATCCACTTTTACAAACCCGCCACCTCCAATCAGCTCGAATCCGCATGGTGTTCGCCTTCCTGAAATGTCTCTTCCTGTTTTTTCAGGACAATACGAAAAATGGAGGCCATTCAAAAGCAAATTTGAATCCATGATTCACAACAATGCTAGTTTGACCGAAATTCAAAAACTCCATTATTTAAAGTCCGGTTTATCCAAAGATGCTGATAGCTTGTTACAGCACCTGGAAGTGGAAGAAGGTAATTATGAAAAGGCTTGGTCACTTTTATGTTCACGGTACGATAATAAACGATTTTTAGTAAATACTCACCTGAAAATGTTTATTAATCAATCCACAATTACAACCGAGAACTCGTTTAGCCTTAAAAGAATGCTAGATACAACCACTGAGTGCCTGCATTCGCTCAAAAATCTTGAGGTTCCTACAGAACATTGGGATTTAATAATTATTTATATACTGTTGCACAAATTACCATCTTGTACTCAGCAGTTATGGGAAGAACGACTCGGAGCAAGAAAGGACTTACCAACTTTCGACGAATTTTCGGAGTTCTTAGAAACGAGGTTCCGAACTTTGGAGGTTATTGACCAGGATAAACCCAAATCGGGAAAGAGTTTCGCTGGAGGTTCTAGTCAACGACAGTCTACACCGAAAACCGTATACCATCTGCAACAAAGGCCAAAGGACAAATACAGTTGCAAGGTATGTGGTAAAGGCCAACATTCGCTGCGTAAATGCAACTCCTTTGGAAAAATGAATCCCGTCGAGCGGTGCAATACCATTGACAAAATAGGTGTTTGTAGCAATTGTCTTGCCTATAGTCATCAAACTCAACACTGTCCTAGCCAGGCACGTTGCTACTACTGTCAACAAAAACACCACTCTCTTTTGCATTCCGCTCCTATTCAGAACCCAAATACAAATAACACAAATTCAACTTTCAGTTATAACCCCACACAACAAATATCTACTAATCCACCTACATTCCAACAATCTGGTACATTTATTCCTTCAGCAGGCCCAAGTTCTCAAGTGTCTCACCCGGTTAATACAGATCGCCCTAGCACTAGTAACGTAAATACTTACTACACGAAACAGGGTGAAAACACTCACATTTTATTAGCTACAGCTGTTGTTAAAGTGAGGAGTTCTAGAGGGAAGTATTTTAAGCTTCGAGCTTTAATTGATCCGGGGTCGGAAGCCACTTTCATCACGGAAGCAGCTGTACAAATGCTAAACCTGAGGACTCGGAGTACGTTGGTTGAAGTGTCAGGGTTGGGAAAGGTCAGCAGCGGAGCATGTCACAAGTGTGTTGACATAACTTTTGCGTCTCTGCGCACTACCTTTGAGACAAACACGCGTGCCTTCGTATTTAAGTCCCTGACTGGGCTTCTCCCGGCCAAGCAACTGACACTCAGCAACTGGAAACACCTTAGCGGATTAGAATTAGCGGACCCTACTTTCGATAAGCCGGCTACAGTGGATCTGCTTTTAGGATGTGATGTTTTTGCGGAATTTATTCTTCCGGAGATTGTCCGGGGCGAAGATGGGATGTCACCCATTGCTCAAAGGACGGAGCTAGGATGGATTCTACTCGGCAAAGTACCCATAGAGACACCACAATTGTCTAAACAATGTTTTCATCAGCTCTTTGACATCGACACTCAATTACGAAAATTTTGGGAAATGGAAGAAGCACCATATGCGGATGCTAAAGTTGAAGAAGATGTCGCTTGTGAAAAACACTATGAAGAGACGACCCGACGTCTTTCAGATGGGAGATATGAAGTATCTCTTCCCTTTAAGGATGGATGCAAACCTGGGCTTGGACCCTCGAGACGCGAGGCCTTGCGTAGGTTTCATCAGTTGGAGAATCGGTTCGAGGCGAACCCAACACTACACAGTGAATACTCTAAATGTATCAAGGAATACCTGGATTTGAAACAAATGTCAGAAGTCGATGTCCTTAACGATGCTGTTCTTGATACTCCATATCACTATTTTGTTCCACATCATGCTGTCCTGAAGGAGTCTAGCACGACAACAAAACTACGCGTTGTCTTTGATGCAGCTGCGAAGACTCTAGATGGTACATCCTTGAACGAGCACTTGTTAATAGGACCTAAAACGCAAAACAATATTAGTGATATAGTGTTAGTATGGAGAACGTATCAATTTACCTTTACTGCCGACATTGAAAAAATGTTTAGACAAATACGCATGAGGAAGGAGGATTCTTATTACCAGCTTATTTTGTGGCGTGATAATCCGAATCAACCCATAAGGACTTATCGCATGCAAACGGTCACATTTGGTACTGCAAGTGCACCGTACCTTGCCAATCGCACAATCCAAAGAGCTGCAATAGATGAGGAGCATCGTTATCCGATTGGATCAAGAGTCGTCCGAAACGGCATGTACGTGGACGATCTGATCGCTGGAGCTGACACTCTGGAAGAGGCACTCATAATACGCGATCAAGCCAAAGATTTGTTGGCATCCGCCGGCTTCAACTTGCGAAAATGGACATCTAATAATGACGTGCTTTTAAACGATATTCCAATTGATCAAAGAGAGTTAGGCTTCTCTTTACCCTTTGAAGCTGGAGCTGTTCCACAGATTAAAACGTTAGGTATAAGATGGTTTCCTTTAGGCGATTCCTTTTCTTTTCAGAACGTCTTCGTTGATGAAGTTGAAACTCCAACAAAGAGAACGATGTTATCCACCATCGCTAGACTTTTCGATCCTCTTGGATGGATCTCGCCGTGCATTATCTTAGCAAAGATTTTGATGCAACAGCTGTGGTGCCGCGGTCTAGAGTGGGATGACCCGATTCCAGAGGAGTTCAAAAACCATTGGGAAGTCTTTCGACGCGAACTGCCCTCTATAGAAAAAATCCAGATACCACGGTGGATTCACCTGGGAAATAATCGGAGAGACCTGGAATTGCACGGATTTAGTGATGCATCACAAAAGGCATATGGAGCGGTAGTCTACTTACGTGTGTTAGATAATGACGGAAGTATTCACGTCCACCTCCTGATGTCCAAAACCAGAGTTGCCCCGTTGAAGACCGTAACACTTCCCAGGCTGGAACTTTGTGGAGCAGTGACACTAGCGGTTCTTCTGGACTACACTGCAAAGGTCTTGAAGTTAAACAGCGTTCGGAAGTACGCTTGGTCAGACTCTAAGATTACGTTGGCATGGATTATGGCACCTCCAGCTAGGTGGAAAACTTTTGTCAACAATCGTGTTGCGGAGATTCAACGTCTAACAAATTGTAGTATATGGCGCTACATCCCAACGCACCAAAATCCAGCTGATCTAGCGTCACGTGGTCTCTTACCCACCTATTTACATGGCAATAAACTGTGGTGGAGCGGACCAGAATTCCTTAGTTCCGAATGGATTTTCGAAACGCCAGCTCAACCCCCAATTGAGCCAACCGATGAAGAGAAGCGGAATATCCAATCTCACTTCGTGAGCACTGAGAGCTGTGCAATCGAGCAACTAATACTACGCCAGTCAAACCTGCGGAGACTATTGCGGATTTTGGCATATTGCTGCAGATTTATTTCCAACGTTCGACGAACAGATAAGATGCTAATGGTACTCTCGCCGAAAGAAATGGATTTTGCATTGAAGACAGCTATAAGAATAGTCCAAAGGAAAATGTTCTTTACTGAAAACCAGGTTGATCAACCTAATCTGAAAGGAGTAAAGTCGTTACAAGCCTTTGTAGATGAGGAAGGAATTTTTAGAGTAGGAGGAAGGTTACAAAACGCTGATCTTACCTTTGAACAACGTCATCCAATGATTTTGAAGCCAAATCATCACTTAAGTCGACTCATTATTAACGATGCACATTCCACGACGTACCACGGAGGAACTCAGCAAATGATCACTCAGCTTCGCCAACGATTTTGGATATTAAATCTCAAAAATTCCGTCAAGAAATGTATCCATGCCTGCAACGTTTGCTTTAGACAAAGGGCTAAGCCCAGTTGCCAACTCATGGGCAATTTGCCAGCACCGAGGGTAAGGATTTCTCGGCCCTTTTCCTACACCGGCGTTGACTACGCTGGTCCTATCGATGTTAAAGCATGGAAGGGTCGAGGATCCAAAATGTTTAAGGCTTACTTCGCTATTTTTGTATGTTTGGCTACCAAAGCTATTCATTTGGAATTGGTTAGCGATATGACGACGCAAGCGTTTATAGCCGCCTTTAGACGTTTTTCTTCCAGACGAGGAGCCTGCAAGGAAATGTTTAGCGACTGCGGAAAAAATTTCGTGGGAGCTGCTAAGGAGCTGGAAAATCTTCGAAGGGCAGCCAATTTCAATGAGAAGCTGGTAGCAGAAACCGTGTTAGCAGACGGTACGAAGTGGAATTTTATTCCGCCAGCATCTCCACACTTTGGAGGATTATGGGAAGCTGGAGTTAAGTCAGTGAAATATCACTTAAAAAGAGTTGCTGGTAATTCTACTCTTACTTTTGAGGAGCTATCAACATTGCTGATACAAGTAGAAGGCTGCCTCAACTCTAGGCCACTGTGTCCACTTACCAGTAACCCCGATGACTTCACTGCCCTAACTCCAGCTCACTTCCTAATAGGAGAACCCATACAAAGTGTTCCAGAACCAGACACAACAGAGGAGAAAATATCGTACAACGATCGCTGGAAAAGGATTCAACAACACTACCAACACTTTTGGAAGCAATGGAGCTCAGAGTATTTAGCTCGTTTACAACAGCGTCCAAAATGGCTAAAAACAGCAGAAAACCCAGACCTAGGAGACCTCGTTCTAATAAGGGATGAGAGATTACCACCATCAAAGTGGATGATGGCTCGTATAATCAAACTACACCCAGGTGCGGATAATCTAATACGCGTCGTTACATTGAAAACACAAACCGGTGAACTAAAACGACCATTTACAAAAATATGTCCGCTTCCGAGCAACAAAATTACTTCCGACCAATCCCTAATCTAACCCTTTTGTTTTTTTTTTAAAAAACAATTATTAACTCAAAAAAAAAAAACACACACACGCATTTTCATACACACGCTTTCTCACAAGTAAAATATCAAAAAAAATTTTAATAACAAAAAAATATATATTTTTTAATCACACTTAACACCACACAAATAAATACAACACTACACAAACAAAATTACAATAAATAAAATATACAATATACTACACCACACAATATAAATACAACTCGAAAAATTTTCATTTGGGAAATTCACTCAAAAATCACAAATTTCCCTAACACACTTAACACTACACATCATAATACAGTCCACTCAATGAAGTCATAAATCCACTCAAATCTAAATCATATACCTAACCCATTCATAAATCGATTTGCAACAACAAATTTCTGATTGCACTACCGCAGTTTACTTTGCATAGTAAACACACACACCCAAACACATATTCACAGCATTGAGAAAAAACATTTTTCAAAATACGTAAAACTACACTAAATTGCAAATATTTTTTACTTATATTTTCAAAAATGCTATTACTCACCCCAAATTCACTAAAACACTCAACAATTAACACAAAACCACAACTTTATCAACGAAACATTTTCCACCGAAGTCAACATAATGCAACTTTCACGACGATATGGAAATGGCATATACACAAACATAATACAAAAAATAGCAGGCAGTAGAAAGGAGACGGCAAGTAGGGCATAGGCAAATTACTCACCTCAACTAGCATCTGTTGTCAACTTTGTTTGTTTTTTTTGTTATGTTTTCTCTGTTACACTAATTGTTTCTTCAACAGTGTCAAAGAAGAGCAAATGCAATTCCAGAAGCTATAACAGAGATGAGGCGAAAATATGATCGTGTGTTATCGGAAGACCAGAGATGCCACTTTTCATTATCTGATGAGATGATCTTGTTGCGAACGGAGTTCACGGTGGGGGTGAATGTTGAGGACATATTATATTTGCATAATTAAAACATAAAGTAAAATTGTAAAGTATAAATAAAAGTATTGTATATAAAGCCTTAAGCTACAATTGACGTTTGTCATTAAAAGTCTCCACACTGTTGTACATAAACAAAGGTATAAATGTCAAACTTTTTCACATACATAATTCAATTGGAAATTAAAACCCGCTTTATAACGTTGAACGAAAATTTCTGCCGTTTTTTACTTTATCCGTTTTTCTTGAACAAAGTTATTAACAACGGGAAGTTTTTTTCATCCATTGTGCACAGTTTGACTTTGTGCACTTTTTCCACACTGTTTGAGACAAAACACAATCCTAATAACATGCTTCTGTGCTAGACTTATAGGTTCAAAGGTGCTATTATAGGCCCTCCCCAACTTGCCAAACCATACTGAAGCTTTGATTGTATAAGCCCGTAGTATAGCAATATGGACGTAGCATGTACATGTTTCGGTTTACGGACTTCATATATTTTTTTAGTTGTGTTGTATGTGCCTTCCAATTCATGTTTTTGTCAATTAAGACTCCCAAATACTTAAAACTATCAACTGATTTTATATTTAAACAATTGGCATTACACGAAAGATTTGAGTTGTAATTGATTTTACCACAAGTGTAAGAAGCCGAGAAAAGTTGTTCGCCTTCAGTTGAAATGGAAGGGTATATGACAAGAAGACTTTTAGCTACAAAGCATAAACTTAGTTTTTTCTCTCAGTAAGAGCTGATGCTTTGCGAACCATTGTCTTAAGATTTGCAGGCCAGCATGCAATTTAACTAAAGATTCACATATCGACTTATTTCAATATGTGAAAGCCAAGTCATCGGCAAAAGCTGTAAGGTTGCTAATAAACTTTTGAAGAAAAATAGAGTTCACAAATATCAGGAAAAAAATGGGACCCAAAACTGACCCCTGCGGTTCACCAGTACATATTTCAACAGCACTACTAAAAACCCCTTCAAGCTTAACTCGTTGAGATCTTCCTTTTAAATATGAAGCAAACCAGTTGTGCACTGAACCCCTAAATCCAGCTTTATAAAGTTTATCCAATAGGATGCCATGATTGACCATATCAAACTCTTTAGTCATATCAATAAAAAAGCTATTGTGCTGCAGTTACTATTGAAACCAGCACTTATTTGACTGCACAATTTTAATATGGCATCTTCAGTGGATCTACCTTTCCAAAAACCAAATTGTGCACTGCTAAAGTATTTCAATTTGTTTAGATACGACAACGTACGGGTCTTCATAATCTTCTCAAAAAGCTTGGAGAGAGCTGGAAGTAGGGAAATGGGTCTATATTGGCTCATATGCTTCCGGTTTCCTTTTTCAAACAATGGAATAACTTCAGCACATTTTAAGGCAGTGGGAAATATGCCACGAACTACGCTCATATTGAATATAATGATCTATTATGTCGACAACAAAAAAGGCAATGCGCTTAAGAAGATAATTAGTAATACCGCCAGAGGTACTGGATTGCTTATTATTTACATTTAGATACATAATACTTTTATAAATTTCACGTGATGTAAAAGGTTCAAAAACGAAACTATTGCTTTGAAATTGATCGCCAACTATGCCCGAAAACAGATCACATCCACAATCTATTTGGGGTGGACTGGACGTGGCTTTAATTCAGCAGCACAGCAACAGAAGCAAAATATTTGTTGATGTTGTTGGCTAGATCCACTGTACTAGAAACTGTCACGCTTCCATCTTCGATTTCAAGAATTGTGTCTTTAGTACATTGCTTGTTGAGAATACTGTTTACAATTTTCCTCTCGCCTTTTAAGTTTCCTTTGCAATTCTCAAATTTATTAGAGTAAAAACTATCTCGGCTTTCTTCTAACTTTTTCTTGACATCCCGACATAATTCATTATAATTGTGTTTCAGTCGTAAGTCGTGAGGGTTCCGTTTACATTTGCATTGAATTTTTCATGGCTACCAGTTAAAGTAGGATCTGTAGGATCTGTCTCGCCATAGACTTAATCCCAAAATTCAAACTTTAGATCCTCAATTAGTTTATCAAAATTTATTATTGTTTTTATGGGGAACGATATGTACTTAGTTTTATTCAATACTCAGATTTACCATGCAGTAATCAATGTTTCTCAAATCTAGAACATCACTTGATTGATACTATATTTGAACAATTTTTGTGAAATCAGACAAAAACGTCTTGTTTGAGATTTATTAGTTATACGCGTTGGGGATAACAATTTAGGTTTCTTAAAAGTTTTGAAATTGTCTATCTTTGAACATCAAAATGTTGTCCAGATATTATGATATGACACAATCTCGAAATATGCATCGGAAATACATAGCTGCACCTGCCTGTCCATTTACCATAAAAGGTAGATTTTTTTCAGCTTCCAAGTATGGTTCCACAAATTAACTTGGCAAAACAAACAGCCCCTGAAAATAATAAGAATTCTTTGTTTTTTATCATCATAATTTTGCTTATGACACCACTGGGAACAATAATTTCTATTCTCATCTGGATATGTCTATTTTGGTTCAAAATTTATTCCATGTTCGGGTTTCCGTGTTGGCTCAGTTCTTGTACCATAGTCGGGGGGTGTGAGATAAATTTGTGTCTTTTGAGTTTCTATTCCTCCCAAGGTTATGGATTTCCACTGCAGCCGACTATGTGTTTTTTCGACGTCAACGCCGGCCGCCTTCCAAAGAGCTCATAAAATATAAAATGTGACAGTTGCTCGCATAAGTAAAGGCATAACTTTGAAGTATATTTATATGAATGGAAAGTTCGGCTAATCTCATCACTTTGCATTTTTTGTTCTTAGTCCTAAAAAGAGCCACAGAATTTAAAAAGAAATTCTCATAGTGTGGTAGATCCATTAAAAGCTAAATCTGTTTCAAGGTACCTATATCTATTTTTATTGGGTATGGGGATGAAGCCAGCCAATATTCATGTGATGATTTTGAATATTCAAAGATGATTATAATGTATGTGCATATAGGTGCAGTGCGAAGTAATTGTAAAGCTATTCAAAGTACTATAGGGCAGACAGTTTTTCTGATATTCAAGAATGTCGTAGGGAGGTAGGTATACAAATACTATAAATTATTATATACTCTCTGTGAAATATCTTATGATTGACCATTGACCAATACCGAAAGAAAAAGGTAAAGGTTACTCCCCGACCAAGATCTAAAAATGTAGGCAATACAAACCTCAATATCTGAGAGAAACTTGAAAAACCTTTCAAAAGGTTGAGGGGTATTTTCAGCTCTGACGAGAAGACACGCATCCACTATCAGAATTACAGAGCTCAATAACTAATCGGGGAAAAAAAAATTCGACAGGGAAAAGCGACCATGGCTGGGAAGAGATTGTGTCAGTATACCAAAGCTGATTAAATATTGTGCAGTAGGTATCATTGTGTGCAGGTATGACCTCTTTCACTGTCAAAGCTCGCGATTGCATTGCATTGTTCATAATCAAATTTTTGACTGTGACTGCGGTTGAACCTTCACGGTTGGCACATTGGTCATTTGTGACCAAATTTGGTCATTATTTTTTCTCTTGACATTGTCATTTTTTATTCCATAATAATTTTTTTTACTGAAAAAAGAAACTCGACCTAATTCGCTTTTCTTTTCGTCTAATGTATTTTTTTTTTTTCATAAACGTAAATTCATTAATTTTTGTTTTAACAACTTTTTAACAAAAACTTACAATAATACACTTCGCCTATTTCCGTCAGCCGAAGAGAAGAGAGTATTATACTAAAGTACTATTTTTTGTAATTTAAAAAGTTTTGTTCATTATTTGCTTCCGGTAATTTATTGAAGTTTTAAGTAGCTAGGCAGTACACTCCAGTCCTCACTTCTGGTTAATTCCGCCATTGACAACGACTCCTTATTCCATAGAACTCGTCTGATCTTCTTCAGTATAGGACAAGTTCCAATAAAATGGAAAACGTCTCCCTTTGGTCGAAGGTTGAATAAGCTGCATTCCAACTTCCCGTCGCTTATATGTGGTCTACATTGAACATATTTGTCGTAGCTAGGTCGCATGGTTAAGTAAGGAGTAAGTACACCGGGCCTCACTCTGTTGCTCTTTTAATCTAAACTCCGCTTGGGTAGTCTCTTCAATAGCGGATAATAGGAATAGCTCGTTTAGAGAATGCCGTCAAGATTCTGCATTATAGTCCGTTAACTTGATATTGTGTTCGCTGCTTAGCCTTGACCATTCATTAAAGAACTGGGGTTTTCGTTGTATCAAAAATTGTACGACGATGTGTAGAAGGCGCTATCTTGGGAGTTCCGTCACTTTAAGTATGTAGAGAAAGTGCAATCTTAATGTAAAGATGTAGAGAGGATATTACCCGTTTCCAAGTGCAACATGTATTTCGGCGTATTCTCGGGTGCCTAGTCTAAACATTTTTTTAAGGAAAGTTTTTCAACCTCTTCGTACTGGAATACTCCCCAGACTTGTACAGATAGCACATGATTGATCTCATCGCTGCCTCGAAAATCTTAAATTTGCAACTCGACGGAATAGTTTTCCTACAAAGGATTCCCCACCAACTGCTATTTATCTCCTTTTTCGCCTCCTTTAATTTTTCTCTCAAGTGGGGCTTGAAGGACACTTTGGATGTAAGTAAGACTCCGAGGTATTTACACTCCTTGACCATTTCAAGATCCTGGTTCTCCCAAGTCCATCTTTCTTTCCTTGAGTATCGTCCATATACTCATTTCTAAATAATCATCACTTTGCAGTAGTTTTGGAGTTTCTGATAAAATGACGATTTCGTCTGCGTATAAAAGCAGCTTCATTACGAGTTAATCCAAAAATATTGAAAAAAGAAAAGTCTGATGTAAATGGTGCATTATGTAATGTACTTATATAAATTAACGTACTGATTACACGTGCATTATCACTGAATGTACAAACAATGAATTCATTGAGCACATTCAAGTATCTAGTTTAGTAAGTCTGACAGCTGTCTGACTAGATCTATCTCGATTTTTTTTTTGGCCCAGAATGGTCACGCGATTAGTTTTGGCAGTTGACGTTTATGGAAGGGGTAGCCGACGAATCTAGTCAAGAAATTCCTGACTGAGACTGAGTACCTACTAATTTATCTATTCATTTTAGGCGCCAACAAATATTCATTTTCTTTACGTGAAAAATATTTTTGACTGCAGATTTCTTGCAACCACTTTTGGGAGTTAAGCCCAAGCCCACTAGGGCAAAAGTGATTTTTTTTTAAATATGCCTGATCTTTGCGTACATTTTTCAACATGTTTTTTTTTTAACGCCATATATGTACAAAATCAAAATATGATTGAGAATTCTGTTTTTTTAAAAAGAGTAAACAGTGTTAATATTACTTAGGAACACAAAAATTTCACATAAATAAAGGGCCGATCTACATAGAATTTTTTAATTATGGGATTTACCATAAAATGTTAAAAATAGGTGTCGAATTTAACAAATGCTTACTTGCATACGTTATTGTTCAAGTATGCATTTTAAGTACCATTTACAGATTAAAATTTTTGCTAAAACAAAAATATCTTTTTCGCCACAGCATGAAAAAAACGATTTCCCCAAACTGTGTTAAAATACCTGTTTTGTTTCCAAATGACTTAAAAATATAAGCTGGAATTTACAAAATCTCTTAAGTGCAAAAACCGTTTAATCATGAGATGGATTTCTGTTATATAAACGATGATTTTATTAAAGTTTTTGGCATTGTATGTCAGGAACTCCATTTTACAATAATTTCATAAACTACAAAAACTTCCAAACTGAACTGCGATGTGAACGCCGCGCCGTGTAACTAATGGACACCACAATTACCGAACACAGTCGCCCCACTTAAAGGCTTCGTCAAACAGAGCGCGTTTTTAGTGCCGCGGTGAGATTATTTTACGCGGCGGTAAAATTATTTGACTGCGACATACCAACCGCTGCGTTAGAGGACGTCAAACAGAATTCTAGCTGCCGTAGCTGTCATAACTTTTTGCAAAGTGTGAAGCAGCTCGGAATAAAAAGAGAAATGAAGTCCGAGAATACCACCTTTTGAAGAAGACCTACCGCTGCTGCGTTCCAAATACGGGAACAATTTGTATCTTATTTTAACAATCATAGTTAGTAAATAAATAAATACGGAAATAAGTTTAGAAAATTAATCGTGAAATTCCTGTATTTTGCGTTACCTCTCTATACATTCTTAAATAGGTACCTAGTATCTGCAAATACAAAAAGAAAAATTTCTATGCTTACCGTCCTCATTCATTTCTATTGAAATTGTCTCCCATATTTCTCCCTTTTCGACAACGTTTTTGTGCATTTGCATAGGTAATTTCGCACACATTCAATTCATTTTCCATTATGACGCACCGCGTCAATGCAAATAATCTGTAATTTTTCACAACACCGTGTTTGACGCGACGTTAAAAACGCGCTCTGTGTGACAGGGGATATGTATTGCAGCATATTACATTACAACTGTCAAACGCGGCGGTGAAACGCGACATTAAAACGCGCTCTGTTTGACGGTGCCTGAAATCGCACGTCAAAAAGTGACGTTCCCACCAATCTTAATTCTTATCCAGACCAATCTGGTCGACTTATGAAAACTAGATTCTTGAATGCGGCCATTCATTTCCTTCATTTGACAATTCATTGAGGGATGACTAAAAAAAAACTCATATTTCGGACTTTAAATTATGTTGGTCATTTTTAACTACAGTTGATCATTTTTGTTTCAAATTTTGGACACAAACTTTATTTTCAAGTGGCAACCGTGTGCACCTTCTTTCGCTGGAATACTTCAAATACTCGAAATATTTTTATGACTGCGCTATTCTTCCTGCCTTAGTAATAGGCTCATAATATGACGCGAGGAATACAGTTATCAAAGCACCATAACCCGACCGTCATTTGGGCATTCTCATTTATGTACCTATCCTAAGCACTTTCTATAGAATCATTAGGTAGGTACTTCTTCCCCATTCTATACCAACGGATAAGCAAAACAAAAAGACAAAAGAAATCCCTTCAAGCACAGAAGAAGTTACATTTTGTTTTATGTATAAAACTTAGTGGGATGGGATGTGAGTGTGATGTGACATTTCTGAAATGAAAGAATTATGTTGAATCTAAACGAGGTTGCGTAGTATAACCTATTGTGACCTTTTTTTGTCCCACTTCTCGGTCGTTGTATTTTATTTCCTTTATAATGAATGAATGTAAATGAAATACTTAAAAGTGAAGAAGTACTCATGGGAGATATAATATCTCTTAATTATGTCAAAATAAATGCGAATTATATACGCACAACAATCAAGAAGAAGAAACGAATTCACAGAAGTGGTGTTGCGAATTGTCTTTTCTTAGAGCTGACACATATTTACAAAACAATTATGCTGATGAGCGAATATAAACTGAAATGAGGAAAATATGAATAGGTGCATTCAGAGTAACTATCCAAAAGTTTTTTTTTATTATTGGTTAAGCAATTTGCAAGACAAGATAGTTTGGACATATTTGGGCCCATTTTATTCACTCGAAGTTCAGCACAACTTGGGGATTTTTATATGGAAAATTCCCCATATTTGGCAGTAAACAATGAGCATTCCGATGAAAAAACTATCCCAATAGTATTCAAATACCTATGTTTTTCTAAAAAAAAAAAAATAATTTTATCTATAATGTAAATTAGTAGTAGGTAGACAGAAAAAGTAAGCCATAGTGCCAAGCAAAAATTATTTCGATCAACTGCAGTCTCCATTCTTTTATATGGAGCTCAAGTATGCGGGGATACTATGCTCTTTTGCGGCTGTTGAGCAATTCCTGCGATACTTCCTTAAGAGAATATATTTAGATTGCCTAGCCTGACCCTGGTTGGTTGGTTGGTTGGTTTAGGTGGCTGTATTTCCCGACGAGGGAAAAACACAAGTAGCGCATTGAGAAACCACAACTAACGGATCCTGAAATGAAAGGGGGTAAAGGAAGTTAAAAGAAGCTCAAAACCAGCCTGTGGAGTTGAGGAATTTGATAATCTTGTGGAAGTGGATGCTTTGGATGGCCGAAAGGTCATCAAAAAAGGGTTGACCTAGTGCACTGCGTCTGGTTTTGGCTAGGGCCGGACACTCACAAAAGAGATGGATCACTGTTTCACTCTTACTTGTGTCATCACAGCTACGGCAATGGGTATTGTGGGGGATGCCAAGCTTGGCTGCGTGGGTTCCTAAAGGCCAGTGACCCGTACTAATTGCCGTTAGTCTGGCAACATCTACACGCGATCTGGATAAGAGATTGTTTGTTCTGGCATTATCGGTAGGTTGGCCAGATCTTCCTGGAAATGACACAGTTCGTCAGGTTCATCCAACTAGTCTCAGACCATGAGGTGAAGTGCGGGAGGATTTCTCTCTTTACATATCCCAGCGGAGGGAAGACTTCCTCCGCTTGAGACATGCACAGAGCTGAGCCAAATCTGGCAAGTTCATCGGCCTTCTCATTCCCTTCGATGTTCCTATGGCCGGGAACCCAAACGAGAGTGATATCAAACCGATGACAAGCCCTTGTCAGTATCTCCCTACATTCCACAACAAGTTTGGACGTTGACTTAGTTGAACCGACAGCCTTAATCGCGGCCTGACTGTCGACGAATATGCCTATTTTTCTTTTGGGAGTCGCACTATTGTGGAGCAGTCTACACGCCTCATTAATTGCAAGTACTTCTGCTTGAAGTACACTGGCTGCGTTGGGAAGGCAAAGAGTTGTTTAAATCTGTTGAGAAAATGTCTGCTCCTACTCCATAGTTCATCTTAGAACCATCTGTGAAGATAGGTACCTATGTCGAATTCATTTACGACCGCATTCTCCTCCCATTCTGATCTAGAGGGAATCTAACAGAGAAATTTTGATGGAAGTCGTGTTTGGGTACTATGTAGTCTGTAGACGTACGACCTATGCCGTCAGGAAATGAAAGAAGGATGCTGGTATGGCCATAAGGCCTTTCGGACCAACACTTAGATTCCTTCAATCTAACAGCGCTACACGCTGCTATGTTTTTTATATGCAGATCCACTGGCAGGAAATTTAGAATGACATTGAGGGCAGCGGTCGGACTTGATCGCAGGGCTCCTGTGATTCCAATTCCAGCTGTTCTTTGGACTCTACTTAATTTAAGGACGTTATAGGCTTTGCTTAAAGCGGGCCACCATACCAGTGATCCGTAGGTGAGGATGGGACGTACTACCGCTGTGTACATCCAGCGAACCATCTTTGGTTGAAGCCCCCACTTCTTGCAATTCCAAGCTACAGAGAATGCATTATCGAGGGTGACTTCCAAAACATACGTATAAATTAAAAAACAAATGTAAATAGTAGGTAGACAAAATTGTGTTTATTTAAATGTCAATCTGGTAGACGGCCTTCGGCCAAACCATTTAGACTTAGGTACGATTACGACACCTTTTTTTGTAACATTTATATAAAATTAAAGTCAACTAACGGGTGATTTTTTAAGAGGTTTAGAACTTTAAAAAAAAAAAAAACACAAAAAATTCGAAAAAATGAATGAAACATTTATTTGAATCGATAGTTTGAACCTTGCAATTTAATGTTTAAAGATAATTTCATGCAAATGTTGACCGCGGCTGCGTCTCAGGTAGCCCATCCGCTGAGTCCAATTTTGGCATACTCTTTCACACATATCGGCCGGTATCTCACGAATGAATGCATGGATGTTGGCTTCCAGTGCGTCAATCGAAGCGGGCTTGTCCCTATACACATTAGCCTTGACATACCCCCACAAAAAATAATCTAATGGTGTCAAATCGCACGATCTAGGCGGCCAATTGACCGGCCCGAAACGTGAAATTAACTGTTCACCAAACTCGCCTCGCAATTGCGCCATTGTTTCGCGTGCTGTGTGGCATGTGGCACCGTCTTGTTGAAACCACATATCATGCAAGTCAAGAACTTCCATTTCGGGCAAAAAAAAGTTTGTTATCATCGCTCGGTAGCGTTCACCACTGACAGTAACGCTGCGATTCGCATCATCTTTGAAGAAATATGGCCCAATAATGCCGCCGGCCCATAAACCGCACCAAACAGTGGCTTTTTCGGGATCCATTGGTAGCTGTTGCAATGCTTCTGGCTGATCTTCACTCCAAATGCGGCAATTTTGCTTATTTACGTACCCATTCAACCAAAAATGAGCCTCATCGCTGAACACAATTTTTCGATAAAAAAGCGGATCCTCGGCTTTCCAAGAGCACGAATTTTGATAGTAAAATTCAATAATTTGCAAGCGTTGTTCATTTGTCCATGGTTAAATTGCAAACCAAACTGAAGCTGTTTGACAGTGACACAAGGTACTAAACACACGTCAGCTGTCAAAACCAGTGTTGCCAAAACCAAACCAGCTAAAAAATCACCCTTACTACTCAACTACTTACGGAATTTTTTGTTTAATTTTTTGTTAGTGTTGACCAAAAGTTCAAATTAAAACAGTTAGCAAGCCTCCATTTCTATGGTAATGTTAATAGATAAGGCTAAGCCTAAAGTGCAAAGGCCTGCGAGAGAAAAATTATCTTTCTTGGACAGTAAGAATATATAAAAAGTGTGCAAGAAAATAACTTTTTTTACGCTTGGAGGAGACAAACGAGGTAAACTCTGGAATCTACAGCAGGGCAAGATGTAATCAATTTCTTTACACAAACTTTACAAGACCTGTTAAATCAATGCCTTTCTCCTTGGTCGTTTGACTTCGTCAGGGCCTGGTTTTATCTGCTCTTCTTTTAATAAATTATATGAATTTGGTGTTACAGTGCAGCCAACGCTAAACACATTTCTAAATGGGAAGTCTAAGGATAAGTAATTTGTTTCTTGACTTGTTCATTCTTAAGGACCTAACCCATACAATCCGTCAATCATGTAACCTCACCTACATAAGCTTAAATACCAATTTTGGTTAAAATCGTTAGAGCCGTTTTCGATCAAATCTCAAACTGGTACGAACATTTTAAACGGGAAAGACCATTAATATTGAGGTTACTTTGCAAAAAAAAAAAAAACGGTCCGAACTGTAAGCCCACAAACTCCAAATCCGTAGTTTAAACGAAATCGGGGCAGCCGTTTAGGCTGTAGGCCTTTGGAAGGACGGACAGAATTTTGCGACCCACTCTTTTGAGTTCCTCTATCATCGTAATGTCAGAATTGATTAACATTCTCTTACCTACTACGTAATGGAAAAAATTAAAAAAATTAGTGGAAAGTCTGGAAGACCCATCTTATTCGATTTAATAAAATGTATTCAAGTGCAGCAATTAAAATGAAAATTAATTCGAAGTATTTTCACAATTCATGCCACTCAATTTGACAAACAAATTCAAAAGTCCCAAGTGACATAATGCACCAAGCTGTAACAACCACGAACCACCGCTGCTAAGGGTTATCCCAATGACAAACAACAACTTAAGGTAGGCACATGCCACAGACTCTGATTTCATAGCTTGCTACACAATCTTCAGAAATTCCATGTAGGTAAGACATAGAAAGTAGTTTAACAACAGCCACTCAAGGGTTAATTAACCCCTAATCCACTGTTCCACTATCGCAGGCCCAGGCGCCCTGACAGTCAAAAATCCACCACTTTCTATTTCCACCAGAGTAAGTGACAAAGTTACCCCTCATCGTTTTAACACTTCGGCGAATTCAGCTGGTGCATAAAAAAATACATGCTAAATGAAACGCCACGGAATGGAACATCAGCAAAATCCTCCCAAGAAAACCGGCAAGCGAAAGCGAAGCAATGATATGAAATTGAAACGTCCACAAGAAAGAAGAAAGATCCAAGCATATACTATATACAACAACAAATTACAGAAAACAGAAATCACATCGCAGCGAAATGTATGATTGTGTTTTCTTTTCTATTCAGTTTCATCGGAACTGCGGCGATTGTCGGTAGTCGGTTCGGTACGGTACGGTTTTCGGATTAGAAAGAGTCATGTCGGATGACTGTCGATAACCGCACATCTAAAGCGTATACAAAAACGGTCAGGTGTATTTCTGAACAGGTACACGGTACACCCTTCTCTGTCTTTTTCGGTTTGCAAGGATATTCGAAGGAAAAACAGGTGAAAAATGACATCGGACAGTGATGATTAGTGAATACCAAGTCGTTACCAACAATAAAAGTTCGGGTGAATATTTTAATTGTTTCCCTCTAAAGTGTTGCCACTAATCGTCTAATTACACACGAATTGTGTCAGAGATGTTATCTTGATAGCTGTGTGTTTAAAAAAAAAAAATATTTACCTGTTTTCGCGTGTGATCCGGAGTTATCGCGAAACGACAACATAAATAAACCTTAGGCCTGTGAATCTACCAAAAAAGATAATATATTTACATTTGTGCTATCGGCTGGCGGGCGAGAACCGCGGGTGTGTAACTGTGAAGTGTGGTAAATAAACAAATTCAGAAAAAAAGGTCGAAAGTTTCCATCTTATTCGAAGTGTCCTTGTAAAATACATAGTGTAAAAGAAAAAAGTGTGCAATAAAGTGTCTGCTGTGATTGATATCATTACAAGATTAGAATCTCTAATCAGCATCAAATAACACGGGAAAAGTTACAGGGAATAAAGCAAGGATTAAGCAAGGATACAGCATCCATTTTTCGACTGGATATACATATGTACGTCATAGTTTCTGCGTACAGGAAGATAGGTATTTTCTGCAGCACAGTCACATACATCTATAGAGATAGTGGAGTACAACAAGGATAATCAGCAAAATGGGACGAAGACCATTCAATCGAGTCTGCGCTATAAATTACCCCAGTCGTGTTGAGGGTTGGCTTGATGTTTGTGGTGAGTTTAAAGATTTTCTATTTGCGTGGGCTGCAAGAGCAGGATGCTGCACACCTCATTCTTGAGTTGAAATTGGGAATGGGACTGTTTTCAATATTCATTGGGGGGTGTAATTCGTTCGCTTCGTGCTGTCGTTCTTTCTGTTTGTTTCCTTTTTTCGGGTGAGAAATTGTGCAACCCTAATGAGGCTCTAATGTTTGGAATTTGAGTCTTTGACCCCTTTTGTTGGTTGTGCTCATGAGATGTTAGTCCTGATATTTGTTTGTGTTTTTTTTCAACTCTGAAACGAAACGAAAAAAAAAGCTTGATGTGAGCTCCAATTCAATACCAATGAAAATTCGGTTTTGGTTAAAGTTGCAGCATCAGTCCAAATATTTGTTTTTAAGATTTGTTGGTCCTGAATTAGGTATGAGGGCTTCCTTTTCTTTTTTTTCTATTTTGTACTGAAAATAGGCGGTCCTGTCTTGCGTTTAACTTGAGAAATTACCGAAATGCGTGCCTTGAATCAAATAAACAATTTTATTCCTGTGTGTATTAGACTAGGGGTAGTGTATTGGAGTACTACGCAGCAGGACTCATTCTCGACCCATTGTAAATAAAATATAAATTATATACGAGTATGCACTGAATGAAAATTGCAAAAAGTCAATAATTATAACTAGTAGATACCTAATTTGTATTAATACAAAAAAAATATATAAGAAATTGAAAAAGTTATATAGAAAAAAAAAATTAATTTTCTTTTCATATGTTGCGCTTTTGTCAAGCTTCTATAATCTTTCTATAAATTTTCGGTAATGCCCTACCTGTATAAAAGTGCGCCAAATTTGTTTCTTGTAAGTCTTATGCAGTTAGTATTGCCGGATGGAAATAGCCTCGATAGCGCCTTACCGAAGTAAAGTTGTTACTTGGGAGTTCCTCGTATTACCTATATTCATGTACCGTTATCTAATGTAGTCATAATCGCTATTAAGTTGGATACCTACCTTTGGGTTTGTTTTTACTCGTTATGTAATTTTTTTTAGTAGGATGTAAAATTGGCCAGAGGAAATATGACGCTAGTTAGAACGCAAGTAGAGTTTTGATATTTGAAACAATTATTTAAAGTTTTAAGGGACATTTCTTGTTTTACATTTACTAAAGTTTTTCAAAAATAAAACGAATTATTAATTTGTTTATTATCTTTTGGCGTTAAATTGAAGAGACGAAGTTCGCTGGGTCCGCTAGTATTTTATATGTAACTAAACACAAAAATATGCCAAGTGACAACTTATGACCAGTAAAAGAAAATATTTATATTTATAGTCGTTTTCCTTTCTAGTTGACAGCAGTGTCTAAACTGTCAAAACAAAGTTCATGCATCATGGTCCTTTAAACATGAAATAGGCAATGGCAGGAAAGGCCATATGTGTTTAACATAGCGACGGATATCAGGAAACAATCAAAACCTTACTCCAGGCTCATTTCCCGGGTTCGACTATCCGCGAATCTCACGAATAATCGTATGACATTGATCCCAGGATCCATAGACGAGTAAAAAGTCTATCTGGTAAGATTTTAAGTCCAGATAAGGTTAGATGGCAGTTGGCTCCTTCAAACCTTTTAAAGCACCTGGTGGTGACGGCATACTCCCAGCCCTTTTCCAGAGGTTTATTGACGTCATACTGCGCAATTACAACCTTATTTAGAGCTATTTACAATTCGGGATGCATTCCTGCCACTAGGAGACAAGTGAACGTAATTCCCAAAAATAGCAACAGGCCAAACGAGCTACCTAAATCATATAGACCTATCAGTCTAACATCCATTGTTCTTAAAACTATGGAAAGATTAATTGATGTTCATATCAGAGCTCAGATATTACTATCTAACCCGCTACACTCAAATCAGTTTGCGTACAGAAAGAGCAAGTCCACTGAGTGCTCTTCCACTGGTGCTCTTCACCATCTCGTCAAACAGGTAGAAGACGCCTTTCGCCACAAGGAAATTGCCTTAGGTGCATTTTTAGATGTTGAGGGTGCTTTCGACAATACCGGAAACGACAATACCGGAGGACTCGACTAACCGTTGGATCCGATACATGCTGAAAAGTCGAGTAATAACATCCTCATCAGGAGGAGTGGCTGTGTCGGTGACAGCAGTCAAAAGCTTCCCCAAGGGGGCGTGCTCCCCCTCTACTGTGGTCACTCGTCATAGACAGCTTACTATCCAGTCTACATAATCTAGGTTATGACGCCATCGGATATGTCGACGATTTGGCAATTATCGTTAGTGGAAAGCATTGCGCTACCATTAATAGTAGAATGAGGAATGCTCTACTACACGTTTTAGAATGGTGTACGACGGAAGGCTTATCTAAAAATCCTAGCAAAACTATTCTAGTTCCTTTTACCAGAAAGAGCAGAAAGAGACTGGTCCATTTAGGACCCCTTATCCTGAATGGAACTACACTAAACTACTCGAACGAAGTAAAATACCTCGGAATCATCCTTGATAAGAAACTAAACTGGAACTTACACAACAAGTCCGCTACAGAACGTGCCTCTAGAGCCATGGGGTCCTGTAGGTGTCTGTACAGAACTTGGGATCTTAATCCCAGAATGATTCATTGGTTATATGAACCATGATGGTAAGATCCATTATCTCGTACGCGGCAATCTTCTGGTGGCCAAAAGTACTTAAACGAACCACGGCAAACAAGCTTCGGAAGATTCAAAGGATTGCCTGTCTCGGTATTTAAACCGATCGTAAACATTTAGTAGCGTCAAAAATATGTTTAATTAAATCAGGAAGATTAGAGGATTTTTTAAATCATGAAACCTGCAATGGGATGGAACTACTCAGACCTCATATTTTGTTTTCGGTTACTTACCACAAATCACTTAACTTAACACAGCTGGAACATTTTGCAGACCATATACCCATGACAAGTGTGCACATTATACGCATACCTACCTGCAATAGAAAACGACAGTCTGGCTACAGAGAACAAATAAATATAGCGACTATACATTAACAAAGCACCTGTACCTGTAAACATACTTCTGCAGCATGTATAAACAATTTCCGGTAAAAGGGAGAGAAATGCAAAAAAAGGAGTCAAAAAAGGTATTATCCTTCAGTCAAAGTGGACATTGTTTTGTTTAACCATTGGATTCCTTGCAGTCGTGCAAATAAGAGAGTCGATATTTTTGTTTCTTCTATAAAAAAGTGCACATCAGAGAGTGAACATTAACAGCTTGATGAACATTACATTTCTTATAACGCATTCAATACAAGCAAAGTATTCGGTTGCAGTTATATCTAGCAAAAGTTCATTTAAGTTCATCGCAATCGAAATAATAGAATTCGCCAAAAATATTTATGAATTTAAATAATTCCATGTCAAGGCTATGCCATGCGCACGCGCAGGGCATCTTTGTATAGTTGAGTCTTGCATTCGGCAATAAATCTTTTCCAGGCTTTCACTGCCCGTGACGCTATGCTGTCAGAGGTGAAGAACGTGATTTGCATACGGATGATGAACAATATCTTGACTGCCTTGGAAAGCGATTGGTAATGCGTTATTTGCAAATTGTTTGCGGATCAATTTAAATGATTTTTACACAAACAGTGAGTGAGTCACATTGTGGGACTTACTATACGACTAGGTACATAATATTTGGCAAAGTAAATGGTTTAATGGAATTGAATACAAAATATCGTTTTCACCTCGACGATTAACCCCAAAAACCGTTGATAATTTTCTTGAGCTGGAAATACGTGTAGATTGTAATTGACCATTGCCTAGATAGACATTTTGTAATTTATATGACCGTTTTCTGTCTGAAATATGTAAACAGCCTTTACCGTTTTGTTGTGTGTTGTTTTTTAAGGTTCCGTACCCAAAGGGAAAAAACGTAACCTTATTAGTTTCGCTCGGATGTCTCTCCGTCTGTCTGTCTGTCTGTCTGTCTGTCTGTCTGTCTGTCTGTCTGTCTGTCTGTCTGTCTGTCTGTCCGAACCCACTAAGCCAATTTTGTTACCAGGTCTATCTCAAGAACCGATTGACATAGGAGGCTAAAATTTACACACAACATCCGGTATAACCTCTAGTTAAACGGCAAATGCCAATGGAAGGAATACATCAATTGGTTTTGGATTAATTAGTAATCTGGTGAAAAAAATATTTTCATTCGCCCAAAAAACGGTTTATTTCTTGATTCACAAAAAAATACATAAATTCCTTTTTTGTAGATCATGTTCTTATCTATATATGTGCTGAATACTGTTTTGCCGAAAAGTTAATAGTTTACAAGATATTTTCAAAAAAGATAATTTTACCATGTAAAATACGTTGCTCTCATAAGTTTTAATCTCTACTACGCAGTTGTGCACAATTGACCCCATCAAAGACAGAACCCCACCAGGGCTCCCGCCTGCTAATTTCGTTGGGGAATATAATACATTTTTTTGGGGAGTACAGAACAAAATAAAAGTAATATATTTTTAGTCAATAGTTTTTAATTGGGACAGGTCGCATACAGAATGGAAAATTGGCGTGGGTTGGGTAATAATTAGAAAATGAGATTCATGTGCGAGTAATTTTTGAGAGTAAAAATATTAAGTAATTAAATTAAACTAAATTGTGATGAATTCATGAAGAGGGGAAAGATTGAATGATATAGATTTCAAATAATATCTGATGTGTTGGACTTTAGCCAAATACGGAACCTTCGGTGCGCGAGTGATACTCGCACTTGGCCGGTTTTTTTAGATTTAGAAATACTAGAAAGAGTTCGGCCATCAGTGGCAGAAATTCTAGCATAATACGGACCAGGGTCTGAACGATATCATTTTTGAAACTCTCATCGTCATCACCATTGGAAGTTATATTCTGCTCGTTGTTTTTTTTTTTGAATATCATATGCTTTCATTGCATTTGTGGAAAATGAAGTGGATTCATATCTCAAACATGTAATTTAGGGCTTAGTTGTTATAGTCTTGGACTTCCATGATTTCGACGATAATAATATAATCTGAAATGTTACAGAATGAGTTTCCGGCAATATAATACACAATATATATGGGAAACAAATTTACGTAGGTACAGCTTTGCAACTCTGCACAATCTTCCCAACAAAAAAAAAACTCAATATGTTGTGTTTAAGGCATCTAAGATGGTGAGTACAGCCTACAAAATTATATAGGACAGTATATATGACAAAGCTTTGCTTCATTACTGCCAGATTGGAAAAGTCAGCTTTACGACAGTTGTGGGACTATTGTCCAGCTATATAATTTTTAGTGACTTTGATGTATGTCACGCCTCCGACGTTGAAGTACCAACTTTTAAAACACTAGCTCACAGAAGTGTAGAGAAATAAGTTTTGGAAATATATTTTTTTTTTGTATGAATGCCGCAACCATTGACTTATTATATGGACTGCTAGTAGCCAACTTCTAGCGTGTTCCAAAAATACTGACACGCTACTGTTTTACATAGGAAAACACAGTAAACCTCAAACGACCAAGAAATCTTTCATTACAAATTTGTGGTTGATAGAGTGGGAACTACAAAAGGATTTGTTTGTGTTTTTAATTTATTTATTTTCCTATGATATTTCTTGTGCCTTCTACTTAGTTTTTTTTGTACATATTTACTATTTTTGTTTTCAATTTAAACAAACCCTTAACACAAACCAAACAAATTCAATACGAAAAACGACACAAGTGAACAGCGATATGCGTATAAAAGCAAGATTATTAAGGGGCCGGCCATTAGCAACATGTTTTTTTTTGTAGGTAGCCTACAAATATTTACAGACAGTGAATAAAATTACAAAAACATCAATGTCAATACATGTATAGGTTTTGGGGACAATTGAAATTCATTTACCTCTGTGCGAAAGTATAACCGCCCTGGAAGAGCTTCGAGAGAAATTCAGCCTTTTGGACTAAAAAAATAATATGCATAAAATAATTACAGGTCCATTCCATTCGTCACGTAAATAAAAACACGTAAAACGAATGGTTGTAAGAAGCTTGTTACCTACATGAATTTGTTGCGCTAAATGTTAAGTTATTTATTATCTTTTTAGAACTAGTTGTTTTTATTCAAATAGAAAAACGCTTAGATGTTAGATCATGCATCGTGGATCATGGTACTCCAAAACTGAAGTGACGACTCGATTCAATCAAGCAATTGGATGTAGGCATTAGATCTTAGACATACATCATTAGAAAGAAAAAATAACGAACTAGTCGCATATCTCATGATGAATAAAATGTCTATAAGGAAATACATTCAGGGGGGTGAAATTGAAAAGAAATACGTCGGTACGTTTGACTACGGCACTAATTTAATTTCCACAGAAGATTTAACTCCCGCGATATAAGTATTAGTTTGATTGAACGATACAAGGAAGATACCAACCTGTAAGATTTTTTTTTGTTTTAAGTTTATGGGTCAATAGTAAGGAATTTGTTAATTTCGTTTAATTTTTCAAAATAACAAACATTCCAAATTAATTTAACAAATCACTCTTTGTAGCTTTGCAACTTCTGAATAGATGACGCTCTTTGTTTACATTACTATGGAAATGAGTCTGTTCTCACAAGATGTCGCTCTTTTGGTTACATGTTTCTATTGAAACTTACTTTTTTTGACAATAATTTGGTTTTTTTGTTCAGGTTCCGTACCCAAAGGGAAAAAACGTAACCTTATTAGTTTCGCTCGGATGTCTCTCCGTCTGTCTGTCTGTCTGTCTGTCTGTCTGTCCGAACCCACTAAGCCAATTTTGTTACCAGGTCTATCTCAAGAACCTATTGACATAGGAGGCTAAAATTTACACACAACATCCGGTATAACCTCTAGTTAAACGACAAATACCAATGGAAGGAATACATCGATTGGTTTTCGATTAATTAGTAATCTGGTGAAAAAAATATTTTCATTCGCCCAAAAAACGGTTTATTTCTTGATTCACAAAAAAATACATAAATTCCTTTTTTGTAGATCATGTTCTTATCTATATATGTGCTGAATACTGTTTTGCCGAAAAGTTAATAGTTTACAAGATATTTTCAAAAAAGATAATTTTACCATGTAAAATACGTTGCTCTCATAAGTTTTAATCTCTACTACGCAGTTGTGCACAATTGACCCCATCAAAGACAGAAGAGGGTTCCAGGGTTCCCGCTTGCTAATTTCGTTGGGGAATATAATACATTTTTTTGGGGAGTACAGAACAAAATAAAAGTAATATATTTTTAGTCAATAGTTTTTAATTGGGACAGGTCGCATACAGAATGGAAAATTGGCGTGGGTTGGGTAATAATTAGAAAATGAGATTCATGTGCGAGTAATTTTTGAGAGTAAAAATATTAAGTAATTAAATTAAACTAAATTGTGATGAATTCATGAAGAGGGGAAAGATTGAATGATATAGATTTCAAATAATATCTGATGTGTTGGACTTTAGGCAAATACGGAACCTTCGGTGCGCGAGTGACACTCGCACTTGGCCGGTTTTTTTTTACGTTACTATGGACATTTTAACTAGACGGCATCACATATCTTTGCTTATCCGCTGTGAATCAGTAGCGCCTGTGCCGTTTTGGAACATATTTTTACGCAGAAGTACCTATATACGAAAATGACATTTTACTAGCAGTCCGTATTTAGTATGTATGTCTGTGGCTGCCACAATTAAACGAATATAATTTATAGGGATGACAGAAAGCCGGGGTGCGTGAACTTGGCACCCCGGTGTTAAATTTTGTGTTTTCTTTTTGTAAAAGTTCCGGGTGACTGAGTAAGAGTTTTAGAGTTCTTTTTCTTTTTTTTAATTGTGGGTTGCTAAATTCATAGAGCATCCCATTTATGCAAAAAAAATATAATTTGGTATTTTTATCAATTTTCAAAGTTCTACTTTTAGCTTAACATTTTTTTTTTCTTGGCAAAAAAACTCCAGCATTATTGGTCTAGTCTCTAGTGCAATATTTTCTTTGAAAATTATGTGGTGTCATATAATAATCGATAAATATTTTTAACTTTCTCCATTACATAGTAAAAGAAAAATATAGCTTTCGAACAAAAATTCGAACTCGAGATTTTAATCAATTCTGACATTACGATGATAGCGAAAGTCCAAAAAGTGGGTCGCAAATTCTGTCAGGTCTGCCTGTCTGTTTGTCCGTCCTTCAACAGGCCTACAGCCTAAACGGCTGCCCGGATTTCGTTCCAACTTGGGATTTGGAGTTTATGTGCTTACCGTTCTGGCCGTTATTTTTTCGCAAGGTAATGTCAATATTAATGGTACTTCCCATATAAAATTTTCGTTCCAGTTTGATTTGATCGAAAACGGCTATAACGATTTCAACCAAAATTGATATTTAAGCTTAAGTAGGTGAGGTTACCATGACTGCATACCCAGTTTTTGGCAAAAATTCGAATAACTGTACTTTTGAAATTTCGACATATCTCGAAAACGGTCCATACGATTCCAACAAAAAAATCATTTTTAAGTTATGTGGTCATTCATAACTTAATAGCAAACTTAGTTTTTCTCTATATCACCGGCTCCCAATCTTTTTTAGCTCCGCGGAAAACGCTTTGGGAAATGCTGCTCTGTATTAGGTATCATACAATGGATTTTTGAAAATACATAGGTACATAGTACCTACCTAATTTAAAAAAAAAAGTTTTGTTTAGTTTACCTGATAACGGCAATATCGATTTTGACCAAAATGCACACTTAGAGTCAAATTGGTGTTTTAAAAATTATTGTGTCCTTAATTTTGAAATCGAAGCACCGAAAACGCTAATTAGAAAAACTGCTCCTATCTCGAAAATCCCATCTTCGATTTCGATATATCTTTAAAAACGAGGTAATGCTTACATCCCGAACAATGACTTCTAATCGGTTTTCAGCTAAATATTTTAGCAATTGTATTTTTCAAAATAAACATTGCAATATTTGGTACTGTTTTGTCTGCTAAATTTTACAAAAACCGCTCCACCGATTTTGATCAAAATACATATTTAGGATAACACAACAACACTCATTAAGATCCCATACTTAGTTTTTCTCAAAAAGATCTAATAAACTAATTTTGTAATTATTTCTCAAAAATTACTACCTAAAAGCCGATCTGTGTTCATACCTACATCCTTTTCAAACTCAATACCGCACTTCCATTAAAAATGCAATAACAACGATGCAAAACTTATTTTTAGCAAATATTGAAAAAAAATTGAACTTTGACCTTGAACTTTCATTTTGTTTATCTTGCACTATGAAAAGGAAACGTAAATATTTGTTCGTAAAGACTATCGCATGACAATAACCAACTATACCTGTCACAATTGGTAGAAGTATAAAATGCAACACAACAATGCGTCACAATCGGGCCCTCATCAATCAAGTCCATATTCCAATTAGTTAAATCGCAGCTAGATTTATTTACAATTCCCACTGCCTCCGGCCATTATCTTTTCGAAATTTGCCCAACTATGTACATAGATTAGCAAAGAGTCACATTTTTGACAACAGATAACCAAAGCCATGACATAATCAGTTACATCTATACTTACAAACAAAGGCGATCACAATAAACACATAATACATACAGTCAATGTAGCGCAGCTGATTCGTTGTCATTTGTTTTATGTTTATGACTGACGTTCCGATTCAAATTTTACCGGCTTAGGTTTTCGCACGACTTTATCACCGTGGTTTAAGTATACACTATCATACTGGCAGAGTGTAGGTATATCTTGCGCCGCGATAGCGATATTCTTTATCACGTCAAGGTCTATCGTATTTTATTCGCACACAGACTGAATGGGGACGTTTACAATAGTTTACTGTGTAAACTAAACAATTAAATGACTGTTTCTCAACGCCCGCGCCGTGAAGTGATTTGTTTCTTATCAGCGACATGATTTCATTGAACTAGTAAAACAAGTATTTGTTATTTATTTAGTTATTAACAGTGATAGGCGTCACCGGCTAGCGGTGTCAACAAACGATTCGGATTCAGTGTGTGATGCTTGACAGAGGTTTTTGTCTTTAATATCATTCGTTAACGTATTTCATTTTATTCATTACTTTGCAATATGTCACGGGTTACGTATACGTATGTCGTACCTATATATAAATAAAAATTGAGTTTTGCATATATAATTTTTGTTTGTGGGGTGGATTTCGTTGGTATAGTAGGAATTCCTGTTTTGCTGTTGACATTTTAGTTTCACCATTGAAATTGCGACCTTGAAGAAGGAGTATAAAATTACTTGGAAATATGGTGAATTTTAAGCAACATTTTCTGTTGTATAGGTACGAACAAAATATTTTGTCGTAGAGGTGTCATCATTCGCCGCACAAAATGTTTTTGAGAGTTTGTTTTGACCAGAGACAATACGGAGACTCCCAACTTGGGCCGATTTCCCTACAAGCTATATTTTCACGGAGTGATATATAAATTCGTATTGACAAATAAGTGTTTTTATGCTTCAAACATTTTTGAAAAATCAACAATGTAGATTGGTTGAGGGAAGATAAAAAAATATTTTGAGCAATTTTCTTCAGTTTTTTAAGAAAAATCTACTCATGAAATCGAAGTTAATGATATCCAAAAGCAGGAAATAGGAAACTGTTGCGCCTGAATCCTTCCATCTAGCCAAGCAGCTAAAAGCTCGATGTGACAAGCGACGAACCTAACCTCGCAGATGTCATTTTGCTGTCTTCTGTCTTTTGCCGCCACCTGCAGCAGTATCATAATTTTCCTTATTCGTTATATTGAATTCTTTTGTATTTAATTAATTACATTATATTTCTTCCATTTAATTGAATTTCCCTAACAATAAAAAGCTAATTGGAATAATATCTAGTATTCTTCAGAAACCATGTTTGTCCTAATATGTTTCTAGTACAGTAGAAATCGGTTATAACGATATCGAATAAACCTTAGAACTTCATCGTTATATCCGAAAATAAAAAATCGTTGTACAATTAAAACCAAATTGAAAAAAAAGAAAACATTATTAAAAAATCGTTTCAAATGCTCAAGAAAATTGTTGAGGAAAGAAATCACTAATTTGTGTTCGTTTGTTGAGTAAAATATTTTTCGAAGAGGGTTTTCCAATATAATTTGAATTCGAAGCGGCCCATAGAGGTTCCAGGACCATGAAGTGTTGCGACTGCAATAAGTGCTTTGTTTACATATGGAACGTGGTTTTCTTCGGTTTCCTCTTCTTCAGTGGCATCATCGTCATCACTTCATCAGCATTATAAAATTGAATATCTGACACAATATTGTCATCTGTGAGAGACTGTACAAATTTACTTTAGATTTAAAAATTATTCTCAATAGTGTAAACATTGTTTCCAACTCAGTCCCAATCTACTTCTAATTTTGAGAACATTTGTTTTTGCTGAGCCCATTCTGCTAGTGGAATTTCATCTTCATCTTCTTAATTTATTTTGGTTGGGGGTCTCAGTATTGTCTCTGGTTTTGATTGATTGACCGACTCATTTGCACATTCCTTGAAAAAGCTGCTAAATTATAGAGTCATGGGGCTATATTAATAATAATTTTTAACCTTGACCTTATTCATTTATATATTACATTAGCGAACTGTTAAGTTCAAAATATTCAGTAATATTAACATTTTCATCATGGTGAACGAAGGAACAACGTTTACAAATAATTAGAATCTTCTACCAAAATTCCGAGTCGGTGGTCGCAACTTTAGGAGCGTTAGCGCTTCGTCAATAAGAAAAATATGCGTTATTGGACACTGGACAGGTGAAACTCACTGTTTGGTGCGTGAATTGCATGAATTGGACATCAGTGATTATGTGGTTTTTACAAGACGGTGCCACAAGCCACACAGCTGGTGCAACAATCGGGTTATTGAAGTTTCAGTTCGGTGAACGTGTTATCTCGTGAAACGGGCCCGTCTATTGGACGCCGACATCGTGTGATTTAACGCCTTTTTATGGGGCTATACATTAGATTATTGGTCAATGCCAACAAGCCGGCGACGTCAGAGGAGCTCAGAGCCAAAATTGAACGAGAAATAGCGGCCGTATCGGTCCAAAAGTACGACCGAGTTTTACAAGATCAACCTAATCTGGCCAGGGGAAAAGGACAATCATAAAAAAAATTATAATTTTTCTACATAGAAAATATTTTTGCAGGTTTGGATACATTACAAGGCCAACTTGAAAAGAAAACTGGCCAAGAATAAGCAATGCCTGAAAACAACCGGGGGTGGTCCATCGGAGCAGGTATACCTATAGTATAAGCCAAATGGAAGAAAGTGTGATGGGGCTGGTAGAGCTGCAAAGTGCGGTTAACCCAACTGGTTCGACCTTCGGCTTTAACCAGACAGCGACATGCCAGCTCTTCGAAGACAATAATTCAAGCGACGAAGATAACGTGAAAGCGGAAGGTGAAGGTGAAGATCCTGTCGTAGCTTCTACATCCGCTCAATCTCTAAGAGCACCTAACAGTAGGATACCGATGAATAAGTTTGAAGAAGAGCGAATTGCCGACCTCAAAACGCAAACTGAGAACCAAACGAATATGCTGAAAACCATTAGGGAAGTCGAAAAAGTAAATTACAAAAACCATGTTCTATGTTCTATGTTTTTTTTAACTTTTTCGTTTTAATTGCAAATACTTCTTTGTTCGATTTAAATTTCCACAAATAAATTCACAAAATTGACATTTAACAGCTGATTTCGATTATGCTCCTAAAAGATGGCAATTTATGTTTTAAAGACAACTGAAAAGAGTTGTCTTGCATAATACGAACAATTTGTTTGGTTGTCTCAAAGTTGAGTTGTCATGGAGACAACACAACTAAGTTGAGTTGTTTTCCGTAATAGGCACTATAAATAATACCCTAAATTAGGCGCATCAAGATAGTCTATTTTCAAAGGGATTGTGGCCTGTTTTAAATCGGAACAAAATTTTGGGGAATTTATAAAACTGAGCTGAAGAAGGTTGAGAGTTGAGACTACTCTCGGGCCAACATATGCAGGTACTGTAAGGCAAAACGTTATCGGTTGCTCTGTTTTTCATTCCTAGCTGAGCTCTAGGAAGTTATTATTCCGATAATGGTGCTGCCTTGGAGTTTCGCTTAATTTTCTGCGATTGGTTTTTAATCAGTTTTATTTTTATAAAAACTGAAACACATAAAAAAACTGCAAACAAGTTTTGAACATTTGACCTATCGGATGATTACTTAGATGAGGCATTGTATTGTTGTGAAAGACATAATTGCATCATTGTTTCTCCTTCTATGAACATCCATCTAAGCATAAGGGAAATGGCGAATGCGCAACACAACTGTTTATAGTCAGAGTCACATTTGAGATTTAGTGATATAAACAGGTAAATTTTTTGTGGGGCTTACCAATAAACATTTTTTAGTTTCGACTCTAAATTTAAGTAGTTCACAGTCGGCCTTATCAATAATCATCTTTAGTCTGGCAGTTTACGCAAAGAATCTACACTTTCCAAAATCCCTTTACCAATAAACAAATATAGTTGCCAGAATATCGCTAACTGTAGGGTTAAATGTCAATGTTGAGAAAGCCATGTTTGTATTGGGCTAAATAACTAAATAAATCCTCCCTTAATGTCATTTTGAAGACAAGTGTTGCCCAACCGTCCAAAATCACGGTGTTAAATTTCGTAATAAGGAGAATTTAATACGCTGTTGTTCAGCCAGTAGGCTGCTCGAGCTAAACTAAATTTTATCTGTTCTCCAACTTTTCTCTCCAAACGTCAACTAAAGTCCTAGCTAAATTTTGACATAGAGAGCTCTGTGGATATGCCACAAAAAAAAAAAAAAAAAACAGTTTTTTTTTGAGAATAATTTAATTTAAAAATTAAACTCTCTCTAATTTAAACCATTTCCGATTTTAACAGATACATGGAGAACAGTTTGAAACAAAAGTTTGACTATTTATCTCGAGCAGCGTTCCTACCACTCAGCTAAATGCGTTCGCTTAAATTTAGCTTAGCTAAATTTTGGAGAGAAGCATGTATGGGAGCGAAAATTGAGCTTAAGCGTGATTTTATTATAACTTGATTATGTTTATATCCAAAAAACGTCTTAATAATTAGAGTCTGTTTGGTACAGTTTGATTTTTTGCTGAACCCTTCCTGTACAGACTATGACTATCGTGTCGAAAACAATTCTTTTCCCATTACTTTGGGTTACCAGGTTTACAAACATGAAAATTCCATAACTACATAACTTCCTACCTGTTAACCACATTCCATTAGTAATCTAAACTACTAACCCAGTTACAAAAAACACACACATTATTTTGTCTTATTATAGAATTAACGTCATTTAGCCCAACCCTTCCATCAACAACATAACACGGAAAATCTATTTTCGCCAAATGCAAACAGAGCCATCCCCCGTCAAACAAAAGTAAATATAAAGCCCGTCAATGGACTCATAAAGTTTGCATGGTGGAAGGTGATAAAAGTTCGTGTTTATAGCACAACATGTAACACAACCACACTATAAGATTCACAAATTCATCACAATAAAAACACGCGTACTGTTAAAGCAGGAATACAAAAATGGAATGAAGATGGACGATTTGTTAGCGTGCAGCAAGAACGCTGACCCAAAGGGCGAGCTAATTGGTTCAGTATTTCAGCAGCTTTGTGGGTGTATCAGATGTCAAGGTCAACGAATGGTATTCCAATGGCAGCAATAGCGGGTTGCATGACTTTGGATATTGGTTCAAATTCTCGGTAATTGTTAATGGATTAATTAATGTGAATAAGCGCAATTTTGGCAACTTACAGACGATGGAATGAATGGCTCTGAAAACTCAATTTGTATAAGCACATTGCAGAGACAAGTTAAAAGAGCCGGTGACCTAGAAACTTGTCTGTTCGACTACTGTGCTAGAGGTTGAAGTAAAAATTATATCACTTGGCATTTACAGCTTGGATAAAACTCTTCTGCTCAATTCATAATTTGCTATTTATGGATTAACATTTTCAGAGGTATTTTGGACACCCAATCCTTGATTCACTATCTGGAGGTGCTTTTCCGAAGTCTGTTTCCCTGGCTTTGAACACTGTTGTGACTTTTACGCCGACAGATTTTTTCACATTTAATCAAACGAGTGATAGACCAATTGGAAATAAATGTATTTCAATAGTGGGTGCAAAGGTTCTGTAGCACACGTTTAGCTTTGAATCCTTAAGCCTGACTTTCAAGGACACCTTCAAACATTGGGCATTTGCAAAGTAGCTTGCGTGGAAATCTAGTAATCAAAGTTTGGAAGGGAAGAATTTTTGGAGATCCCGAAAACATTCTTTCTAATGAAAGACTAAAAATTCTACCTTTTCTAGAGGCTGGAACTTCCTTGAATCAACTGCGAAAACGCAAAAAAATTGTTGCAAAATCACACTCACAACACACTTTTTTGATAAAGCTTATTATACATTATATGAAATTTTATAATGATTATAGCAATCACCACAATGTATGAAAACCGAATCAGCTCGACGCGACGCAAGCAACTGAAGACGGTCTATGAGTTCAACTAACAACATAACTTTAATAAGTTGTGCGTGCAGAAGATTAAGACCCAAACTAATATTCGGGATGGGAACACGGGGGCCGATGTTGGCTGTGCCAGCGTTCCCTCTCATGCCTTCAGGCAATGTTCCCATTGCTTTAGAAAACGGTACCTACTAAAATGGGTCTGAAGTTAATATACGGAATAATGGGGAATTGATTCGATGCTCCTCCGAACCCATTTAAATCGCTGTTTGAATCGGATGATTTTGGAAAGAACATAAGACTAGTACAAAAACTATCTCCGTATCGTTGGAACAAAAGACTTGCAACTTAATTTTTCTTACATCATGGAAACGCACCAGTTCTTACAAGTGGCACGAGTTTCTACACTGCACAATTCGGATTAACAGATTCAAGGAAAAATTTACCATCGGATGGGTGCAATCTTGCCAGTAAATAAGGACGCACTGGAATATTGGCAGGTGTACTTATAATTTCATCGGAGGATCATCATGTCGAAAGAGTGTAGAGGGCAGACAGGAGTGACAAAAAGAGGTCATTCGACAATTTCATTACGATGTTTAGAAGGACGGCGGAGAAAATGAACACCAACGGTGGCAGATTTGTCTTCAAACCTCATGATAGAACCGCACTTTGAGATAAGAAATTGACTGCATTGAAAAACTGGTAGTTTCACTTCCAATACAATAAAAATTATTTCAATCAATCAATTTATTTTCGTTTATAATTTACAATTTGTTATAGCACAATTTACATAATTTAAATACAGAGATATGACAAATTTATGTCTTTCTACTGGAAAAAGTTTACAACTGACAAAAAAAAATAAATGAAATTAGAAAAAATGTTTATTTTGAGGTAAAGCAACGACTAAAAAAAACCTCAATTTAAGAAAAAAAAAAAAAAATATTATTAAATAAAGTATAATAAAATAATATTAAATGTATAAACCAATAAATAAAATATACATGAATGTATAAATAAATAAATAATAAATAAATAAATAAATAAATAAATAAATAATTAAATAAATAAATAAATAAATAACTAAATAACTAAATAAATAAATAAATAAATAAATAAATAAACAAATAAATAAACAAATTAATTAATAGGTGAATAAATAAACACATAAATAAATAAATGAGTCATTAAGTAAATAAATAAGTGAACAAATAAATAAATAAGTGAATAAACAAATAAACATAAATTAACAAAAATTATTTAAAATTTTAAATTTTTGAATTCTTGGGATGTTCCGGGCTTACCGCTACATTGAAATTGCAAGTCGGCTCACTTATAATTTTTGTTGGTGACATACAAGCGACGATTTTGAGTGATAAATTCAATGGCAGACATCCTCATTTCGCGAATTCCGCTTATTCAGAACGATTTGCCACTTTGTCTTAAGCGTCTTAAATTTCCCGTGTCTCGCTTTCTCTATGACAAATAATAAACCACAAAATTTGAGTCACAATAGCTAGCAGACGTTGACTTTTGTTAAATTTGTACAATTTCTATGAAATGCTCGGTAGAATTTAGTGGTCACTATAGCAAAAGCGGACTTTTTGATCGACGGAAGTAAATTCTCTCGAATGTAAATTCATAAAACTAAATCTGAGACTGTGAGACTTAAAAGCTAGGTCTTACACGCACATTGGAGCTAAATTTTGACACGTATACACGATGTACATTCTGAAACAAAAGTTTGATTTTTCAGCTCGAGCAGCGTACCGCTTAGCTAAATAGGCTGGCTTAAATTTAGCTCAGCAAAATTTTGGAGAGAATTTTTTTATGGGAGCGAAAATTTAGCTCAAACAGCGTACTAAGCTTAAATAAGAAATCCGTATTATACATATACCATAAACATTTTTCGAAGCTCTTCGACTCACCCAAGCAAAATGCGTATTCGTACATTAAAATGTCAACGCCTAGCAAAGGCGGGCTCCGCTAGTATAATAATAAAAAATCTATTACTAGAATATGTTTGCTCCACTCCATCTCGTCCGTATTGTTATTATTTTGTCCAAATATTTTGTTGCCCCTTAATAAATTATAAAATAATTATAATGCGAATTTAAATTCCGATGCGATTTGTTTATTGAAAGATACTCGCTCAGCTCTAACGATTATTATCAATTTTTATATTTTCGGCGTTCCTTGTCCATAATATGCTGAATATTAGGTATGCAAATTTGTGCCGACTTATTGCGTTTTAGATGTTGTTCGTTGTCATACCTGTCACTGATCAATTTGTATGCAAATATGACTTCCCGAAGCATTGTTCTTTCCATCACAATAGAATTCGACTCAATGACGAAAAGCAAAAACAAAAAAAGCCATAAAATTCGAATGTAGAATATTGAAGAAGCCGAAGAAGAGCTGGAGAAAGGCGAGGCATATCGGTTGCCACACTTCTGTAGGCGGTGTCTGTTAAGTGTCTCGCTTCGATGAGAAGGTTAATGAATTGTATTTAGGCTAAACAGCAGCTATTGACCTTTTATGGTGATTGCGTTCCAGATTTTTACTATGAATTGAATATACTTTAGTCTGGCTGTGGTTGTGGCAGATTGGTGCATTATGCAGTTTGATCTACCTTTACATTTAATAGTAAATGTGTTATTTAAATATCCCAAAATCACCAAAGTAACTATCAAACTATGCTCTATCCATCATACCTCCATGTAGTATTGATTGACTGTGAAAAATGTTTAAGCTTCTACAAAGAAAAAAGAGTTCACTCAACTTTTACCCACGAAGGTAGACCCCCCGAGGCTAAATATTGTGTTCCAACCTAATTACCTATAAGGAAGAACGAAGCAGCTTCAATCGATAATGGAAATTATGGGGGCCTCCCTACCAAACTTTAAATGGTAACAGGCAGCTCACACCCATTTACACATTCATTCGCTTCAAGCACTCCAGCTATAGGAAAAAAGTTCCACTTAATGGTTTCATGGCTCCTGTATAGGTACTGCTTTCATCTTCCATGATATATGCGAAGACAGTTTTATTAGCTTTTAGACGATGTACCTCAATAGCTTCTGCCCAGGAAAATATTTATTTCTCACAAGTGATTCCAAGTCTTTTGTAGCAAGCGATGAGTTAAAATTAAAGCCCAATTTCCTCGAATGTTTTTTTTTTTCTGCAACATGCCCAGCAGTAAAGGAATTTAAGATTAAATCGCCTCAGTTTTGCACTCGTTTCTGCTTTTCTTTTTTAAGTTGACTGACTTTCATTGCACTCTTTTGATTTGTAAAGTATTTTAGTCTTTATTTGAAGTATTTGAAGTAGCTTACAATAGGCTGTGTGATGGCATTTGACAGAAAATAATTCTTTGCAGTTTGCTAAAGAGTGTAATCGGGGTGAAAGGTATTACAATCAAACAATTTGACATCGGTTAAATCAGTTTAAATGTCTGACACTTTTTTGAACGCAAAAAATAACTGAAAGAGATAAGATTCTCGCAGGAGCATGAACATTTCGACATCATTGAGCTTTTGGAACACGACGAAGTTCATTTCGACTTTACTATATAATTTGCTTGACCTCACTGTCAGAGTATCACAAATCGCCGCTTTCTTTCCAACTAAACCCTATGTTTGTCAGAATGGCAATTGTAGTCATGCAAAATGTAGTTGGAATTATGTAGTACCTACATTCATCGTTTTGCGAAATCCTAAATCTATGTATATAAAAGGCAATGAAGTCCGTGTGTGCGCGCATAACTCGATAAAGGATTGTTGGATTTCCACGATTTTGGGCCTGACGGTTTCGCTTTGGACCAAGGAAGGTTATAGGCTACTTTTTGTCGCGAAAACAAAACTTTGAGGGGATGAAAGAGGTTATGAAAGTTTGTATGGGGAAATGCACTTTGAAAAAAAATAAACGGGGTGGAAATCGAGTAGTGATACTTCATATACAAAAAAAAAAAATTAATTTTAATGCCAATTGTTGTTGTCAATTATTTGAATTATTTTGCCAGAAAATAGTTGTTGCAAACAATTTTGAAATTTCTTTTTTTTAAATACACCTAATAAGTTTGCTTATGTTTACTATGTTACATTAAGTAGATTTTTGAAATGGAGTAGATACTTCGATTTGTTTGATGGTGTTTGAATGCATAATTTTTGCTTGAAAAATATTTTCAGGATCCTTGCATTAGTATATGAGAGTGAGTAAGTTGAAATGTTTGAGATGATGATGATGATGATAGGCAACACAGGAGTTGTTGATCGTTTTGAGTTTTTACGCGCATAACTCGAGACAGGATGGGTAGTTTTTAAAGATTTTGAGCTTGATGGTTTCGATTGGGCCCAAGGAAGGCCATAGGCTACTTTAAGTCTCCAAAACAAAATGATGAAATGGACGAAAGTTTGTGTGGGATACGCCGATTCCAAGACAAATTTGATCATGCCGCCAGTGAGAAGGTCAAACGTTTCACGTCGCAGAAAATCAGGACGAACAGTCAGATCTGAATATTTACAATCGAGAGAATATGTCAGAACTTTGGGAAAGAATATCATGCAGTCGTCCATACTGGAGACCGAGATATACAACAACTCAATCTTTGCTGATGATAGCGTTCCATGTTTCTTACATGGTCAATTGTATGTGGCGTGCTCACGTGTCGGCAAACATCTCGCTTTGTCCGTGTACGCACATGTAAATGGAACGAAAAATGCTATGTGCCATAAAGCCCTTCAGTTAAAAAGCGGTAGGTTGGCCGACAAGTAAATCGCTGCGGTTAGGTATTGCAATTGTATTTATTTTATAATATAAATTTTGAATAAAGACTTTAAATTGAACGGAATCGAAAGCTCGGAATTATTAATTTCATTAACTACATCAACGAATTTTTGCGGAACGAAGTTCGCCGGGCCAGCTAGTTACTATATAAGTTAGAAGACCGGTTATAACAAAAAAAAAAAAAAAAAAAACAATAATCTGGATGCGGCTAAATTAAGTAAAAGAGAAGCATGGACTTCAACCTCAATAATTCCACAGTTGGCAGTCAAAATTTGCTGGTGACGGAAGGTGGAGGTTGGTTTGAGGTTGAATTTTTACCCTCAACCTCAATTTATTTTGTTTGGCTAGTTTCGAATTGGCGTTTTTATATAGCAATGAATAAGAATTGAATAACAATTTGAATAAGAACATTTTAGCTTAGGCTTTTTCAAAAAACTTTTCTCGGGCAATTCCCACCTTTGAAACGTTTCAACTATGATCCAAGATGCTTGCAGAGATCAAAGAGGTATTAGTAGTCACTACTGTATTCAGTTGCAGTCGTCTGAAAATGTGGCTTCATTATAAGATAATTGCAAATTTTGATTGTCTGGATAGAAAACAAATGAATTTTGAAATTAGTTAGGTATAGTGTCTAGTTCATATTTTTTTAGTTATTTTCTTCAGTCGGTTTTTGTAGTTTTTTAAATTAGCTCTTTTTAACTTTCTACATTACGTAGTAAAAGAAAAATATTATTTTCGTACAAAATTTTGAACGCCAGATGTAAATCAATTCCGACATTGCGATGAAAGAGGAACTCGAAAAAGTGGGATGCAAAGTTCTGTCCGTCTGTGTGTCTGTCTGTTGCCAACCATTTGGGGCTTAAGGCACCAAGTGGCAAAGAACAGAAACAGGGACAGAAACTGAAACAGGACAGAAAGTTTTTTCGTTCTTTAGTAAATTCTGGTTCTGTTTACGGTGATCGATCAGTTACACAGCGCTGAAACAGAAACAGATCCATAAAAACATGGCTGCCGCCTATTCTGTCAAAATGTTTAAAGACGATTTACATGAATCTAATTGTCAAATTGTGGCGTAAAATTTGAAATTCATTCATGGTCATCTCAATATAAAATAGTACGATGCAAAACAAACAGTCAGATGAGAGATGCAGAAAAATGTAAACGAAAAAAAACCTCTCCCCAACGATAAATTGGAATTTCTGTTGCTGGCAGCAACTCAGCATTATTCTAAGTTTCGTAGGACATATTCTTAGTAAGTCTAAAGAGCGACAATGTACTAAATATATCAAGACTTCGAAAATGTTTGTCTATTTCACTTAATACTTAATAAGAAAACGGTGTAATAGTGTTCGAAATTTGTAAATAACTACCTCCAATTTTGAAGAATTTGCAAAGCAGTAACATTGTCTAATTTATGTCACTTCAAACGAACTCAACCCAGTGATGGTAAATGTAGAGAAAAATCCCTACATGTAGGGATTCTGAGCTCAAAAATGAAGGCGTAGGGAAAAAGGGACAGATTTTCAATATCTGGTAAAATGTAGCTACTTTTCAGATTTATGATAAAATTAGTCGGGATTATAATTTATTTTAGATATGTACTTTTTTTCAAGACGATGTAGTTTCATAAAAAGTGAGTTCTCTAACTTTAACTAAATTCAATGAATTTTCTAATGTCATTTCGTAAAAAGTGCATTGCATATCAGGCTTTATGTTTTCGCTACAACGTCTTCTGTTGCTCGAGTGTAAGGATTTTTTCTTCTAAATATCGTTTTCATTTCATTTGTCAAACAGTGATTTCAATTTTAAAATACCATACGTTTTTGTGTATGTAAAAAATAAAAAAAAATTGTTTTATTCTGAATTATAGAGCGTAGGGATTTTTCTCCTCGCTTGTGAAGATTTTTAATTTTTTTAGTTACCAACACTGACTCAACCTTGGATCATTCATATGCGAGCGACCAACAACGAACCAGTTCGGATACTTTTTTGCAAACGTAAAATTATTTAAAATTTGTTAGAAACTGTGCAAATGCGACCACGTACCTACTGAGAAAATTTAACAAAAATGAGAGAGAAATCCATTTCCCCTCTTTTAATTTTTTCGTAATATTCTACTCGCCGAATTTCGACTTACTGAAAAATGAAAACTGCCAACTAAGTGACAGCTCAAAAGTTTGACAAGTAAAATTATTTATTTTCGTCTTCAACGACGTCAGAGGAACAAGTTATAACTGAATGTTCTTCTAGAACATATCAGCGCATTCAAATGGAAAGCTTAATAGGTGTTTAGCTTGTAAAAAAAATCAATTCCAACTTATTTTGTATAGATGCTGCATTTTACGATTATGTCAAAATGACATTTCTTTAACTTTTCGTAAGAATACCGATCAGGTACTTCTCTTGAAATTGAGAGACTTCTCTCTCGATTTTAGAGATTTGACATTTTTCATTTTTCTATGCTGAAAGTACAAGAACGGACCTAATATTCGCAAGTTCTGACAGTCCATTCACATGATACATTTAATTTGGTCGCAGATACCCGCGAATCCAACGAAAGTCGCCGTAATTTGTCTCTATATGACATTTCAAGTTTGACGTTAAGTTCGAACGAATGTTTTATTCGCTAGTTTGTGGATCGCGAATTCTATTGTGATTTGACAATTTCTAAGCAATATTTGCCCTTTGAGAAAAGCAAAGAGTATATCGAAAATTGTGCCAGTAGATATCTCAGGATTGGCTAGATACGCCCAAATAGCTGACATATTCGGAGAGATCGGACGTGCATTTACGTCCAACCAATTCTCGGGCGACGAGTTGATTTCATTTCCAACGTTTATGTCAAAATAAATTTGAAACTCTTTCTCCAATGTTCAACTACCTGTCATAATTGTCAGTTCTACAGTCACGCTAACTCCTTTGAAGTGTTTACCAAATTCCTCATCACTAATCACGTTGCAAAAATCTGTGACAAATTCGACGCTTCACGGTTGCTAAAGATAAAGCTAGGTACTCATCGGCAGGGAAAAAAGCAAAACACGTAAAACATCTCTTCACTTGAAGAAATTTCTTCGAGAGAAATCTATCCGGATGTACTTTGTAAGCGAGACCAAGTAAAAAAAAATAATTGTATGATGAAATGCAACGAACACATACATGCAGATACACATCGCGCACTCGAAAAGCCCAGATTTTGTACATTATTTTCTCAGCCGTCAAAGTTTCTCCACTTCCTAATCTCACATTTCATCCGACTATACGATCTGTCTCTCCAGATGCGAGTGAAAAAAGCTATAATCGGCATAAACATCCACTGACTGACCCACAGCTCCGGAGAAGTATCAAATTGAAGACTGCACTTAATATAAGGTGGGTATATCCATTCTCGGGCGTGCAACCTACATTCGAACACTCGGTGTATGATGCACCGGGCACAGGTGTCTGTCGCATCTATTGGAGTCACCGTAACAGACGATATAACCTACTACTCTAATAGCAATATACTGCTGCACATTTATAGTGCAGGTGATCTGGTTTTGCAGATGTAACTTTGTATCTTTGCTGTTGCTGGAAGTGGTCATCTTTCAATGATAGTATAGATCATGAGTTGGTGCTCGAAGAAAATTTTTTTTTTGTGCCCAAGTAACCAACGTTGTACTATGTTATTAATATTAAGACGTACTGTCGACGGGTTACATATGTCCAAGCTTAAAGGGATAGGCATATTGAAATATGTGTCGAAATGACGGTATGACTGATTGATTTGGCCTTGCATATCTTCGAACGATCAAAAAAGATCGAGGGGGTGAGTGGAAATCAGTGAAAAGTTTTTAACTAGACAAACTAGACAATTGCTACCAATCGATGTTGGTATAGAAGAATGTGAAGAAGGGTTAAAGCCTTTCCATCCTTCCAATGTCAAGTTAGAAGATGGATAATGGGAGCTATTGGGATAATTATTGAGATGATTAATAATATAAGGATGGGCCAAACATCTCCCAACCACTCGATTTCTCAGCACGGCTTGTACATTCGGTTAAACGCTAACAATCGCGGCGAATGACCTTAGAATTAATGAGATAGTCATTAGGAAGTTATGGGCAACCCACATGAATAGGAAGGTCTGACTTCTTGAAGGATGGGATTGTTGGTTGCACAAAATAATTAAAACTACTGTCTGCCCAAAACCGTGGGAAAGATGGCCAAAGTTTGAGAGGTTTAAACCTTAACGTGCATCACCTTTATATAAATTCTCAAAAATACAGAAATATTGATAGTCTTAGTTTCAGGGAAACCTGACCTGGAGCTGAAAGAAGACACCATACTTCTGAGATGGCAACTTTGAAATGGAAGCTTAGCAAGAAAATGAGACATGTAAAAAAACCTACATTGTCGACAAATATGCGTGTGCACTTACTTCAAGATGCTGCTGCACAAATATTCGCCAAACAGCTTTTGGATATGGGCGATGGAAAACTTCCGTATGCACCAACTACATGTGAAATATCTTTTCCGCTAAACTTTTGCCAAATGCAGTCATCAATTCAAGATGTTGTGCAGAAAGTTTTTCCCGATATTGCAAATAATTTCAAAAACCATGATTGGCTTTGATTGACGAGCAATTTTGGCTCGGAAGAATGATGATGTCAACAAAATAAACCATCAAGTTACCCGGTGTAGTTGTGAATAAGTACAAATCGATTGACACAGTTATAGATGAGGAACAAGCTGCTGTTAACTGTCCAATAGAGTTTCTTAACTCTCTGGAACCTTCTGGAATGCCACCACACATCTTAACTTCAAAAGTTGGTTCACCAGTGATGCTCATTCGCAACTTAGATCCACCGAAATTGTGCAACGGAACAAGACTTGCTGTTAAAAAAACTATCTCCAAATTTAATCGAATCCACAAACATCATCGGCAAATTTAAAGGAGAAGAAGTGCTGTTACCACGAATTCCAATGATTTCAACCGATTTATCCTTCGATTTCAAGCGATTACAGTTTCCAGTGCGCCTTGTTTTCGCCATAACCATCAATAAGGCTTAAGGCCAATCGCTAAGTGTTGCTGGTTTGAACTTAGAAAATTCCTGTTTTTCGCACGGTCAATTATATGTTGCTTGCTCTAGAGTTGGATCTAAAAATCTCTATGTTTACACACCTACCGAAAAAACTCAAAACATTGTTTATCCGCTAGCATTAAGATGGTCCTGGTGCTAACCAATACGGCTAGGTATTTAGGCCTAGTTTTAGACAGCAAATTGAGCTGCAAACCCTATATCCTACGGAGAGTTCAGAAATCCACCACGGCTCTGTACTGCTGTAAAAAAGCCATTGGAAGCAGATGGGGACTCCAGCCTCGAATTACATATTGGCTATATGTATCCGTTACCAGACCTATACTCACTTATGGCGTTATTGTATGGTGGACTGCCCTCGAAAAGGCCATCCATCATAATATAATAATCATAAGGATATCACCATCTTTACCGACAGTCAAGCCGCGATTAAATCCCTGGATTCTGTTGTCTTCAATTCAACAACTGCCCTCAATTGTCGACTATCTCTGAACGAGATGGCGAAACAATTCAAAATTCACCTTATATAGGTGCCGGGCCATAGAGACATTCCAGGCAATTGCATCGCCGATGAGCTCGCCGGACAAGGCACTACTATGTCGACTCTACCAGAAAAGAAGAGTCTCTATATGCCTCTTGCTACTTGCAAACTCCTAATTAAACAAAACGCATTAAGCGCTACTAATCGCAGGTGGTCTAGATGCTTAACGTGTCGAATATTTCTTCGACAATCTCAGCGAACTCGCAAACATATGTATCAACTGCCTCCATCGCTTCATTCTTAGCTCCGGCTGGTTCAACGGGTAGATAAGGAGTCGATATCCATCCTGTGGTTACACAATGGGCCTAATTTGGCCTAAGTGTGGCTGCACTTGAAGCGGCCTGCCACTCTAACCTAACCTAGCATTAAGATAAAGAAGTTAATAAATAAACAAAGTTTTTTTTTTCTTCTTCATTCACTTCTTTCATTTTATTAGCGTAGTAGCACACGCAGGGTATCCGCTAGTATCCAATACAAATTCCACTGGAGACAATATTTCTAACTTTGTATTTGAATGTGACCGCAACTGTGTGGACAGGTGTTCTATATCCATTTCATAACCCCCTTTTTTAAAATCAATTAAATAAATCTTCAAAAATCTTAAAATGAAAAATTCTCTATGTATGGTTTGCCGAACATAATTTTTCAAAAAATATAAAATCTCTGTTATTATGCACAAAAAAATAAGCAAACAACTACTTAAGTTTGAAAACGTTACGTTAGGGGTTACATGACGGTATGTATACCTATGTTGGAAAAAAAAATCAAATTGATTCGCTAACTTCAAAATTCGTTGATCAAGTGAGTAGGTAGGTACCACTCGTAATTGGTAGAATCAAAATCACGATTCATTGTTAAGTCTACTTTGATTGAGGAATTTTGGTCAACTAATTGCTGGGCAAAATGCAATCATCCATGCATAACTTTTGTCCCACACTGAACCTTATATTTCCTACCAGAGAAAAGTGTGAACAAACAAATCGTACGCCGAGTTTATTTAACTACTATTTGACCAACTTCACCATTATGTGTCACAATACCGCACACTCACTCAAATTCTCACCTAGATTTGCGAATGAGTTATTTGCTTGAGTTCGCAAAAAAAGCCTCATCTATTCCGAAACCGGAGCAAAGTCAACTAAAGCCAACAGACTCCAAAACACGAACAATCTCTAATGGTAAATATAGTTTATCTGTCACCTGTCACCTGGCGTCGAAAAAAAAAAATAATAAAATCCAACCTGTATGTGAAAGTTTTTCCTTATCTCTTGTACGCACACAGAAACTTTCGTTTTGCCTGCAGGCGGTGTAAACAAATCGATAACCTACTAAGGTAGAAAAACGTCAAGTCCTCACGTTTGAGGGTCAACACCCATTCATTCAGCGGTGCCCCAAACAAAACTGCGATGAGATGAGTTTCATTCGGGAGGGGCCACCCGGCCCCATTATTTTATGGCGCAAAGTTGCGCGGTGACGTAGCAAATCGAAACATCGATCACATCGATCACACCAATCCACTTAACATCTACTTAACAGATAGCGATCGTGACTTTTGTTGGTGGAATTTCAGTCGACATTCTTGACATGTTTATGTAGCCTGCTGCTGCTGTGGAGTGTGTTGCAGCGTTGAAATGAATAAAACAAAAAAAAAAAAAACGCAGCATCCAAGAATATCTCTCATCTTTTGGTGAGTCCGGTGCACAGCACTGATTCTTGTGATCTTTGTATGTGGTCGCATTCGAAACGATACTGATTATAGACTCTTTCCAGTTTTGTGAGAGTCTGCTGCGGTTGATGTGCGCGGTGTAAAGGCCACATTGGAGTGTGTTGCACATGTGACGTGATTTGGCACAGTTTGCATTATTTATGAATGTGCGTGATGTATTTTTAGTTTAGTGACTGATTTTTCACAGCAACTTTTTTTTTTATGCGAGGTTTTGATTCCAAAAAGGTAATCAGTCTGGAAATTACCTGCGCCTTCGAAATGAAATGTGTTCTATCTGATGGATTATTTCGAATTTGTCGCTGTGGAATTTTGTTTATCTCGGTGATTCAGATCTTTCTTAGTTATTGTTTGTTATCGTCGTTAAATATATTTTTTTCTGCGGTTGAATGTTGAAGAAAGGAAACTTAGAGCTGTGGCTGTATGCCATAGTAGCGCAATGAGGTTGATTCCAAAAAACTACATTTTTTGGGTGTGGAGTGTTAATAAGTAAACACAGAGAAGCAGTTAACTATTTAGGTTAAAATGATGTCAACGGCACTGGGTCCGGATATTTAGTGTATTGTGATTCAAAATGCAAATATGTATTTTCTCTTTATGCGGGCGACAGACATACGTCCGTTATCGCGGTTACCAAACGCATTTGTTTTGACAGCCACATAGAGTGATTCCAGCCCGCATTGAAGTTATGGCTAAACCCGAAAAAATGTGTATTTTTCGAAAAAATAATACCTTTTTGGTTAAAAAGATAAAAATTGCATATCTTACAAAGGAACTGTAACTAACCTACAAGGTGAATACAATGTTTTAACAGATTGTTGGTCGATAGATAATTCCATCGGTTTTGATCTCTATAATCCAAGGTCTTGGTTTGGTGAGTAAGTCAAGTAGAGAATTGGAAAATAAGCATGACGCACAGATGTAAAGAATGTACCAAAATTAAAAACTTCAAATATGAATGAAATGATTGTAAAAATTATGCGTGTTTTTCTAAAAATGAAATTCCTCAATGTCTCAAGCATCGGAATTATGCCTAAAAGTATAATTATGCCAGAGTTGGCATCACTGGGCATAACTTTTATGGCCGACGCACGTTGGTTTTGTCCCAGGCTTGTCCAAAACGGCTCTAGGAAATAGTGCCCCGAAATAAAAACGAAATAAGGCCCCAAAATATTGACTTTATTTCATTATGAAACACTGTCTCCAAATTTGGTCCAGAATCGGGTTATTATGTTTTATGTATTTCTCCGGCAACTGTTCATATCAATTTAAACATAATTTTAAATAATTGCACGGTTGTAGGAGAATAGTACTAGCATTTTCACAACAAATAACGCAAAGGATATCTGTTTCGTCCGCATTTGTTAGTTCTTCATCTTCACCTCCCCTCCTCCACTTCCATCATCTTTATGGCAATACGCAACGTTTACAGCCGCATAGTCTCTTCTGTAATAAGGTTGTTGTGCTCGTTTGTCATCTGATTAAGAGAACCGTTGATGGAAATGATTTTTTTATCGAGTTTCTTCAAGGCTGCTTCAACTTGTCCCTGCTTGTCCTTATACCTCTTTTTTGGAGGTTCAAAAATGTCGAACGTACCGTCTAAGGACATGATAAGCACAATCCTCATCTAACAAACAATCAAGAAATTTGTAAAAATGTCCATGCTTTGTGAGCTTTCGACCAAGGCGGCTGTTATAGTCTTCAAGAGCACTTGTGGTCCTCATTTGGGGGTTATAAACGGAGAAAAAGGAAAAAAGGGATTTCGTATAAATTTATATTTTAATTTCTTTCTCTACAAAATTCAACAAAAACGAATGGGTGAGTTATTACCTTCTCCATCCATTGCTTGAACACACTTTTGCCATTTTTTTTTAAATGTTTAGCATTCGATTCTGTATTCAGAATTTGAAAAGCTGAGTGCATATCATCAGGCCTCAGGAGCGAAAGTACCAAAAACTTTCGAAAAATTCGTTTCGCTTTCTTGCTTTTGTTGAGGCAGCTGACAAAAGATAATATTTTTGAAGCCTTTATCCTTAAAGCTTGGCACCACATTGCTTATTGTTTATTGTTTATTTATTTAAGTCTACCATTTTACAATTTACAGAAAGTACCATCCAAAAGATAGCTTCGTTGCGATGTGTCGGGTAGATTTTGGATCGCGGCTGCAATAGCTGGAACATAAATATGGAGTAACCAAAGTTTTTCTCCAGTACTGTACTCGTATAAAAAGGATCGCTTTTTTAATACCAAATTTATCCATGACACTACCAATTTTAAATATATATGACACATCCTTAGGAGTAATGAGAGCTTTTGGAAATGCCTGGGGTCGAATCGCGTCCTCCGTGAACGGATCGGCAATCGTACGCACAACAATTACGTGACTCGTCATACGAACGAACGTATTGAGATCGTGTCACACAAAAGCTCACGGAACGTAATTCTTTGATTTGACGTGGTAGTTGTAATAGAGTAAAATTAAAAAAGTAATAGTCCAAACGTCAAATAAATGTCATTCGGAAGCAAAAATTCCGCAAAATAAGTGTTTAATTCTCAAAGCAATAATTTAAAAGCCTGATGGACCCGACATTATTATTTTATTTAAGTTCTTCCGATCAAAGTAGTGAAAACAATGAAAAAATTGTTCGAAAACAGCTAAGGGATAGAAGCAATCCGCTTTCCCTACAAAGCAAAGCGTAAGTACAATTGAAAACTCTCCGTGAATTAATAAACACAGTATATTTTTATAGATTTATTAAGCGGTTTCGTTTGAATAAAGAGGCATTTCAATATGTATTTTCTAAGCTGAAATTCTCTGTTCAATTATCCACGGCAGTACCACCTGTATTGCAATTAGCAGCGACACTGTCTCTATTAGGGAGTGGAGGATACCAACACACTGTCGGAGGCGATTATCTTATTGGGATGTGCCAAAGTAGTGTTTCGAAAATAACATCCAGTGTACTCAAAGAAATTGAGGACAAAATATGTCCTACTCACATAATGTTCCTCCCTGAGAATGCGTCTAGATGTAAGGAACACTTTTTCCAAAAGTATAAAATACCAGGTGGTAAGTTTGCGCAATCTTTTACAAAATGATTTATTGTGTATATTAATTGAAATTGTATTTCAGTGATTGGGTGCATCGACGGAACGCATATTGGGCTGCAACGACCTATTCTAAATGAACACATGTTCTTGAATCGCAAGGGTTTTCACAGCTTAAATGCAATGATTGTAAGTTTATATGAGTATACAATATCACATTATATAAATACCTTGTTTCATATTAATTTACAGATATGCGACCATGAGTATGTTATAAAAGCGGTGAATGCACAATATGGAGGGGCTGCGCATGATTCTTTTGTGTGGAAACATTCTGAACAGCGAAGGATGTTAGAAGATCGATTTCAATTGAATGGAAATGAAAATGGTTGGCTTTTAGGTAAATAGGCAATACAAGATAATTGATAGTATATAGTTAACACAATTTTGTTGATATGTAGGTGATTCCGGTTATCCACTAGAGCCATGGTGCATAACGCCCTACAGAACTCCTGAAAATGAATCAGTCGAAGCTCGGTTCAACGAAGTTCACTCGAAGGCGCGCTGTATTGTGGAAAGAACCATTGGAATACTTAAAGGACGTTGGAGAATCCTGGGGTACAACAAAAGAGGCAGATACCAACCTGAAAAAGTTGCCCATTTTGTAAACGTATGCTCTGCTTTGCATAACGTATGCATTCAATTTAAAATTCCGTTTAATATTAATGAAAGTGTTCAACGGGAACAAATACAAATTGATTTTGGAGAAGACACACAACATTCTAGAGTTGGACAAACAATACGAAATCATATCAAATATTCTCTTTTCAATACATAAAATTCATTTATTTTTCGTTTACAAAACTTATATTATAGTTACACTAACACTTTAAATAAAGTATACGCGTGGAATCAATCCGTTTACATAAATTCATTTATTTTTCGTTTAGAAAACTTATATTGTAGTTACACTAACACTTTTGATAAAGTATACGCGTTGAATCAATCCGTTTACATCAATATATAAATAATAACAGAAAATAAAAAATGATTTATCACAATTCATATTCATGACTTAGGTAGGTATTACATTTTTTTTGTACATGTATCACATATATCACATATCACATGCATTTATATTAATTTGTTCAGTCTTCTTCAGTTTTCCTTTTCAGCATTTCAAGCTGAAGAGTTTTGATTTGCAGCTCAATTGCTTGCACGGCAATAGAACTTTTGTGCTTCTCCTCTTTCATTATAAGTACTCTTTCTTGAATATCAAGCAATCTATCTAATTTTGCTTCAATACTTCTGTTATAATCGGATCCAATTCTTATATTTTCTTGAAGTAGTGCCAATTTGTTATCACTGTTCTTTGCTGTTTGTTTTCTTTTTATCGACTTTGTGGCTGCCTTAGAAGTACAAGGCTCACAGTCATTACTTTCCTCACTGCAACTGTCCATTGAGTAGCCTTCCAGTATCAAACGGAGGGAATCCTCTACAGAATCGTTGGTACCATCACTTCTTGGCGTTTTTGTCACAGCTTCTGGTTCGGGTAACTGTGGTTTACCAAATGTTTTGACGTTTGAAAGTCCCTTGACTGATGCTTCCAAGCCAGTTGCTTCAATTAATAGATTTTCTTCTTCTGTGATGTGCTTCTCTTCATATGACCCGCCGCCTGTTCTATTCTTAGAAGCTTTATTAAAAGACAATTTTTTCTTCGCCTGAAACTTTTGGTCTGCAAAAACCTTAAAACAAAATATCAAAAAATGAATAGAGATTACAAAAAATGTTTTCTTACCTTCTTCCATGCTTTCACATCTTTAACCGGGGGTCCGATTGTATTTAATTTTATTGCCAAGGTTTCCCACATTCTTGTGGAAGTAGCTTTGCCTTGACATGTATTAGGTAGTAAGTTTTTGGCCAAGTTCGGATGATCTCTCATATATTCTGCCAAGACGATCTTTTGAGTGCAGTTTATTTTGTTGCAATTTGTCCTAAAAATGTGTTTTTTTAATTGATTACTTATAAACAACCATTGAAATATCATTATTGTTGTTAAACTTACATTTTTCTTTACTTTTTTTCCGTACGAAACAAATTACGAACACTAAAAACTAATCGAATGACATTTCGATTGAACGTATACGTCAAGGCATCCGTTCAGCCAAGTGGTGATGCCAAACTCCGTTAACGAATATACGTTCACGTATGCGATAATGCCAAATACACATTTTACGAAAACGAGTTACTCGTTCACGGAGGACGCGATTCGACCCCTGGTCTCGAAAGCGTATGAGCTGCCTTCGTACTTTGTACCTGCGAATAGAGTACCCAGATTTTGTAAAACGAGAACCAAAAATGTGACACATATTATGCGTGCGGGGAAGTCCACCGCATTTTCCAAGCAACAATATTCATTGAAGACAACGAACGCGACTAACTTGTAATAAGGACTTCAAGTAGATTAATGAAAATAAGTACAAGTACAAATATTCGTAGATATGCGGTGCAGTTACGGATAAATTAAAATACCTGCTGAGCACTTGCATTGTCCGCTGCACATACTTCGTCGAAAACTTCCCGAATGTCACTTCTTTTTAGTGAAGCATTTGCGCATTAATTTTTCACTTCACTTATCACTTTCATTTTTGCTCTAATTGTTTCATTTGTTCCATGATTATGTACGGCACCTTTTTCCGGAATCCTAGCTAATGTTTGGTTCTCAAAATCGACAACTGCACTGGCACTGCATGTTTTAATGTAACAATTATATCGCTAAGGCAATTTGGAAATACTTTAAAACTGATAAAGTTGCTTAGTTTCGGGAATATAAAGTAACTTATTCGCTCTTCTTAAACCCTCACAAAATTCGAAGTTTTGAATTGTATCACTTGAATTTTCCATCTTATCACGCTTTAAACGATGTAATACGATACGAATAAGAAGTGGCTTCGTTTGCTTCATGCCATTGACCAAATATTCTTCATGTTCTTGCAGTAATAAAAAGTTATTACAAGTAAATAACAATTTAAACAGTTATTTTTTCTAGCAAAATACAATGGACAGTGTGATTTGAGTATACCATTTGGGTTTATGCCACTTTAGCAAATTGGTTTATGTCACGACGCGAATTGGTCAATGTACTATAGTAATCAGAAGCAAGTACAGTTGAATCCCTCTAAGTCGAACCTCCTTTAACTCGAATTTCCCTCTAACTCGAATTTTTCGACCCAATTTTAGCATTCCCTTCAATTTTGCATAGAAAAGTCATCCTCTAAGTCGAAGTCCCTCTAACTCGAACATATTTTTTTGATTCTTGACCTACTACTATATGACTCTAAGTCGCATTTTTCGTCTGAAGAAAACAAAATTAAAAAAAAAAAACATTACTAGCCATAGGTATTAAAATGCAATTGAAATATTGCAAACTGCAATTGAAATGACCGAAGATGTCCCAGAAGAGATTCACTACTGCCTATTTATAATAGAATCATTTATTAAACGAGTGAACACTGCTACTTTCACATCCCAAAAAAACATTTTTTTTAATTTAAATAAATTTGCTCAAAAAAAATAAATCCCTCTAGAACTAGAATTTTTCCAGAAATCCCTCTAACGCGAACTTTTTTTTAGCTCCCGTGAAAATTCGACTTAGAGGGATTCGACTGTAGTTGCATTTTCGAAAGAGGTGTTCCTTTAACACGTTGTGGCAGTTAACCCTTCTGTTATAGTTAAAACAATCTTTACACAAAGGTGTTTCTTTCTTAACATCAGAAACCAACTTCAACGACACTCAAAAGTAGGTACCACTGTCGACAAAAAAAAAATATATAATCTAAACTGTATAGGCTGACAAAACAAGGCTCAAAATAACTGCAAACATACGCCAACTAATTGCATAATTGGATGAAGAGTATTTATTCACTTGGGCGTAAATATAAGAAGAAGAAAATGCTTGACTATTGATGTGGGCAATTGCAATCATATTGCATGGGTGAGTACTCAATCGCGTCAAGATGTTGAGGGTTGTATTGATTGCTTGTTTTGAATCTGTAATTGGCATTGAATGGAAGTACGTTTCTTGCATTTACTTCACTACCAACAAATCACTTCCACACTTCCTAAAGCGAAAATCATTTCACCTCCCACGTCAGCGGGCAATAAATTAAAGCGGGAAGGAGTAGTCTACATCAATTAAGTATCTCTTGCATATAAACCACACCTATTGCAGTTAGTCGCACCTATAACCGTTTCAGCAGCAAATGCATGCCACAAGAACTGCAAATGTAACGTCAATGACAACATTACTGTGCAATTTCATTCAATTCACTGCGCCCGTATATGTACCTCTGCAATTGTAATTTAACTGGAAATTGTCTTTATGACCTTAATGGGCGATTAAATACATAAAAAGATCACCATATTCACCGTCATTATCCTCGCTGCTCCTCCGTTGCCCACAACTAGGTGAAAAATCACAGTAATTCGATGCAGCAAACTACATTGGCCTCCACAATGAAGCGATACTGAATGGTAACGGCTTATAGCGCCTAAGCGTGTGGGAAGTCTTAATATAATTTTCGGTTTCCCGAGTCAATGATCTTGTTAGCCTTGGTTGGGAGATTAGAGCTTCTACACTTTGATTTGACAATCAGCGTGTGGGGTTTGATTCGGGCTTGTATGGATTTTCTTAGGTCTACCATTTATAGTTACATTTACCATTTATGGTTATAAAATTTCGTTAAACTGTTGTGAAAAGTATGTGGTTTATTAACCTGTTTCTCTTTTTCTTTTTCTTTCAGGTAAGTTTACAATCGATTGGTTATGCCTGAAAATATACTTGTAAAATGTCTGTGGGTATTGGGGAATCCCAAAGTAAGTATTAAAATGGGATATCTTGTATGGAGTTCAGAAAAGAGAGGTTACATTTGCTCTATAGTATTTGTAGGATGTTCTCTTTTCTCAATTGACAAATTGTGTAGAGGCATCACTTTCCAAGTGCAGCATAAACTCATATCAGTCATTCCCGCGGAAGACTTGTAAGCTACCGAAGTCGAAATTCTTATTTATAGTGTAAGATCTGTTCCTACATTTCGGAAATGTTTCCGTAACAGAAACAGTGTGTTAGTGTATCAAAGTGCATCAAGGGAACTCAAAATATTTTGTTTTCAAAATAAAGACTAATGACTTCATAACAAAACTGTACACGCACCTACAAAAAAAGATTTGGTTGCATTATTTTTAAAAAGAATTTCCCTGACGTTCCCTCACCAGTTTTGAAGTTTTTCCTGGTCAAATTTTGCAAATATGAAAACAAAAACAACGCATTTAAACACTAGTCCTTGAGATTAATAAGAGAATAAAGTTTATTTTTTTGTCTGAAACAAATCACAATTAATAAATGTAAGTATGTCTCAAGCTCGTAAATTGCTTCATTTTTACATTATTTTTGTGTAAACACTTGGGTAGACTTGAGAGGTCGACATAAACATTTTTTTTTTTTAATTTTATAAGAGTGATAACAAACAGCTTAGAAGTAAGAAAAACTAGTGGTTTGGATATTTATTTAAAAAAATTACCCAAAATTGGTATTAAATTTGTAACATATATTATCAACGCCTTTTTTAAAATGCAATATTTTCCAACTGTCTGGAAGGAAGCTAAAATAGTTCCTATACCAAAAGCAGGAAAACCTCTCAACAGACCGGAAAGCTACAGACCTATCAGTCTGCTAAGCAGCTTAAGTAAAATTTATGAAAAAGTAATTAAGGGAAAATTGTTAGAATTTAAAGACAGATCAAAATATTATTCCAAATGAACAGTTCGGTTTCAGGCGCCATCATAGTACTTGCCATCAAATTCTGAGAATTTGCAATAGCGTAAAAATCAATCGCGCTGTAGGGATGTCGACGGGAATGATACTCCTAGACATAGAGAAGGCATTCGACACAGTTTGGCACAATGGCCTTTTATTTAAAATGCTAGAATTTAACTTCCCAATATTTCATTGTAAAATTGTGCAAAGTTTCTTGTCAAGTCGTTGTTACAGAGTGTACGTTAACTTATTGCACATCAGTGCAGGTGTTCCCCAGGGCTCAGTCCTTGGGCCAATATTATACAACCTGTATATAGCGGATATTCCGAATTTACCGGAGTGCGAAATTGCTGCGTACGCTGATGATACTGCTGTATTTTCCTCGCATGTAGTTGGTCTCAACATTAAGACCAATCTTCAAAGTGCGGCTGAAATTTTAGTTAAATTTTATAACAAATGGAAAATAAAAGTAAATACGGACAAGATTCAAGCTATATTTTTTACAATAAAAAGAAAGAATGGTTTCCTACCGTCTAACCAGTTGATGATAAATTGCCACCAGATAAATTGGGAACCATTTGTTAAATATTTAGGAGTTTATTTAGATCAAAAATTAAACTTCAGGGAACATACTGCAAGGACACTACATAAGAGATAAGACCGGTATAGCTATTAAGATGCTATAAATCTTTTTATAAACAGAAATTCCTTATTGTCAAACGAAAATAAAATACTTATCCACAAAGTCATCTTCCAGACAATTTTATTACATGGCTGCCAAGTATGGGGTAAATGTACAGACTGTCATATTAAAAAATTACAAATACAGCAAAATAAACTTTTAAAAATTATTCTGAACCTTCCTTGGCACTACGCAACCCTAGATTTGGATAACCGAGCTAATGTAGAACTGATCTCCGATAGAATCAGGAAACTTAAAGTTTTTTTGACTAGATGCAACTTCTCTGATAACCCACTAATAAATGAGTTAAATATTATTTACCAAAGATTATACTGATATTATTCTCCTTTTTTAATTATTTGTTTGTTGTTTCTTATGTTATTTGTTACTTATTTATTTTATTTTTCTTATTTAGTTATTTATTTATCTGTATATTTATTTGTTTATTTATTTAATTACGTCTCTCTATTTTTTTTTTTTTTTTTTTCAATTGGAGGTTTTTTTTGTTGTTTGAATTAAATGTATATAAAATGTTTCAGCTGAAAGATATAAATGTACTCCTATATCATATCTCTGTACTGTAAATTGTGCGGTGGCTAGCCTTTGTAAAATGTTTAAAACGAAATAAATTGTATTGTATTGTATTGTGTTACAAGAGTGAATTTTGGCGCAGGGACATATTTATACGATACATTAATCCATTATGAACTTATGTCTCACTGAAGAGTTACATAAGTTCAACATTTTGTTATGGACTTATGCCCTACCGAAGTGGGACATTGAAAACATTTATTGAATAATGTCTATTCTAACATGTTTTCCCAGAGCTTCCATGCAAGACTCTTGCATCCAGTGGCCCGATTGTAGTTTGGCCGATGATTCGTTTGAGTTTGAACTATTTTCTGAATTTGAAATTTCAATGGAAAGCAAAATATTATGTTTTCTAAATTTTTTCGAAACTAAAACAAAAAGTTGTTTGAACAAATAAAATGAGATTTAGCTTCAGAATAGTTTTCTTCTTCTTCGTTAAAATAAACCTTAAATTGTTAATCCGCGGTAGGTACTAAAATCATTTTGAGTGTCTAGGCTAAATTTCTCGAACTCACAATGGCGAAATTTTTCCATACAAAGTTGCATATTGTGACCTAGAAAATAAAGGGTTTTTCAACAGGGACGCTACAAAAGTTGAGCGACAGGGACAGCAAACGACGCCGAATTTCTTGCAACTCTTTTGACATTTCTCTTCAGTAAGGTTTGCCATTTTATAATGGAAAGATATACGAGCCAACAACGAGTCGAAATTATTAAAATTTACTACCGAAATTCGGAGTCAGTCCAAAAAATCATCTTCAGCGAAGAGGCTCATTTCTGGGTGAATGGCTTCGTCAATAAACAAATTATGCGGTATTGGTCAGGCAGCAATCCACACGTACTCCATGAGTCATCATTGCATCCCGAAAAAATTACGGTTTGGTGTGGTTTATGGGCCGGCACGTTACTGTGAATGGGAATCGCTACCGTTCAATGATAATTTTAGGCCCCAATTGGATGATATGGACTTGGAGGACATGTGGTTCCAACAGGACGGGGCCACAAGCCACACAGCGAATGTCACAATCAATTTATTGGAAACCAAGTTTGGAGAACGTGTTATCTCACGAAATGGTCCAGTCGCTTGGCCGCCTCGGTCGTGCGATTTGACGTCGGTAGACTATTTCCTGTGGGGCTACGTCAAGTCTACGGTCTATGCCAACAAGCCAGCGACGATTGATGAACTTCGTACAAATATCGAACCTGAAATTGCAGCAGTATCCGGCCGATTTATGATAGAAAACCGTCGAAAATTGGGTTCAGCGTCTAGACTTCTGCAAGCGTGCCCGTTGTGGCCATGCAAAAGAAATCGAGTTCCATACATCATGGCATCGAACGTACTTTCACAGGAGTAAAGAATTTCATTGATATCCAAAACCGTTTTTGATTTATTTAAAAAAAATTTTTGAAGCGCTCTTATTGAAAAACCCTTTATATGACCGCCACGGCTGGCTCGGATGTAACTTAACTTTTCGATGACTTTTTCCAACATTTGTGGTCGTATATCGGCAATAAATCGTTTTGGGCTTATCGGCGTAGGCAAGCGCTTTCACTTATCTCCACAGAAAATTGTAAAGCGGCGTTAAATCGCACGATCTTGGAGGACAATTCACGGGTCCGCAACATGAACCTATGCGGTTACCAAACGTTTCCTTCAATAAATCAATAGTGGCACGAGCTGTTTGACATGTTGCGCCTTCTTGGTTGAAACCGCAGTTCCTGCACATCATGGTTGTTCAATTGATGAACGAAAAAGTCAGTAATCATGGCTCTATAGCGGTCACCATTGACTGTAACGTTCTGGCCAGCTTCGTTTTTAAAGAAGTACGGACCAATTATTCTACCAACCCATAAAGTACACCAAACAGTCAGTTTTTGTGAATGTAACGGGGTCTCAGCATACACTTGTGGATTATCATCACTCCAAATACGGCAGTTTTGTTTATTGGCGTTTTCATTCAACCAAAATTGAGCTTCGTCGCTAAATAAAATTCGCTTTTGAAAATTGACGTAGTGCGCGATACGTATTTCGAACAGAACTATTATTTTCAAAATAAATTTGGAAGCGTTGTTCAGGCGTGAGTCTATTCATTTTGAAAAGACAAACCGAACTAAAAATAAATCACTTGACAGCTGACAAAATGGCCGCCAGTTAAAATAGTGTTGCCAACTTAAAACACCCTCAACGTTCATACTCAATTTAAGGTCACTTGTCCTATACGCAGTTGAAAGTTGAAGTTCCTTTGGTACAGTGGTGTAGAAAGATTGATATTTTATGTTTCTCTTTACGTGAATGAAAAAGACAAATACCTACATATTTACAAATTTGAAAAACTGGCAAAATAATCAAATTTAAGGAAAGCAGTGTCGTGGCTGTAAAAACGTTGAATTGTGACCTAGTCGCTGTACGATAGAGCTGCTGTTAAATTGTTGCTAAGCTCACGTAATATTTTTATTTCACCACACTGGTTGTCCCACCGCATCATTATACAACGTCAATAGCTTAGACTCTAAACACTATTGTTATTTTTAGCGCGAGTATGCTGGTTCTACGATTCTACTAGGGCATTGAACTGCTTTAATTTCCGTGGATTACAAGCGGGTAGCTAAGTACAACTTGATTTACCAGGGGGTCTGTTACTAAGTCTCACAATCACCACATTTATTGCGCATTTCTAAATCCCTTTCATTACAAATTCATTGTCGCATATAGCTGCACCCTATTGTTTGTTCTCGTACTGCGAAGTGAACGTTTAGAATTATTTTTCTGTTGTTTCCCTTTCATTTGATTCATCATTTGATAGCATTTGATTTCAATTGAATTACACATTGGTGGGTACATAGCTGATGAGCTGAGCGTGTGCCTCTGAAATCAATGGCGAGTGGCTTTCACACTTCCACTTCTATTTAGCCGAATTGAATAGACCACTGTGGTCTGGTATTTTTAGTAACGACGCGTGTGTTCAAATCTGAAAGTTGACCGAACGAACCACTATCATTTGCTTGGGTACGATAAGTATAAATAAAGTCTTATGTTTTGGGGGAAAACCCCAAAACTTATCAGCAGGACATGCGAAGTAGTTGGCGACACATTTTCAGATTTCCAATAGTGCAAGCATGCAATTTGTGTGAGTTATTCTCACTAAGCACACAAATCAAGTCCAGTAGTCCAGCGCCAACACAACGAATGAGGTCAATTTCACAACGATGACGACACGACCGGCGACCTAAACATCCAACCTACATCCAACCTACATCTGCTGGCAACAAATTTCTGTGTCAGAACATCGAAATGATGTTTGCATATAATCAGAAAATCAAATGTCAGGCAGCATAGATATTTTTTTTCTCATTTTTTTTTGTCGTCTTTTTCTGTTGTTATTTGATTTTTTTTAAAAGATTGCATTTTTCTTAGAAATTATTTATGTAGATTTATTTTTCACTCGCAACGTATCGTTTGGATGGAGATGTCCGCTTTGGTTTATGTTTATGTTGATTATCATTTTGCTTGATGAAGTTACATAAATTTACAAGACCGTTTATCATAATTGAGCGATTAACAAGGAAATGTTTTAGTAAATGGAAGAATGTGTTTCGTATGGAAAATTGATTGCTGGAAATATAGATGGTGCAGTGTACCTATAAATATTTAACATAGAACGATATTTGATGCCGCACATAATCTTTTATCTATGGGGTTCCATCTGAAAACAATCAAGCTGATTGGGAATTGTGGCATACACATATAGAAATAGATAGATCCGCAATTAAGTCGATGAATTGGAATCGGTGTACACGCTCTGTTGGACAATGGCAAAGCTAATTGTTGTGGTATACTCGTTTCGTAGAATCTATTTATATATAAAAATGGTGTGAAAAATGCATAGTAGGTAATTCATCAATTGAGAACGGCTGGACCGATTTGGCTCAATTTTTTTTCCACTTATTCGTAATTGTCCGGAAAAGGTTTTTACGAAAGAAAATTTTTAAAATCCCCCGGAAAAGTCGGGAAAATGGAAAAATCGAAATTAAATTAATTGTATGCAATTTCGTGTGCAATTGTTCACGAATTTCTTTTCGAATAGAAAAACAAAATATTCTTACTTAGTTTAAAACTCGGAAAATTCAGGAAAAGTGCGAAAAATTTGTATCTTTTTTTCAATGAAATTTTAAATTTAAGATTTGGATTTCGGACGATGTAACGGTGGAAAATTCGTTGTGAAGATTAGAAAATTTCGGATAATTGGGACATGTGCGTGCTCATGTGCGGCAGTCTGCTGTCGACATTGGGAATGCCAGCGCCAAATCAGCGCGATCAAGACTATGATCGAGATGAGATGAGCTTGCCATTGCTGCCACATTGTTATAAGGCGGTCGAACTGCACATTTAGCTTTGAAGCTGCCGATGAATCTTCTCACGGTTGACAAGCCAACGTGCACAATGACCCAGAATTCGGGAGCATAAATGCGTTTTGGAGGACCTACGAGGTGATTCGAGACAAATTGCTCTTCGGAGATTTACGTCAAACGCTTCTCGTCATCTTGAAACCTACCTACTGCTGCCGATGAACTAAATGCGAACGCGAAGTCGTTTTCGTAATGTTTTTAAAACTGAAATATGTATGGGAAAACTTCTGTTTTCGATGAAGTTTTCGTGTGTTTTGACGAAAACCAGGTTTTGGGCTTGGTGTGAAAAACATATAAGGACGTCGATAGCTTGAATTTCATTATTCAAAGTCAAATCGCTGGAGAACTGCATTAATACAAGCCCGTTCACAGAGTGACCGAAGAAAATGAAGCCAACAACTATCCGCCGGACTTTTTGAACTTCGACGTATAATTTACAGCTGAAGGTGGGATCGATCATCATCATATTGCGGGATCGGTTGTCCGTCGAGAAACTGATGAACAATGTGATTCAAGTGACGATCATCAAAGAAGAAGACGTCCTTCTTCCCACGAATTCCGATTATTCAACTGATCTTCCATTCCAATTCAAGCGGATTCAGTTCCCCGTTCGATTGGATTTTGCGATAACAATCAATTAATCGCAAGGCCAATCGTTGGAAGTCTGCGGGACTATAGTCTCGAATTTCCCTGTTTTTCGCAAGGTCAGCTGTACGTTGCCTGTTCGCGTGTTGGAAGTTGGACCGTCTTCGTTGTCTGTTTTTGGGCCGGAAAACAAATCGAAAAAGATTGTTTATCATATCGCTCTCTACTGATGTCGATTCCATTCAAAGAAATCGCATTGAAATTTTAACGGTAGGTACTGTGTTTTATTTTCACTCTGGAGTTTTTCTGAATGTGTTGTTGCCACAAATATCCAGCGATTATACTTGCGACTTGTTATTTGTTTTAGTAAAAGCGAGACGCACGGGAAATTGAAGATGCTAAAATATGAATGGTAAATCGTTCTGACTAAACAAAATCCGCGGAATGAGAATGTTTGGCTTTGAATTTTCCTCTCATTATCTTCGCTTGCATGACATTTGATTTGAGATTCTACACAATCTAATCGAACGTGTTCAAACTTTCGGTACATTGAGGTGGCGCGACAAAATTATAACTGAGCCGAACATGATTAAAAAATTAAAAATTTTAAATGACACTAGTACCTGTTTTTTACCTAGTCTTTTTTTTCTGAAATTGCGGTTCTCCCTACACACTTCTATCCCCAATCTAATCTACTTTAAAGTTTTGTTTTCACAACAAAAACTATATGCCTTCCTTGGGCCAATACGAATCCACTCACAAGCCCAAAATCAAAAAAATCGAGCAATTAGTTCCCGAGCTTTGAGTGCACATACGAACGTAGACTCTTTTATATATAGCTGTACCCACCCGGTTCTGCCCGTGGCTTTTGTATTAAGTCGGGTCCACATTCCGCAAATTACTTTATTTTGACAATTATTTTTGACCATTAATATTTAAATTATACTTGTTTTTTTTTCTTAAATTCTGACTTGCCATTGCGATAAGAGGCACATCGACCTAAGTAGATATATTGTGCCATAGGATCAGAAAAAATTGTTTAGGATATTAGAGTTTCTACTTTCCTAATGTAGCTGACGATTCTTTCAGCAGAGGATGTCTTTACTTCTTATGGGCTTATTATTTCTCTGAAATAGAAATTCCTTCAAATACCACAAAGGGCTGGGCATTCACATAAGATAAGCTCAGTTGTTTCTTCTTCTTCAAGACATAAGCGTCACTCCGAAGAGTCATATGTATTTTATTTAGGTGATGTCGCAAACTATGGTGCATTATTAGGTCGCCAACTCAATTTTTGACAACGTGCATATACGTAAATTTAGAATCTTTTTGGCATTGTTTTTGAAAGGTTTAATAACTTTTTTTTGGCCTGTCTTAGACCTGGAAACTCTCCTAGAATGCAATACAGTAATTGTATTCCCAGCTTTGAAAAGCAAAGTTTGACCCTGATTTGAATACTGCACTGTGGGGTTCAGGTCTTGTGAAAGGTGTTTCCGAACCTCTTCTGGCCAATCAATTCAATTCCAGGTGGCCAAGAACCATATTTTGGGATTGTTTCTGGTGCATAGTGTTGGGAGGGTATTGAAGCAGGAGAAGACTGACTGAGTGGCATTTATAGCTGCTTGACTATCCATGAATATATGGCTATTTGCGCCTTTGGTACCTTAGTTGTAGATGAGGCATGCGCATTCTTTAATGGCATGGAGTTCTGTTTGGAACACGCTTGGGCTTCTTCCCATTAGTATTGAGACATTTTGGTTTGGTCCGCAAATGCCAGACCCTGAGTCCATTTTGGAACCGTCCGTATACCCCTTTATGTCTTTTTCAAAGTTTGGTGTGCTACTGCCAACCCACGCCTCTCTATTTATGATCTCCGGGGAGAATCTTCTGTTAAAACATAGTGTTTTTGGGAGGCGGTCTGTGATCGCGCAGATCACTTCAAGTTCTGTAACCTCTGAGAGAAGGGTCATCAGGTCCGGGTGATCACCGATGTCCATCTTCTTCATTTATAACAAATTTGTTTGTGCTGCCACTTTTTTGATGTAAATGTGGAGGTGTGTTAATCCTATTAGAGCTTCTATAGCAGCGGTTGGACAGGTCCGCATAGCTCCGGAAATGCCTAGGATTTTACGATGGCGGTTTTCTGTGTCACTTTGTTCCACCATACTATTGAAGTGTAAGTAATGATGGGTCTAACCATCATTGTATAGATCCAATAAGTGATCTTTGGGGATATTCCCCATGTTCTAACAGCGCAGAACGCACTGGTTGCTTTTTTATTTTGTTGTTTATATGGGAGTTCCAATTTAGTCTTTTATTATGGATCACTCCGAGATATTTGACTTCGTCGGATTATACAACAAGAAAGCGTGGCTTTGAGATTACGAACTGTGGTTTCTGCAGCCATTAACGCTGTACCTACGTAATATTAGCAGACAGACAGACAGGTGAAATTGGGAACATTTTTCTGAATTCGTGATGTCAGAAATAATTAAAATTTCTAGTTCTAAATTTTGCAAGAAAACAATATATTTCTCCTACGACGTAGCTAACGGGTGATTTTTTAAGAGGTTTAGAACTTTTTTTAAAAAAAAAACACAAAAAATTCAAAAAAATGAATGAAATATTTATTTGAATCGATAGTTTGAACCTTGCAATTTAATGTTTAAAGATAATTTCATACAAATGTTGACCGCGGCTGCGTCTCAGGTAGCCCATCCGCTGAGTCCAATTTTGGCATACTCTTTCACACATATCGGCCGGTATCTCACGAATGAATGCATGGATGTTGGCTTCCAGTGCGTCAATCGAAGCGGGCTTGTCCCTATACACATTAGCCTTGACATACCCCCACAAAAAATAATCTAATGGTGTCAAATCGATCGATTTAGGCGGCCAATTAACCGGCCCGAAACGTGAAATTAACTGTTCACCAAACTCGCCTAGCAATTGCGCCATTGTTTCGCGTGCTGTGTGGCATGTGGCACCGTCTTGTTGAAACCACATATCATGCAAGTCAAGAACTTCCATTTCGGGCAAAAAAAAAGTTTGTTATCATCGCTCGGTAGCGTTCACCATTGACAGTAACGCTGCGATTCGCATCATCTTTGAAGAAATATGGCCCAATAATGCCGCCGGCCCATAAACCGCACCAAACAGTGGCTTTTTCGGGATGCATTGGTAGCTGTTGCAATGCTTCTGGCTGATCTTCACTCCAAATGCGGCAATTTTGCTTATTTACGTACCCATTCAACCAAAAATGAGCCTCATCGCTGAACACAATTTTTCGATAAAAAAGCGGATTCGAACCGAGCACGAATTTTGATAGTAAAATTCAATAATTTGCAAGCGTTGTTCATTTGTAAGACGATCCATGGTTAAATTGCAAACCAAACTGAAGCTGTTTGACAGTGACACAAGGTACTAAACACACGTCAGCTGTCAAAACCAGTGTTGCCAAAACCAAAAATCACCCGTTATACGAGAAAGTTAAAAACGGCATCATTTCATTGGTCTGCACGCACGCGGCAATGGCTTAAATGCATAAATAATTTAATTATAAGTATCCAACCAGAACCAAACTGCTCGTTTTATAAGCTAATTTTAATCGAGTGAATGTATCCATTTTAAATTTGACAGCTTCTATGAACAAGTAGTTACTCACTTTCTCATTACAATTTATTGACTTGCGAATTCCACTCGGTTAAGGTTGTTTGCGTGTTTGCATTTCTTCACTGCCATTACAACCATTTAATGCGCTGTACTTATTCACTTAATGAAATGTATGTCCTCAATAGACTCTTTATATCACTTCCGTTTTTTTTTTTTAATTTTGCTGCATGTTAGCAATTTCAAAATTTCAAGGGCACCCAAGTTCAGCTGTAAAATTTGACTCCCTTGAGTTTATAAACATGCAAAGAAAACATTATTTATCCTCAAACGTTTACAAACACTAACACAAACCACATCAGCCTAACCTTCCCTCATTAAGTGTATAACGACACTTTATTAACGGTATCATAAGTAGCCCGGCCTTATCCGCTTTAAAAGATTTCTGTCCCCTAAATCGTCCGTGCAATTGATTTTCGCTTCTATACTCGCACACGTAACTCGAAAATCAATAAGCCACCCATTGAAAAGGATACTTCCCGTGGATAATCCACCTGCCATTGACATGCTTTCCATCGACATGAACCCTCCCACACATTGCTGTATATATTGATATGTCCTCGTTCAGAGAGCATACTTTAAACATGATTTTTTATTATTTTTAAATAATTTTCCAACTACGCGACCGGAATATCCGTATTTAATTTTCCTATTATCCTTGCTTTGAACATATTTACATAAACATATACAGAATATATGCACAACTTGATTTTACATAATAAGAGTCATAATTACATTTTTGCTGCTCTGTAAATAATCAGATATTCGAGACTGTAATAGCATCGTCCTTAACATTTACTTATATACACATATAATACAAATACACACGTGTTATCAAAGGGTGGTGCGCAAGGTAAGAATTCATTTAGAAGCAATTGCCTTGCAAACTTTTCTATATGGTCTTCAAACGGGTTTTTGGGGTAAGGAGTCGTGTAAATGTAGATATGCGATAACATTTATTTTAATCGGGGATATAAAGGATTCGTGAGTCATTTCGGTTCACGTAATGGGTTTTCCTGGAAGAAAACTTAAATTTATTTTAGGGGCAATAGGATTTAATGGTACTACCTACAATAACAATTTTTGGAAAGGATAAAACTTTCTGTTTTGGCTTACAATTCTGAAGTTAGATAAATCAACACAATGATATGAGTTTACTTAATGTTTGTTATTGCTGCAAGTTTTCAAGGAAGTTGTAAAATAATTGGATTCGTTTTGCAAACAGGATCCACATACGTGATTATGATTATGTTTGCGAAATGTGGAATATTCCTTGAAAACAGCCAGTTTTGACAGTTGGGTGTCGTGAATACAAAGGAAAGGCTGCTATGTTAAATATAGAAAACAAAAGTAGTAAGACGAAAGTTTTTCTAAGAACTCTTAATATTTAACATTTTAAAAATTGTTAAACCATGACTGTAGGTTCGAAACGCTATTTTTTTGAGTCTGACAGCTTGTTGACGTTTTTTTGGCCTTTATATTATTGTGGTTACAGACAAGTTTAGCCAGCAAATCGCGTTCAAGAAAAATCGAGCCAACATATCTATGGAGTATGATCAAAACGACACAAGTCCTAAATCTTAGTTTTGAGATAAAGGCGTTTAAAAGTTCAACAATTTCTCCTTAATCCAGTTTTACGCGTTAAAGTAATATTGCGATGCAATAATAATATGGATTACTTGATGTTCAATAATCAATTACTAAAATTTAAAAAAATATAACAAAAAAACGTTTTAATGGAGTTATGTTGTTTTGACCAAACTTTAGACTTTTTTCCAACGTGTCCAGATTGAAAATAATTTTGGCAACACGTTCTTTTCAAAAAATCAAAGGCCTTTATTTAAGTTTAGCAACGGAAAACAGGGATAATAATTAAACGAAAGAATAAAATGGAAATGTTTAATGTAATAAAGTCAAGTATCTACTTTTTTGATATGTATAAGTAGAACTATTCCTCCTCAGATTAGATCATTTAGATTAGGGCCCGCATCATCCATCCTATTTTTGCACTTTAAGTTTTTATAAAAATAATGAAAGGTTGTTGGAATCAAAGGTAGAAGCGAAATAATATCAATTTTCTTTTCCTCCGATATAAGTGGTGGAGGAACATTTAGCAAACCAAAAGAAAGTGAACTTTTGCCTCTTCTTCTAAAGTTAACACATCGAAATTCAAATCACAAATTTATGCTCATCCATCTCAATGCCGATTTCGGGTGTTTGCATGGATAACAAAAACATTGCAGCAATAATTCATATACCATAAACGTATGAGAACAAAGCAACAGTTGAGTAACATGTTATTTTGAGCTGGTTATTATTTGAAAAATTTAAAGGTTGCTCGGTCAAAACAGCACAAGTGTGGACTTATGTCATTTTCACCAAACACAATTTTAAAAATACTTGTAATGTGTGTTTAGGACCACTCAATAACTTTTTATTCGATTTACTGAAACTTATGCTGTTAAGACCAAACGAAAATAGATTTTTTTTGAACAGTTCTGCATACTTATCTAAATTTCACAAAAATGGACTTATGTCTTTTTGACCAAACACCATAGATATGTAACATTTGATTTGAGGCTACTAGACCTTTGAAAGTGCCCGATTTATTTTAGAAACACAAGGTCTGTTCCCTTACGATAATGCATTTGAATACATTGGAACACATTCGTCAAACTTCTTTCACTTCTACCCAATTTTTGCGTAAGGGAATGATGTTTGAGAAGTGTATTCGAATGCATTGTCGTAAGAGAAAAGACCTACACTAGATTGCTTATTTTGCAAGTGACGGACTTATTACCGTCAATTTGATGCGCAATATTTTTAAACAATCTTATATATCTGCCCATAAATAATATGACATATTTCCACTACCTTCCCCTCGAATCTTTATCATATTTCCTGAATGATAGGTATGTTTAAAAATACATTTACCTTCATAAGAAGTCTAGAGTCTAGTTCTTGCATTTAAATAGGTATGTGTGAAATTTTATGATGCAGTTTGGAGTAACGCAAGGGTTTTACACTGTACCGAGCTTTTAAGGAAGATATTAGAAAAATAACAAAAATAAAGTTTTAAATTTAAGGGAGTTTTGAAATGTCAAAAAAGGGTGTTTTTGTTATTCCTACTGCCGGAAGCTTGCTGATACACAGGACATATTAAATCAAAGCAAATAGAGCTGTCATGAAGAAAAGTATAAGATTGCAACCAGCGTTACCGTTGATGAATTTTGCAAAGTCTCAAGAAAAAAGGCAATAACTCCAAATTAAAAATGAACTTAAAAAATATAAATTATGTTGGTTATATTTTATTATTGAAACTAAACATTTCATTCTACTATTAAAAAAACAAAAACATTAAACATAAAATCATGTCCATAACATGCACAAATATAATATACTTTGCCCCCAATCTTCTAAGCCTGTGATCGAATTTAACGCAGAAAGCATTGATTCACAGGAACTGATGTTCAGCCTGTTGGTTTGTTTATTTTTCATTACCTACTAAGGCTAATTTTGAAAAAAATTAAATTCACTGCTGTGGGGCAATGCTAGTATTTGAACACCAAAATCTTAAAAGTGTTGCTACAAAAATTCATCAAATTGATTTTTTTTCCCGACTCTATACAAAAACTGTTCCAAATCCTAAAATTCAAATATTTTTTACAAGAATCTTCATTAGACTTGTATTCCAACAATTTAAATTCGTCAATTACCTTTTGTGGATTACTTGTTCAATGACTGTATACACTTGTTATCTCCGAATGATCTATTTCTTCGCTGGATATTATGATTTTCGGGCCTAGATACCTCAATAGACATCATTTTGTATTATCACAAATTTTTAAGTAATACTTCAAAATATTTTTTTTATAATTAAAAGTTCATCTTCTAAAAATGTATTATTCCGAATACCTATTTCAGCATCATATCCTATAAATGCTTCAAACATTTTTTTAAAATTAAGCTAATTTTTCTACGTCTTTTATTTCAATGTTTTTTAATGCATCTTTCCGAATAAAATTTGATAGAATCTGCTTTAAAATTTCTCTGGTTTTTTTATCAGAAAAATTATTTGTTAGGATTAACTTTGAAAATTTTATTTCATTTTGTCCATTATATTGAAAATATGTGTCAAAAATTGTATACGTAAGTTTTATTGGACGGTGATAAATTGTCAAGAATATCCTGTATTTTATTTAAAGTTTTTTTTTTCAGCTCTTGCTTCAAATTGAGCGCAAAGAAAAAAATGCTGCAAAACAGGCCATTAAGCCACTGTTCCTTTTGTAACACTTTCAAAGGAAAGCTATCTAGTTTCCGATAGCCTTAAGAACTTGTGCTTAGGCACATCAAAAATTGTTTGAAGCTCTTGAAAGTATTGCCGCCTCTTGGAACTTCGAAAAAAATTTTAACATACCTGTTCCACATTATTTGGAGTACATGCTACAGTCGAATTGTTCATTAAATCTACGGGGTGGCAGACACAACCAATATGCAAAATATTTGGAATTTTCTTTTTTCAACCATAGCGGACGCAAATGTAATGAAATTCTTTAAGGGAATTTCGATTCCCTCCAATACGGATATAATTACTTCAAAAATAGTTTCTCCATGCCCATTTTACGGCTGAACTGAACCAATAAAACGATCGTCTGTACAATCCTTTTCCAAATCATACAGTCGGACTCGGATCACCAAACATTTTTCGATCGAAATGTCCGTCGTTTCATCGATTATCATTTGTAACAGTCATGTGGATTTCTTAAAGAAAACGTTGGCCCCTTCCGTTCGTTTTCGATGTCAGTTCTGCTTACGAATTTTGTATGATACGTTCGCAAAAGTGTGACTTATACGTTCGTTCTGTGTTTATCTTGAACTTTCTTTAAGAAGAAAGTTGCCTTCGACACAGTCGTGCCCTCAAACATGTTAATGTCGATCAAATATGCATTTTTCCTATTTCAAAGTGTCGGATTGAAGTGGTTTTATTCTTCGTATTGCAATTACACGTTTCACATGTCACCCTGTACCTACAGTCCTACAGTGCTATTAAATTCACTTCATCTGCAGCAGTATGGCATCTAGGTAGAACATCTCAAATGCATATATAATGTACATTCCTCCCTTCACATATATGAGTGCGTCTGAGAGGTTAATCTCTTTTGTGGGGATGGGGATGCTAAAGTCGTCATGGAAACATTTTTACAGCCATAATATCCATGGCAACGTCATGGAAACTCCCCAAAAAAATATACATGCACTTGGGGTGTCATGAAAGAACGCCGCGTCATTTTTGGCGTCAAATAAATACTGTTCGTATATAAGGGAGTCGCATGTGCATATATGTACATTGTACAGTTTGATTTTGTTTCCTTATATTATGTCCTTTATGCTGCAGCGAAGAATTCGTAATAGCTCGAATATTCACCGGCATGAAACGGGAGCTCAAACGAAACATACCATAACAAATTGAGTTTGAGAGTGGAACAAGGAAAATCAGTAAATCCCAGACCCATTTTATACTGGGGTATACCGTATACTTCTTTGTTGTTTTACAGTTACTGGGATGGAAACTGAATAAGGGGGATAACGGATAAGCAGGTACATTTTTTTTCGCCGGGCAATTAAACCTCGGGCTTAGGTAGATGTCGCAACGATAGTTTAAAAGTGGTGCGTTGTTCGCTTAATACTAAGGGCCAGGGATGGTCTTTGTAGAAAGGGATACAAAGGCATACTTTTTATGGTTAAATGGCGTGAAATGAATAACATTTTCTGGATGATAGTTCTAAGAATGGCCTGTAATGTATTTAATCAAATCATGGTCCAATGTCATTTATTTCTGTCTTGCTTCAAGAACTTAAGTTTTATTGTATTAGTTTTGGCTATTTGTTAATTGGATACGCTTTATTCACTTGCCGATAAAATAAATCGATGGACAAATATTGTCTGTGATGGTTACCAATTATTTGTCTTTTATTGGTCTTGACCTTTTCATAGAGTTCACAATTTAGGTAGACCTATTCCACACAACTTAATAAAACTTTCGTGTAATTGTTCGCCCATATAATCTTAAACCACTGAATGCTTTAGTCGTATTAGAACCGACTTTCGAACAACTTAGTTCCATGGTATTTCGAAGAAGACATTTGCTTAACTGTTTGCAAAATCTAGGTAATGTGTTATTTTCGGGAAAATGATATACTCGGTTCTTGGACTTTCCAGTGAGCGTATCATCGTATGGGGTTATTTTTTTTTAGCATGCAATCCTTTTTTCCTTTAAGTTCTATTTTCAAAAGCTTGAATATATTTTGGATGCCGGTTAGGTATGTAGTAGACATTTTGCCATTAAAAATTATTTAAAAAAAAAAAAAAAAAACACATTAAAGTAAAAACTATGTTTATAAATTTGTGGGTTAAGAAAAACCAATTTCATCCATACAAATTGGGATTTTTACAAGCTTATACCGCTTAAGCTAGAGCTGCGCCATTTTGTTTTTCCGTTGCTTCTTTGAACTTAGTAGTTAAGTCTCAATCGTTTCTCAAGTTCCACGTATGTTTCACATTGGAAAATAGAACTAATAAATAAATGCCCAATATTTGACAATTAAGTTTTATTTACTGATTTGACAGGGAGCAAGCTACTCACCGACGTTTTCTGTTTTACGATCTACAAGTAATTTATTTTTATTTTCTCGTTTGGAACCGATTTGGATAATTGAAGAAATTATAGAAAGGTTGTTTTTAAGTGGTGGCAATTTGTTTTACGATTTGTGGCAAGTATTTCGATTTTCTAAAACATTTTTGAAACATACATAACATATACATGGATGTATTGTTTTAGTAAAATTTATGCATTTGACTTAGTTTAAAGAAATTTCATTAACTTTTGAAACATCGAAAGGCTCTAGATAGTTCCCATCACTGCGCTCTATTGACATTTCTGTAATGCTTTTATTGGGTCCATTCACCTACTTTCCCGAGTCAAGCGTTCAAGAAAATTCTGTCAATCTCAAAAAATTAAGTGACACTCTTTCGGAGAGCATTCAGAATTCGAGCTCTTTCAGACACTTAAATCTTTTGTAGTAGTAAGTGTCAAAAATAAAACAACAGCTATTACAGATGAGTCTTAAAAAAAAACGGAAAGCAAACAAATTATTATATAAACGAAAAAAAGAATTATAGCAAAATATCGGAAGAAAATCTAAAACAATAGATATTGTATGATTTGTTCAATAATAGCGATCGTATTTTTCTTTATTTTCACAATTTTTTTCTGTGTACATTTGACTTTTAAGACGAATTTTGAATTTGTTACTTGTCAAATTATTGTATTTGACATTATTATCAGTACTTCTTGGTTTAAATTGGGGGAGTTCAAGTATCTATTTTAGTTCGGTCTGACAGTTTTAATGGGACTAGATCAGACATGTGAACAGCTGTTTCAGTTGACGTTTATGGAGGTGTAGCCGACGGTTTTAGTCAAGAAATTCGTGACTGAGTACTAAGTTGAAAGATCGCAGTTCTCACATGTGGCTGACGTAGGAAAGGTGACGGTACCGATCAATCTAGTCCAGACCAATTTATTCGACTTAAGAGTTAAGACAACTAGGTTTTTGAATGTGTATATTCTCTGAGCTGTTTCGTACCAAGTAAGAACCTACGCCTTCTCTTTCTTTGTAATTTTTTTGTATGAGAATGTGTATAGACTTTGGACGGTAGCGATCGACTTATATCGATTACGTTCGATTTTAATCGCGCAAGAGAATGAGCGTATCGTGTTCGTTTGCATTCCATTCGTTTTTGATGAATTTAACGAAATAATTTTTTCCTTACCGTGGAGCGCATATTTTCTGCGATCAATAAGATTTGGAGCGATTAAAAATCGAAGTTGAAAATCGAAACATTTCGAGATCTTCTAAAGAATCACCCTCAAATGTGGAATAAAATTGTATCGGATGGAAAGTACGCATTCAAGAAAACCATTAAATTAAGCATTCGATAAAAAAAATAAATAAAAAGATCCATTATATTGGTTATACTTTTGTAAAAAAAAATTTAAAATATCGTCCTATAAACTGCATACGTAGATAAAAGAGTTCTTGGAAAGGTGGTCACTCTAAGTAAATGACCATAATAATCTGATTAAGGCACAACTTTAGCTCGGTGGGGGCCTAGACTATAGGATATAGGTATATGTAATGACTTTCCGTGCAGAAATACGTACAGGAATTACAAAAATGTAAATTTGAACACATTTTCGAGCCGTGGAATGAGTATGTAACGTGTTATGTATACATGGAGGAATTTACATTTTTCGCACGACCTACAATTTTTTACAAGAGTGAAAAGCTATTTTTATTTATTTCCGGGCTACAAATATAGTAGATATACCCTGCTTGGTAGGGAAATACATAAACCATCTAGTTAGAGATTCCTTTTGAAATTCAATCTTTAATATTTTTTGATGAAGTTACATTTACGCATTTTTTTTTTTGTTATTTCTGCGTTTGTATATAGATCTAAAGTTCTAGCACCAATGTATTTGTTTAAAAAATAAATAGGAAAGATTTCAAATCCTGGACCAGTGGCAGTGTATTCCTGTCTGTAAATTAATCAAACACTCAATATAACCTAGTTAGTTTCGCAAGTAAATTGCGAGAAAGCGTATACAGTTTTGTACTAAAACTTGAAGGTTAAAATAAGAGAGATTTCTAATCACAAAATTTTAACAATCGAACAACGCGTTCAAATTATTAAAACTAACTTCAAGAGTGGTGATTCAATCTTTTTCGCGCATTACGCGATGATTTTGGTCGTCATAACCGGCCGACTATGCAAGCAATCGGTAAAATTGTGGAAAAATTTGAAGAGAGTGGAACCATTACTGATGTCGTGAGGCCTATGCATCATCGTAATGCACTCTCAGTCGAAAATACTGCTGCTGCAAGTGTTGCTGATGATCCGAATTTCTCGATTCGGAGGTCCAATGATAATCGATTTTTTGTTGACCGGCGATTGAAGATCATGACTTGGACGATATGTGGTTCCAACAAACAGGGGCCACAAGCCAAACTACACGACCAATTATAGCTTTATTGTGTGAGAAGTTTCCTGGTGCCGTAATTTTAAATTCACGTTTTACCGAAGTCAATTGGCCACCAAGATCATGTGAGATCACCATTAGATCTCCGTAAAAAAATTTTCTCTTTGTCTACGCAAAAGACCGTATCTACGCGAATAATCAACGAACTCTACCCGCATTAAAAACTAACATTACTCAAGTTATGGCCGAGATACCGCCCGAAATGTGCGAAAAAGTGGTAGAAAATAACCTCAAAAGAATCGCATGCTGCGAATCTTCCCGAGCCAGCCATTTGAATGATATTGTTTTCCACACTCAATGGCAAAGTCCAAGTTCATCAAAAATATATCGCTGTGTGTGTTATATTTTGCTTTACTTTCGAAACCGAAAAGTTAATGACCCGGTACATACCTATATATCTTTAAACCTTTGTAGGATCTTTTTCACATTGATTTCAATAAGCGACTGAAAGAGGAAGCAAGGATATGATTTTTTTTCTGTTAAAATAAACGGATTATAATTTGCGAGCTAAAACCTTCTTTCTAACATTCCATTAACATTTCTGTTCTCCATTTTCGCTGTTTAACTGAATTCCCTAAAAATGAGACCAGGAAAATGATGTCAATCGCATTTATTACTATGCGAAAGGGAAGCTCTACCTCCTCAGAGACCTTGAAGCAGAATATTAAATTACTTCCTCGCCCCTTCCATTTGGCATACAAATAGCTTCGGGGAAATCGCACACAAAATCGATCTAACAAGATTTTAGTCTTAGAATGTGGGTTGCTCCCTCCCAAAAGATGGGAGTAGAGAAGTATGGAAAAGGTGTATGCATGGCATTTTATGTTTCAAATCGATTTTCTCAGAACTGAAGGTGTTCATGGTGAAGTAATAATATTGTGTGTAGTTTTACTGTACAAATTTTGGTAAATATTTGACTATAAAATAAGACATTCTTTAAATAAGTATATCAAGACAAAAATGAGTACATTACTCAAATCATACGAGGAACACGGAAGTATCGAGTCTCTAGTATCTAGTTCTCATAAAAAGATGTACCTAGAGATGTAAGAACAGGTATCTCGCATCTGCATGGTTATTCTATTAAACCAAGTGCTTCATTTTTACTACGTATACGAGTAGAATTATTGACTTTTCGTTAATAATATTGCATTCAAATTTCAAACTTTACATCAGTTGTTGTTCGCTTTTTCACCTTTTGCTTTCTCCGATTAAGGTTTTTTGCTTATTATTTTTGGCACGAATGGAAGGACTTATAATTCTTATTCCGACGCTGAAAGGCTTAATTGACGAGCTCTTTTATGAAAGCTATAGTCTTTCTTGTTGCTTTGAAAACACGGCAGATAATGTATGAGTATGACAAACTTCATATTGCCACCATATATTGCAAACATTCTGTACAACGTGACGTCACAATATGATGCCGATTGACATGACATTTCAGTTCCTTGTGGGGGGTGTTACCGTATGAATCAAATCAACAATTTTTATTTTTGATACCAACCGTTTTTTTTTTTTAACTTTTAAATTTTCTGTTTTTTATGTTCAAATATTTATTAAGGTGTATCTAATAATAAATAATAATTTTTGGCGCAACAGGTCCGTAGGGACCCTAGGCCTAGCTTCTCACAACCATTCGTTTTGTGTGAGATTTCATTTTTAGAACGAATGGAAGGGATCTACAATTTCATGCCAAACGGCGAATTGAGAAGCTCTTTCATGACAGTTATACTCTCGGATGTTTGTCAGACGTTCGCGAGAGGTGGCGCAGTGAAAAAACCCTGAGTTGAAATTAGGGTTTTTGCGGGATTCGAACCTGGATCCCTCGCTTAGTAGTCCAACACACTAACCACTAAGCCACTGCGCCAGTGGCAAACGAATATTTGCTCAAATATTTATGAAACGTTCTCGATTTGCTTCAGAAACATTTTATAAACATTTGTCAAATATTTCTGTTTTTACCGGTGTAGACGCCGATTAAGTACTTATTATTAAATGTTTATGAAATTTACAGCCAGAGTCTCGAAAAAAACAACACCGCTTCCGTAATATGGTGGGTTTTATTTCTAAAAACAAATCAGTTTACAATCAGTTAGAAATGTAATAAAAATCTTACCGCAGCTTGCATATCTGCTCCGCATAGATTGGCATTCTTAGACAAAATAAATGACAGCGGTTCAAGCACGAAATTCCAGAAGAACAAACCTGAAGTTAGTTAAAACTAAACATTTTCTGTAATATTTTGTGATAAAAAAGGAAATGTGTTTTGAAAATAATTTCAATTTATGTTTTATTAGATATTACAAGATTTTCTGGACATTTGTATAACTTATATAAAAACAACTCTCACCTTTTTGCCGGGAATCTAGTGAAACATTAATTATTTACGAACTGCGAACCATTTCGTAAACATTTTGTTTGTTGTGTGTATGAAACATTTACTTAAATATTTATGAAATATTTCGTTGGACAGGATATTTATTGGAGGTGAAAAAAACGCTTTTTGAATTTTTGTGTTATGAAGGTTGTTGAATTTTTTAGTCTAGCAACGTGACTGTGTCAACATTTCATTTCGTTCCTAAAGCGTTTTGTCTATTGGCATTTAAAAATGACCTGAATCATTTGTCGAATTTTGCCCCAAACGTATGTTGGGTGGCCCTTGTCGGGCATGTGGTCTCTTTCCACATTAGATTCAGCAGGGTCATAAGTCCACAGGCCAAATGGACTTTTGACCCATCTATGTGGGTTATAAGTCCACAATTGAATTTGATTTGAGCCAAAAGTTCACAATAATTTGGGCCATAGGTTCACAATTTTAAAATGGAAGTAGGCCATAAGTCCACAATTATCCATATGACAAAAAGAGTTGTTTTAACAACTCAAAAAGTATGGGAATGTTTGATAGATGCCGTGAACAAAGACCAACTTCTAAAAATGTACCTTATTTCGCTCTTAAATAGTGTAATAAGGATAACTTCCAACAGTTGGTCTTATTTCACTCCCACAAAATTTGAGTAATAAGAAGAACCTTGCACCCACCCCTTAATCCATCAGTAAACCTAAGCAGGGGGGTTGCAGAGAATTCATAGTTTGAAAGCGCAATCTTAAGATGATTGCAATGCAGGAGAAGTGCGTGTCTTGTGGGTTTTGAAGGCAAACACCGCAAATGAGGTCATTACTAGAATTTTTAGCTTCGCTTTCAAGCTCGTTGTCCTCTTCTTCACCTTATTCATCCGTAAGCCATAAGACCACAATCAGTGAGTCAAAAATTCACAAGAATTTTGTGTGAACTTTTGGCTCACCACAATTGATTTGTGGACTTATAACCCACCTAAGTGGGTCAAAAGTCCATTGTGGACTTTTGGCCTGTGGACTTATGACCCTGCGCCTCCGAGAACACTAACTTTTTGCAGCAGAAACCTCGAAAAATAAGTTTAGGAAACGGATGTATAAATCATGTCCACCCAAGCTTGCGGCTAGCTTCTTACACTTCCTGTCGGCCGTGCAAAGTGCTGCTGGTGTTTTAATATTTCGAAGTTTGGATATTTGCAAATCAAAGGTCTCTTTGACAATAGATTCATGAGTGTTGATTGTTACCATTTTTTCTCGTCTGCTTGTCCTGAAAGTGTCACCTTGGTTTTACATTGACCTTCACTACCGATGCCACTTACTTACGCATATCGTTGTCACCAATGTAAGGCTAGGAGCGCACATGCGATTTCAATCGCACGACTGCTTAGTCGCAAAAAATGTAACACACACATTTTAATGTGAATGCGCGCACTCAACATCTAGAAATCGCAGCGTTTATTATCCCGCGAATTGTTCCATTTTTAGAGCGACGCGATTGTCGCCATAATAAATAACCCATATCAACTTCAAGCAATATAAACACACTTGCGATTTAAATCGTTGCGATTAAAAAATCGTTGTCGCAACAAGATGTGTGTATGCACGCACTTGCGATTTTCTATCGCATCATAATTTAGTCGCAAAATATGAGACCCATTGTTTTATACATGAATGCACACATATGCAACTAAATAACCGCAGCGATTAAAAAAACGTAGCAAGATCCATTTTCAGAAACGATTTTTTGACGTAGCGATTATTTGGTCGCATATGTGTGTATTGACATTAAAAGCGGTATGTTCTATTTTTTGCGACTAAATAATTGTGCGACAGAAGACCACAAGTGCGTGCATGGTAATTTTGTTTTGCGACTACGATTTTTCTATCGGTGCGACAAGAAATCGCATGTGCGCTCCTAGCCTAAATGTGTTGCTCGTCAGCTATTATCATTCATATTAGCCAACCTTTTGTCACACATTTTGACACCTTCAACGTGTTTTTTCTTTTTAACGGTCAGAACCATGTACTTATATAGCAAACCTATTAATATCAAATTTTTATTTTACAAAGTCAATGCCATCTGCACAAATGAGTTGCGTTATTAGACCTATAATTGAAATTTAATGATACCTATCTCATATCCCATGTTGGGTTTCTTCGAAGTGTACTCGTCATGTCCGCTACTTATAATAGCACTGTTGCTTGAATTGTTTTTTTTTTTTTCTATGGTATTCTCGTCCCACATAATTGTAGCCCGTATTCCACAATTACAATGACTCACTCTCGATGAACAATGTAATAGCCCGCAAATTTAGTTGCGCGCCTAATCATGAATTCATTGCGCATAATTTACTGTCTTTCAGGCAATATACAGCTATAGAGGCGAATGGAAGAATGGAGATGCCTTTTCAGCCATCGAAGGGTAAACACATGCATGAATTTAGTTTGTTGGGGAAATGGCTTTTGTTATACCGTTTGTTTCGTTTCTGCCCTATTAGCTGAGTTGGTTGTTCTTTTTTTTTATGTCTGATGTCACAATTGAATCTATTGCTATAGGGTAAATGAGGAGGGTATTTACATATGATCAGAATGGTGTAGTCAAATTCGAATTTCTAAGTGCGATACAGGAGATCAAACGCAGATTGCGCACAGAATTCACTGAAAATGAAAAAAACAGGTAATGTTGACGGAATTCCGTTACAAAATTTCAACAAAAATAGTTTTGTTAAACTGAAAAAAAATTATTGTAATGATAAATGAAATTTATCCATATAACTTAAGTTCTATCAGTTTGATCAAAATTTAGTCAATCGGATAAAATATTTGCTAAAAAATGTACTTGCCACATTAACAAAACACACTTTTCAGTTTAATAAATCGATATTGTGTCAATTGAACAATTTCATTGATGACAATTCTGTTGTTAAATCAACAAACTCAAATGCTGGGTCTGATGAAATTTTACTATGTAACTACCAATATTTTTATAGATTCAAAACACAACGGCAGTACTGAGAAATGATTGTTGTACAATCGACAATATTTGCTGTTGATTTAATAGAATACAATAGCTAAATTGGACAACTACTTTGATATTATTAACAAGTTTTATGTTAAACGATAAAGACCAAATTGATAAATTTCTCTGTAAAAGCAACAGTTAATTGTTGATTTGATACAACAGCAATATTTGCAAATCTATTTTATAAAGTGGACAACATTTTGATTAATTTAACGAAATATTCTTATACGCACAAGAAATGATTTTTGTTAACACAACAATTTTTATTATCCTAACAAAAGCTTACCAATATTTGTCGATCTGATCGAAATAGCAACATTTTGTTGGACGTATATTGACAAAAAAAAAAAAATGGTTTAATAAAGCCTCATTTTTATCAAATATACCAGGGTTTTAGTTTCAGTGATAGTCTTCTGAATGACTTATAATGGCTGTTTTAACAGTAAATAAGCTAGGAAATCAATTTTATACTTTTTCGGATACTAACTGAAATGAGAATAAAAATCAATGCACATGGCTTACCTTACCGAAAGGAATATAACGACTTCCAAAAAGATTGTGCCCGCACTTTTTCTAGAATCTAGAATTCTAGAATCAAAAACTTCAATTGCAGTTCGGTGGACATTCGTTTGTAGTTGTTTGTAGTGAAATTGTTTTCGTTTATAGTTAGAAAGTTAGAACCATTTGAAAATAAATTTCCCAAGACCGTGCTGTCTCCGAAAGAGTAGCAAGCAAAGTGATAAAGTGCGGGCTAACTTCACGTAGGTTGCCATTTATTTGCCCTCTCAGCCTTAGAGAAAAGTTGACTGAGACGCAGTGTTCCCACTAGAGAAAAGTGAATCCTTTAAATGTGACCTAGTGACAAATTTTTTGTTTTATTTTAAATTGGGTCAAAAGTTAAAATAAGAATTTATGACCAGAAATCCGGTCAAATTTAGATGATAAAAACGTATCTATAAGCTTAGTTAAATTAAAGGACAATATTATTCTTCCAGTTAAACAATTGGTTAGACCGGATTCGGAATGATCTGTCTTCTCAATATTTGACGTTTTTTTTTATAAAATGGTTATATATAATAAAGTGTCGAAAAGCATTAAGAATTTCATTTGATCCAAAATAAGTCTAAAAGAAAGGATCTCCTTAAAAAAATTGCTACTGCGCATCGAGGGAAGTTTCACCTCCTTTTGGACAAACTATGCATTCTGTGTGCCTCTACCTGCCTTTTTATTAAAAAAATACTAACTTGCATTGCGAATTTCCCTTGAGGCTGTGGCGTCTTCCGACTTATTAAAAAATACAATAGTTTGTATGGCTATAATTATTTCATTAATTAAACAATAAAGCGATTGCTCTTAGCTTTACACAAAAAGAGATAAACCTCTTCAAGCGTTCCACTACGTAGGTATACATATCGACAAACTTAACGTCGTTAAATGCATAAGTACAAAATCGTTCCAAATTCATGTATACATCAAAAAAGCTTTCATTTCAATAATTTTTTAAGAGCCCGCATTATTCAAAGTATGGGAAACTAATTTGCTAGCAATCACTCAGCGCGGTTTTAATTTGAACGAAATTTTGCATGCGTACTTCATTTATGAGGTAATCGTTCATAAACACTTACGCACATACGAGTACGTACCACAACCTACATAAATCGTACGTGGAATTGAAGACATTAACGTAATTCTGTTATGGTCTCTGGTGGCGCACCCAAATAGAAGAAAAGTTAAATTAGAATTGTTTATCGCACATTTTCAAACTGTATGTGTAAAAGAGTATTATACATTTTACCCTGAAATGGAGGTGTTGGCTGTTGGGGTGACTCTAAGTTTTAGTAGTGGCTGTTTTTTTCATACAAATTTCGAAATTGTGGACTTCCGTAAATTTAAAATCGAGACTAAAATTGAGATGAAATAAAGGACGGGCGATTTGCAGAGGTAGTGCGTCTGGGATGACATAACATCCATTATAACAGAGGAAAAAGTTTCCTGGGCATTAAGTAGTTTAGTTCCATACAAATCGCCGGGGCTGGATGGAATTTAATTCCTATTATGCTACAAAAATGCCAGGACATAGCACTTTCATGGCTCACATTACTCAACAACCTCGTATCCCATCATGGAGACAAGTGAGAATCGTTTTTATTCCAAAGGCGGGCAGACGCGGTCACGAAATCGCACAAGATTTCAGACCAATCAGTTTGACCTCATTTGTCTTGAGAACCCTCGAGCGACTCCTATTTAACCATCTGCGGCGTACAATTGAAATATTAATATTCAGAAACAGCACGCTTACTGCAAAGGAAAATAGACAGAAACGGCTCTTCACGAAGTAGTGTGAACAAGCGAAAAGTCAATACACTATAAATAATACACTCTAGCAACATTTCTAGACATAGAAGCAATTGTATAGTCTCTTACGGAGCTAGTGATAGAGAATCGCATCTTAGCCTCTATGCTAAGTACCAGAATAATTCGGTCTACACTATAGGAAATGGCAATATAACAAAATTTGCCAGCAGAGGCGCTGGTGTCAGGGAAGTTTCCTTTCATAATAAGTGAAATGGGCCAAGAGTTGTATTCTTGGTGTCAACCTGAGTAAACCCGAACTGATGCTTTTAATTACTAAAACCAAAATACCCGACTTCACACTTCCTCGCCCAAACGGCCAACACCTTACTGACCAGTACTAGGTATCTAGGAGTGATCCTGGTTCCCGAGCTCAACTGGAAACTTAATGTCGAACAACGGTTAAAGAAAGCATGCGCATAGCTAGGAAAGCCTTGGAAAAAAAAAACTTTTTAGACCGTGAAAATAACATTGTTCTATAACTGGACATAAAGATAGATTTCTATAATTTGAAAGAAACATTGCCATGCTTAACGAACACGCTCACAATTTCGTTTAGAGACCAATTTATTTTAAAAATATACAGGGGCTCAACGTCAATGCGACGCGTATCATCTCCATAAATTCGGGCGAATTTTTAACTTTTATTTTCTAAAGTTAAAATTTCAAGTTATTTGAAAAACTGAGCTGACTCTTAGTTACGTTTTTTAATTTTCTAAAGCTTAAAGTCAACTCAGGTCAAGATTTACCTTTTCAAAATATTCGACATACATATATGACGAGAAGTTGTTTGAAACATCCCTTCAGAACAATCTTAAAAGTTGCACCTATTAAAATCCGGCGCTGACCTTCAGGAATATTTTCTTTGATAAGGTTGATAGTTTTAAATAAAGAAAATATACAATATTTTGTCCTTGAAACGACTGACGTCATTGTAAAAACGGAATACTTCGCGTTTCTTCTAGTAGAATTTTGTTTTGATACCAAAATAAGAAAATGAAAAATTGCCCTAAAAATCTGCAAGAAGAACACAAGACAATGAAAATACTCCCCAATTTTGTCATCGTTTTTGTTGTTGCTTTATTATTTATTTATTTATTTATAGTTGGCGCAACAGGTCTGTAGGGACCCAGGGCCTAGCTTCTCGCAACCATTCGTTTTTGTGTGAGTTTTTCATTTTTGGAACGAATGGAAGGGATCTACAATTTTTATGCCGGTTCCAAACCGGCCGATTGAGAAGCTCTTTCATGACAGTTATACTCTCGGATATATTGGGGTAATTTTGTAATTTTTAATTTTTTATGCTAACAATTTGGGCCCATTCTGCATTTATTTGGGGCAATATCGCATAGATTTAATGGGGTCATCTTACATTATGAAATATTACCCCATTTTTGGGGGCCTTCTTTAATTTTTTTTTTTTTTTTGGCCATTTTTTATTGGGGCATAACTTCATAGAGCCCGTATTTCATTTGAATGCTCCCACCTCCCACCATAACTGACTGACTCAATGACATGGAAAATTTATTGTAAATCAATCTGAACATACGAACCGCTTTAGTTTTTAAGTTTTGAACTTAGGTAGATAATTTTTGCTTAGCTTTTGCTACAACTCAGAATTTTTCCCGACGAAATCATAAGAAAAATAGGGACAAACGAGTTATATACAAATTTGAATTCAAGGGAAACCGATAGCTGAAGATGATGAAATTTTTAATAATCTATAAATGCATAACTTGTTTCTATTAATATGTGCCTACCCAAACAATATTTTAGAAAACTGAATTAGATTGTTTGCTTTTTGTTTCATTAGTTTTGAAAAATAAATAAACTTTTATTTATATTTATTTCTTGTCACCAAAGAACAAAATCTTTCATAGACATTACAAATTTAATAGAAGAAATAGGAAAATACAAAGAAAACAGACTTCTGGTCAAAAATTGTTATTTTAACTTTTGACAGGATTTGTTTAACCAATTCCAAAAAATTTAAATCGGTCATTCGGTTAGATTTGACCCGATTCACTTTTTTGTGGTGGCAGCACTGGTTGGGATTAAGTGACCATTTTTTTTGGTTGGTCTTTTTAGTATTACCTCGATGGTTTGTTGTCTCGGTCGTAGAAGGTAAGGGTTGTCCTGATGTCCGTGTCTCTTGGGCCCGCCTCAATTAATTTTCCACCGCCTAGTGCGTGTGACTTATTCACCATCCCCATTCCGATTCAGCTTCCAGCTATTAGGTATCCATAAACAGAAAGCGAAAGATGCCATCACCCAATATAATCCACACATTCGAATGGGCCAATTCAAATATGTATGACAACGAATTGCCATCGGCAAAGATGGCAAATCTCAGTTACAAGCCACGTGACGAAAGGAAAATTAATTTCGTTTTCCTTTTCAATTCCCATCATCGTCAGCCGACAGCAAACCCCATCGAGACTGGACAAGTGGACACAAGGAATAGTTTTTCGTAGAAAGTTGTTTGGCAGCTATAAATTGGCCAGCCATAGTTAAGTTCCAACTGTTGTAGGTCTGTCCGTTAAAGACGCTATCTGTTTAGCTCTTCATGTACCAGTTTTGTAAATACAACCAGTTGGGTAGATACTCTTGGCTGTAGTCATGAATAAAGTCGAGATGTTACCGGTTTCTCTATGAGGCTTTGATTCATTTGACACTTTTTTAATGAATGGGTCTAATAGTTTGAGTGACACTTTTCGGCATTCATTACAAGTTAACGACGCCTTAATTATAAAGCTTAATCAAATTTGGTCAAAGTTGGAGATTTTTAGTTCAGCGCGACCAATGTGGGTCGCTTAAGTTTGGTTTTGCAAAGATGCCGAATATTCGCCAAGAAGATTAATCGTTAAATGAATGTGGATTCAAGTGATTAATTAACGACGCGAGGCGATAAGACATGTGAGAGATCTAAGAATAAAAGTTAAACGACCAGTGAATTATAGCTTCAAGTTAACGACAAAATAAGATGGAAATATTGTGTGTGGGAAGAGAAAGCTTATCGCGACCAAAGCCTGAATATGATTGATTAGGGGAGTGGTGTAAGTTATCTGCAGAGGTATTGCAGCAGCAATTAGATGAATTATCTCTTTTTTCCCAACAGCTTCTTCTAATGTTTTCCTCGTTATTGTCTAGGCTCATCCATCTTCTGGTGTCACGCGAAGCCATTGATTTGTGCTACTTATCGGACTTGAGGACCTATCAGCTTTTAATGACCCCTCAATGTTCTATTTTTTTTGCGACAGAGAAAGGTCCTGATGGGGCTGTCAGAATACCAATAAGAAACATAAAGTGGATCTTAGTTGTATTATTCGTTTGCGGTTTAGGGGATCAATTTTGAGTCGTATGTGGCTTTCGAAAATGGAATATTTGTATCCTTGTTATACCTGAATATTTCCAAGCAATGTGTGCTGGCTTTGAATTGAGAGGAGACAGATTCCTTCGAGTTGTATAGTTTGGCAGAAATCAAGGAAGAGCTATACTTGCCAGTGGTTGTTTTGGCCTAATAAGCCGATTTATTGTTAAGTCAGGAAACACAAAAGAAACTCTATTTAAGACCCTCATCATCCCAATGGACTTGACGTTGGCAAAGGCGTTGTAGATCGCCTTTGTCGCTTTAAACACCAAACTCTTTCGTAAGTTTCGATCTACGAGTAGTTTGGGTTGACGGGCTTCTGAGGAGGTGCACGACAATAAGTCCCCGGGAACTAAGTCCACAATCGTTATGTGGATCTAGTTCCCATGTAAGGTGGGGTAACACAAAAACATTTTATAAGAAAACTGTCATGAAGTTCTCAACGATATTTCCGCAATAAGGACACAATAAGAAAGATGAAGCATTTGCCGATATTGTCTGATAACAATATTCACAGATCTTGATGTGGTTGCAGAATAATACTACGAACATTAATAAAACAAATAAAACACAACGCTGTGTTTTCGACAACTAAACTGTTTTCAATTTCTTCATTTTCTAGCTGGGAATCTTCTTGCTCACTCGATTTCAATTCCATGTCAATCCTTGTATTATTAAAAATCATTATTATCTACCTCAGGAAGATATTCCGAAAGATTTATTTTGTTAGTATCGACTTTTCGACATTAGTTCATGGATAAATGCATCCCTCTTAATAAAAATTGGTTTCGGGGGTTCGAACATAACCAATGTTTCTCCATCCATAGCTGACATAAAGTCCCGTGTAGAGTTATATTCCTCATTGACTAAACAATCTACAAATTTAAATAAATTCCCGTCCTTACAAAGTTTTCTGCCTAAACGACTGTTGTAGCTTTCAAGAGCACTATTTGTTCGCTTTCTCTAATTGTGAACAGAAAATGATTGAGGTGTTTCCCTTATGAAAGAAAAAACTTCAAAATTGATTAGACACATAGTTTTCAAAGCTGAGTTTACCTGCAACATCCACTGTCTTTTAAAATATGCCATAAACAATGACAAACTATTCGAGTAAATCGTGTTGGCTTAATTTTAAATTAACGAGAATGATTTATGTATGTTTGCAATATTTAACAAAGGCAATGTCAATAACTTTTTAAAAAATTGGGCAAATGTTTATATTTTTTTTCATCGTCTTTAAAAAATCGGACATCGCTAAGAATAAATGATTATACATATTCTTTGACGGTGCTGTGAAATAAAGTCGAAGGTGATAACGTCGAATCGCGTTTATTTCCATTTCAGATTGGAAATAATGTCGAATTCCAACCATTTTTGCTTTGTTTTTGTTCGACGTTATTCCAAAAAAATATAAAAAAAAAATGGAAATAATGTCGATCACTTCAATAATCATATCCATTTTCGACTTTATTTCCCAATTAAAAACTTATTCACATTTGAATTTCAAACAAATTTATATTTTATTTCCAAAATAATAATAAATAGATACAAATTCATAAATATTCGTATATATAAATTTAACATAAGCGGGAGCGCGGTAAATATTTTCAAAATCAAATATCTAGCTCGAAAATTCGGATTAACAAGTCCTTTTACATAGAAGTTATATTTTTGTAATTTTTTATTCTGTTAGACAAAATACCTACCTACTTACACCTTTTGAAAATTTTGCCAATTTTTATTTGATTATTTTCAGAGTCAAACTGAACTGATTTTTTTTAATTGTTGGTCTTTTTGACAAAATACTCCTTATGAAATTCAGTATGCAAGACTAATCAAATAAAAGATCGGGCGGTTTTTCTTTTAAACTTAATTTCGAAAAAGAGTGTTTTCATGGTTTCAGTCTTTTTGGAGTCTTTAAAGTTATTAGTAATATTTACGTGTTCGGCATAAACGAAATGAACAATTTATTAATTGTTTGTAACCAAATGATGTGGGCACAACATTGAATGTCCCAACAACAAAATATCGCCATGGAAAAGTATCGGGCATTTCTCCTATAAGATGGGTAATTCTTCTGCCCATAAATACCTGTGGTGTATGCGAAATTATTTTCCCGAATCGTATGTTCATAAAACTAGGTTTTATCGCTTAGTTTCGACACCCCATAGCTTTGTATAAAAATTTCATTTTCGAAACATTTTAAAATATCGGCTGGGCTAGTTGGGCATTTCGGTAAGCTTTGATTTTTAATTTTATTCAGTCCCCTTTTTACACTTTTAAAATAAATATTCACCGATTCATCATTTAAATTTGCGCGGTGCTCGTCAAAAATCTCTCGGGATGTTAGCCTCCGCTTTAAAGGTTTATTCACACAATCCGACTTCATTTTATTTAACATTTTCAGTTTTTACCGTTTTTTTTTAGTTCTCATGTGGATGATGGGCTTAATTTTTTTCATAAGTTCTTTATTTAGTGCATTAATTATTATGTTTCCTTTGCAATACTTTTTTTTTTTTAAGTCCCTGAGTAGACTTAGTTCCCGGGGACTTATTTCCTTGCACCTTTTTAGGAGGAACTCTACGAGCGTTATAGCGACATCGACGTGATGAAAAAGTATTTGTCAGAGCGTACTTTTCTTCTTTGCTTACGCAAAATCTTTCATTGACAAATTCGTCCTAGTTAATGAAGAACTTTTATTCAACCTTCGTAAAATTCCAAGAGTGACACCATTAGTCCATATTCATAAATGTTCCCATCATCATCAAATTCTAAAACCTAAAACAATCATCTTGGAAATAAACACAACTCATATAACAATAGTTCAACTATGGAGTACAAAAGCTGGTTTTAATTATTTATTTTCAACACATAGTGTGCCTGTATATGTCATATGCAGGCATTCTTTTGCATAGACGACACCCCTTCCAGAGTTGAATTGTTGGATGAAATTCCATAACGCGCAATGACTGCATATACAAAATTATTTTATTGAACAAAAAGACTCCAATCTATAGACTCTTTATATGAGACACTGAACTGTCTATGTAAATTCATCATTTATACACCCATTGATGGAGTGTTGCCTTCTGAATACTTTGTGCTGCAATTAGTGGCAGTGCAGTGTTGTGTGATGTGTGGATGAATGGCAATGCAGTTTTAAAATATAAACGGAGCCCAAGGCATTCGAGGAATAAATTAAAATTTATTGTTTCACCCTGACGGGATGGGGACGTGCGGTCGAGTTGTGGATGAACAAATAGCATCAGTTAGGTAGAGGTCGAAACAGTTAACGGGGATACAGTTAGTCGAAAATGCATTTGAGTCATTTGATTGGTTTTAAATTTGATCTAGATCTGGAGTGCTGCATTTTGCAAAATATTGAGGATCTCTTTTACAAAAGTACGAGCAAATTAACCTGCGAGTCGCGGCGGTTGTTTATTTAAATAATGTACCCAAATACAGAGTGTTTCAAAGCATCAATGTCTTCAATAGAACGCATTTTAGGATACCAAATGATGAACAATAGAGAAAGAAAGAAATTTCTACCCAATTTTGAATTATTCAATTCCTCATTCTTTTTGAAATATATGCACTTTATAGAAAAACTTAAATTTAACACATTTTAGGTACAAGTTGGTTTATTTCAGCATCCTAATTATCTTTATTTAGCTTTTCTTAATGTCTAGGGGAGAGTGGGTATGTCCTGGAAGCAGGAGGTATGGGACAGCTATGTGGTGGAATGGGACGTCTTACATTACAAGTGTGTTTTTTATCTTAAAACCTTTATTTCTAATGTACTTTGCGTGCGAACATTTTTAAGTGTTCTTTGCTTAGACTTTGATGTGGAAAAGCTTTTTTTTTGTCGGGGGGTGTTACTATCCGATGGAGCACTCAGACACAACTACTGGTCCATTGTACTGCCAAACAGACACCTTTCACTACTGTACTTTGGTTACCTAAGGGGTAGTGTAGTCTAATGTTCTCACTTTCCACAAAGATTCCAGAACCTGACCCCTGTTCGGTTCACGGACAGGTGTCCCATTCCTCCTGCATAGAAGTGTCCCAATCATCCTGTAGGGCACTTCAAAGAGATCAAACATAATATCTCTTAAAATACGGCGCAGACTAAACAAAATTAGAATTCATTCACTTCATGATATATGTTTATATCTATTTGATTCACTTTTTGTACAATATGTTCACTCATTAATTTTTTTTTTTTCACTCAAATTTTACCCAATTATTTTACTTTTTATGTACAAATTTACCTTTTTTGCTCTCCACTGCGTAATTTCAACTGCGCACAGGACCTGCTTCGTTGACCGGTGGGTAAACACTAAAGAGCAAATTTGTGATCAACAGGAACGAGAAAAAGTATACGACGTTGAAGAAAATGCTTATGTCCCATTCCTCCTGTGTCCCATACATACCCACTCTCCCCTACGTTATTGGTTTTAAGAATTTAAGTGCATTTTTAACTTTCTCCATTACGTAGTAAGAGAATGATATTGTTTTCGTACAAAATTTCGAACTCGAGATATTAATCAATTCTGATATTACGATCATAGGAACTCAAAAAAGTGAGTCACGAAATTCAGTCCGTCTGTGGGTCTGTCCGACCTTCCACAGGCCTACAGCCTAAACGGCTTTCCGGATTGCGTTCAAACGTCGGATTTGGAGTTTTGGGCGTGCAGTTCGGGAGGTTCTTTTTTTTGCAAGGTTACCTCAATATTAATGGTACTTCCCATATAAAATTTTCGTACAAGTTTGATTTGATCGAAAACGGCTCTAACGATTTGAACCAAAATTGATATTTAAGCTTAAGAATAACGGTACTTTTGAAGTTTCGACAGATCTCGAAAACGGTCCATACGATTGTAACCCAAATTAATTTCTAAGATAATGTGGCCATTAATAACTTAGTAGGAAACTGAGTTTTTCTTTATATTATCGTTTATACAGTGGATTTTTGAAATAGTAATTTTTTCAAAATGTCGTTTTGTTTAGTTTACCTGAAATAGGCAATAACGATTTTGACCCAAATGCAAACATAGAGAATGGATGTTTTCAAAATTATTGTTTCCTTAATTTTCAATTCGATCGTTGCTTTGCTTATTTGATAAAACTGCTCATATCTCGAAAACTCCATCTTCGGTTTCCATAAAACTTTAAAAACGAAGTAATGCTTACATAATATATAGTTAAGCAATACAATTTTTGAAACTTAACATTGCAATATTTGGTACTGTTTTGTCTGGCAAATTTTACAAAATCTGCTCTAACGATTTTGATCAAAATGCATTATCTAGTATAATAAAATAATACTAATTAAGATTCCATACTTAGTTTTTCTAAACAAAAAACGAATAAACAGGTTTTGTAATTATTTCTCAAATTACTACCCACAAGCCGATACATCCTTTCAAACTCAATACCGAACTTCCATTAAAAATGCAATAACGGGGACGCAAATATTATTTTTGAAGAGAATTCAGCAATATTTCTTATGCTACATTTAACGCACCTAATCAATCATATAAGAATAGCTCTCTTTTGAATATACTCACTCTCTTTTGTAAGCTACTATTTACCTAAATCATATACCTACATGTACCAAATGAACTTTATCATATGAATTAAATCGCTATAGTTTTGTATTCCACAGTGGTCGGTCGTTTTCTTTTGCATTTAATATTATCAATTTTTAGCAAATATTACTCACTTCTTCTTTTTACCCATATTGAATATGCACCTTAAAATAATTCCAACCATTTGGTGGCTTACACAATCGGAAACTCCCACTACGTTTAAATCGGTATATTCGGCTTCTAACTTCTAATGCAAATTTAAAAACAAATCTCTAAAATCTTACGTACATAACGTATATGTATTTCCATGTAAAGTCATCGTCGTAATACTAACTCTACTTCCAATTGAATTGAATCATAGACACCTTAAAAAAGCCGTTTATATTTAACCCATTTTTGGCGGAAATATTTGAAAATCTTCCCCATTCCATAACCGTTTTTCCCCAACTTTTGTGCCTACCCATTTAGATTTATGAAGAAAAGTAAGAACATTTTTAATATAATAAAAATTTGTTTTCTTCTATAAAAACATCTTTCTTTAAGGAACATAATACAAAATTTATGCGAATATGAAACATAAATAATTAATTCACTATACGTAAATTTTAATTTAATATACAGGTACAGGTAAAATAAAAACAAGTCTTATCTCTTTTATTTTATTTAATTAGTTCTTGATGTAGGTTGTCCTGGGGGTCCAACTGCGAATTCTTGTAAAAATGAGTCGCTGTCGGTGCTCTATGATTGACATTTTCTTTTGCACTTTGGTTTTACTAAAATTATATGCAAAAATATGTTATGGTATCAAGAATACGCACTTTTATTTTAACACTTTTCCATACCCATTGTCTTTCTTAAATAATAAACAAAGAAAATAATGAAGAATACTTAAGACAATGATTATATATTGTTTTGAAAATGTGGAACGGCGAACAGCTGATATTGATTTTGCAAAAGGGGTTGCAGCTGAATCTAAAAATGGCATGAAGGGTGGTGTTCAATTCGAAATGCGTTTACAGCTAAATCGCTTAGATTCTATAAACGCGGTGATTATTTTATATTAGGAAGTTGAAGACACCAGTTTTATTTTTAAATCATGAAAAAGTAATAAACATTTTAGAAAAATTTCCCAAAATGGGGACAAATCTTAACAAATCAAACATCTAGCATCGCTGGGCATACCACTGCATAAAGTTTTCCAAGCTTCTCGCATATAGTCCCGCCAGAAAGCTCTTTTAGGTCTTTGATTCTGTACCTTGTCTTGAGATAAGAAGAATCGATATTGATTTCACAGTAACGCAATTGAGTTCAGATTCACATTTTTCTTTCCGAACATTTCTTTCGTGAATGTATTCAGCCCCCCTGGACTTGTGGGTTTTGTATAAATCCGAAACATTTCACTCGATAAACTATAATTAGATAAATTTTTTTTTTGTGCGGTTAACTACACGCAATGTGAATTATTACCTTCGTGTTGCTATGGATGGAAGGCAATTTTGCCCAAAAACCGAAAAGATGAACAAAAACTCTTTCAATGCTACCAATTTAAATGATTAAGACATACTTTTGCAATGAGGTCAATCAAAACTTAAGCGCGAGCAAGAATCACGAACCCATTAATCACATTGCCCTCGGCTGATTGTCGATTTCATTCATGCTTATCTTCTATAAACTATCAACAACCCGAAGCAGAAACGAAAGAAATTCGCCAGCTGACGAAGGCGATGCTATAACAAAGATTACTATACTCCAAAGACTATGGTGGCTTCTCTTCCATATTCAAACAATTTCATTTTTCTATCAGTCAAACTGAATATCCAATTTAATAAACCCCATTAGATATTCAATGCGAAGAGACAAAAGTATCCGGATTAGCCCAAATGCGCTATACACTTCAAAGGCACGTATATTGACTTGCCTCGCTTCTGTTTTGAAATATTTTGAAAATAAAATGCATAATAAAAAGGGATCATCCTACAAAACGAAATTATTCCATTCCAAATAATAAGAATAATAGTTCCAGCCACCCCTTCCTCCGTTGCCTTATGTGAATTTCACCCTCCAAGATTATGCTGTCGTACGTCTTGCCATCCATTAAAATACTGTAATAGGGTCAGCCCTTTGAGTTTGCCCATAGATCTGCACAGTAAGTTCGATTCACCCCCAAGGGTGCCATAAACTATAGACGACCACCTACCGATGCGATAAACGAACCAAGGCATTTTGCAAAACACAGAACCATTGGCACCAAATGAATTTGGCCCGAACACAAAATCACACGGGGAGGTATTTGTTTTAGGGAAACAACAAATGCTATCTGAGTCTGAGTTTCACACAACTTTACCTCATAAATCATAGAAGCACAAACAATCCGCGGATGCGGATGTGTGCAGAGGAAGAAGTTTCAAGATATCCAATTTATTTGCTTAGCTTTTTGCCATAATGAAGATGGCGATCGATCAAATTGTTCGTCTACACACAGGCAGGGAAAAAAACTTCGAGCTTACGTAATCGAAAATAGAACGCGCGCCACAAGTCAACTCGAAGAGCATGAATAAATTGATTTAAGTTCACTGACTGAGAGCGGCATGCATGGATACGTTTTGATTGAACGTATTTATGGGCTAGAAACCTCAAAGAAATTTGATCCCAATCAAGAACCTGTCAACTGAATGGAAATGTCAAATATCAACGACGAAATCAAATATCAATGCAGTAAGTATTAAAAAAAAAAATACCGCCTAGCTGTGGGTAGTGTTGGATTACATTTACTACGGCGGCATTGTTGAGCTAAAAATTTGCGAAAACTCTTCTTTACAGGTACAAACAATTTGACTGAGTCGCCAATTAACAGATATCCGATAATATTGATCTAAGTGATTGCTGAAATATTTGCATTTAGTTGGCCATCGTACTCATACATGGGAATGGATTTTATTTGTTTATCATTATGTACTTTCATTTCTGGTTTTCTGTTTACATCGCTGGTCATAGGTAGAAGCTGCTTGACTTTACTTAACCCATTAAATTTTGACTTCTGTTTGGTATGGAAATTAAAATCAATTTACAAAAACAAGCAAAGTTGTACGGGAGGAGTACGCAGTACAGTTTAGGCGCGCTTTTTATTCTTCGCAGTTAGTGAAAGCTGTTTACTTCCCAGATCAAATTGATCGCCGCGGCCAAGCAAGTTACATAAGGCTGGGTGAAGCATAAAGGTCAATTGACTCTTGTGATTTTTGATAATTGATAGTCACAGTCTCAATTTTTATTCCATGAAAGTTGGTAGTGGTGGTTGTTGGTCTTGAGCTGATAGGTGTTAGGGTATCACTTTTAGGAAAAAAAATTGTTCACTTTAAGTATTCAAAATTAAAATCACTTTGTTTGAATTATGTACAGGCCCATTGTTAAATGAAATACGATTTAAACTATCATAAAATTTAGTTACCAAACAATTTTAGTAAGACGATCTGACTTTTTGACGTGATACTTCAATGCTTGAGACAGACGGCCTTACCAATAATCAACTTTAGTCTGGCAGTTTACGAAAAGACTGCACACTCTCCAAAATCTCTTTACCAATATATTTAGTTGCCCGAATATCTCTTTCTTTAGGGTCAAATAATAATGCTAAAAAACCATCCTTATCTCGGGCGTTAGCTAAATTAATCCTCCCTTAATTTGAAGACAAGTGTTGCCCAACCGTCCAAAATCACGGTATTAAATTTCGTAATAGGAGAGAATTTAAAACGCTGTTGTTCAGCCTAAGCGTTTACATTATAAATTAATTTTAGTTAATTGTAAATATTTTCTAATTTTATTCGTTTGGTTGTAAATTATTTTGGAAGGTTAACATTTCGAAAGCTAATGATATACGTTATTTTTAATTATATATAACTTATATTATACGAGATATATTTAAAATTACTAATGAAGCCTATGAAAAGTGCGGTTTTAGTATAGTCTGAACCAAAATAGTTTAAAAAAAAAACAGCCCAAATTTAATGGATAGCACAAAAAAGTTATTTTCTAAATAACCATTATTCATATTTTTGACTGCCTCAATTAATGAAAACAATTGCGTTAGTTTGAAATTCTTTTGTTTTTTAAATTGCTTAAAATTTTGTTAAAATTCAATTCTTTTTTTTTAAAAGATTATAACTCAAAAATCTTACCCACTCAGAAATGTTCATAGATCTCCCCAGAAATCCATTCGCCGGCCAAGTTTTTGACGAAAAACAACAAACGAAAACAGATACTATAATAATTGTAGCAACAAAAATGTTTAATTTTATTTTCACCAATGAATATTTCTCGTTTATTCGTTTATTTATATGTTGGTTACATTAGTTATTTACAATATGTATATTTTCGTGGTGAGATAAAACAAAAAAAAAAATAACTGTGTGAACGCATCCATCAGCTGATAGAAACTCACCAAAAACGTACGTTCAGTTAGTTCTTTTAGCAGTCTCTCTTTATTTTTCCCACAAAGCACGGGCATTTTTCCCCTTTTCATTGAACTCAAATTCCCTGGATTTGTTTATAAAAAAATATTTATTCTAGAAGTAAAGTTTGTATTATTCGGAAAGAAATTCCCATTTAGTTAACCCTCAGTATAAAAATCGCAGTTTGTTAACATTATAATGATTATTTCTTGGTACTACAGATTTATTGCTTAAAGACAAATCTTTTTTTATGGACATTTAGTGTGTTGCAATGTATTTCGAATGTTTTTTTCGTCATATTCATGATATTTAAACAATTTCGATGCTTTATTTCTGTTTTGAGTGTAAGGTTTTTCGGGCAACAACATTTCTACAAGTAGGATGGCTGTTGAGTGTCAGTATTTCTGTATACCCCCTCCATTTACAATTTTTTTTTTTTTGCTGCTGCACACGTATTCACGGATACGAAATTTAAGAGAGAATTTTCTTTTCAAAATTTTCGGGGGGTTCGGGGATCGGGTAGTTTATAGACGTGAGCGACTGTGGGACAGTTTACCCTAACAAAAAAAAAAAAAAAATATTTTATATATTTCCAAGACTTTCGTCGCATACGGAATTGAATATCTTCTTACTTAAGTTTGGGCGGCTCATACCTTTTTTCAACAGTGCTCAGTACTCATTACACCCTGTGATACCACATGAAGAAAATGCGATTGGCCAAGAAGAACAGTGGCTTCGGTGACGAGGGAGTTGTAGGGTAAACAAACAGCGTTGCCACAAAGTGTCCAATCCGGTCTTTTGGCCCTTTTGCCCGGGCCAATTAGAAATTGCAACCAAATCTTAATTTCTGAGGATTTCACATCATGTCATATAATGTTTTAAAAATAATAACTGATCTCAATCAAAGCTTTAAAGCTAATCGCCAAAAACACATTTGTTGTGTTGCATTTTAAGAATATCTTTTTGAAAGCTGATTACTTAAAAACTCTAAGTAGCTATAATACGAGTATTAGTGAACTCGAATTCAAACCGGGTTTGAATTTGATGAACTTTTTGAAAATTTGATTGAAAAAAAGAAAGTTTCTTAAAGTCAGTTAAAAACTATTAAATATAACTTTGTAAACAGAAACAAAGGAGATTAAGGCCCATTTTATTCACTCGAAGTTGAACTCAACTTGGGGATTTTTATATGGGCTACTTCCCAAGTTGTGTTCAACTCCGAGTGAATAAAATGGGCCTAAATTTGTATGACAATTTGTTAGCAGCAAAAAAGGGATAATTTTAGATTGATTTGTGATCATTTGACAACTCTGTGAATACAATTTATAAACTTATTCAGTTGCCCTGAAAATATTATGGTTGAAAATCTACAAATCTCTTTTGCAAGTAACTATGCAGTCTTTCACATAGCGGCGCATCTACTGAGAGTGTTTTTTCGTCTCCGAACAATACAAAAACGGATAATCAAAATAGGTTATCGAATGAAATTATTCACTCGTTAATTTTTTTTTTATTTTATTTTATTTTTTTTTTTCATTTTTATTGTTATTCTAAAGTATTATGGTACATTAAGATATACATCTTTTATAGTACTTAGTTATAAGGTATAAATCTACATATTTTATAATTAAAACAAGGCAGGAATTACTTAATTTCTCTCACAAAAGTGAGAATAAACAATGAGCCTTAAAGATTTTATGCATGGCAACTTGATTAACTGAGGTAATTTTATTGCTAGGCCTGATCTTGTGAAACGAATTTAGATTTATATTAAATGGGATTACCTTAAAATATTACTAAATCTTAGGTTATTTATATAAGTGAATTATTAAAAAAAATTTAGGTAGGTAATACATCTGTGTTTTTGTTTTATTTATTTTTTAAGCTGAATTTAACAAATTTAATGTCTTTAATAAACAATAAGAATAAATACAAATATTAGTAAGCTGTTGTTTTAAAGGAAGGATTTTTATGTACAATATTTGGCCCCAGCTTTTGTCAAATGTCCCGAAAAATTTCGTCCATGAAAATGTGCGCTTTATATTTTCAGTTAGAATCTAAAATTTTGTTTGGTTCCCAAGCTTTCCGAATTAAGTAATATATAAGCCATTAAATGTTTAATAGATCAAATTGTATTTATGTATTTTCAAAACTGGAAGTTCCTAAAACGCTTCCTAGCTTCCTACGTGAGATTTTTATTTATTGAGTCGGCTCATATTTCTTTTTTCAAAAATATTCACTAGCTAACGATTCAATTGGGATTTTTAGACCACCAATTAATTTTGATTTGAATTCTGTTTCGTATATTGAATAATTTTAAGGGGATTTTAATACAACAAAGATGCACTAATAAAACAATCGTGAAGTAGTATTAAAAAAACAATTAAAAGCGTAGTATAAGAAGTACCGAAAATTGTGTCCGATCGAAGGATAGGGCATTTACTGATTTGCATATGATATTTGACAGATCAGCGGATATTTTGTGCATTTCCTATTTTGTGTTATGTTTTTTGCTTAAAATAAACCTCAAAAAGCCTTTGAAAGATATCTCTTGGGCAAATTGAATTGCAATTTATGTATTCCTTCTTTTAGCACAAAATCCTCGTTGTGAAAGAAACCATTGACCTTGTTTTTCACGAAAGCAAATTATGAAATTTGAATTCTGCATTGACAACAAATGTAATAGATTCTAAGAAAGTGGTCGCACTAGTAAATGTGGAGGTCTAATTGCTTATTGGTGCCGTTTCACAAACGCTGTACAATTTTACTAAAGCCGACATTCTACTAATTGTCGACTAGAATTAGCTCGTTGGGTAGCAATTTCTTAGTCATGTGAAATGATGTAATGCGCTTGATGAGGCTTAATGAATGGTTCTTTGGCCTTTACTTTTAAATTCGAATATATCGAAAAAGCTGCACGAGATGTCTTACTACTGTTAAAGTAGACAGTTGATTGCTTTTCTGAAATAATATATTTATTTAGTTCTTGCAAAGTGGCTCTTTCATTCTCCAGTGCTTTGGAGTACGCAGCAGAGGTTGGCAAGTCCAAATATATACCCATTCAATAAGGAATACAGTTTTTTTTCCCCAAACGTCCGACAATTATCCAGAAGCGTAGACCGTAGACGTTCTCAACAAACGCCGTAATACAGTCATTCGGATATGGTATACAATTGAAATTTCTTACACTCGTCCAAGAGTTCTAAATGTACACCTGTTTCGCCAATCCCCATTTTTTTATTTTATTTTTGGTTAAAGGCCGAAAATCAAATACATGTTGTTTAAGGACTTAACTCCCTCAACAGCGCAGTGCTTCTAATAATTACACAGATTGTTATCGTCTTCGGTAAAACCGCCCATTCCCATCATAAACAACTAATTCCCGACCACTCCACAGTGTATACAGTTCACAAAGTTCACAAACTATTTACCATACCGCCTACAACCGCCTATAACCGCCTCACTATGCCATGCAATGATAAGAATTTAAGGTCATAAATTGTAGACCATTTATCATGGAGATTACAACTTTTCAGACAGCGAAATGTGTAGTTGTCAAAACGGATTACATTCGTTAAAAGCATTGCGTGCACCATGAGTGTGGCTCACGAAAATTTCCTTATCGGCTACAATAGCAGTTTTGATTTAAAGATGAAGTTCAATGTTATGAACTTGCATTGACTTATGTAATGATAGATAAAAAGAAAAGCTTCTCGGCACTTCATTCCATCACGTCGGTACTTGACTGCCATATAAAAATAGAAATCACAACGACACCATTACACTTTTCTATTGGCAGACATAATGCTACATTACTAGACGTTACACAATTGACAGCAATTCCAAATAAAACCTAATTGATTCGAAAACAACATTATAGATGTCATTATGGCCATTTGTTGGCATCATTGAATGTCATTTTGAAGTCCACATGAAGTGTAGTCAACACCCACGACTGTCTAACTGACAACTTGGCTATGAAGATGTCCGTGCGAATACTCCCCAGCTTAACGATTGAATCGATTTCTTTTTTGAAACCATTTAGTTATTCTACGTCTTAATGGCATACGCGCAATATATGCGAACGAAATATCAAATTAGCATCTTCGCATTTAATTAGTAAGATTTATAGACATCTCATTGGCGGTTTATAAGCGGCAGCCCATCGAAGTATAGTTTTGCATGTTAAATCAACCTGCAAGCTCGTTGAACTTGATTTTGAAAAACTGACAAAAAAGTGGGTAAACATTTCTTCAGTCATAATACAGGATTTTTTTTCTTTTATTTATTTATTTGCTTGACATAATACGAAGATTGACACATTCGTACATGCTTAGCATTCGAGCATGTTGTGTTGTTGTTGAATGTCAGGCAGCTCAATCATTATTCGTTGGTGTATTCAATTTAAATCAAGCGGAAATTGATGTCTTAAATTCGACCAGGGAGTGCTAGTTGTGTAGATGGTGTCAGTTAAAACAAATTCATAGCTCGTTCGCTTCCATAACCCATGTCTGATTTTCCGCTTTCCCTCACTGCCACAGTCGCACCGCTGTCAACAAGAGAACAATGGTAATGCAGCCACCGACAGTACTACCATTGATGCCAGATTACAAGATATATATTTTTTTTCGAAGATTTTTGAGCTCTAAAATGTGTACAAGACTTTTTACCTCAAATTCATCAAATTTCAAGATTTTTGATTTTCTAAAACTAACAAACTAAAATAACTTTTTCTATTAAATACATTGTTATGTAGAATAAGAATAGAACAGAGCCCATGCAAAACTTCTGCTTTATGCATCGTGCATCAAATGATTTGGCGCTGGCATTCCCAATGTTGACAGCAAAAACATGTCACAATTATCCGTATATTTTTTCATTCGATAGCCATTCCGGAACAATTGCACAAAAAAATTTCAATATTTTCCATACAAAAAATCAATTTTCGATATTTCCAATTTCCCGACTTTTCCGGAGGGTTTTCCAAAAAGTTTCTTTCGTAAGAACCTTCTCCTGAAAATTACGAAAAACTGAAAAAAAAAAAAAAAAAAAAAATTGAACCAAATCGGTCTAGTCGTTCTCAATTAATGAATTACTAACATATTTTACAACATCTTTATATATAAAACTCGATAACGGATTGTTGGATTTCAACGATTTTGGGCTTGACGGTTTCGTTTTGGACCAAGGAAGGACATAGGCTACTTATTCGAAAATAAAACTTTGAGGGGATGAAAAAGGTTATGAAAGTTTGTATGGGGAAATGCACTTTGAAAAAAAAATAAACGGGGTGGAGATCGAGTATAGTGATACTTCCAATATAAAAAAAAAAATATTTTTAATTTTAATGGCAATTGTTGTTGTCAATTATTTTAATTATTTTGCCAGCAAATTGTTGTTACCAACAATTTTGAAATTTCTTTTTTTTCAATACACCTAATAAGTTTGCTTATGTTTACTATGTCACATTAAGTAGCTTTTTGAAATGGAGTAGATACTTCGAATTGTTTGATGGTGTTTGAATCATTTTTGTTTGCCAAATATTTTACGGATCCTTGCATTTGTATGAGTGAGTAATTTGAAATGTTTGAGATAACGATGATGATAGGCAACACAAGAGTTGTTGAGTGTCTTGAGTTTTTACGCGCATAACTCGAGACAGGATGGTTAGTTTTTAAAGATTTTGAGCTTGATGGTTTCGATTGGGCCCAAGGAAGGCCATAGGCTACTTCATGTCTCGAAAACAAAACTTTGACAGGATGATATAGGGGATGAAAGTTTGTGTGGGATTCGGCGATTCCAAGACAAATTTGATCATGCCACCAGTGAGAAGGGCAAACGTTTCACGCCGCAGAAAATCAGGACGAACGGTCAGATCGGAATATTAACAATCGAGAGAATATGTCGGAACTCCGGGAAAGAATATCATGCAGTCGTCGTACTGTAGACCGAGATAGACAACAACACTATCGTCATCAGCATAGCGTTTTATGTTTCTCACACGGTCAGTTGTATGTGGCGTGCTCACGTGTAGGCAAATCTCTCGCGAGTTCCAAATCTTTCGTGAATTACCAGAAACGCAGGAATCACAGCTGGACAACAACTAAGAAAAATGTCGTAGGTAGACCAGCACCTCTACAATATGCAATGCAAGCCGAATGAAATAAGATAGGTAAATTTAATCTTCAAATGAACTCCAACCAGAAAATTTCAACAACACGATATGGAACAACCATCGATGCAGTCTTCCAGCATAATCTAGATAGATTACAGTCTCGAACGTACATCTTACTTCAGCTACCACAATCCGATTGTATCTATTCTACCGAAACTAGCACAGAACGAATAAATTATTGTTATTTCATAATATACACAATTTTTTTTTTAATATAATCATATCTCGGGAATAGACTCTTCCGTGTTAGAAATGGAAACGAATACTCGGAGCTAAAAGAAATTTCGGCCGGGGTACCGCAAGGAAGCGTCCTTGGTCCGCTTCTCTATTTGTTATATACTCGCGATATTCCAAGGGAAGATGGCACTACCCTTGCTACGTTCGCCGACGACACAGTTATCCTAGCAGTAGGTAATACGATCGAAGAAGCGACTACAAAACTGCAAGCCGCAGTGAATAAGGTAAATGAATGGACAAGGAACTGGCGAATCGCCCTCAACGAAACTAGATCTGTTCACGTGAATTTCACTTATAAGAAAACTAATGACTTGCCAATTTTTCTAAACTTGGCCTGAATACCCTTTGCAAACGAGACCAAATACCTGGGAATGACACTCGACGCAAAGCTGAAATGGAGTTCGCACGTGAAAATGAAATGTAAAGAACTCGATATCAAATATAGAGAAATGTACTGGTTACTCGGAAAACATTCCCAGCTCAGTACTGAGAACAAACTGCTTTTATACAAGCAAGTGCTAAAGCCGGTGTGGACCTACGGTATACAGCTTTGTGGTTGTACCAAGAAAACAAATGTCAATATTCTACAAACTTTTCAAAATAAAGTTCTTAGAGAAATTGTACAAGCACCATGGTATATTAGAAACGACGATATCCATAGGGATCTCGGAATTCCAACAATCGAAGCTGAAACTAGAAGCTTCGCGAGAAAGCATAGAAACCGACTAATCGGACATATCAACAATACAGTCCGACAAATCTTGGACGAGCATGCATGCCCCCCCATACACATTTCATAATTTGCCCAAATTACCATTGTCTCAAAAATTAATATTAATTTAAGAATGTATTTATAAATGCAAAGTGAAATAAGGCCGACTCGGCTTTATTTCACTTTAGCAAAGTGAAATAAGACCGAACATTTAAATTCGGTGTTATCCGAATTTTAGAATTCGGCGTTATTTCGCTCGTCGTTATTTCACGGCACCTAAGAATTGGTGTGTATTAAAGCAAAAGCCTGGGGAAATCTACTTGACGATTTTCTTGTTGTGTTGCTAATTTGTGTTTTGTTTAATCTTAGTCCTACTTATGTCCCAGCTTGTTCTCATCGCTCTTCTGTCCTTGACTTATTTGTTACAATATGAACCTTCTTTTTCTACAACTCCAATATCTTTAAATGAAGTTTGTTCGGACCAAAACCAAGTTATGTGCCGTTTTTTATGGTTAGGGGAAACGAAGCTGAAATTTGTTCCAGATTTGGATAGGATTTCGCTCAGAAGTGAAGCTTAAACTCCAAAATATTCCATTGAATATAAAATGTTTCTGAACGAAGAGAAGATGCTGATCGCTTTGCTAACGACTTCATAGAGTTCGACTGATTCAAGTATCCGAAAATTAAATAAAAAATCTATCACTCCCTCCTCATACTCCGCACTTAATTAAACTTCGAAACATTTGTAGAAATTGGCAAATCTATTGACCAATTTATTTGCGGCACCAAATGTCATTCCTTAGCAAACAAATATTAAGCAAAAAAAAATGTTGGAACACCGTAAAAAGGAATGAAAAAAGCAATAAACTGAAAGATTAGAAAACAACCGAAAACCATTCTGGAACATAGTAAGTCTAGTAAAAAATAAAAACAGACAATTACCTTTTTTAAAAGATCTTTCGGTTTCGATTGCTACTACTTACTTAGGTGGCGCTGCACTCCGGGTGGACCAGGTCCTCTATCATGACGTTATCACCTAGCCTTAATAATTTTCTTTCTTCTTCTTCTAAGGTCTCGGTGAGATTACTTCCGACCTTTATGGAGCGTTCTATATCGCCATTCTGCACAATTTGACAGGTTTGGCAGTTATGTCAAAACTAGACATGGCTCTGTATAGCTCGTCTCTATAATTGCTGGCATATGCGTTCTTAAAATCGATAAACTGGTATAGTGGGTTTCGACTCGGACTACTTGGGTTTTCTCCAGATTCTGCCGTATTGTGAATGTTTGGTCCTAAAAAACCGCACTGATATGATCCAATCATTTCGATGAGAAATAGTTTCAGTCGTTCACACAGTACGGCAGACAGGATCCTATATGCGATGTTAAGGAGACTGATACCTCTATAGTTGCCGCAGTTTTGAGGAGAGCTTCTCCTGTCTTCGGGATCGGGAAATACAATCCTGAGGCTCCAATCATCAGGCATACTTTCCTCTAACCAAATCTTGGAGACGAGTTGGTGTATGCACTCTACCAAATCACCTCCCGCTGCCTGGAAAAACTCGGCAGGTAAGACGTCTTGTCCGAAATACTTGTTGGACTTTAGCTTGGATATTGCTATTCTCTGCACTTCATTTTGGTCAGGTGGCCGGAAGTCTTGGCTTCCATCGCCCAGGTTGAATGGTTCATTCTGTCTGTCAGTCGAATGTATGTCGCCTTCGCCGTTTAACAGTCTGCAGTTTGCGGTCTGCATACGAGGCTTCCATCTTCGTCTCCACAGGTTTCTGCTCGGGTCTTGTTGCCATGATGTTCTTTGTTTTTCTTCCGGAGAAGCCGGTTTTCTTTCTTCCTCATTTACTCGAGTTGCTCTCGTCCTTCTAAACAGCGCCGCTTCGTAGGCACTTGCATGACATGTTTGACGGCCCGTCACTCTTCATCGAATTAGGGGTTTCGTAGGGGAGGTTTGGTGAAACCAAGAACATCAGTTGTTGTTTCTGACTGCTTCTTTGCATCGATGGCTCTAACCTTCACCACTTGATGCTGGCCGTACAGAACTTCTTGAGAAGTTAAGGGATACACGATCGGCAACATTTCTGGCGGTTTGTAGCCGTTCAACACTGAATCCCCTCACAGCATTTCTCCGTTTTTGTGGCGTCTGGGATATCCGCATTCATACCTTGGATTCAACAAAGTTATGTTGGCCGCTCGGAAAGTTAGGACAGCCATATTACTGGAGGAGTGCCTTGCGTCGATCGCAGTGAGGTCAATCTGATTGACGGTTGATTGCTCCGGAGATCTCTATGTGCCTTTGTGAATCTCGAGATGCGAAAACTGCGTACTTGCTACGACAACATTTCACCCCGAGGCGAAATCGATCAGCCTAAATCCGTTATCGGAGGTTGTGTCGTTTGTCGTATAAGTTGCACTTTCCGAAGATACTACCAAAGATGCCCTCTCTTCCTAACTTTTGCGTTAAAACCGCCAAAGACAATTTTAATATCATATCTAGGGCACTGAAAAGTTTTGTCCAAGAGCTCGTAGAACCTTTCTTTGGTTTCGTCTTCTTTCTCCTCCGTGGGGCATAAGCATATTACGCTAATGTTGGCGAATTTAGCCATCATTCTACTTAATTCACGTATTAATATAATAATAACATTGCTATTAAAAAGCTTTCATCGCCATAAGCCATAAGCGAACGGGCAGTAGGAGAACGTTGAAAAAGCTATAATTGTAACCAGATACCAGACATCAAAATATACGTTTGTGGGATATTTATAGGTCCGACGACACGATCGCGTCGCACTTAACGCCTTATTCACTGTCACTCTTCTTCTCACTCACACGCATACCGATGAACAACCCTTTTTCATATTCCATTCCATCGTCCCCGAATTAGTTCAGTTGTAAGAGACTTCGAGAGAAGTAGACGTGTACCGACTGTGCGTATAATTTAATTATCAGCGCATTATCTATAGTATTTAGTCCGCACAATTCTTTAATTTATTTAAAATAATCCTACATGTATAGGTACTTCTCAAACGCCACTCTGTACTCTTTCACTGAACTAGTTGTCTTAGCTTTGCTTTACTACTGCGATTTCTATAAAACAGGCCCAATGACACTTTGTTTAAGGTAATAGCTTGTGATCTCATTCTTACGCATTTCTTCCGACCGACTGAAGAAAACCAGATTTGTTTCGGTTTCTCTGATCTACTATAAAAATATCTAAGTTTGACCCTGTAGATGTTCCACAAAAAAATCTGCATTAACATTAATAAATTGAAGCTGAATTGGGAAGCATTCTCCTTAGTCCTTCTTGTCAGACCTTGGACACATACTCGTACATGAGAGGTGGGGCTATGAAAACAACCATACGGCGTATTTTGTTTTTCTCAGGTGTAGCCACTGCCCTGAAAAACACAATCTGCAAAGGGAATATTTGAACACAAGAAAAAAATTACGTTTTGTTTGTGTTTATCCTAATCTTTGTTTATTTTGATAATCATATAATTAAATTGAATTTTCTTTTTTCTTTTCAGGTGAGTACCCAAATAACTTATGGATTTCTGAAGTATACGTATATGTAAGTGAATAGTTTTCTTGTTGTTTTTTATAAACCAAGAGTCATCTCCGCAAGCACAACTATGTGAAGGTCGCATGAAAAGGAATAGAAAACTTATTGCAAAACAAAGTTCACCCTCACCTAAAAAAAGGGTCTTTCTTTATGCTCGTTCTCGTATCATAAACATTAATAAATATAAACTTTGCTGCCATCCCCTTGGGCCGAAACTCAACATCGATTTGTCTGGAATTGATTTTCATTCCAAATTGGATTAGAGAGCAACATTGGTTGGCCTTCGCTGTTACCCAATAAACTAATAGTAGTTTATTCGTTTACAAATGGTTACATGGAAACCATTGTGTGTGCCTTTGGGATTTTCTAGTGTAAATCAAGAAATGCAGGCACGCATGTGACTAAGATTCGGTTGCGAGTTGGAAATGCAAATAAACTAGATTATTGCCTGAAATACCGACACGAAGGGCGACAACACAGTCTCCCCTAACCCCTATGACTGCGACTTAGTTGGGCAAACAGATGGGTTAGTTTGCACAATTTGTATCTTTTTCGAACGTGAGAACTTCGAGTGAAGTAGGTAGTTGCTGTCAGGCATAGAGTGCTTGCTGAGTTACAAACTTTCCGGTAATCCAAATGCAACATGCAATTGCTTTGATTTAAAAGGCTTATGAGACACTGGAAACTTTTGATATTTCTCACCCAAATGGGGTCTTATTTTCCTATGAAGTGAGATCTTGTTTGCAGACGGTAAACAATAATCATGGTCATAACAACCATACTTTCTGGTCTTTTAATTGGAGTCTGAGTTCCGCATTCGCCCAATAAGATGATAATTAAAAGAGAATAGGAGGGTTCATGAATTTGGTAATAAGGAATTATAAAACGCTGATGGAATATTTAAATAATAAGATTATACGTTGGCAATAAATAGCAGGAAGTTAACTGCATTACCTACATGTTTTTGAAGATGATTTAATTAATGTTATATACATTTTTACCGAGCATTATGAATGTTATAAAGCGGTGTAATATTTTTTAGTTTTCGCATAAAGTAAGACGCCTTTTTCAGTTTTCTGCGGGACTATTGCACTAGTCTGATGTCGTTGTATGGGCACAAGCTTTCATTCGTGTTGTCCCATTAAATAAAAATTATTTCTAGCAATGCCTATATTTTACAATGTTTTCGCATTAAGCTATTCGGCCCTAGTGAGGTATCCGTCGGAAAGGATTTTATACGATTCGGAGGATTTTTGTTGCTAGGTTTTCTTTGGATCAACTGTTCGGAGAATTAGGTTGAAGTGCGATGAAGCGTGTTTTTTTTGTTAAATTTTTGACAGCTAGGTTCCGATGTCTTCCAACAGAGACTGGTTGCGGAATTTGTTTATACGATATCTTCCGACAATAATCAGTCGCTGAATTTATTTACGATTTACCAGTACCTAAAGTGTTAATAAATGTGAACAATAAAAAGAAAACAAATATAGCCACGCATTGTTTTGTATTTATTGCATCAATTTGCGTTTCCAGTGCAAAACCAAGCGACAAAACCAAGCAACAAACAGTACAAGAATGTGAAACCAATGCGGGATCGCATTTCGACTTTTTTCTTCCGAAAACAGATACCTGTAATACGATTTGCGTTTCCGACAGAGTATACGCGGCGGACAATTTTCCGTTCCGACGGATACCTCGCTAGGGCCGATTGTCTTATTGTGGTATTACCTCAATGTTTGGAGTCAGAATTGAAGGTACCTACAACCGATTTTCGTTAATTTGAATTTGAGGGACTCTTAAAATATTACGAACTATCAGGTTTTTGAAATATCAAATGGTTCGACATTGCAAAAGCCAACCAATTCGGCGGAAGTGTGTGTCAAACTAATCATTACAAAAACAAAGGCTCGATGATACGAGTTTGAACTTATCTCAAAAGGTACTTACAAACAATCTTTCTGTCTCTTTGTCTCTGCAACTTTGAATTGTTTTTTCGTTCGAATTGTCAAGTGCATAAAAATGTATTTATTTAGTTCAACATCCAATTTCTATATGGAGGGCTCACAGCTGAAGCAAACCAAGTCAGAAAAAGACAATTCAAAGATATTTTGAGGTTGAGTGAATGAAGTTCCATTAATTTCTGGAATGCTTATTTCAGTTATAGTAAAAACAGCGTTGCCAGGCGGTTGAAATATTTCCCCCCAGACAAATCTGAAAAACCCCCAAATTTAGCTATATTCTTCAAGATAAAAATCCCCAATTTTTTTTTTTCAAATAATTTATTTAAAAGCATTAAATTCAAATTCAATAAAAACAATTTTTTTTTAATTTGTGTAGGGTATTGAAAAGGCACGAATTTCAAGAATTAATATGATTTTTTTTAATGTTTATGTATGGAATACGTTGGAATGGAATTGGCATAGATGATTTTACATTGGATTTAATCGAACATACATTGATTTGGTTTGTTGGTGGTGCAGTGGCTTTATAGCTTTCAATGTTTTTAGTGACAAAAAAAAATAATTGAACGCAGTAACAAAATAAAGCCCCCAGAGTTCCCTCCGTCGGTCAGAAAAACGCCCAAATCTGGGGGGAAACCCCCAAACTGGCAACGCTGAGTAAAAACAGCTTTAAATTTTATTCTCAAAATTTTACAAATTGCATTTCAAATTAATTGGTTCATTTTTACTCCGAATAATTATTATTGTTGACAAACTATTGTAGTTTTTTAGGAAAATAAAAGTGGGTAGGTATATAACTTTTGACAGAAGTAATAAAAAAAAAGAATTCCTTTATTTAACAAATTAATTAAAAATATATTGAACAAGTTATGGAAATTAAAGGTTAAAAAAATATTTTTAAACATAAACAAATTCGTCATTTTCATCATTTTGGGGAGGGTCCTGCTCCTGATGTTGTCTGTTTAACTAGTAGATTCTTATAGAAACTATGGCACATGGGTGGATCAATTTAAGCAAATCAATCATCTTTCTCTAAGGTAACAACGACGAGTTGTGTACAGAATAGTTTGTTGAAAATTTTGAAGAAATTGTAGGCTGCTTCCTTTCTTTGTTTTTCCAAAATAAACTTCATCAAATTGGACTTCTTTATTAAGTAGGTATTTCCTTAAATTTTAACGAAAAAGGTAGCTTGTGTTCAAATCGAAGCAACTTGATATTGAGCCATGAAAAATTGTCACCATCAACTGTTTTTTTTGTCGGTTCGTAATATTTTTTTTTTTCTAAAATATTAGTTGATAGAAATTAAAAGAAATGGATTTCTATAGTGGGCGTTTGATTTTAGCACTTTTGACAATTTCAATCGAGTCATTATAAGAATAATTAAATTGTGGTTTCTTGCTTCGGTTTTCAATTACACCAAAATCAGCATCGCTTGGCAAAAAAGAGTGGCCAGACCCCATATAAACTTTAGATCTATTATTTCGACATTTAAGTCAGTTGACCCAACTAATTTAAGGAGAGGCATAATTTAATTTTTCTATTTTCTCCTCCTCAATCATCACTGCACATGTAAATGTCGTTATGTACCTACTTATGCTCCGAGGCATGAGTCAGTAGGAATATGTTTTTAGGCTCATTCCATATGTGCATAAGCCGTTTTAGTGTTCATTGAATGAACGACAAAACTATAAACATACATGTTCCGTTTGTATAAAGCCACTGATGTTGACAGCTTTGGAAAAGACAATGCTTTTCGAAGGTCGAAAGTATAGATATAGTGCGCTCATCAGATGATACTTACGTTTTCAGTGAGTCTCGTTCTTGCTGTGCACTTTTTAAATTGAGTTATTTTTGCAAAATTAAATTGGAATTTCCGCCGTCAACGAATTTCATTCTCATGTCAAGCTCATCATAAACTCATCAGGAATTCTTATTCGGAGGCTTAAAATGTAAGTTGAATTTTGTGCTGGCATTTTACCGGCAACACACTTTTCCACATAGGTACATGTCGTACAAATATACCTCCTGCCGTGCCAGGCATCGATACACTCTTCCCCAACCAATTTGTAAAGTTTGGCAAAAAAATACTTTACATACCTGGACATTTTGTCCTTTAGCTTTTACCAACACGGAGTAAGTAATACTTTTATTTTTTGAGCCTTGACTTACATCCCAAATGCGTTGAACTTTTGGCTGAGATGATTTAATAAGACCTCTTAAAAATAAATTTTGTTTCGCTTGATCTGCCAGTTTCCGCAATGAGGTGAAAAATAATTCTCTGTCGGGCTCATTCACCTACAGTTTATTTTTTGCATCCACTATTAAAATTACGATTTTGCAAAAATCGTACGACCTTTTTGATTTGTGTACCTATTCTTTTCCACTGTTACAGCTTACGCAAATTGTTTTTTCTCTTTACTGGGTTAATTTTTTTCCTTGCCAGATGTATAGTAATGATTTCTCTTGCGGTTTTGCAGATGCAGATTATGGCCCAGCTACAGGTCCTTCATCCACATTTTCTACAGCAATTAATATAAAAAAAATTAATAAAACAAATTTAATTTAATAAGCAAATGTTTAATTACCTGATAGATCTACTATCACTGCCCGATGATTCCGATGTTGGAAATATTCCCCATAATCATTAGGGGCAAAATCACTAGCACTACTCTTACCACTTTCCACTTTTAATCACTGACTTCTATTAATATTGCTGAAAACTGAACAACAATAAACACCGTGTTCACGAATACTATTGATGAAAAGTGAATCGCATTGACTTGGTTCGTTTCAGCTTCGAAAAAAATCGAGAATGAAAGCCGTTGACTTGGGTTTCTTACCGTCACCTTAGGAACGACACACTTTTTGACTTAGTCTGTTACAGAACTGAATAGAGTTATACTTTGCGGAGTATTTCGCACTAGTTTTTACATTTTTGGTTGGCTTGGTTCTGTTTAGCTATGAGCCCTCCATATATGCCAACAGTCTTCGTGTTTAATGTGTTTTTTATTTAGAATTAAATCAATGGTATTTCCCCTTTAACGGCAATACAATTTTTGTAGAACCTTACCTAGTCTTAAAGACAACATTTTGTATAACAATTAAATGGAACTTTCACTTATTCGAACAGTCTTTTGCTTGTTCCTTAATAAGCAGACAGCTTTGTTATTTATGGCCTCATCGTATAACTTCTAAGCGAATGTGCATGTACGAAATTTTATAATTAAATGTAAAGAAAAACATTCATACTTTATTTTCATAATCTGAACTTGACCGTTAGTTATTTTATTAGAATATCATGAATCCAGTATACATAAATAATTGTGTTTCGTCAACTACCTTCCTACCTACCTACTTTGACTTATTCCTAAAAATGTCACCACAGTATCAAATGCAGTTATAACCTCGTACCTACCTCAACGACCGTGTCGAACATAATTCTTGTCATTATCGATTCAATGTATTAATGAAAACGCAGCTATAGCTGCAATATGCAACGAGCACGAAGGCACCCAGCAACCATCAGTCACGAACATTTATGGACACTGCTTGGTGTGAAATTAATTTAATGGATAGCTGTTTGTTGAAAGTACTATCAATAAAGTCACATCAATTATTACAGCAACTAATCATCTTTCAATTGAGCGAGTGCCAGGGAAGAACTCTTTTTTTTTTCTCTTAAATTTTTGCATGAATGACTAAGCCATCAAAACAACTTTTCCATTCTCGTTCAACTAGCGCGCTCCATTTAGATCCAACTCATTCGATTCTAATCATTTCGGTCGATTCCTTGAATCGCTATACCTTATTCTGTACACGTCGTGCCAGTTAGATAAAAATAAATCCCCTCCACCTCTTTTGTCCAGAAATACACTTTTATGAATTCTCCTAAGTTCAAGTTGTTCTTGAAATATTTTTATATCCATATAACCCGACTTATTAAAAAGAACGACCTCTCTTGGGAAAGAATTCTCCAGACAGACGCGTGAGAATGGAAGCATACGTCTACACAATCCCACGAACTATGCTTTCATGCCATGCTGTCCGATAGAAAAAAAATTAAGTTATAAATAATAAATTTGTTGTGAACATACATAATATGTTAGGTAGAAGCCGCCTAGTGTTGTACATGTACTACTTAATTATTCATTCCACGTAAAGGAGAATACTCCAACTATCTAACTGTAACCAATTTCCTTCTGTTTGGCTTCGTTTTTGCGCCAGTGAGCATTACGTAAAAAAATAAATCATACACTACTCTGATACAGTTCTAGATACGAATACACGGGCGTAGTTAGCGGCAAGAAAATTGAAACTAATTTAAATACTAAATTTCACTTCATCCGTAAACAAACAAACAAAAAAAAAAATATGTTCAACTAACATGTTGCAGAACCGAGCAAGCTTAGCGTGCTAATTCTTTCCGCTTGTTACACTTCTACTTTGAATTTTAAACGATGTTTAACACTACACGGTGCCGTATTGAATTCAAGCTTTCGGATCGGAACAGTCATATTTCAATTTGTTCATCTTTTAGGATTTTCACTTATTTTCTCATTTTCTGTCTGAATTATATTTCCAGGTAAATAGGTGCAGTAGACCAGACAGTGATTGTAAAAGTAAAATACATGTACAGCAATTTATCTGTTTTATTTTTTATGCACATATATGACTATTAAAACTTTAGTTTATTAAGCAGAAAACTGAGTGTACCTATGATATTGTTCATGATAAAAGCAATACTTTTTTTTAACGTTTTATCGAAATCGATAATGGGGTTTTTGAGATATGAGCAGTTTTTAAAATTAGCGTTTTCGGTGCTTCGAATTGAAAATTGAGGACACAATAGTTTTGAAAACATCCATTTGACTCTAAGTTTGCATTTTGGTCAAAATCGTTTTCGCCGTTTTCCGGTAAACTAAAAAAAAAAACTAAATTTAAAAAAATTAATTTTTTTCAAAAATCCATTGTACGATAATATAGAGAAAAACTGAATTTGCTATTGAGTTATAAATGACCACATTACCTTGAAATTAATTTTTGTAACAATCGTATAGACCGTTTTCGAGTTATTCGATTGATTAGCCAAAAAGTTGGTATGCATTCATGGTAACCTCACCTACTTAAGCTTAAATATCAATTTTGGCTCTAATCGTTAGAGCAGTTTTTGAAAAAATCAAACTGGTACCAACATTTTATATGGGAAGTAGGTACCATTAATATAGAGGTTACCTTGCAAAAACAAGCCCCCGAACTGTAAGGCCACAAAACTCCAAATCCGAAGTTTAAACGAAATCCGGGCAGCCGTTTAGGCTGTAGGCCTGTGGAAGGACGGACAAACAGACAGACAGACAGACGGACAGAATTTGCAACCAAATTTTTTGAGTTCCTCTATCATCGTAATATGAGAATTGATTAACATCTTGATTTAGAAATTTAGTACGAATACTGTAGCACAACTGAAAATGCTAAAGAAGCATTTGGAATTTTTCTTTTTTAAAAAAAGCTTTCAAGCCTTCGAAAATTCTAGATCTAGCATTCAAAATGGCAGCACTGCTGTCGAGTAATGCTGTAATAAATAATAGGGTATTTACAAATTAACCAGCGATTTAGAACAGTTTTACATATGAGAGTCAATACATTCTTGTGATTTGTTTTTAGACAAATAATCATTTCAAAGGATGTATTTTTGCTTTCGATATCAACTCAAACTTAAACCAAGCTTTACTCTGTCGAAAGTTAGCTTCTTGGAATAGTCAAAAAAGTTTTAATTACCAACTGATCGACCGACATTTTGTTAACAAATTTGAATCACCTTAGGTCCATTGAATGTACTATTATAGTAAAATATGCATTTTTTTTCTTTTTCACCAAAACAAAAAACATAATATTTTTGGAAGTAAACATCATTTTTTTCAGGTTTAGGCATGCAAAGTACGATCCGGATTGGCATCACTACGTGTGTGATAATTCGTCCTCTTAATAGCTATAAGAAAAACTAAGGAGACATTCCGTAGGACCTTAATAACTTGAGTTTTAGTATGAATTTGAAACATAAGTTCTTTACGTGGCCGGTACAGCTATTCTTTTCTAAGAGTAAACTCTCATAAGTTGCTCCTCTGGCACTGGCGGATTCAGCGTTGCCAGTTTGGGGGTTTTCCCCCCAGATTTGGGGGTTTTTCTGCCCGACGGGGGGAAATTGTTTAGGGGGAAATCTGGGGGTTTTATTTTGTAACTGCGTTCAATTATTTTTTTTTTGTCACTAAAAACATTGAAATCTATAAAGCCACTGCACCACCAACAAACCAAATCAATGTATGTTCGAGAAAATCCGATGTAAAATCATTTATGCCAATTCCATTCCAACGTATTCCATACATATGCATTAAAAAAATCATATTAATTCTTGAAATTCGTGCCTTTTCAATACCCTATACATATTGGAAAAAATTGTTTTTATTGAATTTGAATTTAATGCTTTTAAATGCTTTTAAATAAATTAGTTGAAAAAAAAATTGGGGTTTTTTTCTTGAAAATATAGCTAAATCTGGGGGTTTTTCAGATTTGTCTGGGGGGAAATATTTCAACCGCCTGGCAATGCTGGGCGGATTTTAGAATAGACGAATTTTACGAGAAGTATAGAGTAATTTACGTAGGAGGTTACGTTAAGTAGAACGCATAATTGTGAGGATAACTATAATTAAATACATGGAAAAACTTAATCACACTAACTCAATCATTTTACTTCCTTCCGGCAAATTATTCCCTTGATCAATAAGCCCTATCTCTTTCAGGTTGCAAGAGAAGTAGGCAACTTAATACAAATTTATTCCGCGTTCGCGTTTTGACATAAAGTTCACACATGTTTCATATGCTATATCTTTTTCAACACATTTGTCATTACAAAAGCATGCTTCCTAAAAGTGTGGCCAGACAGGATTCGTATTGCAATAGTTTTTGCCATGTTTGTCATGTTTAGGTTGACCAGACGTCCTCTTTTAATAGGACATTTCCTCTTTTTATCTAAAAAAAACACGTTCGGTATCTTTTTGAAAAAAATATGCAATTTGTCCTCTTTCTGTGACTTCACCGTTAACGGAATTTTTTGACAGCACAGAACTACAAACAAAAATTTTTTTCAACACTAGTTCAGAAATTTTCTACATCTTCTCGGTGTGAACACGACCTAAAGTATATTTGCACCCGAGCTCTTTCACTTCCCAACACAAGACCATATTTTTTTTAACAATCTTCTGAACACACCCACTCATTTGACAGCTCAAATTCTTTTGCAATTTTATTGAATTTGTTTGTTTGTTTTAAAAAATATTTGTGTTAATAAAATATTTATATTTGGAAGTTACTTTTTGTTCTTTAATTTTTAATTTGAAATTTTTGAAGGTGTCCTCTTTTTGCTGGGCTTGGATCTAGTCATCCTAGTCATATTTACTTTAGGGATTTCTTACCGCAAAGGATACACGATAATAGGTACTTTTGATAATTTGCTTAAGGGTGGGTTTAAACGCCAATTTGAACATTTGTTTTCTTAGTTTCAACATTAGCATTTAAAAAGAAGGATTTAAAGATAGTCAATAGTTATAAATTTTTGACAAACAATATGCTTCTTTTACTAAACGTATACGAAAAAGTTACAAATGACCACAAATAAACCATAATAGACATATACATCAAAAACAAACAAAATCCTCTCTCGTTACAAGTTGCGTTTGCAAATGCATGCTCAAAGCATCTCGTTTTAAACTGAAGTTAACATCTCGACCTTCGACTAATTTGTATACGCAGCTTGAAGCTAATTAAAACCTATCACTCGCTGTTTTTATCTCAATTTGTTTAACAGTTCAGTTTAGATACTTTCAAGACTTGTATTCCTACGCTGTATACCGGCATCAATGTCACTGACCATTTAACTCCAAATTAAATGTTTTCCAGTTCATTTGTCGAGTTAACACTCGCCGCCGTCGTCGTCGTCATCGTCTTAACTCCACATTTGGACTCAACTCCATGGCCTCTAACGCTTCGTCGCGTCGCCCCGTCACATATTTGTGGCATTTAATCGCGAGGCAGAGCGCACACATTGCGTCTTTGGTGGCGACTAGCCTACCCAACAGTTACATGCGTTTAAATAAACTTATCTGATGCTGGTAGAGTCTAATGCGCGTAGCTGGTGAACTGTCTGGCGGGCATTAAACGAAAGCAACAAAAAAATAAGTGCGTTTCGCCTACAATGCCCAACTTGGGGACCGGAGGAATGAACGAACTTTTAATGGGGCGAGAGAGTCGTAAAAGAGACAAGTCATTCGACTGGACTATGGTCATGCGCGTATATCTTTAAAAATGTTTGGTCCGATTTATTTACTTTTTTTTTCGGGCGCGGGAAACTACCTTCACAAAAAGTCAACTGTTAGGGGGTAAATAAACTTTAATTACTTCCGGAGTCGACTTAATGCCGTACAAAGGTGAATAGGTCGCTCACATGGCGGTACGTTTGTCTTGGCATAATTTAGCCGATTTATTATGCGTACTTGGATCTTGGAATATGGTAACGTACTTTCGAGTAGGGGACATTTAGATAGACGTCGTAAGTTATGCTGCGGCCCTTGGATCGGGTTTGATGAGTTGTTATTATTGTTATATAAACAGGGCCGAATAATCGGATAATGAAGCAGTTATATTTCTCCTATTTGTGCATCGGTGACATAATCGCAGAAAAATTTTCTCTGACCCTAATAAAGCTATTTTTGGTTGCGTATTAACGAAATTCGTCATGTAATCATAACGCCCAACATTAAGTATTTTGGGCACTGTTTTCGCGATTCTTGATTTCTAGACGTAAAAGATGTAAAAGACGCTTTATATGACCTCAACAAGTTTTCAATCGAAGAAAGCACTGTCTTCTCTAAAGGTAAATTCACTGATCATTGTTGTTGTCTGTCCATCAACGAAGCTCTAGCCCTAGAACATCGATCGTATGTTAAAGAAATGGTGTTCAACGACTACCTCTCCTGAGTTCCATTTGGCCTTATTTCACTTTTGTATAGTGAAAAAAGGCCAAATTTTCAGATTTGGCCTTATTTCGCTTGGCCTTATTTCACGGCACCGTTTGGAACATGTTTAGGGGCAAGTTAGATTCCGCCCAAACTAATGCAGAAAATATTGATCTCTCTCTCTCGAAAAAAAAAAGTGTCATCACTGTGCACTCTCTTACAGCTACCAGTATAAATTGTTTTAGCGCCGTTTACTTTAGAAGAAACGGCTCTCCGGATTACGTCCAAACCTCGGATTTGGAGTTTTTGGGCTTACAGTTCGGGAGCGTTTTTTTATTGCAAGGTAATCTCAATATTAATGGTGCTTCCCATATAAAATGTTCGTACCAGATTGATTTGATAGAAAACGGCCCTAACGATTTCAACCAAAATATTTAAGCTTAACTAGGTGAGGTTACCATGACTGCTTACCCAGTTTTTGGCTATAAATTCGAACAAAGGTACTTTTGAAATTTCGACATATCTCGAAAACGGTCTATACGATTGTTACAAAAATTAATTTCTAAGGTAATGTGGTCATTTATAACCACAATAATTTATTTATATTATCGTACAATAGATTTTTGAAAAAAGTAATTTTTTTTTTAAAGTTAGTTTGTTTTCAGTTTACCGGAAAACGGCGATAACGGTTTTGACCAAAATGCAAACTTAGAGTCAAATGGATCATTCAAAATTATTGTTTCCTTAATTTTAAATTCGAACCACCGAAAACGCTTATTTTAAGAACTGTTCATATCTCAAAAAACCTATGTTCGATTTCGATAAAACTTTAAAAACGAAATAATTCTTACATCCCGAACAATAACTTATAAGGGGGTTTTCAACTAAATAAAGGTGTTTTTTTTTTAGAGGTTTATAACTTGAAGTTGGCAGCACTATTTTAACTGGCGGCCATTTTGTCAGCTGTCACGTGATTTATTTTTAGTTAGGTTTGGCATTTCAACATGAAAAGAATGACGCCTGAATAACAATACCAAATTGTGCAAAATTTATTTTGAAAATCATGGTTCTGTTCGATCGTCAATTACGTCAATTTTCATAGGCGAATTTCGTTTAGCGATGAAGCTCACTTTTGGTTGAATGGATACGTCAATAAACAAAGCTGCTGTATTTGGAGTGATGATAATTCTCAGGTGTAAGTTGAGACACCGTTACATCCACAAAAACTGACTGTTTGGTGTGCTTTAAGGGTTGGTGGAATAATTGGTCCGTACTTCTTCAAAAACAATGCTGGCCAGAACGTTACAGTCAATGGTGACCGCTATAGAGAGCAATGATTACCGACTTTTTCATTCATCAATTGAACAACCATGATGTGCAGGAACTGTGGTTTCAACAAGACGGCGCAACATGTCACACAGCTCGTGCCACAATTGATTTATTGAACGAAACGTTTGGTAACCGCATAGTTTCACGTTGCAGACCCGTGAATTGACCTCCAAGATCGTGCGATTTAACGCTGCTTGACTATTTTCTGTGGGGATGTGAAGTCGCTAGTCTACACCGATAAGCCCGAAACGATTGACTTCTTGGAGGACAACATTCGCCGCGTTATTGCCGATGTACGGCCACAAATGTTGGAAAAAGTCATCAAAAATTGAACCTCCAAATTTGACTACGTCCGAGCCAACCGTGGCGGTCATATGCCGGAAATCATATTTAAATTATAACGCCAGAAGATTATCTATCGAATAAAGTAAATTTCATGTTACTTTAAAAAAATGATCTTTCATTATTATTCCATTTCAAAGATCCGTACATACATCTAAAAAAAAGAATACCCTTTAGAAGTAAGTAGGTACATGCACAGGGCCTCACTTTGCTTAATTTGTAAGATATCCTCCCCATCTTTTTTTTTTTTTTAATATGTTCCAAGAAAGGTAAAAACCTACGATGCCTAAGTACACTTACATCAATTTGTAACGCGTCTAGTTTCAGAGCTTGATTTATTGGTTCAATTACGTGGACCTCACTACCTTAGTATGTCGTGGGAGTAAGCGAAAAACTTCTAGAGCATACCACCACAGATATAACATGTACCTGTAGCACAAGATTGAAATAAGATCTCATAAGAAGTGCATCGCCATCATCACCCTCTTTACTAACAACAATGACGGACTGTTTTCCAACTCCAATACAACTACGTAATAAAACCACCTTTATATTCACACGTCAAACGATGCCCATAACAGTATCTCAAGATTATTTCGAATACATAAATACAAAAATAAGAAGAATCCCACATATCAAGACTCCCACACTATCGCCATTCGCTGCTACACTTAATACTTCATCGATAATGCCTAAGACCATATGCATCCACTTAATCACAACTGCAAACATCCATAGCATTTTCCACCAAATTTAAATCAATTGCTCAATTAGAAAGTGTTATCCCTTCCCGCAATCCGACATAGTATGTCTTTCAGACACGACACTTAATTAGGTTAACCACATGAAAATAAACCGCTTATAGCATCCGGAAAACTTCATCAGAATGAATACCTTGTACTGGTCCGTCTCGTCGTCGTCGTCGTATACTTTCTTCGACTACTCCGGAGTTTCTTGAACTCATTCTCTGGACTTCCAGTTAGACAACTCATTCCAATTCCAACGTCTAATCAAAGAATAGAAAACAACTTAGTGTAACATATGGCAGTATGGTCTCAAAACCGATTTCCTATTTTCTTTAATTGGTTCTCGGCCGATTGATTCCATCATGGAAGGCAATCCGGCGATAGAAACAACAAAACACGCACACCTCTCTTGGGCTGAGTTCTGAGTATAGTGTGCAGTGCCCCATTCCATTCAATAAGGCACGAAACGGAAGCGATCCGATTGCCATTATGTGTCTCTAATGTCTTCGCTTGGACGTGGATGACCTACGATCACAGAAAGAAGGTGCACATACATTTATCGATACACATATAATGGTATCGGCAGCCATAGCCAACAATCGATCGGTTGTCCGTCTGGCTCAGGCCTTTTGCGCGATCCGATTACAGCGATACCGTAATGAGACGTTAACCGAAACGATCGCCAGTCGCATAAGCCATAACACGAAGGCCATAAAATATGCCAAGCGTCCAATGCAAGATTCAGTAGTTCGGTTGGTGTCGAACGAAGGCACTGATTGGTGGGGACAAAACTCTTACTTGCAGTTTTGTACAAATATCTTGTATCTGTGCTGTTGAAGCTACTCGTATATGTATGTGGGTTCTAGGGGCTGACTTTGTGTATCGATTTATAGAGGAATGGTTACAAAATCGAAGGTTGTTCGAGTTGACTAATAGAAAAAGTGCGTACTGCGGTTTTTTTGTTGTTGTCTGTCGTACGCCATGTCCGGTCGTGTGGTGATTTATGCCCACTGGCCATCGCAGACAGTAGGTCAAACGCATTTATTACAAAATCCATGGTTGTGTGATTTTTTTTTTCTGATTTTGTATTGGATTGGGTTACACTTAAGCAGAGGCAAGAAGAATTCGGTTGGAGATAGGACGCGATCAAATGGTGGTAGTTTAGCATACATAATGAATGTAGAGGTCATTCATCAGCAGCTAATTACAGCATTTAGCGATACATTAGGTAGGAAGTCGTCAGTTTATTTAATTGTACGTACATAAATATTAATTGGACGTACAATTTGGATGGTTAAGCACAAGGCAAAATGCCTAAGTCGCATGATTACGTAATTATTGTTATTAATGGGTGTGCCACTGATATCCATTGACTAATTCAGTGCAGACTCTCACGCGGATATATGAATACGGTTGACAACGGTTTTCGTATAATATACTAGCTGACCCAACGGACGGGACCAATAGTTGGCGAAAATAAAATAAAATCAAGTATTAAATTCTTTGAATTCTATTCGTTTTATTGAAATCTAAAAAAAATAATAGAACAATGATTGTATGTATTCAATTTAAGGCTGCATGATACACAACATTTTCACATGAAGATAATGTAAGTATTGCAAGTATTGCATTCGTCGAAAAAAAAAATCTCGAGATAATTCTGCCAATTCTGTCTGTGTTCTGTCATCAACTTTTATTTGTGGTAGATTAGTCAAACGGAATAAAACAGAGTACCACACGTTAAACGTGTTAAAATCTACGACTTGTCAGCTAAAGATAATTTTATGGACAAAGATAGGCAACTTGCTCTGAAGTACCTACCTAATCTATGTATTATTTAAAAAAAAAAACCTGACCTCGCAGGCGTTGCCCTGCGTCATTTCAAATTTGTAACTGTGCTAGGAAGAGTGTTCGCAAATCTGATGGTTTAATCCCGGCTAAGGGCTGGTTCTGGCGACAGTACAGTACAAAAAATTAAAAATCGAAAAAGTACAAATTTAGAAGGATCTTAGGTTAAAGATGGAAAAGAATTTATTTGGATCTGGAGTCCCTAATATTGTTAATAGGACTCTTTGGCTTCCCACCCCATCCATGTAGATACACTGGCCATGGGTTATAAATATCTACCCTTTAAAACATTTGCAATCTTCTCAATGACTTACCTCATATCTATGGGTTATTAAGTAAAATCTAAGCCATCATATTTCCAAGTTTAAATTTTCAAACTATAATTGTGAAGATTAACGTGGCTTAGATTCTAATATATATATAAATTCTCAATTCCTTAACTAGGTAGGTTATAAATTTAATAAAAATAACAAAGAAAAATATTAGTAACTATTAAATTATAAGTAATTAAATAAAAGTAGGCATTTAAATTGATTATACTATGATTGTGTATGTTCGTATTTAAATTTAAAAAAAATTTAATTATGTACCTTCTGATCCTTTTTGATGTCCGTGCGCACGAAATCTTGAGTAGGTACCCATTATGTTTAAGATGAAAGTTGTTTTTTTTTTTTTTTTTTTTTTTTTTTTTTTTTAAATAAAATAAAACTTGAACACTAACAACTGGTGAAAACGAGAATTTAACAACATTAACAATTATATATAAAAAAAACTTTAACTCAATTAATTGGTGGTATCGTTTGTAGGAACTTGATTATGATATTTGTTGCTCAAAATGTTTGATATATCTTTTTTTTTTTTTGTTTTAGTTTCTGTTAATTGATTGCTCCTTATATTTTCTTTACAATCCTTTTTTATTTTGTTACTTCTCCATCCATATATAAGTACATACCCTTCATTACACTTCAACGCCTGTCAGTAGGTCGAGTTTTGAAAAGTATAACTTTTTACAATAATTGTTAATTCAGGGAAAATCTGTATGAGTAGGTATAGGAAAAACGGTTACAATAAAAAAAATCTGATTTAAAAAAAAGCTTCACCTTGTACCTGGATTTGGTAAAATACCAAACTATAGGCAACGCGTGAAGGATCTTTGAAATTCAGAATATATTTTGTTTTTTATTTTCTATAAAGGCGGTTTAAAATATTTTCCGATATGACTCCTTTTCAATTTTCAATCAATAATATTATTCCAATTACAAAAATTATCCTGATATATTTTTTTTGCTTGACAAATAAAAAAAAACTAACTAGTTTTAATTTTGCTACAGTAGAATTAGTAAAGTTGTTTTGTTATTTAAATAGAGCCAAAAGGAACTAGAAAAAGGAAAACAAAACATGTGAATCGTTACAAATTGCAGAAAATCTGTGGTCAGCTGATGCTTTGTGTTGAAATATTTTCTGGATGGGTTGCAGTCGGGTCGATTTTGAATTATTTTTCTCCTCATTGAAGCACTCTGTGATAAAGGATATTTTTCATTTTGTTGTCATATGCGAAAACGATCAAAGCGGATGGTTTTCCGACACGGGAACATGCGACATACAGTTGACCGTGTGAAAAACATCCATTTTCCAGATTCAGGCCACGAACACTCAATGATTGGCTTTGTGATTTATTGATTGCGAGACGAATTGGAAAATAAATTCGCTTAAACTCGAATGGTATATCGGTATGGATCATTGGAATTCTCGGAATGCGAACTTCCTCACCTTTGAACTTTCCTTTAAGTACTCTCGCGTGAATCACATTGCTCATGAGTTTTGTGACCGCTAAACGCGTTCCGTTGCATGATTTCGAAGCATGATGACGACTGAACCAACCTTGAATTGGCACATCCAATGAATTCAAAAGCTCAGTTAGATAGTGTTGGTTGCTTCGTCTTCGTTTGTTACACAGTCTATAGATTTGAAGGAATACAGGGAACCAATGATTTTATTTTGAATTGTGCAGTCTAAGTGATCCACATCCTTGTTCTTTGCCGCTAAAATTGCTCTTTCAATCAACCATGGTTAGCAATGATGTTCGGAAACACTTTGGTGATGAGCTCCTCTTTCGTTGAGACGAAATTGCAAAAATGTCATCGGCAGCGGTCGATCGTGGTATTACTAGTAGTGTTTGCCGGAAATCACCTGCGAGTAAAATCAATGCACCCCCAAAACGTTTTGCGTAGATCTTTCATAGAGCGACTCAAAGCTTCTAACGCACGTTTATGCGACATTGAACATTCGTCCCAGATAATTATTTTGCTTGCTACCAAAACTTTGGCCATTGCTGAATGTTACGCTATGTTACATGTTGGTTCTTCAACCGCTTGAAGGTTTAATGGCAAATTCCAAGCCGTTGTCCCTAATCCAGAGGAAGAAACTGCTACAGCAATTTCCGATCTTGCACGAACTGTAACCAAAATCAATGATATGAGGAATGTCATGCCAGTGCCACCAGGCGCATCACGGAAAAGCATGCCAGCATTTCCATCATCCATTGCCTTCATCGTCGTATCGTACAGCGAACGCAGGTAGGGGTTTTGGTAGTTTTGGTAGTATAGTCGATCTGCCGGGCAAAACTGTGAGTCGCCGATTAGTGTGTTGCAGAACGGCTTAAGACATTCACACAGTTAGAATCTCATAAAAAAAATTTAGCAGCGAGCCTGCTTCCTTGTTGTTTTTAAGCTAAGCCAACTGTGCTAGGTACGCCAAAATTTGCGCTTTTCCCCACGATCTGGGATCACTGATTCGCACACTCCACCGACGATACTGTGTTGACATCAGGAAGCAGGGGTTAATTAAGTGTTCGAATTGCACACACAAATTTGTTTTGCTTGATTTGTTTTTGTAGGACTCTTTTGTTTGTCACAAAGAGTGTAAAATATTTAATGTAAAGAGACCTTCGAGTGAATTCAATTAAGTTTAGACTTAGATATTACCTATATTATATTGTAAAATCAGCTGGAAGGAGCATGCTTTATATCCGAAGCAATATCTAAAAAGGGTGTAGAGGCTTATCTTACAACTTTATCATCTTAGTATCTATTGTCGTCCAACTATCTTAAAGTTAGTCCACAATGGATTTGGCAATCAAAGCTGTAGTATGGAATATCCTGCTGGCGCGTTACGTAGATATTGCAATGAAATAAGGCCCCAGTTATAGCCATACGTAAACGCAACCGAAAAAGTTGGAACAGTGTGAAAAAGAGGTTTCTTACGTTTAGGCGGTCATAGCGAAAATTCTGTCAGAAAAATGTTCGCCTACGAAAACAATTGCAACAAATTAACCACCCCATCAGAAAAAAATTCCTGACAGATGGAACAGTAAAGAAATGAAATATTTCAGTGGAATGATCTGTTTTTTTTTTTTTTGTTGTGGAATTGACTGAGAAGTAGATAGGAAAAGGTTTTTCGTACGGAATAATGAATAAATTATTATTTTTCTAGAAAATTTAAAGATTATTTTTTTTTTTTTTTTGATAAACAAACTTTATAATTCATAAGCAACATTTTAAGACCAAGATTAGTTCAACCATTATGTCTAAGTGGTAAAAAAAAGCTAAATAATTCTTTTACTGTAGTTGTCGTTCTACATATGGCTATAACTAGGGCCTAAAGATTTTACTCACTAAATAAAAACAATCAGTTAGAATAATGTGTGGAATAAATCGTGGAACTCATACTTTTGAGCTGTTGAAAAATCTTGAAATTTTCCATAAATGGCGTCTGTACCTACTTGTTTAAATTCTTTAAATTTTCTTTTTGAAAATTCAGGTTTTTATTATGTTAGGCTTTATAAAAATTACAATTTAAGAGTCAACAACCGACGTTTTCTAACCCTACCAACAGTATATAAAACGCACTTTTCACGGTTTTACTGCACCACGTCAGTTTAATATGTTCCCTGATAACCTTTGATGTGACATGTGAGAGATTGAAGATTATGTTAAATAAAAATGGTTACTTTCTTTTAATCATTCTGTTCATACCTATTGTCTTATTTAGTATTTTGCATGGATTTATTTTTCTCTTTGTTATTTCATTTTTTTTTTGTTTTTTGATTTTTTACCTTGTTATTAAATTAAATTTTTAAAATAATGTCCCCATAAATTGTCTACCTACTTCTAACATATTGGATTTGATAGGAACATTCGCATCATGTCATCATGACAACTGATTGTAGGTTCTCCACCATTTCACACAAAAAGCTTTATTATACATTTAAAATCTAAACCTTAAAATTTGTACATTATAAAATATTATTATTAATAATGATGGGCAGGGCATCTGCTTATGGGGCTGACCACACCCAAAATGGAAACACAAAGCGAAACAGAAAAATATGTTTCGTTTCCGATAAATTGATGGAGCCTTTTGAAAATTAAACTCTTTTCAAAACCCCCTCCGAAATTTTCTTTTTCTGCGTTCGCCCCTCGTTTCTGCCATTGTTTTCAAAAACCGACTAACGTTTTGTGCATCTATCAATAAGACTAGAAAAATTGTGCACCAAATATATTTCTGTTTAACATTTGAAGGTAAATTTTTTGTTGATGCCTCTAGACTCTGGAACTCCCTCCTGCACCAAATTAGAGAAATAAGAATCAAAAATAGATTTTCAACTGAATTAAGATCTTACTTGTTGTCTGCCAATTAGGTTTAAATTTTTCACTGTGATTTTTTATTTGTTTCTATTTTTTGTTTAATAATATTAGCTATGTACCCAATTCTTATTGTATTTTTGAATTTAAAGGCTTTTCTTTCATGCCAGTCCTCACTGTTCTTTTATCAATTATTCAGATTATCACTATTTTAGAAAATGTAATATAACTTAGTGTCTAAGACTTCAAACATTTATTCAAATACATAAATAAATAATTAAAATCTATGGATAAACTTGAATAACAAATTCTAACTTGTCTGACGTAATTCGTGGCCTTATCTATATATTTTAAACTCAAAACTTAGCTCGCGATCAGAATACAGCGTTTTCTCAATTGCATCGTTATTTTAGATTTTTTGTGTGAGCTAAATTGAAGGTGAGCTTAACGCAGTGTTTTTTGACCTACTACCACCCACTCAAAAACCGTTCTATTATGTTCGCAGTATCAAACTCTATTGAATTATTGTAATTTAAAAAAATGAGACCCAAGTTCCATTTTAAAACCAAAAAAATTAAACATGGTCAAATTACTCGTACATGAGTATAGCTAATTGGACCCATATTCGTCGCAAATAATTAAGAATGCATGCAAACTCTTTAAACCAACTGGGTGTCAATTTAATACTACCATTCTTGGGCACTAATCTAAAAAGCTCAATATACTCTGTAGTCTGTACAGTATAGGACCATTAATATCGTAAATGGGTACATCATTAGTCAGCGAAAAAAAAAAAAAATTAAATAAACATGCTATGAACAAGCATTTGGAATGCATTAAACCACTTTTTGCTGAGTATGTATTGAAGTAACAGCGGTGTCCACAATATTATACAATGATTTATGTAAAGTGTAAACAAAATGATGGCATACAGTTTTCACTTAATCGGTTTTTCTTTTTGAAACGTTGTTGTCTTTTGTTTTATTTTTATTTATATATGAATACATATAGGTAAGTACCTATTTTATGATCATAGTTAAATTTGACGCCTTTGAAGTGTTGCTATATTTGGTTTGGTGAATTGTTTACCCATGGGTGTGCTTCGGCTGTCCATAAAGTTCGGTTCAATTGGTACTTGTGTCTTGGGTAAGTAAACTGACAATCCAAGTGGGCAGATAGCAGTCATAGCGATGTTGGTTTAAAGAAGATCGTTTTTTTAGTGCGATTCGAAAGCTGCGTTGGATCTTTTTGATTTTCGCTGGTTGATTTTCTCTACATTTTGAATTAAAAGCAACCCTAGAAAATTGACAAAATCACACACATACTAGTATAAATACCACAGAATCTTAAGAGTGTATTGGATGTTGTTAGAAAATACCCTATGAATAAGCTTTTTATCAACAAACCTTTTCCAATTATAATATCTTATTGAATATAATACAATTAGCTCAATCTTTATTGAATTGTTATTGTTAACAATCGACCGAACTTCTCTTTTTGGAACATAAGTATTCGCTTAAATAAATGTATTCAAGTCAATTTGTTTCTTTTATTTAAAAACCAGTGTAGTATTTAAGATTTTACATTTTTTTGCATTTGAACTGAGCATAGAGATAAACTTCGTGCTTACAAAGATTTAATAAGTAAACTAAAAATATGGCTCAAGGTCGTAAATTCTTTTACATTTTTAGTTATAGGAAAATGCTGCGTGAATTTCGGCGCAGGGGCATAATTCCACGAGACATAAATCCATTATGGACTTATGTCCTACCGAAGTGGGCCATTGAAAAAAATATGGAATTATGTTAATTCTAACATGTTTTGCCAGAGATGCCATGCCAGACTCTTAAGCATCCAACGGGGCTATAGGAAATAAGGCCCCAGGAAATAATATCCCAAACTAAAAATGAAATAATTTAATATATAATTTAACATATTAGTGCGTGGAGTTAAACGGAAAATTGGTTGGCTAACAATTGAGCCAACTTAAAAAAACTTCTACAAACTATTTATATGTCTATTTATTTTTGTACAACAATTAATTTAATCCAATTGATTTTTAACTCTAAAACCTTCGGCTAAGAAAATTTTCTCTCGGTGCAATTCAAAATAATTCGTGGCCAGAATTGTGGTTTCCAAGTCCGTCAGTAACTTGTTGGGTTTCTGTCTGTTACATTTTTTTTCTAGTCTCACTCTTAGCAGGACATTTAGGCCCATTTTATGCACAAGTTGTGTTCAACTTCGAGTGAATAAAATGGGCCTTAGGGGTCTCCCACCTGTTATGTAGAACCTGAAGTAACCTCTTTTTTAAGGTTCTGACTCGCCATAGCAATGAAGATGTGCATTGACCTAAAAGATGTAGATATTGTGCCAAAAATGTCAGAAAATTTTATTTGGTTAGTAGCCAGCGAGTTAAATTCATAGGTACTCCTTAAAATTGTTAAGTATTGATTTTTTTTCTTTAAACTTTGATAAGATTGGTGACTTACCTACTGATTCCTTTGGTATAATTATTTTTTTTATTTTTGTTTAACATTTGTAATTAATTTCCTATTTTATTTTTTGAGTTGATTTTATTTCCTCTTTTGATCGCTTCCCATCAATAAATTAATAAAATTGATTATTAAATACGATGCGAACATTCGCTTCTTGTCAGAATCTTTTAAGCAACATTTTTTGAATCATTGTTGTAATACGAACAAAGTCCTAATTGTGAAGTAAATACTAAACTAAAAACTTAAAAAAAAAAAAGAATCTCTACTTTCCTAGTGTACTTATTGTCCTATATCCCCTTGTGGGTCCTAGGGCCTCTACAACGCCTACGCGCCAACGTGTGCGGTACCTATCTGGCAATGTTTCAGCTTTCCCCGAATGTTTCCCAATGGCAGTGCTTCCTTCTTGACTGTTCTACGCCATGTACTTCTGGGACCGCCGCGTATCCTGCCAGCCTAAATAAGCGAATTCCATTACATCACGTGGTTAGCTATGGACCTGTTACCTTTTCGGAAAGTGTGACCAATGCCAACTGCCACTTTCGTCGTTGTATGTTTGTGCCAATAAGTTCATGGCCGGTTGTCTCATAAACGGTTTGGCCAGAAAATCCTTAAAATATTACGCAGGCACCTATTAACGAACGCTTGCAGCTTTCTTGTGATATTAGTGGTCACTCCCAAAGGAAGAAGTCGCAAGGTGTTAAATCACAAGATCTCGGTGGCCAATTGTGATCACCTCTTCGACAGATAATACGGTCCGGAAACTTTTCCCGTAAAAGATCAATGGTTTCGTTGCTTGTGTTGCACGTAGCGCCGTCTTGTTGAGTTCTTGTGTTTATTGAACTTTATAAGCCTTAAGACCCAAGTCTTTATGCAAAATACGGTGTAATGACGTTTGTGGAATGCCCAATTCCAAAGAACGACGAGGAATGGCCAAACCTGCCTTTTCTTCAACACTTTGGGTTAAAGCAGCAATATTCTCAGTTGTTCTTGAGCGACGTGCACGGGTTTTATTCTTCACATAACTAACTTCTCCCAACAGCTCGAATTTTTCCGCCAATTTCTGTATTGCGGTCCGACAAGATGCTTCACGACGACCAAAAAATGTTTTAGTTTTGCAAAGTGTATCGTTCCATTTTTAGTAATGGCGTAGTTTCTACTTGTCAAATGTCACAGAATAAAAGCTTCAAAAGTGGCAGCTATCATTCACAATAACACCTCTCATTGGAAATCCCTTTACCACATCCCTATAGCAGCACGGGCTCAAAGTTGGAATGAAACAGTCGTAGCTTGGTGTTGAAGCTAATTGCATTACTTCGCCAAATTTTAGATGACTGATCTTAACTTATTCGGAGGTTAAGATGAACACCTTTACTACTTATCTACATCGAAGTTTCTGCTATAAACTGTAACATTTTTCCTGTACGGTCAACAGCTGTTTATTTGTTTGTCTTTTGCTGGCATGTATTTAGTTAATTCCTTGATCCTCGTTTACTTCGAGACCAACTAGTCTCATCATAAAATCCTCTCTTGCATTTTTGGTTGGCGGATGCGATGTTATAGTGCCTTCCATCGGCTCCAGGGAAGGCGGCCTTAAAAGTTTGCTCGCATAGCTGGAAAGTTCAAACCATTTCCTCGTGCTTCACAGCTACAAAACAATTTGCGATTAAAAACAACTGATATCGACACACTACCACTACGCCGAAAAGAAAACATCCAGATATAGCTACTGTATAAAGTGATGCACCAAACACAATAAACGCGGCCAGGTTCTGAAAATTGTTGGGTAAAAATTGCGTTACTCATGCAAGCACCAGTAAAGAACAAATAAATAAAATTTCTATGGCAAAATGCGTTTTCTTTCAAAACATAGCCCAACAGAGAAGCTATCCACTCGTCGGATTGTTTCCCGAAATGCAAAAATTCAGAACCAATTAGCAGACGAAAAATATTGTTTTCCAATATTATTGTTTACACAGTTTTCTCATGGTGTTTATTTTCATTTCCAAGCGATTAGAATGGGTAACATACTCCAAACGTGGAAACATGCGGGTGGATAACACTTGAAAATTTATTGGGGTAAAGCACTCGGAAAAACTTTGGACCAGAAATGATGTCAGAGCGTTTAATGAATCGTAAAAGAGTTGAAATATATAGAGTATTCCCTTAGCGACTTGACAACTTCAAACTCGCAGTGTGAACGCACCCTTAAACCGAGTACCGAACTGTCGATGTGAAAATATTCAGTAAAATCAACATTTTAATCATGGTGAAGTGCACGAAGGAAGAATGTTTAAACAGCACTTGATCAGCAAAAACTCACTGTTTGGTGGTGCCGTGAAATAACGCCGAGAGAAATAACGCCGAATTGGAAAACTCGGCGTTATTGCGCTTTCACAAAATTCTGAAATTCGGCATTATTTCACATTAACAAAGTGAAATAACGCCGAACATTGTTTGTGAAATAAAGCCGAAGCAAATGGGGATCATGACGTAATCTCGAATGACAAAAATCTCGAAGGCTTAAAATCTCAATTTGAAAATTCAACAAAAAATATAAGTAGAAAACCTCGCACCCACCCCGTAATCCAACAGTAAACCCAAGCAGGGGGGTTGCAGGGGGGCAGCATGCCCCCCCCATACACATTTAATAATTTGCCCAAATTACCATTGTCTCAAAAATTAATATTAATTTAAGAATGTATTTATAAATGCAAAGTGAAATAAGGCCGACTCGGCTTTATTTCACTTTAGCAAAGTGAAATAAGACCGAACATTTAAATTCGGTGTTATTTCGCTTTCGGCGTTATTTCGCTCGGCGTTATTTCACGGCACCCTGTTTGGTGCGTTGGTGTGATTGGGCCGTTTTTTTTCGTCGATGAAAATGACCGTCACGTTATGGTGAATGGTTTTCGCTACAGAGACATTTTGGAACGTTATTTCTTTGAGCAATTATTGCGTTAATATGACATCAGTGATATGTGGTTTCAACAAGACGGTGCCACAAGCCACACAGCGGGTAAAACAATGGAGTTTTTGAAGTCTTAGTTCGGTGAACGTGTTATCTCGAGGGACGGAACCGTCTATATGCCGCCGAGATCGTGTGATTTAACGATTCTAGACTTTTTTTTTATTAGTCAATGCCAACAAGCCGGCTACGTACCAGGGTTCGAATCCCGCAAAAAGCCCAAATTCCTACTTTGGGTTTTTTTTCCACTGCGCCACCTCTCGCGAACGTGTGACAAACATAAAAGAGTAAACGCTTCTTCGATTGGTTGTAAGAAGATAGGCCTAGGGTCCCTACGGACCTGTTGCACCACCTATGTATTTTTTTTTTATTTTTCGGTCGAAATGTGCGGCCGAGTCATCGAAAATTGGGTTCAACGTATCGACCGCCGCATACGTCCCCGTGGTGGACGAACATATGAAGGAAGTCGAATCCCTTTCATACATTATTTTTTTTTTGAGATGTCTCAAGTAGTTTGCATTTCATTTAAAAAATACGTTCTCAAGTCCTTAATGAAAAACCCTTTAGTATTTTATTTTGGAGAAATACAGTCGAACACGGATATAAGAATATAAGAAACACTCATATAAGAACAACTCGCTTTTAAGAAACGCATGTGAAAACACGGAGATTTTTTTGCTAAATGTACATGTAAAAATGTTTTCATATAAGAAACTCGCTTAAAAGAAACACTCGGAAATTAGAAACGTATTTTTATGCAACATAATTGTAATACGTACACAAATAACTTTTTGCTATAGGCACTTATCCGTTTTATTTATTATTATTTTTTTTTTTTTTTCATATTTAAGAATTTTTGTTTCCTATATCGGCTGTTTTTATATAAGAAATTTTGTTTCTTATAACAGTAGTTTTCGTATAAGAAACTTTGTTTCTTATAAACGTCGTTTTTATATAAGAACAACTCGGATAAGAAAAAAAAATCTCGTTGTTTTTTATATGTTGCTTATATCCGTGTTGGACGTACTCAATTTAATTTTAAAATTTGTATCTCAATGGTATTTTGAGATAAAAGTTAGGACAAGTTTAGGTAGAGGCTATCGAAAAAAAGAAAAGGTACCTACTTTAGCTGAATGCCAATCAATATTAACAGGTTGCATTTAAAAAAATAAAAAAAATTGGGCAAACAAAAGGGATTATTTTGAAAATTTTCTTAGTTGGGCTAATAAACTATAATAAAAACATCCGTTTAAGAATTTGTTTTCATTTGTTATTGTTATGGCGGTGCAATAGATGGGAGATGTGTTATTTTCTTCTATTCGAAAACAGAATAATCACAGCCCATCCTTAGCTTTTATACATGCCGATTCGTTGCATATTTAATTAGTCCGCTAGGTATACAACAAGTTCAGTTCATTCTACTTGTCGTCATGTTTATATCTCAATCATATGTTATCAACTAAACATATGTGGAAACACTACCAAGTTTTTTAATCTGCCTCAAAGCGTTCTGCTCCAAGTAGAAACTTGTATATTTGTAATGCAAAAATATTCAAAAACGATTATTCATGATAATTGCCCTGCTTTCAGGTAGGTCTAGGTTTATGCGCACCTTAAAAGAATTTGTAAACACTGTGTTAGGTGTCGTTTTCTAAAAGTGTGTAATATGCATGTCCATGTGATATATCAATTCCATACAATACCGACATTAGGCGCTTGGGCTTGCTGCTTGTGGTTAGTGTTAGGAATGCATTAATCAAAAAACACACTCCGCGATACTAATAATCATTTTTAGTGTCCAGGCGAAATTTTCCATACAAAATTGCATATTGTGACCTAGGAAATATTTAGTGTGAAGATTACAAATGATTATTGGTAAGGCCCACTGTCATTTGGATAATACTCTACTAAGTGCATCGGGAACTCTATTTGTCTCTTCACTCCGCAACCGCTCTAAATGTCGTTGCTTCCTGTCTAAATGGCTCAGTGATTATTGTGCTGGACTACTAAACGTTGGGTATCGAGTTCAATCACCAGAAAATCACAAATCGCAGGTGTATTGTTTTTCCTATGAGCCGTCTCTTGTCAAGTTATAATGTGTCTTACTTCCTCCGAGAGTACCAATAACCTGATCAACCAACGAATGGTTCTAAAAAGCTACCGCTAGGGTCCTCTACTATGGAAAATGCAGGCGCTCTTGAACCAATACGCTTATCTACTGTTAGGGCAGTGTTTTGCTTACTGGGTCCTGTTGTTCACCAAGTTTGTTGGATTCCACTCTCACTTGATTTTCTATATTGGATTCGACAACTCTACGGGCTACAGCATTTGTGTCCATCCGCTCCACACGAACTAGCCATTTTAGACTACCGATGTGAAATCTTTTTATAAGGTATTTATTTATTTTAAAAGCCCGTCAATGCAAACGGGACCGACCATTTTAAGAAGAATCTGTCTGTCAATGTCTTTAGCCCCTTTAGATAGGATCCAAGCTTCGGGGCAGGACTAGGATGATCAAGGTTGTATATAAAGAATTTTCTTAGTTGTTCTGAAAATAAATCTAATATTTTATTGCCTTCTCGGTTCCAAAGAAATATCCGTTGGCAAGAGTTCTTTCGTTGAATTCCCGTTTATGATGTTATTATACCAGCATTTATAGCAGAGGCGAGACTAGGTAGACTTCTTCAAAGTTATAGCTGTCGATAGCTGACGTTCTCTCCTGTTTGTCGATGTTGAGTCTTGAGTATCAGTTCTTATTAGTAGCATATACCTACTTATGGTTGTGTCCTCGTTAACAATGGTATTTAGTAAATTTCCATAGTTCGAATTTCGGAGCTTTTACTGACGCTTATAGAGCTTAAAATGTGTTGGTTGTGTATAGGAGGTGCCACTCACCATTCTAAAATATGACCCTAATTTTACAAACTATAGTTGCTACATGCAATGTGCACCTTTGTGCCAAATTTGTGCAATTATATAGGCTGCCATAAGTGCCAAGTTGTAGAGTATTAAGTAAGTAAATGCACGCATATTATGCCAAATAGGATAACAAACCCCAACTCAGCTATTAATTCTAAGGTGACTGAGAGCTCTTCCACTTCTTACACTCTTTGTTAAGTTAAAATACGTAAGATTCTCAGTGGAGGTTCACTCTTTTCTTGCTCTCTTTTACGAATTTTGTCGAGTTAAGGAACAATAACAGACATTTTACTTCCGTGACATACCTACAGGAAGTTTCAGATGTCTTTTTATCTAATCTTTACAGGTTCACAAACACATCAGGATGGCTGGATAAGGTGTAGTAACCGAGAGTTAATAACACTATCGCCAACAACATTGGCTAACCCCCAACAAGGGCATCACGCAATGGGTCCACATGGACCTAAGTGGGCGACAAGACTTGCTCCGCATCCACCCATACACCTAACCTTCTTCTTCTTGACTTATTGAATGTAAATAATCCGAAAACTGTAATGCAACTGCGTACTTTATAGCAAAAACGCCCTAGGGCGAAAAGTTGGTCAAACAATTGATAGTCAGACATTTTCGGGAATATCATTGCAACAATATAGTTTGTCTAAACCTCCATCGGTAACATTCATGTCGCAGTAACCCTAGTGAGGACTTCATAAAGTTCCATTACTACTACCTGTTCGGCATCACATTGATTTTAACTATGCCACAGATGAATTCGAATTGTGAATTCGAAATCCGCGTTTTCTTTCCGTCTTCTCGCACGTCGTATGCCATCGAGAAACTAGTACGTATCCATCACCACTTCGTATTAAATGAACCTATTCCTAAGCCGTTATCTCTTATGCCTTAACATTCTTGAAATTTTATCAAACAACATTGCCTACTACATACTCTTATACCTACTGAACTACTCAACCATCCAGGAATCGAATAGGTAACAAGTTGTTGCAAAACTACAACAGGTTTAACAACTACTCCTATAAATTCTATTCAATTATGATCTCTCCTTTCATTGAATAAATAAATAAATGAATTATTATTATGGTCTTGATTGTTCGATTTTCATCTATAACGGCATCTAAGATCGTAAAATAATTCCATGTAATTTATTGTCTATGCCACCGAGTTGACATGATGTTTCTCAAAACTACAGCTCTCGTTCTCTAAAAGCGCTTTACAGATTCCAGCTCCTTTTTCGTTCTTGTCAACAACTGAAATTAGCGATACTGGGGAGAGCAAAAATACATCTAATTGCTTTCGTAATCAAAAGTGAACATTCTTTGTATGTGAGGCGGGAAAAATATGCGGTCCTGACTAGCTGTTGGCTTTTGTTTCATTAAAATGGGCATCTCGTGTAGTGCAATGCTCAGTGTGACTTGTCAGTGCTTTTAATTTTCTCAGCTTTTCTTGCAAAATCACCGCCAGACCAGGCACAGGTAGTGGTTACATCAAGAAGTAAGAAAAATTCGTGATGTAATTGAGTTCAACAACAGCGAGTACAGTTTCCGTTTGAATTTAAATTGCGCCACCTACTGGATTTGTTATAAAAATAGCTTATACTTTAACCAGTTGCATGGACTAGATTGTTTCGGAATTAACTTCGGAGTCAGCAGACTGCTGGATAGGTTCGTGTCTTTACTTCTTAGAATGGTTGCGCCAGGTGGCGCAACGTACGGTAGACATGGAAGTAATCGCCGTTATTTATATTTGAAATTACATCTGATTTGTTAACATTTTTAGTTTCGACTCAAATCCTCAAAGTGGTTTGTATGCAATGACACAGTAAGTAATTAGTAACTACTTAACAATAAGACGGACTGAATAGGTACTACGGATAAGGGAAAACCCTTTCCCCCGAAGGGTATCACAATGGGTCAATCTTGACCTGAGTGCGGCGCGGAGTAATCCCCGCCAGCCCACAAACCTAACCTAACCTAAATTGAAATAGTTCACAGTGGCTATATTTTCCGTACAATATTCGCAATTGTGAGCTTCCGTACATTTAAAATCGAGACAAAAATTTGTTATAAGTACTGCGGAATGTATGTATATAGTTGCTCTTGCTATTGTATAGTTTTCATACGACGCGTCAATTCATCTTGGTTTCAGTGTTACCCCATACCCTTCTTTTGAATGAACGTCACTTGACACATTTTTATTCGATTAATCAATAAGTATAAAACATCTACCTATTTTCGAAATTAATATATAACTGCTTCCCACATGCGTTTCTCATCTCAATAATTTTTTAAATTTTCTTTTGCAGAAAATGAAGGAGAACTGTCTCAAAAAAACCAAATGCTGCCATGGGGTCCTCTTTACTGTGTACTTCAACAAGATGAACAATCATTCACTGCATATTGTAGTGAAGAAATTTCGGTAAGAAGACTAATTTAAAAAAAAAAAAAAATACTTTTGTTTGCATACTAATACATAAATAAATAATAACTCTGTCTTAGATAACAACTAACACTCACGCTTTTATTTCTTTCTCTTCTTTTTCCACACTGTAAACTAAAAAAAAAAACTATTTTAACAAATGCAAACAATTTGGGATTAAAAAAACAAAAATATTCATATCAAAAATATGCACTTAATGTAGATATTTCCTGCGACTCCTAACAAAGAGGTTCGTATCGTCCTATTTTGTGTAGTTATTTCTGCTAATCATTATATCATAGTACATAAATGGACTTTGTTAAGTTGTGACTTTATTAATCCTTTGCGCTCGTGGTAAGAAGAAATGTAATTATTTCAATGTGTGTTTATATGCACAGTATAAAAATGCGTTGCTTTGTAAATCTATGAGTTAATGGCATCTTCACATTTGTCAGCTGTTACTTTCTTCCGATGCTTTTAAGTAGAAAGTAATAGGTGTGGTTCGAAACCTTTTCTACGTAAAATGCTTTGCTGTAAATATATCAATAATAGGGGAAGTTCGGATACCTACCTATGCAAAACGTCAACTAGACTTCTCGAGACTAGATATCCGAACGCGATGACGGGTCTCTTTTCGTTTCTCTACCACTAAAAATCTTACCCAGATAGACTCCCTGGATTTCTCCATAGAGTTCTTCACTGGGTTCGATTCTAGTGTTAACGCTAGCATCTCTTTACGTGAGATCTGTTTCATCGACTGGGTCTCCACCCAATTATGTCCCAAGATCCTCATTCTTCTGCCAGCCAAAGCCGGACATTGACACAGTATATATGTGCCGCTGTCTCTGATTCCTCCAGGCATAGTTTGCAGGTATCATCCTCTCTAAGGCGCATCTTCCTTAAGTGATACTCGAAATTACCATGTCCTGTAGACAAAGCCGCCACCTATTTTAATGTTCATCGACTCATGCTTAAAACCCTTCTTTGAGTGGAGCTGGTCGGGCACTTAATTGCCATTTTAACCTGTCTACATGGTTCCACGGTTGACCACCTTCTCAGGTGTTCTGTCGTGATCCATTTGTTAATCAGCTGTTCAAACGTTCCTCTGGCATTTCAAGAGAATGGTTCTGGTCCCACCAACTTTTCAGTTGACCCCTGTTTTGCAAGAAAGCCCGCCTTTTCGTTGCCTTCGAGCCCTATTGTGTCCTCGTATCGTACCCAAGTCAGTGTTACTTAATTTTTAGATGACCTCTTATTGAGCTTGAGTACACATTCCGGTGCCAATGATGTTGTGATGTTTGCTTGTTCCATGCGTCTGATCACCGTCTGATTGTCCAGTGCTATAAGGATATTTCTTCCCTCCACCTGACTCTCAAGCAAGTATATAGTCCAACGCATGCAGCACTGCAATTATCTCAGCCTGGTATACGGAAAAGTGTGTTTCCCGAGCCTAACGTGACGGGCTAGTTCCAGCGCTTCTGAAAAGATCCCGGCACCCGCCATCCATCATTGATCCATCTGTGAAGATCAATATTTCACCACTCCTTTAGGAAATCCGTTCGCATTACGAGTTTTGGGATTCCTTTCCATAATACGCACCCTTGTCATCCCATTTATAGGCATGCGTTCAGCTCCCTAATCTCGTTTTTGACAAGTTCCAGGATCTTCCTATGTCGATAGATGGTACCACGATTGTGCCATTTCGCATCTCGATGCAAACGAAGTGCCGCTGTTTTCTTAATAAATAAGTCTAGCGGTAAGATCCCCAGGATCACTTCCTTGCGCATGTTGGTGTTGTCCGTATTGCACCTGTAATTCTCATACATGCCAAGCGTTGGACCCTATCCTCGCCCTTGTATTCAACATATTGTCCACCATTAACCCTACGTTTTTCCAAGGCTTGTTTCAGATTACCAAAGAATATCTTATCGAAGGCACCTTCAATGGCCATTATGGTGGTCATCCCAATGCCCCCGGTATTTCCCTTTTCCTCAGCAACGAGTACTATTTTATGTAGAGCTGTTTCTGTAGACATGTCTGCCCTGTAGGCATAAGTAGGGGCGAAGGGTCTTGAGGCCCAAAATGTGCTTGGTGCCTTTACGCACCTAACCTATGATATTTTCATCAAATTCTGAAAAAGAATAGATACCTACTTTATCGTTTACAAAAATACGTCGAGCGCCAAGGATTATACAAGTCTGAAAGACATTTTTATTTTGAGAACAAATTTCACAAGTTCCTGCGAAAATTGTTGATGCGAATTGTTTAATCGTGTATAGTTAACGGACATCTTATTCAATGAATACCCACGAGTTCGATTGGATCGTGTACGAAGGCCAGCTAAAACCCTTTGGGACGGACCGCCAACAGTACGTGAAGAAGCTGAAGAATCGGACGGTTGTCCGATAGATATTGCAGCGAATACAACTCTTTACAGCGATCTAGGTAAGTCGTTAACTTTTAGTTGTAGATTACCTGTCATATATTGAAAAAAAAAAAAAAAAAAAAAATACGCTTCGACATAGTGGACATTGATGGATAAGTACTGTACACCTACACTTTTAAATGAGCAATTAAGGATATGCATCACCCTAAATCAAATACACTTCTCGATTCTTTGTAAGTTAGTTCCAGAAAAAGTAGTTTTCGGTAAGAGTTTCCCAAAAGTTATACGTGTACCTACACATTGCTGGAGTTAAACACTTTTGTAGCTTTTTTGATCATTTCGCTAATCTCCAGGGTCAAAATATACCGAGAGGTGTGCCCCCAATAGACGCTGTTTGTTCCTGGTTCAAGGTTCAGGGGTCTTAAGAGTTCCTCGAACGCCGCCTTATAGTTGTCTATTGTGATTCAAAATTGATAAACATTTTTTGAGAGTGCTAGTCTAGTGCTGACTAGTGTCACCACAGTCACTATCTCTGTTACTTTTTCCAAATCGCTATTCGCTCCATATAGGTAGCTGTCATCTGTCAAATTGGTTGTCGTAAAAAATCACCCATTTCATAGAAGCAGTTGCCTTGCGCATTGCAGTTTCCCCTAACCAATCGTACCTACATTGAAATGATTATAGGTACTGCTAATTTGAAGTTCCATACATCTTTCTACAGATCACATTACTACTCAAAAAATACCTGCGTCTTTGGCAGGAGGTGTTCTTTAGTTTGATTTATTCTGCCTTAATAAATTGCTTGCAATGGTGTGACACACGTTGGGAATGAACTAACATTTTCAGCTGTTAACTCACCAGTTGATAAAACGGCTAGATAATATTTCTCTCGATTTAATTCGATATTACACATGAATATTGCCGAGAAATAGGTCAGCCATATAGGCTACCCCGACAAGATAACCGTTAATTGAAACACTGGGGTTTAATATGCAATTAAGATGGTCGCCTCGCCATTGTCACTAGCCGCTTGCCCATATCTGGTTTCATTTATGTAGTTACTAAAAACCTAGCAGCCCAATTGGGCTGGCACAGGTATAGGAGCACACTTGGGAATTCATATTCGTAATTGTTTAATCAGCATTTGGAGAAAAGCTCCCCAATTTGCATGCAGTCATCAAAAAGAATCACCTTTACGGTAGGTATCCACTCCACACAACCGTTGTATTCGAATGGCGGTACAAACAGACAGGTGATGTCGAGATGATTCAGTATAGCTTCATACGTCACAGGGTCAGGCAGACCAGAAAATGGAAAACCAAAACAAAACCGAAAACACACAAGTGGCGTTCCAATTCCAATGGCCCTTAAGTACACTTCAGAGTTCAGACTTCACCAGACACCAGAGTGTGGCTGTGGTGTTTGTTGTGTAGTGTTATGCTATGCCTTTTGCTAGGGGGATTTTGCCTTTTGCCATTGCGGTTGTTCCTCTGCTTGTGAATGTGCTTAAGAAGCAATAAGCAACAATCTATGTGCTATGCCCTTCGCTGTGGGCATTGCACAAGCACATGCATCATACCAATTTCTTTCCAATTCCAACGCATGTATTTTCACAATTCCATTCCCACCCATTTTAAAACCATTATTATAGCTGTAGCCAGGGATCGAAAATGTAATTTTCGATTTGTACTGAAAACTGTTGTAAGATTGTACTGAAATGGAGCCAATTGTATTGAAAACAAAATTTCGTATAAAAAAGGGAATTCAAAATATTTTATTTTCAAAAACAAATAAATTAACTAACAAAACAATAACATAAATAAACATTACCTAATGACTTCATAACAACAAAACTATACGTATAAAAAAAAAATAGTTTATATATTATTCAATTAGCTCTTCAGGCTTAATATTCTCATTTTGCACATTGTTATTCAAAATATTGCCCTGTACTTGAAACTCATAACAGGATGAGTTTCTTACCAAATTTTTGGTTTCAATCAAAGCCGAGCAAGTTTCGACTTGAAGTCGGTTTCGATTTTATTATTGTTTGATACGAAAAAATTCTTTCGGCATGGCTTGAGCAATTTTATAAATATTTTGAAACATCAGTTCATTGCACTCGTTTTTAATTAAACTTACTTCAGCCCAAAACTCCGAAATTGAATAAAATTTAAATTTATGATTTTTTTCGCAGTCGGCAAGTGCTCTATATTCATTGTTAATTTTTTGAATATTATTTTTTTCGCAATAAAAAAATTCGAAAACAAATTCCAATATTGAATTAAATTTTCCTGATACGACTGCTTGTGTGGTATAAAATACTCCATCGAATTTAGAAAGGGATTTTGAATATTGATTCTCTTCGTTATGTCTTCCAAAAAGTTAATATAAAATTTCTTTCATTTTCTTTAAAATTTAAAACATCTTGATTATTATTTTCTAAGGTAAAAGTTTCTGCTAAATCGCCACAGTATGCATTTTCCAAAGAAATATTATAATAATTATTGACGCAACAGGTCCGTAGGGACCATAGGCCTAGCTTCTCACAACCATTCGTTTTGTGTGAGATTTAATTTTTGGAACGAATGGAAGGGATCTACAATTTTATGCCGATTCCAAACGGCTAATTGAGAAGCTCTTTCAAGACAGTTATACTCTCGGATGTTTGTCAGACGTTCGCGAGAGGTGGCGCAGTGAAAAAACCCTGAGTTGGAATTTGGGTTTTTGCGGGATTCGAACCTGAACCCCTCGCTTAGTAGTCCAACACACTAACCACTAAGCCACTGCGCCTACCAAAGAAATATTATTGTCTGTTAAATTAGCCTGAAATATGTCCTGCTCATCGATAATTTTTTTTTACATAAAATTCCTGCAAAGTTGCTTGAACAACGTTTTAACTGTAGGAATAATTATGTGGACTCTTGCATTTTCCGACTGCATTTCTACATTTAATTTGTTTAGCATATCCAAGACATATGACAGGAAATAAAAGTAAAGTTTGGTAATGCTATTAAGATTTGTGGAAATAAAATTTAATTTTTCTTTTCTACTATTAGTTTCAAAGTCAGCCAAGTTAAAATAATGTTTAAGCGCGTCCCATTGTTCGATTATTCGATCAATTGCAGCCTATTTAAGAAAGATAAATATAAGTTACGGCACTATAGTAATTTTTGTCTAATATTCGGTATCAATTTAAGAAACTTTTGTTATAGGTACCTGACGGGAAAGCCATCGCGTTGCGTTATAGCTAAGAATAACGTGAAGCTCTGTTCCAAAATATTCTTGAAATTTTTTTAAATCCTGTCTTCTTGAAGCGCTCTTGCAAAAATGATGGCATATTGCTCGTATTAAACTGTCGATTGTAGCTGGGAGTTCAACAGATGCAGCTTTTGAAGACAAATTCAAATTATGACAGATGCAACCATTAACAATAACACTAGGGACAACTTCTTTAATTTTAGCTTGAACGCCATTAAGCCTTCCCATCATGACTGAGCAGTTGTCAGCTGTAAATCCCACCTTGTTTTAGAATGGTATGCACTTTTCATCAAACACTTTTTGTATGGCATTGAAAATGCCTAAAGCCGATCCGTCTTCTATTTCGGTAAGTGCGAGAAACATATCTTGGCATTTAACATTAAATATCCTTATTACAATAGCTAGATTTTTGCAAATAGTAGAATCAGTACTTTCGTCAACTACTACTGAAAAGTACTGGCGGATAGCAATGCTGGATATGATTTGGGAGTTCTCTGACGCTGTCAAATTTCTTATATTTTTTTGTCCCTTGTGCCGATTAACTAACATCTTTTGTACGATTTCTGAATCGTTAATGTTTTTTTTAAGTATAAGATTGAGATGGTCAAGAACGGAACACAGCGAAACTTCTAACTTTTTCGCATTTGTGGATAGCGTACAGGACTGCTGTTTTGCAAATGAATCTATTTTTATATTTTGTTGTGCCGCGAGAAAAGCTGTTTGGTGGTTTGAATTGGATTCATGCCTTTCGGGATGTGTTTTTCCCCCAGAAACATTGGAATTGCAATAAACACAACGTTTGGTTTTTCGTTCCACATCTTCTTCAAGCCATGGGTATTTTTCTTTCCATTCAGGCTGAAAATGCACCTCATATTTCTTCTTTTTTTTTCGTTGGAACATCGCTTGAACAGGAGGGAACACTTTTGGAAACAGGTATGTTTTGTTATTGCTAGCACTTAACAAATCTACACAAACAGCTTACTCATCAACAGATTCTTCTTGTTGTCGTTGATACAATTCATTTGGTTTTTGTCCTTTTATCAACCACCTAAAACAGAAACAAAAATAGAAATTTCGCTCGTAATAATATGTAATTAAATTTATTACTTGTCCATTTCTTCAACAACAGAGATAAACACAACACAGTGACTGTGGCTGACACTGACATTGACAGCCGATGGCGATACTCGATTGAAATAGAGACTGGAATAAAAATTTGAATGCGTTCAGAGCGTTAGGTCGTGAAAAGTAAAATCCAGTCAACGTCTATTAATTTGATTTTCTATTTTTGGAAGAATCCAAATTGCAGGAGGATTTGAAAGATACAGAGATAGATAAATTGTATCGAATTAGGGCAAATTGTACTTATGTACTCAAGCAAACTCATTTGTATCGAAATCTATACAGTCGATACAACTTTTCCATCCTTGGCTGTAGCTGTAGGTCATGCGAATGGGAATGATATAATAATATTATTATTGTCCATGATAAAATATGGAATTGGAATGGTTAGTCTCCAAACTCCAAGCTCCAAGTAGAGTCGTAATAACAGTGTTGCCATTTCTTTATTTGTTTTAATTCTTAATTCATTTGATTTTGGTCCGTGCAATGTCTGCTTTCTTTTGTAAAGCATTATCCAAGCCAAATTATGTAAGACCAAGCGAGTACTACGACATTAAAACACACATTTTTGGCATTCTGTCCAAGTTTTTAGGAATCAAAGTGCATATACGAGGGAGTTAGGAATTCCTGTTTTTGTGGGAAGATCTTATAACAAATTAAAAGGGACAGATAAAAAAACCCTATAAACGTTTAACATTTTGTCAAAAGATGTCAAAAAATATATGTAGCTTACTAAAGTGCCTATTATGAAAGACAACTCAACTTAGTTGTGTTGTCTCCATGAGACAACCAAACAAATTTTTCGTATTATGCAAGACAACTCTTTTCAGTTGTCTCTAAAAAATAAATTGCCATCTTTTAGGAGCATATTGAAAATCGAAATCAGCTGTTAAATGTCAATTTTGTGAATTTATTTGTGGAAATTGAAATCGAACGAAGAAGTATATGCAATTAAAACGAAAACGTTAAAAAAAAAACAATGGAAAGTAGTTTTGATTTATTTTTTGGTGACTTGGAGGAGGAAGATTAGAGTTCACTGAATCTATTACGATTCTGTATACAAACCTGCAAAAATATTTTGTTGGTAGAAAAATTCTTATATCGCATCATTGACGAACCCTTTGCCATTCTTTTCCGCTCCTTAAAAGTGTCCCGATACTGTTGAGCTCCAAATCAATTTTTTTCCAATCTTCGTCAATTTTTTTTTTTTTTTATGAACCAAACTGTCCTTTACCACTGACCAGATTAGGTTGATCTTGTAAAATTCCTATCAGCCGATCAAACTGCGCTGGTTTGCCGACTTTTAACCTTTTAAAAATACATATTCTATTATCCTTTTTTAATTCTTATTCCTACTTACGTTTTTTTGTCCATAATTCAATAAAAAAGGTGATCCTTTTCGTTCGCAAAATGCTACACAACTGATAATAAGCAGTTGTCTGATTTTGATATTCAGGACAACTCCAACACAACTCAGTTGTCTTCTATAATACATACACACAACTGAAAAGGCAACCATTTTATTAGTTGTCTACTCATAGGATGGTGGTTGTCCTTTGACAGACAACTAGTTGCTATCGATAATCCCAATTGGAGAAAGACAACCTTGTTTTGGTTGTAGTTGTCTTCCGTAATAGGGGCATAAGTTAATATTGTGTTATTAGTAAATATAGATTGCATTGACAATGTATTGCCTTGACGTGACATGCATGACAATACGCTGTCTTAGAAGCCATCAAACGAAATGTTAAATTATGCCTTCTATAAATGTGTGAATCGAGAACTATATCACAGATCATTATGAAATGAGACCCCTGGAAATATTTGATAGGTTCTGTAATTATGATAGCGAAAATATATTCTAACACAGAGCTTGTGATGATAAAAAAGTACAAGAAATAATATAAAAATACTTAAATAAATAAATTCTTGAAAGGGCTCTTAAATATTATTTTAATACCTACCCAAGTTGGGCAAACCCCGGCAAAATGGCAATGCTGCGTATTTATTGTCGTTTCGTACTTAATATCTCCTAAAGTGCTGTGAAATAGCAAGTGAAATATTTTGTTGGAGATTTTTCGTGAAGAATTTTATGCAGTGTGACTGAGCTCAAAAGTTTTTTTAATACATAATACAAGTACAATACTTTTATTTTACTAAACACGAAAATGAAAAGCTGAATGAAACAAATTGGAAACATCACTGTTTGAAAATCATGCGACACAAAAATGTATTGACTTATTGGAAGATATTCATCAATGTCCAACCACAATAAGTTATTCTGAACCAGTATGGACCTACGGGTGCCAGTTGAGAGCACGACCGCGCCAAACGAGTTACGAAAAAAATAAAGGTCTTTCAAAATTACAATGTACCTTAATGAGATCTAAGTATTGAAATACATAGTTGAAAAAGAGATTTCACAAGTTTCTTAAATGCACAGAAGTAAGCTTCTCAACCACATTAGCACAGAAATAAACGAATTACTAAATGCAACCAGGAGATTAAGGCGGAAAATGACTCCTGATCTATTAAAATTAGCTAAGTCAAAGAAATTCCGTAATATTTCTAACAAAAAGGTCAGAAATTCGACAAGAGAGAGTTTACGATTTTTTTTTATTAATTCATAGAAATAAATCGCCGATAAGCCGAACTGATAGGTGCCATCCTATTTGGTGTGACAAAAGTCAGTGCCCTCGGGAGTATCTAGTTTTAGAAAGGTTTAAAGTCCCTCCCTATTTCCGAAGAATCTCTCGCTTCTCTACTAGCGCTGGAATGCCTTTTGTATTTTGCTCATGACAATTCTTATTGTTTTCAATTTGGCAATTAGTGTCTGATTTGTAATATAATAACAGCCGCCATCAAATTTAAACAATTAACAGTACGTGTACATATTTTCAAATATCCGTCCAATCATCCGGTGACTTTTTTGAGCAAATCTGTGTAGAAAAATATTCTTGAGGCACCCTTATGGAAAAGTACACGGCATTTGTACACCTAAAATTATCGCGCTATATTCAATGAAAAAAATATTTTACAAGTGCGAAAAATGTATTATTCTCTTAAGGACAATTCTGAAATTCGAATAAACTTCTAAACTGCTTTCCTACAAATCATTTTCCACACTGAGATGTCCAAAAATTAATGCGACAATAAAAACCAAGCGAAATAGCTGTGGAGAGATTTTAGTATTGCCACCTATAGCTCAGTTTTGGAAACGTTATTTTCCACTCGAACTGCGCCTAGTGAAATTTTCATGTAGACAGTTCATTTTGACACTTCACACTCACAGTGAAAGATTTGTATGAAAAATTGGATATCATTTGAACTACATACCGGCCTTAATATTCTACTAACTGCAACGCAACTGGTTGTAAAGCTTTTTGGAGAGTGAACATGAACACTAAACCGAAGCAGAAAACACCATGGAATCCACTGGAATCGAAACGCAAGCTTTCTTAGTTTAGTATTAAATCTTCTAGACAAATTGTGATTGTGACGTACTTGCAATACTGTGCGTGCAGTTGTTTCTTATATGATTTATCCATAGCATCTTTGTGTTCGCATCGTATCTCGTTTCTCATAATGCAATTCACCGTCACCGTTACGCTTGGATGATATCCCCGAACACACCACACCAGATACCACAGTCCACAGCCCAGGCCCACAGCACAGGCACACTGGTACGATTTCAACTTTTTATGTGTTCCTGTGGGGAGAAAACGTTTTGAATGAAATCCGATTTCATGCCGTTTCTCTGTTTAAAGTTTCAGTTTAGTTTAGTTCAGTTTTAGCTTCCGGTGGATTTGTTGTTAGCGGTTTATTCGGTTGAACGTTGAAGTGATAAATGCGTGAATCTTTTATTTTTGAATAGAGCGCGCTCGAGAACGGATTTTTGTTTTCTAATTTTGGCAGATCAATTGGCGATTTGTGAATTCTATTCATATCTTTCTGTTATATACATTTGTGCGCTAAAATTAGATTCGAGGATATGTTGTGTTGTGATGATAAATTTGACAGAAGTGGAATGTGAATTTGAAAATAATAAAAAAGCGATTTAAATTTTAAAATTGGTGCTTAAATTATTTACAGTGCTTTCCCAAATGAAGAAATGTGGAAAATTTTCTGAAAAGTGAAGAGTAAATCGGAGCGTTAAGTTTCCCTAATTGAAAAATTCAACTACCCTTTCCTTTATATGGATTTTGGATTACATCTTACATGTCAAAACGGTTTCTTCGCCTGCTGTAGATTTCTGACCCAATTTCTGGACTGAAATGTAGGTACAAACAGATATATATTAAATATTTTCATCATGAACCACCAAAGAAAATAACGCCTGCGAATGATTTTTTTTTGTTTACCTACTTAAATGGCAACAATGAGAGAGTGAGATTCTACTCTGTTTACATTTGCATTTTAGTGTACTTAATAAGTTTCCGTAATGGATTTTCTACATGGAGATGCCTTAAATGTCAGGGTAGAACCAAATGGGTGTATAAAAGCTTTCTTAATCCCACGCTTGTCAGCTGGTAGCGTGCGAATTAATCTCATGTTCTTACATGCAGTCAACTTATCGAGTGCGGTAAGGTGTTAGTGCAGGAGTTGTTTACCACCCGCATTGGATGATTTAAGTCAATAATTGTGTCATGATCAGCACTCAATGATCGTTATCGCCAACATCTAATCTAATCAACCTGTTTAGAACTGGTTTCGTCCGATGTCGTGATGCGATTCTTAATGAGGTTGTCATTCTGGTGGAAGATTATATTTTCGTAGGCACTTTTGTCTAAGCAGGGGGTAGGAATTGACCCTTCAACTGCAGGCCAGCTATCGTACTTCTTATATTGAAGTTAGCAGAGGATGTTCTATCATGATAGCTTAGGTATTTAGCAGTATAGTAGGAAACTTGCAAGGTTTTGGTAATTTTCAAGAACACGTTTTTTGAAATGGAAATCAAGCAAAAAAAAATTATTTGAATACTTAGGTACCTAATGAAATTCTAGCATTCATGCATAATTTATTAAAACAAGATTATAATATTAGAAATCTTCATGTAGATACTGATAAAGGGTGGTCCAACTTTGCTTAAAGTTTGTAGATACTTAGTGCCGCTCACTTGAATAGTAGTTTCAGTTAAAATGGGTCGTGGTAAATCATTGACAGAGCATGAGATACCTAGCTAAAATCAGGGCTTACAGCGAGTGTGGCCTGTCTATTCACCCAATAGCTAAAAAAAACTCAACAAAGCCGGATTCATATCCACATTTTTATGAAACAAGTCCATATATGAAGAAAATATGAAAGTAGCAATTCTGCGGATCGCGTCAAATTCACACGACTCTGCTACCAAAATAAGGGAAACAAGTGGTGTTGAAGCAAGTAAGCGTGTCTACGGTAAAGCGCTTATTTCGAAGTCTAAGAACTTGAAACGGTTGAAATTAAAAAAAAAACTCATTCCATACTGTAAAGAGCAACGCCTTAGTTTCTTTCGAGCTTACATGACGTGGAGTAAAGAATGGTACCGTGTTGTTTTCTCCGATGAAAAAAAAAAATTAATTTAGATAGTCCTGACGGTTTCAATTACTACTTTCATGATTTGCGCAATTAGGAACATCACTTAAAGATCGTCTGCACAGCCGAGTGGGCTGTGTTATGGTTTTGGGTGCCATAACGTATACTATGGCACTTTTTAGTTCCAGTTCCTAACTCCTCGTAAGAATGCATACGCATAGTCCTACATTGGAGTACTCGAAAAGGCTTTTCCTTCAATTACTGGACTATTTGGTTCTTTGCTGTGGAAATTCCAACAGGATAACGCACCCATTCACAACACCAAAGTGGTAAAACAATTTTTTCCGCGTCAAAACATCTCGTTGCTGGGATTGGCTACCATACCCGCCAGACCTTAATAGATATTATCTAAAATGCTTGGGACGGCTTGCTCAGAAAGTGTATGAATCAGGGAAGCAATTCTCCAATAAGGAGGAACTGATAACAGGAATTAAATGTAGCTGGGCCGGCATTTCGCTTAATTACATCAAGAAAGTATATGAGTCCCTCCCTAACGGCGGAAGCACCCATTAGTAATTTAATTATTTTGTAATCCTAAAAACATCTATATGTTTTCCTAATAATTTTCTAAGTTAAGCATTGAAAATAATTTATAAATTATATTTTTGTGGGAAGGTGCTATTCTAGTGGACCAACATTTTATATACATATTTTGAGTCATACGCTTCAAAATGTATAAAAAAAAATAGCACTGTAAATATGGACTCCATTCCTTCTGTTTTATTTACAGAATTTAATAACCTTGAATTAGAAGTAAAAAACTAATCATTGGCATTATTATTTTCAATGCTATTAAACTTCAAACACACAGCAAAGGGGAGTTCTATTCAAGAGAGCGGTACTGTAAATTGTATGTAATATACTTGTAATAGCTTGCGAAAAACTTGCTGACTTAAACTCCATTTACACCATCAGGCACGCGCATTTTTGCATGAAACGGGACAGAGAGATCCGTTTCCGCAGTCATTACTATGAAAGGTGTAAGAATGAGATCACAAATAAGACGCCTAAAGCGCCATAGATGTTCTAACCATAATTATAGATACGTAAAACGGAAATAGACACAGGTTCCGCCCGCCAACATTTCTGCAATTGCTTGAAAACATTTCTATTTCTGATTTGAAACACATGAAATGAGAGTGGTAATTAGTTTCAGTAAATTAAACCAACAATTCATAAATCAGTTACACGAAAAAAATAAAAAAGCCGTATTGTTTTATAGGAAAGCGGGATTTCTTTAGCCATCGCTATAAAAATATCAACATGCGGAGCTTTCCTATAATTCCTACCACGTAAACAAGATGGGCGACCTAAATACGTGTCACGTTTTCTTGCGTGTTAGGTAATGCGTTCCCTTTTAGTCAGACGGCTATTTGGTATTAAGTATCCCCTTCCGTGTAAGGAATGTCTAGCATTATTATGTGAAACCAAAAACATAAAGCGGACGAAAATCAGTCTGACCAATTTAATTGCACACAATTTTAAAAAAAATCTGTCTAGCTCTGATAAAAGTTACGCAAGGTAATTTTTGTTTTTATTCTCATTTGATCAGATAACTTCCGAGCTAAGCCGCTAAAACATAAAATAGGTTTGTTTGAGCTGTTGGTCTTTTGACTGTCCTACGATCAACTCAGAGTGCATATTCTATCTGTGAATGAAAATTACAGACTCCAAAGCATGATGAAAGACATTGTCGCATTCGTTAAGTCTTGTTAAATCTAAATGTCAATCTATAAAAAAGAAGGCTATGCTTTTATTATTTTTTTTTGTATAACTTTTTACTAATAAAAATCGCAAACGAGTTCTCGTGCGGGAACGCTAGTTATGTAAATTTATCAATGAACTTGTTTTGGTTCGTTCTCTTTACGGAAGAAGGAATCGGTCCGCTCGAAACACTTGTTTACTGAGTTAAAAAGCTAGATGACGAGGTCGATTTCACCAGTTTTATCATTAACGTTAAGATTATAGATATGGTCTAAAGACATCGTTATTATGAATATTCGACTTCATTAAGTGAAGAAATAACAATAATAATTGGTTCAATGTATATCGGTCATTAAGAGTAAACCGTTTGATTTGAAAAGGATGTCCTTTAAATTACTGTGTACATTGCTGCAAACAGAAACTTTTAAATCCAAAGATTTTTTTTATCTTTAGAAGTAGGTAGTACCCACTCCGTTCACTTACCATAGTTCTTAAGTTACTAGTTCATTCATGAAAACCACACTAACTTATCACCAGACTCTTTTGAGTGATTTTTTTTTTTAAATATTTGTAATGTTTAAATTATTCCTTTATTTAAACCCCTTTCAAGCTGCATTTTCGGAAACTTCATTAATTTTAAGTTCTTTTAAGGTGCCTTCCCTTCTGAGAGTATAATTTCCCCCAGTTAACTCTTGAGAGTTATACTTTCGGTTATCGGGTAGCTGTCCTTTTGAGAGTAATATTTGCGAGATTTTAATATTGCGACTAGCGAGCTCCCTGGTAGAGTTTTCAGAATTTGTTTGGTCGGAATAAGACTTTCGTTTCTGAACCATATATCCCTTTGATTAAAAAATACAATAACAACTTCCCGATTACTAACTATTTTATGTTTTATTGACGCGATTTTTTTTTTGTGTTTTTTACATTACTTTAATTTTATTTCCAAACCTCAGAGCAATGATGCCAGATCGGGGGATTTATCCCTTTTTGTGGGATTTTTTCACTTAAAATAAGCTAAAAGGGTTAAAGGGATTTTTCAAACCTCGTAGTACAAAAAAAGGGATTTTACTTTTCTGTCAATTTTTGTTCCTAAAATGCTAGTTTCATTATGAATAAAAAAAATAGTCAGTCTACGATATATCTGAATGCATTCTTTTTCTTCTGCGGCAAAACCGAGATCGTGCAACACAGTTTGTGGTTCGTACATTTGTCCAACCGAGATAAAGTTTTTTACATAGGTACCAGTCATTTTCAAATAATTCATAAGATATTTATTTTGCGTTGAATATTATTTTCATTTTAATGCCGAATGCAATTTTATTTACACGCCTATTGTAACTTGTATAGTAAAAAAGACTAAATTTAATGAAATAGGTTACAGGTTTTTTTTTATATTTAATATTTCATGGGATAAATGTGGGATTTTTAAATTTTGGCGAGGGGGTAAAGGGATTTTTTGGGCAATTTTTCTACTGTTAGGGCGATTGCCAACAACTATAATTTCTGTTTTTAAAACCGTGTTTCTTATAAGAAATAGAACCAACTATCTTGTTCAACGTTATAAGAAGAAGTAATTTTATTGTCAAAAAAGTGATTTCCTTTAGTTATTTACAAAAGTTTGTCGTTTCCGTCTTTATGTACTAATCCACTGATAGGTATGCGTAATGATGTCTTTGTCACCATAAACGTCAACACGTTTTTTTTTAACTTCTGACTCGCCTAGGCGATAAAGAGGCACGACCTAAAAGGTCTATTGTGCCGGTATATAGCTCGAGAAAGTATCATATGCAGACACATAATTTAATTTGATTTTTGATCGGACTCCCAATATCCGGACAAATCGTTGGCATCCCATATACCTATTCAAGACCTTATTCGTCTATGCGCATACTTCTCCGAATGGCTTCGATTTTACCCCCAATCAGCTCCGGTGTCGGCACTTTTTTGTTCACTTTAATGTCCCCTTAATTTTTTAATTATGTCCTACAAGTCAATGAAGCTTTAAAGTAACAGTCATTAAAATCTGTGAATATCTGGCTTTTGTGGCATTATAATTAATTTTTAATTAGGCACCCAACTACAACTCTTCGTAATGACCATATTATAGACTGCGTGCTCTTGAAGTGTCATGCAATGAACTTACAAACTAGATAACTAATTTCACACTGACCTTCAGTTGTTCATGAAATGAAGAAAACAAAAAATAAATAAATAAATAAAACAAAAACTAAATTGAAATTCTAAATAGAACCGTTTTCACACTTCGTTCATTTCCACCGGACGAAACAGCACAGATACCTATACAGAACGCTTCTCTCATCACAATCGCTATGTTATTCCAAAATTAGAATCCAACGATGAATTTAAATGTAAATATTTATAGGAACGTTACATTTTTGGATAGCATAGGATGTGCGGTGGGCTGATGATGCTGATGCCTACATAAGTTTGCATTTCTGAATAGTCTATAAAGCGTCGAACGTTTAGTTTTAGTATGTGCAAATTGAAGTGAAACGATAGCATGCGATGAAATCATTTCAATAGATAAATGAACTAAATCCGCGTGAAATAAGAATACAAATCTGCAAAGTGGGTTAGTGAGCCTTGGCAGTTATTTATTATCTCTTATAACCCATTTCCGTGAAACTGGACTTAATTGGTAAATTGAGATCATTTTCATTTCAAAATATGGTCGTCTGTTCGTTTTGGAAGACTGCAAGTAAATAAATTGATGACGCCTCAGTTGGTGACACACACACCTCCAAATATGAGTTATATACGTAGGCACTTGGTAATATTTTGAGTCAATGGTTTTAAATGGATGTAAATTAAATTTACAATGGCAAGACGTAGTAGCCAACCAATGCGGTGTTTAAATAAAACAAATTTGGAATGCCGATTTCATGGAGAATAGGTTTAGGGCAGTCGGCCGACAATGGAAATGGTGAGAGGAAGGTCATGCAATTAATTCTGTGTTGTTAGATGCTTCCTCTCCGTCACTAATAAAATTAAATAAATATTTGGCGGAACGGGCCCGTACCCTAGGTCTAGCTTCTAAAAACAAATCTTTTTGTGTGGGTTTTTATTTGTTGGATAAATGCAAGGGACCTGCTACTGTATGCCGGATCTGACCACCGGTTGAAATTGAAGACTATTTCATGACAGTTGAATGTTTGTCAGACGTTTGCTAGAGCTAAAAAGGAAGACAAACCCTTTATATACAATTGTGCTTTTTAGTTAGCACTCTAACCATTGATAATTTAACAAACTGATTGCAAGGTTTTTTCTATGACCTATAAATAAGGTGAAAATGTGTCTGATAGTAACTATTTTTATTCCTTTTTTTTATTTTGCTTAGTTCAAAAAAAAAAAAAAAATACAATTTGCATTTTCCTAATTTCAAGTTTAACTGAAGGCCCAAGGCCGTCTACCAGACTGACATTAATATTACACTTAGGGCCGTTTGCTGATACTTCTCCTAGCGATTTAAGTTCCATTTAAAATCTTTTGTTACACTTTATGACATAGAAAAAGGTATTAGACCATAAGGTATTTAGGAAGAACTTAAATCGCTATGAGTAGTATCAGCAAACGAGCCTTAACAAGAAAAAAATAATTACATTTATTGTTACTTTCTGCAAATACAGTTTTTACAATTTTCTGAGCAATATTTTAAAATTCCTGAGCTATGCATGTTCTGTAACGAATAGCGCTAAAGCAGTGGCGTCTCGTCACATTGTACACATTGCACACCCTGATCTAACCAAAAAAAAATCACTCATCGAACACTGTGTAATAATAACACAAATAAATATGATGTGCTCAATAACACACCCCATAAAACCTCCATCACACAGCCTACTAGATATTATATTCATATTTATCCTTCCTAATTTTTCTTTCAAAATTCCTTCATCGTTGAGAAACAAAAAGAAAAATAATAAACTCGCACGAAATCTCGCTGTGCACGTATTCTGTTGATTTCATCAAATAAATTCATCCAAGATCCAATCCAACTCCAAACTATATACCCTCTAAAGAATTCGCTAGATTTCATCCCCATCGTCATTCGTCACCCGCACGTCGTACCTGCTGATGTCGCTTTACTTTGATGAACTTGTAGTGAATTCGTGCGACGCCGACGGTTTTCCGTGCACACCGAATATTCGTATTTTTTTTTGTTTTGTTCTGTATCTGGACGATTCAGCTCTTAAATGTACCTATCACACATCAGATTACCAGCTTTCTTCAGCAAGTCCTCAAATTTTGTTTTGCGAAATGGGGTTTTCGGCGGCTGATATTGAAATGTTGCTGAAGGTTCGATTGTCAGTTTGTTCCATTCATTTATACACATGTTCCACCCGAGTTTATAGTTTGCGTTAGTACTAGTCTTGGATTCCTTTCTTTGCTCATCGCCATAACTTTTGCCACATAGTTGAAATGCATTTCAAGGGTGCCCAAAAAGAGAGGTGCTATTCCCGTTTCAAGATAAAACATATAGTTTAACAAATGTTACTTCAGTAGGTATTTAAGCTGATAACATTTATCTGCCAAATCTAAGACACATTTGAAACCCTGATTTTGCGTTGACAATTAGATGTGGTTTCAAAGTTGGTCGAGATGCTGTTCCCAACATTTTGGAACCACTCCACTCTCTCTATACCTATACTTACTCTCCAGCAACTATGTTAAACGGAAAAACGGTAGAGGTTCTTAACTCTGCGTGAGATTACAACAGGTGCGTTCATCCATATGAATGCTCCTGTAAACATTTACATCTTCTACATTGTCGGTATAGGTATTTGAATTAAGATTTAAGTGGTTATCGAAATTCGAGTGAAGAACCATCAACCAATAACCTTTACATTTTTCCCTTACCTATAACGAGTGTTACTTTTAACTCCAAATATATGCATGTAAATATAAATATCTCGAACTGTTGTTCTAGGATTGTTGATTTTGCTATGACATTTAAAATTTAATTGACCTGTCTTCCTATACCGTCCGGTGGCGTAAACGGCCAAACAACATCTTAATATGCTTTTTATTTTACGATTCCGGTTAATTTCTTTCCTTTATGTTTAAACGTTTTTATTACACATCCGACATACAGTGACTCATTTAGAAAGATTAATATTACCATTAACATTCAAATTTAGAGCTATCTTCGTCATGCAAACGGAGGTGTTTGTCTTTTGCCAAAACGCGTCTCCCAAAAGACTAGTAACAAATTCGAATCAAACACACGACTGGCTCTGTGGGTGTTTGTTAGTCATTTTCATGTGCGCGGATATTTACTAACCCAAGCCAATTTCCCCAAGTATTATAACTTTTATGGATGATCTTGTACGACAATATTTCAGTGTCTTCCGGCAAAATGCTAGTAATCTCTTACTGTGCGTAATATTTTTCGCTTTTCTTTTTCACACTCAGTGCCTTGGCAGTCAGGGAAATCTATAATTAATCATGACTGATGTGGTACTCAATTGGGCTTATTCATATTCGCTCTCAGATTTCAGATTTTTTGTGTCGAATCGGACTTAATATCGTCACTTGTTCTTTTTTTGTTGGTATTCGTTCGGTTGGAATATGTGTAGCCTTCGCCAATTATCTAAGGATTTTCCATTCAATGGTTGAATTTTATATCAAAACATTCGAAATTGGCACCCAGGTTGACTTCGAAACTCAGTACGTTATTAATTTACAAAAATAGATCTATCCGATGCAATGCATGTCTATATTGAGTTGAAAAATTTCATGAAAACGTAAACAAACTCCTCTAGTAGTTGTCAAACTCAAACGCACTTGCGTTGGTAAAGCTAAAGCAACTCTGAGAAAAAATCCTGCATCACAAAAGTTATCTGAATTCGGAAAAAGATTGCATTTTTTTCGTACCAACAAAACATAATAAGTGACGTAGAGCAAAATAAATTCTGGGAGTGCCCAATCGAATACGAAATGAGTTTACAAAAAAAATAATAATAAATGCCCGCAAATGACAGAAGTATAAATATGTTACCACGCACATAAATATGAATAAAATCATTTTTTTTTTAAATAAAACCAAACACTGGTCATAAAACAAATAAGCCGATGGTCAGTGACAATAATAAATGGGCAGAGATATTGCATTCCCTTATATATTTGCCAAACAATACCTTTAATTGCGGCGGTGACTATATAACAACTAAAGAATGATATACTGAAAGATAAGGTAAACAATATTTCATTCCCTCTGGCAATTGAATAAATTTTGCAAACTTTTGTTTTTGGTCTGTTTTCTGTCACCATAAAAAGTACAGAGAATAATTAAGTAATTTTGTATGCGTACATTTTGGTTTAAAAAAAATCATTTCATTGTATTTTATTTATTCCTTTTAGACTTTTAGAGACCGAAATGTGTTTGCTGTGGCAAATATCACTAAACTGTTATGGATTTAGAGTATGGACATTAAAATGTGTTTTTATGGATTGGATTCTTAAGCTAGAATCCACTATAAAATTATGCTGAAATGCTAATGTCCAATGAGTTAGTTGGCCTCTAAAATCGTATGCCATTTCAAGAAGAAAACAGGAAAAACCTGTGACTAAAATACTTTTCTTCAATGAGCAACTACTTTTGTCAGACTTACTGGCAGACGTTTTCAAACTATTGCGATACTTGAATTGCTTTTATTTCTTATATACTATATTGAAATTTTTTAACTCTTACTTGCTTAGTTACATTTTCAATACATCAACAGAATCAAAAAGAAACAAAAATGTAAAGGTTCTACCGGTGGAATACGAAGGGCATATGCATATAGATGAAGAGTCAGTCGAAGTAAATCAGTGATAGAAGGCAGACGTAGAAAAAAAATTATGGTCGAAGTGACTTGTGTTTTATTTGCGCATATGAAGTAAATAAATATTAAAAGAGGACCTGTTACAGTAGTTACTTGTTGACTGACTAACGAATATAGGTCCATTCGGTTAGGCACTCGACTTAAATCGACCACAATCGCACAACGTCTACCAGTTGTCCCATCAAAAATAGCTGAAAAATATAAAGTTATCCAACTAGCGAGTAGCGAGTAACGAATTCAGAAAATTTCTTGTCGCATTTATGTACATTGTCAATTGGAAGGAAAGTTAAAATATAAATTTTTTTGACAAGAATAATAAGATAGAAGTAGAAATAAACAATAAACGGAAACCTCAGGTGTGTTTTTTAAGTGTACGATTTTTATTCGCTAAAATCAGCTTCAACCGATTCAAATTTCGTACTGCAACTAACGTATTAACTAAGTTATCACTGAAAAAGCTACTTTTTTTATAACTTCAGCTTTCCGGTTACGAAATTTCGTTGATAATTATCGGGCTAATTCGGAAGGCTAAGGTCGTGGTAATTGCCATAGCAAATTTAATTCATGGATGAGAATTTGACAGAGCATGTTATTAAAGGTGGTCGTGTCTTCTCCGTCAGACTACATCTTAGTCTCTCCTTCTGTCTTCCTGATTACTGTAGCGTTTTTCAGGTGGAAATAATGGCGATAAAAGAAGCCTTTTCTTTTGGCTGAAAGAAAACGTGGTATCTGCTAAAGATCTTCTCGGATAGTCAAGCTGCTATCAAGTGCCTGGAATCAGTCTCTACAAATTCCATAACAGCCCAAGACTGTCGTTCATCTCTCAGAGAGATGGCAGAGCAGTTAAATATTCACCTCTGCTGGGTGCCGAAGCACAGGGACATCTCATTTAATTGTAAGGCTAATGAACTCGCCAAACACGGAACTACACTACCTATGCTACCATTTACGGATTCCATAGGTATTCCGATCGCTACTTGTAAACTCATAATAAAGCTGGATGCTATCAATAGAACAAATCTTAGGTGGACAACCGGCTCGGCATGTCTAGCGACAAAGCGGATCTGGCCAAAGGATCTTAAACGTTCTAGGTACTTGCTCTCCTTTGATAGGAAGCATATCAGTGCTACAATAGGTGTCATCACAAGACATTGTCTCATAGGCAGGCATGCAACAAGGCTTGGTGTATTTCGAAACGATTTTTGCAGAAGCTGTCTTGACGAGGAGGAGGAATAAACCATACTCCATCTCCTCTCTCCTCTGTACCCTCTCTCACAAAGACGAAAACTCCATTTGGGAGCGTTCTACTATAATGATCTGATCGATCTAAAAAACATTGACATAAGTAATCTCCTTCGCTTCATCAGAAGCTACAATTGGTTCAACATGAATTTTAGATTCACGTGGTATCACAAGGGACCTTATAATGGTCTAACAGGCTTTTCACACCAAACCAAAACAAACGAAAACTTCATTGAAAACAGAAGTTGTTCCATACATATTTCAGTTTGCAAAACGAGTCTTTTGAACTCCTTTTCCACGAAAACACCACGAAAAAGACTTCCAATCGTTGGGTTGTTGAAACAAACATACCTTTCGCAATATCCAACAAATTCAGCAAAATTACTGACCGAACAAATGTCACAACTCGAAAATTAAAATCATTTTCCACAATTAATTGATGGGCTAATATTGTTTATAAATGCACTAAGTTCATTTTGTTTGTTTATTAATGTCAAAAATACAAATATATAAATAAGGGCTGTAAGAAGCCGGGCTAAATGTTTTATATATTCGTCAATTTTACATATTTATTTTAGAGCCCCGTTAATAGATTTAATTTCCATAAAACTGATAGTTAGTTTACCAATCTTTGTTTTCTAGAAAGAAGCTGCCTTAAAATCAAATCCTTCAATTGATACTTTTTAGACAGCACTCCTTATTCATTAAACGATTCAAACCAATCACTTAATTCACTGCATTACTTTACAACCTATTAATATTTCAAACAGTTCGTAAAGTAGACAAAAAGTGAAAAAATGCTATTTATATTGTTGCCATACCTCAACGGCAATATCAAACTTGACACTTGCTCTAGTCTTTTGCACAGCAAGTTTTCAAAAAGCTTTGTTGAAATTCTCAATAAGAAGTCTTGAAGTTTTGGTTCCACTGCGCCACCTCTCGCGAACGTCTGACCAACATCCGACAGTATAACTGTCATGAAAAAGATTTTGAACTAGCCGTTTGGACTTCGGCGAATCACTGTTTAAAAATCAACTCTGCGTCCCTGTTCTCAAATCTGCCTTTTGTCTCCTCTCCGCCATCTATCGAGAAGTTTCTAGTGTATTACGAATATTCCGACTGGTTCTAGAACTATCTCAGTGGAGACTTACACTTATTTGACAGATTCGAGTCTCCAATTGGAAGTGGAAGTGTGCGGTGACAAATGGGTTGTTAACACTTCACCATTTTAGGTTCCTCGCTACATTCAACCGTACAATATGTTTTCCTCGGCGGAAATTGTTCTAGACAAAGTTTCAGACTTATAATTAAACAAAAAAAAAAAAAAATTGGGTTACATATTTAACTCAGTGTTGACGCAATCTAACACACAGTGAGATAATTTTTAAATCAATTGCAACTGTAAAATCGCCCTGGGATATCTTATCCATATCTCAAAACAAGTTTTTTGGCTAACAAACAAAAATCGTAAACAAATCCCTGACCTTTCCCAACACTCACAAGCAGCCACCGCCCTTCATATTCCCAATGCGAGGACGATAACTCGCATTTCAGCAATTATTTCAATTATTTACTTTAGCCTGGCATCAGTCGCGTCATTATTTGACTCATTCCTCGTCATCATGAACATAAATAACACATTAAACTCTGTCCACATAAATAAACATTCAGCACATTTGCTGTTATTTAGTTGGCTGGAGCTGTTGCCATATAAACAAAGGGACGCAATTGTGCTCCAGAAAATTTCGCGCGAAAACGATTCTATTTAAAGGGGAGAGAACCTCTGGTATCGGAGTCGGAGTCATAAAGAAACACATATTTCCAGCCGTGGCGGTGCAGTATTGAAAATGATGATTTTCCACCACATGATGCTTCTAAACACAATAACGAAGGAAGCAGGGAAATGCCATCGAAGCTGGGAATTAGCCAATTGATTTAAAAATAAATTTTAAGACACAAATATACGTTCGAGAAGAAATCGACGCCGAAATTCTACATGGCTACTTAGATGATGATCAGGATGAGGATGGTGATGATGATGTGTGCTGCAGTGGCATACCCTTGGAGCGATTTTATAATTACTGTCGCATGGTAAAAATAGTTGTGTTCCTATGTATGGAAACGCGTCAGAATGGAAAAACGTCCGGAACAGCAGCGCCACCGATTTATGGATGCGGCTTTTCGGTCGCACGCCTGTGAAATTGATGTGAATGTGGCAAAACGTTTTGTTTGTGTTCTCTTTGTCTTGGAAATGGTAATTTACAGTTTCCATCTGGGTGGTGATAAACATTGATGCGATTTCCAACAATGTAGGTGCCTACTCGTATGTAGCTCCCAGTCATTGGGTTATCGCAGACGGGGGGGATGTTCACAAGTTTGTTGGAAGCCATCGAGAGAGAAATTTTCCAAGGATGGACAGTTTTGTCCTTATATCTAATTCGAAATGGATTTCCCAACACTGTTTCATTTAAAAGCATTTCCATTCCCATGTTAGTTTCACTTCCCATCAAAAGTGACAGTTTGTCTTCCCCAATAAAATGGATTTGTGATAGTCGAACGAGACAATTTGGTACTAGTAGTAACTCCAAAAATAGAGAAAGCTAAATTTATGAAGATGAATGTTTTAAAAATATAAATCCAGGCCACCAGAAAAGTTAGACCCCATTTCCTTGTATTGATCTATGCAAATCAGTTAGTTCTTGTTCTTGTTGATATTTGTGCAAAATTTCACATAGGTATAGTACAGGCTGTACAAGAAAAGAAGGCACAAATCTTAAAAGATTTATCGTTGTTTATTTTGATGAATAAATATCTGGAGAAATGTGTATATAACTATAGGAGAAAATTATAAAAAGAAAACATTGGGAACACTATTTCATAGCACTTTTGGTAGAATTTTGAAGGTCAGGTCTATACATAATGAAGATCAAGGTAAACATGAATTTCAATTGATTAGACCAAAATAATAGTTTTTAAACTTAATAACAACAAAAATACAGTATATAAATTTACTCACTGCTGCATCCATAAAAAATGATCAATCATTGCAGAGTAGGCATAATAAAAAAAAACCGGCCAAGTGCGAGTGTCACTCGCGCACCGAAGGTTCCGTATTTGGCTAAAGTCCAACACATCAGATATTATTTGAAATCTATATCATTCAATCTTTCCCCTCTTCATGAATTCATCACAATTTAGTTTAATTTAATTACTTAATATTTTTACTCTCAAAAATTACTCGCACATGAATCTCATTTTCTAATTATTACCTATAGTACCCAACCCACGCCAATTTTCCATTCTGTATGCGACTTGTCCCAATTAAAAACTATTGACTAAAAATATATTACTTTTATTTTGTTCTGTACTCCCCAAAAAATATGTATTATACTCCCCAACGAAATAGCAAGCGGGAACCCTGGTGGTCTTCTGTCTTTGATGGGGTCAATTGTGCACAACTGCGTAGTAGAGATAGGTTAGGTTTATGGGTGGGTGCGTCAGAACGGGTTCTGCCACACTCCACTTAGGTCCATGTGGACCCATTGTGATGCCCTTATTGGGGGGTTAGCCGGTGTTGTTGGCTATTGTAGTGTGACTCAACACGCGACCACACTACGCTGGTCATCCGAGCCACCGTCAGCATACTGACCTCCCCAGTAGACTATGAATGAACATAGCTGAGCCAGCTATAATAATTATATTGTAACCTAGTTGTAAGTAGAAACCATTAGTCACATAAGTCAAATGTTCAATAGTTGTAGTGAATAATTTAAGTATAAATAGCATGTAATGGATTGGAAATTTTCATTCAAATAAACATCAACCGAAGGCCAACACTCCTTCTTCTTTTTTTTATTGCGGCACTTTTGCCTCTGATTGTAGCGTTGCCATCGCTTTAACTGGCACCATTAGGGAATCATTCTCTGCGTCCCATACACTCACCACACTATAGTGTTTCCTTCTTGGTTACTCGACCTTGTCCAGCCATCCTGATGTGTTTATGAACCTGTAAAGATTAGATAAAGATATATCTGAAAGTTCATGTAAATCATGGAAGTAGTATCTTCCAAGTGTCCTATTCCTCAAGTGACAGAGACTTGGGCATTGACAGAGGAAGTGAGGTGTGTCCTCGTGTACCTCCTCGTCGCCGCAACCCCTGCACATATCGTCATTCTTGAGTTTAAGTTTCATTGTGTGGTATCTTAGGAAGTTGTGACCCGTTAGGGCTCCTACCAGTTTATACATCGACGTTCTATCAAATCGCAAGAGCTTGATAATCCGACTTGGATTGTATTCCGGCCATAACTTCCGTGGTATTTCGCAGGTAGTTAGTTCTTTCCACCTGTTGTTGGCTTTCATCCGGGTCTTATTTTCCACCCTCTCTCTGAGATTACAGAGTGGTGGTTTGATTGAATTAATCGCCCGATCTTGGTCCATAGCAGAACCATTTCTTGCCAATTCATCAGCCATCTCATTGCCGGTTTTGTCACTGTGTCCAGGGACCCAGCAGAGACGCGTGGTGTGCTGCGAGCAGAGAACCTTAAGCTCTTCACGGCAGCGGTGAACTAGCTTTGATTTTATTTCGATAGCAGATACTGCTTTTATAGCCGCCTGGCTGTCAATGAATATGGTAATATCATTATTTGGTATTGATAACATTGACACCATATGGGCAGCTTCAGCGATTGCCAGAACCTCCGCCTGAAAGACACTACTGTAATCAGGTAGTCTGATTGACTGGTGTATATTTAACTCTTCAGAGAAGATTCCAGCACCTGCTCCACGGTCCATCCTAGAGCCATCTGTGTAGACGGATATCGATTTTCCTTTTGTGGGTTCATCTGTGTTCCATTCCTCCCTGCTAGGGAAATAGCAGGAGAATGGTATGTCAAAGTCAAGAAGGGGAGACAAGTAGTCAGAAGTGACCGCATCTCCCACATATTTATTCAGAATCTGTGTGTGTCCCGTTGTGTAGGGTTTCCAGCTTTTTGTTTGGCTGATCCTGAGGGCACTTTTGGCTGCAGATTCTTGCATGTATAGATCTAGAGGTAACAAACACAGGATAGCCTCCATTCCAGCAGTAGGTGTTGTCCTTATTGCGCCGGTTGTACCTATACATGCTAGTCTTTGTATTTTGGTCATTAATTTAAGATTCGAAGCTTTGTTTGTGGCTTGCCACCAGACGTAGCGTAGTAGAGATTAAAACTTATGAGAGCAACGTATTTTACATGGTAAAATTATCTTTTTTGAAAATATCTTGTAAACTATTATCTTTTCGGCAAAACAGTATTCCGCACATATATAGATAAGAACATGATCTACAAAAAAGGAATTTATGTATTTTTTTGTGGATCAAGAAATAAACCGGTTTTTGGGCGAATGAAAATATTTTTTTCACCAGATTACTAATTACTCGAAAACCAATCGATGTATTGCTTCCATTGGTATTTGTCGTTTAACTAGAGGTTATACCGGATGTTGTGTGTAAATTTTAGCCTCCTATGTCAATCGGTTCTTGAGATAGACCTGGTAACAAAATTGGCTTAGTGGGTTCGGACAGACAGACAGACAGACAGACAGACAGACAGACAGACGGAGAGACATTCGAGCGAAACTAATAAGGTTACGTTTTTTCCCTTTGGGTACGGAACCTTAAAAAGGCCTTTTGTGCCAGGTTTTACTTGTACCACCAATATGTAAAAGACCCGCAATTTTTACGATGTTTTATAAGCAGTCTATCATATACTGCAGCAGTTTGCTAACCGATGCGATGGTCAGATGGAGTAGCTTTTCCTATAAACGACCCTATAAGCACTGCCTGTTTTACGTGACCACTTTTGAGGCATTCTCTACCTGGGTTGCATTTGAAAGTTTTTGTGTAAAATGCATCTAAGTGAGATTCATATAATCTCTTAAAATCACTAAAACCTTAAGTAGCCTTCTCGTTTTACATAATGCACAAGGCAGATCAACTCACAATTGATTAATGTGACAAGCTTTTAAATTCGATAAGTTAACCGCAAATACAGGAAAATAGCCTCATTGAAGGCGAATTTAGTAATTTGTTCATCACTCGGGATCACTGGCTTCCAAATTAAAGCCCGTTTGCTACAAAACATGCTGCGTTATGAAACGCTCTTCCGTCGTTCATGTCACATCATCCGTACGAAACAAATTAGTCAAACACACGAATCGTTACGGCAAGTCCTGCACGGACCATTTGCGCCAAATATGTAGTAATACGTAGGTATTTATTCACGCCACACCATTGAACAATGCTTAAAAGTTTTTTCACCTCCAGCTATCTTTTTTAAAACAACCGAACGACAGCAAACACAAAGTCATTATCTGTACCTAACTTTTCCAAACGATCCGAGAGTCCGCGGAGTCAGTGTCTCCAACAACCTAATCTTCTGTTTGTTTAACGATTTCCTGCACTCCTAGTGTAAATTTCCGTCAATCATTTCTGTGCGTCAAGTTTACACTCCCAAAAAAATAGTTTTCACTTTGGAATTAAATATTTATTCCATTCAGTGATTCTCCAATCTCGAGTGTTGTTCAACATAACAGTAGGACGAGAGTTCTCCCTATATACATAAGTGTGTTCACCTCTATTGACCCTAAAGTGCAGACTGCACGTAACGTACACAACGAAACATTTCTCGTTCATCTCGTTTTCAAATTTCTTCCCACATTCGAATGCCATGAGGCGCCAAAGTTTTGTTCTCGAAAAATTCTCCAACGACTAACAATACGCACCGCATCATCCCGTTGTAGAAGAACAAAAAGTGGGCGAGAAACCGTGAACGGATGCATTGTATAATTGTATATCTCAAATTAAACACACTATGGTGTAAGCAAACGGTAGCTTGTTTGATTGGTTTCATATCGGATCGATTGTTTGAAATTCTGAGTGGGAGTAGCATAATTTTCTTTGAAATCGTTGACAGGGTGCTACAATACAACAGCTCGTTGAAAACAAGGGTCAAGGAAAGATGTTTCAAGCGCATTCATTGGGCTGAAGAATAGATTGAGTTTTAAAATAAAATATCCGACGTTTATTTTTAGGGTAGAGTGTGATTTGCCTTGAATGGGTCACTTTAGAGTTACAAAATATTTATACGTGGAGGAGGTTCACAAACTGTGATCATTCAACTCGTCAACTTCTCTTCTTAATTGGGTTGCATGCATGGTCGATAGGTACACTCTTCCCTCATAGTTTTCTAGTTGAATGACTTTGAAGTTATGGTTTCTTATTTTATGTAATTTGAAACTCATACGCCGTAGATTGCTTCACTTTCTTCGACGGTTAATGTAGGTACCTACACACCCGTATATCTAATTGCATTTTGGATACACTTTGGGTTTGGTTTCCCCATTTTGGCCTACATTCATCGAGCAGCTATGTCTGTAGCTGTAGGTACCGACATTATCAGCACATCTGTGTCTCAATTGTGCATAGTCATGCAGGCAGAACTTCCTAGCTTCCTTACATGGATTGCTAAGACGTATTGGAAGTTGTTTGCTTGATTTTATCTTTATTTTTAAAATTGAAGAAAATATATGGAGGCGTCTTCAACGCGTTGAAATTGAGGCGGTATTAACGACTATTCATAGGAGAGTGAAGGTTCTCATGAATTTAGACCGTCGAATGAAAAATTGTTCCGACATGACCTCATAAGAGCTATTGCATGGAACTAGAAACTGACGAACGGGAAAATTTGCGAACGGCTTCTAACAACAAAAGTTTCATTTTAATGTATACCTAGTGTCAAAATTTAGAAATTTTACAGAGCTTCTAGTTTCGAATTCGTTTTCATATGAATATGTAGTTCTTTAAAAGCATACGCTGGAGGATATAATTTTAATCCACACTTTATGGTGACCAACCCAATATAGTCACAAAGTGTTCTTTTCCGTTTATCCCCATTTTCATCCTAATATTATTTGTCTCTATCGTTGACCTCATCTTTTTTCTAAGTTTTCTCCATTCCGTAGTAAGATCTATGCGAAATGTCCGCCTTTATAATATAAATTCCATAAAACAATAAGTACCCAAGGCCATCCACTATTGTAAAGAGTGTCTCAAAATTCACACAAGATTTTGTTTAAAAAAAAAAAAAAAAAAACATATTACAACTGACAGTTCAGGGTTTTTAAAAATGTAGTGGTACACGAACGAATAATTGGTTTCCATTGTTGAGCAATATCTAGAAAAATGTGTGCATCTACTGAAAGTTTGACAAATACAGTTCGCAATTTGTCAAAGAATGTCATGTCATCTTCAGGGATGAGGCTTTTGTTCATCTTGATGGATTTGTATTTATCGAAATTTTTGGTTTGGGGTTTACAAAATCAACGAGTGATTTATGAGAAACAAATGCATTCACAACGTGTCAGCGACAGGTCTGGAGGCATAATCGTTCCATTTTCTTTTACAATTGGTTGTTGATCAGGCAATTACAGTTTATATTGCGATATCATAATGCAGCTTCTTGTTCCCAAAATGCAAGATATGGACATGGACGATATGTGAATTAAGGCTCCCGGAAATTACGCCAAATTTGGAAAAAAATAGCAGAATTTTGTTTGGAAATTATGCCAGAAATTGCGAAAATTAGGCCAGACAGATGTGGAAAAAACACCAGTAAGTAAAGTGGAAACTAGACCAGGGCCCTATTCCACAAAACAATTTATCAACTTTTCACTTTGCATTTTGCAAATTTTTCGTCAATTTGCAAAACTTTCTGTTCCTCAAAACTATAAAATTTGAAAATTGTCAAGTTGAAATTGAAAGTGTAATTTGCAAAGTATTTGCAATTTTTATATTTTCTTTGCAGTTTCTGTTCCACGTACGTTCTCTTGTGCAAAGTGCAAAGTAAATATTAAAAAGTGTAATTTGCAAAGATTTTGCAAATAATTAAGCTGTTTCGTTCCACAAAAACTTCAAACTCTATTTTTGCAAAGCAAATTTTGATAAATTTGTCAAAAGTTTGCAAGGTAAACGATCGCCTTACAAATTCATATTGTTATAACTAGTGAAGCTTTCAAAATGTTAAGACGTGAGTTTTTGTTCTACGATAGTGAAGATGCGGTTGTAACAAGAAATTATAGAGACCGAATTAATTTTTCGGGACTACAAAACTTTAATTTTAAAGAGTGCTTTCGTTTCAATCAAATGCAAGTTGATTTCCTTTTGAATGAATATGGAGAAAAATTAGAGCACAATACACAGCGCAATCATGCTCTATCGGATGAAAATCAACTGCTACTGTGCTTGCATTGGCTATGATATGGTTGCCAGTACCATGGTGTTGCAGTTATGCATGATGTTGCAAAATCAACAGTTTGCAGAACCATCCATAGAGTTGTCGACGTTATAATAGTCGCTTTGTTTCAAAATGTAGTGCGGTGGCCCGATGACGTCTAAATTATTTGCGACTGAGGCCTGAGTTTTCCCCAAAAATTCCTCCCAGGCAGCCTGTTTATCCAATTTATTTACCTTCAAAATGAAATATAGACTTAAATATGTTCCAAATATTTACAATAATTTCATAAAAAAATTCTTACTTTATTGTTGAAAACTAGCAAATAAAATATTATTTTTTCTTTCATCAATTTTAACACTGCAAGTTTTTTCGCAATTTTTATTTTGCAACTTTCGTTCGGGTTTGAAATCACAAAAAGTACAAAATGAAAAGACACGTCTTCTTCTTAGGCTGGTCGAAATCCAAGAGACCAATCTTTTTTTACGGAAATTACAAACAAAAAAAATGAACGATATGACACTTGACGACTGTCAGAGAGCCATCTCTATGTAAGATTACACATGTACATTATGTATGGGCAAGTAATAAAGATTGATAACTAAAAAACTTCTATTTAGCAATGCAAAGTGAAAAGTAATATGATAGAAATGCAAAGATGATTAAATGCTTTGTGGAACACTTTGCACACTCACTTTGCAGGATATCGCAAAGTGAGATTTGCAAAGAATATTGTGGAACAGAAACACTTGTCACTTTGCCAAAAAAATTAATTTGCAAAATGTAAAGTGCAAAGTATATAAATTGTTTTGTGGAATAGGGCCCAGAAAACAAACAAACTCTGGCATTATGTATTTAAAAATACAAGTGAGAAATAGTAGTAGAAAATAATACCAAAAAATAATATAAATATTGTATACTAAACAACAATGCATAAACAATGGAATATATATGGTCGGGTATGCTGCCCCCTGCAACTCTCCTGCTTGGTTCCACTGTCTGGTTGGAGTAGATTCGAGGATCAGTCAGAAATATTGTTTCTGGCATTTTTTCCCAACATCTTCTCCATTTCTGAAAATGGAAAAAAACGCCAGAAAACATTTTGGAAAAAAGCCCTGAAATTTCGGAAAGATATCCAGAAAATTCTGACTTTTCTTCCTAGGAAAAATGGACAGACTTGTATATGTAGAAAATTTTCTGACATTTAAAAAGAAATCTAGGGTTATTTCCTCTGGCGTAATGTCCGGGAGCCGTGCATTTAACAAGACTGTGCCATATACAGCCAGAGAAACTATATAGTTAGGTACAGCATTAGTCGGTTGTACAATTTTGGTCAGAATTTGCCAGTGGTTATTTTTGCCCACAGTTGCAGTTCCAGGAGCTTGGGCCAAAATCAAATTGGGCGCATCTGTCTGTTTAATGTAAATTTCAATATTTCCGTCTTTGATAATTTGTTCGGAGAGCCAGTGCCGGTTTTAGATATTCCAGCGCCCCCTAACTGCAATTCAAACCTATAGGAAAAAAGGCAAATGATGTTATGAAATAATAGAAATTTATTAAAAAAAAACAGACTTTTCTAGCCTTTCTATCGGCGAACTCTTATTAAGTCATCAAAGTCCATGTTGTCAGCAATTTAATTTTAGATTGACAAAGTTGCCCAGCTTGTCAATCTAAATTGAGATATTGTCTTTCGCCGATAGGTTTTTATCATCTCAAGCTTAGAAAAATTCCCCTCCCCACTAGCAGCTGTCATTGGAGATCATCACATAGTTTGACAAGGTCGTTTTTTTGTGGAACCTGTTCTATACTCGTGTCACTTATTTATTGTATATAATCCCAAGTGATCGGGCAAAAATTTTCATCGATGAACAGAAGCAATATTTTTTCTTTTCATGTTTGCCCCGTTCTCATAGCCCTGGCCCCTACTATCTTTCAATTCTATTCTAGTGTTGCCAATATGACGAATTTTTGGCAAAATTTTGGGAATCTACTACTAAAGAGGTATGCTTCTGCAGCAGCTGCTCTTTATGTCCGTCGTCTTACCGTGCCTTGCCCTAACGTGCGCAAAGCTGGAGAGGGTTAATTTTATGCCTTTGACTGAAATGTTTAACTTCCTTTCAATGTCAACGATACCACTACCTTGCATCAAGGCCGCACTCTGACTCTATATTGTAAACTCAATTGATATTCGGAAGTTTTTAGCCTTTGTGTACACATTTGGATTGTTGTTTCTTCTCTACAGAAGTTGTCCACAACTTCCTAAGTTATCTTTAAAAGAAAGAGTTTGTCAGGCTATGATACCTTGATTTTGTTTGGCCGTTTTGCAATAAATACAACTCTCGCCCTTTTCGTTACTACGTCTTCATCTGGTATTTGGCAAGCATTTTACCCGATCGGTTAGGTGAAAGAAATCAGGTGATTCGTCTTTTGCCACCTGAAAAAAGTACACCTTCCTTGAACGACTATTATTTCAGTAACAACATCACCAAATACCCTATATCGCATGTTCAGAGTCCACAAAAATGATTTGAAACTAAGAGTGTTTCTACTTCAGTCAATAGCAGCTTCTTTTTCTAATATACAAATTAGACCAGAGGCTATACAAATCTCAGAAATCTCTGAGTTTACCTCATATTCTTTTTTAAATAAATCCAACTCAAGTAAACTTGTGGACTTATTCTTGAAGTTATTAAATAAATCATCTGTCTCTCAAAAACTAGTTAATTTTTCTTCTTTAAATGTTGTATGACGATCTTTTTTTTCTTTAGAAATGTGTAACAAGTGCCCAAAGTTCATGAAAGCGTGGCTTTAATAAAGCAAAAACGTACACGCATATCACAGCACAATCCATTTTTCTCCAAAGAGCTGTTCCCTTAACAAAAAGAAAAAAATTACACGCACAACAACACACCCATATTTGCTGACCTTATGTCTAGCTGTAACATTAAACAAATTAGAGCCTGAGAATCTGTTTGTTTGGTAACATCTTACCAAACACATCATTATGATCAACACAAAGAAAAGACCACCAAAAATGTAAATTTTTTCTGTTTGGGGACCTCTGTTACAAACAATAGTGCCCATAAGTGATAGAAACAGCTGGGTGATCTCTATGCGCACCAGATGTGCTAAGGCGAAACTGACATCTGTTGCGAGATCAGAGTGATCCTGTTAATTATAGCTCAAATCTGTTTTACGTACCCATTCACCTGTGTCTGTAGTATACAGTGGGGAGCAAAACCGAACAAAAGAGAAAACACTGTCACCACACAAATTGTGGTCACCATACACTGCTCAGAGGTGAAAAACATGAATATGGAAAAAATAAAAGTTTCACTTAACGCATGACTTGCCTCCCTCTTTTGAAAATAATCTATACTGTCATCCCCATAAGGGCTCACCAAAGCCACTTCCTGCCCGAATGCCACATTAAGTAGTGCACCCGAACATGGACTCTATTGGCCTTTGTTCTTCGCATAACCGCACTAACTGTGCCCGGATGAAAGGTCCAAAGCAATGGTGGTGATATTATAATTTTATTTCTCTCTAAGTATATCTGATCTGTTTTTTTTTTTTTTTGTTAAGTGTAGGTAACCTCTATCTGACCGGAATATGGTTGAAGATACAATACATGCCTCCTTATGGTTGTATGCATTTTTTTTTAATTTGATATTTTAATGAGTTTGTTGAGAGGTAACGAAATAGGTCATTCGAGTAGTGTTCTCTGCCTTAGATATACGCAAAATTTTGTTGAAATGGATAAAAAGGTGATCTTGTAGATCGAAATGAAATCTGAACTAAGACTGCGTGCGAAACTCATTGAATGGGAACGCTGAAAGAAAGGTGTTAATTAAACAAACGATCTGCACATATGGAATCAATAAAAATGCGTTCTTCGAAAGCCGAAAGCAGTATTTAACTCACACTTTCTTTCGAGAGTTATTCGAATTATATTTACGGTTGCTGGTAATTTGAAATTGAAATTGCAAATGGCACGGGGGGAAATTCATTGGAATTCAAAAGTTATGGCAGTGTTTCTGTTTACTTGTGAATATTTTTTGACATATTCCATTGGACAATAATATTTATTTAAAATTTGTTAATGTAATGAAAGTAATAATTCCGAGCGTGCAACAATGCACATGCTGCTTTATGTAATTCGGTGAATTCGAATTCTTTATTCAAAACTTGTGCCATAGAAATAACTGAAGTTTAGCAATGTCGATGTGTTTCAAGCAAACCATAGTGATTGACCGCCAACCTTCCGCTTTTTCAATAAAGTGTTTTATGGTACACGACGTACAAAACGGAAGGTTTGCTCACACGTGAGAACGCTACATACAATTGACCATGTGAGTAACACATGAATTCAAGATTAATGTCACAATCGGCAGCGATTGTCCTTGCGACTTACGAGTAGTAATTGTCATACCGAAAGCGAGACGCACGGGAAATTGAAGACGCTTAAATACGAATGGCAAATAGTTCTGAATAAGCGGAATGAGAATATTTGCCTTTGAATTTTCCCCCTCAAAATATTCGCTAAAATTAAAGATCTTAAATAATTTTTGTTGAATAGGCCACAATACCCGCTTTTCTATCCAGTCTAAATTTTTCAAAATGCTGATTTTCATACAGACTTCTGTCCCCGATGTAATTCCCTTAAAGTTTTGTTTTTACGACAAAAAGCATATGCCCCTCCTTGGGCCAATGCGAATCCACCAAGCCCAAAATTGTAAAAATCGAACAATTCATGCTCGAGTTATGAGTGCACACACGGACGTCATTCTCTTTTATATACTAGTGTATAGATAAACAGAAGCTCGTATAAGGTTTCCAACATTCTTTTGTTAGCACTTTTGTGTTTGTAAATCTTGTTATTACCTACTGAATTGTAGCTAGCTTTGACTAGTTTTGAAAGCCGTGAGAAAAGTGTCAAGAAACTAGCAAGGGGCCTGCATTTCGGAGAAACATTATTTTTGAGGATAAATAAAATCGCTATTGAAAAATAAAAAGTTTAATTAAATAAATATATATATATATATAAAATAAATTTAGATATCTGTTTTAAATTAAGATTATGAATTTGTAAGCGTGACTTATCTTTTGAGAGGCTGAAGGAAGAAGAATTAACGATTCAGTTACTTTGAGATTTTAGCATAAAAAACATTTAGCAAAATAATGGCTTTTCGGGAAAAATAGGAATGGAGTTATTGCATGTTGCATTGTTGAAAGTGATAATACCAACAGTTAAAGAAAGCATTTAACTTGTATTTTTATCACTACTAAACATCTATACACTCTGCAATGGTCTAACATTTGAGATAGGTACTTGAAGAGCAGTTTTCGTTTTTATTTTCTATTAGTGATATTTAATAACCCTTTCGGTATTTCGATGCCATATGGCAACACGAATATTCGTCCCTTCTGTGTCTCCGAGTATATTTTTTTGATTTTCTTTGCTTATTAGTGTTCAATAACTAGAGGCAAAAATACTGGTTGTTGCTCTCGAGCAAGAAATTTTTTCATCGAAAGACTATTTTAATTTTTTAATACAAAAACACTTGCGAAACACATTATCAATTCTGAATTTATTTGAATGATAAATAATAATAGGCAGTCAAATAAAAAAAAAACAGCCAAATGCGAGTGTCGCTCGCGCAGCATAGGTTCCGTACTTCCTTAGAGTTGGAAATTGCGAAGATTTCTTGCAGATGATTATGGTAAACTACATGATTGTATGCGTAAGAGTAGAGAACGCGCTTTAAGAATGAAATGTCCAAGAGGATGTTTGTGCACAACAATCAACAATGAGAATGGATGGATGAGAATGAGTATAAATTTCAATTGGAATCGATTAAGAGAACACACCAATAACGATTGAAAAATGGTTAAAAGGAACGTACTAGTATATATATATACCTAGTGATTGACTGCTTTTTGTAAATATCTTTTAAAATATAAGATTTTCTGATCTACAAAAAAGGTTTATATCCAATTTTTTTTTGTAAATCAAGAAATAAATAGCTTTTTGTGCGAATAAAAATATTTTGTTTACCAAACTAACTTCTTTAAAACCAGCCGATGTATCGATCGCTACCATTAGTATTTTTCGTTAAACTAGAGGTTATACCGGATGTTGTGTGCAAATTTCAGCGTACTACGTCAATTAGTTTCTGAGATAGACATAGGAACAAAATTGGTCTAGTGGGTTCGGATAGAAGGATAAAATCGAAACTAATTAGGTTCCGTTTTTTCCCTTTGGGTACGGAATCTTAATAAAATAAACATCTATAACTACCGCCTATTCGATTTGGCATAATTTGCGTTTGCTCCTTTTTTTGTGTCGCCTAACTTCATCGAATTTCGTTCGAGGTCCTTTTTGTGGCCTCATTTCTCTGAATGAAATTGATGTCATTCAGCATAATTTCTTATCTTTTGTTGCCTTTTGACCTTATTAGCTCTTAAAATTACAAAAAAAAATAAAATAATATAAGTTCAGAATATTTTGGATAATTTCGAATGTTTTTTTATTTTGTAGGTATCAATATTATCATTACCTCCATAAATACGTGAACATTCGAGCTTTCTGTACGTTTTTTAGTATTTAATATGAAATGAGGAGAATGAAACTTATTTTATTTGAAAGGTGCTGTGCCATAGATGTGCACAAACACAAAATCGTGGGTATATGTCGCCATTAAGACTGATAAAATTAAGTTAGGTAAGACTTCCCCACACAAAACAGGTACTAAAAGGATTTTCGTGACAATCAATTTGTCGCCGTGATGTTTCCATAGCAACGTAATTAATCACCTTCGATCAGACCTTGTTGGAGAGAATAATTTACCTGCCCATAAAATTAAGCAATAATTGTAAGAAATTTATTTAGGGGAATTATTTATTATTTGTCGCCACCATATAACCATAGTAACTTACCTATTTCAATACAAATCTAAGATTTAGAGTCTTCCGATGCTCATTTAGTGTTTTTTTTTTTTTTCGATATATAAATAGATGTCGCTCTTTTATTTTTGTTTATAAAAAAAACACAAATAAATAACGAAAATAATTATTGTATGTAGTACGTTTTTTTTGCGGTAAAATGCAAGCACGATTGAAGTGAATGATGTGTTGTATTTAGTTGAGTAGAACCAGTAGAGAACCACTACAGTTAGTGCTTCGAATATACACAGAAGTTTCGTATTTATATTTATTTCATTGAAAAGAGAAAATTTGGTCCAATATTAATGCGACTACTTGAATTAACTCAGCAAACAACGTTTCCAGCTTTCAAGCGCAAATCAAACGTGAAGTAGGGTAGGGCGGGGTTAGTTGGACCACTTTTTTTTTGACGCTTCATAACTTCCAATCTGTTCATAATTAAGCTATGAAACTAAAGTAAATAGATACATTGAAACTTCGACTTTTTAATGTTATTAACAAAAAACAATTTATCTTACAGTTAAATAATTATGTTGACTCAAATACACCAAGTCCAAGTGGTCCAACTTACCTCACCAGCGGGGCAAGTTGGACCAGTGAGTGGGGTTAGTTGGTCCGAAACCTAAAAAACTGAAAAGTAAATTTTACAAAATACGAAAACTCTATAATTTCTTTCTAAAATGTATTTAAAATGAAAACTTAATGAAAAAAACACAACATTCAAACTTCAAAAAAACGAAAAAAAAAAAACCGCTTTATGACGTTCTGTAAAATAAATTTAGATAAGAATAAAAATATTATTTTATAGATTATGAATCGTATAATCGTTACTGCAATTTATTCAAATAAAGATGCTTCCTTGTCCTATTTTGGAACATTTTGAATGGGCCCACTTTCGGCAAGTGTGACACTACACCCACTCCTCCCCAGGTAAACTTTTTGAATATGCTTCCATACACATAAGACAAAACCAATCAAGATCTTTTTCTTCCTCACCACTGGCGGTCCGACTTACCCCGCACTGACTTTGTTGAACATTTTGTTTCACAAAGAAACAACTACATCTAACACTTCAATTCCACACTCGAAAAAATAAAATACAATAACGGGACACATGAAAAATGTTTACCTTATTCTGATATTTGCACCGCTTCACAAAAAAAAGAAAGAAAAGAAATAATTTTTTTAGTTTTTACACTTAAAAATACAAATTTTAAACGACGCGCCCCTTTGAAAGTAAAAATGCAATTTCAACTAGTTTGGCTTGTGGCCATAAGTCACACACTTCGATTGTGTGTCATCGTTGTCATGTAGGACTTTTAGTTTCTGAGTTATTCGAGTGGGCCTACTTGCCCCGTGGCCCAACTAGCCCCGCCCTACCCTACTTACGGGTATATGTTTCGAAAAATTTGCAATTTGGAGAAGCTCCGTTTGGGGAATAAAGTAAATTCATAACCTCTAGCGTTTTAGGAGATGCTAGGTAATAACTAATAAGTCTTACTTCTGTATTTCACCTTCATTGGTATAAATAGTAGTATACTCTAGAAAATTTTGTGATGGATTATTTAAACTTTCAGCATTATAGCTCATTCCATTAATCAATAATATTATTATTGATGTAAAATTACGAATCGGTAGTGAGGCTACAATTTTTTGTTTTATTCCTCAAAAGATTTTCAATTCTCACTGCCTCCGGAAAAAAGTATTGATCCGCTTCTTTTTCATTTTTGTCTATCTTAGTCTATATACTGGCATTATCGATTTGCTTAATGCAAAAGACAATTACCAATACGTTGCACCACTTTCGTAGCTCAACCAACGAAAATAAGAATAATTGTTTGCACAAGTGCAATGATTTCTTATACAAAAAAATCATAGCTAAAATGAATAGGTACCTTTGACAATATGAGTTCACATTACTGATGGCTGCACGAATGGTGCAGTGCAGATGAATAATAATAATAATAATAATAATAATTTATTCATTGGTATAGATTTATACAATAAGATACAATATCTTCTTAGATAGTATAAACTCAATTAAACAATTCCCATGATATGTTTTTTAGTTGCGACAGAATGAACGCAAATTGAAAATACAAAAATAAAATATAATTTTAATACTAATTTCAGTATTCAGTATTTGAGAAATAAGAAGAAAAAAGAAAAAGAAAAAAGAATAATAATAATATAATACATCAGAAATAAGAAAGAAAATCATCACTACCTTAAAGTCTCCAAGTACTCCCTGAGCCTCCTTCCAAATAGCCTAGTGCAGCTTATCATCCTTAAAGATCGGGGTAGAGAGTTCCACAGACGTATCGCATTTATAAAAAATTGACGCTCAGATATTAAAAACGCGTAACGTAATGGCACAAGATTCAGAGATCTACGAGAATGCGACTGACATTGACATATCTTATTGTAAAGGTAAGGTGGTTGACGTGTTTGCATAACATTGTTCAGCAAAGTTAATGTTCTAAGCTTGAAGAGATTTTCAAGAGTAACGCCATATATTGATTTGGAAAATTGAGAAATGTGGTCGTATTTTCTTAATCCGAAGATATATCTAGCTATACTATTGTAAGCAACATTAAGTTTACGCTTGTGCTCATAATCACAATTGTAAAACATTTCACATCCATAGAGCATGATAGGAATAAGTAAAGTTTTGGCCAAGATAATGCGCGTTTTCAAGGGTGTAATTTTATGGTTGCTCCACAGTAAACGGAGTCCACCATAAACCCTCCCAATCGTCAATCTGATATGGTAATTCCAAGAAAGCGTCTTTGTAAAAGTTATACCTAAGTTTTTAGCAGATTCAACAAAATTAATTTGCTTATTATTTAAGTATATTTTAGGGAAGTCAGATGTATCAATGGACTTTCTCGAAATTACCAAACATTTAGATTTAAGTGGGTTCAGGCAGAGACCATTTTTTTGTGAACAACCATGAACATTGATTAAATCCTCATTAACTTCAACTGCCGCATTTTCAACCAAACCTAGAGGAAAACTTTTCCGTATCTGAACATCATCAGCGTACATATCTACTTGAGAGTTTTGCAGGCAAAGAGGCAAATCATTTATGTACATGGAGAACAATAGCGGACCCAGTATTGAACCCTGTGGAACCCCTCTGCTCAACATGAGAAAGTCGGACATTAAACAATTTGCAACAACTGCCTGAGATCTGCAATTCAGATATGACTGGATTAACATTGCCGAAGAGGAAGAAAAATTAAATTGCTTAATCAGCTTGGTACAAAGAACTTTGTGGTTTACCGTGTCAAACGCCTTAGAAAAGTCCAAGAGAACGAGAAAAGTAACATTGCCACAGTCAACAGCTTGCCTTATGTTTTCAACAACATTAATAAGAGCTGTAGTACAGCTGTGTTTCGGACGGAAACCAGACTGATTTATGCATAACAAGTTGTTGTCATTTAAATATTTTCTAATCTGGGCATTAATTATCATTTCCAGGATCTTGGAAAGAAATGGTAAAACGGCAATAGGTCTAAACTCATTTTGAGTTTTTGGAATTGGTATAATCTTTGCTCGTTTCCAAGCAAGAGGAAAGACATTCGACGATAAAATTGAATTAAAAAGATGTGTTATGTACTTTAGAATGTACGGAAGTATAGCTTTAACGAAAACTGGGTGAATTTCATCAAGTCCAAACGAATTCGATTTTATACGAATGCAGCTCTCTAAGACGTCAGCTTCATCTACAGGTGAAAAATTAAAACATGGAAACGAAAACACTCTGTTCTCATATAATAAGGTCGTTGTATCTTCGGAGATTTCTGAATTTGGAAGAGATAAAAATTTCCTATTGAGTTCGTTGCAATCAACGATATCACAGGTATTATTTTTTTGTTTGCCAAACCCAATGTCCCGTAGGTTTTTCCAGAGTGTGTGTCCGGCTAGAGAGGGGTTCAATCAATGATATGCTATCTTTCATTTGTAAAGCTCGAATCTCTCTGGGAATATTCGCCTGCAATTGGCTATCGCCCGCTATTAATCGCGTAAGTGTTCCAAAATGTTTCCAAAATGCTTTTAATTTGGCTCAGACGTTGAACCGCACAAACGATTGCAGAAACAACAACCGTCACATTCGCTACACATTTCCGTCTGTATATCTGAAAATGCTTCTCCATCTAAAGCAGGTCATTAGCTTTCTTCTTTTCACCCATTCTATAGCTATATAAGCTCGAACTATAATATATTTTGTTTTGGCGTCTTATAAAATATACAATATGTGGAAACCCATTTGCCAAATTGAAATACATACTACCTCGCCTCAGCTCTTTGCTAAAATGAAAAGCAAGAGCAAACAATTCTCATGTAGCCTACTAGAAACTTTTTGGATAGTTGCCCGGTCGCTGTCTCGAGATAATTATGAAACTCGAATAAATGGTTCACAAAAAGTTAATAGCTTTTGTCACATGGACATTCCGCAACACTTCGCTTGCGTCTTGAAAAATGTCTGCAAAATTTGTATTTTTTTTTGTATTTCTCCCAGCCCGACAGGAGCAATCACCTTGAAATTGAACTTCTATACGTATCGTTCAATGACTTGAAGGTCAATTAAAATTTTCAAAATATTTACACCCCACACATCGCATCTTTCAATTGGTATGAGCAAATGTTTTTTTATCTCATTTTAATTGAGAAAAATTGTCTTCTTGAATTCCACTGTGTATAGCTATACAAATTGATTGAGTAAACATCGATTGGGACCGAGGAAGGGCGGGTAATCTCTATCGCGTGATCAAAGTGCATATGGTTGGAAAATCAGACAAAATTGATACTTATGGTAGACCTAAGAAATAAAAGTCAATGTCTGATTCTGAGCTATCTAACTTCGATATATGTTTTGTATACTACTGACTTTGGAGTGGTGGGGTGATACAATTAACAGGGAGTTTTATTGGTTTCTATTTGGAAAGCGAGAATGAATGAAATAAATAAATTTAGGGCAACCCGACTGAGTGGAAAATTTTATTGAAATTCGTTGGACATATTTTATCACTAATTAGGTTAATTGGACATCATGTGGACAGATTCTTTAACCCGTTTATTTTATACACCTAGAATCCAAGCGTATTCAAAATTATTAACTATGTTACTCGTTAGCTATTTGACAAGAGCTATAAAAATATTCTCCACCTTAATACCTTAACTAGGTTTGCAGTTATGTGGACATTTAAATTTCTTTGTGTGCCCAATGCCCATGTTATATTTTACGGCTTGTGACAGTTTCCTTTGAACAATATTTCGGACACGCATTTATCCGGAATTTTAATTACCTCTTCTTTAAAGAGAAAAGCTTGAAAAAGAAGCAGTTCATTTAGAATGGTTTCACCATACTGCATTATTACTTTAGTAACATTTGTGTCTATAAACTGCATGAGGTCAATCAAATTTTGATGATTTATGGCAGTAGCCCTTTAGTGTTTCTTTGAATTTTTTAAATAATTTGAAAAAGAGATATTTTTTCATACTATACCACGTCGTGCACTTTATTTTTTCCAACATGAGTGTGATTGAATAGTTTTGAAGGACTCCTTCGTTTTCCTACTCTAAGCTGGCATTGCAAATGGGTTAAAGGAAATGTGACAAAAAAAATATATGGCTCCAACTTCGTCAGCCTCAATATCGGCAAGTGACGTGATCTATGTCGTCCACAAAGGTTGGTAGTTGTTGATGCCTTTTTGGCCTTTAGGATATCGATTTAATGAAGGCGGAAGGAAGAAAGACTATAAGGGCGTTAAATCGCCGGATCACGTGTGGCAAACAAATATCGTCCTTTCTACATGAGATTGTGTGACTCGAAACCTTCGACTTCAATATTTCTATTCTCCACTATTTTTGTGGCTCGGTAGTCAAGCTCATTTTTAAAATAAAGTGCACGACTGGGTCGTAGTTTGTTGGTTTGGTTGGTTGTTTTCTTATTTTATTATAGGTAGAGTTAAAAATCTGAGAAGCGATACTATATAAAGCAAATTAAATTCACTTTTTGATATTTATCTCATATGGCAGTTATATCAAATAACAATATGCGTTTTTAAAAGTTGAAGCTCTCAGTAACATTCAATTGTCGCAAGATCTGGTAACAGAGTAATGAACGCCTACTGTACTATTTTACAAGCTCTTTCTTACACTCAACAACATTTTTGAGTAAGTACCTACTGTTAAAGCTGTTGACTGGAATATGAAAAGTTTTCAGTGATTGGAAGTATTGCTTGTGAGAGACCGATATCTTTACATAGATATATTTATGTAAGAACTCAGGCATTTGTTTTTAAATTAGCATTAGTATCTAGTTATAAACTGAATATCCCGATGTTCGTGTGTATTATATCTTTAATGTGTATTTTGGTCAAAATCGTTGGATTGGTTCTTGTAAAATTATACAGCCAAAACAGTGCAAAATATTGCAATGTTAAGTTTGAAAAATGCCATTGCTCAACTATTTAGCTGAAAATTGAGTATACGTTATTGTTCGGGATGTATATATATATAAGCATTACTGGGTTTTTAAAGTTTTATTCAAATCTTTGTTGCAGTCGTATAGCCATTTTAGAGATGTGTCCAAATTTCAAAAGTAGGTACCTACTATTATTCGAGTTTTTAGCGAACACTGTGTAAGTTGGCAATTCGGCATACAACAACTGATATTATGACAAGCCACAACTGAAAATAAAACCCTGTCAATATACGTCCAACACAATGTTTCTATCAGATTGGCAAAATTGTTATAAGTTTTACCTCGTACAATTTTTCTTGTAATAACCGTTTCTTGTGCGTATCAAAATAATTTGTTGAATTCATTAAAATGTTGTTAATTTTACAAAAGAGATTTGCTGTTTTGTCAAGTCAACAATTAACTGTTGATTTTACAAAGAAATTTATCAATTTGGTCTGTATTATTTTGTCAAATTAACAAACAAAATTGTTAATAATATAGAAGTAGTTTGTCAATTCAGTTATTGTATTGTGTTAAATACGCGGCTAATATTGTTGATTGTCTAGAAATAATTTCTCAATACTTCTATTATGTCTTAGATTGGGTATTAATAAATTATACGCAAAATAAATAAATTAAATAAAAGTAGTACATAAATTAAATTTAAATTAAATTTATGTACTACTTAAATTATTATATAGGTAGGGGAAGGTCATGTACCTTGGTCCGGATTTCAGTTTTTTGCCGATATTTTAGGTAACGTGTTTTCATTAGTTTTTATTTGTTTTTTTAGTTATTACCTGAAGTCTTATCTATGATAATGCGAAACTACCAAAAGGATATTGCTTACCATTCCAAAGAAAACTTATCTTTTAGATGCTAACCTCAAACGGTCCAAGGTACAAGACGTGATTTTACCTTGGTCCACAGAGTATTGTACCTTGGACTGAAAATATTATTGAAGGTTTTTCTATAGTTTAAAGGTGAAAACTTTATTTTTTTTTTTCAATAAATAGTAAAAATGGTACCGTTCTTATTTCATTTCAAGAAAGCAGCAGGAAAACAAACCACTGTCTTAAAGTTTGTGTGCTTGACAAATTTTTTTTTATTTCAAATAATAGTTTTAAATAAAAAATACTCTCGTTAACGAAAAAAAAAAAGCCTAACAAAGGACTTTAATATTATTTACCGAATTTGCATCTTGGCATATTGTCATGAGACATAAAAAAACAATTTTGTTTAAAAAAATCTAATAACGTGTAACTTTGACCGGACCAAGGTACAAGCGCTATGATAGGTCCAAGGTACACGAACACCACTTTAACCAAAAAATAATAATTTTGACGTAGTATTTAAAGCACACGCGTACAACAATTTGTTCCTACCAAAAGATAATCAACATACTTAGCGAAATCGATAAAAGTATCGGAAAATAGACATAAAATTAAGCACTACACAACTTCAGAAAATAGATACAAAAAATACTTTTTTGACTGAAAACTATGATTATTTTTTTTTTGCCCACTAGTACAGCTGTATAAGTTCTAAAGAAACTGAGAAGAGAAATGAACAGAAGAGTAACATTTCACAGAAGAACCGGTTCTTGTGTGGTTTGTACTTTTCTGAAAATTGGCACTCGGACCAAGGTACAATCGGACCAAGGTACACGACCTTCCACTACCTATGTAGGGGAAAGTGGTCACCCTTCGTACGTGGGGCACATTCGTACAGTAAGTATAAAAGAAAAACTAAGCTTCGCTAAAACACGTGTTTTCTCGTGTGCATAGACATACCAGGTAGCATTTCGCTCAACGAACTTCGGGACATTCGGGCAAAAGGTATGATAGCTGACAAGCGTAACGTGTTTTCGAGCGCTGTGAGTAATTTTTTTACCGAAGTTCGCGATCGCATTGCGAGTAAGTTTTTTACGTTTCTTGCAAAATAGGGATGACGAATTTATGTTTACAATGTTTATTTTGTGTTTAAATTACTAATATTTCCCTACTAAATTTTAATTTATTAAAAAGTTGTAATTTTTATTTTGTGCATGGCCTGGGGTACATTCGGACAGTAATACAGAGGGCACATTCGTACGCGTACGAATGCTCCCCTTCAAATTTTATTTACGAAAATTACAAGCAAAATATCAATAATATCGATTTTAATGAAACAAAATTATATATAGACCTCTTTAAAACTTGTTTTACGCATTCTATAAGGTTTATTAGAAATGGCAATGTCTTTATCTGTTGTAGCCTTTACAGTTATCTAGGCAATATAAAAAATATAAAAATAAAATTCGAAATGAATGAATAGGTACTATCGTTTTTTCTAAAATGCATAAAAAGATCTAGACCAGTTTAAAAAAATTAAAACTCTTACCTGGTCAAATTAATAACACGTCTCTACAGCACGACTTCTTCGGTACTAACAGCAGTAGAAACAAAGAAAGAGGATTCGTTAGTCCAACACAGAGCTGTCATAGCTTCATATCAGTTGTTATACGACTCAGTTCTCACTTACTGTACAAGCCAGAACAACCTTACCCTAAGCAGAACTGCACAGCAAAGAGCTGTCATACGACTAGGTAACGTAGTAGATAAAAGGCTCTTGTAAACTAGCATAGCATTATTAACGGGTAACAGCTAACAGGACATTGATCAACGATGTTCACACCCTTCCCAAATTAAGTTTGTTAACAATCGCGCCTTAAAGAGCTATGGTATGGTAACTATGGGCATCCAAGATATGGTTAAGTTGCCAAGTTAGGGGTATAGGCAGTGTTGCCATAAAAATATTTGGACAAATCTGCAGTTATGACAAAAAAGAAATCTGAAATGCAGACTTCTATGGAAAGATATTACTTCACAAAATGTTTTTTTATTTAAATAACAATACAAAAAAAAAAGAGTTGAATAGGAGAATGACAGCATACAGCGAAAGCAAGTGTACAAAAAATATTGACATGTTTTTTTAAGGACCAAAGTATATTATTTCAAATGCAGACAAAATCAGAAGTGCAGATTTATGGAGAAATCTGATTGTTAAAAGTCTGCAGCTCGGTTGAAAATCTGCAAAACCCAGACAAATCTGCACTTATAGCAACATTGGGTATAGGAAACAAATTTACGGGTTTGGTACCCATATAGTTTTCTCAGTGAATACGCAAAAGCATTTAATTTAAAGTATCCAGACAAATCTGCACTTATAGCAACATTGGGTATAGGAAACAAATTTACGGGTTTGGTACCCATATAGTTTTCTCAGTGAATACGCAAAAGCATTTAATTTAAAGTATCCAGCGAAATGGGAATAAGATTTTAAGTGAACTTTAAGTCAATTTGAATATTATTTAGTTATTTTGATATTTAATAAGTTTTTCTTTTGCTGTTTATAAAAACTAGCAAGTTAAATAAACTTTTTAAATACCCTGTATGAGTCTTCCCCATGTCGTACGAAAGTACCCCATCTGCTGTACGAAAGTACCCCACAGGTGAGGTGCATTCGTACAAAAATCTAATCCTAGAATATTTTCTATAACTCTGTAAATCTTTGACATAATGGTTTCATACTTTTTTGTTATAAGCTACGATATATATAGAACATATAAATGCATTAACTACATACAAAGGTGAGTTAATTTTTAAGTAAATAATAAAAATTCAAAAAGTGTACGAAGGGTGACCACTTTCCCCATTACAATTTTTATTTTTTTTACTACATCGTTGTCAATATTCCTTCCACCTCATCTAATGTCCTTCCAACAATCATAAGGGCATTCTGGGAATAAAATATTTTATATGCATCTTAACCCCTTCGTTGGGCACTGACTTCTTGATCGGTATAAAAGCTGCATGCAGCAAATAAAACACGGCGACAAATCAGCCATCTATTTAAAATAAGAAGAAAATACGTTTGTGGTAATATATATACGAGAATATAAAAAAGGGTTTGGTCGATGAATCAGTTAACAATAACTTCTTTCATTTATTAAACTGGAAATTGTGTTTTGTTATTCTGACGAAGCAGTTTTCATTAAATGTTTTATCCGTTTGACAAAAAATCGTTCAAATTGATAAAACTTAATGTTTACATATTAATAATTTTCATTTACCATTACAACAATTTTTTTCAGTTCAACAAAAGTATTTCTATTGAATTTTTACCATAGAATTTGGCAATATTACGCAGTATTTTATTTTCAGTGTATATATACACTCTTTTGGTTTTGCAAATACGGAGGCCGAAAAATTCTTTGAAAGGGCTTATTTCGCTTTAAATATTTTGTCGATATTACTAGTAAGATATGGAGTCCCAGCAACTTGGGATATAGATCAGCAAAGTCGCACTTTGTACTAGAAAATTTTCGGTATAAAACACAATGGAATATAGCGAAACCACGAAATACAGTTTTGCAACGAAAAACCTATTGCTTACCTTAAACATCCAAATATACCTCGTAATAGCTAAAGAATCAAGGAACTCATATAAGCTAATAATGTTTCCGAAGTTGAATGTATAGTCCGGGTAGCCTCTAACGTTTTTTTTGCCGCATCTCTAAACCTTCACACAGTGATTTGTTTTTTAAGTCTTCATACCTTATCCAGCTTCTATACTAAACGTACGTTTTTATTGCCTACAGCATCATCGTTTTGCTTCCGTTTTTCATTATATGCATGGATAAGGTACATCGCACTTTATCATTCAGCAAGTGCTCTGTTATGAAGTGCTGAAAGAGAAATACACAATAAAGCGACGGGGACGATGTGTGGGTGGATTTTCATTACACAAAAAAAAAAAAACGACCTAAACTACTCTCATCAAAAGCAACGACAAGAAGCAAATATACCGTCGGTCGTATATGTTACGTACGTCTCCAGCTGAGTAAACTCTCATGCAAAGGATAGTTCTAATGGAAACTTGTATCTATCAGAATCCACATGTCTGCAGTTTGTTTTATGCTTTTTTCTTCAAAATTAATCTCTTCCTGCTTTCGCTCGAATTGAAAGCGAAGAAACTAATTCGTTCCCTCTCTCCATAGGACAGAAATCCGTTGACAAAATAAGTCTCACTTGCATAGAACTGAAAAAAAGAAGAAGAGAAAAGTATCTCATCACGTTGAGATAAAGTAATATAACCCCAACAGTGCCACAGATTATTATGTGACATCCATCTGATAAGTCATTTTTATGCTGACTTGGTTGACTCGAAGAACTGCAAACATTTAGGGCAGTTTCATTTATGCACATTAAATGCGCTTCGTGCATTTTGTTTACAACTGCTCGCTGGGGTCTCAATGCTGCTGATCGCATCTCGTATGGGCTGTAGGCCATTGAAGCATAGTTTTTCGATTTTTTTCGGTGCACGGATTTTTGCTGATTCTAAATTTAGTCTATACACTGCTGAATGTTTTGTGTCTCGCATCACTTCGGGTGTGTGAGTTTTGGGGTAATTTTCTTTTCTACAAATAGGAGTAGAATTTGGGCGTAAAAAATGCGACGTGTGATAGGTACTAGTTGTAGATGTTTGCTTTAGGTGCTGCGAACCACTACCAAAAAAGTAATTCATTTGCCAAATACACTATTGATCCGATCTGTAACTTAGTATAATCATTTGTTGCTTTCATTCTTCAAGGTTTAAGCGGAAGGTTGCATATAACAGGCAACGAGAAGATGCTTTACAAGTTTTAATTATTTAATATATTTACACGTTGTCGGATGGTTTATGCATTCTGGTCTTAGAAAAAAAAGGAGCTAAACATACGCCTACGAGTTTATATCTTAGATAAATGTAATTATTTATACAGAGTTTTTTAGGTTAAGTTATGAGATCAAAGTGGTATATGCTATAGAGTTTGCTACTTCGACCAAATGTCATACATGTGTCACTTTTATGTTGTGTTAATTATTCACCCCAATTTCGAATGACGAATGCGAAATTTTCTTCAACACTTTGTTGATCTTTTGTTGTTTTTAACGATACTCGTATTTTTGAATAAAAACAAATACAGCATTGAAAGATATTTTTCAACTTGAGTCAGTTAATGTCGGAAATAGGTTTGTAGTTTTTAATTAAAAAGTTCACGACCTTTCAAAAAAAAAAAAAACCAAAAACGTAATGACGTCAACTGAATTAAATATTATTCGAGGCGAACTTTATATTTAAACTAGCAAACCCGGCGAACTCCGTTTCGCCACCAGATGGCTTCGTTTTTTGTAACATTTCGTTTGTGGATTAAAAGGTGAAGAAAAATTATTATTTTTTTCTTGTAGGTATTTGAAAATGGAAAATTTTATTTCATTTCACAACAGTAATGAATTAATTTCGATTACAAAAATTAAGTGTAATTTATTTGAACTTCTCTAAGTAAGAAATGAAAGTGAATCCAAAGTAAATACTGAATCGAAGCGTTATACGTGTCCGCAAATTATCCGTTTCATTGAAGTGCTCTTTGGTAAACCACATTTTTTGTTTTTTGGTCTGACGTTAACACAAACAAAGCGGATGGTTTACCAACTCGTGAATACGCAACGTATAGCTGCCCATGTGAAAAACAATGCTTTTCTAAATGAAAAATTGCTTGCAACTGTTCAATAATTCGTCTCTTTAACTGTTGTGTTCCCTGTATATTGCACCGCACATTCAGCTGATCCACCATCGACGAAATGGAATATATACGCAGAAATTTATGCGGTTCATCTGGTGTTAGCTGACCTGGTGAACTTCGTACCACCTAATTGTTATCTATTTGAAGCTTTTTTTCGATTTAAACTTAGTTTGGTGATTAAATAAATTTTGTTAGTAATTCAAATTAATTCAATACCTTTTATTTTCCTGTAAAATAGATGATATTAACATTCAATGCAAAGATTTGTAGTAAAAAATTGCAGAAGTTTGAATTCGAATGGTAAGTCCGTTGGAATCATCGGGATGCGTGGAATCAAAACATCTTCTCCTCTATATTCAGCGGTATGCCCGGAAAAACACGTCGAATGAGCTCTTCCTTAGAATTGGTCATGTGGCAGAAATCAGTGGGCAAAGTGATTAGACCGGTCGAGATATAAATTGCAATCTTTCCATTACCAATGTCCAACAATTGCTTCGAAAACACATCTGCAGATTGATCTCGTCAATCGGAGTGTCTTGACATGAAGCCACAAATTTGATGCTTTCAAGCACGCATTTAGTTCGTCAGCTGCAATTGATCGTGGGAAAACTGGAAGAGTCTCCCGAAAATCACCGGATAATACAACCATGGCTATTCAAAAAATGTTTTGATTGACACGAAGATCTTTCAACGTCCTGTCCACCGCCACCATTGACCTTTTGTGGGGCCATCGTACATTCGACCCAATCGATCAATTTGCATCATTGTAAAATCTTCGCATTTTTTCTTCGATTTTTCAAGAATGTGTCTGGTTGATTTGCATGTTCAGTGGCAATATCAATGCTGAATGTGCAGTTCGGTAGCCTTCTAACAAAGTTGCTGTTATTCCAGATGAAGCCAATGCCAGGGCAACTCATGCTGCGATCAAATCCGTGCCAAAAGCAATGAAATTAAGAACGTTTCGACAGTACCTCCGGGAGCACCCAGAAAGTAAATGCTACCAGTTCTTTTGTTCACAGCTTTCATCAAAGAGTCATACGCAATCGTTTGTTGTCGATTCAATTGCAGAACATTTTTACGAACTGCTTCGGCGAATGTTTCAGTATCGTATTGTTTTGTTGTTCTCTTTGCAATTCGTGGTTGAATGCATCGTGTATTGGACGATTAGGTGATATCAAAGAAAAGAAATATTTGTAACTTTAACAGCCTAGAAGAAAACTAACCACACCTATCAACTTGGTTGGTAAGCCTTCTCCCTTCACTCTCCACACCGGTACCGAAGGTGTTATGGTAGCTTTGAGCTGCCCTCCCCATAACCCTACTCACGAATGAGCATAGTGCCATGATTGTTACTCATTCATTTTTCGTAACAACCCCTTCGTGAACACTCAAAACGCTCAGCAACTCCTGTTGCCTGTCATCATTGTCCTCGTCATCTCAATCACCCCTCCATTTGAACTTACCCACCTATTCAAATGCAAGGATATTGAAAATAGGTACTTCCCAAACAAAAATGATGGATACAAACAAATCAAAGTATCTACTTCATTTCAAATATTTACTTAATGTAACATAGTAAACATAAACAAACTTATTAGGTAGCTAGCTATATCGTAAATTAAAAAATAAATTTAAAAATTTTTGACAACAACAATTTGCTTGGAAAATCATTAAAATAATTGACAACAACAATATTGCTTTTAAAATTTAAAATATTTTTTTTTTGTATTTGAAACTACTCGATTTCTATCCAGTTTATATTTTTTTCAAAGTGCATTTCCCCATGAAAAACGAAATATGTGCCTACAACGCCAACTGTTGAGAATTTTCCGACTTTTCTTTTTTCATAAACCATCCCTGATTTAAGACGAACAAAACAAAATAAAAATCATTCAAATCGGTTGAGCCGTTCTGGAGTTATATCGTCAGGAAGGAAAACCCGACTTATTTTTATATAGTAGATTAAATTGTATCATGGAATATTCAGTTCGTAGTCGTAAAAAAAAACATTATAGGTATCGCCTGTTATTTTTGTGTCGCGCCTCTTTTTCCACATTTTACAAACATGTTGACAGCATTTTGAAGCGATTTTGGAAAACCTGTTTTGTCTAGCGATCATGTAGACCGGAATTTTTGGAGTTTTTTTTTTGTAGTACATAGGAAAAAAAATAAAATCAAGCAAAAAAAAAAAAAAAACAGTTGCGTAACATGTTTTTTTGACTTTAGCTTGATTTGATTTTTGTATACTCTTTTCTAAATAAAACTTTCACACTTAAATTAAAAGATAATAAATGTCCAAAACTAGCTACCCTTTTTTTGGACTCTGAGGTCTCATCATATCTATTAATTTTTGTTAACTGCCCTATTCAAATAACGATGCCATTTGCGCGGTATAACACTATGTATAGCAAATATGTTTCTTGGAACTTGTAGTTTTGGTACAAGATAATCTGTCTGTAATTTACGTTACGTGTCTGTAATATTTTTTCCGCATAATATGTCTGAATGCCGAAACCATATAGAGATACAAACATATGTTTCGATGGATATGGAAAGGGATACAGATCGTAGAGGTCTTTGACAGCGGAAGTCAAAATCTCACCAGTGAATAGAGTCATTGCAATGTACACGCCGGAAAAATATTACAACCTAGCGTGGTCATGCGTTCATGCACCATTCGTTCGTGCAAGTTTCTAATTTCTTGAACATATGGAAAGGACCTTCATATGCCAATTCCGAATGTATAGATTTAGAAGCATTTCTATATGACAATTATACCCTTTGGTGTTTGTCGGACGTTGCAAGAGATTCCCCAGTCAAACAAAATGTTAAAATCTAATCGGTATGTGCTGTTTCCGAAGGTCAAAGTAGTCCAAGAATTTAACCGCTGAGCCACTGCGTGTCTTAGTATGCTAGTTCCGCAAAACTCCTTTAACAATAAACACTGTGTTCCACCTGTACAAACTAGTCCATAGTGGTTTCAAATGTCGCATGATGAATCTGCAACCAAAGCTATCCTTCAGCGAATTGAGATTGACATATACTGTATGGAGTATGGCACATACCGCTTTGTCATTAGAACTACATCTTCAATATTGGTGTTCCTAAGTTCTGGGCTTTAATCGGGTAATTTACGAAACGATCGTCATCGAAACGATTGAACAAAACGACATTGTTTTTAGATTTCTTCATTTAACATCACTGTCGCATCGTTCATTCGAATCGTTTACATGACTCTAAAAACACAATCTTTTTTTAACTTTCTCCATTTTCTTGAATTTGTTTATTCTTCTTCGTTGTTATTGGCCATTCAATGCAAAAATATGTAGGGAGTAGAATTTTTGTTACAGGATCGTGTTGTAAAAAATATTAATGCAAATTTATGATTGCATTTCTTAACTTTTTCCATTAAATATGAGAATGATATTGTTTTCGTACAAAATTTCGAACTCGAGATGATAATGAATTCTGACCTTACGATGGTAGAGGAACTCAAAAAAGTGGGTCGCAAAATTCTGTCCGTCTGCCCGCCTAAACGGCTGCACGGATTTCGTTGAAACTTCGGATTTGGATTTTGTGGGCTTACAGTTGGGTGGAGTTTTTTTATTTGCAAGGTAACCTCAATATTAATGGTGTTCCCATATAAAATGTTTGTACCAGTTTAGTTTGGTCGAAACGATTTCAACCAAAATTGATATTTAAGCTTTAGAAGGTGAGGTTACAATGACTGCATTCCCAGGTTTTGGCAAAAAATCGAATAGTGGTACTTTTGAAAGTTCGACATATCTCTAAAACGATCCACACTATTGTAACCGAAATTATTTTCTGAGATGGTCATTTAAAATTTAGAAAATAGTATTTTTTTTTAAATTTAGTTTTGTTTAGTTTACCTCAAAAGAGCAATGACGATTTTGACACAAATGCAAACTTAGAGTCAAATGGATGTTTTCAAAATTATAGTACCTAACTTTAATTTTCAATAGATCACAAATTTAAATAACTGCTCATATCTCGAATACCCCATCTTCGATTTCGATAAAACTTTAAAAACGAAATAATGCTTAAATCCCGAACAATGACTTATAATGGGTTTTCAGCTAAATAGTTAAGCAAGAGTATTTTTCAAACTTAACATTACAATATTTGGTACTGCTTTGTCTGCCAAATTTTACAAAAACCGTTCTAACGATTTTGATCAAAATTCAATTTGGGATAATAAAATAACACTAATTAAGATCCTATAATTAGTTTTTCTCCAAATCGAATAAACAAGTTTTGTAATTATTTCTCAAATATTACTACCCAAATGCCGATCTGTGTTCATACATCCTCTTAAAAATCAATATGTACTTCCATTAAAAATGCAATAACAGCGATGCAAAACTTATTTTTAGCAAATATTACTCACTTCTTTTTTTCAACCATATTGAAAATACACCTTAAAATACAACCACTTGGTGCCTTACACAGTCAGAAACAAATACTACGTTTCCATCGGTATATTCGGTTTATAACTTCGAATGCAAATTCAAAAACATACCTCTTAAGCCTTACATGTACATGTATAGGTACAATACATATATCTATGTGAAAATATCGGTCTAATAGGAACCTACTTTCAATCATAGACACCTTAAACCAGTGTTACTAAAATATTCCAGTCAAAAATGAACACATGCCCTAGCAGATCGGAAAACAGGAATTCCGACCACACTTTCGCCTTGTACTAAAAAAACTTATTAACTGTAAGAGCTTAAAATAGGCGCTTATAACTCTCTAACGAGAACATGACAATTGCCTGTTACTGAGAGCTTCAACTTTTGAAAACTAACATCGTTATTTGATAATTATACTGCCATATCAGATGAATAACGCAAACGTGAATTTTATTTAACTTACTTACTTACTTAGGTGGCTCTACAGTTCGGGGTGAACCTGGGCCTCAATCAACATGCCTCTTCAACGGGTTTACCCTGAAAACAAAATCTCAAAAAAAAATCTCGAATACCTAGCAAAAATCTAGAAAAAAAAAAACTCGAAAGCAAAAATCGCGCTAGCGAATTGTTACCATTTTCTCAAAAAATAATATTAAGAGTGGGTGTCCCTCAGCTATGAACTCCGAGCTCATGTAAACATGCTTACATGTATTAGTGCACAGAATTTCAAATAGCCGAGCACACCCTCCCCCATTAAGATCACATTTGTGACTACAGAGTCTGCAAAATGAGAACTCGCTCAACGTTCACTAAATAAAAATAACAAAAAATTCGCTGCACAAAAAATTAAAATAAATCAAAACAAAAAACAACAAAAAGGACAAGCTGGCTGCCTAGGGCGATAGGCTAGCTGTATTGAGCTGCAAACTCTGTCTGAATAGACTGAAAATGTTAGTGTGTGTGATATCCAGTTTTCTACGAGTTACGTACAAATCCAATCGCAAATTTTCGACTTTTCAAGATATGTATCCAAGATTCAATAATTTATATTTTTTGGTTTTGGCTTGTTTGTAGCTTTTGCTTTGTTTGCGGGTCTGGGATGGGTTTCTTGTATAGTTAAACTTAGAATCTATGCGAAACGCCCACCGAACCTAGCCTAGGATAATACACTATTCATTTATGTACTTATTATTGTCCTTTCACGGAATTCTATACCAAGGGGTTGCACAATCTTTCTTACCGCTAATATTATTAGAACTTTTCTTAAATTTTAGCAAGCTGAAAGTTGTATCAATTTGTAACTGTACGTTTCGGCCTTTGTGAGAAAATCGAAGTACCTAGGTACACTGCGCGTCATCAGGTTAGCACACCCCTGCTCTTAATAGTTTTCGCTCATTTCTAATAAAACTAAAAAGGTTTAGATTCCAAAAAATTATAGCGATTATTAACAAATCAATTTTCAACGAAATAAAACAAAAATTAACGTTTCTCTATTTGTAAATATTTTTTTATAATTTTTTTTCGAAATCAACTGAAAAATTAACAATTTAAATTAGGTCATCAGGTTAGCACACATGTCTTTTTTGTAATTTAGTTTAACTTTTTGAAATAATAACTTATTTTTAAACTTATATATTAACTTATTTAAACATTTTTTTATAATTTTAATAATGAGTCGATCCTCCCTTGTTGAGAATGAGCTCATAGATCCGATTGGGAAGCGATTCGTACAACTTTCCAATATAATTCAAGGAAATGGCTGACCAAGCACTTTTAATGCCTTCAATTAATTCCTCTTTGGTTGAATATTGCCTGCCAGATTCGTAAACTTTGCGAGCCAGCCATCCCCACACGTTTTCTATTATATTGATGTCCGGTGAATAAGGCGGCCACTGCAATAAATCGACGTTTTGTGCTTCAATCCAAGACTTAATCACCCGCGCAGTGTGAATCGGAGCGTTGTCCTGTTGGAAACGCCATGGCACATTTCCAAACAAATTTTTGAAATGGGGAAAAGCTGTTTCCAGGACGTTTTTATAAGCGTTTGCATTCATATTTGTATGCAAAAATTGCAGCTCGCACGTACCATAGTAGGAGATAGCTCCCCACACCATCACACCGCCCACACAACTATGAAGTCGATCTAACTGATGTTCCTCCTTCCGAAGATCATGGAAATAATAGTTGTATCCATCGGGTCCTTCCAAATTAAATTTCTTTTCATCCGAAAAGACAACATAGTGCCAATCAGACTTCCATGCCATATGCTCTCGTGCGAAATTTAACCGCATTTTTTTTCGAGCATCGTTAAGTGGTGGTTTTTTCTTCAGTTTCAATCTTTTCAAATGTGGAGCATTTCTTATCACCCTTTGAACAGTAGATAAGCTCGCTTTAACACCAACATTTGTCCTGATCTTTGCAGACGATTCATGAGAGTTGGATGCGTTTCTCAAAATTGCTCTCCTGTCAGCATCGGAAATCACTTTATTATTACCGCCTTTGTTATTTCGACCATATCCCGACTTGTTACGTAAAAAATTGTAAATAACTTTTCGACTTCTGCCGATTTTTTTTGATATTTCACTTACTGAAAGCCTGAGCTCTTTATAAGCTTCGATTTTTGATTTCTCTTCAACCGATAGCGTTTTTCCTTTACCCATATTAAAAAAATAGATCACTTGAGCAGTAAATAAAATTTGGTGTCAATACGCGTTCAAATTTTGAAGATAAATGAAAGAAAAATTGCATGTGCTAACCTGATGACGCAAAAATTAAGCTCATATTTCGATTGAAACTAAAAGAAAATAGCAAAAACCATATAACGGTGTATTGTTATTGCATGTTCCCTTTGCTAGTGACAGTGCATACGAAGATGACAAAAATAGAAAACAAAAAAGTAACTGCAAGTTAACAACAACAAAATCAGAAGCAATTATATTAGGCTGATGAATGTGTGCTAACCTGATGACGCGCAGTGTATATGGCTGTTAGTATTCTGTACTATCTGATTTGTGGGTAATCTACACATTTTTGGGAACTAAAAACGATATGTTCGATATGTTATTACGTGTTTTATTATATCAACTGTGAACTTGCAGTCTAATTTAAGTCACGCTAATGCTTAGCAAGTTAAGCACTTTTATTATCTGCCAATTAGAAAAGCAGAGCTTCTCTTAGTCATTTTATAATTTATACTCGTATTTAAAAACTTCAATTCACCAAAATATTCTAGCCTAATATAATGTACGTATTATGTAGTCAGTTCCATATCACTCTTACCGATTATTACATTATACCGGTTTTTCTTTAGGAGTCTAGTGTCGAGCGGAAAGAAACAGGATGGGAAGTGTTAAGTGTTAGTACTACTTTTAAGCTTATATGCTTTTTAACCAGAGAGCTTACAGGAATAAGGTGATATTTTTTTACATCTGAAAGTCATAATGAGCGTCTCTACCAGCACAACGTAAAAGGAGATTCAAAAAACAAGAACAATCAAACAGGGCATTTAATCTAAGCAGAAATTTTGTTTTTTGTTAGTTGTTCGATGCTTGTAACGGGTGATTTTTTAAGAGGTTTAGAACTTTTTTTAAAAAATTCGAAAAAATGAATGAAATATTTATTTGAATCGATAGTTTGAACCTTGCAATTTAATGTTTAAAGATAATTTCATGCAAATGTTGACCGCGGCTGCGTCTCAGGCTCAGGTAGCCCATCCGCTGAGTCCAATTTTGGCATACTCTTTCACACATATCGGCCGGTATCTCACGAATGAATGCATGGATGTTGGCTTCCAGTGCGTCAATCGAAGCGGGCTTGTCCCTATACACATTAGCCTTGACATACCCCCACAAAAAATAATCTAATGGTGTCAAATCGCACGATCTAGGCGGCCAATTGACCGGCCCGAAACGTGAAATTAACTGTTCACCAAACTCGCCTCGCAATTGCGCCATTGTTTCGCGTGCTGTGTGGCATGTGGCACCGTCTTGTTGAAACCACATATCATGCAAGTCAAGAACTTCCATTTCGGGCAAAAAAAAGTTTGTTATCATCGCTCGGTAGCGTTCACCATTGACAGTAACGCTGCGATTCGCATCATCTTTGAAGAAATATGGCCCAATAATGCCGCCGGCCCATAAACCGCACCAAACAGTGGCTTTTTCGGGATGCATTGGTAGCTGTTGCAATGCTTCTGGCTGATCTTCACTCCAAATGCGGCAATTTTGCTTATTTACGTACCCATTCAACCAAAAATGAGCCTCATCGCTGAACACAATTTTTCGATAAAAAAATGGAAGCAGCGCGCGATGAACATTTTGAACCGAGCACGAATTTTGATAGTAAAATTCAATAATTTGCAAGCGTTGCTCATTTGTAAGACGATCCATGGTTAAATTACAAACCAAACTGAAGCTGTTTGACAGTGACACAAGGTACTAAACACACGTCAGCTGTCAAAACCAGTGTTGCCAAAACCAAACCAGCTAAAAAATCACCCGTTATATGCCCTAGATTTTCTCGGATTTTGCATTTAGATTTCTCAGAATGCATCTTCTTTTAATTTAAGCAAATACACAAAATCATAGGGCCCAAACACTGGAAAGCTAAATTATCTCTTGGTAATATGAACTTGCTCTTAAAATAATTGTTGTTGTATTTATTTCTTAGTTGTGAGTTTCTTTTAGCTCCAAATAGATATTCATAATTTATTTTCAAACAATTAATTCCTTTTTCTACACCTTCCATAATTATTAAGTCTCTAGACTATCTGATGAAGGGCAATAAAAAGTCCACACCGTTCAACAATAATACCATGTTGACAATGCACTATACAGGAATGTTTTAATTACATTACCTATTTTGATTATTTTATTTTGAATTTATAAAGCAAAAATAATTAATGTTTTAAAGCCTAATGAATGTGTTTTTATTTTTAACACTTTCGGCATCTTGCTATTGTTTTCAATTATATGAACTCGTAACAGTAGAAAATAGTAAGCAAATTATTTCGAAATATATAAATAAAAACACAAATATTGAACGTTTGCCTTTTCCAAGGAAATATGTATAAAACAATAATATTTGAAACTCCTACAAACAAAGCAAAAAATTCAAACACATCAACAACAACAAAGTCATCACCCAGTCCCCACCCACTCTCATATAATTTTTTCTCGGGTTATCAAAACTTATCTCATTGTTGCTTCCTTCACTTTATCAAACAGCAAGAATATTAGTATGTATCTATCAGAAACCCAAACAAAGCGAAATAAACAAATTTTTGTCATTTCCTGTTCAAACAGCTCCAGCGAGCAAAAATCTGCAAATTATAGATTCTCAATAGAGAGTAAATTTAGAGAAAAATCGAATAACGCCATGTCGGATATTTTGTGAACTACATTGCATATGTGTGCGTGAAATCTGAAACAAAATTCAGAATGCAGTAAAATAGTAAACTTTTCAAAATTCGAATTTAACTATTTTATGAACTAAACATCAACTTTTTATTCATTGAGTAGACATACAAATATGCAAAGCCCATTCTCTTTTTTACAGATTAAAAAAATAGTTCCTTGTTCCTCCACAAAGATTGTTTGCTTTTAGTAATATTAACCTGCAGTTTTAAGATGGTAAGCACAAAAAATCAAAATTGTGCTTCAATAGCTACCTCGAGCAGTTCATTGGTAACAAAAGTAAATCATAAAAAAAATAAAAATATTTGATCTAGGGATTGCCCCACCGGGGCGCAGAAAAAAACACCCAAAAAAGGGGGTTTTTGGTACTTTATGCAATATCAAGGTCGAAAAATAAAATTGTGCTTCAATAGCTACCTGCGCCTATTTACTGGCTATTGAAAACCCTTTACTCCGGTCAATTATCTCTTAAGAACTGCGAGAAACTACAGGGCGCAGAAACGTCTACCCCTGCCACCCAGCCTTAATTCAAGATTTACTAATATGGAAAACTATTTGAATTGCAACAACAATTTGATTCACTGTTCACGCAAACAAATGAGTCCGCTAAAAAACAACAGGTCTTCTTAAACCTTATTGACGTGCTATTGTCAAAACACCGCGTGGTTTAACTCCGACACTAGCTGCTGAACAAGTACAACTAAGCTTACCAAGAACGCAAAATTAAGTTGTGTCTTGGTACAGACGACTAAGGCCCATTTTGTTCACCCGAAGTTGAACACAACTGGGGGAGGTTTCCATATATGGAATAGCGTGAAGGCCACATATTGGCCTATATAAATTAATTGAAGTTTTAGGTAAGGAGACTGTTAATGTATCTTGCATACTTTAATCCATTGGGAGTGGTCAACAAGTGAAGAAAACAAGACGAGAGGAGAGAAATATATTAAACATTATGAACGAAAAAGACGAAAGAAGTTTTATGGGATATATAAGAGGCATTGCCTACAACTTGAGCTTGTAAATATATCAGTAATCACTTTTTTTTGTATAGGTATTTGTACATATTTGTTATTGAGAAATGAGTATGTTTACGTTTAGATAATCAATCTAATATATAAATTTATTTTCTGTTGAATAGTTATAGTTATAGTTTCAAAATAATGTACTTTGTTATGAGTATGTATTTGTTAAAAATTCATTATTTTCAATAAAAAAGCTATAAAATGTTCATTCTAGACTTGTTTTCGGATTAAATTTAAGAAATTATAAAAATCTCGAAAGCAGTTTTGTTTTCTAGATTTTTTTTCGAGATAGAGTCTTTCGAGATTTTTGTTCTTTCTAGATTTTGACCCATTCGAGATTTATCAAATTCATTTTCGAGATTTTTACCATTCTAGATTTTAGTCGTTCTAGTTATGTAACGTCATGATCCCCTCTCCAACTAGCCCGGTCCTTAGCTAGCTGCCTCCAGTTGCGCACTCCAAGTTGATTTAACACTATTCCTTTTTCTGTATTTTATGAACCGGTTCTTTTATCTAGGATTGCTTCTCTACCTACAAGTTTACCTAACCTAATTATACCTTCCTAGTAAAATAAGAAATCAACCAATCAAACTGTTTATGTTTATCAACGAGAAAGTTTCGTTCGACCCAGTCGTGCACTTTATTTTATAATTCTTTCAGTCCTTTTTAAAATTGGAAAAATGCACCAAAAACGATGAAACGATTGCAAAACAGCCATCGTTCAATAGAATCGACGATTATCGTTCGATCGTTTTGTGCTTACGCGATTAGAACCCTGGCCTCTGAAATTCGAGTATGATTAGGATTACCCTGTAGGGTGTAGGGCCGTTACAGTAGGGGCCGTCATTGATATTAACTACTGCATTTCAGTTAACATTTTATAAAAAAATTCTACACTTCTTCTGGGCAGTTATCACAACAATTATGGCTATTTAGTTAATTCAAGGTGTGCGCCGAATGTTTATCACCGAGCTCAAAAATTAATTTTTATTATTGTTATTTCAAAAATTTTAATTTACCTTGGCTCCCGTAAATAAAAACAGTATCAGCAAACGAGAAGTCTAGTGAGCAAATGGTTCGCCATTCGGAACGGTCCGACATAACACATGATTTTATGTTATTGAAAGATATGAAAGCCGTTTGTATATTTTTCATGAAATCGACAGATATAGTCGTATCAATTAAAATCAGCAAAAAATTTGGAGGAAAGCAAATACCTTGCAAACGGCGTATATTGTAACGATCCCATCTCATTTTCTAAATGTCACTTACCATTCATTTGGAAGTGCGGTACTTACAACCTTACCTTTACGAAAATTCTAATAAATCTCAACTCAAAAGCTTTAAATAAATAAAAAAGTTGACGTTCATTTTAGAGATATATATGGTGTATATGGTTTTCTTAACTCCTTACAGCCGCTATTAAGTCATTGAATATTCATTGTATTCGAATAAATGACTATTGCAATTTGCAAGGATACTTTTTGACAAGAATGAATAAGGTTAATTGTAAACGTTAAGTAAGAAGATAAAATTAAAATCCAACCAAACTTTTATTGACTTCGTCAATGGTGTTAGACATACTAGAAGGGTGACAATGCATTATTATTCAATGTCTTTTGTAAATTCAGTTGCATTGAGGCTTTAAAAGAGACCCTCAAGGCCTCACTGCACTGCAACTATACACGAACTTTATAAAAAAAATACCTGGCTAAAGTGGGTTAAACATATTCAATATTTATCAGCATGCATTACATGCTACTTTATGTAATTGTTAACGATTGTGTAACTACTATTGTTTGTTATCAATCCAAGAGACTGTTTTGCTCAAAGTCAATAGTTGCCTGCTTTTAAGCTACATTCCTGCTCGAAACAAAACATTTTGAATGAGTCAATAAACTTGACATAATTTATTAACATCAAGTTATTTAAATATAATAAAAAAAAACATAACCCAAAATTCGCCGGCGTTATTGAGGTGGTCCATTGAATTTTTTTTGTCACACCGGTCTTATTTCATTTTATTCTATTTCAGTTTGTGTTTTCCTGACAGCAAAATCGTGCTCAACTTAAATTCGGATATAGTCGTATACCAAAACAAATGCAACAAATATACCACAGATATCTATTAATAAAATGCAAATCTTTAACACAACATCAAGTTTATTTTTAGTGATAAAAACGTAAAAACGAAAAAAAAAAAATAAATAAAATAAATTTTACACCCGGGAAAGAATAAAATAATCCGAAACCGACAAAATGAATTGTGTAGCAGTACCACCAGCTGAGGAGAAACATCCTGAACTTGCACTAACGCCGACAAGTTCAGCTTTAGCGAAAGCATCGCCTTTGTATTGTCGATCATTGGAAAAAGAACGCGAACGTCGAACATCACGAGGATTAGCATCCTGTCTGCGTGGCGAACGAGATGAGTTCATCGATTATCGTCAACAAGATGGCAGGAGTGAGTGATTTATTCATTTTTAAGTTAAATACATTTTCTTAGATTGAACTTTAATTCGATATCAGGGTCAACATGTGCAAGTTGGAAATTTATCATTTTGAACAAATTATCTGCATGACAGAATAAAACTGACAGATGGATTTTTGGTTCCACCATGTGATTCAAATAGCACAGTGACCTTCGATTTAAGAAAAGCTGGTCTACAAAGATTTGTGTTAACAACTGCGTGTTTCAGATGTAAAAAACCATAATGTACTTGAACTAAGTGAAATATTGCGGCTGGGAGGCAGCAGAGCGAATCAACGAGAGATGACATATAGGAATTTTCGCAATATTCATACAACCATTAAAAGACAAAGTGCTGAAAGTAATTGCGTTTCCAAGTAATTTGTGATGTCACTTCGGGGTCGTATGCCACAACTGGGCTACATATGTTGGTTATCGTTTTGAAGGACGGAATACCAATTAAATAAATTAAAAATAAGCACCAGTTGGAAAATTGGTTGGGCAGCAGTCCTTTTTAGAGTATAGGTAATCAAAAAGCGTCTGGCTGGTGTGGTGTAGTTTTAGCTCTTGGTCTGGTCAGTTGCCATAGGCTGGACTACATAGCCCGTAAAATGCTTAACAGAATTATCGCGGCCATGCTCTATCGACATAAATAGTTAAACTGAATTATATTCAAAAAATTGTTCTTTCATCCAGAATAATATTGTTCGCTTTTGACAAAGTTCGTAACTGCTTCTACACCATAAAGTAGAATCCAATATAAAGGGGTTATGTAATGTCTCGTTTGGTTTAGTGAGATATCCCTTTTGGAGTAAACACAATACGTGGGACATCCCAGATTGTACCAGAAAATTAAGCGGCTTATTCCTGCCCAGTTTAGGGTTCAGGGTATCTTTCCCATATAGTGGTCGAGGAACAAAAGGCGAAAATTCCAAATTTTACAGATGACCTGTTGAATACAAAAATTTTGCTAACAATATTGCATCGGCTTGCCACTTCTATTCAATTTACCTTTTTCTCTTTTCCGAAGGCTCACATTTCATGTGGAGCTTTTTCCATAAAATCTATTTTTGAAATAACGTCGTATAAATGGTTCGACAAAGAAATGTTAAGCTTTTTAATGTAATGATGGGTGCGCCAGCGCAAACATCTATTTTAAAAAGTCCTTTAAAAAGTTACATCACTTTTTACCCGGCTGGACACAGGGAGGGTTATGTGTTTCAAGCTTATCCTATGTACGTTCTTACGTGACGCTTGACCGATTTGGAAGACAGAGTTGTCATTAAATTCGTATTCTTTCCTGGAATGTCATAGGCTAAACAAATAAATATAAAAATATAAATTTAGAAATAAAAGAAACAAAATAAAAAAGTAAATTTGAAAAAAAAAAAAAAAAAAAACCGACTGTCTGTAAAAAGTATTTAAACAGATTAAAACAAGACACTTTTTTCAAGTATAACTAATTAGCAGTCGGAGGCTGCGCATATTTTTGTCAGATTGTGTAGGTAGTCTCCGAGTGTCAATTAGTTATACTTGAAAGTGTGTCTTGTTTTAATCTCTTTAAATAATTTTTACAGTCAGTCGGGTTTTTTTTGTTTTTTTTTTTCAAATTTATTTTTTAAAATTTATTTTTAGCATACGTGAAAAACAAATCGAGAAAATTTAAATATAAATGTATCTATTAAGGATTCAACTAAGTTTTGAAAAATATATCCTATCCCTTGAGCTCTGTTCAGACGATTGCAAGATCTGACAATATTTACAGGGCTACAAATGAAAAAATTGTCCCAAATGTCTGCCAACCCTGTTTTGTCTGCCAATATTTGCAGAAAAGTCATTGTCAGATAATTGCGAGACCGCCATCTGACAATAGAAATATTGTGTTTTCCGTTTGGTGTTGGTGCTTGTAAAAGTATCTGCAAAATGTTTATGATCCTTTTTAGTTACTTTTTGTCTTATCTTTATTTCGTTGCTTATTTTTTCCTCAGGAAGTTCGATTAGGTGCTTTAATGCAATTGGCTGAAGAGTGTTTATTTTCTTTTTCACTCACATTTAGAATATCGAAGCTTAAAAGAAGGTTTTTGGTTTATGTTCTTCATAGGCAATGTCCATCAATACAAAGCGATCATTACCACATGCTTTCCATTCTATGCTGTAATGCAGTTTGGAAATTGCAACAGATCGTTAAAAATTTGGTAGCAACACAATCCCAGGCCTTTGGTGTTCTCGGCGTCTGGAATTAAAAACCGTTTTCTCTACATTGTGTACATTGAATTAGGTAAGGAAATTAATTTACCTGAAGATATACATATGTCCACGAGCATTTTGTAGATTGCATCCAAAACATCTGGAATGATGGACGAGATCCTTGACACATCAATGCGGAACAGATACCTCCTATTGCAGGGACCGAAAATGTTCCCCGGTAGCTAGAAGCTAGGTATCGTAGAGTTATCACAAGCCGATCAGCCGCTGAAACACTAGCAAGCATATTTGTTTCTTGCTTTTGGATATGCCGAGTCAGCAAAGCTAGAAGATTATCGAGTTGTTTTGATACGCAAAAAATTGCGATACAATTCTGGCTCCTCAGCTCTCAATTCCACGAGCGATTTTGGTAAAGTCCCTCCTGCTGCGGCGTGCCACCCAATTCTTCGTCCAAACACGCCGACGTTTATGTGGCATTTCATCCTCGCTGCTCTCGCCACTGAATGAAAAAAAAAATTTTGGTTTGTCTGACAGTGCCTGCACATTTTGTAAACTAACATCTGCCAGCCGTGTGAACTGGCAATTTTCTACCTGACAACGTTGCCAGAAAAATTAGTTGTGGACAAACCATTTGCAAATTTGGGACCAAGCCAGTTCATTGCTAGATCATTTGTAGACCTGACAATATTGGTAGATGTGGCAAAAAATGTTTTTATCATCAGGAGTTAACAGTAATTACATTCTGTAATCTAAGAAACTGTGGAAAATATTATAAACTTATATTTTCCAAAAAATAATCGCATATAAGAGCGGAATATATATTTTCTCCACCAAGCAAAAATATTTACAAAAATAATTCTTCTCACTAAAATAGAATTAATTTCTTAACTGGTGTTCATTGCATAGCATTTAAACCGCAAAGTTCAAGAAGCTTTGAGAGCTGGTCACACTATTTTTTATTTACTTGCAGCTAATGCCACTATATAGTGCGATCAAAATTGGCTGTTTTCCTATGCAGGCATTCGATTAACAGAAGCACGCAGCATAGCTTGTTCCAAGTTTTTCCTCATTTTGCTGGGTATAATTCATATATTTTCAAGTGTAAATCTCTAACCTATTGGTAGTCGCATTTGTAATAGTCAAATACCCCAGTCAAATTCTCCTACATTAGGTGATTGTAAGATCCAGACATTTTGCCACGCCAATATGGGATAAATAGAGTATGGTCACACTGATGGTCAAAATGTTAAAACATTTTTTCTTAAGAATTGTATTACAAAACTAGTTAATAAAAGTTCATTATAATAAACAAAACCAGTAGAAACTACAGAGAATTGTCTGATTTCGAGAGCCGCGATATATACATAGAAGCAGCTATGAAAAATGTATATATATTTAATGAATTAAAAAAGTTAATTTAAAAAACCAAAAAAACCCACTGACTGTAAGGAAAAAAAATAAAAAAATATGAACAAGACACTATACCTAACCAATTGACAATCAGAGACTATACCTACACAGCTAAACAAAGATCTGAGTACCCTCCGACTGCCAAATAGTGACACTCCGGAGAAGAATACGAATCTAACGACAACTCACGTCCAGACCCGCACGTACTCCTTGTACATCAAGAAAGGCTTATCACTTATGATATCGTTCCTAATAAATTGTAGGTGACGTCATTAAAGCAATAAAAAACAACCGAATCAAACTTACAATCATTGATGCCAACTGAGGCATTGAGGAATAATTTTTACAAAAAGGGCATGCATTTTTGTGATATTTTTGTTCAATCAATTTATAAAAATAAATTTATTATTTCGTAAGCCTGGTACTTTGATCAAAGTGCATGCACTAATTTTCACAACTGTGCGTCATGCTTATTTTTCAATTCTCTACTTTACGTTCTCACCAATGTCAAACCTTGAACTAGAGACCAAAAAGGTTTTAATTACCTATCGATTGACCATCATTCTGTTACAAAATTTAATCACATTGTTGCATTTCCTTTGTAAAATCAGCAAAAGGCATAATTTCTTGGAAAAGCCATAATTTTGTTCGGGCTTAGGCATAAAAACTTAAACGAGGGTTGGCATCACTACTTACAATACACAAGAAACTTTCGCACGATCCAGTCGTGCACATTATTTCGATAGTACCCGGAAACAGCAGTGTTCTATTTCCCTCTTCTTATTTAATGCAGCGCTAATGAGGCGACTGTATCTTTCACGCTTAATAAAACATAAATATTATAACAATTCATATCCCGCCAGTTAAGTAAGTGCTAGAAACATAAACTGCCTCTTCCGGAAAAACGTTGATTTTACCAATTGAAAAACCATACAAACCATTCGTTAAAGTTGACTTTTCCAAGTGACCGCCACTCACCCTCTGATCGATTTCATGCTAACATTCCGTCCACACCCTCTGCAGTGAGTAGCCTAATTGCCTCTTCAAGTATCAAATTAAATAGCTATAAACATCCATCGTAGAATAACACAAAACCAACAAATTTCCAAAGTACCCACAAACACCCAAGCCGGTTTAAAGATTCATCTATTTGTTTGCTTTTATTTTATGGTTGTTAGAAGAAGCCCATTCTGACTGTGCACATAAATCTGCAGCACAGCGTTTACCTGGTCAGTGGGTCGGTCGGTTAATACTAGAAACAATATACCTTACTTTCGAAATAAATTAATATCGAACGCAAGTAACCAACCGTTGAAAATGAAAATGAAGCTGTGTCCGCACTTCTCCGTCGCGTCGTGAAAGCAATTACTTACGCGTAATTAATTTCTCTGCAGGAAAATTATGAATAATTGCCAAGAGTCGGTGCATACTGTATCTTTTCTGTCCAACAATTAATGGAACAACCATGCGTTTGTTTGAAAATGAGGAAAACTTTCATTTCGTAAATATTTACATAAATCCGTTGAGAATTTTTCTGTAAACAAGGCGATTTCCGCACGATGACGGTGGCTCCATTTTAAATCGATTCTCTAACTTGTTACTTAACCCAGCCCCGAAAATTGAACGCATTTCGTTCGTATATTTGCAGAGGCACACATGAGGAGGGGTAGTGTTGATTGGATGATCTCCAAATGGGAGGATGGTTAAAAGAAAATATATAATCCAACAGATTGTGGAAAAGGAAATCACTGGATGAATAAATAGATTTCTTCCAGCGTTCTGGGGGTGTGGGAGCGTTCGGAATTCAGATCGAGGGCGATCCGCGTTCCAATGATGTTCTTTATGAATGAACACCTCGCAATGGTATTTTGGGCGATTTCCTAATATTTTTAACTACAACGATAATGCCTTGGGCACACTTTCGTTATAATGCGATTAGTCTACGCCCACTATTTAACATTTGTGAGATAAGCAAACCACATAATTAATTGCCTCTAAATTTTATTTATAATTGTATATTTGTTAGCCGTGTCGAAGTGACGATAGATGACATTAGTTCTAGTTATCAGTTTGGATTGTGTCTACCTACATTATAATTACAAATGGTATTGTGATGGCCATTGAGGTAAGGCTGTTTAGCCACATGGGCACTTACACATTCAGACACATTTTTCGTATTTTTTTATGACACGATTGTAAGTCATAAATGCTTACAAATAAATGCTGTTCGTTCACTGTTAAATGGCTGCGCCTTATGGCCTAAACACAATGAGGACGCGGTATGCGGCGAGAGTACAAGCTCACAAAAAGTGTATACCATTCAAGAATCTATTTACCTTAAGTCGACTAGATTGGTCTGGATAAGATGTAACCTGAACGCAAAAACAAGATTGGTCGGGAACGTCACTTTTCCTACGTCAGGCACATATACAAACTGTCAACTTAGTATACTCAGTCACGAATTTCTTGACTAGATTCCTCGGCTACCCCTCCATAAAAGTTGCTGATATGACCGATCTCTTCTAATCAAAACCGAGATGCATCTAGTCAGACAACTGTCAGACTAACTAAACAAGACACTTGAACGTCCCCAATGAACACTGAAAGAAAAGACGTCATCATATCGACAAATGGCGTTCATCAACATGCTATTCATTGATATGACGTTCTTTTCACCGTAATATTATGAATAAATTCATGAAAACTTTTTGACAATTGATGAACCGTTTTTCAAAATGAAGAAAGTGCATTCATCAATTTCTTTGTTAAGTTTTTATTTTTCATCATATTGATAACGGCGTTCATCGTATTGATGATGGCTTTCATTATATTGATCGGTCATCGAAAAACAGACTTCAATTTTTATTAAGGACAATGTTGATGTAAGCGTTCGTCTTATAGATAAGCTGATTCGTTATACCTATTGATGAAAAATATTTGATACACCGTAAACAGTGTTGCCACTAAAAAAAAAGTGATTCCGGTCAAATCTGGCCGAATGACCGATTTCTATTTTTTCATATTCGGTCCAAAAATCCGGTCATAAGTTAAAATAAGAATTTTTGACCAGAAGTTCGGTCAAAAATACAATATAGCAATACTAGAAATAGGAAACAAAAATTAACTGATATTGTACTCCGATGTTGTTTGGCTCTCATTTTTTTCTAAATGAAAAACTTTGATATCTGTTTATTTGAACCTTTAGAATTTTATTGGTCAAGAGCCCATACGGGCTCGTTTTATGGCATTTTTCATCACTTCGGCGAGAACTTCGGGTGACAGATTCTCGCACTCGTGTCGAATGTTGTCCTTGAGGGCTTCTAGGGTCTCGGGCTTGTTCACGTAAACACGGGTCTTACAAAAGTCCCACAAAAAAAAGTCTGGAACGGTTAAATCGGGCGATCTTGCGGGCCAGTGCAAATCGCCAAAACGAGAGATGAGGCGACCCGGGAACGCCGCCTTCAGAAATCGGTTGTGGCTCGCGCAGAGTGTGCCGTAGCTCTGTCCTGTACGAACCACAAATGTCCTCCAGTCCTAATTCGTCCAATTGCGGCAGAAAAAAAATCGGTTATCATCGGTTATCATGGCCCTATATCGCGCACCGTCCACTGTTGTCGTTTGACCACCGGCGTTCTCGAAAAAAAAAAATGGCCCGATGACTTCCAGCGTGAACAGAGCACCATGCAGTTACTTTGAGCGGGTGTAATGGCTCCTCGTGCATTACTCGTGGATTTTCGGTGCCCCAGAAGCGAGAGTTTTGCTTGTTCACGTACCCGCTGCGGTGGAAGTGAGCCTCATCGCTCATTATGATTTTGGTCGAAAAATCGTTCACTTCGTCCTCGAGATTGAGGATGGCTTGGACGTAGGTTACACGCGTTTGGCGGTCGACAGGCAGCAGCTGCTGCACGGACTGAACTTCGTACGGGAACATGCGCAAGTCTTTGACCAAAATTCGCCTCAGGGACGACCGGCTTATGGCTAATTGCGAGCCACGGCGGCGTCTCGTCGGTGTTTCCGGCGACGCGACAGCTCGACATCCTCGTCAACAGCGGCGATATTCTCCTTGTACTTATAAAAGGTAAGGTGGGTCGAATTTCAAACACAAGCGAGACTAACATTAAATAAATATGTAATTGAAATAAAGTTAGTAGTGTCATGACTGCACCGAATTTCCTTTGTTTAAAACTATACTGCCCTATGGAATACAATCCGCAGTTATACCTACTAATAATCATTTTTAGTGTCCAGGCAACATTTCTCGAACTCACAATCGCGAAATTTTCCATACAAAATTGAATATTGAGACTAAGAAAATATTTAGTCAAGGTTAAAAATGATTATTAGTAAGGCCCTATGTTTATATGATATAACTCGCTATATTTATAACGTTGTGATTTCATTACAGTGGCGCAGTGGCTTAGTGGTTAGTGTGTTGGACTACTAAGCGAGGGGTTCAGGTTCGAATCCCGCAAAAACCCAATTTCCAACTCAGGGTTTTTTCACTGCGCCACCTCTCGCGAACGTCTGACAAACATCCGAGAGTATAACTGTCATAAAAGAGCTTCTCAATTAGCCGTTTGGAATCGGCATAAAGATGTAGATCCCTTCCATTCGTTCCAAAAATGAAAACTCACACAAAACGAATGGTTGCGAGAAGCTAGGCCTAGGGTCCCTACGGACCTGTTGCGCCAAAAAAATTAAAAATTGATTTCATTACATAGGTACACAAATGTGAATATGTTTACCTGACTTTTGATGTCTCTTTTAAGAAAGTATGTCTAGGCGTGTATTTAAATATTTTCAAAATCAATTTAATATTATTATTTAACCAAACTTTTGTAGGTACATGTTCTCTCATGCTTTGAAATAATAAAATTCGAGAGAATGGATCAATTTAGTATTAATTACGACTAAATAACAAAATACGCAAAACGCATTTTAAACACAAATACTTATATCAGGCAAACGGCCGTCTTCTGATCCTAATTGGGATCCATTATCAAAAAAAAATATTTAACCTGGAATACCTAGTACCTACCTTACTCCGAAATAAAATTGAGTATTATACATCCTGATTATTTCTTGAGCGTGTGAGTTTTTGCCACTACAACTAATTGACATTAGTGGTAAAACCGATTTTCGTTTGAATATTTTCCTTTCGGATACGAAGAAATTAAATTACTAAAATTACATAATATTGAGTGCATTACCATTTACATGACGTATTACGTTTACGTATTTCATCATTCCCATTAAAGAGGGATGGTTATGTGCTTACGTTTTAAACTGGTATCTGTTTCGTGTGAACCAACTTACAAACTCATGAAACCAAATTTGACAGCACAGAAAGTATTCATCATATTTATGAACAAATTTGTCAATATAATGAACACATTCGTCACATTGATGAAACTGAAGTCGGACCTCGGTTCGTCATTTGATGAATTTTGCATAATATTGATTAGTAGAGCTGATGAATGATGCATTCCGCGCCGCTTTTTATGTTCACGTTATATGAAATCTGTGTATTTTAACTTAAACAGGTCCAAATACCGCTACTACCGCAACCTTATTGTGTTTAGGCAGTTGTTGTTATTTCTTCAGCAGCGATTTGTTAGCAACTTTTAATATTAATATGATGGGCATTTATTATGTAAGCCTTCGATGGGAGCCTGCTTATGGTAATCATCTTAACGAGCTAATTTGCATTTGCAATCAAAAACAATTTTAAATGGAGAGTAGTTCGATGAAATAGTATAGACAAGTTTGGTTACAGCCCATTTGCAGATAAGATGCTGAATATCAGTCAAAATATATAATATTTCGGATGGGTGGGTTATTCCACAGGAAAACGTGAATACGCAATCGGAGTTTAAACTGGGAGGCACAATTATATTTGGTGAGCTATAAGTCGGTATAGGGTGTGTCCACCAATGCTGGCGTCATAAGGCTCCTTAAATGTATTTTAATTTTTTTTTTATTTCTAAGACTATTAACTAATAATAAAATAAGAGTTAATACTAACTTACAGCGCTAGCTACCAGGGCTTTCGGCTGTATTTTAAATTTGTTTATTGGTGACAACTTGAAGTGAAGCAAGCTGTGCCAGTGAACCTAACCAACAAGATCCACAACTACAGGTCTCTAGCTGGCTCAACTGGTGCTGGTGCTGCAGGTTTCGTGGTTATATAAATGCCATAATTTCTGTTTCACTTAGAAGTTTATTTCTATGTATGCCTTAACCTTTGTACTCTTTTTATATAAAATAGTCAGAAGATAACACTATCATTTTTTCGCATATAAAAATGCAGAGCATGGGATTTTTTGTTTCTCGAATTGCAAGTTCGCGGAGCCAAAAATTCTTTAAAATCGATCTTGCAGGGGATCAATTTTCGTTCATGTTCATGATCATGTTTTCATCCTTTCACCGCAACTTCGATTCTCATTCTACGAAAATGGGAAACCTAACTTAACAAATTTTCATATGAATAATTTTGTTCATGTTCTCATTTGCAAGTGAGTGTTTTAGTGAGAGTTTGTTAATATCATACAACACAGCAGTGTTTTTATATCGTGGGATTTATCCCTTTTTGTGGGATTTTCGATTCCTAAAAAGCATTCCGTGCGATAAGGGGAAACAGCACGAAATCGTGGGATTTTAAGGAATCTAATAAAAAACATTAAAATATCTACATTTTACCACAAAAAAGTGTCCATAATAAATTGTTATGTAAATTGTCTTTCATAAAAAATTTTCTTGTACCACACAAATATAGATATAGTAATGTTAGCAATTTGCGATTTTAATAGATACTAAAAGTTAATTTAATATTAATTTTTTTCTCTGGAATACAAACTTTACTTTAAAAATTCGAATTTTTCGCAAAAAAGTATCGAGGGACTTTTAAGGGAATTTAAGTAAGTACTTTGAAATGGGAAAAAGTGAACAAAATTACTACGCTTGTTGGATAAATGAATAGAGAGTCATAACAACACTGCAACACATACGGCCCTACTAATAATCAATCACTAATGTCGACAACTAGTTAGATGTCAGCTTTAGTAAAAATGTACAGCTTTTGTGAAATGGTACCAATAAACAATTAGACCTCAACATTTACTAGTCCTACAACTTTCTTAGAATCTATTACATTTGTTGTCATTGCAGAATTCAAATTTCATAATTTGTTTTCGTGAAAAACAAGGTCAATGGTCTCTTTCACAAGGAGGATTTTATTCTAAAAGAAGGAATACATAAATTGCAATTAAATTTGCCCAACACATATCTTTCCAATGCTCCTTGAGACTTATTATATAAAAATCAAAACACAAAATAGGAAATGCACAAAATATCCGCTGATCTGTCAAATATCATTGCAAATCAGTAATGCCCTATCGTTCGATCGGACACAATTTTCAGTACTTTTATGGTACGCTTTCCATTGTTTCCTAATACTACCTCGCGATTTCTTTATGAGTGCATTTGTGTCGTAATAAAATCCCTTTCAAATTATTCAATAAACAAAGCACAGTTTATTTGAATGGTTTCATTTATTCGTAGGCTGACGATGCAAATCAAAACTTATTAGTGGTCTAAACATCAATATTCAAACAATTGCATTGTTAGCAAGAGAATATTTTTGAAAATAGAAATAATATTTGGCTCATTCATTGAATTGAATGAATAACAATCGCACGTAGGAAGCGTGTTAAGAACTTATCCCTTCCGGGTTTGAAAATAAATACAATTTAACCTATATAAAAAATTATATGGCTTATACCTATATTACTTAATTCAGGAAACTTAGAAACCGACAAAAGTTGAAATTCGAACTGAAAAATATAAAACGCATATTCTCGTACCACCTGTTCCTGTTAGGCTGTACTTGCACCCCCGGAAGTTAATAACCTTGTTATTTTGCATGTATTTTGCTGAGTTCTGATAATTCTATTTTTATAACTATATTTTCCGCGAAGGGAACCTTTTCACGCCAACCATTGTCTCATTAGAGATCCTCATTCTCGGTAAACAAACTCCTTTTGCAAAGAGTTTGAAAAGGGTTTGGTTGCAACAAAATATCTACCTGTGTCGCCTAAGGTACTGAGAATTGTTGCAAAAAGGTACCTATAAGCCGTCCAAACTTTGGTAAGAAGATATTTTATTCTGTTTGCGACGACTGTCAAGAAAGTCTTGGAATTATCCCAAACTTAAATAAAATTTATTTTTTATTAAGCAACTAACTAGGAAAACTAATCAAAAAGCAACAGAAAGAAAAACACAGAAATATATGCTTCACGTGTTTAGAAATAAAACAATAAACGCAATATTTTTCAATATTTTGCATACATTTGTACAAATTTGTGTGTGATAGACTTAAAAACCATTTGCATTGTTGTATTACAACGAATAAAATTAGAAAGCATTCACAATTTACTAAAATTAATTAATAATTGTAAACGCTCAGGCAGAACAACATCGTATTAAATTCTCTCCTATTTCGAAAATTAATACCGCGATTTTGGATGGTTGGGCAACACTTGTCTTCAAAATGACATAAGGGAGGATTTATTTAGCTAATGTCCGAGATAAACATGGCTTTCTCAACACTAACATTTAACCCTACAGTTAGCGATAGTCTGGCAACTATATTTGTTTATTGGTAAAGGGATTTTGGAAAGTGCGGAGTCTTTTCGTAAAGTGCCAGACTAAAGTTGATTATTGGTAAGGCCGATAGTGTGCAATATTCAATTCATCCCGATAGTTTGACTTATTGCGAGCGAGAATCGCTTTTTAGTATCGAGTGAATCGAAAAGATGAACGCAATGTGTGACAGCGAATGTCAAAACGATTTATTCGATTCACTCGTTCGCAGAACCAGAATTGACCCCTGAACTATCAAAATTAGTCACATTACAGCATTCAAAAGTCATAGTTGTCATACTACGGCTTTTCAAAATAGGTCGAATGGAAAATTAATAAAAATGGGCACAACGCACACAAAATTTGTAACACAGTATAACGGGTTTTGGAGGTGTCGAAGGTGCGAGGTTGTCATTTCATATGAATCATAAAAAGTTAACACTCCTCTGATGAATAGACAAACTTTGCAATCGTTTCAAGTATAGTGTTGGACGACTTTCGACGGAGTAAGCCTTCTTTTGAAAAATCGACCATGGATCTGTTTCTGGGGTCTAAAATACTTTATTTTGGGTCGGAGCTATCCTAGGCTATATTCCTCAGGCCTCTTATTATACGTTTGCCTTGTTTTTAATTGACATCTTGTACACATGAAATCGTAACTAGAAAAGAAGTCCTTTTGCTCGTTTTCTCACGCTTTTCACATTCCACTTACGCCCTGACCAGGCCATGTGTATAATATTCCGATTAAAATGAAATACGGTACGATTTTTGTTGTGGGAAAAGTATACAAAAAACCCACATTTATTATCTCCGCTTCCTACACGTCTCTCTCGGCCAGAGACCGATCGAGAACTGACTCTTACATGTCATTTTACAATATTGTTCGGATGGCAAGTGTTGCCATACGTAACACCATGGTTCTCGAAAAATCGAACAGTCGTCGCTATGAATAATGCAAGGAGAGCCTTTTTCAATCGGAAACGTGACACTACCACCGGAACACCTAGTTCCATGTTAGGCTCCGTACGAAAAAGGCTTGGAAAATTGATTTATTTTCTTATTACTGGATGCAAACAGGGTTTATTGCCGGACGGCTATTTGACGTGTAAAGTAAACAATGTACCTATGCATGAACTTACTGCTGTTACCGATTTCGCATTTAAACAGCCTTTAGTTTTGCTAGTGTCCATATGTCCATCTCTTCTTAATAAGGATAACTCCGCTCTTTAGAATCAAATAAAATTTGTTATTCTACAAAAAACTCCAATATTCCTGTGACTCTTACTAAATAGTTTTCCCGAGCCTTCACTAAGCACGGTTTTAAATTTCGGTTCGTCTTTATAAATACGTAAAACAATTCTTGCTTACAAAAATTGCCTGCAGTAATGCCAAAGCTCGGCTCTAAAATATTGCTATTCACAAATCTTATGTTGGGTTGTCTAGGCCCGAAGGTATTTCGAAATATTTTGGCGGACGGAACTATATTTCCTTAGTACGTATATATGTATCTATATTAATTAAGGAGATTAAGTTCGGTGTCGTCTTTAGTTATATATGTAATTCAATTAGCATTTAATCCGGTTTGAGGTTCTTTCATCAGCTATTTTAAATAAATAAAAATAGATATCTATCGCAACAGGTCCGTGAGGGGCACTAGGCCTAGCTTCTCACATCCATTCGTTTTGTGTCGAATAAACGGGATCTACAATTTTATACAATTTTATGCAGAGTTAAAACGGCTAGTTGAGGAGCTCTTTTATTGCAGTTATATTCTCGGATGTTTGTCAGGCGTTCACGAGAGGTGACCCAGTGGAAAAACACCTTAAGATGGAATTTGGGTTTTTTCGGGAATCGAACCCGGGACCCCTCGCATAGTAGTCCAACACACTAACCACTAAACCACTGTTCCTACTGTCTATCTGCTATCTGATAAAGCGTGCTGTTCTTTGTAAATTTGTTGGTAGCAAACAGCACTTTTTACAAGTAAACAGTATACACCCACGACAATTGCTGTTCAAAGAATGGTCGCTTTGCTTGATAGTGTTCCGAAGGTTCAATGAGTGTAGCATTCAATTTCTTTTGGATGTTTAGACCTCAGGTCGGTTCAGATATTTTAAGGTCTGCAGTTTTGAAAGAATCGAATTATTTATGATTTTGGTTTGGAATATGGAACTGATTACAGAACTTTTATTCCCAAGATCCAACGCGGATTTGAAAGAACATACTGCAAACCTGAAGGCTGCTCAAGTAAAAGCTGTTCACCCCAACTCGTAAGGTAAAGTACAAGGCTGCCAGCATTTTCATAAGGTGAGGTCTCTACTCTCTACTCTCAAAAAGGTATTGAATGTGATGCTACATTCTAAGTGCCTGTTGAACATTTTTAAAAAAAGAAAAGCGGTTGCTATAGTGTCAAAAATATGATCCCTTATGCAAGTCAAACACCAGACACTGCTTATTATTAGGCTTGAGTTTTTACTCTTCTTTCCTGGGATAGGTATATTTATATTCAAACTTTGTCAATAATTGTTCAAAAGGCATACTTGTTTTTTTTAAGGAAATCTTAACCATTTTCTTAGGTAAAGTGTCAACTTTAAGTAGGTGCTGCTTCTTTTTTTTTGGAAGAGATCCATCCACAGAGGGGGTCAATCAATGCCCAAAGTGTGTCTTGTGCTGCCAGCTGCCACTCACCTTTTACACCTTAAGTTTTAAGGGTACACCTTCACAAATGACATTTTAAAACAATGCCTATTTGCAACAAAAGAAAACACTTCCTCTGCAATCGAGACTCCTTCCGATCATAACACAATAAATTTAAATCATTAATTGTGCGGTCAAACGAAATCAAATTAAGGCCAGCCTAACACTGTTGGTGGCACGTGAAGATCACAGCGCACACACACGAAACATCATCACATTATCATCACATGTTTACATTGTCATTTTGATGAGTAGATACGAGTATCTGCGCACACACTTCTTCTTAATTCAATTTTGAAGTGCATTTCATAAAACGTATTGAATTGGGTCACCACATCAACATTGGGGCGGGTAGCAAATTTATGCACTTCGTGCATTCGCATTGCCGAGCGAATTGGCTTCATCAACATCGTCGTGCGGCACGTCAATTACTGGCAAGTCGTTCATTATAGACGCAATGACTTCTTTAGAGTTTGCGGAGTATGGGTGCGTTGTACCAGTATACGCGGCACTGCAGCGCGCACTTGGGATCAATTTGAGAATTGTACCATTACCATAGTTGAGCAGTAGACTGTGCGCAAGTTTAATTTTGTTTCTTTTTTTTTTCAGTTCGACTAATTCAATTTGCCTCGGAACATTTGCATAATAATATTTTATCAAATATTTGCACATGCAAGGCAGGCTCTTCATGTTTAGGGGGGCAACGCAATGGTGATGATGCATGCGTTCGCTGATGGGGTTTTCTTTGTATGCAAACGATGATGCGAGGTTTTGGTTTTATGTCTTCTTGTTGACTTGGGAATGGAATTTAATGGAATTTAATGAATGCGAAAGAGTGAAGTGTGTTCTTCTGTGGTTACGGTAGGTATGGCTATGGAGTGTTCACACAACACACAAGTCTTACTCCTCGTGCGCTGGCACTTTTTCCACACGAAAGTATAAAGATAGTAAGGGAAGTGTAAATATACCTTCATTTTCCGAGTGGAGAGTGAAGAGCGAAGTGTACTACCTGTCGGCTGTCAGAACCTTTCAATTGAAAAGCCACGATGACGAGAATTTTAATTTTGAAGTGTTATTACTTTCACACGGATAAATTGTAGCCTATGTTGTGTTCCTGGTTTTCAAGGTATAGTATGTGTGTGATTTAAGAGGCCGTGGAAATACCTAACGGTTGATACTCGTAGTTTACAAACATTTACCACCGGCAGGTGGGGAAGGGCGCGAAAGTGTGCAGTGAAGCTAATATTATACACGTGTAATTTTTCGTGGCAAAATTTTGATATGTCGACGTCATTATGACGTGAACACTTGTCCTACATTTTTCACTGCGTTTGATCGCCTGTTAAGCGTCTGGTCACGCTGGCTGTCGCAGCGTACACCTACACATGATTGAGAATAGTAAGAGCAAATTTTTGTGACGTCTGCATGTCAGAATTTCCCACACAAAACGACACGTGTAATCTTAGCTTAACACTCGAACTAAAGATCTTATAAACTGGAAACTTTTCACTTTGGTAGATCAATATAACGCAATAAATATACGTAGTATTTCAGAATTTTTCAAAATAACGCTGAGTTAAATGAGAACAAATCTAAAACTAGCGCCAAACATATGCGCCATAAGAATCAAAGCACACATTGACTTAAATTTATGAAGAGAAATAAAAAAGAATATTAAGACGAAGCTTGAAGAAATCAGCCCTTTTCAATCGGAACTGGTCCATAAATTTGTGGGCGCGTTATAAAGGCTTTATGCGAAACATTATTAAGCAATGATAAAGTTTTTTATGTATGAACCGAGATGGTTAATCGATTTAAAACAGAATAACATTAGATGATCACAGTAATGGTGAAAATATTTCGTTCCTCTTGTCAAACTGTTTATATTATTAAATCTTTTATCTTTCCGAGATTCTACTTAAATGCAATATTAATTTATCCACTCACTGCGGCGACAACTATGATGCTAAATAAACGAAGTTGAAAACACCCACCAAGCGTATAATAGGAATTTATGCAATGTCAGGGAACTTTTTTTTTTAAATTCACTTTTGCCCTAGTGAAAACTTGGGTCTGACTTGCTTACCTATTTTTGGAACAACCCCCCAAGGTAGTTTCAAAAATTCTGCTGTTCACAATATTATTCATATAAAGAAAATTAAAAAAAAAACCTGAAACGTGAATGGATGAACGTTTGTTGGCGCCTAAGATGGATAGAGAACAAATAAAGCTATCTAAAAAACTACACTCAAAATTAATTCTTTTTACATTTGTTGCTATAAATTCATTTATAATTATGTACTTAGAAAAAATGCACAGTTCAATAATTATTTTTCATGTCAGTAACTCTCAATAACGCGTAGTCACGTTTGACTTTTGAGCGTACCTAGTACAATTTAAATTAACCACCGAGATCCGGATGATAGGGAGTCACAAAAACAATTAATTGCAGGAAGCTGAAAAATAATAAATCTGTAATTGTGACGAGCAGTTATATAAGGCATTATATTGTGTTGCTGAATTTCATAGCAATTAAATGAATTCATGTCAGCAAATGTAGTGTACATAGTACCACACATTACATGAAATGGAAAACTGGTGATATCATGATGCGGTGATAAATTTGTTGTACTTTTTATTTTTATTTATATGTTTGTATTGTACCCTTAATAATATACGCTTGTTTGCCATTGTCATTGTGTAAAGTAACTCAAGTGCAACCGAAAACTATAATAACCTTTGTAGGATTATATTACCATACGCTTCGGCGTCACTGTGCCGTGCCGGTTGTGAGTAGGTATACGTCAACTTGTATAAAGGCAATAAAGTTGTAAGAAATAAAGAAGGTAATTATAGTAACAAGAAGTGTTTATACTTATAGTATAGGAATGTTTATAAAAGACTTCGCTCACCGCTTTAACCGTCAATTTTATCTTATCATTGGATAGGTAGGGTACGTGTTTATTATACCGTTGTCGGTAAACCATTTTTATTTATTTCATTTACTTTGGTACTTTCGATTTTTATCAAATGCATTGTTAAGGGGGCTAGGTGTGTACTTTTAAAATATTAATTAAAATCAGCGTTTTACCAAAATGAGGGGAAATTGTATTTGTATATGAGTTTTGTTGCAGTTTAGAAAAGTTTTATTCAGATCTCAGGGGTTCAGCGGAAACTGTTTGGGGACAAGAAAAAATGCAATTCCCTTTCCTTTGGCTTATAGCTAAGACTTATATAAAACAAACGAATGGTTGTGCGAACGTTGATCAAGGACGTTTAATGCGTTGACATGCTGTGTCCTATATTTTTACTTTTTTTATAAACTTTATGAATTCCATATTATCGGCAAGTGTGGATGAACCTATGTTTGTTTCGAATATAGACCACACTGCAAGTCTCAAGGATCTATTGCTCCAACCAAATATTTATTTAAAGACAGAAATACAGGGGCTCAACTGACCAAACTCGTATAATTATTTCCAATTTTATTTACTCAAATTTTAACACATAAGTATAATTTGATACAGCTTTTATTAATTTTTTACGATTACAAACCAACTTTATATTAATGTAATTTATACTTATTCTATATTGTTGTCTCTTTTCGTTCTAGGTGAGTACAAATCTAAAACTCTGCCACGTATACACTTCGACACATCAGTAACTGATTCAACATATAGTGAAGGTAAATGTTATTAGTTTTTCTAAGATCCATCTTTGGAATGCATAAACTTTAACGAGTCGTTTCGGGTTTGAGTTCGCAGCGACTTACAATGCTGATGAGGTTCGGTGTCATTTTTGTAAAAAAAAAAATATGGTAGAAATGGATCTCGAGCGCCAAAGGAGAACAACTTCCATGGACGTTGTTCAGTTTTTGTTAATAGGACACTTTGTAAAAGGATTAAAAAACATAAAATAACTACCTGGCCCGGCGAACTTCGTGCCGCTTAAAGTTGATTGAATTTGATTTCGAAAATCAAGCCCCTCTATTGAGCGTATGAAACTCTTTTGGAAATAAATTGAACTCAGTGCATAGTTGCGACTTCATAGATTTCGGGCTTCTTGATCGGGTACCTTTCAGCGATAAAGCTTGATACGACTTGGTCCGGCCAATCAACCAAAGCAGAATGTGGACATTTGGCAATGCTTGAATCTGCCATTCGATCGAATAAACGGTTGTACAAAAAATTGTATGTACTTAACCATAAAGTCCATGAACGTTTTAAATATCCAAAGAAGAGACTTAATCCATTAAGGGCCATTTTATTCACTATCGTTCAACTTGCCGATAACTCCGAGCTCGGAGTTGACTCCAAAGAGAGAGTTGAGCTGCAAGTTGAAAATTGCTTTTATTCACTACTTTAATTCTCAACTCCTCAGTTGAAAGTCAAAAGTTGCCGTACTTGTAGTTTCAGAAATATCCTGGGATATTCGTGACAGATGACACCAAATATGTCAGTTCAACTTTGGATTTGAATTTCGGCTGTCACTTTCGTCACACACAAAGCATACTTTACGATTTTCGTTTAAGGGAGTAGATGCGTGCAATGTGCATATAAAATTTAAATTTATTGGAGGAAATTTCGCTTTTGCGAAAAAGTCACTAGCTGTTTGCAGAAGCTGCCGTAATATTTCCAATTGCTTTGGACACTCGTTCCAACAAACAATTTACGCCAAATGAATTGATCCAAGTCCATAACAGCGAAGCAACTGGGTTATTGGTTGGAACTCACTTGATCATTGTTATGGGTCCTTAATACACGCGATCTTATGAAGAAGAAAACAACAAAACTCAAAAAATATATATAAATTCCAAATTTTTCACGGCACACGGTATTTTTTTCAGACGCACGGCAACGAATTCATTATAAGATGAAGCACCATCATTGAAAACTGTATATGAAGTCGCGGTCATCCCATTCTTTAAGTCCAACACGTGATAGCATCTTGTATTGCCGTCTTTCACAGATCGAATTGCGCTCGTCTTCCTCGCTGCCCGAATCAGACGATGGTCAATCTTCCCAGTGATAGTTTGAACGATACATCGTTTTAATTTTAAAAACTTATATTTGATTATTTTCGCCGCTTGATTTGAAGTTCGCACAATCAAAAACAGAAATGAGAAAAAAAAAAATCTGACATTTGACGTAAAAATCCCAAGTTCTACAACTTGTACTATTTCGGGGAGTTGAGAGAACCCAAAGTTGATTAATTTTCGGTTTTCTCAACTTCGGAATATCCACCAAAATTGAGCGAGTCAACTTTGAGTGAGTTAAAGTTAATTCTCAAGTTGAAAATAAAAATCCCCAAGTTGTGTTCAACTTCGAGTGAACAAAATGGGCCTTATGCTATGTTTCCACCGGAGATTATCTGCGAGATTTAGCAAAATTTCCGTAAATCCCGCATAAATCTCGGGATTTATCATACAAAAGTTAATCTCATAAAAAGGAGATTTGGATTTAATCTCCTAAACTGACCAGATTTACATGTAGAGTCCGGTTTGTGAACACACTCTCTACAGCTCGGAATGTCAAAAATACCAAGCAAACAGAGCTTTATTTGACATTGTGTCATAAAAAAAAAACATCCGAATTTTTTTTCTGTAATTTTGCGATTTCTTCTAAAAATGCAACAATCAAACTTTTCAGTATATTTTGTAGAATCAAATTTTAGCTAATAATATTTAAAGCTTTCCGGAACTCATGTTTTATCAATTTAAACTTTTTATTTTTTTCCTATTATCACAATTTTGGGTTGTTCGATTTGGAAGAAGTTGACAACATCTGGTGAAACGTCAAGTTAATCTTGTTTTTTTTGGTGGAAATACCTCAGGATTTATTTGTAATCTCTTGACCTAAATCTCGCGATTAGTGTCCGGTGGAAACGTAGCATAAGGCAATGGAAAACTCCCCGAGTTGTGTTTAACTTCGAGTGAATAAAATGGGCCTAAACCTATCATACATTTCAACTGTCACTTTTGCTGATCGAAAAGATTTGTCAAATATAAAAAAAATACGGGAAAAATTATAAGCCTTGAAGTGTGTATCATGAAAAGGACCGATTTTTCAACAAATCATTGTTTGTTCTTTCATCGAAATAAAGTTTAAAAAACTTCTAGAATTTCATTAAGAAACCTTCACTTACCAACGTTCTTTGATAAACTGTTCTACCAACAATCTGTTTGTGTTCGGATTTCATCTTCAATAAGTGCGCAAGAAAATTCTTCTTCAAAAGAACAAACTTGATATTCAGCCTTGGATATAAACAGACCAAACGGAACCACAAGAACCACGTCTAGATGGGTGCCTAATGTTAAATGAAACTTTCATTCATTCATTCAATTGTTGAGAAATCGAGGAACAGCAGAAATAACTAAAACAATAGAAAACTTTCCAACTTAAGTACGAATGTAGATTGTAGCCAAATTGAAAATTCTCATTTCGCAAAAATACCATTAACGGGATTTAGTCTGCGCCTCTTTTTCCCTAATTGTTTTGTTTCTTCGTCGAGTGTGGTGTTCATTCTGCCTATGTGCATTGAACACTGCATTTCTTTGTTCTACTTACACTTATGCCAGACCACAATAAATGAAAGGCGATTTCGTTTACCCACTTGTTTTTTTTTTTTTATTTGTTCAGAACTGCTGTAGTAATACTCCGTTTAACCCAATTGTTGGAAACGTTTCCCTATTTCAATTGTTCCCCCCTGTCAGTGGTCGTCTCCAAGAAATACAAAGTCAAAATTGTATTTCTTGAAAAACCCAACAAATGAACACAAATTACAACAGCTTTTAGCACGCTAGCCATGGACGCATTTCTGGAGAGCAAAACGCCATGCTTGAGGAGCGTTCGCGTACAATGACGTGCTTGTCGCACGTAGCAGCATAGTCATTGTAGATTGCCGGCTGCCGCTGTCCGCGCACCTTCTTGTTCTCGATTTGGTTTGTGCCCATCTGTGCAGTGGGTATGACCGATTTCAAGGTAATACAGCGATGAGTGAATATATTCAGTTATGAGTGCAAGCAAAATAGATACCTAAGAACTGGCAGACTTTACTTTGATTATTATGTTCGCTTATTATTTGAGAATGTTAATTGCATTTCTATGGGCAGTGATCGGTGGTCGACTTTGTGAATGACACTGTCAACCTGACAGACAACTTGTGGTTACTTATTATTTAATACTTGTAATGGGAATTATTTGTGGTGAGATATGACCGATTTCGCTAAGAATCATTATATTAATACGTGAACATCCAAGCTTTCCGTACGCTTTTTTGGCATTTAATATTGGGTCGTATGAATAAAACGTAGCAATTGCTTTTACTCAAGAGAAATGTCAAAATCGAAGCATTTGCTACGTTTCGTATGAATAAAAACCAATTTGAGTTAGTTCCAACTTTTGACATGTTCGAAAGGCGGCGGCACTGACCTTTTACTCAGATCGGTATGAATAAAACTTGTCAGACAAAGCAAATGCTATGCAAATTCTGAGTCTGCTATTTTGTTGACTCAGACCTTTTGCTAAATATTTTGTATGCTCATTTTTCAACATAAAACAATCTAAATATTGTTAATAGTTAAGTTGAATTCTGTTTGTACAGGAAAACCAACGAAATACATACGGAAAAAGCAGCAGTTGTTTCGTCTCAAGCGAAGCTAATATTTCTTTCAGATGAAAATATTTAGGCAGAATCATTTGTAAGGTAGGTATATTATAGCGGAGATCTAGGTCGACTATTTGTAACTATTTGTCTAGTTTGTTAACAAATAAATATTTCCAACAATATCGGATACGATTCCCGGCACCTAAAGTAGAACGGAAGCATCAACAAGCTATTCGGCAAACAAAAATCATATTTTCAGGTGAAATTGAAGATAAAAATTGCATTTATATTTCTGTATTTATTTTTTTTAATTTCAATTTCCACAAAAGTCGTTAGAATCTTAAGAAAAATTCAAAAATTCAAATTTACTGGTCAGGTTTGACAGGAACTGCAAGGCAAGTACACGTACAGCGAAGTAAATGCTATGTTCGAATTTTCGACTTTACTTTAGCAAAGTATATTTTTATTCATACCGATTCAAAGCATTTGCTAAGGGCTTTTACTTTGCTACAACCTTTTGCTCAAAGCAAATGCTAGTTTTTATTCATACGACCCATTAAATGAGGAGAATGAAACTTATCTTATTTGAAAGGTGCTGTGCCATAGATGTGCACAAACACAAAATCGTGGGTATAATGTCGCCATTAAGACTGGTAAAATTAAGTTAAGACTTCCCCATACAAAACAGGTACTAAAAGGATTTTGGTGACAATCAAGTTTTCGCTGTCATGTTTCCATAGTAACGTATTTAATCATCTAAGATTAGAACCTGTTGAAGAAAATCATTAACCCATAAAGGTATACAATTTACCTGCCCCTAAAAATAAGCAATAATTGTAAGAAATTTATTAGGGGGAATTATTTGTCGCCACTATATTACCATAGTAACGAACCTATTAAGAACATAAATCATTTTAGATTAGAATCTGTTTCCGATGGAGCAGCTCATTTACGTATTTTTTAACTTTCTCCATTATGTAGATAGTAAGAGAAAGATATCTATTATTTTTGTGCAAATTTCGGACTCGAGATATTAATCAATTCTGATATAACGATGATAGAGGAAATCAAAAAAGTGGATTGCAAAATTCTGTCCGGTCTGTCGGTCTGTCCGTCCTTCCACAGGCTTACAGCCTAAAAGGCTTCCCGGATTACGTTCAAACCTCGGATTTGGAGTTTTTGGGCTTACAGTTCGGGAGGTGTTTTTTTTTTTGCAAGGTAAACTCAATATTAATGGTACTTCCTATATACAATTTTCGTACCAGTTCGATTTGATCGAAAACGGCTCTAACGATTTCAACCAAAATTGATATTTAAGCTTAAGTAGGTGAGGTCACCATGACTGCGTACCCAGTTTTTGCCTAAAAATTCGAACAACGGTACTTTTAAAATTTCGAAATATCTCGAAAACGCTCCATACGATTGTAACAAAAAATAATTTCTAAGGTAATGTGGTCATTTATAACTTAATAGCAAACTCAGTTTTTCTCTATATTATCGTACAATGGATTTTTGAAAACAGTATTCTCTAGGCGCGTTGGGCACTTTTAGATGGGAAGAAATTAATGAATTCGCGTTACCTTTATGTAAAACGACACCGCATCATCGTCACCGAAAAACCGACACCCGATGGCGCTGTTGTCCATTTTCTGAGAAACTCAACCGATCTCATTGAAACTTTGTATGTGAGCATGGTTGGATTCAGCTAGAAAGACACAATAGTTTTGGACCCGATAGGTGGCGCTGTTGTCGATTTTTTTGAGACACTCAACCGATCTCAATGAAACTTTGTTTGTGTGCATGGTTGTATGCAGCTAGAAAGATAGGATATCTCATTTACAAATTAAATGGAAATTGTAATATGTACATATGTATAATTTTTGTAGATGAAAATTCATAAATTTCATTGGTATTCATTTCAAAGAATACCAATTAATTATTAAATTCAATATTTCATGTATGTATTTGTAAATGTATGTTTTAAGCAATAGATTGCAATATTTTTTATGTACAATGGCGCTTTAAATAAAAGTGAAAATTGTAATATAAGATTTGTAGTAGTAGTTTATAATAATCAATAAAGAAACACTTCATTTGAAAGTATTTCCTGCCGATTTGAAAAATGCACACGTATTTGTTCAAGTAATAACTTCTGTCGGCACTCCCGGAGTGACTGTCTTTTTTTTAATTTAGTTTTTTTTATGTTTACCGTAAAACGGCGATAACGATTTTGACCAAAATGCAAACTTAGAGTTAAGTGGATGTTTTCAAAACTCATATATCGAAAATCCCATCTTGATTTCGATAAAACTTAAAAAACGAAGCAATGCTTACATCCCGAACAATTATTTATAATCGGTTTTCACAACTAAATAGTGACGCAATAGTATTTTTCAAATAAAACATTGCAATATTTGGTACTGTTTTGTCTGGCAAATTTTACAAAAAACCGCTATAACCATTTTGACCAAAATACATTTCAAAGATAATAAGCATTCTTAATATGATTCTGTTAAAAATCTGGGGGCAAGAGCGGTGTTCTATCGCCCTGCTATGGTGCATCGTAGTAAAGGAACTGCTAAACATACTCAGAAATAAGGGATTCTATGTCCATAAGAAAGTTTCGTTCGACCCAGTCGTGCACTTTATTTTTCAATGTATTATAGATGTCGCTCTTTTCTTTTCGTTTATAAAAAACATCAATAAATAATAACGAGAATAACAGAAGCACGTTTTTTAGTATACATTCTTATAAAAGGTATGGTCGATTTTCGACCACAAGCGATACTAGTTTTGATTAATTCGTGTCTTTGTCGTATATAACGGGTGATTTTTTAGCTGGTTTGGTTTTGGCAACACTGGTTTTGACAGCTGACGTGTGTTTAGTACCTTGTGTCACTGTCAAACAGCTTCAGTTTGGTTTGCAATTTAACCATGGATCGTCTTACAAATGAACAACGCTTGCAAATTATTGAATTTTACTATCAAAATTCGTGCTCGGTTCGAAATGGTCATCGCGCGCTGCTTCCATTTTATGATCGGCATTCTCGACCTTCTGAGCAGTCTATTCGGAAGATTGTGACCAAATTTCGCACCAAATTTACTTTGCTGGACATTAAACCACTAACACGTTTACGTACTGTGCGTAGTGAAGAAAATATTGCGGCCGTATCAGCTAGTGTGACAGAAGACCGCGAAATGTCGATTCGGCGCCGTTCCCAGCAGTTAGGCCTTTGTTACAGCGATGATAACAAACTTTTTTTTGCCCGAAATGGAAGTTCTTGACTTGCATGATATGTGGTTTCAACAAGACGGTGCCACATGCCACACAGCACGCGAAACAATGGCGCAATTGCGAGCCGAGTTTGGTGAACAGTTAATTTCACGAAACGTGAAATCGTGCGATTTGACACCATTAGATTATTTTTTGTGGGGGTATGTCAAGGCTAATATGTATAGGGACAAGCCCGCTTCGATTGACGCACTGGAAGCCAACATCCATGCATTCATTCGTGAGATACCGGCCGATATGTGTGAAAGAGTATGCCAAAATTGGACTCAGCGGATAGCCTACCTGAGACGCAGCCGCGGTCAACATTTGCATGAAATTATCATTAAACATTAAATTGCAAGGTTCAAACTATCGATTCAAATAAATATTTCATTCATTTTTTCGAATTTTTTGTGTGTTTTTTTTTTAAAAAGTTCTAAATCTCTTAAAAAATCACCCGTTAGTTGAAGATGTTGTCTCTGACTTTAGAGTCATTTCGCTTTCATTTAAAACTTGTAAATAACAGATAAAGAAATGCTTTTTAAAAACCTTGAATATTGCAATATGATTTTTTTTCTATGGACAAAAGGGCTTCCGCAGGCACAAAGCAATCAAGGAGAGTCTTCATATTTCAATCGTATATCCTATACGTTTCCTGTATATTAGTCTTATCCTAGTTTCAGTTGTATGAATATGCTTTGCTAGGTGTTTCTGACTCAGTTCAGGTATACTGTTAACAGCTTGTAAGTGCGGCTATCCGGCTTCCGGGATGTAACAAATGGTATTTCTTACTTATTGTTACTCTAAACATTTTTCAACTGCTTTTTAGGCTTTTAAAATAAAAACTAACCAGTTGCATTCGTTTTTAGTTATTCATAGGGAAATTAGTTTTTCTCAGAAATGTCTTATTTCGGAGATATAAGGACATTTATGTTTGCACCTATAACTCCGAATTTCCAATAGAGATAATTTTTTTGGAAATCACTGGTACATAAAGCATATCCCAACTAAAATACATGCATTTAAACTTTCTGGATTCACCCAAGCGTGATTTAATAAAACGCAATTAAAGTCAAAAAACGCATCCCTTTAGAGTTGCATCCATATATGGGATTCTCAACAACAATAAAATAATGGTAAACACATTTTCGCAAAGCACTCATCTGTGCCCATCGACAATAGTTACTATTTGTCAATAACAACAACAACCAATCAATAAACCCCGACTTATTCTAAAAAATTGTTCTATTCCTTCAAATAACAAAAGCCTAACCCATTTGAAACAATTTCTAACAACAAAAATGCAATTTCTGCAAAGCCTGTATTCCTTGCTGGAAGAAGATTTATTTATTTCACTTCAAAATAGTGAATTTTTTTTTCTAATGCTTTCGTTTGTTCTTGTTTGTAGTGAATTTTTTCTCGTTTGAAGTTCATTCGTTAGAAAGTTAGAACCATTTGAAAAACAAAAATTCCAATCCCTTAAAACCGTTTTATCTCCGAAAGCGTGACAAGCAAAGTGATAAAATGTTCTGTTTCGAAAGTGTTCGACTTTTCTTGTCTAATAAAATACAAATTATACCAATCGGCTTAAAGGTTTATGATTTATATGAAATTTATGCAAAATTTGGCTTTTAACATCCGGTCCCCATAACTCAAAAACTGTTGAACTACAAACGATGAAACTTTGCAAATCTATTCTCGACACCTTTGTGACATAAAATAGAAGACATCCTGCATTACTGCACACTTTTTATTCGCAATTTAAGGGGAGCCTAAGATGGTCTAAATGTCCCCATTTTTAAGCGATCCGATATTTTCAAACAGTTTTTTTTTCTAGTCCAGCAGTCATAGATGAATCATTTTCATGTTTTCCTAAAGCTTCCTGGACTTTCTTAGAAAATTAACGATTGATATCTCTTGAGTCTAGAGCTATAAGTTGAATTTCGGGACCCGAAATAGTGATAAGCATGACAATATTAAATTGATTACAAACATTTTTTGTAGGTAATAAACAAACTGTTGTTTCAAGCGTCATTCAAGCAAACTGTTGTTTGTTTCGGCTTGTTTGGAGAGGAAAGAAGAAATTAGAACTGTAAGAAAGGGGAATTATTCTTTTCAGCATTTCAACAAATTTCATGTGCCAGAACTTGGCTGGGCTGATATTTTGTGATATTTCAACCAGTTTCTCGTTTAGTAAGAGTGACTAGTAGTAAATTTGCAACCTGGTGCACATGTTAGTACCGCCGCTGTAGATGCCGTCGTTAACCGTTCATTCAATACAATTTATCCGGTGAAAAGTTCGTAACCTATTGATCCCACGAACAAGACAGTTTAGTATTACATCGGTATTCGGTTCAAGCGTCATTCAAGCAACATGTAGAGAAACTTCCATAATTGTTGTAAAGATAATAGCTTTAAACGCTGTAAAAAAATATAAAGAAACGGTTATTAAGGTACATGTTTTTCTGTTTAAAATTTTTTTAAGGGCCTGTATCGATGTGAGTTATGTTTTGATAATTTAGATCTCGAAAGATAAAGTATGTGTATTTGTATAGAGAAAGTGGTTGGTTATGTCCAATTTGTGGGTTTCCTTATATACCTATACGACTAATAGACTGGGGTAAGCAGCTCATTCGGTCTGCTATCTCGTACTAAAGCTAAGATTACAGTGCGCCGTAGTAATAACAAATTTAAGTCTCGACTTTTAATTTACTAAAGGTCACAGTAGCGAATTTGAAAAATATAGCCACTGTGAACTTCTAAAATTTAGAGTCTAAACTAAAAATGTATATTGGTAAGGCCCGGTGTCATTATGACGTACTCTCACAAGAGACACACGAGTGGCAATAGAAAGAGCTAATTTTTGTGACACTACCCATCAGGGTTACCGTTTGGCCTCTTTTTGAGGCTCAGGACCCTTGGCCCCCACTCTTTGGAATATTATCAAAATGGCCCCTTTGAAAGTTTAAGTAACATTTTATTCTTTATTGAACGAAAAAGAATGCAAACATATGAAAAGAAGTGTTTCGTGATGAATAAAATTGTTTTTTCTTAAAATTAAATGGTTTGCTTTCTCTTTTTTATTAGAATTTTAGTTGGCGGCCCTTTTTTCGGCTCGGGACTCTTTTTATTCCCCTTTTTGAAATTTTTCAGCGGCAACGCTGCTACCCATTTTAGCTTTATAAAAAAAATATGGAGTGCAACATTCAATCCAATGCGCCTTCATATTTTGTAGATGTTGAGGAAAGATGGCGCTTTCATTTTTGTTTTTCCCACGGTTACCTCTACAACCCTAAGCCAAGGAGTCCACTAACCACTGAGCCACAATACAAAATTTTAAATGAAAACTAACGACGTTTTTTAGTTTCGTGAAACTGAACCTGGACAAGTAAACTGATTGCTTTGCGAGTAGGTACCTAGGTTAGGTAAGCATTGTGGGCTGCCGAGGAGTAATCTCTACCATACTCAGGTCTGCTTTCCATTACCTAGAATGACTTTATGTCCAGTACTGGCACCTCCGCGCTTAGCATTAAAATTAAGTTGTAAATTTGTTAATGGACATAAAGTATAATAATAGAAAGTTGTGCGTCTAAATTCCTTAAACAAAAGCATATGCCCTTTCATTAGTTTTCTAACTACCAAGTGTCTCACTTCAAGGAGATAGTTCATTTCCGTTTGTTATAGGTCGACCACACTTCCATGTAATCGTACCTTTATTTCCCATCTGACACCTATTAATCTGACAATCTTCTAGATTCAACTTAATTATACACAACACTTCCTATTGCCGTGGCATCATTTTGATATTAATTACGTCTTACAAATTAACTGTAAACCGATCTGGAATTATGCGCAGGCCATTGTTTATCCTCAGATATTATAGTCTTTATATACTATGACTGTGAGTAGTAATTTTCGTTCTCCGTCTTCGTCTTTGTCGTTGTCAAATCAATTGAACCTCTCATGCGGCATTTGCAAAACAATTTTTCTTTCTTTTTTCTTAGCTTTTTCCCGGTACTGTTGTCTAAAGACATCCACTCGAGTGTGACCACGATAATAATTACCGATGGATGTGTTTGCGGATATATTTGAATGTATTGAGTTTGTTCCCAAAGTGTCGTCTTTATTCGCTTTGCAATTATTTACAATTAATGTGACATCTATACACTCGAACACAATGCTAATGATTCATCGGGTAATTCGTCGGCATAAAGGATTACGAACGATGTTCATTTATGACAACAATGGTGGTGATGATGAGGACAGTATAGTTGTATGTAATTAACACGAATGCGAACATTAAAAGTATACATACACTCAAGTGGATGAATGTTCGCATGGATAAACAGAATTGACATTGAAAACTTTGAATGCGGGTGGGAGGGTGAGGCATTTTATGAAATTAAAAACAATCTAAGGTTACCGGATTATGTCGTGTGAATTAAGGCAAAATGGGAGCTAGTTAAGGTATGCTTGACATGCAAACTAGAAATGGAACGAGCCCAACATTTATGAAGTCATTTAGTATAGTTCGCGGAAAATAAATCCCTTTTCATTACCTGTGTAAAACGGAAGTGTTATAACCCTGTAGCGACGGGAGGCGCAAGGACACGTGTGCAATAAAGATTTTGACGAACGACGCTAACAGGTGGGAGTTTGATAAATTACTTTTGGAATCACAAATGTTTTAATAGCGCGGGCTATGAAATGTAACCTCATTTAAAAATCGTGTTTCTTATAAGTTGTGAGAATTGGCCCAGTGACTCAGTTGTTGGTTTGCTGGACTACTGAACGGTGGGTCTTAGTTACGAACCCCGAAAAATACAAATAATACCCTTTTATGGATAGAAAAGGCGTGCTTTGAAAAATCCAACACCGTAGAAACATAAGAATCGCTGGAAGTCATAAATTGCGGTGTCATAAGATAACATAGATCTATAGGTATACTACTTAGTGAAAAGGTAGGTATAGGTACCCTTCCTAAAGGCATAAGAACTCGCTCGTTAGATTGAAATTCACAGAGAACTGTCTTTCTGTCATTATCGAATGAGGGGAAAAGAATACACAAAGGATTCATGTTTTTTTATCAACTATATCAAGCATTTCAAAATGGCCACCGATGTGCTGGCTCCGCCTGATCAGTATGAGGTTACTGTGATTTTGCCTGCATCAATATTTGTGTATTTTCCTCTTTAGGCTGTCATTAACTTCGATTTCATGTGCACATTTTTCCTAAATAACTGAAGAAAGTTTGCTCAAAATGTTCTTACTTTCCCTCAACCAATCTACTTTCCTTCTTAATTTTGCATGAATATTTTAAGCAAATGTACACCTAAAAAAAAATACTATACACACGTAACGAATAATTTCAAATTTAACGAACATATTTCTCTTAACGCTAGCAACTTTATCCACAGCCTAAGTGGCATATGCAAAGTGCGAGTGTGTTGGTGAGCCGGAATTTTCAAAGTTACGTGACATTTGTCAATACAAATTTCTATGTAACAACACTAGCGCCCCTAACATTTACCACCCCGTAAAAATATCGCTTGTAGGCAAGTAACGATGTTTGTCCATGATGCTGATGAGCTGGCCATGTAAGTCTCAGAATTAGTTCCCATTTCGCTTGGGACGTAGAAGACCAAGGACCTGTTTAATATTTAGAAGGGTCTGACCAAACTACAGAAAGAAAAGGCTGTGCGCCTTCTAAACAAAACGCGAAAAGATATCTAGAGAGGAACAGCAATCACCACCTATGCCACTGGCCTATTGGAGCCATGCAGTCAGACTGGGTACTCCGCAAATAATAGATAGAATGCCGCAGTTTTTCAGACATCAACAACAATTAAACTTATCCACTTTTTATGCGCCTGTCAGTGAGCTAAAAAAAAACCTCTTCGACTCTTTTGAGTCAGTTTCGAAGAATCTCAATCCCGACTCGCTATCAATGCGTAAACATCAATTAGCTTTTAATGACGCCATCCGCTACATTCATGTTTTTCGTATAGGTGCGATAGAATCTCTACTCACCCCAACTGCATTCTGGGGTGTACTCTCACCTCTTACATAAATGCTAAGAACTGTGTGTTTTTGCATAGGTAGGGTCCTTACAAGTGACAACCAAGTCCCCTACGCACCTTTATCAAAAACTAGAATTTTCTCAATCTCTTAGAACCAAGAACATTAACATTCCTTCCTACAAATATCTCAACTCTTATAGACTGTTTTACATTCACACGAATGTTCGACTAATCGGCAATTTATTTTTGAATTGTTTGAAAATTTTAAAAGAGAAATCCATCGGTTTTCGGATTTCAGAACTTTTTTGGGTGAAAATATAACCTAATTTCTATTCTTAGCTGATTTTTATAAATCAATCGGACTTATCCGCCTTAATTTCCTGATTATATTGTCTGTATTTAAAAATTCGGGTACTTCTAGGCTAAAGTGTTTGAGAAGCCTGCGTCTGTGCATTTGAGCAACTTTTTTAACTTCGTCTTCAACCTTTTCAATATCTAGATCTCTATGTAGATCAGCGTTACGTATCACGTATGTACCAAGGTTCATATTGACTATGTTCCTTAGTTCTTCTTTTTTTTGGAAGACCTGATTTTTTTGTAAATTTGCTTGTGTATGCCCACAATTGGCGCTCATAAGTCCATACTGGTTTGAGAATTCAGGGATGAATATCTCCCAATAAGCAAATACATTTGACTGTACCTATCGCATGTTCAACTCATCTTTTATTTTCTTCACGCTTTCCAATGCAGTTAAGCGTCTAGAGTCATGCCAGCTGTATTTGAATATTCCACTATATTGTTGTTAATGTATATTGGAAAGTGTGCTACGTTTTATACTTAAAATTATTATGGACTGACTTTAGGTCATTTAATCTAATCTGCAATTTTTTAGTAGAAAAATGGTTTATCGCCGTTAAAAGCTTTTTTGTCGCTTTTTAAGGTTCCGTACCCAAAGGGAAAAAACGTAACCTTATTAGTTTCGCTCGGATGTCTCTCCGTCTGTCTGTCTGTCTGTCTGTCTGTCTGTCTGTCTGTCTGTCCGAACCCACTAAGCCAATTTTGTTACCAGGTCTATCTCAAGAACCGATTGACATAGGAGGCTAAAATTTACACACAACATCCGGTATAACCTCTAGTTAAACAACAAATACCAATGGAAGCAATTGGTTTTCGAGTAATTAGTAATCTGGTGAAAAAAATATTTTCATTCGCCCAAAAAACGGTTTATTTCTTGATTCACAAAAAAATACATAAATTCCTTTTTTGTAGATCATGTTCTTATCTATATATGTGCTGAATACTGTTTTGCCGATAAGTTAATAGTTTACAAGATATTTTCAAAAAAGACAATTTTACCATGTAAAATACGTTGCTCTCATAAGTTTTAATCTCTACTACGCAGTTGTGCACATTTGACCCCATCAAAGACAGAAGAGAGTCACTGGTGAGTGGTGGTATACCACCAGGGTTTCCGCTTGATAATTTCGTTGGGGAGTATAACACATTTTTTTGGGGAGTACAGAACAAAATAAAAGTAATATATTTTTAGTCAATATTTTTTAATTGGGACAGGTCGCATACAGAATGGAAAATTGGCGTGGGTTGGGTACTATAGGTAATAATTAGAAAATGAGATTCATGTGCGAGTAATTTTTGAGAGTAAAAATATTAAGTAATTAAATTAAACTAAATTGTGATGAATTCATGAAGAGGGGAAAGATTGAATGATATAGATTTCAAATAATATCTGATGTGTTGGACTTTAGCCAAATACGGAACCTTCGGTGCGCGAGTGACACTCGCACTTGGCCGGTTTTTTTTGATATTTGCTCCCATAAAAAGTACAGCAGTGTCATCTGAAAATGTTGCTGTGGTATTTTCTCCACTAACGGGCGTATCGTTATAGCACTGGACCTCGAACACTGCCTTGCAGTACACCAGCTTTAATTTCTCTTAATGTTGAGTTCTCTGTATCTTGTTTTATTCTGAAGAATCGATCTTATATGTATGACTCCGGAATTGTCGAATACTGCTTCGGCAGTTGTTTTTGTAGTTTGTGGATCAGTCCTTTATGTCATACTTTATGGAAAGCTTGTGCTATAGGTATCAAGAAAGATTGTAGAGCACACCTTTTTTTCTTCAAATGCTTTTTTAGATTTTATCTGTGATTCTATGGAACTAAGTCTAAATTGGTCGATTTGGACTAGCGATTTGTCATCAATTATTTTTTTCAGACGTTTTACGAGCATTTTTTCAAGCACCTTAGACAACATTGGTAGTGTCGTTATTGGGCGATAAGAGGCTACCTCGCTAGGTGGTTTGCCTGGTTTTGGAATCAATATTACCTCCGCGACCATCCACATATGCTGGCACATACCTTAACTTAAATGCGACATTTATTATCTATGGTGTATATGTAACGATCGTATCTTTTTTTAGACAAAAAACAGTATATTTGGACCAAAAATTTAAAAAAAACAGTAAATCGATTTAAAAAATACAGTATTTTTCGCAGTATACATTTTAATCAATGAAAATCAACAAAAAAAACTATTCATTTCGGGGCGATTCGTTTCCATCATCTAAATCGCTTTCCATTTCAATGTCTTCTCCTGTTGTTGATGTTTTGTATTTGTCCTTTGAAGCAATTTGACGAAGCAATTCCGGCTTTGATTTGAGATAATGATAGAATTGAACGCATGGATATTTCAAGTTACATTTGACCATCAGAATTGCTTTCAATGTTTCGACTTCCAATTGAGTTTTGTCTGACGTCCAAGTTTTGTTCACTGCAGAAAAAATTCTTTCGACAGATGATGAGGTTCCTGGCAAGCATAAAATGTATTCAACGATTGTAGCCATTTCATTGTATTCACAATCGATCTTATTGAGGTGATTGAATATTTCCACCCAGCGATTCACATTCGAAACATGGCCGGCTCTCCATTGCGTGATTTTATCGGTTGTACAGTAGTTCTTAACATATCAAAAAAAATCGTTTAAAAGAGAATCAAATTTTTTCCTCGATTCGTGTTAAATGAAATTCGCGTTTCATTTTGTTTTCTTTGACGTTTTGCATTACGATTAATAAATATGAATTTCAAAACGTTAAAGAAATAAAACTTAATATTTGTTCTCAGTATTAAAATACAGTATTTTGGGCTGAAAAAGCAGTATACAGTTTTGGAGTTGCAAAAGCAGTATAATACTGCGAAAAACAGTATAGATACGATCGTTATGTATATGGTGGCCCGACCAACAGCAAGAGGGACTTTACGAAAAATTGCTCGTTGAATTGAGAACTGAGGAGCCACAATTGTATCGCAATTGTTTGAGTATGGATTCCAAACAATTCGATGGTCGTCTTGCTTTAGTGACTTCGCATATTCAAAAGCAAGAAACAGACAAATTATTTCATTACCTAATGCAATGTACACAAAGCACAATTTGAGTTGTAGACGCCGAGAACACCAAATTTTCGAACTGTGTGCAATTTCCAAAATACATTGGACAAAGGATCATAAACATTTCTAAATCCTTTTGCATAAAAGGATGAGGAGAATAAAAATGACAAAACAAAAACTAATTAAGAAGGATCATGAACATTTCCAGATACTTTTACAAGCATTATAAAAAGGGAATTATAAAATATGCCTAAAACAGAAAGTGAATAGAAAGGATCATAAATATTTCCTTTTAGAAGTATCATTAAATAAAGGAAATGTTTAACAACATTTTCGTACACGTACCTACACATTTCAAATTATTTAATTCACACATTTTGCACCAATCCACAAGAAAATAACACCGAAACTTCGTTTTGTTTGTTTAAATTATGAAAAATTTGCAGATGTCGCAACCACAGCACATCTGCCAATAGCAAATGAGTCTGAATATGTCCTAATCGTCTGGCAATGGTCTGACAATGATAAATTGGGTGTTCAGACGATTGGCAGATACCTGTCACTTTCATTTTGAGATGGCGGTCTCGCAATTGTCTGACAATGAATTTTCTGCAAATATTTGTAGACAAAATTGCCAGTTCACACGATTGGCAGACATTTGGGACAGTTTTTTCATTTGTAGGAATGACAATATTGTCAGATCTGGCAATCATCTGAACAGAGTTTCGATGTCCACTTTTTTGAGTTCCTCTATCATCGCAATGCCAGAATTGCTTAACATATCGAACTCGAAATTATGTATACGAATACAATTCCTGTCTCCTGAGGCCGTGGTGGTATGATAAACGCCAGACTTTTTTTTTAATGATCACCCCATTTTACTAAACCATCAATCTGCATTTACCAGCATGAAAGGATAGTTCCGCTCCGAAAAAGTCCCATTTGCATTCAACAGACAATATGTGTCTTAGATCAAGTATGATCTTGATAAATCCGCATATGCTTGCAACAAAACTGCACGCGAAAAAGTCGCATCCATAGACATAGGCCTTTCGGATCAGATGTTTACTCCGTTTAGATGTTATACTTGCACCTTATCTGCGCTGATTATTAAAACCAAAGGGATCGCACAAATTATGCTAATTGCATTCCCTAGTAAACATCTCATGGGGTAAATGCATTTCCCCCTCAAAAGTAGCTCATCCGCCATGCAGACTTTTGATCTCCTAATAGAATCCAATTCTGCACTCTAATAATTTCTTTGGTCCCACCAGTGAAATGCCGCACCGCCTTTAGTCGTGCCGCATTCCTCTTGTCTATTTTAAGCCTCGTGTGCGTACATCATTATTTTTTCGCTAGGCCAAAACCCCCATCTATGACCCAAGCGAGCTGATTTCATTTATTTTCTTTCTGCGCTAGTTTCTAATTTTCAAATTGGAATGAAAACATCAAAAGAGAGGCCAGTAAAACAGGGAATTAATGAGAAAACACTGAATCGAGCAGATAATAACAAAAAAAAATGTATTTCAGCATCAAAAGTGCGTTCTCAAATCGAACAAAGTCAAACGGATTCACGCTGAATTGGCACAAAACGCAGGTAGTATATCACTTGTTGCATCCATAGCGGCTGGCACCGCATTTTGCATTCCATTCACGTGCTAGCTGGTACGAGAGCATGCAATACACTTTTTTGCTTTGTAAAAGATGCAGAACGAACGGAAGTGCCAAAGTACAGATAATAAACCCGTAGCCGAGTTTTTTTCCCCCCTGGACATCAGACCAAGCGAGCTTTTGTAGTAATTTGCACAGCTCGAGTCAGGGTTCAAAGATATCTGGGTATGGGGGCTTTGCACCCATATTCACTGATTGGACACAGGTTTCTGTTGCCACTAACCACACTGTGGTTAGCCAAAAACCGGCATGACAATTAGCCGAGACCGCTTAGATTTTAATGTCACTTGCCTCCCAAGTCGTAAAAAGGAAAATCCAACGACGACCGGCGATTTCGTTCAAACTGTTTCTGGGTTATGACAACAATCACGCTGATGGGTTGGGAAAGAAGCCGTCTTTTGTGCGGTTAAGACACATACTTCAAAGGTATACCTATCTCATTGTTTTGCATATCTGCGTGAGTTCTTTTTTCTCTTGTGAAAGAAATTTTCTTGCATGCGGAAAGGCTTTTTTGCATGTCATCTGTGCGCGTAAGCTGGGAAAATTTCGCTAGAAAAAGAAAATGCAACGAGTTGCTACAGTCAAGCGGAGGAAGTGCAAGTAAATGAGTGTCTTGGTTACAAAACAATTCCTAATTAAAACTTTCAATTCTACGCTTTGAAAACGTTATTATTACAAATAAACGGAAGCAGCTATCCATTATTGGAAAAACCGAAAAGGAGAGAAGAAAACAAATCAAAGCGAATATGCCATAGCGCAGTCATCAAGCCAATGCCTTTTGTGAAAATGTGCGCGCAGAGAATCTATGTACGTTATGGCCGGACCAGGGGCGGTGTAAGGTGTGTGTCACGTCAAGTGTCAGGCGCTCGTAGATATGTGTCAATCAGGGTGGAAGTGAAAAGAAAATTATCTCTAAGCGATTGGGACAATTAATTGAGAAAATAACTACATAGTTTGATTGGGTTTTCTTGAGGCAGTTTCACCTTTCGTCTGGCTCTGATGGGTTTCTTTGTAAGAAAGAGGTGTAGGTACTACTAGACCAATTCTAGGTCGGTTGTTGGAATACCAACATCTTTTTTAATTTTCTCGATTACGTAGTATGATAAACCTAGATATACCTATTCGTAAAAATGTTCGAATTCAAAGTGGGTCTCGAAATTCTGTCCGTCTGTTTGTCTGTCCTTATGCTCCCGAGGACTACAGCCAAAACGGCTGTCGGGATTTGGTTCAAACTTCGGATTTGTAGTTTGGAAGATTACAGGCCGTTGCTCTTATTTTTTTTTTTTTTTTGCTAACCTCAAACTTTCTATATAAAATGTTCATACGAGTTAGATTTTTTTCGAAAACGGCTCTAACGATTTCAACCAAAATTCTTATCTAAGCTTATGTAGGTAACATGGTCATTTGTAACTTAAAAGCTAACTCAGTTTTTCGCTATATTATCGTACAAGGAGTTTTGAAAAAATCATTATTTAAAAATTTGGTTCTCTATATTTTACCTGAAAAGGACAACAACGAGATATAGCTAGACCAAAAAACAATTGATGTGATAGAAAGTGCTCATATCTCGAAGCCCCAATTTTGGATTTCGACAATACTTAAAAAAATTAAGTCATTTTTACATCGCGAACAATAAGCTATATATAATTTTCAGATAAATAATTAAGCATAATAGTATTTGTCAAACTAAACTTTGCAATATTTGTAACTGTTTTGTCCTCACAATTTTACAAAAACCGCTCTAACGATTTCATTCACTAATGAATTGCGGTAGTTGACGGTTGTGTTTTTGTTGTCACTTTACGAAATATTTTGTGAAAACAATTTACAAAATGCCCTAGTGGAATAAGTCTAAAACGCCTTCCCCAATATTTTAATAAACATCGTCATTAGAACTTCTTTCGATACTTATTTTTTATAGAAATACCGTGGAATTACAAAAGGATGCGGGCATCATGATCTTAAAAACACAACCAAAGACGAAATTTCAGATGAAGATTGTAAAAGGTATATCGAGAGTACCTACTGAAAATTATTACAAGACCGCTTCTTTAGAAGATTCATCCATTGTACACTGTGTCAGATCTGGTTACATGAATTTTGCCGAAAAGAGAAAAGACGGACAATACAACGTCTTGTCATTAAATTGGGGCTTTTTACCCAACAACCTATTAACAAAACGCCCCACCTAAACCCTACTTCCAATCATAGGCATCTTTAACCTTTGTCACTAATCCATCCCAGTCAAAAACTTCTCCCACGCTTATTCTTATATACTTACTCAAAGTTCTTGTAATGTGTATGAGCGACAATTGCCAGTTACTGAGAGCTTCAACTTATAAAAGCTCACATTGTTATTTAGTTATTATTATTATGTTGTGGATTTTATTTAACACTGTTAATATATTTCATAAACCGTTTTATTTTATGTAGCATCGATTCTCAGGCTGCCTACCTAATAAAATAAGAAAACCAACCAAACTTTTGAACAACTAGAAAGTTTCGTTCGACCCAGTCGTGCTCTTTATTTCTTTAATGCTCAGAATATAAGACAATGTCTGGGCTCATGTTCGCAGGAGCTATCCTTTACAAAACATAGTTTTAATGGATAAATGACCGTCTACAGTTGGAATTTTTTAGTCTTTCTCAAGAGGTGGTATATTAAGAAAAAGAACATTAAGGTGTTCTTTCCTCTGTATCCTCGATGTTTGAACCTAAGATCCTTCGCTCAGTTTTCCACAACTGCCTCCATGCAGTGCATTTGGGAGCATCAATTTTAGACCCTTTTTAGATTTATTAAGGTAATGTAGCTGTTCCCAATAGTAGGGAGTAGGGTCAATGCTGTCTTTCTAGACTTCAATCTTCGTTGGTTTATCGGCTTAGATTACTGAATTTTATAATGACATTAAGTCGCATGATTTTGCGACTCCGAACTGCTCAGAAAATTACTTCTGACTCAATTTTCTTTGCTCTATTGATGCTAACGCGATTGCGAGCCTCATTTTGGGCATAGCAACATAGTTTTGGCATTGAAAGTACTTCTTTCAAAAACTGTCGATTTAAATAGGTAGATTGAAAAATAATATGAAAGACACACTTCTGAGTTTAAAAACTGAGCAACTACCTTATCATAGATGTTGCCATAGTTTTGTAACATGTATTTGTAATTTTTTGATTTACCGCCTACATGGGGACAGGAAGAGATATATCCTCATTTCACATCGTCACTGAAAATAAAACCCTGGTATATTTGATAAAAATGAGGTTTGATTCAGCAAACTTTTTGTCAATATAACGGGTGATTTTTTAAGAGGTTTAGAACTTTTTTTGAAAAAAAAAAAACACAAAAAAATCGAAAAAATTAATGAAATATTTATTTGAATCGATAGTTTGAACCTTGCAATTTAATGTTTAAAGATAATTTCATGCAAATGTTGACCGCGGCTGCGTCTCAGGTAGCCCATCCGCTGAGTCCAATTTTGGCATACTCTTTCACACATATCGGCCGGTATCTCACGAATGAATGCATGGATGTTGGCTTCCAGTGCGTCAATCGAAGCGGGCTTGTCCCTATACACATTAGCCTTGACATACCCCCACAAAAAATAATCTAATGGTGTCAAATCGCACGATCTAGGCGGCCAATTGACCGGCCCGAAACGTGAAATTAACTGTTCACCAAACTCGCCTCGCAATCGCGCCATTGTTTCGCGTGCTGTGTGGCATGTGGCACCGTCCTGTTGAAACCACATATCATGCAAGTCAAGAACTTCCATTGCGGGCAAAAAAAAGTTTGTTATCATCGCTCGGTAGCGTTCACCATTGACAGTAACGCTGGGACTCGCATCATCTTTGAAGAAATATGGCCCAATAATGCCGCCGGCCCATAAACCGCACCAAACAGTGGCTTTTTCGGGATGCATTGGTAGCTGTTGCAATGCTTCTGGCTGATCTTCACTCCAAATGCGGCAATTTTGCTTATTTACGTACCCATTCAACCAAAAATGAGCCTCATCGCTGAACACAATTTTTCGATAAAAAAGCGAAAATGAACATTTCGAACCGAGCACGAATTTTGATAGTAAAATTCAATAATTTGCAAGCGTTGTTCATTTGTAAGACGATCCATGGTTAAATTGCAAACCAAACTGAAGCTGTTTGACAGTGACACAAGGTACTAAACACACGTCAGCTGTCAAAACCAGTGTTGCCAAAACCAAACCAGCTAAAAAATCACCCGTTACATCCAACAATAGAATTTTGTCAATATTACCTGGTATTTTATTTTCATTGAAAAAGAGCTGGTCCTTCTAGCAGAATTTGCTTCTAATTTAATATATCGACACAATTTTTTTTAAATGGGCTTATGAGCTCTGACGCGAACTTTTGGAGGGCATATCTTAATTTTTAGAAACCCATTTATCAGGAAATAGGCTTCGTTTCAAAAGAAAAATCTGCAATAATAAAACAATAAGGGGCCAAAACATAAACATTATTCAGGTCTTTCGCCGTTCTTAGATCCTCATTGTCGCCAACGCAGTTCTTGGGGTCGCAACCAGATTATGTACCTTTAGTATACATGTCAATAAATAAGATGGCATTGATGTGATAGAAAGTGCTCATATCTCGAAGCCCCAATTTTGGATTTCGACAATACTTAAAAAAATTAAGTCATTTTTACATCGCGAACAATAAGCTATATATAATTTTCAGATAAATAATTAAGCATAATAGTATTTGTCAAACTAAACTTTGCAATATTTGTAACTGTTTTGTCCTCACAATTTTACAAAAACCGCTCTAACGATTTCATTCACTAATGAATTGCGGTAGTTGACGGTTGTGTTTTTGTTGTCACTTTACGAAATATTTTGTGAAAACAATTTACAAAATGCCCTAGTGGAATAAGTCTAAAACGCCTTCCCCAATATTTTAATAAACATCGTCATTAGAACTTCTTTCGATACTTATTTTTTATAGAAATACCGTGGAATTACAAAAGGATGCGGGCATCATGATCTTAAAAACACAACCAAAGACGAAATTTCAGATGAAGATTGTAAAAGGTATATCGAGAGTACCTACTGAAAATTATTACAAGACCGCTTCTTTAGAAGATTCATCCATTGTACACTGTGTCAGATCTGGTTACATGAATTTTGCCGAAAAGAGAAAAGACGGACAATACAACGTCTTGTCATTAAATTGGGGCTTTTTACCCAACAACCTATTAACAAAACGCCCCACCTAAACCCTACTTCCAATCATAGGCATCTTTAACCTTTGTCACTAATCCATCCCAGTCAAAAACTTCTCCCACGCTTATTCTTATATACTTACTCAAAGTTCTTGTAATGTGTATGAGCGACAATTGCCAGTTACTGAGAGCTTCAACTTATAAAAGCTCACATTGTTATTTAGTTATTATTATTATGTTGTGGATTTTATTTAACACTGTTAATATATTTCATAAACCGTTTTATTTTATGTAGCATCGATTCTCAGGCTGCCTACCTAATAAAATAAGAAAACCAACCAAACTTTTGAACAACTAGAAAGTTTCGTTCGACCCAGTCGTGCTCTTTATTTCTTTAATGCTCAGAATATAAGACAATGTCTGGGCTCATGTTCGCAGGAGCTATCCTTTACAAAACATAGTTTTAATGGATAAATGACCGTCTACAGTTGGAATTTTTTAGTCTTTCTCAAGAGGTGGTATATTAAGAAAAAGAACATTAAGGTGTTCTTTCCTCTGTATCCTCGATGTTTGAACCTAAGATCCTTCGCTCAGTTTTCCACAACTGCCTCCATGCAGTGCATTTGGGAGCATCAATTTTAGACCCTTTTTAGATTTATTAAGGTAATGTAGCTGTTCCCAATAGTAGGGAGTAGGGTCAATGCTGTCTTTCTAGACTTCAATCTTCGTTGGTTTATCGGCTTAGATTACTGAATTTTATAATGACATTAAGTCGCATGATTTTGCGACTCCGAACTGCTCAGAAAATTACTTCTGACTCAATTTTCTTTGCTCTATTGATGCTAACGCGATTGCGAGCCTCATTTTGGGCATAGCAACATAGTTTTGGCATTGAAAGTACTTCTTTCAAAAACTGTCGATTTAAATAGGTAGATTGAAAAATAATATGAAAGACACACTTCTGAGTTTAAAAACTGAGCAACTACCTTATCATAGATGTTGCCATAGTTTTGTAACATGTATTTGTAATTTTTTGATTTACCGCCTACATGGGGACAGGAAGAGATATATCCTCATTTCACATCGTCACTGAAAATAAAACCCTGGTATATTTGATAAAAATGAGGTTTGATTCAGCAAACTTTTTGTCAATATAACGGGTGATTTTTTAAGAGGTTTAGAACTTTTTTTGAAAAAAAAAAAACACAAAAAAATCGAAAAAATTAATGAAATATTTATTTGAATCGATAGTTTGAACCTTGCAATTTAATGTTTAAAGATAATTTCATGCAAATGTTGACCGCGGCTGCGTCTCAGGTAGCCCATCCGCTGAGTCCAATTTTGGCATACTCTTTCACACATATCGGCCGGTATCTCACGAATGAATGCATGGATGTTGGCTTCCAGTGCGTCAATCGAAGCGGGCTTGTCCCTATACACATTAGCCTTGACATACCCCCACAAAAAATAATCTAATGGTGTCAAATCGCACGATCTAGGCGGCCAATTGACCGGCCCGAAACGTGAAATTAACTGTTCACCAAACTCGCCTCGCAATCGCGCCATTGTTTCGCGTGCTGTGTGGCATGTGGCACCGTCCTGTTGAAACCACATATCATGCAAGTCAAGAACTTCCATTGCGGGCAAAAAAAAGTTTGTTATCATCGCTCGGTAGCGTTCACCATTGACAGTAACGCTGGGACTCGCATCATCTTTGAAGAAATATGGCCCAATAATGCCGCCGGCCCATAAACCGCACCAAACAGTGGCTTTTTCGGGATGCATTGGTAGCTGTTGCAATGCTTCTGGCTGATCTTCACTCCAAATGCGGCAATTTTGCTTATTTACGTACCCATTCAACCAAAAATGAGCCTCATCGCTGAACACAATTTTTCGATAAAAAAGCGAAAATGAACATTTCGAACCGAGCACGAATTTTGATAGTAAAATTCAATAATTTGCAAGCGTTGTTCATTTGTAAGACGATCCATGGTTAAATTGCAAACCAAACTGAAGCTGTTTGACAGTGACACAAGGTACTAAACACACGTCAGCTGTCAAAACCAGTGTTGCCAAAACCAAACCAGCTAAAAAATCACCCGTTACATCCAACAATAGAATTTTGTCAATATTACCTGGTATTTTATTTTCATTGAAAAAGAGCTGGTCCTTCTAGCAGAATTTGCTTCTAATTTAATATATCGACACAATTTTTTTTAAATGGGCTTATGAGCTCTGACGCGAACTTTTGGAGGGCATATCTTAATTTTTAGAAACCCATTTATCAGGAAATAGGCTTCGTTTCAAAAGAAAAATCTGCAATAATAAAACAATAAGGGGCCAAAACATAAACATTATTCAGGTCTTTCGCCGTTCTTAGATCCTCATTGTCGCCAACGCAGTTCTTGGGGTCGCAACCAGATTATGTACCTTTAGTATACATGTCAATAAATAAGATGGCAATAGACATTGCACTGTAATATAATTGTGACTATTTTTCAATCATCCAAAGCTTGTTTACCCTCCCGCATGACACTATATTGATGGTCGTGTTGAGCTTCCCGTAGGTCTGTTTAGATTGACCAAAACAATAGCGACATCTAGTGGTCATTAAAAAGTCGGTCTAGCACCCTTTTCGTCTAGGAATTCGTATTGGGCTGTCTTTTTTAGCATAGTGCCTTTTTTGTAAAAAAAAAAAAAATAAACATTTTTAAACAACCTCTTGCACAAACTTCAAACTCTTGCTTGCAAAAACAAGTGACCTGTTACTTTTGTCTCTATTAACGCGCTGCGCCCTTTAGCTATTCGCCTGGTTTCACAATTTTTGCCAGCTCTGCCGTGTTGTTCTTCACAGTTTCACTGTACAAACTCAGAGGTGAGTCAAATGCAAATAATAATAATAATTAGTGCTCGGAACTCCTCTTCCCCTATTCTATGTAGCTAGGTACTCGTATTAGGCTACATACGTACTGTGTAGTACTATAGTACAATTATTGTTATTCTTCGTTTGTACTGCTTTGCATAATCGCATTGTTTTACGCATATACACCTGAGCCTGTCCAGGTAGACAATCTGTTACCTACGGTTTCCCTTCCTTCCATTCACATTGTGGATTGTTTTGGGTTGGAATTCTTTTTTTTTTTTTGTCATTATCCGTGAGATGTTTCATCGACGTTGGTTGTGGTGGTTACCCTTACCATACACAGTATTTCCCTGCTATACTGTTGTTGCTCTATGTTATTTTCTTCTTTTTAACACAGATACGCGCTGCAGTGATAATTTTTAATGAAAGAAATTCTTCTTTTAACTGAGGGAAAATTACTCCATAGCAGCAGCGTGTGGCTTTGGTTATTTTTTTTTGTTGTCGCTGGCATCATTTTCTCAATTTAGGTTGTGAAATTGGATTCAAATGGAAGTGCGGCCCAACCACCGTCGCCGACACCGCTGGCTCTGGTGCGGCGTCACTGCGCTTACGCTTGATTCAGCTTAATGAGTTGAATGCAACTTTGCTGTTGTGTTGGCATATTTTTTTCTTTAATTTGAATTAATTTACTTCAGCCATATTTGAAATATAAAATCCATTTAAGTAATTACACGGATAGATGCTAATTTTATGCGGGATTCCTTTGTAATTTCATGAATTATTAATGTTGGGTGAATAACTTTTTGATTTGTGTAAAACATTTTTTTTTTTTTTTTGAGAAATAAAATACAAAGCTTACACTGATTACTATAATGGATGGCTATCCAAAAGATTGATGTTGCAAGGCTATTGGTAGAAATCAAAGGTCGAACATTGTGTCGTGAAATTAAAGTCGTGAACATAAAGTTCACCAAATTTTAATCGGCCGTAATAGTAATAGGGTTTGATTTCAACGAAACGGTTCAAATATTCCAACGCCAAGCAGATTCAACAACATATTTCCTTATTTATTTTTATTTGATAAAAACTGAAAAGCCGGAACAAAATGTATGGGAATTCGAACTACAGTCAACTCTCGATTATCCGGCATTCTATTAACCGGCAACTCTATTAACCGGGACATTTTTTTTTTTTTCAAACATTTATTAATTTACAAATCTATTTTCCGGGATTCACTCTATTATCCGTGATCAATAAGTCAAAACAATTACATACACAATAGGTGTTGTCTTTCTTATTATGTATGTTTTTTAGTTTGTTGACTGTTTCAAAGTACAAAATCTTATTACAAATAAATGGAAAAATATTGTAAAAAGTTGGTTTATTCGTTGATAATATAATTTTCGATTATCCGGGAATTTCGATTTTCCGGTACGAGCTCGGTCCCGAGCACCCCGGTTAATCGAGAGTTGACTGTATTATTTTCGAATAACAGTCGCTAAAAAAAAATTATTTTTCTTACACATTCAAATTTAACACACTCAAATTTGACATTTTTGAGGCGAAATTTGCCACATAAAGTTCACCAACGATTGAAATGACTGGACGCAAGAATGGCGCAAAATGATCTCGAAAAAAAAGTAGCTATTGTTAATGTAAGGTAGGTGGTCCAAATAAGGCCCATAACCAAATAAGGCCCAGTGTGCAAAAGTCGGCACAACCGACAAGCTACAGGAATTATATTTTAAATGTGCTTGTGGCCACCTATGGCTACACTAAAATCGAATGAATTTTCCGTTTTACGCAATCGTGTTTTTTTTACAGTCGATACAATTTAGTGAATGTGAACGCACGCCCTTTTTATAAGAAACAGGATTTTGTAATTGATTTTATTGCAAATAATAATTCGGCTAAGTCAAGTTCTTACACTAAAAATACCACATATAAAACCAAGGTTTAGTGTGGTTTAAGTATTATTTTAAATCATTCAGTAGATTTTCGTTAAAATTTTTGTAAAGAAAAGTTTTTCATGTTCCTAAAAAGGCCCACCGAAAATATTATTAGGAATATTAAAGTAAATTTTTTTCTTTTGGTTGTTTTTAGATAAAATGTCAAAGGCGAGCAAATTAGGGAACAGAAAGTGGGCAGAATGGTCAACAAGTGATATGAAAAGGGCCTTGAAGTTATTTTTTTATTTATTTTTTTTTTTAATTTGAATTTTTTTCCATTCTTGTCAAAATGGTTTTGTATTAATAAATAATACAACTATAATATTAAATCAATAATAAACTACGTTGTTTTATTTCTTTCATGACAAAATTTTCAAATTATTTCAGCAATATAACCAATGTAACTGAAAAAAAATATGTATGGGCCTTATTCAGAACAGGTGTTCATAATAAGGCCCAAGGTAAGGTTTTTAAAAATGGTCTAAAAATATATTTTAAATAGGGTTTTAACAGATAAACGTTGCGTTTTTATATAGATAACTGAACTAAGGCTTATGCTAATATCAATTTAGTAAAATTCTTTTAGGCGTTTAAAAGTTATTAACGAAAAACCATAAGGTGGGCCTTATTTGGGTCACCTACCTTAGGTACCTAACCAAAGAAATAGCCTATTGCGTTTGAGCATTAAGCATTTTTGGTTTCCTTTTTTCGTGGGGGAAAAACGCAATTGCATATGTTTCTATTGGAACATTTACCGATTCATCACCCTATACATTCTGAATATACATATACGCACTTTACTTAATTAATTTTTTGCTCCGCCTTAATTACCAAAAATATTCACCACTGAAACATTGTGACCAAATTATTCGGAGCCACGGTTCGATAGTAACTTTGTATATATACATTCCTATAGTAGCGCCAATCCAGTAGTACCACTAGCAGTACAGTACAGCAATAGATGTCGCTACTCATACCGAATCGAGAATTAAATTACTGAGAGCTTTGAGCCTTTGACAAAAGGTTTCGTTGAGAGTTTTGCTCCTTCATTCATTCGATAATTGTTCGTCGTTCGGCTTCGATTTGTGTTTATTGTGTGAATTTCTTACAAACTTAAAATATTAAAAATGTTTTGTGCATTCAAAAACTGTTTCAATTAATAAAAATGTAGGAAACCCGCATGGCGCACATTATTATGCACGAAAGCTGTCATGTTTCCTCCTATACCTACCTGTTATTTCTGCAGAAGTTCCTAAATTTGTTATTTCGAGAGTGTTTTGATAATTCTATTCTTATTTATATTTTCTGCGAAGTAAAACTTTTTACACCAACCATTGTTTTATTAGAAATTCTCATTCTCGACAAACAAAATCCTTTTTCAAAGAGTTTGATAGTGGTATTGCTTAGAGCCCAATATCTACCTGAACCGCCTAAGGTACTGAAAATTGTTAGAACATTATATTATGCCATTTGCCTCCCTTGATTGAATTCTTTACTAATTGCTTCAATTATTGTTCGATTCAACAACTATTGGAGCTAATTTTTGTACAAAATGTTTTTAGGGTTCCACATGAATTCTGCATTGAACACCTTTTCTATTACAAAATATAGGTACGTAATGATCCTCATAAATGAATTTTGACATTTTGTCGTCAAAGTTTTTGAAAATAAATTCGTTTGAAAATTTTTGGTGGCTTTGCAAACAATTGCTATACCCCTTTCGTAATACACATTTTGTCTCTTTTATACGAAGCTGACATTCCAACATGATTTAATGTGATCAAATTGAGGAAAAAATGAGAGAAAAATGTAGTGTCATACGGGCTTAAGACATAAAACAAAATTTGCAATATTTTTCCAATTTTGTATATTTTTGTACAAATTTCCAACGAAAGAAGATCGGAAAAAATGTACAATTTACTTATATTAATTTAAAATAATTATAAACGCTCAAGATAACCAACATTGCATTTATATTCACTCCTATTACGAAATTAAATGCTTTCATTTTGGATGGTTGGGCAACACTCCTCTTCAAAATGACATTAAGGGAGGATTTATTTAACTAATTCCCCAGATAAACATGACTTTCTCATTTTCTCATTAACATTTAACCCTACAGCTAGTGATATTCTGGCAACTATATTTGTTTATTGGTAAAGCGATTTTGAAAAGTGTGGAGTCTTTGAGTACGGCCCTAGTTATAGCCATACGTAAAATGCAACCGTGAAAATTTTCTTTTGCTTTTTTAGACCACTTAATCCTAATGGTTGAACTCAATCTTGGTCTTAAAATGTTGCTTATGAAATTAAAAGTTAGTTTAAAAAAAAAATTAGCAAATGGTCTTTAAATTTTTTAGAAAATTAGTTTATTCATTTTTCCGTATGAAAAACTTTTTCCGATCTACTTCTCAGTCAATTCCACAACAAAAAAGCAGATCATTCCACTTCTTTACTGTTCCATCTGTCAGGCATTTTTTTTTCTGATGGAGTCCAATGTGTGGTGGTTGATTTGTTGTAATTGTTTTTGTAGGGAAACATTTTTCTGACAGAATTTTCGCTGTGACCGCCAAAACGAAAAAAAACAAAATCATTTTCATACTGTTCCAACTTTTTCTGTTGCATTTTCCGTATGACTATAATTAGGGCCTAAGCTACCAGACTAAAGTTGACTATTTGTAAGGCCGATTAATTATAAATGCATTCCAAACTCCGAGCTCAATTAAAGCTATATCAAAATATCATTAAAAACTGTCGCATGATGTAATCTGCATAAAATGAAACAGATCATCTGTATCGTTTTTAATCGACCGACAAATGACAAATCCCCGAACAACAGTGCTATTACTTACAGTTTTGCAATTAGCTTCAGTATTAACCCAGAAAAGAAATTGAACAACTTGAATGCCGCTGCGACTACATGCACATGCACACACAGATACACTTCTTTAGTTCATAAAACGTCGCCGGTTATTTGTCACTTATAGATCGGGGAAGAAAAAAAATACAAACTGCCACCCAGTTCACAGTTGACACCATGCAATATCGCATGTACCCTATATGTAGATTGTAGAGTGCCTGACGCCACACGCCCCAAGTCTCAATTATTGTTCGGGCCGTCATTTGAGGAGCTAAAAGATACCGATACGAGCAAACCTTGAAGTTTAGCGATAGCGCATTCAAAGCGAACTAATTGGGGATAGTACTTGTACTACAACATTGTATACATCCAATGTAGGTTTATTGCAAAGAAAACCAAAGAATTCGTATGGAGACATACGTACCCATACGTATTTTGTGCACTATGTGTTGCATATTACTTTTGTAATAATTATTATCACGACTGAGCAGTGAGCATTAGTATAACAATTTGTAATTACATCATTCATTTAACTACAACTGCGTCATTGAAGCAAACTCGACGCGGTCTATCGGTCTATGCCTAAGAAGCGTGTATTAAACAAAAATGTAGATCAATTTCCATTTTCGATTGGTGTTAATTGCGAGCTCGATTATATGTGTCTGTATAGGTCATACGCATATACAAAGTCGACGGAATATGGGTTAATTGTTTTACATTTTATCTAGGTATGGCTTTCTCATACGCGAGTTAGCGAAGAAGAACAGGTGCAAGTCGTTGCGTTGGGTTTAAAGAACTTTTGTTTTGGCTCGCTAAACTCTTATTTAAAGTCAGACTTTAAATGTGTATACGCCCGACGTGTTATAGTTTCATCGACCTTAGCCACTCGACCAAATTATGCACTGAAAGTTATGTGGCATGGATTTGATGTATAGATATATACTATTCAGAGATTTTTTATATACCTATTGGGTATAGTTTAACAGCGATAAACTAACTTTTTTTTGCTTTTTATGGAGATGCTAAGTAGCAGGATTCTGTGAGTGTTGAATGATCTTTTCATATGGGCTTCAGACGTTTTTTCGAGTTAGGAATTGTTAACCAGGCATAATATTTGGAATGCGAGAGTAGGGGAAGCCGGGGCAAAATGAACAAAGTGTGCATAGTGGGGCATGTTGGGTACAGAGATAAACTGGGTTACAACGAACAAATGTGGCTAAATTCATCGTCATCAAGCTCAAGAACAATGCACCCACTTTTTCTGCAGGAAATCCATCTTTCTGTAGACTGCAAATAACAATACCCACAATATATACACTCCTCGTACTCCTCATTTTCGAAAGAATCTGATTTCTTGTCCGTTTTCTCTTTTGTGGTGGCTTTTTTGTTTTTCATAGCCGGGTGCTTGTACTTACTTTATTCACCCTCAAGCTGGGACTTGTAAGGGAAGCTTGTTATAAGTGCGGTCTTTCCTCGGCGCGGGGTTTAGAAACTCTTTTTTTTTGCTGGTACAGGAAATATGAGATGGAGAAAACTTTTGTAAGGAAGATGAATACATTGGCGCATCGTTATCAGTCAAAACTGATGGGTCTGGAGATAATAGCAGTGCATCAATTGGACTCAGTGTAACGGAAACATATTGTTAATGAATTATTCGTTTGAAAAACAGGATTTGGAGGTAACATAAATGGATTGGTGGGCGTTGATAAGCCTATTGGCAGAACTTCTGGTTCCGAATATGGATCAAAAAAAGGTTTTTCATCTAAAAGCTGACTCATTCGTCATGTCCGTTGTTTCACATGGCAAAAAATCGTGGTCTTTGAATACATTTGAATTTACGGCCGATATACCAGTCTTTCGAAAGCCGTTTATCGCGGTTGACATTGTGGCAGCTCTCAAATAGTCGTTACCGAATAACTGCCCTACTTGATAGTGGGTAGGTAATTGCTCTTCCAAGGTGTTTTCTCAGCCATTTTTGCACTTCATTTCAATAATATGAACTCAAAGGTTTCAAAAAGGATTGCAACCGATGAGTGCAATCAGGGCTACCTGTGGGACCCCTTAGGGTCCGATTCCAAGCTGGGACACCAGGACCCGCCTTTTTCAAAATAGCCCAAATCGAACATCTTTACGAAAATTCAGGACACTTCTTAACGCCTATGGGCCTTTTTTCCAGAATTGGTTATTTAGAAGACCTAATTATTCTCTCTTTACACAGCCATCACATAAGGAGTGCTTGTTCCGTATTGCATAGGTTAAATTACTTTTGCTTTGCTGAGATCGAAGCTCAAAAAAACGGGCGTAGAATGAACACGTACCTTCTATTTTTAATCAACAATAAAAAATATATTATGTCCATAATTTTCGTTGTAAACATGCATTTTTAAAGTTAGCTACTAGTTGGTCCGACTTTGTCCGGAAGCTCATTTTCAAATTGAAGTTTAAATAACAACCAAACAAGATATTTTTTTTTTTTTGTTAAATGGATTTACCAATACTTATACAATATGACGTTATGTATAGAATGTAACTAAAATTTTTTATGTTTTTTTTTTAATGACTTAAGAACATTTGGGATACTGTTTCGATACTGTTGTTTTACTTTTATTTCACACGGGAACATTTTTGAAAGCCAGGGACACCTTTCAAAGGGAGGGCTAAATTTTTCAAAATCTCAGTATCGAAATTTTTATTACAAAAATGCATGTTGTGACCTACAAATATTTAGTGTGAAGGTTAAAAAAACAAACGGTTGCGATGAATTGGGAGAATTATATTTCCAGTTCTGGAGGAATTAGGAAATCGCAACTTTTCGTATAAATAATTTGTACAAACAGTTTCGATAGTTTAGAATTGTTCGCAGCGAACATCCTAAACATTGAAATATGATCAAACTTCCTCAAATAATAAACATAAGCCCTGTTTTTTATTAGCTTCAATCTCAGCAAAGTAAAGTAGGATTTTCAGCACACAATTACAACAAATACGCTAGACTTGACACATCGAGATTCGCAATAGATGTTGTAATTGCGTGCTGAAAATCCTACTTTAGATAGGTACTTTGCTTTGCTGAGATGGTAGCTCAAAAAAACACGACTAAAGCTAACCATAGCGTTGAAACTTGAAAGCGAGCTCCAACTTCCTATACGACATCGCATCGAGGTTACTGTAAATTAAACAGCTGTAGGTTAATTGAGGTATCAGCAAAGTTCTTACAGATGAGGTTGGTACTTAAATCCGAAAAAAAAAAAAATGTTTAATCAAATATGTATCTATTATATTTTTCGTAATGCAAATTACATTTTTATGGATGACTTGTTATTCAAACAAAAATAGTCCAAAGATATAGGCACAAATAATTTTCATTGTCAAATGTTCCTTTAGAAGACCGATCGATTAATTTAATTGCATTTTAAAGTAACACGCACATTTTAAGGCAACCAAAACGATATTATACAAAGTACAAATAAGATACAGATTAAAAAAAAAAAAACCCTCAGTTCTAACTCTAAATAATTTCTCCCCCCAGATCCCGTCGACCAAAAAATAACCCTAAATCTGATGGTAAAACCCGTGAACTGGCAACCCTGAATGCATCGCTGCGTTGTTATTATATTATTTTCATACTGTTTATAGCAGCAGCATTTATTATGGTAGGTAGAGAGAATTGTGAGCCCCATAAGTAGGCATCTTTTTGTATGAATAGTATTTGTGGGAACATCTGAAAGTATGCACTGAAAAATATAATATGACTAACCAGAGCCATCTATGTGGAAAACTGAGTTGTTTGTGATTGTAATATTTGCTGCATACTTTTGCGATTGGCACGATAGCGATAGCACATAATTATAAATACATAATAAATTATTTATCTGTGGCTATAGCCTATGTACTAGTTACTAGTAGATTCTAGATCACAAAGCTGTACTGGACGTGGCATTAAGAGTTGTTCTTACTCTATTTGCATCGGCATTCATTTTATGATACCGTTTTTGACACATGCAATGAACAGAATCTCTTTACGCCGTCTTTAAGTAGGTAGGTATTGATGGTGTCTTCGTCGTTTATTTTGGAACAAAAGGCTAATGCAAAGCATAGTAGCGCATGCTAAGTTGTCAAACTTTTAGCCTTATTTATAGACCCAGCGTAAAGTATGCTTAAATTTTCGCACACTCTAAAATGTCCTTATCCTTACGCAGGAAAGTGCGAATTATTTATAAAGATTTTTCGAACTAAAGCAACGTAACCTTAGGGCTACGTAAGTTAAACGCGAACATTTTTTTGGTCGTGGCAGAATTTGTAAACAAAACCAAGCATTTCGCATGTTGTGTAAATTTCCGCCAAAAGAATCTGCAGATAGGGTCTGGCGTGACGCCTAATGCGGTGGAGATGTTTTTCAATTCTTCTCGAAACTTTTTTTGCTGGCATCTGCTTTCTGGACAGGCTTTTTTGATAGCTTCGGACAAAATAGTCAGAATTTCTTCACTTGAAGAACATTACAAAGTTCGTGAAATATATTAATTTGGTCATTTAAATTACGCTTATAGCGCTCGACCTGCTTAGAATTCCATTTTAATTTTTGGGAATTCTAAGCAGGTTTGTAAATTTTGCACTATGGAATAATGGGCAGCTAAACTACAGCCGCTAAAACGGTTATACCTTTCAATTGTTTTAAGCAATAATTTAAAATTGCATATAAATAAAAAGAAATTCGTATATCGTTTAATGTGGTAGATGGGTATTCGCAGCTTCTCGGACTAGTCAAGTCGCCCAATTAGCTCTATGAATCATCCTAATCTTTTAACCAGCTGCAGGCGATGACGAGTCTATGTAAATATTCCTTTATCTGCGAGAAGCACGACTATTTGTGACTAATCACCGAGGTTTTCAGATTTGTTTAGTTATCTTCGGGACAGACCGATCTTTCGCTGGGAACTCCAAGCTGTCTGATTATCTCCCTCGATATACGAACGAAATTTTACTTCCTCCAGCTCCTGTATGGTGGCACCACAAAACGACTTACATTTTGTATGGTCCGTTTGCCTCAGCTGACTTGTATTACATTTCATATATCCTAAACAATAAACCGCATGTACTGGATAGCCTTTTTGTATTACTGATTACATAACACACAGTTTTGGCTATGCTTTGTTATACCAACTCACACACACTCCCCGTATAGAATGCAGTGTTTATGACAGTCAATAACAAAAGTAATTAATTATACCCCTGACGAACCTACATCATTTTGCCCATAAATGTATATTATATAGCGATAAATGTGTGCGGAGAGAAACAAATATTCCCTGAGAAAAACAAACAAAGACTTATTTCTTCGCACCTTTTTCGTGTTACCTTATACCCTCTGGAATTTATTGATCTGTTATCGATTTTCAATAAATCATTTAACTGTAGGCATTCTGTACATATTCGCCTTTCAAACACCAATCCCAAGAAAAACTATTAGTCTTAAAGAGAAGGGGAGAGATCCTTAAAGAAATATGACGAATCATGATTTAATCTGCTGATTATGACGATACCCCGTTCTACCTTCTACACTACACCATGGCATAAATACGACCTTTAAAATTGTTATGCTATTTTTTTAAGGAACATTCCATTTCTCATCTGGATCGACATGCTCAATCGGCTGTGAAAGGGTAATTCCTTAATCGAAACCCCTTTTTGCCTTGTATGTGTCCCACAGTTGGCTGGACAATGTTCGTCCTTTCAAAAGTAGCAGCAGGGTATACATCAGCATTGTCCTTCCTGATAGCGAATCATCGCAGTCGAATGATTCTATTTGCATATGAGTATCATCTGTTTCCTTTGACAAAGGGTTGCGATTGCTCTCAAAAAGGATGTGAGAGTTGAATAAACTACTCAGCATCTATGACGTCTTAAATAATTGTGGGAAATTAACGGTGATATCCGACAACGAAATAAATAAAAACCTCAATCCGCTATGCATGGCTGCGCAAAAGGACCCAATAAAACCTTCGAATGTTAAAGGATATGACGCGTGATTTAGCTGATTTATGTGGTGCTGTGATGAGTAGATGTTATCAAGAGCATTGACCGAAAAATGAGGCATTGTATTGTGACGAGTACCACCAAGAGTAGATCCTTTAAAATAATCATAGGTGAGGATGTGAGAACAGCGTGAATAGGTTATTATATATTCCAACACTTGATTAGATCCTTTATCATAAAATCTACATCTAGGTAGGTACATATTTTCTGCACTTATTATAAAATCGATTTTTAAGGGAAGGACCTATCGCGGTTATGCAGTTTTTATAGGGCCAAACTTGATGTTTTCTGAAGATCGGGCTAGGGAAATGGTCTGTCTTCGAAAACTTATTCGAGAATTTGTTTTAACTGGTTTTGTTAGAAAAACATTTTTATGCCATTACTTTTTAATAGTGATGGGCACTGTCCAATGAATTTGCCTATCGATAGTTAGTAACTGAATCATTTTAACTATCGAATGATTTCATTCATTCTGTTATTCAGTTCATTATTGAGATTTTTTTTAAAGTACCTAATCCATTGGTAATTCTTAACAACAAAATCTGAAATTTATACAAATATTTTTTTTCTAAAGGCATTTACATTTTTTTATCTAAGTAATTCCGCCATATTGGACAACGTACCATTCAAAGTCCAATATGTGGGAAGCAACAAGATGAAAACATAAGTGTATGTAAATTCAAAAATAGCTTTTTAAAAAATGGAATGGACATGTTAAAAACGTGGCCAATTATTTTCCATCCACTATTAGGATTAGGATTAGGGTGTAAGGTCGCAGCTCGCTATAGTAATAAATTGCTTGCGATAATATAGTTGTTTCTAAAATGTCCTAAATAATTTAAACTACAAAACGGCCTCATGAATTAAAAACGGTCAGAAACGACCTCCTGAGAAAAAAAACTGAATATGTGCTAAAAAATCTCACGAATCTACGTTTAGTGGTTTGGCGTGTTGTATGTCGTTATGAATTTTAAAGATAACACCGTTGAAAAAGTTAAGTGGAAACCCAACCCGAAAATAAGACAAAAATTCTAGAACAAACCAAATACTGAAATGAGATAAAAATAATTCTTTTTTTTTATGAAACGTAGGTACAATACAAAATTAAAAGAAGTCGCAACATAAGAAATAAGCAGAAGAAATCCCCGTATGTACTGCATACTTTCAGAACCGAAAATCATTCACTCGAACTATCGAATGAAAAATAATCGTTCGGACTCAGACATACTAATAAATTAAGTAGTTGAACGAAAAGTTAAACGAGTGAAATCATTCAAACCAATCTATCGAAAGAAAATATTAGTTGAATGAAAACCTGAATGAGTGAAGGGAATCGTTCAAACTTACTATCGAGTGAAAAAAGTATTTAACTACTTTTCATTCAATTACTATTTTCATTCGATAGCAATACCTACGAATGATTTTTCAGCTACTGTCGAATAAGTCAATAGTTTTCATTCGATAGTTCCCATTACTATTTTTAAGTACCTATGCCTTCGGGGTCTTATTGCCGCGCAACCTTTTTTCAACTAGTTATAACCTCTCGCTGTACGACTGATCCATAAAATCTCATTATTCTGCTAGTCACAGGTCCCGTGTTTTCGACTTGACCAGGCATCAATGAGTACAATTTTTTAAAAATGTCTTCTCATATTTAAACAAAACTAACTATGGTTTTATCTTTCTTTTTTTTCAGGTAAGCATTACTGAAATTTTGAGACAAAAATATCGTCTGGATCGGTGGGTACTTACTAGACCTACTCCGGCTTGGTATGTATGCGGTATCTGTGTATGTCAGCTCTCTCAGAAATCTAAGACGGCTCTTTTTAATCCCACAATATTCTATAAGCTGTTTGGCCAGAATAGATTTATAAGAACTAAGGCAGAGCGACAAGTGGCCATTTATTAAGCGGCAGTTCTTGAGCGACTAGTTATGAAAATGTAGTTGCCGTGTGCTGCAGCAGTATTTTAAAAGAAAGTCGTTTCAACATTTACGGAATTACTTAAAGTTAAAAAAAAGAAGATTTGGTGTTCATCCAAGATCAGGGCCGGCATTCTGTAAGGTGAAAACGTTTAAACGTTTTCGTGCACACGAACAGATTGCTTCATGTAACAAAAACGAAAGAAATTCTCGTGGGAGTGAAAAAAAAAATGAACGAACACATTTGCTTTGACGTTTTCGCTTTTCTTGCTTCATGTAACCTTAAAAACGAACAGATTTTATCGTCTCCACGAAGAAAACAAACGACAGCTATTTTGTTGACGTTTATCATTTTCCTATTTATTCTCTTTGAGTTTGGTGATTTTAACTTTTAAGATTGTGCTGAATATTTTATTAGAAATGGTAACAAACTATTTTTCGTTGACCAGCGAAAGCAACGAAAGTGAAATGGAAAATAAACACGTAAACTTAAAAAAATTAGAAAAAATCTGCGGGATTGTTCGAATCCCTGACAAAAGGTTGGTTTATTTAAATTTGGTTCTTAGTTAGAATTTTTTTTTCTTTTAGTTTTGTTCAACGTTTTAGGTTAAACATACGTGCCTCCAACAAAAAAAAAAAAAAAAAAACAAGCGAGAATGCTGTGATTAAAGCGTAGTCCGCAGCTGTTCCGGAATGAAAAATCCCATACAAAAATGACACAACTAAATCATGAATGAAAAATTTCGCTCACATTTCCGTATTGCAGTGCTCAGCTGTGAAATGCTGGCGGAAAGTGGGTAATTGTAGTAGATTGCTTGGTACAATTCTCCACTCCAATTTTCGCACACGTTTATTGTCCGTGACATTAGTTGCTTGCGAAAATTTGACATTTGTACTGCAGTGCTGCCAGCTTTTATAAGATGTATGTTATGGAGCCAAATTGAAAAACGTTGGAGCCAAAAATACCCGAACTCAAATATGAAGATCAAAAGTGCGAATTTTTGTGTAATTTAAAGGCACATTTATTATGATCAAATTGTTTTTAAGAGCCACAATATTAAATTAAAAAAAAAAATCAACACATAGACTCGTATTTAAGAGACGTCTCTAGTTTCCATTTTTGCCGGAAGGGTGCATACATACCGCATACCTGTATACATGGACAGTGGGTCCTGGGTCGTATGAATTAAAATTAGCATTTGCTTTGAGCAAAAGGTTGTAGCAAAATAAAAGCCTATAGCATTTGCTTTGAATCGGTGCGAATAAAAATCTACTTTGCAAGTAAGTTTGAAAATGCGAACATAGCATTTACTTTGCTGTAGGTGTATACTTACCTTGCAGTTCCTGTCTAACCTGACAAGTAAATTTGAATTTTTGTTAAGATTCTAACGAAATTGAAATTAAAAAAATTAAATTCAGAAATAAAAATGCAGTTGAAAGCATTAATTGCACCTAGAAATATGACTTTTGTTCGCCAATTAGCTTGTTGATGCTTCATTTCTTCTTCAGGTGCCGGGAATTGTATCCGATATTGTTAGAAATATTTTTTGTTAACACACTAGGCAACTAGTTAAAGAAGAACTATGAATTAGCGAGAGGTTTTTGAACTGCGACCTAGAAGCCCGGACCTCAGCTATATACCTACCTTACTAATGATTCTGTCTCAATAATACCATCTGAAAGAAATATTAGCTAAATGGTCCCCAGTCCTTCTACCTATTTCCGTAGGTATTTTGTACGTTTTCCTGTACAAACGGAATTAAATTTAACTATTCGCAATTCTTAGATTGTTTTATATTAAAAATATGCGTACAAAATATTTAGCAAAAGGTCTGAGTCAACTAAATGGCGGACTCAGAATTTGCATAGCATTTGCTTTGTCTGATAAGTTTTATTCATACCGATCTGAGTAAAAGGTCAGTGCCGCCGCTTTTCGAACATGTCAAAAGTTGGAACTAACTCAAGGGTTTTATTCACACGAAACTTAGCAAAAGCTTCGATTTTGACATTTCTCTTGAGTAAAAGCAATTGCTGCTTTTTATTCATACGACCCAGTGCTTTTTCATATTTTGTGAGATGATTTGACAGCTGGGATGTAGGAGTCTGTTCAAAAATGGTATGAAAATGGAGTTGGTTCATTTACAATAGAACTTTAGTCATACGAAAAGAGTACATTCGCCATTGAATTATGCCTTATTTATAAATACCTAAGGAGCCAAACACTAAAAAATCTTTAAGGTAAATAGTCCAAAATTATGATAATTCCCAAACGACAATTTTAAGGAGCCAGCGAAAAGTTCGAGTATTCAAATCGGAGATAAATAGCCAATGCTTGTAACACTGCTACTTGTGTGGAACTGATAGAACTCTCTACAAATAATTTTCCGCTGCCTTTTCGTTTCGCTCTCCATTTGCAGACCACGGGAAAATTTCGATCCAGATGAGGTCCGTGCTAGGCTTAAGGCACTGAAAGTTGTTCTTAATAAATGCAATCGTAAATAAAGTGCGGCGCAAAAGTCGTCAACCTACCGCATTCGCTGCATAATTTCAAGTGTCGTAAAACATTTGAAATTCCTTAGAGATTCAAAGGCAATTATTCTTAATTTGGTTATATCCTGTTAATATCACCTGCCCGGATCTCTACTTTACGATTTATTTATGGGTCGCTTTCAAAGCCTCGAATATCAATTAGTACCGCACGAAACGCAAAGCCTCTGACAGGGGCGACTACCCCGAAAGTGACGGTATCATTTTGTTTTTAATCGGCTTTCGCTAAACCATCAAACTGCACATCTGTTTGAATTAATTAATTCTAATTGCTCGTCAATTCGATCGAGGTCAAGTGAAGGCACCTTGAGGCACATAATTGCATCAAAAGTCTGTCTGCCATTAGATATGCAAAACTCTAAAGGTAAACGGAATTGTGGTTGTTGGAAAATAGAAAAAGAAACATATAATTAATAGCCGATATTAAAATTTGTTCCGGAAATGGATGGTTCAGCCACTTGGCGGTATTGTCACGAATTTCCGGACCATAGTAAACTCAGATACGGTGTTCATTCGTTGAGTGAACAATTTCATGGAAAATTGTTTTTATTGCATTTTTGCATGCACTAAAACAAAACAAAGCTGCTGCCGATGTTGTTACTGTAAAATGTTGTCAATGTAATGACTCATCTAACAAGCATGTGGCGGTATACCCGCATCTGCGGGCGCCTTCTTTTTCTTGAAAAATCGAATTCATGTCTTTCGTACAACAGCACAGGCACAGCATTAATCTTTCAGATAAATTTGTCCACTTTCGCACGTTTCCAAGGCTGTGTTCGCTCAGCATATGTGGCCAATATGCCAAAGAGACAAAAATCCACATAACAGTACACACTACACAGTCTGACAGTCATCGATGACTTCCAATGTCAATGGCTTTTCGCTCTGCTAGAGTGCTGTATACGGCCGAGGATCGAGGAATGCAATGCTGCAGTTTGCCATAAACTTTTTCCGGATCATATGCGAGATATTGTGGAAATGTTCTTTAGTTCGTACTTTCCCATGTTCCACATATGAACATGTCGGAACGAATCCCCAGAAGGTACATTGCATTTTTTTCTATGAGAATGAAAAGTGAAAACAATCTGCTAACACATATACATAAATGTCTAAAAAGGTGATGTTGATGACCCCCACAAGGCTCATAAAAAACATTTGTTTATGTGCTTGTTTGTTCCCATATCGGTAGCCATTTGTCATTTCGTTAGGTGACAACGAGAAATATTCACATTTTTTTTAAAGAACAATTAGGTATGACATAATGGTAGGTATGTGGTAGAATTAATTGGAATTCCTTGGGCAAACATTATTTATTCTTTTCATTCATCCCAAACAGGGGTCACCACCACTTTTGAGCATGAAAATAACAGTTTTTAACAATGTTTGTAAATAAGTGAGAAATACTCCTGCCTCGCAAACACCAGGTGGTCGCCGTTTTCGTATTCAAATTTGCTGATAGGTACGCATTGTTTTGCATATAAATGGTAGGGGTTCTTACCAGACGCAATGCCGGGTGTTCATTTCTCATTAAGTAAGATATAGTCCGTCCAAAAGGAGTTGAAACTTCCCTCGATGAAAAGTAGCAGTTTGTTTAAAGGGGATTTTTGGTTATGTGCCTCTCTCCAAATCATTTTTTACCTCTTTTTAAAGAAAACGGGTGTTTATACCCGTCAAATCTGCCTGTGGTTGACTTGACAAAAAAGAATATCCCGTTAGAAGTTTATTTAAAAAGGATTCCGCAAAAGATTTTGGGGTTTTTACGACACCTACCTACTTACTACTCAATTAAAACAAAACTCAAATGTGCAAGTTTTTCCCAAATCTCCCTATTTGCTTACTTACTTACTTAAGGTGGCGCTACAGTCCGGGGTGGACCTGGGCCTCAACCAACAAGCGTCTCCAGCCAGCATGATCTTTGGCCAGCTGTCTCCAGTTTCGCACGCTAAGTTGGTTATGGTCCCATTCCACTTGCGTGCGCCACCTGAGTCGCGGTCTTCCTCTACTGCGCCGTCCCTCGGGTGTGGATTCGAAGATCTTCCGGGCCGGAGCATTCACGTCCATTCGCTCTACATGACCCAGCCACCGCAGTCGTTGGACCTTCACTCTTCTGGCTAGGTCGATGTCGCTGTACAGCCCGTACAGTTCGTCGTTGTATCTCCTCCTCCATTCACCGTCTATGCAGACGGGACCGAAAATTACTTGAAGAATTTTCCTCTCGAAGCAAACCAAGAGTAACCTCATCAACTTTTGATAGAGTCCATGCCTCTGCACCATAAAGCAGGACTGGGATGATTAAGGTCTTATAGAGGGTTACTTTGGTTGTTCGAGAGAGGGCTTTGCTACTCAATTGCTTTCTTAGCCCAAAGAAACAGCGATTGGCAAGAGTTATTCTTCGTTTAATCTCAGCGCTGGTGTCATTGTGTGAGTTCGTAGCGGAGCCTAGGTAGACAAAGTCCTTTGCCACCTCAAAGTTATATCTGTCTATAGAGATATTCTGACCAAGACGTCTGTGTTGGGTGTCCTTTCTTGATGACAGCATATACTTTGTCTTGCCCTCATTAACCACCAAACCCATTTTCGCCGCTTTCGTCTCAATACTTACGAACGCGCCCAGTGACATCACGCTGCGTTCTGCCGATTATGTCGATGTCGTCGGCGTAGGCGAGTAGGTGGACGGACTATTGGAAGATAGTGAATCTGGAGTTAGCGTTTGAGTTTTGCACTATTCTTTCAAGAATGATGTTGGAGAAGTCGCATGACAGCGCATCGCCTTGTCTAAATCCTTTTTTGACATCGAAGGTATCGATAAGTTCTTTACCAACCTTGATGGAGCAGCGTGCGTGTTCCATTGTCATCCTGCATAAACGGACGAGTTTGGCAGCGAGGCCAAAACTAGACATTGCTCTGTATAGCTCGTCTCTATAAATGCTGTCATAGGCGGCCTTAAAATCGGTGAAAGGGTGGTGGGTATCGATTTGGTAGACTCCTGTTCTGAAGCCACACTGATAGGGACCAATCAGGTTGTTGTCGAAAGGTTTCAATAGTTCACACAAAACGGCAGATAAGATCTTTTGGCTATGTTGGACTTAAGCTTAGATATAGCTCCATATCCTCAGCATCGACTGCGTTTCTGCTATGATGTTCCCTTGCTAGTCCTTCGGTTCGGGCTCTGTAGCCTTGGCAGGTTCTTTTTACCCTCTGGTAAAACTTCCGAACCTCATTCCTGCTGTAGCATCTCTCTATTTCCTCGACTTCGCGCTTCTCATGCTCGTTCTTTTTTCTCCTGAGAAGCCGGTGTTCGTCTCTTCTTTTCTCCACGTAGAGCTCACGAGCAGCTCTGGTCCTTTTTTTGCAGTGCCGCTTTGTATGCCTCTTGTTTCGCTGCATGTGCTTGTCGGCACTCGTCGTCGAACCAGGGGTTTCGTTGTGGTGGTCGAGTGAAACGGCGTCTCCGTTGTGGTCATCTTTTGTGTAAATAGAATTTCAACTTTAGTAACGATTTTTTCTGAAAAATTACAGAGACTTGCCAAATTAAACCGTCACAACATCTTACTGCGATTTCCGATCACAGAATTTTTTATATGTACCTATCAGCATACGTTTGAAAACTAGTGCGTTGTTCTTTCAAACTTTGCCTAACGAAGTTTACGATGTGTTTTTAGCTCACCCCCATAAGTTCAAAATATCGTAGTGTAAAAAAATCGAGTATACCCAACTAATCAGTAAACAAAATGTCAAAGAAAGAGAATTCCTTTGACAGTTGATTTCTCTTTTGTAACTAAAATTAAAGTTCGTCTTATTGCGACACATTTTTTAAGACTCCGAACATTGATTTCGTATTGATGTTATTGTTACACAAGGAATGTAAATGTTTCACAGCAAGGTATATGTATATTTATGTGCATTTTGTGCGACACTCTAGGTCTTTCCCGAGCCAAGCGCTAACAATCTGTCAACCATAAAAAATTTAGCCATATCTACTCTTTCAGAGACCTGAAAAAATACCCCAAAGTACGTGGATAGACTTGGAGCTCCTTTGAGCCACTTTCATCTTTAACATCTAATCCATATCACTAAATATATAATGTACCTTTTTGCAACATATGAAACGTTCTAGTAAATCATTCGACCACCACAGATTTTTTTTAGTTTCTCAAATTTTTGTTTTCTTAGCAATTCTTTGCAATTTCTTGTCAACTTTTTCATTTGACATACTTATTTATCAGTACTTGCCCGTTAAAATTCTCTGAGCTGTTTCGAGCCAAGGGACGAACTACTCGTTACTCGTTATTTTGTTAATTTTCTCTTTTTCTGCCATTTTTGATGAGAACGTGTAGGTATAGACTTTGTGCGATTGCGATCGATTTATATCGATAGCGTAGGATTTAAACGGCCGGCGTACGCGAATGAACCTTTATTTAACATAATCAACGAGAACATCATTTTCATTAAATGACTAGAGGCAAATCGCCTTCAGTCAACAAAAAGCGTATTCTAATTAACCTACATTTACCCAAACAACCTTTCCAACCCTTTAAATAAAGTGAACAGAAAAATATATGTTTTCCCTAACAGACTGTACAAGTAGGTACTGCACCTATAGACATTCTATACCTACACAGATTTCTATCGTGCCGTGACTCGACGTTCATATCCACGCCACAGTTCTGCGTTCCATGTTTTCCTATCGGCCTTTTCACTTTCATTGTGCGGCTGACCTCGTTTTTCAAGAATTTCCATTTACCTTAATAAATCTGCAATCTTTTCTCCTAAAAAAAACACAAACAGCAATTTCATTCAACGATGCGTAGATACCTACCCAACTACGTCATTTCAGCATTCCTCCACTCCATTGAAACATAGACAGGGTATGCTTCGGCTTATGGTTGTATGATAGCATTTTAATTGTGGAGAAAAACTATCTTTTGTTTGTAAGAGTTGCAGTCGCACATCGAGAAATTGAGATAAATTCCGGTTTTTGGAATCGTCCTTTCGGTTTCTTCTACGCATTATTTTTCTCCGCATATTTTATGTTTCGTCTTAGGTAATTTGACATCAATGTTCTTGTTGTTTTGCTTAAACATGTCTCATGGCAAATTTATTTCCTGTTTTGTAATGTTGTAAATATGATGTATTATTGTGTCAAGGGGGAGATTTGTGTGTTTATACTTACAGATGTACAAGGGTGAGAAAAACCTATGCCAAATGAAGGAACATTTTTACAACGCAGATATAAACTCCTGCAGGATACACATTTAAAATCTCACGGTACCTATCCTTATTGTACTACGTAGTATTTCTGCATAAAAAAAAGTTCTCGAAGAATTTAATGTTTGTGGGTATTCTGCGCAGTGAATCGTGTTGCGGAATTTGGTCGTAAATATAAACTGTAACCATTCTCATGTAAAATTCGTTCAATATTTAAAGGCGTTTAAACTGAAATTCAATTCGAATGGTTTAACACAGATATAAGTGTAAACTCAGTCAAGACATTCTTGGCTTTGTCTTTCGGTTTCTGTTCACATCGTATCAGGCAGCTTACTTACGTATTTTGAGGGCACAGTAGTTCGCGGTTGACCTGGACCTCATTCAATATACGACCTCTTCAGTTAGTGTGATCGTGAAGCTGAATTACCTGAGCTTGACTTACACATTACCTATTCTCGGGCACGCAATAGCCTACAGTCATCCTGGTTGTTATCCATTTTATTTCGGCCTAACATGTTGAGTAAAAAGCGTCAAAGCTAACTCAGATGCTTTTCAAATTTACGGGCTTACCCATGAAGAGTCTTTGCCTAAGACAGTGTTGCCATCCATCCTCTGCGGGCTGGGATTTGAATTTTTTACTAATATGCGTGTCTAAGCTCTAGAGTCTAGACTCTAGATGGTGCAATGAACCTTTAGCTTTTGATATTTAGGTCTTAGGCGTTGCCTTAATGGTATTTTTCTTTTAAACGTTAAGCTAGTATTGGCGCTAGTCGCACGGATGATTGATGCAACCTATATGGCCCTTGTTTTGTGGATTGGTCATCTAATAAAACAGGAACTTGATTTGAAAACATCAATGTGAAATTTTACGGATATACACCCTAAGTCAGCTTCATATCACCTCTGTTGTGGTTCATGTGATAATAAGTGATCGAATTTAGGTGGTCTTATGATGTGGTGATATTGGTATAAGGAAAGTTTCCCAACGGAACAGCACATCACATAGAGCTACTAAGGATGAAAGGCGAAATTAACCAGAGGTGTCAAATCAAACTGTACACGGGAAAAAATGTTTTCTAAAATAGAAGTAGAAGTTTCTTGAAACAATAGCATAAATTACGGTTATGGTCCAAGCCAATTATATTTTATTTTTTATCTTTTTCATTTCATGAGCCAAAACGAGAAAAAAAAAGTTTAAAAGTTTTTCATGATATAAGATAACAAATTTTTTATAAGGTGTTTGCCACATTTGTTTTTTTTACTCAAGAAAATGTTTGATTTATTTTATTGTCAAATCAGAAACTATTTTCTTAAATCAAAAACATATTTCTGAAATCAAGAATAATTATTCTTGATCAAAGAAAGGATATGTTGAATACCAAATGTGAACTTAGGAACTTTTCTTTTATTTTTTAAAAACTTTTTTGTTAAATCGTATATTTATTATTTAGACTAACTTAAGCGAAATAAAATTTTCTTGAAATAAGAGTATTAAGTAGTTTCATGTTTGGATTTTCATAAAAATAATTTTCGTCAGTCAATAAAGAATTTAGAGCTCAATTGAATTTCTTTTGTTTTGTTTAATTATTATTTTATTAAGAAAAGCAAGTTATGGTTAATTATTTCAAATTATGTGTTGCCTCATTGTGTTCTTGTTTTTTTAATTTTCTAAGTTTTCGTTGAAGTGCAAGAAATATTTTGTTTGAAGAATTCATATTTTTCCTATGTAAACTGAAAATAAAAAAAAAAGTAAATCAATGATAGTTACCGTGATATTTCCAAGTAGAGGAAACACGGCTTCGCGCAACAATTCGTATGAGAAAAAATGCTTCTGCTTCTTATTGTAAAAATTCCGAAAATAAAGAGTCCCCGACTGAACTAGGAATTTCGTAAAGAAAACGTATCGAGTTATAGAGGAATAATAAACTATGTACTATCATTGAATTTATTTAAATAAAGAATAATAATAATAATAATAAATAATAATAGAGGAATAAATTGAACAACATAAATATAACATTTTCCTACAATAAAAATAAAATTACTTACCAAAATTATAGGCGACACTTTTTCTAAAAACTTTTACAAAACCATCCGATCAGTCAAGGCGAAATCTCTTCAGAATTCCTTTTCTATCCCTTGACTCCTTTGAAGGCGCTTTGCAGTTTCTTCTTGTTCGGCACTCAAAACTCAAGTTTTTCTATAGCCGCAACAAAATAATGGTTAGAGTCGACGTTTTCATAGAATACTATAGAGTCGTACCTCAAATCAACTTTGATGCGAAAAAACCAGGCCAGCACTTGTCGACTAAAAGACATTAGATAAATAAGTAAATAGTTGGCGCAACAGGTCCGTATTGGAACCCTATATAGTCACACTTCTCACAGCCATTCGTTTTGTGAGAGTTTTTAATTTTTGGAACGAATAGAAGGGATCTACAATTTTATACCGATTCCAAACGGCGGCTAATTGAGGAGCTCTTTCAGGACAGTTAGGTATAGGTACTCTCGGATGTTTGTCAGACGTTCTCGAGAGGTGGCGCAGTGGAAAAAACCGTAAGTTGGAATTTTGTTTTTTTTTTCAGGATTCGAACATAATACCGCACACTAACCACAAAGCCGCTGCGCCGACGACTTAAAGACATTGGGGCATATTCATAGTTATAATATAAACCTGGGTCTAACTAAACTCGAGTCTAAAGTTAACCCACAGGAAAAACACAACTGCTATTCATAAAGAATTTGGCAGCTCTGTTTAATTAGACCCGAATCTAACGTGTATTCTACTACAAATCTATTACATAAATACTTTGTGACAAAGAAATTATAAAAAGAGCAAGAGAACAAAACTGGTAGAAAGCAGAAAAAAAAATATTTGAATACTTATATGATTTCATAAAAAAAAAAAAAGCCGCAGGGTTAGATATTCAAATAAATATGAAAGCTGCTGGATATAACAGAATCCCGAAGCTAAAAGACCAGTGGCATCGGATGAAGAACTCAGCACGGAAAAATGTAAGCCAAATCAGAGTAACACAAAGAACAACTGGAAATGTATAGTTGTTATAATATAATGGAACCAAATATCACATCATTATTTGTGAAATTCATAAATTTTCTTTTCGTTCAATTATTGGTTTTGACGTTTAATGGAGTTAAAAACAACTTAAACATACGTTCTGTCGTGTTTAATGTTAGACTCGAGTTTTTCGTTTAGACATGGGTTTAAATTGTCTATGAATTACATAAACTCCGGTTTAGCTTAGTTATAACATAGAAATAGCTTATCAAAGATCTATGAATATGCCCCATTACCTTGTGTTAATTCAGGTATCATTGTACTGCTAATTTTCATACTCTCCTAATAGCCTTTTCACACGTAGCCGAAAACCGGGTTTTCGCGAAAACACTCGAAAACTTCTACGAAAACAGAAGTTTTCCCATACATTTTTCAGTTTTCAAAACGAGTCGTTTTCCACGAAAACACCACGAAAACGAAACAAACATACCTTTTGCAATATTCAGAAAATTCAGAAAAACGGTTGACTGAACAAATGTCACAACTAAAAATATTATATTATTTTGAAATGCACTAAATTAATTTTGTTTGTTAAATAATGCGATCGAAATTTGTAACCAAAAGAGTTTTCACCGCAGTTTAACGACTAGCTGATTGAAATGTCAAACGAAAACTAGTTGGCGGTCGGTATGAATGCATCGACGAGTTTTTGACGAAAACACGGTTTTCGGTTCGGTTTGAAAAGCCTTTAACAATGCTATACAGTAATTAAAGTGTGTTTTTAACCTTATTTTCAGTAGTTACAAGTACGTACGGGTCTCACCTGTCCAGTAACGCTTATTTTGCTTATTGACGAAGCCGTTTAACCAAAAATGCTCCTCATCGCTGATCATTTAAAATTGGCGCTAAGGCTCTTAAAGCTGCGACAACCGACTCGGAATTGCGGTAGTATATTTAAAGTATTTGTAAACGTTGTTCCTGCGTGTATTTCACCATGATGGAAATGTTGATTTTACTGAATATTTTGACATTGACAGTTAGGTTTAAGGGTGCGTTCACACTGAAAGCTTGAAGCTGTCAAGTCGCTAATGAAATACCCTTTACAATTGATATACATCCTACGTTTAAGAAAATAAAATATCTATCTACCTATCTCATGTGATAAGACCTCTTGCAGAAAACTAAAAGTCAAAATTCATGTGCTTCACAGTATTCCAGTGGCCGCACACCTTAGTTTTGTCCCGCAAGTTACTACCTATAGTTACCAAGTGAAGTTATATTTTTAGATTTCGAATTTTAGACTTCAACCTATACCTATTCATAAATAATCACAAGGACACACTACAAACTCCTCCTCGCTTACGATCACAACACGCATGGAATAACATGTCATAAATCTAATCTATATGCCTACCAGCACGCGCTCGTGCATAGATGCATCAGATCCAAACCCTACTCTTCAGTCTTTTATAGTTGACCACATTTTCTTATCTGGTTCTGGATGCTGGGATCACACTCTTGTAGGTATAACTGGTTTTTAAGTATAAAAATCGCTCTCTGTAACACATTTGAACCCTAGAACACTGAACGCCAACAAACAAAAGAGTCCAACACTCAATGATGCATGCCGTGTCGCGATCCTTTCCAGGAGAAATCGATTGTTTTTTTTTTTTTTTTGTTTTTTTGTTCCCCGTATCTTTTTATGTCTGCTACTGGCTGGCTTGGCTTATACAACAAAACAAATAACAACAAAAAGAACACGAACACGCATCGAACCCTTAGATGGTTTTCAAGCAGCAGCTGCTGCGCGTTAAAGGTGTACGCTAGCACATTCCACTAAAGTAGTAATCATCCTAAGTGGCAATTTTATATTCGGTATTTTTTTGCATCTTTTTTGTTTGCAAAACTGGTCGTATCATTAATTTAACCTCCAACAAGGACATTTTGATAATGTACACTATTTGGAATGTGCAAAAGGAATATCTTCAACAAAGCCGCCCCTCATGACGTCGTCACTAGTATAGTTAACATTGTAAACATTTGAACCGGCCACATGTCCAACATGATTAACCCTCTACGTGAGCGTAATTTAAAATCGAGGAAAAATAAGGATTATCCTTTTCAGGTTCGAGTATTGTGATGCAAATTTTTGCACGACGAAATGAATTACACTCTATTGTTCGGCTGTGTGAGCATGCCTAGTTAGAGCTCGAGAACGGGGTTATTGTTCTGCATTGCAATGCAATCAATCCTTTCGGCAATAAAGAAGGAGTCCAACAGTGAAGGGTCGTAATAAGAAGATTAACCGTATTGATCCTTCAAAATTTGTTTCAAATGACTTTGTTCAGTTGCAGCAAGCAGCAGCACCTCCTGTCATCTGGTAGGCCTGTTACCTCAGAATGCTTGCCAAATGAAATAAATCTTTTGAAAAGGAGCTGACGAGTATTGCAGCGAGAACGCATTCAGAAATAGTAATACAATGCTCAGATTGTCAACGCGTTTTTATTAATGGTGAGAACTTCAACTTAAAAGGTTGATCAACATAAAAATGATAATGTAGGAATAAAAGTTCGATGAGCTGGTTGGAAAAAAAAACCTTTTTTGCTTGAAGATTTTCAAGCATGACCAGTTTTTCAATGTTCTACAATAATATATTTGGACGGTGTCGACGAAGTTATATTTCTTTGGAAACCGATTTGATGCATTTCTTAAGTTTCTAAACGAATTTTGTAAAAATTTTGATCAGTACGTTTTCGTATACCAATTATAGTATCAACTGTCTCAATTTTTTTTTTTTTTTTTTTTCAAATAAATATTTCAGCTTTAAGTAAATTGACAATATTAAATTGTGTGCACAAATCTGTCGGCATTGATTGTTGTTTGGTCGACTATTCGTTTAAAAATTTTCCTGCGATATTTCTAATTAAGAAATGCCCGTGCGAATTGTGCTCAAAATTGAGAATATTTTATTGTTTTTGACAGAAATTCATTTTAAAGCTTACTCGATGGTAATAGGTACGATTTTTTAATCATTCATATTGAAGTTTGCATGATGATAATAAGATTTTGGAAATGTGCGAACTTGTTTCAGCTCGGATTATCTACTCATTAAATTGCTCCCATATTTTTATACCAATCAACATAATCTCCTTTCAAATAATTGACCATGGGTGTTCAGAGTTCATGTATAATTTAAACTTTCTCTATAGGTGATCTTTATTAAAATAAAAACTGAAATCGTGAATATTGTTGCAATTGTCTTAAAATTCATTTTAATGTAAAAACTATTAACGTTAGTTAATTTTGTCTTTAAAATTTCCATTTCTATATAGGTATCTACTCGAACTCGTATATACCAGAAAAATGTTGTAAATGGAACTTGGAAATGGTTACTCGGTCTCCTTTTGTATTGGACCATATCCGAATACCTAAAGATTTTCAAATCATTTTTTTTTTTAAATTATCTAATTTCGTTGAACTCATACTCAAACTTGGATTCTTGGATTTCGAATAGGTAAATAATTAAGTTCAGTGAACTGAATTCTGTGTACAGATTCGGAAGACCATTTAAAAACAAATCCTTCTTGAACGCACCTAAAATATCCCATATTTGGGAATGTGGTGTTCGATATAGACGCCAGTGGCGTAGCGAGGGGGGTGCAAGGGGGGCACAGGCCCCGGGCGGCACTTTGCTAGGGGCGGCAATTTGGAGCTGCTACTAATTTTATATATATAAAATCTATAAAACGAATTCCTATTCCTCTTTAACGAATTTGTTTACAAGGTTTAACAACATTAACACTAAGTTATAAGACATTCCTTGTGTTACTTAGCACCAAAATCCAATCAGCGCTGCTCCCTAGTAAGCAAATACGTTTTATTACATTGCAGGTATACTTTTCTGTTGAGTTCATGTAACTTTGTTTTATTTTGCTCAATCCAAGTGAAGTTTGCAAACATACACAAGCATTCTAGTTGGCAATTAAAGTTGCAGTCTTTTCTTGTTGCCGTGCTTTTTTTTGTAATATTAATTACCAAGGTAGGTACCTAAGAAGAAAAATTTTTTTTAGCGTTTTCTCACAAATAGTTCTGTCTGTTCCTTTAGACAAGGCTTCTTTGTTAGTGCGTGAAAAAAAAACTACTATAGGGGCGGCACCAACCCACGCTACGCCACTGATAGACGCATTTGAACCCGGGAAGTACAGTTCTCTTCGTCTAATTTGTTTACTTCTTCAACTCGAAATAATTCAAAAATGGCCCACCTGTTAGAAAATATTCTACATTTTAACAATATTCTGCCTTAACCATTTATCCAATCAAGTATTTGCAATGAATTATTTATGATTTGAGTGACTCGTTGTGAAACTTTTTTTTCAAAACGTTTACGATTTATGTTTCGACTTAGATGTTCTACGAGCATACATACAATATTTTAGATCAATATCTACTTAATACCTGCCTACACTTTCCCCATTTGCAAAAAAAAAAAAAATGGTAAAATAATGAATAGTTGGCGTAACAGGCCCGTATCTAGAAACCTAGGCATAGCTCCTCACAACCTGAGTTTTTCATTTTTGGAACGAATGGAAGGGATCTACAGTTTTATGCCGATTACTCTCAGATGTTTGTCAGACGTTCTCGAGAGGTGGCGCAGTGGAAAAAACCCTAAGTTGGAATTTGTTTTTCTTTTTTGGGATTCGAATCGGGACTCCTCGATTAGTAGTCCAACACACTAACCACTAAGCCACTGCGCCGACAAAAAAAAGTATAGGCACCTATCAGTTAAATACTGACAGAATTATTGTTTAAAAGGGAATAACGAGCGTCGTACGTTTTTAGATGCGGGAAAATGTTCTCAACTTGAACCACTGCATAAAGTATTTTTTTTTGATTCCTTAATTATCATGTTTTATCTTTTGACTCTTATTATGAACACAACTCTATCCCCTAATATACTTATCATCTGCTCCCAGTATAGAAATGCTAAATGAGCTTTTATTTAACCGTTTGTAGATGTTTTTCCTTTTTTTCTTGTATTTTAATTTATTATTTTTTTTTTTTTTCTGTCTTTGCAGGTGAGTCTTTTTTTACTTGGCTGCACACTTCTGTAAGTATTAAGTATTTCCGAGCTGGACTTTCGACCATTGACCATATATTTTCTCTAGTCACAATAGCCAATAAATTATTAGCAAGGAAAAGAAAGTTGTACTTTTTTTTTTATTGATTTAAAGGCTTCCTTCGACACCGTAACATAGAAATTCACTTATTTATAAGTTGAGTTCAATAGGTGTATCCACCAAGTTCCTACAAGTTTATAAGAAACTTATATGTAATACTTCGGCGTCGGTTTGGAATCGAAATAATAGGTCTCACTTTTTTGAGACCGATACTGGTGTTCCCCAAGGCTGCGTTGTCAGCCCCATTCTATTCGCGATTTTTAATGACGATTTTCACGAATACTTGCCTGGTGGTGTTTCTATGGGAGACGCCGGCCATCATCGAAGTCTTGCTATATGTTGATGATCTCGTTATCCTTACAGATAACCCTCATACGCTGCAACTGCAGATTAATAAACTGAAGCAGTATTGCGATAGCTGGGAACTGAAAATTAACACTGAAAAGTCAAAAATAATGATTTTCCACCATTCAAAACGCATCAGAAGATTACAGAATGAGAGTTGGCAACTGGCTGGTGAACCTATTGAGGTCGTTGATGAATTTAAATATCCAGGTCTCCTAATAACCCACAATCTGGATTTGCGTCCACATGTGGAGGATAAAATAGTTAAGGCAAAAAGACCATTAAACCTAATGTGGTCAAGATTTTATTGCAACAAACATTTTGGCACAGCATCCAAATTTAAAATATTTAATGCCCCCATTAACGCTTGCCTTTCTTATGCAAATCAAATCTTCGGTTTTTAAAAAAATCAGTTTGAAGCAAACAACGCTTCTTTAAACTTCCTACAACAGTCCATTACTATGCCGGCATTTACGTAGAATCAGGAATTCCCGATATTTATTATAAAAATCTGAAAGCAAACGCGGACTACGTGGTGAAGGTATAGTAAAACGGCGCAACATAAATCTTCAGAACCAGCTACTAAGATATGCTTTTCGCTGCAAATTAACGCCTTTTAGTGACTGTAATGTAATTATACTGTTTAACTATCACAGAAGTATAAGTAGTGTACTCTTACTAAATCTAAATCTAGATCTAAGGTGGGTAATTTTAAAAGCGGTCAGAGACAACTCGAACTGACAATTTTTTTTTTTAAATATAAAATCCAATTAGGTCTGTTCCCTTACGATAATGCATTCGAATACATTAGTCAAACTACGTTCCCTTACACAAATGTTGGGAAATTTGACTAAATTTGACTAATGTATTCGAATGCATTATCGTAAGGGAAAGAGCTATTATTAGCTGCATATTAACTGCACGTTTGTTCAAAAATGTTTCTTTTGCAGTGCTTCCTGATTTGTCGGTGACAATTTTTTGTAGTCGACTTACTTATTGTACCAAACATTTGTATTTAAAATAGTTCTTCCTGATTTTTCCCTAAAAAACTAGATTTTAAAAAGACTAATATTTTGCATTTTTTATCTTGCAAGTATTTTTGTTTGTCTACAGTTATATGTCGAAAAATGTACTTAAAAAGGCAAAACCTAATCAAAAACTCCTACTCGATCCATATACCAGATTTTTTGTACTATTACAGAAATAATTTTAAACTAGTTATTATCAGAAGATTTCTTTCTTTACAGTTCTCTGAAGAAAGTCTTTTTTTCTAATAAGGTAGAGTAGATTGTTTGAGGGAGGTGGAATCAAGTTGCCATATCACTGCGGCCACGAGTGGGCCTAAAAAAAAAATTAAATCAATGCATTTGCAAAACTTTGTATAAATGAAAACTGATTTTAGGTAGCTCCTTCTTTTGTTACTATGTTCGTCAAAGCAATTTCTGCGAAAACTGGAATCAGAATATTTTGAACTCACATTTTTTACATAAAACCATCAAAGGATTGTGAATTTTCGATAATTTGTCTATAAATAGTTCAGTTAAATTTAGTTTGTGCGAGAAAACCAACTTAATATGGGTGCGATAAGTTTGGCACGTTATACTCGTACATAAACGTTCGGTTTACGAAAACGGGCTCATAGATTTAGTGTTATCCACGACTATTCTCATTCTTTTGTGTCAAAGTTATATATATGTATGGCTTCTATTTAAGTAATTTGGAGGAAGGTTCACATGGCTCTAAAGAGACTGAAGCATGCGAGACGTTGTGCCCTTGTAAGCTTTATGATTGCTTCCTTTTGGTTTTCTATAGTTCACCATTTTACAAAAGCATACCTGCGTAATGAAGGACCTGATCATTATATGTATAGATCCAGACTCCAGTGTGGATAAAATACTAAAGAATTGGTCAGGCAAAGTCAGGGATAGCCGGTAAAATTATTTCGAAAAATAGTAGCAACTCTGAACTGACATCTGCTACTTAGCTAACTTGTGTTTTTTCCGTAAGAAAATTTAATTGTCGGTCATTAATGGGATACAATATATATTTTCTAGGGTGTTGTCTGATAGGAAGAGGAATTGTTTTGTGAGTGTGCTTATATCACCAACCCCTAAAAAATTTCTTTTATCGTTTAGATTTTCTGGTCTAGATTTAAATTGTATTTCTACCTTTGTCAACTATTTTAAAATAAAAAGTTACTTTTCTCCCACCAAACAAGTCCCTGGTAGGTTAGATATTAAATGAGGTATACGCAGGTGCAGATATCCCCTTAAAAATAGTTCCAACGAAATTTTAGGCATCGGCCAACCATTAGACCTCGACACTCAGAAGAGGTTCACAGCCGAATTGACGCTTACAGTTTTATAAAATCAAGATAACTATCGTCAATTCGTTTGCCATATACTTTGACTAATGGAACTCGCTCTTGAATTGGACGTCTTTATACTTGTCTATACAGTTGATCCTTTTACAGAATGTGAACTCGTCACCTCGGCAAGTTTCGAAGAAATTTGTTAGGGAACGTTGTTGCAGGTGCTCGATCGGCTTGATGGGTTACACTGGCTGTCGTGAAATAGTACACGTTGCCCATTTTCAAAGTGAATCGCCAAACTCAACAAAACAAAAAAACTCGCCACATAGCCTAGTTGCAGATCAAGTAGGTACCTACCTACCTTCCCAATTGAATTAAATTACCAAAAAAAAATGTTTGATTGACCGATATACCTCAATATTGATATAAGTCTGCAAGACTTTCGACAAAATGGGCAGTACGACACAATCCAACTTTCTCTCTCACCTTTATTGTTAAGTTTTTCCATTATCCCCTAAAAATCAATGAAAGAAGATGAAAGCATCTGCAAGGGTAGGGAACTAATTGAACACTTGAAAAGCATTGGTCAGGAGCATATCATAAATTAGCCTAAACGAATTTTAAATGGTGACGAAAGCAATTTTTGCCTCTGTCCAAAAACTTGCAAAGTTATAGCCCCCAAAGGCTACAAAAACATACACCAAATTGCTGTTGGAAATGAGAAAGATACGCTAACGGAGCTAAAAGTTTTTTTCAGCCACCAAAAGACATTGTTGACAGCAGGTTGACAGCATGCCAAAATCTCTTATTTAGCTGCATATTTATCTATATATATGTATAGCAATAACTTTGAACTGAATTACTATTTATTTATTTTTTTTTTAAATCATGTTATTTCTATAATCTTTTATTTTCCATGTCTAAGTACTTTGATGCTTCATAGTCATAACTACTAGGTAAGAACTGAATAAACGATTTGTGATTTGTTTAGTTTTTATTTATATTGTTTTTTAAAACTTTCGTTTTTTGGTATAAGAATTAATGAATTACATATGTTCTGTGAATTCTGCAGGCTTTAAATACCTTTGTTTTTGTTTTTTATAAACAGGTACACATATAATGAATTGAATTACCTATATTTAAAAAAAAATAAAGCCTTTAATTAAATAAAAGCAAAAAAATACTTAAACTTTATATAAAACTTTTGTGTCCGGACACTAAAAAAAAAGTGTCCGGAAACTAATTTCTGCTGTCCGGATACTAATGAAAATCGAACTTTTTCGAATTTTCTTTTATAAATATTCAGAATTTAACATTTAAAAACAGTGTTGATGTATTATTATTGGCCAATATCATTTCTTTTACCAACATTTTAATTTTTTGCGATGGCTTTAATAGTGCCAAAACTGTTGGAAGTCAAAGTTACCAAATATGTTAACTGTCCGGATACTAGTGCCTTTACCCTATTAGGAGCGAAGACGTATGCACCTAATAAGAGATCATTAAAATCGGTCTAGCAGTTCTTGAGCTAAAAATTGTGTAACTAGGTTACGTTAGGTTAGGTTGATTGGGGTTGTGAGATCGTCACAAAAGGCCAGGCACCATAGCGGGCCCGTCGCCATCCCCAGGAATGGTGTAACTAACCCGCCTTTGTTTTTTTTATATCAATTCAACTCTTCAAACTCTGACCTGCCACAATGGCGTGTAAAAAAAAAAATACCAATTCAACGTGAGGTGAGACCGTGAGACCTTCAAAGCCTATAACCTATGTACGTATAATTTTAAATAGGTAGTTGACATAAAAGCAACTACAGAAGTTTTGCTAACCATCACTAAAATTACTAACCCACCCTGTTTCTAAATGCTTAATCACACTCAAGTTACGATTTACGATTAAGATTCGAATTCGATACTAAACCAAAATACGTAATAATATAATATAGACTGAAAAAATAAACTACATGCATTTTCCGCACATCCCTTACCCTTTCCCTTTTCTGTTTTTCTGTATTTTTCTTTTCAATTAAAAAGATTCTTCTTAGTTCTTACTTGGTAACTCCACTCAATTTGTTACCCCTCTCTTGAGTGTAATCTATTTGTTTATCCACGTTGTTTCCATTTCCATGGCAATTACGAATACTATGACCAAAGGAGAATTGGAAAAAATGCCAAAGAAACACATTTGACTCATTTCGTTTCACAGTTGAGTGTTAACTGGTGACGCGTTCGATCGTTTTCCGTGACGTTGCCCTATATTTGTGTTTATTATTTTTTTCTCTTTTCGTTTATTTAAACAATACAAATAATTGAATTATATTTTCGTACTGTGTATGTGTTAAGTAATAAATAAGTATTCCAATTGCAGTCGCGTTTGATTGTGTCTTCGAAACAGGATACAAAAAAAATCACCCAAACGCATTCCGATAGGTTCAACACAAAGAAAAATAAAAATTCGTTAAGAAAGCCCCCCGAAACCGAAACGTGTGTGTATCGTTCGTATCCGTATGTAGTGTGAGGTGAGCCAAAACCAGTCCAACAAGAATGAGACAAATGCATTAAAAGTGCATTAGTGTGGCAAATAGCAACGCTTCGTTTCGTTTCCTTCGGTTCGGTTATTAGTGTACTTGTTTTATTTCGTGTGTTGTTTTTTGAATAAATTTTCCTTTTTATTTTTTGCCCGTACTTGCTCTTGTGTATGGGTGTTGTTCCTTATTCTTATTTGTTTATATTTTCGTGATCGTGGCATATTCTCCCTGTGGACTGTGTTCGTAAATACGAACGTTAAGGAATATACCGAGTGTGCCATACAAAATGACCAGTAGAAGATTCACAGTGCCACCGACGAATTTTGTATAGAAAAAAATAAAAAAAATGTTGCAAACAATTGAACAACGACAATCGCATTCCACAAATTCACCCTCATCAAACGCAGCAACAACAACAACAACGCCATTAGCGTATTTATCATCAGCAACATCGACATCATCTGTGGATTCGGCGACAACACGTTCAGCTCGACGTCGTTCCACATTCTATGTGCCATTGGTTATAACTGACGACGAGGATAGCAGTCTATCATCGGCTAGAGTGACGAAGACGTCGTCGACAACGTCTCTGAGTGATCGGCAACGTCCTCCAAGTCTAAGTGAAAGTGAAAGCCTTACAAATATTCAAAAAGCCACCCTATCGCCGGCTAAAAATTCGAAATTGATATCGTTATTTGGCAGCAATAGCAGTAGCAGCAGTAAATCCAACAAGATGTCGCCACCGTGTGGTTTCAACTGGAGCATCACCGGCATGGGTGATGTTGATCTCAACGATGATGATCAGAGTGACGGTGGAGAGTTTGTTAAAGCCGCCAAGACAGCACCGACTCCTACTAAGAACCGGAACAGTAGTTCTAGTAATGTCAGTACCACCACAAGCAGTAAGCATAGCACTCCTGTCAAAAAGCTGTCAAACGCCTCTAAAACGAAGCGTTATGGAATTGTTTTGAATGGAATCAACTTGGACCAGGGTGATCCTGATGAGAAGAAGAAACCACAACCACAAATCGCGCAGGCACAGGAGCCAACAACTGCGTTGACAAAGAGTCTCTCGCTAAATAGACTGCTGGCTGAGCTGGACGATGACATTATAATGGCCGATGAAGACGCGGCGGTAATCGCGGCCACGAATCACGATTACGATGATGATGATTCAGAAATAAGTCGCATGCAAACAAACACATCGACACCGATAAAGATGATGAAATCGCGTTCGCGCACCAATATCTTATCAGTACCACCAACACAGCCGTCACGAAGAGACACAAATACGACCATCAGTAGCGTGAGCTCCAGTGTCAGTAACTGTCGTGCCAAAGCCAGCACTTTACCGCAAAATTTATCACCGTCAGCTGCGCTGCGACAGGGTTCCGCAGCTGGTAGTCATTATTATCCAAACAACGGTCGTTTGGGAACGAGCAAATGCAGTAAGATTGGCAGTACTACCAGTAGTATCATATCGAACACATTTCCGCCAAAAAACCTTTTCCTATTGAAATCAACACCAAAGCTGATGCAGTCGGCTTCAGCTTCGTCAGTGCCACTTACCATCGGTGGTATTGGTGGCGGCAGTGGAGGCGGCGGAGGTAAACTTACTGCGACAAAGAGTTTCTCGTCGGACACGTCAATTACGTCGCCGCAACAGCTGGGAACGTCATCGCCCGCCAAGAAGTCGTTAAGTTTCATACGTCGTGCACATTCGACAAAACTATCGCGCAGCAATTCGTTGCTGAAATCGATTACGTCGTCGGGTACCGCGACAGTCGGATCGGGTTTAAGTGCAAGTTGCACCAACAGCCATAACCTGGCGTTGTATTTGGCGTACGATGTGCGACCGTTGTCGCTGGATTTGCTGCAACGATTCTTTAGGTCAGATCGTTGCGTTGAGCTGATAAGGGAGCACTTTAAGATTGCGGATATAACGCTGAATGGATCGACGCATGAATGCAATTCGGAGGCCAGTATCTACAACCGACGCAATCAAGAGGAGGAGGCAGACTACGATACACAGTCACCGATGCAGGCAGCGATTGATGATGAGGAGGATGCGGGCATTCATTCGGGTGAGTTAATTAGTCTTATCTTGGCGACGCGACGTAACATCTAAGAGCTCAATTGGAGAAGGGTGGGTCTTTTCGAACTGTTGCGGACAAATGACGCATGCGTCTTCTCGCCGTCTGTGCATAATGTGGTCAGTTAGCTTCCTGCTTTTATCTAAGTTGATGTTTTCTTCAAACTTTGCACGAATTTGAATAGGTACCAAAGCTGGGTTCTCGTAGACACTTTAGGTATAATGTGAATTTGGACGCTAATAGTACAAAATATTTTTTATTTAATTCAACTGACTCGTTACTCTAGTACAATTATGAACTACCTATCATGTTGAATTAACTTAAATTTTGAAGTTCCAATGGATTCAAAAATTCTACTTCGATCATTTTATTGGAACCAATAAAATCTTATCTCAACGATTCGATAAGATACGTGTACGTGCACCGTACACGCCCTAAAACCTATGACCACGTGTATCGTAGAACTCACTTACGACCCATAATGTCAAAAATAGCTTACGCTGTTAAAAATATTAATAAAATACAATACCGAGCGTTGCAAATCTGAACTCAACACATTTCTTTATCGAGGTGCTCAATCAATTCCTAGCTCCAAAGCCATAAATGCGACGTAGATTGTGTGTATACCAGTATTCTGAGTAACTACACCGTACCCTACACAATTCGATTCTTTTAAAGGAAAAACAAAATAAGTCTTGCCTCATTCCAATGACGTTACCAATCCGCTTCCCAATAAAGAATGCGTGTAGGTATCTACATACGGCATACGGCATACCTCTGTGTGTAGAGATCTTTGAATCGGAACAAGCGGTCGTACGCAGTGACTAATCCAAGAGATTTAATTAAATTATTTTTTGGAATCATCTCGGATGACTAATGGCTGAATTGGAGGTACCTACATGTCTTGATTGTTGTCTTGCTTGTGTTGTTCAAGATCCGTGAAAAAACCAAGAGTGAAAGTATTCTATAAGAATTATGCCGAATTCACAATGTCGCGTTGACGCGCGCGTGCGTTGACAGATTATGTAGAAACAAAGCGTTCATATGCTGCTACACACAATACAGCTTCAGGCGTTGAGTCGACTTTAGATCGTAAATATCGTAAAGTTCAACGCGACGCCTGAGTAGAGCTACTTTCTACTATCACGCGCGTTTGATTAGATGGAGTGGCACATATCCACAAATTTTTATTTTAAAGAACACTTTTCTATTTTTTCAATACCAATTAATAAATTTAGTGTGTGTAAATGACGTATTCTATTTTTTTCTTGAGCAATTACTGATTTTTTATGTTTTTCTTTGATAAAAAATATTATTCATTGGTCGTGTATCCACTTTAAGGTTGTTCTTTGCTTGTTATGCTGCTGTATATGATTTTTTCGCCATTTCGACGAATACTCTACTCTCTCAACGCGCATTCGCTTCAAAGCAGCATTTCGTTTTACAAAATTGTTGCTCGCGCGCTTTGGCACTTAAAATCGTAAAGTTTCGATAAAGCGTGTCAAAGCTCGACGACGCATGCACGCGTTCAACGCGACATTGTGAATTCGGCATTATAATTAATTTTTGATTAATGAAGTTTGTTAAACTGTCAAAATAGAGCTCTAGGCTTGTTTGTGTAGTAGTTAAACTGGTGGCAAGAGGATAGAGGAATCGCATAAATCTTACCGTTCTGTGTATTACAAATGGCGCTTGTTTTTGGTATTTTCAAGAACTAGCAATTGCAAAAAATACTTTGAGTACAGCGATATCGGACTTGAGCATTCGAAAGGTGGTATTCAGTCCAAAAATAAATATGGTCTAATAATATTATCAACAAACCATAGAAAAACTTGGTTTTGAAGACACAGAACTAAGTCTGGACCTATTTCAGTGATTTTTGAAAGGGGTTAGAAATTATAGCAGTGGCTTAGTGGTTAGTGTGTTGGACTACTAAGCGAGGGGTCCAGGTTCGAATCCCGCAAAAACCCAAATTCCAACTCAGGGTTTTTTTCACTGCGCCACCTCTCGCGAACGTCTGACAAACATCCGAGAGTATAACTGTCATGAAAGAGCTTCTCAATCGGCCCGTTTGGAACCGGCATAAAATTGTAAATCCCTTCCATTCGTTCCAAAAATTAAAAACTCACACAAAACGAATGGTTGCGAGAAGCTAGGCCCTGGGTCCCTACAGACCTGTTGCGCCAACTATTATTATTATTATTATTAGAAATTATAGCTCATATAGCCGTTTATGTTGACAATTTCTTTAAATAAAAAATAACACAACACTAATAATTTGCTTACTTGTAGACTTAAAGCTGTAAATTATGACGAGCCCGAGGCAAGTTTGTTCTATCGCCACTTTCACGGGTTTTCCATGTGCGCCAAATTTTTTTCTAGCAATGCTATAGCTTATTGATCTCAAGTCCAATTGTCTGTTGGCATTACAAACACTATTATTTTCGCATCTTTTCCGTAATATTATGCCGATCATATTTGGCTTTTTAGCTCAGAGCAATTTTTCAATTTCATTTTAACAATAACTTACAATATTTTAATTTCGAATATCATATTTGAAAGCTCTTGTAATTGTGTTCATTAACGTCAACCACGCCTGGGCGCCATCTTGTTCGTATACTTCTGCAACGCGTTTGAGCTGCCTCCAACTCAATCCTATACAGCTCGATTCCTCCTCAACTGTCCTGCGCCATGTTTGCCTAGGTCGTCCCGCTCTTCTGCCTGCTTGGGTGAGCGGATTCCATTGCATGGCGTATTTCGCAATGGAGTTGTCTTCGTTGTGATTTTGTTCCTATCCTATCGCAATATCAAGTTTAGTTGACGGCTTTTTGATCAGGTTAGCCGTTGATGTTATATGGGTATAGCTTTTATATAGAACTTGACTGCTCTCGAAACGGCCTATTTTTATGGACGCTTTATATAATACACGCTTTAAACCATGGAACAAGAATGGAACTAACTAGAGGTATAGAACTTTGAAATGGAATTAAACAAACAAGATTTTTTTAAATTGACTTTATTCAAAAGATAATATTCAGGCTGATATGTTTAAAATATTTAGATACTATAATAAGTTAAGTTAAGATGTCAGGTGTAGGTATAGGTTAGTTAGTATATAAGTTATATATATCAAAAGCTCTTAGTTATACGTTTTGTGTTACTCAATAAAGTTAGTCTAAGATCGACCATAAAAGCGTGCGGTTGTTTTAATGCCACCCGGGACATAATAGTTTGGCGACGAGGATAAAGAACGAGATTTTGAAATAATATAAAAAAAAATAGTTATAATTCAAAATGGCAACAGGAGAAGTGAAAGTGCAAGATACATTAAGCGTTCGATCCAATGCAGTGCCTATAATCGGATCAATCGAAAGTTTCACTGTCGGCGTCGATGATTTCGAGACATATTTAGAACGGATGGAACAACTTCTTTCGCTGAACCAAATTGTTGAAGACAAAATGAAAGTGGCATTTTTTATTAGCTGTGCTGGCGGCGAAATATACAAACTTTTTAAATCAATTGTGGCACCAAACAAAACAACAGCGTTTTCATATGAGGAAATGACGTCGAAGCTCATGGAAAATCTTAGACCAAAAAATATCGTAGTGGCGGAGCGGTACAAATTTTGGAAGCGGGAACAAAAAGACTCAGAGACGATAGGGGAATTTGTGGTAGAATTACAGTCACTAGCTCAAACATGTGACTTCAAAGCTTTCTTAAATGAAGCTTTGCGAGATAAACTGGTCTGCGGCATGAAAGATTCCCGTATTCAACAACGTCTATTAGAAAAAGATTACCCGTTTGATGAAGCTGTCAAACTCTCAAAACTTTTGGAGATTACCAGCAAGGAAATGCAAAACATTAACCCCGCCGCATCTACAAACTGGATCGGCAGAGCAAAAAACCGTGGGCAACATAATTTGCAACAACAGCGTGGGAGAGCAACTCGAATGATACAGCAACCTAGCAGAAGAAGTCCAGCACAAGCGAGCTTTCGTCAGGAGAAAATATGATTTCTGGTATAAGGCCGCCACGGCTGGCTCGGACGTAATCTAATCTGGAGGTCCAATTTTCGATGACTTTTTCCAACATTTGTATATCGGCATAACGCGGCGAATGTTGTCCTCCAAGTGGTCAATTGTTTCGGCCTTATCGTAGACTAGCGACTTCACATATCCCCACAGAAAATAGTCAAGTGGCGTTAAATTGCACGATCTTGGAGGCCAATTCACGGGTCCGTAACGTAAAAATATTTGGTTACCAAACGATTCCTTCAATAAATCAATTGTGGCACGAGCTGTGTGACATGTTGCGCCGTCTTGTTGAAATCTCAGCTCCTGCACATCATGGTTGTTCAATTGATGAACGAAAAAGTCAGTAATCGTGGCTCTATAGCGGTTACCATTGACTGTAACGTTCTTACTTACTTAACGGTCTCCCGACCCGTGAAGAGTCTCTGCCTGAGACACTGCAGCCTTCCATCCTCTGCGATCCCGGGCACGCTGCTTCCAGTTTACCAGACCAAGCGCTCTGGCATCCGCGATGGCTTGCTCTTTAAAACGGAGGTTCGGTCTTCCTTGTCGCCTCGAACCTGGGGGCTGGGATTCAAAGATCCTCTTAGCTGGAGCATTGTTGTCCATTCGCTCGATGTAGCCGAGCCAATGTAGTCCTCGTGTTTTGGCTTTTTGGACTACATCCACATCTTGGTACAGCTCATAGAGTTCGCGGTTGTATATTCTCCTCCATTCGCCCTCCTCGCGAAGTACGAAGTACGGACCAATTATTCCACCAACCCTTAAAGCACACCAAACAGTCAGTTTTTGTGGATGTAACGGTGTTTCAACATACATTTCAACATACATTTGAGGAATATCATCAACCAAAAATGAGCTTCATCGCTAAATAAAATTCGATTATGAAAATTGACGTAGTGCGCGATACGTATTTCGGCAGAACCATGATTTTCAAAATAAATGTTTGCACAATTTGGAAGCGTTGTTCATACGTCAGTTTATTCATGTTTTAAATGCCAAACCCAACTAAAAATAAATCACTTGACAGCTGACAAAATGGCCGCCAATTGAAATAGTGTTGCTAACTTGTTCTATACCTCTAAAAAAAAACACCCTTCAGGTGTTAAATCTTTGATGCGGCAACGGAGTAAAAGTAAAGTCATTTGTACTGCACATTTTGTACCTACATTGTTTTTGCCCTCGTTAAGCCAGTTAATTCACTTCCTTTTCAAAACCATCCGGCTAGTGTATTCTATATATGCAAGTACGATGCTACTGATCCTAACCTACTTCGCACGTTGGTTTGTAAACTTCTCCAAATACTCTTCCTATGTAAATTGTTGAAGATGTCACATGGGAGCCCGTCACCTTTTTCGCCATCAGAGTTATTAATAACCTCTGTTTCAATCTTTTTTTTTATAGAGGAGCGAACCACCATTCTACAAAATCTGACAAGTTTAGCAAGTAAGCCAGAAATAGACATTACTCTGTAGTCTCGTCGCTAAAAATGATTTAGTAAGCGGGCGTAAAATCGGTTAGCAAATGGTTGTTACCGATCTGTAGTTGTTGGGTTCTCCTTACGATCTGCTGTAGGTAGTGCGAATATTTGGTAGACTGTAGTACTGAGAAATGTGACTTAATGTTTGTGATGAGGCCATCAAACGATGCTTAGGTTCTCTTCAGGCATAATTTTCTTCAACCATATATTCGGAAATAAGTCGGTGCAATCTCAACCCCACGTCTTCTCTTGCTGGCCTTAAATAGTTCCTAAGCAAGTCTTCAGCATAACACCTTTGTGGACTTTACGCCACATATAGCATGATAAAAAAAATATCTTGCAATATATTGCTCAGCTCATTGCATGCTATCGATTTCATGAAATGGGCTGCAATTTCTTTGCCAGTTTGACAATTGTTTTTCATTTCCACCATGGCTGAGTGGCTTGTAGCGCTGAAACTACGTATTTGAATAAAAAGGAGACAAGTATAGTCATGACAAGGATATGTTAGATGGGAAAAGAGAAAGGATTTCATGGCCTTTAATGCGAGAACCCAACGATGTGCTCTGCTCAGCGACATTTTAACGAATGAAATAGTATGGTATGAAATGCCCACCCTACATTTTATTGCATACTATCGTTTTTTCAAACAAACAAATTTGACAGATTGCAAGATATGAAAAATTGCTCGTGGAGATACCGGGTTAGTTTAAATATTGATATCCTCACATCATTTTGGTTGGGCCGCGGAACTCTTGTATTTCATTGTCCATGTTGGTTGGTACATCCTGCCTTACAGCGAATATGGCATCGTCTTCGATAGTCCAGAGAACAGTTTTTTACACATCGTCATAACTGACTGTTGGTCTGGCAACTCTAAACACAATTTTCCGTTGTTCATCTCTTCTGGTAGACGTTTGGATCTTGTTTGCCTTATTGGACTCAAGTAAATGTCAGTAAAAGTCTTGGTTTCCAGCGGTTTAAGATGTCTTTAAAAATATGTCTCGTATCAGACACAGGCCATTTGAATGCCTTGACACATTTTTTTTCGACCATCTTTCACCTCGATCTAAAAGTAACCTTTTTATTAACACGAAACGAGCGATTCCTCAATAATTTGGTACTTAAGCCTACAAATTGCGTACCTTATTTAATCATTCCCGCCTAGAGGTCTCCCATTCAAGATAAGCCGCATTTCAAGTGATTGCACAAAGCTATACCAATTTTAATACAACAACTTTTTGAAACTGTATGTTGCGCCAAACGATAACAAAAGCTTTTTTGTTGGTAATTTTAAATACGTAATTCCAAACGTATATTATCACAGCCATTGCATGAGAGTAAACATTTTAACAAAATGTCACAAGTAGGTACCTACATAGTTACTTCGCCAAAAAAAAAAATAGCAAACTGTATGAATAAAATCATATTTGCGCTGTTGCTTAATATACCGAAGAAAAGTGTCAACATGCTTTTTTCGCTTGAAAAACTATGTCGCCCACATTAGCAGTAATTGGTATCTTGTCAATCTAAAGCCGATGAATGGAAAATGAAAGCCCCACCTCCCAATCAACAACAAATATAATACTGCAAAAAGAAATTACTTTCAATTAAGCAAATTGAAATGGAAATTAAGAAACTTTTCATACTCCTGAGTAGCGTGACAATGGCAATGTATATAAATATCGTGAGAGTCTGTCCATACGCGGGTCACTAAATATATCATACTCGCCATCAGCGAGAAGACACGGAATATTAAAAATAGAGAAAAAGTAAAAACGACTTTCTTTAATTCAACACGCCCCTAGGTCACGCAATTTCCTACAAAGAACGAAAAGAAAATATAATTCTGCAACCGAGTAGATGCAAACATTTCACAATTAAATGCGGTTTGAGATACGAACAGGCGCGTGTATATGTCGTCGTTTCGAGTGATGCTAGAAGTTTAATAAATTTCAATTTAACATTTAACAGTACTCATATACGAATTGGATCGACATAATGGAGGGGACTGATTAAGACATTTCTCTGTCGTATACGGTATTCGTATGCATCGTAAAATATGCTTCAAACTTCGTCTAGATTCCGCTTAACAAATGGTGCCGCATTTTAATCGTTTAGGTAAATAGATAACACTTATCTATAGGAAGGGTGAGCCTGAGTAGGTATATATGCACAAAAATATGGTGAATTGTATAGTTATCAATTTATTGAAGGACATTTGGTATGGCCAAACAAAGGTGAACGTTGTGTTTAATCAACTATCAGCTCTTATCGTTATGTGTGTTATCGAAGAGAGTGTATCAGTGTTGGATTGATTTCGAAAAGTACACAAAAGTCAAGCGTGTATTTAAATGCTGCTATCCAAAAAGTATAGTTTACCAATATAAGTACCTACTATCAATAGAATTTTGGTATTTCTGTCGTTTGTCTATAGTTCGTATTAGGTATTGGACAGACAAAAAAAATATTTACTTTCTGCTTCGAACTGATAACGAGTTATACAAGTTTGTTTTGATTCGAGTCGCGCTGTGTGCTTGAATTAGTAGATAAAATATGAGTCACGGTTATTATGGAGATTAAATGTCGGATAGGCACACATGAAAAAGAATTTGTGCTCGAACATTGTTGTTGTCGATTTCCCTTGGAAATTATTGCGGGTCTACTCTACGACCTTGGTCATATATGTATCTAAGCTAATGTAGTATATTTCATGGTAATCAAAGAAACTCACTGTTTCGATTTTGTTTACTAATAATTGAAATCGGTTATTAGTTGTGAGATAGTCACACCTTTTTGGCTTTTCGGCTTGGAAACTGTTGGTTATTATTGTTGTTTTGTAGTAAAACGTGTTTCGTGTACTTTTTTCTTTATGCTGTCATTCAGCGAATTAAAAATGAATTTAAAAAGATCGTCTACGACTACTTTGACATATGTTTGTTGTTATTTGTATTTTTTAAGCTGGTTTTTGCCATTAATTTGCGTGAGTTTGTAGTTTTACGTGATTTTTTAATCGCTTACCATAGGCATTACCAAATCTTCGAAAATCGAATGTTAACCCTACACCTTGTTACGGAAGCTTTGGCGTGGGTACTCATTCAAGGTGATGTGAAGAGCTTGTAAGTTTAAGTATCTTGATGAACGAGGGGCGTTCAGTGTATTGTCGGTATCGGGGTGATTTGATATTATTGTGGGTAATTAAAATACATCATTAGCTAACAACATTATCTGGGGGTTTTCATATAACATTTTATGTTGATAACTTCATTAGTCAAAGACGACGAAAATGACTGAAGGGATGATGTTCAAGAAAATCGAGCATCGTGCGGTGATTCACGCAGAAAATGCACTTATTTAAAATCAATCAACTTACGGTTAAAAACAACCAAGTAATACTGTTAATATAGCTCCTACAGAGTTAGTGGATTAAAAATAACCGAGTCAACTTGTTTAACGAAACTCGGTTAAAAATAACCGATCTATCAATTTCCTCGCTCGTAAATGGGAAAATTATAACAAACAAAAAAGTTATTGCAAACACAGTAAACAACTTTTTCATCACAAGTGTAAACGAAATTAGCAATAATATTCCGTTTAAACCCTATGCCAATCGAATAGAAAATATTAACGAGTGCTGTTTTAGATTTGAATCGATAGAAATCAACGAGCTAAAAGACACAATGAAGAGCATGAATAATAAAAAAGATTTCAACCTTTTGTCAGTTAAAATGCTGTTAAGCGTATTCGAAGTTGTTGGGCCAATATTTCTTCAGATTATTAATGAATCACTTCGTACTGGAATTTTTCCTGACTGCTGGAAAGAAGCTACAGTGGTGCCTATCGAAAAGGTAAAAAACACTGATAAACCGGTAGAATTTCGCCCAGTGAATATGTTAATGACCGAAAGCAAAATTTTCGAAAAATTGGTTTTTAAACAATTAACCAGATATATTGAAAACAATAATCTACTATCGGAATATCAGTCTGGCTTCAGGCGACAACACAGTTGCGAGTCGCTCCTAAACCTTGTGGTAACGCAATGGAAAACAGACGTGCATGATAAAAAGGTAATAGTGGCAGTATTCTTGGACCTTCAGAGGGCGTTTGAAACTGTATCCAGACCAATCCTCATTGATAAACTGAAGAACAATGGAATAGAAGGAGTGGAGCTGAACTGGTTTGTAAGTTACTTGACAAACAGACAACAAAGAACGCGAGTGGCAGAGTACGTCTCAGAGTCGTTGGCGGTAGAACTAGGAGTTCCTCAAGGGGCAGTTCTTGGAACGTTACTGTTCCTTATATATATTAATGATATAGGGAAGGTTCTTCAGTTCTCTGAAATCAGGCTTTTTGCGGACGATGCACTTATTTTTGTATCTGGTTTTTCGGTGGATGAATGCATTGATCAAATTAATGCCGATCTAGAAAATACAGCAAATTATTTAAAAATGAATAAATTAAAACTTAATACTAATAAAACTAAAGCTATGATCATAAATGCAGAATCAAATAAACATATTTGTATTGATAATGTTATAATCGAGCACGTAAATGAAATTAAATACTTAGGTGTCATAATTGATAAACAATTAAAATTTGATAAGCATTTAAGCGAAACATGTAGAAAAATTGCTCAGAAAATTGGATTTTTTAAACGAATAAGGCAAAGATTATCAATAAATACTTCTTTAAAAATTTATAATGTAATGATAAAACCGCACTTCGAATATTGCTCAACAATTGTATTCCTAAGCCAAAATCAATTTAAAGAAAGATTACAAAAACTACAAAATAGGGGAATGAGATGTATTTTAATGTGCAATATATTAACTCCCATTAGGCTAATAATTGACACTCTAAAATGGTTAACAATAAAACAAAGAATATTAATGAATGTACTTTTATTTGTATTCAAAATGAAGAATAGTCATACAGCAAAGTATTTAACAAGCCAATTAGTTTACGTGGCAGATGTTCAACCATATAATCTGAGAAGTATAGGTGATTTTAGACTTGGTTTTTTTAGAAATAATAGATCTCAGAATATTTTATTATATAATTGATTGAAATTATTTAATGGTCTACCAAATGAATTAAAGATTGAACGCAATATTAAAACGTTCAAAAGAATGTTAGTTTCTTATATTAAATTAAACTATAACTAAGTTATTAATTAGTTATTTAGCTTTTAAGAAAAAATGTACCAATTTTGTTAAAATAGCTCAAGCTAAATAAATCTATCTATCTATCTAAATAACAAACTAACTAATAACAACAGAGTAACATGGTTGATACCAACTGATAAAGTGTGTTATTTCTAACAGTATGATTTAACCTTTTTAACTCGCTAGTTTTCAACAACAAATACTCGTTTATTTTCTACAGAGACTTAGTTAATTTTAACCCATTTTTTTAAACCGAGCAAAAATTCCACTCCACTAGTTTTCTTTTCTATTACAAATATTAAATTACATTTTTTTTAAATAAAATTTTATTAAAATAGTTTTTTAATTTATTTATTTTTACATTTTTTAAATCGCAAAAAAGGAGAATAAGCTGAATTTTTTTGAAATTTAAATTTGAAAAGCTGAATTTTTGTAACAGATTTTCGAAAAGCAGATTTTTTTGTGTAAAGGCTGAATTTTGCGAAAGAGAATTTCGACCCGCTCCCTTTGAAATGCTTTAGCCCTGTTCGGTTTTCTGTCAACGATTCGATGTGCAGACAAGCCTTGAGATACTGAAAGTCAATGAGATACAAGTCGCTTTAGGTTTTTTTTTTAATTTTTTGTACTTACATAGCTGTATGGAAAATAAATTATTTATTTTTTTATTGTGTTCTTACTGGTTAAGCCAACTTATTTTCTTAATTTTCTTAATGCAAGAAACATCTACCTATACTATAAAAGGAATCGAAATTTGCTCTCCAAAGTATAAGTCCCCATCCAAATGTGACGTTTAAAAAAAAACCTATTTAGGTAAGCATTTTTGACAAGAATTAAGGTACCCATGCATTGTCTTACATTTCAAATTGTGTGTTCAGCGCTGTTAGAAACTTCGCTTTCAGGCTTAAAAATCAGCTGCCGTTATACGTTAAATTTTATCGAACAGTTGAACACATCGTTTTCGTTAAATTTTAGCGAAAAGTTGAACACTCATAGTTTTTGTTAGAACCTCGAAAATTAGTAGGTACACAAAAGTCCCATTTATTTATTAAGACCTTTTCGACTGTAGCTGTATAATATTTTAATAATATTCTGCCGACGCACATTGACCATATAATAAATGCAACATAAGCAAAACCTAAAATCATTTCGATGCGGCACAGAATGCTATTAAGCTACGCAACTCTGGTTACTCGTACTCCACCACAAAATATACGATCTAATGAGACAAAAATACCACACGATGTCAAGCAAATAATAATAAATAAGATATTGGCAAGTAAAAGCGTCTCTTCCAACCCTTTCTAAATTCAATTTATTTATTCATTACGCATATAAAAATCCGAGACAGAATTTCCTCATTCCATTCACTACCTATCTCCATTTACACTTATTTTATTTTAAATTTGATATACATTTTTTTTTTCGCTCCTCTAAATGGCACCGAGGCAAATAAAACCTCACAAAGAAAATAATATATTTATGTCATACGGCAAATTAGCAACCGCTTTTAACCATCACCACGACTGCCGAGCCGACATCAAAACGGGAAACACTGCCGCCATAGCTCTTCAAAATGCCACAAAACTCGATGTGCACGCAATTTGAATACGAAGCAAAGGTATTCAAATATTGTTGCCTTTCAGTTTGTGTTTCCATACTCATTGACTTATGTATAAGTCTGTATATATCTGTATATTTTCTTTAAGACCAAATGGTATTCTTTTGCCGCAACTCGCACTCACTGGCAGACTTGCCCTGGCTTCTATCTACGTTATGTAATCTAATCAGTTTTGTCAAAAGATATTTATAATAGAAGCAACCCAGAGAGGAGGACGACTCGGATTCTCTTCTCGTCTTACATCATACGAGTATAGCGCAGTTGGAGTGCACAAGTATTATCGTCTGAAATGCGTTTTTCTTTTCTAATTAAGAAAATAGTCTTACTGCATGCACATTGTACACGACAAAGCTTGAAAAATAAGAGCAAAAGTGCCACTACAATGCAGAATTGACAAAAGAAAAATACGCGCTGCTTGAAATAGCTCAGATTGCTTGCGTTGCGTAAGCTGTTGGCTATTCTGAGACTTAATGTCTGGAGTGTTGGGTGATATGATAACAAAAGGCGGGAGAGTGCAAAACGCATTCAGTTTTATTGTCATTTGCCTATTTTTTTTATTTTGCATTATGGGGCGTTTTACAAGTAAATGTTCGACTCCCGGTCATGTAAATATATGAAACTTTGCAGCATTTGTAATCGGTATTCCGACAGCACGCATAAAAGCGTATCTTCGTTTACGTTACATTGATTATTGTCAGAGTGCAAATTGTAATGTCTTATCTTCACAATTGGAGTGAATTGCTTCACGGCCACACCGACCATGATCCGCACATCGTAGTCAAGGAGAGATCAGTATAGCTTAGTGCGTGTATTATATCGTTTGAAGCTTGAAACCTGAACTGCTTGTTTGTAATTTCATTCAATTTAACTGTTAATAGATGTGCAATCCAAACAAATACAACGTTAACAAAATATTAGTCAGTAAAACTTTAAAAGTGTTCGTCTTCTGTGACTGAAAACATGTTTGTACCTTGGTCGGCGCACTGGCTTAGTGGTCAGTGTATTAGACTAGGATGGTCCATGTTCGATCCCGGGAAAAACACAACGTCTGGCAAGCATCCGAGGGTATAGCCGTTATGAAAGAGCTTCTCAATTATCAGTTTGGACTCGGCATAAAATTGTAGATCCCCTCTATTCGTCCCAAAACTGGAAAACTCATACAAAACGAATGGTTAAGAGAAGCTATAGGCCTATGGTCTCTATTTTAATTAGTGTTTTTAGGATAACACGATTTCCAAGAACCTAAATTTTTTTTTAATAGCTTCGGGTTGTTGACTGCATTGCGAGCTTCAGCTGTTTCCTTTAACCGTACAGTTGTATAACTACCCAGGAATCGTCACACATTGTTTAAATACTCAATATACTGTATCCATGTTTGCACTTTGGTGCAAGGTGCCCTTTTTACAAAAGAAATAAACAAAATTATGAACTCTAGATAATCAACTGTCATCATACATTGCGGTGATGAGGGGATGGGTCTCAAAAATGTATCATTCCTTGTTCACCTTAAAGTAACCCGCATTCAGATAGCACCTTAAAAGTTCAACAACCGTTTTACACTTGAACTCAACAATCTTTTAAAGTGAGCAACTTATTTTTATTGTCAGCCATTACAATAAATTGCATTTTGTAAGCACTTATCTTCTCAGTCTCGGTTTGGATCGTCAGCTCAGTATTGTAATTTAGAGGACACATTTGTTGCACAATATCAACACATTAAAAAGGAGTTACTAAAGTGAAAAAAAATGCTTAAGACAATTCAAACAAACATTTTTTTTATTGAGATTCGCTTCTTAACTTTATACTAACAAAAATTTAGTTTTCAGAGTGTCTATTCAAATGAATTTGTTTTTGCCTAACATTTTTCTTTATTTAAAGTCAGGTTTTTAATTATCTAATAAACTTTAAAAAAAAAAACCTTAAAAATTGCAATGGGCAAGAATGGAATAGAATTCGTGTCCAGCCGTGCACTTTATTTTCGATTACAACTTAACACAATCGCTTTTCGATATTGAAATCTATTTATTTCATATTTTTCGATGTATGGATTTATTTTCCGGCCCTTTAAATTGTATTTTTTTACAGTCTTGGCTGTCTTTGGCGGTAACAAACATATCACAAAAAGTAGTTTAGTTTAGCCAAAGGTTTTTGTTTGTACTTACAAAGTGGTAGACAACATAAGGTACAATTTAAGCTTGATGCGGAAGTCATGTAAATATTCTGGGCATGAATAACGTGAGCATTTATTTTTTGTCGAAAAGCGGCGGGTTTTTTCAAGCTAAAAGCGGACGTGTTTCGGCGGGTTTGGCGGGTTTCCCAAAAGTCGATACTGACCTGAAAAATTTCGTGCAAAATAGTACGGTTTTTTTTGTTTTTGTTTCACGTATAATTCTTTAAAATTTAATTCTTTAAAAATTAATAAATAATTTAAAAATTTGATTCTTTTATTGTTCCTCGGAATCGGAGTCCATTGCAGCCATATTCGATGAATCGGAATCATCATCGGCTGTCATCTACGGACTCGACAAACGCTCATACTTCTGCACAGAAGATATTTGTCGGAGAATGTCTGGATGTGATTTTAGTATTTTATAAAAATCGATACAACTACTGTCGATATTATATTTAACGTAGAGAACAGATTCGATAGTTTTAGTTGTTTCTTTGACACATGACATTTGCAATTTTCGCACATTTATGCCAACTGAAGTTATCTATGACTTAGATATGCCATCAGGGTTGTTATATGTTTTTTTAATTTTTAATATGTTTTTAATTAATTAAATTCCGATTTTTTATCAAAAAGCGGGAAAATTATTGTGGTGGCGGGTGGAGGGTTTTTAGGTAAAAAAGAGGGTAGGTAAAACCCGCCAAAAGCGGGTGAAATGGTCACATTAGACATGAATCATATCTGGCACCATATCACTATGGAGAAGCAGATTTATCCCCACCATTGCAATTTTCACAAGAAAAAAAAAACAAATCGCGTTTTTTTTTTTTATTTATTATTAACTAATTATTACAAGGAGCTTAAAAACTATCCATCTTACAATAACTGTAGAAAAATTTCCAATAAAAATATTTTAGCAATGTGAGGATGAAAGACTCGGAGGGTTCATTTGACTATTTAAAAACAAAATCACGTTAGACAATGCTACTGTGGATGTGGCGACTTCTTGCACAAAATAAATTTATGAATATGTATTTCACTTTTGTCTATATACCTAAAATTGTTTTTAGCCCTTTTGCACTCTCATAGTCCAAAGCACCACATTCTACAAATATAATACTACTAGCTGACCCGGCGAACTTCGTTCCGTACAAATTCGTTAATGTAATAAAAATAATAATTCCAAGAATGCACAATGCACATGCTGCTTTATGCGATTCGGTGAATTAAAAGTTTTTATTCAAAACTTACTCATACAATAGAAAAAAAACTGAAGTACCTACATATAGCAACGTCGATGTGTTTCAATCAAACCGCGATGATGTACGTGTCGGCCAACCTTCCGTTTTTTCACTAAAGTTCTTTATGGTACACGACGTACGGAGCGGAAGGTTGGTACACACGTGAGCACGTCACTTACAATTGACCATGCGAGTAACATGGGAATTCAAGATTGATGCAAAAAATTTACAGCAATTGGGAAATTAAAGACGCTTAAATACGAATGGCAAATTCTTCTGAATAAGCGGAATACGCGGAATGAAAATGTTTGCCTTAGAATTTTCCTCTCAAAATCATTTGCTTGGCGACTTAGCCGACTTTCAATTTCACTTGGAACATCCAAAAAAAAAAAAAAAATATATATATAAATATTTTTTGTTGTATTGGTGACACTTATCGTTTTTCTATCCAGTCTATTCGTTTCAAAGTTCGGTTCCCCATACAGACTTCTATCCCCAATCTAATCCCCTTAAAGTATCTATTTATTTCTCGCCAAAAAGTAGCATAGTCCTTACGAATCCGCACCAAGCCAAAAATCGTAAAAATCGAAAAATCCGCTCTCGAGTTATCAGCGCAAACACGGACTTCCTTCTCTTTTATATAATATAGATTTACTCACAATTATAATTCCCACAAATATAAACTAATAAATAAAAAAAAAAATCAATAACATTCAAACAAATAACAACACAATTATGTAAGCACACACATTTCCCTAGAAAGAAACAAACGAAAGTACAAAAAAAAAGGGAACGCACAAAATGTTCCTTTCATCACACTACACTTCAAATTTTATCGCATTTGTTTTGCGCTAACCCTTCCATTTATTCAACTGGGCCTTGCTTTCGACTGGTAGTCGAACACTCTTATATAGACTGTAGGAAATTTGGTAGCGCAATTTTGTACGGCAAAATGCTACAAGCGAGAATGTCAGTTTATAAGGTGACATTTCTACAAAACTTCTTCAGCTTGATTTACAAGGTTTATTATCATAATTACTGATTTAAGTCTCCACTGAAGTGACAATTTTGACTTTGACTAAACGGATGTCATTGTCAAATTTTGTAATCGTCTTAAAAGCTGTCGAACGAAAATGCTAATGAATAAGCCGACTAAACAGTCATATCTGATGTCAGATTAAGCTCGCATTTAAAAAAAAAACCCTGGTACTACCTGTGCCAAGGTCTACATCGTATAGCATACTGACACAATTCTGTCAAAAAGTTTGCATTCTATTCCCTGGGTATTGCGGCCCCCATTGATTTTGTTTCTCTACTTCAGTGTTCCGTCTTGTGGTTTAATGTTTCAATGATAAATCGTATTCGTAAAACAATGCAGAATGGAATTAAATCCAATCTCGCAGTTTCTGGAACAATCTGCAATTAATCCATTTACACACATATTATAAAAGGAAAAATGAAGCCAAACATAATTGCATGCTTTAAAAATTGAATCTTTTATGTATTTATTGGGGAATGGGTTAAGTGTGCCAATCACTTTATAGTTCTGTTTGATAAATTGTGGCCTACAAAATACAATTCATTTGTTAGATGCTGTCTCTCTATTAGAGCAATAAAAGCATATTTTACGATGTTGAGAACAAAATTAATTATTTTTAATGTGGATATTGGCGTATCTCTATAGCAAAAATAGATTAACCATAAAAATGAGATACGGCGGTTAAATCTCTACCGTGGACAATCGTTTACCAGCCCAAAATTAAAATACAGTTCACCATGTGAAAGGAAAAATTAAAAAAAAAATTTAATCCACTTCCGTCAATGGACGGGTGGCCTTTCTGTAGTACCACTGTACGATTGCATTTACATAGGCCTCAAAGGTGAGCAGACACTTCAGCTACTCCGCGATGTCAAGGTTTCCCTTGTAGAGTGGCAATATCTTCAGGCATACTTACAGAAATAAAGGCAAAAAGGCCCCAGGGCGCTGGTACCTACTTGAAATTAGCTGTTGGCATTCTCGATTAACTGTACAACTTCAAGTACATGTATATGTACCTGCCTCTTGCTTTCTGTGTTGTTTTCTTTAAATTTCATTTAGGAGCTGGAAATGTTATTAATAACAGATGTAGTATGTGATATTTGTTTAACTGATTCGCGTTGTCGAAATTCGGCCATGCCATGGCATATTGCATAAATCGCTTTAAATTAAAATCTCCGTATTTGTTGTTTTTTTGTGGATTTATTTATTTCTATTTTTCTTGATATAACAAAGTTTTATTTTCTTCCACATACGGTGTACACTTTGGCAAAAGTATTTTGAGTAAACTAAAACTTAAAATAAAATACACGCTTACTTATTTTTAAATGCAATATATTCAATAAATTTATTTAAATTAACAAAATTATTTTTTTTTTCTTTGGCATAATTATTTTGACAAATAAGTTTTACTTAAAAAAAAATATATTTTGAAATTTAAAAAGGAACAAAATAGAATTAGGTATTTAATAAAAAAATAAATCTAAACGGCTGACGGCTGATAAACCAAGCTGTATATAAAATACTTTATTTTGAACATTGTTTTGTAACCTCAAATAAATAGGAAATAAAGATTATAATCAATCAGTCAATCAATAAACAAAAATATATCCGCTTTAGCCTCATTAACATTCAGTAGCATAAGTTGTGTCAGTCAAAAAATTATACTTTAACCACAAATAGGCTGTCCAGCGATAGGTCCAAATTAGTCAATTTTACACAAACAATCATAGATCACACTATATGCAATAACTGGGTGAAAAATGTAGACTGGGAATTATTCAGTATTCAGTGTTTTATTTATTTAGTTAGGAATTACTTGCTTTGAAAAGTGACTTGCATTTCTGTCGAAATACTCTTGCCGATGAGTTTATGTGCACCTCGAGACGATCGGCTAAATGACATCTGATGACAGATAAACTTGACCAAATGGCAAATCAATAAGCCCAAATATGAGTTCGATTTTTAAAGGTCTTTGCGTAATGTGGTAGTTCTTTTGTTTTGTCCTCAGTTAAAATTTTCATTACTCTCGTTTAGGAAAGACTGTCATATCTCTCCAAGTCGATGCTTAACCGAACTTTTGGATGGATAGCTACTTCCCATATGGCTTTCAACTAATCGCTTCTGTTCTATTTTTTAATTGAAATATCGTCGGCTTACTAACAAAACGGAACAACTGGAAAAGCTTAGTTCGTGTGAAAATGCAAAACGATGTTTTTTTCTTTGAATCCTTGTTGCTTTATAATGATAAATGCGATTCTCTTTGAATTTTTTAATACTATTGTCTAAAATATTCAAAATATAATTAACCAGCTAAAATATAAAAATAAATATTTAGAGCTACTCAATCATTTTTTGTTTTGTTTTGCGGTAAGAATAACATAGACTTCATATACTTATACATATATGAAAAACAAATGCTAAATTGTTTTTTTTTTTTTTTATGAAGAAATTAAATAGAAAATATTCAAAAGATTTGATTGATTACAAGCTGGATAATTACTAAAACAAGATATTCAAGGAATATATTATAAGCAAAAATCAGGTAAAATTTTGAAGAAATTTAAGTATCGACTTGTGTACGCCTCTCCGGTTTACTAATGACCGCCCAAACATCGACTCTTAATAACCTTCTAACTTCCTTCTAAGTCGTGACAGATGAACTAAATTGAATTCTTAAGAAGAGCTTCAATAAGAATGTACCAAACGGAGGATATTGAACTTAGAGCTACGTCGCTTACATCTAGGCAACCATCACGTCACATTAGACGACTCTAAATTTGTATGAAAAGTGCAAGGTTTTGTTAAACAAGTCTTTAAACGCAGCAGTCCCAAAATCAGTTATATCTCTTCAGCATCAGCACCTTTCAAACCAAAGTCATTCTTCAAGTTGTTTTTGTTTCCTGACTGAGAATGACAGATTGTACTGATATTCTGATCTATATATTGACATCCAAGCCTCGAATATCTCTCGAAATTTGTTTTGTATTAGGCCAGTGCTAGTAGCAGCCGATATTTGAACCACGTCAATACGGCTTTTTGTCTTTCCCACAACTTGTAACCACTCTGTTGAGACAGGTTGGCAGAAGCAGGTTGCGGAAAGAAGAATCCTCTGGACTACTCTTGAGCAGCGTTACCTTCGATACGCTTTAGAGTCATTTCGTTTCCTTTTTCACAGCCCGATTTTAACTTTTTGGAATTTTTTTTTTTCAAATTTAGGAAGCTTTTTCTGTAATTTAATCATTAACTTGTAAAATCCCTTTAACTGACTTAATCCCTGAACATCATTTACTTACACGTACCTACTAGTATTGCCATAATTTGTGCGTTTTGTCAATATATTTAAGCAAAAACCTTCAATCTGTGTCTGTGTTAAGTTGAATTATAATAACTAGAGTTCCCCCAGTGGTAGAAATTCGAGTATTTTAGCAACCTTACTTATATACTTGGAAACAAATTACATAAATCATTGCATATCTGTTAAATCTTCCCAAGAAAAAATCAACCGATTTTATGTATCTAAGGCAGTGAAAGCTCTTAACTGTTTGCACTCGCCAATTTATATAGAAGAAGGTAACATTTAATAAAAGAAAGTGTTTTTCTTTAATCGGTACCAGAGTTTAAACAAAAAATTATTAGAGGGTATGGACTCTTTTTTCAGCCGGAACCTTTTTTTGGACTAGTTCTGAAAATTTTCAGAGTTAACACTGTTCCTGAGGCTAAAAAGTGTAACTGCTATTGATTTTGCCAACTGTCTCTAACCTTTAAAGCCACAGCAAGGTATCGTTCGTCTTTAACCCTACACAAAGTTTTTATTAGTTGACCAGGCCTCTCGAAAAAATGTCAATATTATAGTCAACTATGTATATTTTTTACATGAACTTTTTTTTAAGAGTTGCCACGGTGAGAAACTATTTAGTTATATACCGTATATCCCACAATTGGGCTGAGAAAATAGAGAAATAGATTACGGACTTATTATTATCCACTCTATTAAATTACCTTCTTAAAAAGTTAAATGATTATTCGAAATTTGTAAACAAATTTTTGTAAAAAAAACCCAATTATTTTAGTGCTCCTTAAACCCCGTTTTCTCAGTGGTATCATAATGAATACCTCACCTTGCATGCGCTATCTGTTGACGTGACCGATTTTATTTAAATAGACTTGTACACTGCGGTCAGTGTTAAGAGATATTAATGACAGCAACTGCCGCAGGAATCGGCGAATACTATAAATCATTTCACGTGATCATTGTTCTCATATTTTTGGAGGAATGTTTTTCAGGTTTATGCTGACTCACAACGATTTTTTTTGTCGTTCTGCATAGGTAGGTATGGACATAGACATAGACATACATTTAAGTACCTTATCTACTTGTATCTCTGGTGTATCTCTCAATTATTTTAGATTATCCTGCAGCACCGGAATTTCATTATTATTTTTGTGTTTTTTTTTTTTTTTTTTTTTAAGTTAATCACTTAGTCCTCCTAAATGAGTGCGATGGCAGCAAATCGCTAAACATAATAACACAAAGGTAACAGACACAGACGAAACAAAATTATTTTAATTTGTCAGTTGAACGTGATCAGTCATTCGAAATTATTTTTCCCGAAAAACATTTGTCACACAATGGTAATTGACTACGCGCTTCAGCAAATAGTTAGAGAACGGTTCATGTGACCATATAATCATATTTTAATTCTTTCATAGAATTCAATGACCTTTCGCTGTAATTTATTGTTCAATTGAAGCACTACAGTGTTTAGTTTCATCAAGTAAGTTGAACTTGAGCTGCATAATGCGTGACGTTGAGTAGCAGCAGGCACGGTTAATTCGACGTAACATACATTTATATGTATGGAAGTTACTAATAATGTTCCAACCATTTGGCACCATCGTTCTGGTAGTTATTGAAGTTTTTGATGTGGGTTGCTGTTTCGAGTTTAAACACACTCATGAGCCGATTTCATTCTCAAGAGTTGTCACATATTGAGCAGCTTTGAATGAATGAAAATGACGGCAGTCAAGTTGGTGGTTTATTTTAATTTTACATAAATGGTTGAAATATTCACTTCTGTGGAGGGTTTTTGTTTCGCTTAATAGTTGCCACTTTCGTATGAATCGATGAGTTTTTGAGTTCACAATGATGTAGCCAAGTCAAATTGCTGTTTTGAGACTAATACAATTTTTTTTTTATCAATTCATTCCCACTGTGTGTGTGCCGCATGTATTGCCCCACCAATTCTAAATCATCAGATAATTCCCATACGGGTAGAGCAGAGATTTGCGACTTGTACTGATCATCGCATCTTGGCTTGGGTAGAAATTCAATCCCCTGCAGACAAGCTAAAGCTTCACAGGAACATACAAAAACTGTTAAGACGTTTTCATAAGTAAACTTCTTAAAAATAGGATGCCTGTTGCCTGCCCTATGGCACGCACACAGTGCACTTTTAAATAGTAGGTACGTCTTTTCTTATATGCACTCACTTTGTTTCTCTTCGATCCTAGGGCTTCTTAAAATTGTATTCCACTGTTTTGTAAAAAAAAAATCGATTTTTAAACATGATTAGTCAATTATCTCTTAATTATTCCATCGTCGAGAAAAATGTGAATATAATTACTTGCTGTCATTAATGGGGAATAGTAATTCAGTTTTGTTCAGCGGGCTGAATAGGTAAAATCGCATTAATCAGTTGGGTCTACTTTGTATCTGTTATAGGGCATAGGTACGGTGACCATATTTTCAAGAGCGAAACCTGGGACAAACATAAATATATAACAGCACACAAATGACCAAAAATAACAAAAATCGTATTAAATTATTTTACAAATTCAGTTCAGCGGGTATGCAAATATGGTAGGTAGTAATAGATGTATTATTATTGTAGTAGATTCCCTTGTGATTATTAAGGGGCTATTTGCACTTTATTAGTGATCTTGAAATGGTTAATGTTGTAAAATAGATAATAAAATATTACAAAAAAAAAAAAAAAAATTTATGAACATACAGGACAAATACGGGACTAAAATAGAAATACGGGGCATTAGTATGTCCCGTATTTCTAAAATAAAAACCAGGGACAGGCTATCGAAATACGGGACGTATGGTCACCGTAGGCATAGGGCGTCATAAAACCTCTTTTCGCGGTAGGTATGCTGATACCTATATTATTATTATGTGAGTCACACTTTGCTCACTATTTTTGATCTTTAGTTGCTTTTGGCTTTCCAATCCGCCTTGAACCATGAGCTCAGCTTATTAGTGGGTTTCAAGTGGCTCACAATGAGAAAACATAGGGACCATTGATTGGTACCGCTATTTTTAACTTTTTCTCTGGCTCTCTTGCAAAGCGTACAATATATGGAAAAACGCAGTTTTATTTTGCGTCAAGTGAATAGAGACAAATATTGAAGTTTTAAGTGTGACGAGCTTGAATGTTCTTTAGACCGGAGCGGCGCAGACCCTTGCCTTTTTTGTCGCCCGTGTATTTATTTAACATTCCTGATTTTTTTTTTTTTTTGCCCACAATCGAGACTTATGCCGAGTTCGTACCGAACAGCCATTATGCTGAAGACGTCAATAAGCTTCTTTATGTAGTCCAGCGAAATTTCCCTCAATGCCAATATAAAGGCAGCAATAAGGGATTCTCTCTCCTCAAACTGACGGCCAAACTTATAAACTTTTCGTACTAAAAACCCCTAAACGTTTTCTATAAGGTTCAGGTCCGGTGAGTACGGCGGCCATTGAAGCAATTGCACGTTTTGCTCATCTATCCACTTATTTACTATACGCGCCGTGTGGATGGGGGCGTTGTCCTGCTGAAAAGTCCAGTTTATTGGTCCAAAAATGCCAGAAAATTTAGGGAAATTTCTTTACAAAACTCCCTTATAACTTAATGCAGTCATTGTTGAGGCTTGCAACTCAAGCTCAAAACAGTGCCATAGTAGCTAACTGCTCCCCATACCTACCATAACGCCACCTTCTCAAAAATGATGCCATACGCTAAAAATCGTTCTTCTTTCCTCACATCGAGGAAGTAATAATTAAACCCATCAGGGTAAAGCCCTTCTTACTTCTTCTCATCCGAAAAATCCAACTCATATGGAGTCTAGAGAATTCTAAGCGCATACAAATTCGTTTCTCGTTAAGAGGTGGTTTCTTTTGAATTTTCATCCGTTTTAGGTTTGGCACTTTTGAAACCCTTGCAGTAACACCGGCATTCTGCTTTATTTTCGCCGCAGTTTCGCAGCAATCGGAAGCACATCTTAAAATTGCTCTCCGATCAACTGCTGGTGTTGTCGTTTTTTGACCTCCTTTCATGTTGTTTCCGTACGAATCTTTGCGTCTTAAATAAGACCACACGAAAACTTCGTCCAATTTTGTCAGCTAAAGAACGCCCGGTTAGCCAGAGAACAGATGGCGGTAGTCTAACACACTAAACCACTGCGACTACAATAATTCTAATACTAAGTTCGTGTTTTAGAAACATCTTGAAAGTCTAGCTCTAGATCATGGTTCGTCCAAAAATATCTTAAACAAGCTTCTACCTGTATAAGTTTAAGCATCATCAAAAGCTTTTTACCTTTAAACGGTTTTTCAAATAACGAATTTACATATACCTATCAAAAACAGTTTCTAGGACCCTAAACTGAGCCTTGTGGAACAAAGAGTCTGCAATCGATTTCCGTCTACGATTTTCGGACCTCCAAACCCTATACGGTGTAAGTTGTCTAGCCACATATACGGACACACCCAAATTATGCCTTCCAAATTATGGATATTAAACAGATTACAGATATAAAAGATGAACAACCTAACGCAGAGACAGTGACAATGCATGCCCAAATGAGGTTTTTTTTTTAACTAATCAAAGGGACACCATGAATTACCATCTTAAAGGCACTCCTGTAATAACTGCAGCCGTATACCTACCTTCTTTGGCAAACTGACAAAGCCAAATCATATCAGCAGTTGAGCCATACCCCACATGGTCTTTCTGCTCAATTACCACCACTCTTGACCTTCTTGGCATTTATTTCATCAATACCACTCAAGCGTTGAACTGTAGGAACAAATCCTATATCCCTGTGCCTTTATCCTTCAAAACAATATCCCGCACAGATTGTTTCGAATTTTTTTGTTATACCGATCATACTTAGGGTGCATTTGTTATGCCCCTTTGATAGTGTAATTGCGAATTTCCTTTACTCTGCCGATCATGCTCTGCTGAGCATATGGTGTGACAGGAAACTTGTACATGCTGCGCAAAATTACAATCTCAAGTGTAAATTATGTTTGCCTTCCTTGCCGCAATTTCTATCTGTGTGTTGGTGACAGATGTGTTTTGCGTTACACAAAAAAAAAAAAAAAAAAAACACCGGGTACCACCACGGAACTGACAACAAAATAAAAGAGTTCCACCGATCAAGTGGAAGATCACTATAATATAAACCCGCTTAGTATCTAATTTCATTCGTGCTTTAGATTCCTTCTGATGCCAATGCCAATGCCGATGAAGATGAAAACCTAAAAGCCGACCTCCAGCTGTGCCTGTGTGACTGGTGGAATTCCTTTTCATTTAATGATCATTATAATGGACCACACACAGTTAGTCAGACTCAGTCTCTTTTACCAATGGCATAGATACGAGTAAAATTAAATTGAAAATACACTTTGTTATGTGATGATTAATCGTTACAGGAATTTGGTTGTGTATCCTTATCTGCTGGCCTTGGAATTAGAAGTGCTTGGGAATTTATTTTTCTCCGGACCATAAAATGACACTAATTAATGCACTCACATGGTGTTCACAACTAATTAGTCAGAGCTCAAGTTTGAGTAGCTGCAGAGGGTAGCAATTTTTATGTTTATTTTGTTTTCAGTTTTACGAGATGAACTCGACGAGACCGTTGACACTGTTTCTGTTTGTTTGTTTTATATAAGCGAGAATGTGGCCGACATTTGTTGACAACTGTTTGTGTGTTCTCTGTCAGTGTATTTCGGGTTGAAAAGGGTGTTCTTTTTTTTTTTTTTTTAGAGGTATAGAACTTTGAAATGGAATTTCAAATTGAAATTGATTTTATTCAAAAGATAATCTTCTGGCACATGACCGCCACGGCTGGCTCGGACGTAGGCTAATCTGGAGGTCCAATTTTCGATGACTTTTTCCAACATTTGTGGCAATAACACGGCGAATGTTGTCCGCCAAGTGGTCGTTTCGGGCTTATCGGCTAGCGACTTTCACATGTCCCCGCAGAAAATAGTCAAACGACGTTAAATCGCACCAACTTGGAGGTCAATTCACGGGTCCGCAACTGGAAACGATGCTGTTACCAAACGTTGCCTTCAATAAATCAATTGTGGCACGAGCTGTGTGACATCTTGAAACCACAGCTCCTGCACATCATGGTTGATCAATTGATGAACGAAAAAGTCAGTAATCATTGCTCTATAGCGGTCACCATTGACTGTAACGTTCTGGCAAGCATAATTTTTAAAGAAGTACCTACGGACCAATTATTATTCCACCAACCCATAAAGCACACCAAACAGTCAGTTTTTGTGGATGCACGGTGTGTCAGCACACACTTGAGGATTATCATTACCAAAAACACGGCTGTTTTGTTTATTGACGAATCCATTCAACCCAAAGTGAGCTTCATCGCTAATCAAAATTAGCCTATGAAAATTGACGTAGTGCGTAAGCGTTTTTCATGCTCAGGCGTCAGTCTATTCATGTTGAAATGCCAAACCAAACTAAAAATAATTCACTTGACAGCTGACAAAATGGCCGACAGCTGATATAGTGCTGCCAACTTAAAGTTCTATACCTCTAAAAAAAAAAAAACTTTAGTAGTCAGGAAGGAGTGAATTAGTTGAGCCTTCTTAGTTAAGGTAGTTTGCAACGTATAGTTATCAGGGGAGCAATTAGACTGGTAACATCTGTAAAAAAAAATACAGATCACTGCAACGAAACAAGTTCATTTGAAAATATCTTCTTTTTTGTGACAAGACTGTTTTTTTAAGTTAAGCTTTATTTAACTTAAATTTGACGATGAACCAGCTCTGCACTGGGTGCTTGGTTTTGTGTTTATTGCTAAAGAGTCACCATACTATTCTCTGCCTTCTAAAACAACTATAGAATTGTTTAGAAGGCAGGTTCCATATAGGACCCATTCGCATGTCCATATAAAATTCCAACAATCACTCATTTGAGTGAAATTTTATATTTGGGGTGATTAAGGAACCTACAATTTTATGCCGATTTTATGCTTTCTCAGGAGTTTCTCTGACGTCGGCGATTAATGCCAGTAGAAATCACCTTAGGATGTATATTTTTGTTTTTCCATTCATCAAAGCTTAGATCCCTTATACTCAGTTGTCCAGCGTATCAATCCTTACATAGGTACATTTTTGGAAAAGGCGGATATATAAAAGGGGTATACGTACTTAAACCGACCTGTTTAAAAGGCAAAAATGCTAACCTTACGCCCAATCTAAAATATAACATAGTGGTAGATAACTAGCGGTCCAACGTCGAAATCCCAAACTAAAGTGGGAGAGCAACTACTTCCCCCTATAAAAATTAGTAATCCAATAGTCATCCAAGTTTCAAACGCTGATAATCATTATGTACAGCAATTCGAGCTAAAGTCGTTAAATATGATAGAGGTGGATATGGGACTGCCGTTTCCGCCCTGAGATTCTAGGGCGAAAGATGTCCCCGACCAAAAAATACGCACACCAATATTTTTCGACTGCCATTTACTTTTTGTTCCCACAGTACTTTCAACTGCAGCTTATTCGAAAATATCACCGGCTACGACAAAAACAAAATTGTTTAAATCCCCTTTGTGGAATAAAAAAAGAAACGAAAATCGGAAGCAGGTGGTGCCTGCGATCGAGCAGCGATAACGATGGGGGGGGGAAGAGAGACGATCTCATAAATTCATCCTCTTTTTAGGTCTTTGGAGGCAATGACACAACCAGCAAAAATTAAAACCGCCAAGTGTGGAGTGGAATTCGTTTTGCTTATTGCTTCGGCAGGGGTTACACTTTTCACAAAAGTAAATCTGTTGAGTAATTACCTCTGGCTGGGAAATTGAGTTCCCAAAACTACAAAAACAAGCGACAGGTTTTTTTTTTTTTTGTGTTCCATATTTTATGCGTAGGTACTTCCTCCTCCATTTACAAAAAAAAGAAAAGAATCCATCGTGCTTCAATAAGTTTTGTATTGTACACCCCGCACTCAACAAAAGCGATTATGTTCTTTAGTTTCCTGTCCTATTTTGTTTCCAAAGCAACGAATTCGATGGTGGTGGCACAATGTTTGTAGGGCAAATTCCTATTCCTACCTGTCACTGTCATCTGTCATGTGCTATGGAATGGTGTTTTCCTCTCTTGGTTTTGAGTGAAATTACTTCCTTTCAGCATGCGTTGTTGTGTAACGTGTAAGTTGTTTTTGTTCATTCACTCAGGGCAGGGAGAAAGAGGACATAAATTGTGTGAGTAATTTCCACCCGATTAAGGTTACTTCTTACTTTATATGTTTAGAGTAGTTTTGGTAAATGGTCGCAGGAGGGGAATATTTCTGTCTTTTTACATCTAATCATGGTGAGGATGGCATGTAATTTCTTTATGGTAACAATAAATTGGAAAACACTACATGGGTGCTTCTGACTCATTTAGTGATCTCCAAACAAGGTCTTTGGGAAGCAAGATGAGGTATTCTTGTCTGCTGTTTAAATGAGTCACTGAATCACTGATTCTGTAGGGTAGGGTTACGATTGCGGTGACGAATTTATTCTGGTACCCTTTGTTCTAAGTGAAAATATTTTACGTAGGCACCTATGTACTTTTGGGACTTAATCGATAACATCTTTTTTAAATGTAGTTTAACAAGTTTGAGTAGGTATATGCTCATCGAAGAAATTGACTAGTCGTGTGAACTGGTCTTCGTTTGTATTTCGCCTCGATCTGTTTTCCGACATAAACTGGGATCTAAGCCTTTTAAGAATCTGGTTTTCGAAACACAACTTGGTTATTAGCTCAAAAACTAAAATTATGGTTCTTAGCTTGTCGTCTCTACTTGATGTTAATGTGAACATTTGCAACTTGCATGTTGCAATTGTCGGTCTGATTCTTGTTCTCCTACTTTTGATAGTAGCCTGAACTGCAGTGATAAATGTTTCCTGGTGGAGAAAGTTAATGAATATAAATACATGGGTATCACATTAGATTCAAGATTGAGCTTCTTAAGTCATGTAGGCGCTTTGAGGACATATTTTCGTTGTGCTCTTCGGGATTTTTTTTATCTGAGCAGTATTTGTTCAACTTCGTCATTAAAAACAATCTACTATGGCATTGTTCATTCTAAACTACGATATGGAATTACTTGCTGGGGAGGTTCTTATAAAAATAAAATACAGCCATGTTAGGCATCCTTCTTACCCTTTGTTCTGTGACTTGAAAATTCTTCCTGTGCGTCATTTGTACTGTTTTAAAGTTTTGAAGGCTTTCTTTATAAATGGCTTTTCAATTTTAATTTCGTTGGCATAGAGTCTGTTCTTTCTGACTATCTGATGTAACTTAAGATATAATATTGTGGCCTATAGAGATTTTCATGCTTTGAAATCAACTTCTGTTTGTTTGATTAATTTGTTTGATAAAACAAACATGTAAATTTATATTATACCCACATACTATAACTTTTAGAAATGAATAAAATTTTAATTTTAAGTGTAATGGCATTCAACACTATTTTAATTACATAAAGTCATTAAATATAGAATGTCTTATGAATTTCATAAATTAATTTAAACTATTGTTCATATTAAATTATATAATGGATATTTATGAAAATAAATATATATCTAGTCCAAATCTAATCTAATATAATTTATTTAAAAAAGCTGTATAAATATTGAAGTATGAAACCAAAGTCTATGTAAATAGGCTGGTTTTTATATTTTCTTCAACGACTCTGCTTCTACACGTTCATTTTGATTTAAGGCTGCGAACTCTCCGGCTGTCTGGAAGTGCTGGATGAAAAGTATAAAATGATATTCTGGTTTTTGACAGAAATTTGTATTGGAAGAGATTGAAAGGAAAAGTGCAAGATGTAAATCCTATACAAAAACCAAAAAACATGTCGAATAAATTTCCTCGGGCAAGTTGTCCACCAGTGAGAATCGTTTCTCAGTCACAAATATCAATAAGAAAGAAAGTTGTGCTCTGTTCAGACGTTTGCCAAACTTGTCCCAAATGTCTGCCAACCGTGTTAACAGGCAATTTACTACCTGACAACGTTGTCAGACAAATTATTTGCAGCAAACCATCTGCAAATGAAATTGTCAGAGTTTGGGACAAAACCTGGCAACCGTGTTAACTGGCAATTTGGTATTGTAAGGTAGTTCGCTTTTGCCAGATCATTCGCAGCTCATTGCCTGATCATTTGTAAGCCTGACAATATTGACAGACAGTTGCGCGTTAATTTAAACATGCAAGTCTCCCCCTCTTTAGGCAACTGTCCACCCAGAAGCTGATATCACTATCAAGGTAGCCTTTTTTTATTTCTTGACGTAAGCGTTCAAGTCAGGCAGTTCCATAGTTATACTTTCTCGTGAGCAATGTTCTCATGAATATAACTGAAGAGGAAAGCCTGCCTGATGCCTACCATATGTTACACAAGCAAATTTCTTCGTACACCCGAAAACGTTTAAACTTTTCGCCTTACGGAATGCCAACCCTGGAGTTTATGTTTGAGTACGGTAAGAATATAAAAAGAAATGCAGATTAAGTTCACTGTCCCTCTTATCCTTTGGTCACATTTATCCAATGCTCTTGCTTTGTTCACTAAGTTCCTTTGTTATTGGTTGTTGCCCCTTTATTTTTTACTGACCATTGTTGTATGTCCAATATCGGAAGCTGGTGAGAAGAGCATAGATGTACTTTGCCTCACTGATAGGTTAATGTAACGAGGTCCTTCGCTTTTTAAGGTTCCGTACCCAAAAGGAAAAAACGGAACCTTATTATTTTCGCTTTTTTCCGTCTGTCCGAACCCACTAGGACTAGAGAGACCAAATTTTTAATATTCCGCACTTTGCCAAATGGGGGAAAACACTTCTTCTTATTGTTTAAATAAGTCCCCAATGGTGAAAACACTTTTGGTGAGCTCGTCCGCATATGATGGCCTTTATGTATGGGATAGGATTTAGTTCGTTATGCGTAACAGCAATGTAATCTCCATAACTGGCAAATTGTGGAAACTCCTGACGTAGGACATGTTGAATAAGTTCCCCGCTCCTCCAGAGGTGATTTGCCATCTGTGGTTTCATAAAAAAAATGTCGGTTTCTCTTGTAGACCTTCACAATCTCAGAGGAACTATTGATTGTAGGAAAACGATTTTTAATTTTTTAATTTTTTATTAATAGTCTAATGATATCTCTGAAAGTCTGATGTTCATTCAAATTCGGCACAAAATGATAGGTCCCTTTATAAATAAACTATTAGGTAGACAAACCAAGAAAATGAGTTCCGCTAGAGCCTTTAACTACTCCATTATGCATTACGTGAGCCATTGACTCATGGGCGATTGTATTGCTCCCCGCCTCCTTAAATTCTAAACTAGCATTTACCGAAAATGGAATTCGCCCTCCCTAATGAACTCCATATAATGAAAGTCAAACAATTATAGCTAATTTAGTCTGCCGTCGAAATGAGTATCGGCAATGGTTTCTGGTTCTTTTCCAAGAACGAAATGAATGCGCAATCAAAGTTCGGAGGAGTCCGCGCTCTCTTTGGGAAACGAATATGATTTAGATTCACTGCACTCACTGGCAATTTGTCCAAAGTTCCTCTAATCGTCCACTACAGACTTCAGTGTCAGTCAGTTACCTACCCGTTCCAGCATTCAGTGCTTTAGAAACAACCTCCGTTTAATATGGGCTACGTGGTGACTTCTGCATAACTAAGTCGCGCAGAGGTTTCGCTTTAATTGCACCTGATAGGAGTTTTTATATTCTCCACCTCAAGAACAGTTAACGTGATGAATTTGTTTTATTAAACCAACGAGATTTTTTTTTCTCCCCTTCAAACAAAAAAAAAAAACTGCACTATAATAACAACGGTATCTTGAAAAATCAAACTGATAAGTGAAACTAGATAGGAACGCAAAAACCGAAAACATGTTCTGTCTGAGATTGAAATTTGAAAATGGTATATGATGTCATTTAATTGAAGTTAGCCGGATGTGGATTGTTTGTTTAATTTATTTTTTTTCTCTCTATTTAAGATGTCTTGAGCTGGTAAATTACATCTAATTAAATGTTTTTTATTTTTCTTTCGTTTTAGGTGAGTTAATGGTTGAGAATATAAAAATACAGGAGAGAGCAAAGAAAGGTAACAAAAATGTACTATACACATGTGGATGGAATTTTTGGCACGAATTACCTATGTGAGTGTTTACTGACCAAAAGGTGTGATTTATCTGAGATGTATCAGATGCATGATGAGTGACTTTGAGGAATCAGTGTCGGTGAGGTGATAATTGAAATGAACTTGTTCGAAATTTCACGAGTCAATAATGTGAAAATGTAGCGCAGTCTGATAAAATTGAAGTTATTGTTAACACTTTTATTTTTATAAATAGGTGGTAGTGTGTAAATACAGGGTGGTGCCAAGTTAGTGATGTGATGTTTTTTAGATGTCTAGTCCAGTTTTTGTATCATACTACTACCGATTTTCTGAACTCAGTATGATGCATGTAGTGCTGAAAGGTAGTGGTCAGTATCCACTATATTATTCCATGAAAACAACTAACCCGGCGCAGATTTATAGCTGTCAGAAAGACCCGTGTGCTGTGGCTATTTGCAATATGAATCTGTGGGAACTCCTTTGAAAATTGCTCTTCTATGTAAAACTGTGATTTATCACCGCACCTACGTCATAAATTCCATCTCCATATTTGTCAGTTGTACCCGGCAATTGTTTCAAAATTATAAAAACCCTTGACACCACCTCAGGCTGAAATTGTTCCATTGTAAATGTTCATTGTCCCATGAAGTACCCTACCTAGAAAAACAAAGAGAAGGAGGCGCGTACATCTTCAGTCTTATTCATTGCACCTCTTGACTGACTCCATTAAGTGCATGCACATAGGTGGATGTATGGGCACGTTGAGGTACTATGTGTAGTTACAGATGTTTTAACTTAACCTAATGATATGCCCACTAATGCTGCACCAATTTACATATTCAAATCCAAAGAATGTACTCTCCTGCCACTTTTGTTGCATATCATTTCGCTGGCACCAGTTACCAGAGTTGAAGTATTCTTGGTTCCATTTTTCTTTTTTTCTGTTTTCTCATTTTTACACTCCAATACACATACGAAATAATAATGCAACATAAAACTGCTTTAAGTGCACTGCTTGTGCACACATAAAATGTGAGACTTTTTATTTTTATATTTGTTGCATGCTTCTTCATGGTGTTGCCTTGTACAACGTACTTTAATTGCAAAGAGGAAAACAAAAACCGAAAAAAAAAGAAAAACTGGGTAATGCGGCAGAAGAAATGTGCCCTGAGCATGGTGACAGCTTTTGTTTATTTATTTACACACAAAACCAAAAACAAAAAAAAAATAAATGTGCCATCATGTAAATGGATCTTTGAACGTTGAGTGAGAAAAGCATTACCTAAAAAATACAATCATGGCTTTGGTAAATATTTACTTTGAATACAGTTATTGCAGAACAAGATTTTGTTGATGAGACTTTCAGAAAATGACATGCAAGTTATTTAGCTTTTCGGCCTACCGAAAGCGGATGCGTAAAATCCGCGGCTCTTGTTACAAATTAGCGTAAATTTAGTTTGGGAAAGTTATTTTCTTGGGGACTGAAAGTTATCTAATTAAAAATTCACTTTAAAAATTATTTAGAACATTTTTGCAATATCTTATCAAATGGCTTGGAAAACGAAAAAGGTTGAAGAGGTGAAAAACCTGATATGCCATTTAGAGACAAACAATTCCTTAAGAACGTGTTGCAATGACTAAGATTCTTCCTATCCCCTCTGGAATGTTGTGGGTGTAGCCTCTCATTTTATTGTTGGAACTTAAAACATTCATTAAGGCCGCTACATCTTTGAATCTCATTAAAACAATGTGCATTTCCACAGGAAGCACGTTTTGGTTAGATGTACATATATGTATATAAAACTTTAAAAAAAATTTAATCTCCTTAATTTTATAACTTTAGCTCCCATAAGTGTCGAAAAATGGCGTTTACAATGGCGTCAAATTATAGACATCGTGTATTTGGAGAGATTATTTAATACTAACTACCGCCACTCTAACTTCAAAGCCGCTGCTTAACTTTTCAGTAAATTATAAACGCTTTGTAACCTGCCTATAACTAGTACCAACGTACCAACCTTAGAGCGGGCGCTGCGCAAATTTTTGTCAAACAGACCCAAAATGTACAGCTTGAGAAAAACAAAAACAGTTTGGGGAATTCTCTTTAAGCAAATTTTAATGATATGACAGCAAAAAAAAAGAAAAAAATGGTTGGCATTTTTTAAGATGCATATTCAAATTTTTGGAAAAAAGAAGAAGTCGGTTGTAGGTATTCACTGAAAATAAGTTTTGCGTAGCTATGGGGCATTACGACTACTACTAAAATATACCGTAGAAATCTGAAAATTATTTATTTTATTTTATTTCTGTAGTATTTTTTGAGAAATAATTAAAAAACTGACGTCGTTTATTTTTTTTTTGAGGAAAACTAAGTACGGGATCTTATTTAGACTACTTACATTATTTTCTATGTGTATATTGGTCAAAATCGTTATAGCGGTTTGATTAATATTATGCAGACAAAACAGTATTAAATATTGCAATGTTTAGATTGAAAAATAAGCTGAAAACTGAGTGTTTGATATTGTTCGGAATAAAAGTCTATAATACTTTGTTTTTAACGTTTTATCGAAATCGAATATTTAAAGCAGTTCTTAAAATTTTCGTTTTCGGTGGTTCCAATTGAAAATTAAGGACACAATAATTTTGCAAACATCAATTTGACTTTAAGTTTGCATGGTAATCTCACCTACTTTAGCTTAATTATCCATTTTGGTTGAAATCGTTAGAGCCGTTTTCGATAAAATCAAACTGGTTCGAAAATTTTATATGCGAGGTACCTACTATTAATATTGAGCTTACCTTGAAAAACAAAAAAAAAAAAAAAAAACTGCCCATACAAGGGATAAAATGTACTTTTGATGGTTTTAAATTAAATACCAGGTTATAACGATAAAGTGGGTCCTATGTCGACTATAACTATAAAAATACAAATACGGACATTGTCAGGTACTAAAATAATTTTAAAGTTAAAGTGGGGTTTATCCGACTATAATTTTGCGCCATTGTTTTTAGTTTTTTTTTATATATATGTACTTCCATTGTTCATTACTGTCCACATTTTGTAAAATGCTCCCAACAGGCAATATACCTACGTTTATACGTTACCAAATTTCAAGACAAAGGTTGTCAGATATGTCAGGCTATTTGTTGTTGTTCTCTCGAAAGCTTTGCTCAGTGAACACGCCGCTGCCCGCTAGTCGTTTTATTTATTTATTACCGCAATTTTTCTATTGTCGCTTTAATATTTTTTGTTTTATTTTTTCCTTTTTGTTTTAATTTTGCATTTTTTAAAAATTGTTTCCAATATGGTTGAAACCTGCGATATTTGCGGTACTGGCATAATGTCTGGTGACTCCATCAGTTGCGGAGGGATATGCTCCAGGGAATTCCACACGAGATGTGTGATGCTTTCCGAAGCGGCCCTCCAGCTGATGAAGACAAATGGACTTTGCTACAAGTGCAAAATCTGCATGGGGATGCCTTTACTTGGATTAATTTCCAAACTTAGTGCATTAACAAATGAACTGAGTTTGGTTAAGTTAGAGATTCGGGAGTTGAAATGTAATTCCTCGCAAAAAAACAGTGCTTCGGAATTGCCGCCGGAAAAAAGTTGTTCTGCTGAAACGCGTGTTTCTTTTAATGACATACCCGTTTGCAGTAATGCACAGCCGCCGTCTGTGGAAACGGAAAATGCCTCCGAAGGCTCCGCAATATTGAGCAAAGTATCGCAAAAAAAACCGCGGAAAAAGAATAAACGCCCGAAAAAAATAAAACCTTCCAATGGTTCGGTTAATACCGCGTTTGATTTAGTTGCGACTCCTCCAATGGAGCTGCATGCTGCCGGTTTTCATGTTGATACTAGTGAAAGTGCACTGCGGAATTACATTTCAAATAAATTGGCCATATCGAGTGACCAAATTGGTTGTTATAAACTGGTTAAGTCGACCGCTGACTTAACCAAATTACGTTTTATAAATTTCAAAATTAAATTACCGGACGAATTTATCGCCCGCGCATTAGATTCTTCTTTTTGGCCGTCGGGAATTCGCGTTAAGAAATTTTTGACAAAAAACGGAGTTGTCTTGCCCGTTGCAGAAGTCAAAACATAAACAGTGATTCTCTGCGGCGGCAACACACCTCCGTTGTCAATCATTTTTCGTATTCCGTTTATTATCAGAATATTGGTGGTATGAGAACAAAAACAAAAGAGCTTTTTGTTGCGCTCTCTGACCATCGATATGATATTATTGTCTTAACGGAGACATGGCTGCACCCACATATTTTTTCGGCTGAGATCTTCGATGCTTCGTATGTGGTTTACCGAAATGATCGTTGCCGAACAAGCAGCGAGAGAGGTGGGGGAGTTTTAATAGCTGTGTCATCTCTTTTTCAAAGTAGGCAGATTGCATTGGAGCATCGATCGGTAGATGTTGAACAGATGTGTGTGTGTATTGATTTACATAACATGTGTTATCAGTTGTTTGTTTGCGTCTCCTATGTTCCTCCTGGTAGTGCTTTTAGTGTGTATGAAAAACACATTGAAGGCATTACTCGTGTTGTCAGTGGTCTTGGAGCTACTCAAATACCTTGTGTATTGGGTGACTTTAATATTGGTGATGTCACATGGAGAAATGTGGATGGTGATGCGAATTTAATACCTTTTAACGTAAATCATGATTATGAACAAATAGTCATTGATGGTCTTCTTTCTTTGGATTTATTTCAAATAAATTTTATTCGTAATTCTCTTAATAGAATTTTAGATTTAATTTTTATTAATAATGAAATTGATTATAAAATTTCAGAGGCTGTGGATGTTATTGATTCCAATAAAATCCATCATAAAGCTTTACTTTTAGAGCTTAATTTTCGTAGTTTTTCCGGTGAACGTTGTAGTAATGATTCCGCGTTATCTTATAACTTCGCAAAAACCAATTTCAGTGCACTGCAGGGATATTTAAATGATTTTGATTGGGTCGAAATGCTAATATCCCCCGATCTTAAAGGTAATTATGATATATTTTTGGATAAAATAAATTCTGGTTTTGATTTATTCGTACCAAAGACGCGTCATAATAATAAGTTTAAAATTCCTTGGTCCAATAAAAGATTGGTTAATTTACGTAATGTAAAAAGGAAAGCTCATTCGCGTTATTTATCTCATAAAACAAATTCTAATCGTGAACTTTTTTTGAGATTCAGGAAAGAATATGAGTTTTTAAATCGATTTTTATATAATCAATATATTTTGTCTGTTGAGTCGTCGGTAAAGCGCAATAGTAAATCGTTTTGGAATTATATTAATTCGAAAAGAAATACCACAGGCTTGCCTAAGGTAATGGAATTTGAAAATGTAAGTTCAACAGATTTAAAAAGCACTTGCGACTTGTTTGCTAACTTTTTTGAGTCGGTGTACAATGAGTGTCAATTGCAATTAAGAGATGATCATTACGATATGATCTCTGATGCTTTGGATATCGGTGTCCTACAGTTTTCGGATGAAGATGTAATAAACGCGCTCGATAAACTTAATTTTAATAGCAACCCAGGCCCAGATGGGATTCCAGCGGTAATATTAAAGAAATGTTTGTCTTCCGTTTTTCTTCCTCTTAAAATTATTTTTAACCAGTCTCTTGTTTCTGGTGATTTCCTTAATGAATGGAAATATTCTTTTATAATTCCAATTTTTAAAACCGGTTTAAGGCAAAAGGTGGAGAACTATAGGCCTATATCTAAGCTTTCGGCAATACCTAAATTATTTGAAAGTATTGTTAAAGACAAACTCTATTTCGCGGTAAAAGAAATTATTTCTAGTAGTCAACATGGCTTTGTTCGTGGTAGATCTTGTACTACTAACTTAGCTTTGTTAACTAATTACATTTTTAATAGTTTTGAGAAACGTGTACAGGTTGATGTACTCTACACTGACTTCACAAAAGCCTTTGATAGAGTGCATCACACCTTACTTTTAGCTAAGCTAAAATCGTTGGGTTTTCATTCCTCAATGCTAAAATGGTTCGGTAATTACCTAACCCATAGAAGGCAAGTGGTAAAGGTCGATAATTTGACTTCTCGTGTAATTGAAGTTACGTCGGGCGTTCCACAAGGTAGTCATCTGGGCCCGTTGCTATTTATTTTATTTATTAACGATGTCCACGAAATATTTAAATTCTGTAAAGTTTTGACATTCGCTGATGATTTGAAGTTGTTTTCTCGGGTTAATAATATTTCTGATTGTACTCGCTTTCAATCAGATATTAATAAGTTATCGGAATGGTGTAATCACAATGCTCTAAAACTTAATATTTCTAAATGCAAGGTGTTTACGGCCTACCGTATTGCTGCACCCATTTTTCATAATTATTTTATAAATGATCTTAGACTTCAGCGTCTTGATGAGGTAAAAGATCTTGGTGTCATATTTGACTATAAATTAAATTTTAATTTGCATTACGATTACGTCATTGCTAAGTCTAACTCGTTGTTGGGCTTTCTTATGCGTAATAGTAACGACTTTCGAAATGTACGTAGCCTTAAGGTTATTTACTGCTCATTAGTCAGGCCATACTTAGAATATTCATCAATTATTTGGGATTCACCATATGTCTTACACAAACTTAGACTCGAAAGAGTCCAGAAGAAATTCACGAGATACGCGGTTCGTAAATTATATGTGTTTGATGAGCTTCCTAATTATGACAGCAGATGCACATTAGTCGGCTTGCAAACCCTCAGTTTCAGACGCACTGTAACTTCTGTCATGTTTGTTCGCGATATTATTAATTATCATATTAAGTCACCAGAACTGCTTTATCTTTTAAATATATACGCCCCCCAAAGGTCTCTTCGGGTTAGAAGCTTATTTTATACAGAAAGGCATAAAACCAATTATGGTAACAACGAGCCTATTACAAGGTGCATAAGCACATTCAATGATCTCTGCAATGAAATTGATTTTTGCTTATGCAGATTAGATTTTAAAAATTGCGTTTTTTCATTGGTTTTTGATTAATTAACTTAATATTTGAAGTAGTCTATAAGATTGAAGATCGGTAGATGACGCTAAGTCGCGCAACAAACAACAGTTGTGTAAAGCGTTACTGAGAGGTCACACTAAGAGAACGTAGTGTTTTGTGTGTCCTCGATGATGGTAATAGAAAAAAAAAAAGATAGGCATCACTATCCGTACAAAGGTGTGTCACGCTTTTTTGGCCTGTATTGATCAAATTCAGAGGAACACTCTCGGGCCAATGCCGAGGAATGCCTGAAAAACGAAGTTCGATCAGTTCTCTATTTATGTCAATGGATTGAATATTATAGAAGTTGATAGACTCCATCGTAATCTAAGGGCATTTTAACAATGTGGATAACATAAAAACCTTCTTCACCGACTTCTAATCGAACAAATGTCACAACTCACAATTTTAAATCATTTTCTACGCACTTAACTGATGGGCTAATATTATTTTTTAAATTCTCTGAATTAAATTTATTTGTAAACTAATGCGATCGGAATTGGTAGCCGTAAAAGTTTGAACAGAAATTTCACGACTAGTGTCTCACAACTGATAGAAACGTTAAACGAAAACTAGTTGGTGTTCGGTGTGAAGGCATTGACTAGACAAAACTCTACTTAATTGTTTTCGGTCTAACATCTGCTGTAAAATTATGCGTTTTAAATACCTAAAGGCACCTGGTCCTACGTGTTGACCCTTGTTCATTTCGTTATTCGAAGTTTCCCCTTGAACTAGGGAAAAGTGTCCATCTTTAGCAGAAACTACATTTTTACTATCGGCGTGCTACTTAATTTCTTTCTTCCATGCTGGCGTTACTAAGAATTCAATTCTTTTCCTATCACTTCCTGGCAATCATTCAAGATTATCACGTTTCTTCCGAAACGAAACAATCACCTATAGGGAATTCAAACGGAAAACTGTATAATCAATTATTCATTTTCCATTGATTTACAATTGTGATACGGTGATTCTGTTGAAGGCACCACATATTCAACTCAGAATTCAGATTGTTGCCCTTTCTCCACTTCTTTTATCTCAAACATGCGTGGCAAATTAAATTAAAAAAAAAAAAAAAAACAATTCCCACCAATCCCATTGACAATGAAAAGGAAGAGAGAACGCAAATGTGAAAATGAAATGAAATGTAATGCTTTACAGAAACCAATTCAACGGATGCACCAAGTCGGTAATATTATGCATATAGTTGTGTGCAACTAAATTGATTCACTTACATGGAAGCACACTCGCTGAGTTCGAGTTGGCTCGCAGTTGATGGCGTGTATTGTGGCACTTGAACCGCAGGAGGTGTCTGCGTTCGATTTGAAATTGTTGCGATATTTTCAAGATTCACAGTCATAGCCAATGAAATATAATCAGGTACAAAACATCAAGCCAGTTGAACTTAGTCCTAAGGCAAAGTCTTCCTCTACTGTTAAATGAACACTATCCGTACCGTGGCGTAGATGCTTATTCGATGTAGCTGTCCTAGGCGGCATCAAACGTTTTGGGTACTCATTCCGTAACACTTCAGATGATTATCGTCAAGACGAAGACCTCCAAAAGTAGAAACTAATTGCAAAAATGTAAATGTAAATAAATATAAATGTTTTAGAGCTGAATCCTGTTTATTTTCTACAAATCTAAGGAAAGATAGTTAAAAAACTTCTGTCAGAATATAGCTTATTATGGTAGGTAACCAACATTTTATAAACGATATCGTCCATGCGATTTTTATCTACCCCCAGACGTATTTTTTGACATCGTAAATATTGCTGCATATCTATTCCACTTCTCAAGAGATTTTATCTCTCTTCCTATGCTTCAGTAACGCGTCCTAATATTAACATTATTAATATTTTGGAACAATATTTATTTGTTGATTTATTTATGAAACTCAAACAACTAAACTGAACACATTTCCCGGGCGCTCACTGTTCCTCCATACACTATGCCTGCAGTATTCTGTTCAATGCGTAATCACTAGACGAACAACGGATCAGCGCGCAGCTGTTTCTTCTAAAGACATTTTTATCGATTTTTCTAGTTAAAAACGATCCATTTACGGAGACGACTATATGATCATTTTTATTTATGTGTCTGCCTCAACGGCCTTTGACTTTGATTTTAAGGGGTGTCGCCGTTCACTTTACCCTGTAGCCAGTTGTGAGGGTTTTGTTTACATGCGATGTGCATTGTAATAGGTATTATTCCCAAAACTATCGTTAAACAGTATCTGGTAATGTGGAGGGAAAATATATAATTAAAACTGCTGTGGAGGTTACACTGTGTAGATAGATGACCCTTACTTCACACTCTGCAGCTGTGATTGTGATTGCATGTTGCGAAAATAATTTAATGAACCGCATTTACCCCACACTGGCTTTTGTTTGGAAATATTACGTAAATCTTTGTTGATATCCACGAAGTTGCATGGACCTTATCTAAACAAAAAGGGACTGTAGGGCTTTATCATTTATTATGCATGCTTGACCTACATCCGTGCATGCGACCAATTGATTATTATTAATCCATTCAAGTGGACAGAGATGGTTTGGAAATTAAAAAAATCTTACTGCGGAGTTAGCTTTCAACGTGAAAAATACCTCCAAAAGTATCACTTTATAGTGGAATTGTGGTGTTTTTTTTTTTATTTAATTATTGCGTTTGCGTGCCGAAAGGCGGCCGTTTGCCGGGTGCATTTGGAATGAGCTAGCAACTTCCGTGCCTATTCATGGTGTGCTGGCTATTCAAGGCATTGGCTTCAGTTGCATTTTTTAAGCGCGTCATAGTTTGATGTATCAATGTGCGTGTCAATGCAAGCGCGTGAAGCCGGCTGTAATGCGATCTTGGTATCTTTCGTGACTCGTGTGTGTTCCCTATTTGGTTATGCATTAGTCAGATAGGAATTTATTTCATAATTCAATTTTAACGTTTTTTTAAAGCTAGTGTGAGTGCGTGGGGGATTAATTCTTAATTTGAAAATTATAGATATGAATGGTATAGGAAAGTCTTTGGAATTTATTTATGAATCTAATCGGTTTTATGGATTTTATCTTCTGTTTATAATAATCGCTCAGAGCTTTATGAAGCAATAAACGCCGTGATTGTCTCGAATTTTGTCGTGGCGAACTGATTCTACTCAGCGGCTAAGGCTCACAAAAAGTCTAGTGATCATTATAAGAATCACAGAGACTATTCAGCCTTAAGCTTTATTTATAAGGCGAAAGCTAACCAAATGGAAGTAATACCACCAAATATTTTATGAAAGTGAAGCAGTACAATGAGACCTTACGATGTGGGATGGATGAGATTAGGGGAAAAGTTTGCACTACTAGCAGTGCCGTAGCCAGGATTTTGTTTCCGGGGGTGCTTGCTTCCAAATCTTATGAAGAATTCTTTAAAAAAAAAACTATATAGGTACATCCAATTCATTGATTTTTATTAGTTTTTAAAACTTTTGTACTTAAACGAACATACTAACATTATTTTTGTACACGCCTTTATTTAAAGAAGATGATCTTATTTTTTTGTTTTGACATGAGATCAATAACCTTATCTGGATCCAAATAAACAAATAACATAGCAAGTGAGCTTAATCTGTCATTCCTCATAACGCTTCGGGACACTGTTTTAATACTTTTCATAGTTGAAAAGCTTCTTTCAACTTAGGCCCAAACCGACAGTAAAAAGTTTATACGTCTAAAGTAAGTCTTGTCACAGCTTTTACAGCTGACAGCGAAATTGCATTATCAAAGTAACATATTAGCTTTCCCATTTCGTTCACTCGCTCAACTACAGCAAAACCTGTTAGCAGAGCTTAAAACAATTCAGCCCCTCAATCCGCCCCCTGGCTACGTGCCTGATGACTGCTAGCAATTTTTACCCAAAGCCATTGAGACCGATTTCGACTACTCTTTTATAAGGGGCATCCAACTAACGAATATAGGTACATATTTCGATCTGTAGATGATTCTACTATCATATTTGGAAGCTGGATATCAGCGGCACAGGAAATAGTTCCTATGTTAAATTTCCTCTTCATCTCTGCACGCTGCAACTTATGCAAATGTCAGTTGTAGGTACATATATACCTACTTTTTTGGCCAAGTTTCCAATGATATCAGTTATTAAGACGACAAGCACTCGGATTTCTTCAAATGCGGGCCATAAGAGTTGTTCCATCGTTCCTACGTCCAATTTAATGTGACAAAACCTCCAAACGCAAAAGACTGCTCTTTCCTTTTTTTGATATGCATTTTTATTACTCCACGTCCACATTACCTTAATCACACGCAGTACCAATAAGTAGCTTAATAGTTTGGTACAAATAAAAGAGATAAGTCCGAGTAACGGCACAGAACTAATGGGTCCGTTCCCCGAAAGTCCCGAACCGGATGTCATTCAAACAGCAAAAGCTGCTGAACAACGATTTCAATCAGAAAATCTGTAAACGAAGGGTTGTGCGTCAACCAACGCCACACATTTTTGATGATGCTCAAATCTGGGGAGTAGGGTGGCCAGGAAAGTTGTTCTATGTTTTGGTCTTGTAACCAAGTCTTAATTATTCCAGCTGTATGAATTTGCGCATTGTCCTTCTGGCAAATGATCGGTAGTGGTCCGAAAATATCCCGGAACTGAGGTAGAGCCGTATCCAGAACAGTTTTTTAGTAAGTTGCTGTCATTCTGCAGTTCACAAAAACCAAGTAATAGGACTGCCCATACCATAATTCCTCCCTCACGGATGTGGTGTCGGTCCAAAAAAGTGTTCTTTCCTTAAATCGCGGTCGTAATAGTTGTATCCGTCGGGCCGATCTAAGTTGTTAAGTTTTTTTTTTTTTCTAAGGTTCTCTTCATTACTCTACTTATGGTCATTCGACTAACTTCTAGCCCAGCTTCGTGTCTAATCTTACTTAGAGAATGGGTTTAATCGGAAGCTAACCTTATAATTTTAAGTTTTTCTCAGCTTGAAAGTGCACTAGAAGTAGGGCCTTTGTGATGTTTTCCGTTAAATATTAGATTTCTTAAATAACTACTTTTGGACTTCGATCAAGTTTTTTAGCTACCTATAGCGTGATTAGAGAGATTTTTCTCCTGGCTAAGCTTCTATTTAGTAATTTTCGTTGCATTTAAAATTGTTTTCTACCCATTTAAACTATTAAACAGATGATCACGCTGCTAAATTCTCGCTTACAATTAGTAAGAAAGTTAGTTGAGGCTATTTCAATGTTACAAAAAAATGCACATTAAAATTGATGCAAACAAAACTATAAATCAAAAAAAGTCCGGTTAAGTTAAGAAAAATGTTAAAAGCTCTCTTAATATAAGAAACTCTCGCTCTAAGCTTGTCACCCAATGCATATATTTCCTTGGGTACATATAAATGAGCTCTCAAAACAATTGATGAAAAAAAACAATATGTAAGGCTATCCTATTGTTACGGACTGTAGATACCATCCAAGACTTAGGGCGGTATTTATCAAGCGCTCTTAAATCGATTATTAGTTTATGAGGCTCATAACAGATAGTTTTTTCGATGTATTCACCAAGCACTCTTAGGTTTGTATCTATGCTATTTCGAATATGCGAAAAAATAAAATTCGAATGTCCAAACGCGTTCTAAAATGAGTTTCTGAACTGTTATTCGAAAATGTTAATTGTCAAAATCAATTCGTTTAATTTAAATTAGACTAACATATTGTATTCTTTTATTCAATTCGGGACCACTCTCAAGTCTTATGAGCGCTCGTAAATATGCACTAATAACCATTGGTGAATAGGTTTACGAAGCTCTTAGTTTAATATTGGTCGATGAATACCGCCCTTAAACAAAAAAATAATAGTTGGACTCTGGGGACTACCTTTTTACAACCATTCTTTTGGGTGAGTTCTTTTTCTACGAATGAATTGAGAAGCTTCCTTAGGGCACTTATACTCTCGGCTGTTTGTCGAAACGAGACTTGACACAGTGTACAAAACCTGGCGGCTTTTCCGATATTAGAACCCAGTTATCGAGCACACTAACCACCAGATACATAAATAAATCAAACAAAAGTATAGAAATGAATAGTTATACGATCTCACTGTATAACGACTATAAGTTCGTCAAACCATCGGGGGTTTTCTTCTAAAATGCAGCTCAATAGTCAGGGCAGTCTTCTGCGATGGCTGTTGCCTGCAGTAGGGATCTTTATCATTGTTGTATCTGATATTATCGATTGCAATTGCAGTTTATCGATTATATTTTATTGTCGAGTTTGAGGTGTAATGGATAATTAAATTCATACTGACAGACGATCATGTCGTTAACAGTCAATGTTAATGGCGAATGTTCGGACTTCCGGAATAATAGTTGCTTCCTTTACTACCTACTATTGTAATGGGATCCATTAGTTGATCCGCACTCCTTGTCCCATGTGGCCTGTTCAGTATAGAAACTCTTCCAATCTGCTTTATTCATCTACCTAACTTTGGAAAAAAATGGTAGCTTCAGAAGGAGATGCACTGAGATGACATCACATCCTCCCAAACGGAATCGAAAACAACACCACAGGAACCCCAATTTGTATTAACAAAGGTATCGTCGTTTTTAAGGTATATTTATGGCCTTTTCTTACATGGGAGGATACTGATACTAAAGCATAACAAGTGCGAGTATCACTCGCGCACCGAAGGTTCCGTATTTGGCTAAAGTCCAACACATCAGATATTATTTGAAATCTATATCATTCAATCTTTCCCCTCTTCATGAATTCATCACAATTTAGTTTAATTTAATTACCTACTTAATATTTTTACTCTCAAAAATTACTCGCACATGAATCTCATTTTCTAATTATTACCTATAGTACCCAACCCACGCCAATTTTCCATTCTGTATGCGACCTGTCCCAATTAAAAACTATTGACTAAAAATATATTACTTTTATTTTGTTCTGTACTCCCCAAAAAAATGTATTATATTCCCCAACGAAATTAGCAGGCGAGAACCCTGGTGGGGTTCTGTCTTTGATGGGGTCAATTGTGCACAACTGCGTAGTAGAGATTAAAACTTATGAGAGCAACGTATTTTACATGGTAAAATTATCTTTTTTGAAAATATCTTGTAAACTATTAACTTTTGGGCAAAACAGTATTCAGCACATATATAGATAAGAACATGATCTACAAAAAAGGAATTTATGTATTTTTTTGTGAATCAAGAAATAAACCGTTTTTTGGGCGAATGAAAATATTTTTTTCACCAGATTACTAATTAATCCAAAACCAATCGACGTATTCCTTCCATTGGTATTTGTCGTTTAACTAGAGGTTATACCGGATGTTGTGTGTAAATTTTAGCCTCCTATGTCAATCGGTTCTTGAGATAGACCTGGTAACAAAATTGGCTTAGTGGGTTCGGACAGACAGACAGACAGACAGACAGACAGACAGACAGACGGAGAGACATCCGAGCGAAACTAATAAGGTTACGTTTTTTCCCTTTGGGTACGGAACCTTAAAAAAGTTCTTAGCTGCCCAAACTCGCCCAAGTTCTAACTAAGATGAGTAATGTTTCTTCTCGTCATACTCCCACGTAAATCCCATTTGACTCAGCACTGGTCCCATTCAAATATAACCAAAAACGTAAAAATCCAATTAATTGTCTGTACTCTGTTGACTCTCAAAGACATTTAAAGCCGCTAAACCCGCCATCTTTTGTTAGCTGCAAATGTCAAGTGGCATTGCTTTAGTCAGCCCACGCCAAATAGCATTCTCATAGCATTTGAAATGTGGCTTGAATTCATCGCTCGTTTGGAGCCTCGATTTGGTATTTCCACGACAACACAACTAATGAAACAATGAACCTTCATATAAAGCCGCAACGACAACACCAGCTTACTGCTGTATCATCGAAGATTACGCCACCAACTTTAAGATATTTTATCTCTTCTCTTGGTAAAAGTTTGCTGACCCTTTGGAATCCCTTTTTGGTTTTCTCCTCCTCCTTCGCCTGGTATACGTACGGTTTGTTGCTCCCGAAAAGGTCGGTTCGGCCGACAAACCCTTCGCCTCTTCTAAACAGATTTTTGATTGATTGATCTGTCAGAAGTGCTCAGTAGAATCCATGGTTGGATGCGGCAAAGAGGCCTGTCTCCATACCACTTCAGATGTTTTTTAATGGTCCGCATAGTTTCATGTTTGAAGGAAAAAAAAGACAAACATGTTAACAAATTTGATTTCGCTATTAATCACTGGCTCGAGGAAAATGTGTGTCAAGCTAGTTTATAATGGATGCATACAGAGTGATGATAGGTAAACAAAAAAATCAACATGCGACCATAATATAATATAATGTAAATTAGATTTTCCTGAGCCATTAATTGTTTGCTAATCACGATGGTGGCACTGAAGATGGAACTAGTTTCTGTCTCTCTGACTAGCATGTTCAAGTTAAACTGGTTTTAATCTAGGAAGTCCTTCGATTAGAGATGTATTAAGGTGTTCGATCAGATTGTTGATGCTTCAAAAAAATAATGCAATTTAACTGGGTAACGAAAGTTTAAAAAAAAATAGTAAATTAACATTTCCTGGAAGTATCCAATTTTAGAAAGAAAAAAATCAAGAGGCTCCCCAACTTGACGAAATTCTCTGTGGCTTTTTTGTTGGCGGTTGGATTCTCATGATTAAGTACCCTCATAAAGTTTAAGTAGGTTTTTTTATTTTTCTTTAAGGTTGTTGATGATTACTGTTGCCAACATGTGGTGAACAAGTGTTGGCACGATTAACTGCTATGTTTCGCCCTCTTCGACGAGTAAAGTGTACGACGGATGTTTTTGTCACAATGTTAATGTACATTGGACACTTGCTCCGCTTTCATATGCTAGTAGCTTATAACATTTGAAATTTGACACAATTGAAATTTTGTGTAGTACCTACCTACTATTTATTTCAGATAGTTCCATGCTTTGTTTTTGATTGCTTCATCAGTCAACGGAGATTCTCAGTCAACTGGGGATTGACTGTTCGTCATGAGTACCACGTGCCGCATGTACTTCTCTTGTTTTAGTTTTGTGTCGTTCAGTCAGGCTATATGTTTTTGTTGTGAGTTATACTTTGTCGTATATCTTACATCCCTCGTGTGATCCAAGCAGGTGTGGTTGACCTATGACAATGGGCTCCTTTTCCAAAATAGATTGCACCGTCTGCTGTTGAAGTATTTGGACATAATGGCAAAACTAACACAACAACAGAGGAAACATTTTTCAAAAGTCTGTTTAACTGGTTGCATAAGCTAATGGTCGGAAGAACGCAACCAACTTTCAGTTTCGCCTTTGCGAGTATTGAAAAGGGGCTTTGGATGGGCTCTTAAAAAGCCTCGTAAAAATGCATAGGCATAGAGTTAAGAAGACGCCAAAGAAGTAAAGCTCCTTCTCGAAATATGAAAATCGCTTGAATCGCTTTTAGAGAAAGATTCTTCGGGTTAGCATCGATGGAGTGTGGAGAAGGGGGTTCGCCGACAAACCTTTACCTACAGGATATAAAGCGACGTTGCCCTGATGAAAGATCAAAAAGCTTCATATTATAAATACTACTCAGGTGGCTAGCTCACGTTAGGCGAACTAGCAACAACGGACCAGCCTGACGAGTCGCTTTCTGAGTCAAATCAAAACCTAGAGGCTAGTTTTGAAAATCAAGTAATTAAATCGACCCTAAATAGTCCTCCACGCTATAGAACTCTGTCGAACCCTTTTGTCCTCTTTGTCCATCCGTCTTCAAACTCAACATAGTCAATCCGAGTACAGAGGGGAGATCCCGGACTTGGTCCAACCATCCTACCTAGGAGACGACTTCAGTAGGACTTCTTGGAAGAGTTGATGACAGGCGTTGAACGTGACCGAACCAACCAACACCGAGGCATAGGGAAGTTCTGTACCTGTTTAAATGAACACATATCTCATTAAACAGATGCATTTGCAATAAAACAGTTCGTCACTTTCAGATTGATTTAACGTTCTTCTAAATTGCGCTCGCTTGCTGAATGGCTCTGGCAGCAGTTTACTAGCATAGGAATGATCACGTTTCCAAAATGGCTTCATAAGCTATTGCTTTCAAGTGATTTCTACTTTAGATAAATACCTAAAGTAGGTCTCGAAAGCGTACTTATTGTGGTTGCCTGCTAAAGGTCCTTTTCTAATTCGCTTTGATAAAGTAGATGCTCAATAAAACACGCCTATTGAATACCCCACGTATTCTGGTGTGTCCTAGTCACTTTTTTGTTTATTTACTTAAGAGTCCAACTTAATCTCCTCACATTACTTGCTTTGGTATACTTAAATACGTAGGTAAGGAAAGACTTTCGCTTGAATACGTTTATAAAAGCAATCTCATCAAGACATCAAACGCTCATATTTAAATTCCAATCGCATTTGGTTTCTATTTTCTCTGATTAATTTATTTTTAGATGCAATTTACGTGTCTCCCCTTCGTTTCTTCATTTGTTTTGTGTCAGATGAGTTCGTCATTTAACAGGTATTACAATTTCTTGTACGAGTATTATGTATTTGTTATACTCGTAAGAAAAGGTGAATGTATTGGAGAATAATAAAATCCAATCCATCTTCCATCGAACAGGTAGATGAGTAGAAACTTTTTGAAGAATGCCCACAAGAATGCAGAAAACAAGTGCAAAGTGTATAGATACACAAAAATATCTGGCATTTTCAAAAGGAAAAAAAAAAAAAGTAATCTTCTCGTTGAGAAATTTTGTTCTCTTCAGAAGATGATAACAAAGCATGGAAATAAAATAGAAGATCGGAAATGGATAGACGAAAAGAAGCTGCAAGATTCATGGCATTGTACCTGTGTCTGATTTACCTGTATATATAGTGTTTCCTGTATTGGTCTTCTTTTTTTTTTTTTGCTTTTGTGGAAGTTTTCAAGTTGGAATACGTGAGGCCTTTTGAAAAGAAATCTAAATTGGTGTTGGTGCACTTTCGTATGACTACCTTTAGGTATATATCAACTGAGTGTCAGAAATATTCGCCTATAACTTTCAAAAATTTATGTTTGTGTGCTCAATAAACTCATCCAATTTCGGAGCAATTGTCCAGCTTTTGAAGCAACCTTATTCATTTTCTTGACTCACCAAGATAGTGTCAGGAAACAGGAAATAAGGCGACTATATTTATTGCAGGGTAGCGAACATAAGCCACATTAGTTTACAAAGCTTAAAAATTGTTATTCACAATTGACTTCAATATTTTCTTGCAAATTAACTTGAAAATATTTTTTTGTAAGTTTCGGCTGTCCTTCAAATGACTTACATTTTTTAAGACAGGGTATAGCTTCATTCTCCGATCAAACTGCTTGCCCTTTGGTCGAAAGAGACTCTGTGGAAGTTACGTATATACTTAAGAAATTTTGATTGCTGTATTCTAAAATATTTTCGCCCTGAACTCCTAGGTCGTGGTGGGTTAGTTTGGGGATAGTGGACTTAAAATCGAAATACCTAGATCGTTGCTGGACTTCACTGCGCGCAGTCAATGTGAAGAAAACTTATATAATCAGAATGTATGGTTTTCGGACTGATGTGCCCCTTAAATGTTTTCAAATAACAACACCTTTTCCAAAATTAGCCAAATAGTCTATGAAATGACGAAAAAAAAAACTGCACAGACATTTTTATCAGGGTACACGGTAGGGATGTGTTTAAGTTAGTCATAAGTCATAGCTCTCATAGCTCATGAACAGCAATTGAATATAATCTTTAGTAAAACGTTATGACGTTTCTAAACTAGAAGACTTAAACATTTAGAGAAGCTTTTCCTCAAGTTTTCCAAATGTACGAACTATTAAATACCAGAGCATGTTTGTTTTTAGTTGTAGGTTGCCAGCATCCCCGCTGAAAAAATTCAAAAATTGGACTAAAAAGGGGCCACCACCTAAAATACTCACGGTTTAAAATCCTAACTTTAAATTTAATATTTTTGGTGTTGCATATAAGTCCACGTACAGAAAATATTAAAATTTAATACTTTGCATATATTCCAATTAAACAATTTATAAAAGATGTATTAATTTTTAGTAATGTCTGCTATTACAAAATATTTCGGAAATATTAAATTTTAATATAGATGAAGATGGGTTTCAATGCAAATGTATTTAAATTAAACCCTTATTTATATTGATACCTAAGAAAAAATTGTAATAGGTACATTGTATTCGAATTAAATAAACTGCAGATTAAAATTCAATACTTTCACCTCAAATTCAATAATTCTTTAAGCCCATAGAATATTAAAACATAATAGAATCTTATTATATTTTAATACTTCTTTAGATTTGATTTAAATATCTGTGGGATACATTTCAACACCAAAATATTTTATTTTAATATACTAATTGTTATTGGCATTAAATATTGCAATGCATATACAAAATTGTCAATCGTAGGCAAATTCCCGTGTATTGTTACACCCTTTGAAAAAAATCCTATGGAGTGTCGCTGTGCTTCTTTTAGTAGTTATATTTTTTAGACCTTCAAATGAAGAAGAACTCATGAATGCCCGAGTTATCTTATTAATTTTTCAGACAATTACTTACTTCTTGGAAAGTAATAGCTATATTTCTGTGTCAATGAACTGGAATCATGGCTTTAACTTGTTTGTATTTTTAAAACATTTTTCTTTTACAAAAACCTTATCCAAATGATTTACTCCATTCTTAAACAAGCGAAAAAGTATTAGGTATATTTTGGTTCAGATATAATACCGATTAAAATTTAAATCTAATCACTTTGGGTCGGATCCTGTATTATAACCAAATACAAATGTATTGAAGTTAATGGCTTTAATAAGTGCGTATTAAAATGTAGTCAAAGTAGGTCTTGTATATCAGGTCAACTGTAAATTACATGTAATAAATTCTTGTTTGAAATATTATTTTAAAATAGACCGGATTAGATTATAGAACAAAAATATTGGATTTTAATCTTTCGAGATTAAAGTTCAGAAAATTCGTATTTAAATAAGAATTTTAATGAACAAATTATTAACTGTGATTATTAAAATATTACAGAAAAAGTTTAATAAATCTAAAATAATTTTTCTTGCATTGCATTGACCTGTAATACTGCGGTATTGAAAAAACACCCCCATATTTTTAGCCGTGTAATAAAAAAAGAAAACAGATCAACAAAGAGATTTTTTTAACAAAAAAACAAATTTATTCATCACGAGACACTTTTTTTCATGTCTGCATTCTTTTTCGTTCAATAAAGAATACAAAACTTATTTTAACTGAAAAAGGGGCCATTTTGATAATTTTTCAAAAAGTGTGGACCAAGGGTCCTGAGCCTCAAAAAGGGGCCAAACGGCAACGCTGGGCGTTGCTGGGTAGATTAGAGAAGAGAGAGTGAGAGCTCTGCTTGAAGGTGTAGTGACTAGTGAGTGTTCTCATCATCATCAATGCTCTGTGCAGTTTCGATTTCGATAAGAAAAGCAAATAAAACTTTTAAAGCATGTCATCCTTTGTTAAATACTTATTCAATTTCAAAGTATGTTGCCAACTTGCGGTCACTTGTTCTCCGAGGGGTTATGTCAATAAAGGAACAAAGTTGGAATAATTTGGATGGAGCAACAAAAGCTGTTCACACATCATATACGTACCTATATTAAGTTAAATGTTTTTGTTTTAAAACTCATTTCGTATTGTGTTACACGTAAAACCCCTGGTTCTAGAAAAGCAAGCAGGATCGTAAATAAAATAAGTAGTGTTGACCAATTCACTGATGCAACGTAGCATCCTGTCATTCTCATTTTCTTTTTTCTTCTTAATCTGACAGTTTCCCGCCCATCCAACGTCCTACTTCCCAACGTTTGTCTTCTTTTCACCCTGTGAGCATGTCCTTTTTAGTTCCCCTTAATTCTCTCAATTCTCAATTACCCTAATCCTTTAAATACATTTATGTGCCTAATTCTTCACTTCTTTTACCTATCTCTCTGTTCTTTCCTTGAACCTGCCCAACATCACTTGCCACTTGCCAGCAGGTTCAGGTAGTTTACAAACCTGTTCTAGGAATATAAGGGAAAACCATCTGCCTTTCAAATTTGAGCGTGTAACCCACACACAAACAGAAAATGCGAAAAAAGGAACAAAAATAGTAAAAATACTATTGAAAATTTTTCAAAGCCGTTTCAGTCCGCGCTTGTTCTTATTTAGTGCCTGTTGATCTGTGTATCCTCTTTCTAGATTCTATAGTGGATTATGTGAAAACTATCCGACAGTTAAGTGCGAAAAATAAATTCCTTCCGTACAAAAAGAAATTAAACATATATTATTTGCAAATGAAACTTCAACTAATCGTATTTACTACATGCAAACGGTGGCGCCAACAACTCCTACCACACATCGTCGTCGTGGGCGGCGGTATACTACAACAGTCATGTACATGGAATGGTCATTACGGTCCGACTACGTCCATGGGGAATATGTTTGCCAGGATTACTATCGCCAGAGGTCACATAGCACTGTAGAAAGGGGTATGTTGGTGGTTGGAACTGTAGGAATTTGAATTTGCTTATAAAAATGCAAATTTTGAAACCAATTCAAATATTTGAGTGCAAAAGTTTTTGTTTTATTTTGTTTTGCTAAGTTTTGTAACTCTGAAGTTGAAGACAAAACCTCTATTGCTTATGGTTTTAATTGTACTTATTAATGTTGACGGAATTCTACAAACGAGTCCTATAAAATCGAATTTTCCGTCCATTTGTGGATGTTCTGAACCGTTTAATAGTATAACAGTAATACCTAGGTAGTTTTGTTTTTAAGACCATAACTTCGTTGGAAATATTAAAATTTATGGACACTCTACCTCATTCGACTTCGTGGGGAGATGATGGTATTTCAAATTGTGTACTTAAAAAATTGCGTGTACTTAAAAATTTATTGATAAAGCCAAAGCTTTCGACATGGTTACCCATGTCTTGAGAAGACAGCAGAAGCTGGATTTCGTAGTTTCATGCTCTATTGTTTTGGTCATATCTTGGAAACTGGTCACAAAAAGTAAAGGTATAATGAGCGAATAAACAGGGTGTTCCTCAAGGTGACGTTTGAGTTCCAATTCTGTTTTTGATCTATTTCAACTCATTCTTTGCTCTTAGTTGCAAGGGTATACACCAAATACTTGTGCTGATGACATTTGTATCACTTATCGCCCAAACACTTCTTTGAACCTAGTTTCTGATATTAATTGGGATCCAAGTTTTTTGGTTTGCTGAACATCAACGAGTTATAAACTAAGGCCCTAGTTAATGGTCTTAAAATGTTACTAATGAATTATAAAGTTAGTGTATCAAAAGGAAATAAACAAATCATCTTAAAATGTTTTTTTCCGTACGGAATACATTTTCCGATCTACTTCTCAGTCAATTCCGCAACAAAAAACCAAATCATTCCACTAAAATATTTCATTTCTTTACTTTTCCATCTGTCAGGAATTTTTTTCTGATGGAATTCAACAGAGTATTTCGCGAAGCTATGCCTTTCAGAACTGTGCTTTCTCGTTCACTTAAACGTCAAACCAACTTGTAGGAAAACAAACAAAATTTTATATGGCGGGAGATATTAAAGTTTATGATGAAGTGCAAAATGCTACCTAAAAAAATTAAATTGCAGAACTAATTATAGTGTTTTGCTCAAAGTTTTCACGTTTGGAATTTTGAAATCCAAATTTTCGGGTTTTGAATGCAACTGATGTTTAAAGGAGCCTTGCGCCAATAGCAATCTACATCTGTTACCGTAAGCTGGAATATAATTATGGAGCTATGTTTACAAAGCAAAACAAAATATATATATATCCTGTGTAAATTTGTGTGTATATGCGTAGTCGAACAAAATAGTAGTATTTGTTGAAAAGAGCTCACGGGATTGGCAATAAAGTCTCTGTAAATGTTTCCCAGTGCAAATAGCACTACCCCAACATGGGAACATGTTTCATAAAGGCAGGCCCTACATTTGCAGTGAGCAGATTCGATTTCACCATTGAAATCTCCAACACCAACACCAGTACTAAGGGTAAATCTTTTAACCATCCGGCTTCAAAAAGATCTTGAACTTTGGTGATGCTCTGACTGTTATTGCACTCATTTCCACTATATACCGACTTTGTTTTTATGAAATAATTGAAAATTGAAGAAACCTTCACATTCCTAACAAATTCTTTTGATAAATACAACAGGTAAAGGTCTTTCCCGACCTTGTCAATTTTTTCTAAAAAGCGGAGTTTAACAGCGCATCAAACCCTTTTGCGTAGGCAGATAGCTCGATTTCTATACCTAGGATCAAAGTTATTCAGTAAGTTATACTTGAGTACTTTAAAATTATTAGATTTAGGTCACTTTTAACACTTTTAATAAACACTGACGTTGTATTCGATGCGCTTTTTAGAGCACTTTCGTTTGCTCTAAGTTACTATTTATAATTGATTGCTACAAAAAATCAACAAACTTTCTCCGATTTCATATAAAAGAATTTTTATTAAATTTCAAATTTATGCCTATCTCCCGCCATATAAAATTTCGTTTGTTTTCCTACAAGTTTCTCAGCTGTCACTCTGTTTTTTTCTTTCTCATCTGACAATGAGTGTAAGTGAATTTAAATATTTGGGCCTTACTCTTGAATTTAGGATGAATTTTGCGAATCACGCTGACACATTTCAAAAATATTTCCGATGTACTCTTCGTTTTTTCTACCAAGCGTTTGCTGGCGATCTATTGTGGCATTTTCCATTCCACGTTACAATATGGAATTGTTTGTTGGGGTGGTTTGTATCCAATAAAAATACAACCTCTGTTGATTTTAAAAAAATACGTCCTATGAAAATTTTTTTCGAAAAACTCTTAGACATTCTAGGGTTCCTTTGTTCTGTGTCCTGGAAATTCTTCCTGTACGTCGTTTGTATTGTTAATGAAGTCTTATATTATTTATGAAGTCTGGTAATCTTAATTTTCGATTTATTACAATCTTCGTGGAAACCGTTCGAGCATTTTAGCTGTACTCAATTTTCCTACTACTGATTTTCTTAATTTTTTATAAGAATAAGTATAAATAATATCTGTCTATATAATATTTATAGTAATTATCAAGGCATCTTGCTGGAGACGTAAATTACACCCCTTTTGCTCTTCAAACCGATGGGGACTTCGACATTCTCGTGGTTATTACTAGCTACTAGAGAACATATCGAAACCGAACTGAGTTAAAGCACGATTAATCCCCTGTTACTGTAAATAAAATACCTAACCTAGACTACTTAGTAGAAGACCATGACGTTGTTCAAAATGAAATACCACAACGCAACTTGTACTACGTATATGTATACGTATACGAACTGCGCATAATGCTAATGCATAATCTGTGAGTAATAGGACAAACATAATGTGACGGCGCACGCTCGTTTCTCTTTTCGTATCGCCTGCGGTTTTCCTTTGCAATATTCCAATCTATGGCACAATATGTACTCGTATAGATATATACTCGTACTCGCGTGCGTTCTGTATTCGTTGAGAATGTTATCGCTATTATACAATATTTTTTTCTTCCTTCTGATGTGTTGATCATTATTTATTATGATCTGTTGTTTGTTGCACTTTTTCTTCCTTGTTAATGCTATAAGATCGTAAATACTTCTGCCGGAATTGACCAAGGTAAAGGGATAGTGGTAAAAAAAGTTAACATGCCTCCAGGCTCTAGGAGGGGAAGAGTTATTACATGGTTGCCACTGGACTTGACAGGCAGGGAACGAACATTTAGCCAGGGAATTTCAGGGAAAGGCAGGGAATTTCGAAAACAGTCAGGGAAAATTCACGGCACAGGGACATAAGTCCACGAGACATACAAGTTCAAAATTTGACTGTGGAATATGGAATTATGTCCCTCCAAAGTTGGCTCCTATAAGTCTTTAATTTTTTTATCAAAGCTGGGACATAACACCAACATTTTTTGGAAAGTGGAATATTATGCTATCATAAAAAAGTCCAAACCCCACTTTTCAGTAAATTTTTTTTACAAAGTAACCATAAAAATTTGACCCACATTCTTAACACATTATTGTCATTAACAATTTAAGGTTTATTTGAACTAAAAAGAAGAAAAATATTCTGAGGCTAAATCTCAATTTATTTTCTCAAACTACTTTTAGTTTTAGCTTTGGAAAATTTGAGAAAATAAAATAATATGGGAAAAAGTCCAAATTAAAAATTCAGAAAACTTAAATGAACCATCGATCAAACTACAATCGTGCTGTTGGACGCTTAAGAGTCTGGCATGGCAGCTCTGGGAAGGGACATAATTCCATAAGTATTTTCAATGTCCGCCTTCGGTAGGACATACCTAATATAATCATAACAAAATTTTAAACTTAAGTCTCACTTCAGTTTGTAAGTACAAAGCGTCGTAAAACGATTACCGCTTACTCACAGACAAATCATTTATTTAAAATTAACTAACTTTCGGTTAACAATTTTCAGGTACCAAAAAGTGTTAATCTATTAGAAATTTACTATATTAAAAGTTACCGAGTCAACTTATTTAAGGTAACTCGGTTAAATTTGCCTCAAAATTTTCTCGGTCGTAATAACAAATTTACTCTTTACAATTTAACCAGCTGGGGCCTGTACCACAAAACTACAATTTAACAATTCTACAGGCACTAGTAAAATATTCCGATTTAACAAGTAACTATAATTACTGTATCACAAAAGAAAACCTTAGCTTAGCTGGCAATCAAAGCGTGCTAATAAAAATTCGAAACGACCTTTTTGCTGCTTTTAATGGAAGCATAACAAAACAAAGAAAATAGAACCCTGGGCCCTGGGAAAGTGTTCATAATCTGCCTGTAAGCCTACTTAATGATAAATGGTATTCTTACCAACGCCATAATGCATATCAGCTATAGTGTAATATTGAGCTCCAGAACCAAACCAATGCAGAGCTTTGAAAATTTTTTGTCGAACATTAAGAGCCTTGTTTCGGTTTGTTGCTAACATTAATTTATATGTAACTATCCATAACACTGTTATTGAAACGCGGAATTTTTCGAGAGATATATTTTCATTAGGTTCAAAATTAAAAGGAGTTCTATAAACTTTAAAACGCGATCTTGCTGTTCACCATCATCACTTTCATCTGAATAGAAAAAGAACATTTTATTTTAAAAAAGTCTGCATTGACTGACTTACTGACTTATAAGTTAAAAAAAAAAGTTAAGTGTTTTTACTTACACAATTGGTGCTTCTATGATACTAGACTAATTTAGTAAATATTAACGATTTAAATTCCAATTTGAAACCACATAAAATCTGACTTGTAACCACTTGACAATTTTCAATTCGCACGTTAAGTCTTTCTGTCTTTATAACAATCGTATGATAAATTTTGTTTACACTTGTAGTTTTGTGGTACAAAAAACATTGTTAATTGTTAAAATTCGCCTGTTGTAAAAGACTTGTAGTTTTGTGGTACAGGCCCCTGGTTGACATTAATGGTGCAGGGAAATAAGTGTAATGAAACAAATATCCTTTAAATAATAGACAACACTTCTCTTATACCCGCACAATGTCATCGAATGTCGCCTCATCAATCAATTTCAGTTTGTCGTCCGATCTTATACAGCAAAAGCAAACTTCGAACAATTAATTGCGGTTATGCTACAAACAGCCCGCACATTTTAATTGTTTAGACTCGAATATACTTACAAATTGGCAATCAAAATGTGCATGCAATCTACAATCCGACTGAAAAATGTTGCCAGCCCACTTACAGTTGGGAGGTTAAACTACAATAACTGGCCGCGGCGACAGTTGATGGTACCCAACAATCGTGTAAATATTTTAAATGTTTACACAAACATGCCATATAAGTGAGCTTAAACTTACATTCGTCTATTCATGTATTGAAATGTATTGGTAAAGATCATACATATGCATTATGGCGATATGTATACTTGGAGTCAATAGTTAAACGCCAGCTGTAACGTTTCGTGACAGTATGCATTTTATTTTAAACAACTTGGCTATTTGCTGTGCTTTTGTTTTGTTCATTTTCCCATTTTGTTAATTAAAGCAATTTACCGTTGAATGGTAATTGACAGCATTGTAGCTTAAAGTATAGGCAATTTAAGGCTTCTAATAATAGGTTTGGAGTTCAGCTTGAAGGGTCGCATTCTATGTTATCTATTTAATTTCATAATATTATGTTAGCAACATTTGATTTATGATGTAAGCGTATTTAAATAATATAGGAAGAGTAAATTTGATAACTCAACGGGTTAAAATATTTCTTACTTTAATTTGCAGTCGGTAAAAAAGACATCAGTCATGCCTAACGCTCGTATCTATCCTCTTTTTAAGAGGATTATCCCTTTTTTCAAAGTCAAAGAAACTATCCCCTGAAAATTTTGCAAAATCCCTTTTTATCCTATAAACTCCTCTTTTTACCATAGAACATTTTTAACGATATATCGTCATATAATACTAACTATAAGCGAACCGACCTACCACGCCATTGTGAATTCAACTTTTGCAGGCTGTCTTTTCTGGTGGTTTTATTTTACTTGTGAATTTGTAAAAAAAAAAAATACCGAAAACAACAAAAGGCAAATGCATATTAAACGCCAAACTTTCTGAAAGATACTCTACAAATTTCTGAAAACAAAGCCAGAATTGCTTCGTTCAATCGCTGTATGAGACAAATATAAGAAGAAAACCAAAAGTGGAGAAATTATTGCTTTCGAAAACTATTCAGATGCGAATGACGACGATGGCGATGACGGCACATTGGTTGTTTGAACACATATATGTAGTTAAAAAATAATAATAGTTTATTAAACACAATTTACATTAATTTTTTGTGTATATATTATGGTTAAGTCTCATCATTTTCAGTGAGAAAACAAGTTAAAAACATATACCCTATATATCCTCTTTTTTGATATGCGATATCCCTTAAAATCTCAAAATTTCGGGCATTTATCCCCTTTTCTGTCCGCAAAAAGATACGAGCGTTAGTCATGCCGTACACAACGACAAACGAATTGAAAAGAAAAAGCGGTCTTAAATGACCTTAGTATTGTTACCAACTTTTTTATTACAGCTCTGAGGTTGAAGTTTAAACTAGTTTCGCAATATCTTTAACAACTTCATGTGCGGCAGAGATTTGATCCATTAGAATGATACGTATGCCCTAGGAACCTACCTTTTTTTTTGTGTTTTTCTTGCGAATGACACTATATTCTTTCTTTGGGTAAGTTCGGATAAATATGTGGTAAATTGTCGTAGTAAATGTGTTCGGCAAAGCCAGTCGGTTACTCTGTACGTCAACGATTGTCATATCATTTCCAAAACTTGAACCGAATAACCGCCATAATCGGCTATAGATACGAGTACTTACTTACTCGGCAACTGTCGAGTTGGCTGGTGTTCCTTTCGACATATATGAGCATCAAATAAACATGTATTGCTCTACTGCGATGTCCATCGAATTGACGATTCTTCTTGCTAGATCGTTAGTGTGATAGCCATATATGACAGATACCCACTTCTTTGAGCTGATCGATAGCGTTGTACAATTCGTAAAGTTCGCTGTTTAAACACCTTTTCCGAAAGCTCGTCAGAGCAAATGAAATGTTTTTTATAAATATATCTATGTATATCCGCCTAATGCCATAGGCTCATGCCGTCCTGCGTCAAATATCTACCATAGGATTAGGACGATGAGAGTCTTAAACAGGGCCTCCTCAGTTATTATGTTTGCAGGGTAGTAAGACCTTCTGTCAAGTTAGATTGTGACTATAGTTTTGAGTAGGTATGCGAATATTTGGTTGTTGACTTACTGGCTTAAAACCGCACTGGTAGGAACCAATCAGTTTGTTGCAAACGCCTTAGGGCGGTCACAAAATACGACTGAGAATGGTCTTCTTTTAAATGTAAAGGTTTTCGTAATTTAGCGGGTCTTCTTTCTAGTTGAAGAGACAAACTTCCTTCTGACCAAATCATATGTTGGTGGCTGCGGGATTAATAGAAAATATTAAGGCTAACAAAACACGTTTAATCATGAAATCATGAAATGATATAAATGCATTGTCAAAAAGCTTTATTTTGCACAGACAAAATTATGCATGTCTATTTTTGCCCAGATGCCATAATGGCCTAACCAACATAATATTTGAATTTCCTCGAAAGCGGCTTAGGTCATTTTGGCTTGGTAGCTTTTCTGAATTTTTCATATAGGGAAGAAAAAGTTTCTTGCAATATCAGCAATACAGTTACGACTACGGCATAGGCTATTTGTGTATGTTATAAATTTAAAAAATTTGAATTAAAACGGAGCAATCAGTTGAACTTTTTTTTGAAAATGTGACTTAGGCTGTTTTGGCGCTTAGTGCCTCAAATATCACTTACAGCTACGTTTTCATAAACTTATGACCATGGAACGGTTGACCTTGGCTTTTTTTGCTTTTTTTTGTACTCTTTTACCAATATTTGTTTCTTTTTTTTGCCTTTTTTGGCCATATTTATTAAGTTTATGTGCACTTTCTTCTTAACTTTTTAATTAAAAATCGCGAAAACACCACCGACGTTTGCTCCAATTACTAATCTCGCCAATAGATTACTCTGATATTTAAATGTTGCAGTCTATGACGTTACATCTTTCAACTGGGCTCCACTCGTCTCTGCCCATGTGGAGAGGTCCTTCAGCTCTTTCAAAGCTCTCCTGGCCATAAAGTGTTATTATAATGCCTAACATTTTTTCCCCTTTTATTAAAAGGTCAACAAAATCCGTTCCCTGCTTGTGACTCACAAAAAATCACCTGACATTTAAACAATTGCTTCCCCTTGTTGCTCTCATGTTAACATTAAGGAGTGTCCGCCTTTACCAACTACCAGTTATTTTTGAGATTACCTCTCAATAAGCACGATCGAATCTGAATATAATATGATATGCAAATGATGCTCCCTCAATATCAGAACGTGTTTATTGTATAAGCATCCTTGAAATTGCATTTAATATCTCTAGTTTTAAATAAAATATTGATTGTTTATAATAGAATAGCAATCTGAAAGTAAAAATATTCTCAAAAAAAAAACCCGAAATCCATTCACATTTCACAAAAAAAAAAGAAAAGAGAACGCACACTGCAAACTGAATTGTCACGAATGTATCTTCCATTTTTTTGTCTACGCATACGACTACAAAGTCGATTGCCATATCGTGATAATATAATTTACTGCTTGATATACTCACACTGTCAGCCGATAATAACAATTATTGTTGAATAACAATTGGATATGCCAACAATGTATCTCATTTCCATTTAGTGTGTGCGCATTATCTTATATTTTGTTTTGCCTTATTTTCTTCCAGACACATCATACGAAAAAGCGTGTAGAAGAGGCTCAGCGCCAGCAACACCGATTCTGGGTCAAAAACAAAACCAACAGGAGCACAACACCACATCCAGGTTTACAAATTTCTTTTCCAAGAGGTTAGTGGTCATGCAATGGGGATTCTCATGAGATATTGTGGTTTACCGATATTTTTTTGCTCTCTTACAGATCCAATCCTTTAAAACGTACAAAATCCGTTACCAAACTAGAACGAACCAAACGAGGCTCAGGTGGCCTGAGAGGATCCCGATCCCATGAGAGTTTACTGTCAAGTCATGCGGTTATGTCGACAATAGGTGATGAGTTTATTTTTGTATTTATTTTATTGTAGGTGTAGATGTTACGTAGAAAATTCGAACTGTCCCGCAGTTGCTTTAACCGCCTTGTAAATCATGACTGAGCTGAGTGTGCCGTAGGTATATTAGCAAAGTTTTTGATTCATTCAAAGGGCGCAACTTCTCAGAGCTGCACAAATTTAAATAATAGCGGCGGGATGATAAATCAAAATCAAAAAGTTTTCTACGCTATCAGGCGCATTCTATACCGGTTCAATTAGGTCACTTTAGAGCGTTCGGGGCTCTATCTCGTTTTAAAGAATGTATTGGCTTCCAATCGGGAGCAAAACCGTAACTACTTTACATCTTAAAGGTTTTTGTTTGCAAAAAACAGCATTTGCAAAATAGTTGAAGCGCCTTCTTCAACTAAAAAAAAGTTCCAAAATAGCTATAAATTGTGCCGGTAACATAGGCACTTAACTATCGCGGTGTTCTGACCCATTTGTTGCGGAAAACTCAATTTTTCTTACTCACAAACCCATTGAGCTTAAAGTTCATGTTAGTTTATCTAAGTCATGAAGAACTGTGATAAAGGACAGCACATTCTGATGTAGAATATGAAATACGTCTAGCTTCCTCAACGACATAACGTAGCCTCTTAACGTAGGTAGGTAGGTAGAAGTGGCGGTCCAGCTTAGAACCCAAGTAGCACTGTGATGTGCCTTTTTGTTATTACGACTCGTGTTACCTAGTTTGTGATGTTTTTTAAGGGTGTGAAGCATTCGGTGCCTATATATCCAACCTGTGGAGTTGAGGAAACGGATTATGTCTGATATCCCTTTGCCCGAAATGTCGCGGTTGGTTGGTTCAGTGTGCACAGTCTGGCTCTTGCCGGACAATTGCATCGAAAATGGAAAAGAGTTTCTTTCTAACGTGTATTCCCGCAACTACGGCAGTGAGTGTTGTGTGCGATCCCGAGTTTGGTCGCATGGTCTCCAATTGGCCATTGCCCCGTGATTATTGCCGTGATTCTGGCGATATCTGGACGGGTTCTATTTAGCAGGTTTATTGTTCTATTGTTGGTCAACCCCTCCTATTGGATTTCTGCAGGAAATGTGAATGAATTTGTCCTTTGACCACTTCTAGTGAAACGTGGACACTTGCCGCGAGTGAGCTGTGCAGAGCTGCCCCACTTCTGGCCAGCTCATCTGCACGCTCGTTACCTATTATGTCACTATGCCCTGGTAACCAGAGAAGTGTGACACTGAAACGTTTCACCCAGTAATTCAGCCTGGAAAACGCTGGCAATTGCTTTAAGTTTTATGTAGTTTCTCGTGTTCGGGGCAGTAGATTAGGTTAGGTTAGCGGGTAGGCGAGACGGGGCACCTGTACTCGTCGCACTTAGATGAATGTAGATCCGTTGAGATGTCCTCTGTGCTCTAATGACCCCCATACTGTGGAAACCTATGAAACCGGGAAGTCGAGCTATCCCGAGGATAGTACAAATCTATGTAACTCTTTTATGGACTTCTCGAAGAGGTCTTCTAAGCCTTCGAAAAAATTTCTTCTAAGAATGCTGTACCTGATATGGCAGAGTGCCGGGCAGTGGGAAAGAAAGTGTGGAGCTTCCTCATGCACATCCTCTTCACCGCATCCTCTGCACAGGTCATCAGTATGAATTCCCATTTTCTTGGTGGGATACCTCAGCCTGTTGTGTCCTGTAATAATCCCTACAAGAGACGATAACGATTGTTTTCTAATTTGTAGAATGTTGTCTGTCTTCAGTTTGTTGTAGATTGGCCACATTTTCCTGGTTATGAACAGGATTCGAGTTCACTACATCTATTATTCGTCGCTGCCAGTATTTTGTTCTCGATTTCCTGTTTAAGGTTGCAGGGAGGAGTTAATACTGGGGTAACGGCCTGCTTAAGATCAAGTGAAGAACCTTTCCTTGTCAGCTCATCAGCACTCCTTTGTGTCCGGGGACCCAACAGATTCTTACATTGTGCTGAGCGCCAAGAACCCGTAACTCTTCGCGACAGCGACCTACAAGCTTTGATTTCATTTCAACGGCAGAGATAGCTTTTATAGCCACTTGGCAATGAGGAAAGTGATATCTGCACAAGGTTTTGCAGCTTTGGCACTGCCAGAACCTCAGCCTGGAACACGCTGCTGTAGTCAGGAAGTCCGATTGAACTGGATAGACCAAGTATTTCAGAGTACAAACCTACTCCAACTCTGACATCCATCTTGGAACCATCTGTGTAGGTGTGTATAGTTGATTCGTTTGAGAGCGGTTGTAAGTTCTGCCATTCCTCTCTACTGGGGAAGTAAGTGGCAAATGGTCGTTCGAAGTCTAAGCGGATAGTTGTATAGTCTGTGCATATATTGTTTCCCGTATACTTGTCTAGGATCTGTGCATGACCCGTTTGGCTGTGTTTCCAGCTCTTAGTCTGGCTAAGTCGAAGGGCGCTGTTTGCAGCAGATTGCTGTACGAGAAGGTCGAGGGGTTTTAGATTTAAGTCCCGCTGTGGGATTGGTTGTCACTACCCCCGTGGTACCAATACAAGCCATTCTTTGGATCTTCGTCATAGTTTTCAGGTTGGGGGCTTTAGATAGCGTCTGCCACCAAACCAGGGGTCAGATTCTGTAAGACGAAACGTTTTCATGTACACGAAGAAATTTGCTTGTGTAACTTTGGGCAAATCATTCGTGCGAACGAAAACGTTTGTTCGTTTCGACTTACAGAATCTGACCCCAGATTACCATAAATTAGTACTGGTCTTACTATCGCCGTGAAAAGCCACATTATAATTTTATGACTAGCGCCTCAGGTGCGTCCAAATATTCCATTGCAGACATAAAATGCTATCACATAGCCTTCTTTGCCCGTTCATTTGTGTTAAGATTCCAATTATTCAATTTACGATCTAAACTGACACCAAGGTATTTGACGTGTTCAAAAATTGTTAGCGGAATCCCTTCAGTTGCTGGTAGGCTAAATTCAGGAATTGTCCTCTTGTTAATAAAGACAACTAATTCGGTCTTTTGCGGGTTAGCTGCCAGTCCGCAGTTCTTTGTGCATCTGTTTAGTGTGGAAAAAGATCCTGTTAGTTGGTCACTGATAGGGGAGAGAAATTTTTCCAGTTGCAGGCCGGGTTAGGTCGTCTGCGTAAGCAACTGCTTTGAATCCACGAAACTCTAGCGTAGTCAGGATCTCGTTTACTAAGAGAAACTAGAGATGTGGCGAAAGATCCCCACCTTGATTAGTGCCTCTAGATGCTAAAGCCTACATTTTTGCATCTCCTACATAGTTCCGAACTGATTAGTCCGTTTTTCAGCATGCACATTATCCAATTACTGTTAATGAGTTAAGGCTAATGGGTCTAAAGTCTTTGGCGGTTGTATGATTGGGTTTACCTGCCTTGGGTATGAAGACTACCTTCACCAGTAAGGCAATAATATCCGCAGAACTCTTAGGACAAACTGTGCTGGGTGTAGTAAACCAGGACAAGAGAAAAACAACCCACCTCCTGAACAAAACGCGAACAGATATCACCAGAACAACATCCATCACCAAACTACTTTAGCTATTACTTAAATTATTCAAAACCGCCGGAGGCCACCTTATCCTTTTCTGGGAATTTTGCTATTCATTGCAATTGCAACTGCTACCAATGGAAGGCACTTACGGTTCATTGATGGCAGAGGGGAACCTACCGTGACTTCACTATCGACTTTATAGAAACAACATTTACGTTCAGGATCTTCTAAGTAGATTTAAAAGGATGAAATAGAAACATTTATGTTTGTTGTTTTATTGAACTGAAACCAATCAATTCACTATCTAACCTTACACCACAAGCGTTATCCTTTCACCAAGCCCACAACAGTACTAATCCTTTTTGTTTCACTCTTTACAGATCTCTCCTGCACCGGCGCTGTTGGAGTAGCACCGGTCCACCAATCGGTTCTTGGACGCCGTCACTGTTTCCAAGTTCGTGGTGGACCCCGCGGCGAGCGCTACTACAGCTGTGGTTCTCGCCAAGAACGCGATTTATGGATCTACAGTCTGAGAAAATCGATTGCTCCCAATTCAGAGCACACCCGCCACATAGACAACTCGTTGAAAATGTGGATCTATGAGGCGAAAAATCTTCCACCGAAGAAGAAATACTTTTGTGAGTTGCATTTGGATAAGACCCTCTACGGGCGCACCAGTGTCAAACTACAAACAGATCTGCTGTTCTGGGGTGAATACTTTGATTTTCCCGATATACCGGATATAAATGTTATCACGGTTAATGTGTTCCGTGAAGTGGAGAAAAAGAAAAAACGCGACAAACATCAGTTCGTTGGATCGGTAAAGATTCCCATTCATGAAGTCACATCTCGACTGTTCTCCGAGGATTGGTATCAGATTCTGAGCGAGAAGAACGATAATAGCATGAACAGGGCGTCTTCGAAGGAAATAACGCCAACTTTGCGTATAAAATGTCGTTTCCAGAGCACTGACATCCTCCCGATCAACGTGTATGCGGATTTCTTGGCATTTTTGAAGGATAACTACAAGCGTGTCTGTGAATCCCTCGAGCCGGTGATTGGAGTTAAGGCCAAAGAAGATATTGGACAAGCATTGGTTCTACTGATGCACGCACAGGGCCTTGCCGGGGCATTCCTCACTGATGTGGTGGCATTGGATTTGCTCAGAGTGGGTGATCAGAGGTTGACATTCCGCGGCAATTCACTGGCTACCAAGAGCATGGAGGCATTTTTGAAGCTCACTGGAGAACAGTATCTACAAGATACTCTGTCGGGACCGATCAATGAGATCATTCAGTCGGATCGTGATTGCGAGGTAGATCCACTTAAGGCAACCGGGTCGCTTGTTCGGCAACAGCAATCTCTTCGAAACGCAGTCCGCAGTGCTTGGTCAAGTATTTACGAGTCACACAAGCATTTCCCGCCCCAGTTGCGAGAGTGTTTTGCAACGTTCAGAGAGCGCTTGCAAACGCTCGGGCGGGAGGACATGGCTGACAATTTGATTTCAGCATCAATCTTCTTACGATTCCTCTGCCCAGCGATATTGTCTCCGAGTCTTTTTAACATCACCAATGGTAAGTTCATACTTTGAACGTTATTTTTCTGTCACGATTGTGATTTTGTTTATTTTTTGCAGAGCTCCCATCCATCCGAGCCACTCGCAATCTGACTTTAGTCGCAAAGACACTCCAAACTCTGGCGAATTTCACCCGATTCCAGGGAAAGGAGAATTTCATGGAATTCCTCAACGATTTCCTCGAGCAGGAGGCACCAAGAATGAAAGAGTTTCTGCATAATATTTCCACGCGCCCAGAACACTCTACCCCGGAATCCATTCTCGATTGGTCCGGGTATATAGACCAAGGCAAGCAGCTTTCAATACTCTATGGCCTCCTGTCTGAGAGTGTACAAAAACTGAGTGAGAATCGTCAGCGTGAGCTGGATCCCATGCAACATATTCTCGACGAGATTACCAAAGCTATCGCATCAAATCATTTCTCCCACGACAACCAAGAGAATCACAACCCCGATGAGCATCACTACATTGGTGGGGCTCAACCACAAACACAGAAAACTGTTCCACCAGAACGTGGAATCATTCGCGGAGTCTTGACACCCAGCTCCCTGGAGAAGAATATCTTCCGATACAATGATCCAACCGTCACACCCCTGCTGCAGGAGCACAAACGGAATTCAAACAGCCAGTCGAGCATCAATGGCATGCATAACATTAATAATGGCCAGTTGCATCACTCACAGTCGCAATCATCAATCGCTTCATCACAAACTGGTGGAGCTATACTCATTCCAACAACGATTCAACATCACTGCCCGCCACCGCCGACGTCAGCCACGAGCACTGTGGAGAGAAATTCAGTGGGAGGATGTGTCAACCCGACCGGTGCAAATGCATTTAGTGTAGTTAACTCACATTATTTCCCCAGCAATGGGAATCTTTCCACACTAAGCAGCACCAATGGGAATACGACATCGAGTCCGAGTTCATTACGAGCTACCACTTTACCGAGGAACAACAATAATAGTTACGAGGACCCCACTCCGATTAGTGGAGGAGGAAATCTAATACAAATCGGTCTACTGGACCCGTCAAGTGCATTTGTCTGCAAGAGTCCAACACCACACATGAAGCTGGCTGCGTCTCGCGGTAAAAACGGAATGAATGGCTCTCAGTTGAGTCTACTCGGTGAGAGAACACCAAGCAAACTGAATTTGGGTATCCCAGATCCAGCTCATCACCATTTAGCGAATAGCTCACCCATCCAAATCGGTTCGTCCAACGACAACAACCCCAATAGCAATATGCCAAAGAATCTAGAGGATCTCGATGACCTCTTCAAATACGCTGAGGAACAAGCTGCTGCTGCTGCAGCCGCAGCTGATTCCAACAAATCCAAAGAACCACTCACTTCGAAAGGCAGTCACTGCAGCTCCGGATACCAAAGCATAAATACCCCCTCGTCCAGTCCAATCGACCAACAGCATGTTCAACAGCAGACAAACAACAACCCTATGCACAGGCAGCAGCAACATATGAGTGGTAATGGTGGTGGTCTTCAACCACCGTTGGCATTTAAGAATCCCATATACCAACTGCAGTCATCGGCCTCGTCGACAGCCTCATCGACAAATTCCAATGCTCACCACCATCATCATCACCATCACCATCATGTTCAACAGCCACAGCAGCAGCAGTTACAGCAGGCGCAACAGGCACAGCTAATCCAGCAACAGCAGCAACTGCAACAGCACCATCGTCCGAACAATTACTCCATTTCAAGTGTGTTCCCCAACAAGTCGGGCGGCATGATAACAGCTCGAGCCACCCACCTCGAACGTACCGGTGGAGCGTCATCGTCGTTGACTCCATCGAGTAGCGAAGAACGTCTTAGCACGGATAATTACCATGTAATATCGTTCAAGTCGATTGCTCCCGAAAACGGTCACGTGGAAACCCACCGTTCGTTGAGCGGTACGAGTAGCAGCAGTGGCGGTTGTGGACGTGTGCCACGCACAAATCCTCAGTACAAACGAGAGGAATACGGTCCACAAAATGACACATATGCACCGATTACTAGCTATCTTAATCGGAGTATTCGCGACGCACATCCAACCGCAGGTCCGGTGGCATTATACAACGGCGGCGGTACGAATGGGCAACATCATCATCATAATTTGAATGGGAAACTACTCGCAAATGGTCCAACTGTGGGCGGCAACAATAACAGATACCAAAGACGACTGAGCTTGGATTCGGCGAGAACCCTGTCCGATAGCTCAACAGATACTGAGGGTAAGTAGTAATTTGACAACTAAACATGAGCTTCTTTTTCTCGGTCTTAATCAGTGAGCAATGGGCTTTCGCTTTATAAATTCAAACGAAATCGTTTGCTATATGTGCGATCCAGGTAGTCCTAACCATTCTCAATTAACATCGTCACTTTGAAGTGGGCCGTTTATCTATTACCGGCACCGAATACAAATCATCAAATGCAATGCGATATTTGGATCAGAATTCTTTAATTTATTTAACTAAGATGATGGTTGATGTGCAAAAAACCTTTTTGCAGCTGTTTTATGACGGTTTAACTTTTCGCCTCCGTCGCCTGTCCAAGAGTGTGCTTTGGCTGATTCAAAAGTTCATTTTTTGCACCTCCAACTCCATGTACTGGTTTGGAGAAGCAGAGTCTCCCGAGTCAATCCGTTCCATAAAGGCTTTCTCCATCACTCTGATGCCATCTTGAACTCTGGGTGGCTTACACTAAACTTAGTAGCAGTTGTTTCACCACCAGATGCCATACTGAGTTAGGTTAGGTTAGGTTAGGTTGAAGTGGCTGTCGGCAAGCCGACACACTTAGACCAATATAAGGTCCCTTGTGATACCACATGAATCTAAAATTCAATTCTTCCTACTCGTTGAACCAATTGGAGCTTCTGATGAAGCGAAGGAGATTACGAATGTCTATGTTTTTTAGATCGTTCAGATCATTATAGTAGAAAGCTCGCAAATGGAGTTTTCGTCTTTGTGAGAGAGCTGGACAGGTACAGAGGAGATGGACTTTGGTTTCTTCCTCCCCCTCGTCAAGACAGCTTCTGCTAAAATTGCTAAAATCGTTTGAAAGAACGCCAAGCCTTGTTGCATGCCTGCCTATGAGACAGTGCCCTGTGATGACACCTATTGTAGCACTGATGTGCTTCCTATCAAAGGAGATCAAGTGTCTAGAACGTTTTTGATCCAGCTTTGGCCAGATCTGTTTTGTCGCTAGACATGTCGAGCCGGTTGTCCACCTAAGATTTGTTCTATTGATGGCATCCAGCTTTATTATGAGGTTACAAGTAGCGATCGGAATACCTAAGGAATCCGTAAATGGAAGCATAGGTAGTGTAGTTCCGTGTTTGGCAAGTTCATCAGCCTTACAGTTACCTGGGATGTCCCTGTGCCCCGGCACCCAGCAGAGGTGAATATTGAACTGTTCTGCCATCTCTCTGAGAGACGAGCGACAGTTTTGGGCTGTCATGGAATTTGTAGAGACTGATTCCAGGCACTTGATAGCAGCTTGACTATCCGAGAAGATACAGACATCTTTAGCAGATATCACGTTTTCTTTCAGCCAAGATAAGACTTCTTTTATCGCCATTATTTCCGCCTGAAAAACGCTGCAGTAATCAGGAAGACGGAAGGAGAGACTAAGATTTAGTCTATCGGAGAAAACACCACCACCAACACCGTCCACAGTCTTCGAACCATCTGTGAAAAAATGGATCGATTCATCATCCAGGAAAGCTCCCTCTTCCCAGAATGATCTAGTGGGAATGGAGACCTGGAAATGCTTATCGAACTGTAGTTCTGGTGTGGTGTAGTCGATATTTCCTGGGAGGTTCTTAAAGTCGTTCAGGATAGGGCATGGCCAGTTGTTCTACTGGACCATTGTGAGGTAGCTTTGAGGCGTACGGCTGCAGAAGCGGCCGTTTGCCTGCTGAAGATGTCAATGGGTGCCAGATGAAACAGGATGTCAAGTGCAGCAGAGGGGGTAGTACGAAGAGCCCCGCCAATGCACAAGCCGTTCTTTGGACTTTGCTTAGCTTATCGCGATTGATCGCTTTGTCCAAAGCAGTCCACCAGACAACCACACCGTACGTGAGTACGGTCTTATGACGGAGACGTATAGCCAGTGAGTGATACGAGGCCCGAGTAAACCCCATTTATTTCCTATGGCTTTTTTGCAAGAGGAAAGTGCCACAGTGGCTTTTTTAACTCTTTCTTGGATGTTAGGCTTCCAAGTTAACTTTCTATCAAAAATGAGGCCCAAGTATTTAGCTTCATTTGAGAATGTTAACCTAGTGCCATTTATAGATGAAGGGTCAATGTGTGGAATCTTGTATTTCCTGGAAAAAAGGACAAGTTCCGTTTTGTGAGGGTCTACACCCAACCCACATTTGTTCGCCCATTTTATTAGCTTATTGAGAGCGTGTTGTAGGAGTTCTTTTAGAGTATTTAGGTACCTTCCTGACACAGCAATAGCAACGTCATCCGCATAGGCAATCACATTGTGACCTCCCACTTCCAGGCATATCAGTAGTTCATTCACCACTAAATTCCAGAGAAGGGGAGATAGGACACCACCTTGCGGGGTTCCTCTGCTGACAGATCTTCTTGTAGAAATCTCACCCAGACTTGAGTTGATAATTCGGCTATTGAGCATCAAATTGATCAGCTCGCCAAGTGAGGTATCCACGTTCAGAGATGCCAGAGCACAGGCGATCGCAAATGAGTCGACGTTGTTGAAAGCGCCTTCTATGTCTAGGAATGCAACCATTGTATACTCCTTATGGCGGAAGGACTCCTCTATAGAGCTCGTTAGCGTGTGTAGAGCCGTTTCTACTGATTTTCCCTTAGAATAGGCATGTTGCGCCGTTGACAGAAGTTTTTTTGTCAATGCTTTTGCGTAGATGGATTTCAATCAGTCGTTCTAAGGCCCATTTTATTGGGAAGTTTCCCATATCAAAATCCCCAAGTTGTGTTCAACTTCGAGTGAATAAAATGGGCCTAAAGTTTTTAGAAGAAATGATGAAAGACTAATAGGTCTGAGATCTTTTGGACTTACATGAGAGCACTTGCCTGCTTTGGGTATGAAAACCACTTTCACTTCTCTCCATAGCAATGGGATGTACACCAGCTCCAAACAGCCTCTTAGGATTGTCATTAGCACTGGCAAGATGATATCCGAGGTGTTTTGTAGCTCGGCTGGTATTATGCCTTCTGGTCGCGAGGATTTGTATGGTTTGAAGCTATGTAGCGCCCAAAGCACTCTGTCTCTAGTAATCAGACCATGTAGGTTGGTAGATTGCAGGTTTGATCTGTTTGGATCTTTGTGGGCAATACTATTTGAGCTGCCTGGGAAGTGGGTGTCAAGCAGCAGATTAAGCGATTCCTCGCTAGAAGTTGTCCAAGAGCCATCTGTCTTTTTCAGACAACTTGGCATTGTTGGGTTTGTTGAGAGTATCTTTCTTAGCCTTGATGCCTCGGAGGATTCCTCTATCTTTCCACAGAAGAGTCTCCAAGATACTCGCTTGGCTTTTCTAAGTTGTGCCATACTGAGTTGCTTCCATTCGTTTTGTGTAGTCCGGTCACCGTATTCCTCTGCTCCAATTCAACATAAATTATCAGGATTCCTCTCGATTTTTCGACATGAAATGTCAACCGCGTATTCATGAAAGGAACATGTTACAGAGGAAGAGAGGGAGAACATATTGTCTTCAACTAAAATTACCATCAATGCCTGTCTTACAATATAACATTACTCACTTATAACCTCAATTGAAGTGCGGTGCTTCTCTTTTAACAATCTTGGCTATACTCCTCTAATAGTTGTCTCTTTTTCGTCACCAGGTGTCTGCCAACCAATTGAAGGCAAGCGTCGTCGTCAGCCGCGCAACACCTACGACCAAAATGGAGAAATCCAACTGCTACAGGAAACGCTTGACAGCCTCCGACACACTCTAGACCGAGATGAAGCTGAGCTAAGGGATTCGAGCGATGAGATATTCGCCCTGAATCGATACAACGGCGGCAATGGTGCCATGCAACAATCAGACTCAACAATGAGAAGCATCATTGAAAGGTAAGTTCCACACGAAAATCTGCAAAGTAATCCTTAACCAACCAATCTCGTATCCTTTTCAGACTGATTACAATGGAAGAAGAACTGCGACGCGAACAAATGAAAATGTCTCTCGCTTTGTCGCACAAGCAACGCGTTATAGAAGCCCAGGGACAACAAATAGCAGCTCTAGATGCGGCCAATAATCGTCTACTCAGTGCATTGACAGCTCTGCGACAGCGCTATGAAACACAACAGCAACAGCATCATCACCATCCAAATGCGTCCTCATCGCAGCAGTAGAGTAGCGCAACGGAAATCCAGTCTCCTCCAACACACCAAAGTTGAATAACGAACACAAAACTATTTACCAATCGAAATCCACCACTCGTTGAGATGGAGTGGTTTTTGTACCGAATTAGCTAGCGCACGCACCATAGCATATTCACAAGTAGTGTACACTTCTTACCAAAAATTTGATATTCCCATGGAAATTGGTACATTATTCTCTCGCAGTAGGCAGCACCTCCACATATTTTCTATTTAGCATTTCTATTTACGAGCTACCGCACAAAGATGGTGCTGAGATGACTTACGAAAAGAAACGGAAACAACCAAAAAAAACCCCAACAGAGTGGCAGTTTATAAAATTTAAATAAAATATATTTCTTTTGATTTTGTTTTTCAATGATTGAAACAAGAAATAAGCAAAAACAAATTTTGTAATATAGTTTAAACAATATTTTTACTTAGATCTTAGTTGAGCTTATCCCTTAAATATATGTGTGTATTTATTTTTGTCATTATATTACTTATTCGTTAATTTTTTTTTATAATAATATTAAGATTGTACTTTCTTCTATACTTTACTATGTTTTTGTCTTCGCCTAAAGTTTAAGAAGTTTCTTTCTTTGTATTGATCAAACGAATAATTTTGGCAAGTAAAATATTAAATTTAGTAAAAAGAACAACAAAAATTCTAATAATACATAAATGTAATGAAATTTGCTACGAAACGTTTGTAAATAATTACATTTGAATAATTGCGATAAATTATACTGTAGAGAAGCAAATAGAAAACAAGAATAAAACTGAAAAATCATTTATCAGAAAAAAAAAAAAGAAACGCGTTGGCTTTTTGTTGTTTTGTCGCTGACTCGAGGGGTGAGTCAGTGTTTCGATTTAGATGGACACGCATACGTACAGGATTGACTTTTCGCACGGATTTGTTACTAAGAAATCATATTTAAACAATAATATGTCGGGAGTGTGTGAGATTCTGTATTGTGATGCATTTGGGTCAACGATCGTCGCTAAACAAACGCGGACACATCATGTCGACAGCAAGACGCCGAGCGATAGTGTTCTGGTGCGTATGGGTTGCTTATTGACTTAATCGTTTAGTGCAAACAAAGGACGGAGAAGGAAAAACAATATAATGCGCGTATTTAATTGAAAGCCTTCACTCGGAACGTCGCATGCGCTTAACCCTGACCCTCACAATTGTCAGGGAATGAACTTGAGATAAGGGTCATTGGCTGATTGGGTAGACAGATAAGTAAAATGCTTGTTGTTGATATGTGAGAAGGACACTTGTTGCGGATTTTTGAAAATAGATTGCAAGAAAATCTCTGCGAACAGTGTGGCCGTGAAATTCCTTAGACTGCATTTATAGATGTTGTGTGCCTGCAAAGGTCTTTCTGTTGCTAGTAAAGGTCATTCTGTTCTAGTAAACCAGTATTTATTCTCAAGAGGTTAGAATTTGTTTAGCTTTACTGTGTCCGATCTTAAATGCATTTCGCTTTCACAAATTGAAATAACGCCGAGTTTTGCACGTGGAGCCACCTTGTTTCCACGCTGCATTCCACACAATACATAAAGTAAATATTTTATTTACATAACCAAAGTATATATGTGACAAGACTTAGACTAAAGGTAAAAACTTCTTGTTACGGTTTTGGCCACGCTTCCAGTGACCACAGCTAGCGAAATTTGGAATTCGGCGTTATTTCGCTTTCACAAATTGAAATAACGCCGAGTTTTGCACGTGGAGCCACCTTGTTTCCACGCTGCATTCCACACAATACATAAAGTAAATATTTTATTTACATAACCAAAATATATATGTGACAAGACTTACTTTAAGGTAAAAACTTCTTGCTTACGTTTCTGGCCACGCATCCAGTGACCACATCTAGCGAAATTTGGAATTCGGCGTTATTTCGCTTTCACAAATTGAAATAACGCCGAGTTTTGCACGTGGAGCCACCTTGTTTCCACGCTGCATTCCACACAATACATAAAGTAAATATTTGATTTACATAACCAATATATATATGTGAGAAGACTTACTTTAAGGTAAAAACTTCTTGCTTACGGTTTTGGCCACGCTTCCAGTGACCACAGCTAGCGAAAGTTGGAATTCGGCGTTATTTCGCTTTCACAAATTGAAATAACGCCGAGTTTTGCAATTGGAGCCACCTTGTTTCCACGCTGCATTCCACACAATACATAAAGTAAATATTTTATTTACATAACCAAAATATATATGTGACAAGACTTACTTTAAGGTAAAAACTTCTTGCCTACGGTTCTGGCCACGCTTCCAGTGACCACAGCTAGCGAAATTTGGAATTCGGCGTTATTTCGCTTTCACCAAGTGAAATTACGCCGAGTTTAGCAATTCGGCGTTATAGCGCTCGGCGTTAATTCATGGCACCTAATTGAGTTAGGTTAGGTTGAGTGGGTTTGTGAGATCGTCACAAAAGACCCAGGCACCGTAGCGGGCACATCGCCATCCCCAGGGAACCGTTACGGTTAAAACCCTAAACCAAATCGCTCAAACAATCAATTTCCCTACAGAATTTAGTTATGGTCTCAATATTGTTTGCGAGGAACCAACCTCTTCTAAGTGATTAAAGCAGTACCTGACAAGGTGCTTCCTTAGCCTCCGAGCGATTGCTTGACACTCACATCGAAGGTGGAAGATGTCTTTCGTGACTTGAAGTGATCCTGATCCTGGGGACCTTACCGGTAGACTTATTTATTAAGAAAACAGCGGCCCTTATGCGAAATGGCACAATCGTGGTACCATCTATGGACATAGAAAGATCCTGGAACTTGTCAAAAACGAGATTGGGGAGCTGAACATGCTTATGGATGGGATGACAAGGGTGCGTTTTATGAAAAGGAGTCACAAAACTCGTATTGAGAACGGATTACTTCCAGAAAAAGGGAGTGGAGAAATAGTGATCTTCACAGATGGGGGGCGGGTGCCCGTATCTATTCAGAAGAGCTGGAACTAGCCCGTCATGTTAGCCTCGGGAAACACGCTTCCGTATACCAGGCTGAGATGATTGCATTGCTGCATGCGTTGGACTACTTGCTTGAGAGTCAAGTGGAGGGAAGAAATATCCTTATAGCTCTGGACAATCAGGCGGTGATCAGACGCATGGAACAAGCAAACGTTACAACATCATTGGCACTGGAATGTGTACTCAAGCTCAATAAGTGTTCATCTTAAAATTAAGTAGCATTGACTTGGGAACGAGGACACACAGGGATCGAAGGCAACGAATGGTTGAACAGCTGATTCACAAATGGATCCCGGCAGAACACCTGAGAATGTGGTCAACCGTGGAACATTGTAGACAGGCTAAAGTGGCAATTAAGTGGCTGACCTGCTCCAATCAAAGAATTGTTCTAAGCATGAGTCGAGGAACATTGAAATGGGTAGTGGCTTTGTATATAGGCCATGGTACTTTCGGGTATCACTTAAGGAAGATGGGCCTTAGAGAGGATGATATCTGCAAACTATGCCCGAAGCAATCTGAGACAGCTACACTCATTATACTGTGTCAATGTCCGGCTGGCAGAAGAATGAAGATCTTGGGACATCATTGGGTGGAGATGCAGTCGATGAAACAGATTCAAGCATTAACCACAAGGAATCGAAGCCAGGGAAGAACTCCGGAGAAATCCAGAGAGTCTTTCTTGGTAAGATTTATAGTGGTGGAGAGACGAAAAGTAGACACGTCAATGGTGGTCTCTCAAAATATATTTATATAGAAACGTTTTAGAAATAAGTTGGCGTCTGCTTTCTAAAGTTTTCCTTAACTGATTTCATAAGCGCGTAAAGAAAATAGTCAGGGCCAGCAACAGCCCTTATGTTTTCAAGATTTTGGCTGAAGAAATTTGCTTTAATCATGTGCAATAAAATTCCCTCGGAATGATTATACATAAAATATAAACACACGTCAAAGCTACCTGGTGATCACTTGAAGTTTATTGGACAGGAATTTTTAGAAAGATTTGTGACAATCCTTTGTAATAGTGGGTCTTAACGCTGTATAATACCTACCTATTACTAGTAGTAATTTAACATCTTATCAATTCATTAATTGAGAACGGCTGGACCGATCTGGCCCAAATATTTCTTTACCAGTTGTTCGTAATTGTCAGGAGGTTTTTACAAAAGAAAATTTAGGGAAAACCCCTAAGGAAAAGTCGGGAAATTGGAAAAATCGAAAATAGATTTTTTACATGAATTTTATTGCATGATTTGATGTAATGGTGGAAAATTCGTTGTGAAACTTGGAAAATTTCGTTCATAAACATTTATCGAAGATCCTCGACTCAACGAATCAAAATTTATGTACTTTGCATTTTTTTTAATTTTAACGCCTAGCAAAGCAGGCTAGGCTCCGCTAGTTTAATATAATTTTCAAATGGTTTTGATTGTATTTTGTTTTTACAATCAAAGTTAACTAATGTCGTTTTCCATTGGGACCACCAGAAATCTTTTTCAGATCTCAGATTTTACGCCGCAAATGGAACATGCAACGAAATTGATCTGCTTTTGTAAATGTATGAGTGCGTTATTTGGCAGCAATATCAGCTGTTCAAATTGCATTTGTTTTTGCGCAAATCACAAATGGATATCGACTTGAAAAATGTTTCTCCTATTGCACATACAAATGGAGTACTTTTGGTGATTCATAGTCGTCAGATGACGAGGAAAACTATGAAGATAATAGGTTGGGTTAGGTTGGGAGGGCAGATTTGCAACTGATGCAAATTTCACCCAGAAGCCATGAAGGCCCATTGTGAGTACCCTGTTTGTACATGTAAGGACATGTGGCTAACAAAACCACTTCGATCTGTTAAGGAATAGTTTTATGTCTGATAAGGGTACCCTTGCCAAGTCGTCCAGACTTTCGAAGAACCTAGCTCCCATACAGGATGAGCGGCGTTCCTGTAAAGCTGGGCAGTGGCATAGAAGATTATCCAAGGACTCTATTTCCTCCTCGTCTCTACAGCTTCTGCAGAAGTCATTTGCAAAAAGTCCTAGCCTTTTAGCCATGTTTCCTATGATGCAGTGTCCGGTTAAAACGCCGACGAGCATCCGGATTTGGCTTCTATTAAGGGAGATTAGGAACTTTGATCTTTTGGTGTCAATCACAGGTCACAGACTTCGGGTTATGACGCAACCGATGGTGTTGCTCCATTGTTCCTTAGCCAGTTGTGTGATGACGCCTTCAATAAAAGTCTTAGCAGTGTTGAAAGGCGGTAACACCCCTCCGTCCGCAAGTTGAGGGTTCATATCAGAGCCGTATCTGGCCAATTCGTCCGCCTTTTCATTCCCTTCCACCCCAACGTGTCCCGGAACCCAGCAGAGTAGAATTGAGTGATGACATATAGCCCTGAGCGCCACGAGGCAATCTGTAACACATTTCGCATTTATAAGATTGGAGCCGATAGCTTTGAATGCTGCTTGACTGTCCACACAGATGGTTATTTCCATTGCTGGTAGTCCCATCGATAAGATAGTCTGTTCTGCTTTTTTAACCGCATATATCTCAGCTTGGAAGACACTGCAGTGATCGGTCAGTCGGTACGACTGGTTAATAGCAAGCCTTTCTGAGAATATGCCGGCTCCTGTTCCATTTTCTGTTTTTGAACCATGGGTTGCAGGTTCAATAGCGTTTCCAGACCTAATTGTGGTGTGGATTTAATTGCGCCTGTTATTCCCAAACAAGCAATTCTCTGCACCTTGTTCAGGTTCTTAAGATGGGATTTGGTTTTAACCGCATCCCACCAAACTACTGAGCCGTAGGTAAGAATGGGTCTCACAATCGCGGTGTACATCCAATGCACAATGTTCGGCTGCAAGCCCCAGTATGAAGATAATAGTTTCTCCTAAATTATATCCATGGCTATTGATGTTATTTCGTTATTTTGGTTTTCACGAAACTTCGCCCATTTGTCTTGAAAGCAAACTTCTAAATGACGTAAAACAGCTGTGCGAAGTATGTTGGTATTGTGGCAGTGTGTGTAGATCTGAAAAAATATCGAGATCTGCAAAAAGTGCTCCGAATCGAAAAAAAGATTGATTTTTGGTCCCAATGGAAAACGACATAAGTCCTTTATGGTTTGGTTTATGCCCGTCAACCAGATTGAGTATTTAGCTATCAAAAACTATACAATGACTATTGACTTTAAATAATATGTAGATACAATATATTTATGTTCAAAAATCGCCTACCAAGATGATACGACTTGCAGTTGTGGCACAGTTGTATAAAACTTTCCACCCAAGACTATACCGTTCAAAATGTTAATAACCTCATCAAAGTCCAGTAAAGTTCGTCCGAAGTATCTTATACGGAAAGCTCTTAAAATGGGGCATCTTCCGATGAAATGGTATCTATACATCCTCCCTCTCATTAATGTTGCACAAGTCACATACATAAAATCGGAACATCAGGTCGATACGGAATAAAATATAGATTCATTAATTCTCCCTCAAGCATGAATATTTTGCTTATCATTTGCAGAGGATAGCGGTTCAGTAGGTAAGTATGTAGAAGCGTTTCCAATGGTGTTAATTACCTACTACGAATACTTAGTTTATGGTTTTTACCAAGGTATCAAAGCAATTAAATTGAATTGCACACCTGGCGTCAGTGCCGGCTCCAGCCAGCGCCCTGTGCAAGATTTAGAAAAAGCGCCCTTTGTTTCATATTTGCACACATGCATGAGTATTTTCCAAATCACCCAGGAGGTGGATTTTAAATGCGCTTTTTTATTGAGTTATCCCCGGTAGGCCTAATCCTCAGTAACAATAATCCAATAATGACAGTGAGTATAGGGTATAGGTAGAGAAATTCTTTTCCAATAGTAGTGGTAGTGGTCAGTAATTAATTTTCAAAAAAAAAACAAAACAAAATTTCCGTCATAGCCAAAGAAATTCGTTATGCAGAACCGGCTGCGCAAGAACGATTTATTAATTACTATGCGTTCATCCCTAGGAGCTTTCCTTTTTAAAAATAAGCTTTCGATTCCAAAAGCACTGCAGTGGAAGAGAATACTATATTTTCATGTACGTACAACAACAGGTACAAAGCCAAACTAACAAAGCTAATTGTTCTCTTTGCTACTGTACGAGACATTTGTTACTCTTTTTGTTAGATGAGAAATCCCATTCCCAATTTCCCATACGTTATGTGCAGAATCAAAAACCTGCACGTTAACACAAGCGATTCCTTTCCTATGCAAATTTTGCGAGGGGATGTGCAAGAAATAAAACCTGCACATACGAGGTGAAACTTTTTTGTTTTTTGAACTAAGTTCTCTTTTAAAATGTAAGTAGATGTGCAAGAAATATACCTGCACGCTGCACGAACAGTGTGGAATAATTTGAGATTAGGTAGATGAGAAATGAACTTGAATATGTCTAGTGGGATTTTTTATTTTGCGATGTTTTGAGTAAGATTCTCTTTGAAGTTGCAACATTGAAGTGATGCGAGTTAATGTACAACGTGCAAGAAATAATTCAGCACAGGTGTGATGGATGTTGTTTTTTGGGGCTTATTTGAGCAAGCTTTTTGTTTAAAATGTAAATGGTAGTATTTGTTTTCGCAAGACCAAATTAATTCTACTTTCCTAGCAATGCGCCCCCAGAACTTGGCGCCCTGTGCATTTGCACATCTTGCACATATGGTTGGGCCGGCCCTGCCTGGCGTATAGTGAAGTGGACATTCGACAACGTATGTAAACATTGGTTGACATTAGACGACAGTATTTATTCATGTATCCACTGTCTAGTCCGGCGACATTTATTCCTCTAAACATGGATAAACTATTATATATTTATCCATTTTCGAAAGGCTGAATAGTCGTCAACTATAATAAAACAAAGTATCAAGTGTACCCGGTAGTTCGATATTGAAATAAAAAAATAAAGAAAATATCAACAGTGGTTTTGAATGAAGAAGTTACAAATTTCATTCATATTGATTTTTATGACGAAGCAACATTGGAAAAGAATCATTTTGGAAGTTTAATTTTTGTATTGGTTTTTTACGGTTGCTTATTTTTTTAATTTTCAATTATACGAGTTGCTGCACTTTTTCAAAATGGAAAGATACAACTGACGAATGGAGGTTGACCCCTGCCGGCAAGTTTTCGCATCGGTATAGGCTGCTAGTGCTATAGATTTTGACAGCTGGTATGTTTTTCTATGAAAAATCAAGAAGCTATTGTGAGAAATTGTGTTTTTAATCGAAAATATACATTTAATACAAGAAAAACAGTCATTTTATAACACAATAATATAAAAGTGACTAAGTGTTTATTTTTGTAATAAATGCAGTAAACAATCGGAGCTCAGCATTGTGGCGTTCCTCAATGCAATTCATATCGCAAAGAGGGAATTACATTTTGTACCATCTTCCAAAAGAAGTTCGGGACTCTAAAATTCTTTTGATTAAATGGGGTATTGTGCTTAGGATGTCAAAAAAGATGTCCTAAATGTTGCAGTTTTCACTTTAGAGATAAATAATTTTGAGACCGAATACACGGGATGAGTTCCAGTATAAAAACAGTTTTGTGAGAGGAGCCTTTTCCCTAAACCTTCCGAAATCAGTAATTAATTCGAAGATACCAGGTATTATACGATTAGGGCGGCTTATCACGTTCAGCTGATTTTATAAGAAGAAGGTAGGAACTACAAGTTGCAACATTTCTTTTCCTCTTTCATTTAATGATACCTATACTTTTAATTTATCCTCTAGATCTACTCAAGAAATATATGACACGTCAACCCACAAGTTTGGCGGAGAATCCTACTTATACAGAAATTGGATGGTTCCAACAACTGTACTGAGAGTGTTCGTATCATTGGGATGCAGTCATGCTTAAGCCCATTCACTAGCTTAACTGCATTATGGAATACTGTCCATTCAGCTTTCAATATTTCTTCGCCTTCCCGGATAGACCTTTTAACACCACTGAAATAGTCCATTATTTCACAGAGCGGTATTGAGACAACCTTAGAAACTTCTAAGCTGGCTTGTAAAAATCATAATTAGCACAATTTTTATAAGATCAAAATCAACCAATACATATATAAACAAAAAGCAAATTTATTACTTGTTTGTTGTTTGCAATTTTGCATTACTTTCGACATTTCTTTGAACAGACTTTTGTGCTAGTTTTACCAGATGAATTGACTCACACTACCTATGCCAAATTTCGAACAAGTAGTACTTAGACTTGCAAATTAAGTTTGTTTTCAATTAGTTGGTTAACTTTTTATTAGATAAATAATTAATTTTCTTACACGAAAACACACGTATTCCTTATCCAAGTCCTTTGCAAAACAAATATACGTCAAAATTCTATTGGTCTTTACATAGATGTTCCTTTTTCTCTCCACCAGGTGTCGCAGGAAAACTTTTCCATTCGTCAATTTCAGCCGTCTTGAAAACGGAAATCTGGGATCTGGATCGCTTTATGGCATAACCGCTATCCATTTTATACATATTAATTTTACCGATCTCGTTACGTCATTAGAATTAGAATTTATTTGACAATTTTTTTCCGTTAGTAGTAGTACCTGCCGCGTTCCACTGCCCGCTAGATGAGCAGCGGCATGTCAAACTACTTACATATAAAAAACTACATTTCACCATTTGCGCTGGACGTCTAGCACTTTTTGTGAAATATCCCTTTCAGGAAAATTTCTCAATCTAGCGCAAAACTACCCACTGGATTGTGAGAAAATAAAAAGAACGACCTGTCAAAGGAAATCGTTCAAACGTTTACAAAAACTACGAAGCTGAGTTGCAATAAATTATGATAAAATTGGTAATAATAAGTTAAATAGCAATTCACATTGTTTTTATAATATAAGTTATCGATGCTTTTTAATCGTAGTGTGGAAATAATTTTGCGGCACGAAATTATTTATTAAAAAATGATTTTAAAAATAGTGACAAATGTCACTTTGCTGCTGGCGCTATCGTTCTAGCGCAAGCGTTCCTTCAAATGGGATATTTTGTGCTAGACGTCTAGCGGGCAGTGGATCGCGGCAATTGTCAAAATTAATACCTACCTACCAATAATCTAATGTTACTTATCCAGACGGAAATTTGAACTTGCGCATCTGTGCAACGCAAGGCAGGGAATTATCCATTTATTTGTTTAACTTGGGTTAGATATTCAGAAGTTTATTTAGTTATCCAGTAACTTGGTGCAAGTGGCCCAAGTTAACTACCTACGCTTCAGCAATTCAAATTTCAAAAGTTCTAATTTCATTGGCAGTTGAAAATTTATGCTACTTCTCTTTATTCTCCCAATAATAAAAATACAATTTGAAAGAGCAAAAATCCCATTTCGTGTTTTAAACAATTTCCTTTTCTCGTTTCCCCATTCCCCAATCAAGAGATAGATTATGAGAAGAGAAGCTGATACTAATATTATTTGCTTATTCTCCAACCTCTCCTCATAAAAATGAAAGAATACGAATACGAAAAGGAAAGGCAAATCGCGATCGCGAATCACGTTCACGTCGGCCGTACGCGCATTTTAAGAGAAATCAAATTGTTTACATTTTCTCAACACCGGCAAATAACGAAGAACGAACCCAACAAAGTCATTGAACTTTCACACCATGAAAAGAGCGAGGGAGAGCGCAGAAAAATGAAACAAAGCAAAAAGAGAACTATCAACCAACGGGGCAATGACGACGATGACGTGACGACCCCATCAACAAAATGCGGTAATATGTATTCTTTCTTCCTTCTACGCCGCCGTTCTCTCTTTCGCTCTTACGTAGTCGGATTTTGTTTTGGTTCACACCGCGGCCATTGAACTCCCGAAAGTGCTATATTTTTTGTCATCAATTCTTTCCGTCTCCCTCTGTCGCATACCTTCCACCCTGTCGTCTCTGTCTTGCACTTTTGGGGGAAGTTCATATATATCTCTCATTTATTTTCCTAAGATAAAGAAGCAGATGTGAAACAAGAATGCGCGCATTTTCTAAATTAACCGGCATGGCGGGTGGCTCTGGTTAGTAGAAATATTACAACAAAAAAAAAAAAAAAACATTTTTATGTAATTCAAATGAAATCCACATGCTGCATTCATACACACGCATTCTTATTCCGGGGTGGGGGATGATTGAACGATGGGTTAATTAAAGCAAATGACTGATTGATTCTACTCGCATGCGGTGCGGTAGTGGGACGGCACCGACACTGCCCAAAGGGCTCCCTTTAAATATTCCAAATGAGACAGAGCGAGAAGCAAACAGGAAGAAACTTGTTGGTTCTCCCGAGTCCCAAGTGAACTGAGGAAAAAAGGCAAAACAAACTCGGGATGAAGAAGAAAAAAGAAGAAAAAAAAAACAATACAAATAGGCTCACCGAGAGAGAGGACGTTGGTTGAACTCTGCGTCGTCATCGTCATCGGCTTCAGAAGCGGCAGCAACGAACTCTACCAAGTCGAACAACTAACCAACCACCCGCGCGCCTGCCAACCGATGGAGTGCTCCACCAACAACACTAAGCAAAGCAGCAGAAGGCTTTTGTAGGTGGAGCAGCTGGAAAGGGAAGACATCGATTTTTTTTCTGGCTTCAACTTCATCCAGAGTGCAAAAAACTCGGCCATTTATTGACTTTTTTTTCTGTGAACCCTTGCGAAGGGACATTTCCCTCGAAAGATGATAAGTGTTATCCACACTGCCGCTGCTCGGTCTTGGGTCTTGGATCTTGGCTCTTGGCACAAGCGGCGAGGTAGATATGTCTATTTGAATGTGTGCTGCAGAAGTGAAGACGAATGGGTTTGTCTCTGCTGATAGTTTTTTTTTATTTTCCATTTTTGCCGTCGCGCTCTTTTTAAACGTATTTTACTTTACTTCTGGTGTAAAGTGAGTGGCAGTGGCAGGGCAGGGCAGGCGGCAGGGCTCAATGTTGACGTTTAGCTGAGTGGTGTACTGCAGTACACTGCGAGCTGGATTGGATCAAATCAACGGGCTTTGCTGGTGTCTGGCATTGGTGTTGCCAGCTTAAATTTAAATACATAGCTAGATATAGCTAATGTGCGACATAAATACCTTTAAGTCAGGCTCGGATGTTCAAGTACAGATAGGGTGATGGCACCAGTAGTCAGCCCCTTAACTTTTTTTTTGAGTTTGATTGGTTCTTAAAAATCCATTTTTCAACTATTTAATCAAGTATTTGGCTTTTCCGAATGTTTGAAGTCTGTGGATTGGAAAATATTAAGCTTATTAGGGATATGAACTACCTAATGCAAACTATTTGCAAAATAAGTGAAAAAGGTACGAGTTGCGAGTGGTCAGCCCCCTCAGCTCCAGTAGTCGGCCACGCAAGTATCCAGTAGTCAGCCCCAATGTAAATTACAAATTTTCATAAGAAGGGGGGGCTGACGACTGGAGAACGTTTAAAAGAACCGTGTCTCTCATGGTCAGCCCCCATTTCTCAAGTAAATGTACAGGGGGGCTGACTACTGGAAATCAAAGAAATTTTATCGAAATTTTTGTGAGAATCAATACTGATTGAAGTTTCCATTCATTTTGCATACTCAGCTATGAAAAATAATAAATTAAGGTAGTCTCCAGTAGTCAGCCGGGGGGGCTGAGCTTAGGATAATCATACAAATAATGTCTCATTAGGTCAGCCCCCCTCTTAATTATTTAACCGAAAACATTTTTAACATTTTAAGTTAAGAAAAAAGATAAATAAAGTGTTAATATCATAATAATAATCATAAACTGCACATGCCTTTAGCATATTCGTAATTATATCACTTTTACAAAGTCACTTCAACTATATTTTTTTTTGGTATGAAAACTGTACGCAGACTTATATTTATTACGCTCGAAGTAACAAGTGTATTGTGTCAATTTTTTGCACACAGCGAGGAGAAGTGTTACCCAAGAGAGCAATATTTTTTGTTTGGAAGAAGGGCAAAACCGTTTACTATTGCGCTTTGATTTGTATGTCAGCGGCTAACTACTGGAGGGGGCTGAACTTAGGGGCCATCACCCTACTTAGACCTAGGTAAAGAGGGTCAAAAAGCAACATCTGATATGCAAATCTGTATAAAAATGTATGACATGTAGGTATACATGTATTACAGGCACAGCGGTTGATTTGGGTTATAAGGACGAACCGCTGATACAGCTTAATTGTCTTTTTGTCTTCATTGGGAAATTATTAAGTAGAGGCAGAAGTTCTCTTTTAAAGAAGTAGAAGAAGTTACTGCCTCCCATCTACTGCGTCACATTAAATTGTCAAAACAAAATCTCAGGTTGCAACTCATTATTTACCTATTTTAAAATCATATTGTTTACATTCGTGTGGAAGGATTTAATACTTACATAATAATAATGATTTTCATAGATAGATAGATATTTATTTCGTTTATAAATTACATAAGCTTGTTGCCGCACAATTTACAATGCAGAGATATGAACACTTACGGCCATATTATTCACTCCGGGTGTACCGCAAGTTTAATCTAATTTTACACCCGACCATTAATCCGCATATATATTAAACCCGACAATTTAAACCTATGTCCATATTATTCACTGAAAAACGTGCAATAAACCCGCTGGATTAAAGATGGATTAAAATGCGGATTTAAAACAGTTTAAACCGTTTTTAATCCGTTTTAAAATTGCGTAGGTACTTTGTTTTTAGTTGTTTGTCACATTTTATAAAATTTTTATTTTTGATTAGTTTTGTGCCAATAGTTCTTTTTTCATTTCCTTTAAACTTTATGTAAAATAAAAGGAAAAAGACAGCTATGAATGATTAAAAGAGATGGATTAGATATCTTTCGTGCGTCTATCCCCCCAAAACCCATTTGTTTACATAGTTGTTTCTGTAATTTCAGCCCCCGTCTGTGAATACGCGTGACCAACAAAAAAGCATGTTGCTATTTATTTTATTTCACTTTTTTATTTCTTGCCTCCTACGAGCAAAGAAATGTCAAAAATGTAACCTAAACCAAAACAGTGAATATTATGATATTGAGTTTTAACCCGGGTTAAAGTACTTAAACTGCCCTCCGGAGTGCGGTTTAAATTTAATCGGATTAAGCGCTGTCAAGTTTAAAAAACTGGGTTAATATTCAGGTTTAACGACTGAATATATTATGGACTTGTGTTTATTTTTCGGGTCCGCCGGTAAGTTCATCTACCTTTATCCGAAGATTGGGCACCTTGTCGTGGTGGGGCGGCTTAAGTAGAGGAACAGGATGCTAGATCAGGGTAGTGGCCCAACTCCTCTGGTAGAGCTGAATGTGAATTGAAAAACCAAGACCCAATCCGATCAATCGATCGACCCTTAACTCCAAGATGGCTGGTCTGCAATGTCGAGGGAGCTGTGATAAAGTAGGTAAAACTACTGGTTCACAGGGTTCAGGGGTAATTGAACCGCTAATTGAGACTCCTCAGGGGCAGCTCAATCCTCTGTTGTATTGTAGTTGAGTAGGATAGGTATTGGGGATCTCTGCCTATTCGGTCTGTTTAATTCTCCCCTACTCGTGGGTACACATATGGACCATATAAATAAAAATAAAAATAACGTTCCTTCGGAAAACGAGGTGGAAGGCTTAGGAGGGGTCGAGAAGGTGCTGGAAGGCGCTGGAATGAACCCGAATAAGCTCGATGGGTCAGCGGACTCTAATGGGAAACCAGAAGGGTTAGCGGGCCAATCGTCAGTGGAGGTGGACAATGCGGTGCAGGAATGCGCCAAGAGGTCAGCCGAAACTGCGGAAACCGAATTGGAAGAAGAAGAAAGGCTCGATCCTGAGCGGAGGTTGAACAAACAACTGAGGCAAAGGATGAAAAGAGTCAGAAGGAAACAAAGATTGGCCTTGGCTAAATCTGTTTCGGCGGGAGGCATAAGCAAGACGGTCGATGAGTTGACTGAAATGGTTGCCAATATGACGTCAACCGAAACCTCTCCAGAAGACGAAGGATCTAGGAAACGGTTCAAATGTTCCGGGACCAGGAATCCATCCGAAACTGCGATGAAGGGGACGGAAGGCGGAAAGGATGACGGACAGTCTGTTCAACATGGGGTCAGTCCACAGGCACCACACTGCAGTGGTTATGTGGATGGACAACATGTAAAACGGAAGGTTAGTCAGCCAGCAAAGCAGAAATCGTGCAATGCCGAGCAACCTGGACCAAGCAAGGTAAAGCGAAAGCTGAACCGAGCTATGGAAAGGAAAGCGAAGCAAGCAGATAATGCAAAACCTTACACTAGGGGTGAGCGAACCAAAGTTGACAAGGGCGTAAAAACCTTTGCTCAAACAGCGGCGAACGATCTCCGAATGGGTGTTGTCGACATGAGTCGAGAGGGGGGGATAGATGCAACACAGTTGAGTATTTTTAAAAATGCTCTTCTGGATGCTCTAGACCTACTTCCGACGAATGCAGGTGACATCGGTGTGAAGGAGATAACCTTGGAGGAAGGGATTATAGCAATCAAATGCGGTAACCAAAAAACCAAGGGTTGGCTATGTGAGATTGTAGGGAAGATGACCGACCTATGGGAGGGAATTAACCTTAAAATAGACAAGCTTCACATACTAAAGGATGTGGAAAGGTTGATAATCTTTGTTCCCGGTCAATCCGTGAGCAAGGATGTCATCCTCGCCAGACTTTGTCGTCAAAATTCCTGCGTGAAGGACACTTCTAAATGGAGGGTTACTCATGTGGGAAGATATGATGACAACAAAATTGGTGGAACCAAGATGACGATCTGGTGCCCAAGGGAGGAAGCGATGCTGGTTAGACAAGCAGGAGATAGACTCTTCTGTGGGTTGGACATAGCACTCGTGAAGTTCCAAGGAGCATCGGAAAAGACTCAACTTGGAAAACCACCCGGTAGGGCGACGAAGTGATAGATACCATGGACATGGGATCAACACAAGTCGGGCGGGAGGTGGGCCCGTACCGGGAAAAGCTCAGGGTGATTCAATTGAACCTTCATCACAGCAAAGCAGCATCAGCAATGATGACTAAATGCTTTGATGAGGATTCGTTTGATATAGCCCTGATACAGGAGCCTTGGATCTTTAGAGGAAAGATTAGAGGACTCCCAAATAGCATGGCTGAGTTGCACTATGCGCAAACCAGCGGAAGAATTAGGTCCTGTATCCTGGTGAGGCACGGAGTTCAAGCATATAAATTGCCGGATCTGTGTGCCCCAGATCTTGCAGCAGTACGTGTAGGATCAGGTGCGGGAACTTTTGTTATAGCATCTGCATACTTGCCGTATGATTCCCCAGAACCTCCTCCGACCAGAGAGTTAGAGGTTTTGGTGGATGCATGCAGGAACAGGAACGAGGACTTAATTATTGGTTGTGATGCCAATGCACATAATACAGTGTGGGGCAGCACCAACGATAATTACAGAGGAGAAGCATTATTCGAATTTGTATCATACAAGGATCTAGCTATCTTAAACAGGGGAACAGAGCCAACCTTCGTTAATGTGAGACGAAGGGAAGTGATCGATGTTACCCTGTGCAGTAGTCAGATAATTGATAGAGTATCAAATTGGAGGGTAATGGATCAGGCTACAATGTCGGATCACAGAGCCATTTCATTTGATGTTCGCTATGGATCTAAAAGAAAAAAAGATCGGAAATACATCAGGATTCCGAAGAACACGGATAGGACAAAATACCTTGAAGTGTTGGAGGAAAAACTGAATGTAACGACATTCGGAATACCGAAAAACACTTGGCACGTTGAATCACAGCTGAAGCATCTGCAATCAGCTGTTGAAGATGCGTACCGAGTGGCTTGCACACCTACTTTAGTGGAAAAACAAGATCCTGCACCTTGGTGGTGCCGGGAACTTGAGAAACTAAAGAAGGCTGTGAGGAAGGCCTTTAATCACGCCATGAGGAGGGGGGAACCCGAAGCATGGGATGACTATAAGGCGAAAAAGAAAGAGCTTAATGTCACTCTGCGACGACGTAAAAGGGAATCATGGAGGGACTTTTGCTCGAGTATGAGGAGTACATCTGAAGTCAGTAGACTACAAAAGATTGTCTCGAGAGATCCAGTTTCCAAGATCGGACTCATTCGTAATAGAGCGGGGGAGATGGTGGAAACACTGGATCACACAAATGAGGTCCTAATGGAGGTACACTTTCCAGGAAGCTATAAATCAGATCAGCCCTGGGCTCCAAGGAAACAAGGAGCGAACAGGATGGATAGGATGGAAGCGGAAAGGATCGTAACACCAGAGGCGGTCAAGGGTGCAATAGCAACATTTGCACCCTTCAAAACCGCGGGGCCGGATGGTATATTTCCAGGCCTAATGCAATGGGGAGCAGACGTAATTGCACCAAGGCTCAGGAATATATACGTTGCATGCCTAGCAATAGGCTACATCCCGATTACATGGAGGGAGACAAATGTGGTCTTTCTTCCAAAGCCGGGTAAAAAGGATTACACCGAGGCAAAGTCCTTCAGACCAGTTAGCCTAACATCCTTTCTGTTAAAAACAATGGAAAGGGTGGTGGTGGACTACATGGAGAGTACTGCGCTTAAGATGTATCCTTTAAACAGTAGGCAGCATGCTTATAGGGCAGGCATGTCTACAGAAACAGCGCTACATCAAGTAGTACGCGTTGCGGAGGAAGAGCTAAATACCGGGGGCATTGCGATGACCACCATAATGGACATTGAAGGTGCCTTCGATAAGATATGCTTTGAAAGTCTGAAACAAGCCTTGGAAAAACGTAGGGTTAACCCACTGGTGGTAAGATGGGTGGACAATATGTTGAACACAAGGGCAATAAATATTCAGACGGGAACCTCAAAACTTAGAGGAAGGGTTAGCAGGGGCTGCCCACAAGGAGGTGTTCTCTCTCCTACACTGTGGAATATCACTGTGGACTCTCTTCTCGACAGACTTGAGGCGACTGGCACTCACACAGTGGGATATGCCGACGACATAGCAATAATGGCCAGAGGCAAATTTATAGACGTCACCGCAGATATCATGAGGAATGCGCTCAGAGTGGTTGAGCGGTGGTGTCTGGAAGAAGGGCTCTCCATTAATGCGGGAAAAACAGATCTAATAGTCTTCACTAAGAAGAGGAAAAATCTGGAATTTCGACCCTTAACGCTCTTCGGATCGGAACTAACAACGACCACGAAGGTCAAGTATCTGGGAGTCTATCTAGATACTAAACTTTCGTGGAACTACCATGTTGAGGAGAAGGTCAAGAAGGCAAAAAGGGTATTACATCAGTGCAAACGTGTATGTGGACAGAGGTGGGGACTCTCGCCTAGGTCAGCATACTGGATGTACACGATGATAACTAGACCCATTATCACCTATGCCTCGGTTGTATGGTGGGCGAAAGCTTCCCAGAAAACAGTGAGGAAGCACCTGGATAGGGTCCAACGCTTAGCATGTATAGGAGTTACAGGTGCAATACGGACAACACCAACATGCGCAATGGAAGTGATCCTGGGGATCTTACCGCTGGACTTATTTATTAAGAAAACAGCGGCCCTAACGGCACTTCGTTTGCATCGAGATGCGAAATGGCACAATCGTGGTACCATCTATGGACATAGGAAGATCCTGGAACTTGTCAAAAACGAGATTAGGGAGCTGAGCATGCCTATGGATGGGATTACAAGGGTGCGTGTTATGGAAAGGAATCACAAAACTCGTATTGAGAACGGATTACTTCCAGAAAAAAGAAGTGGTGAAATAGTGATTTTCACAGATGGATCCATGATGGATGGCAGAGCGGGTGCCGGTATCTTTTCAGAAGAGCTGGAACTAGCCCGTCACGTTAGCCTCGGGAAACACACTTCTGTATACCAGGCTGAGATGATTGCATTGCTGCATGCGTTGGACTACTTGCTTGAGGGTCAGGTGGAGGGAAGAAATATCCTTATAGCACTGGACAATCAGGCGGTGATCAGATGCATGGAGCAAGCAAACATTACAACATCGTTGGCACTGGAATGTGTACTCAAGCTCAATAAGTGTTCATCTAAAAATGAAGTAACACTGACTTGGGTACGAGGACACATAGGGATCGAAGGCAACGAAAAGGCGGACTCCCTTGCAAAACAGGGGTCAGCTGAAAAGTTGCTGGGACCAGAACCATTCTCTTCAATTGGCAGAGGAATGGTTGAACAACTGATTTACAACTGGATCACGGCAGAACATCTGAGAAGATGGTCAACCATGGCACAATGTAGACAGTCTAAAATGGCAATTAAATGGCCGACCTGCTCCACTCAAAGAAGGGTTCTAAGCATGAGTCGAGGAACACTGAAATGGGTGGTGGCTTTATCAACAGGACATGGTAATTTCGGGTATCACTTAAGGAAGATGGGCCTTAGAGAGGACGATACCTGCAAACTATGCCTGGAGGAATCCGAGACAGCGGCACATATACTGTGTCAATGTCCGGCATTGGCTGGCAGAAGAATGAAGATATTGGGGCATCACTGGGTGGAGACCCAGTCGATGAAACAGATCTCACATAAACAGATGCTAGCGTTAACACTAGGAATCGAACCCAGGGAAGAACTCTGGAGAAATCCAGAGAGTCTATCTGGCTAAGATTTATAGTGGCAGAGAGACGAAAAGAGACCCGTCAATGGTGGTCTGATTCGAATATCTCTCAAATATATATATATATATATATTATTTTTCGGGTTAAACTCACTTCAATCCGGATGTAAACTTTAACCCGGATTAAAGGGAATGAATAATATAGCCGTTAGGGTATCTTTCTACTGAAACATTATTTAATGGCTTAATTTATTTCTATATTATAAATAAAATGTTTACTTTTGAGGAAAACAACGAGAAAACCCACAATTAAGAGAATGATTTTTATTAATTGTCCTTAAAACTACAAAGACAGTATAATATGTCGTTACATAATATTATTGGAATATTGTCCCGATGAGCCGATGGTCAAAAGGACCTTATCTGTTATCGGTGCTTTCCTCATACATATTTTGTGTAAGTACCTAATTAACCATTTACCTATATTCCGGTCATTGCAAGTAAAATATCGATTGACACTTTGACAGTTTCTTCGATCAAAAAGTAAGAGTGATTTATAAGCCCGTTTCTTTGAGCTTCGATGTCAGCAAGGCCAAAGTCGGATTTTCAGCATGCGAGTGCATCAACTACGCTCTACTTAACACCTCAGTACCTCACACAGTATTTGTTGTTATAGTGGGCTAAAAATCCAACTTTACTTTGCTTTGATGAGAAGAGCTATGAGATCGAAACCGAAAAAGACGGGATTGTGGACTGCCGTTCATTATACCTAGTCGGACGAACATGGAAAGTTATGACATATACTAGCTGTACCCAGGGATTCCAGATTAAAAAAGAAAAAGTCCCCCTTTTGTAACACCAAAACGATATGTTTTCCCCTATTTCAAAAATAAAAATTCCTTTTTTTCCCAAAAAACAAAAACATTTATTTAAGTTTCATTTTAACATTTTATGTTTTTTAAATACATATCTTAGAACTAAGCAAACAAAAAACTAATAGGAACGCATTAATAATTTAGTCAGTATTATGAAATATGTACTAATAAAAAAAAAAAAAGCTATGTGTAGTTATTAAAATTGAAATCACATATTTTATGTTTAAATCAATAAATAGGTATATTTAAAAATATATATGTAGGTGCCTTTACTATTGCGGCCTTTTTCTACCACAAAGTCATAACAATCATTTTTTTTTAAATACATTTTTGTGTACAAAATTTCAGCCGAAGTGGAAGTAGACTGTTTGTTTCGTGTTTTTGTTTTATTTAAAAATAGTGCAGTTTTTCGAAGACTTTTGGGCTTATTCTGCGAAATCTTTTATTCTGTTATGAATTTTCTATTATGAATCATAAAAGGTCTCGACCATAATAGATCATTTAGAAATCATATTCTGGGTTTCGAACTTCTATGAAACTCTGTTATAGAATTTCGAAAATTGAAATCTGTTACGAACCTTCAAAACAAACATCTTTGTTTTTTCTTTTTTTTTGTTAATACTAAGTGGGCACCTTATAAATTTTTTGCAAATTAGCATAAAATTGTCGGTGAAAGGAGTACGTTTTTAATTATTGTTCTCATCAGGAAGATCAAATGGGTTACTATATTAAATCTTAGTTTCAGCAAAAGAGATGGGTGTTTTCGGCTAAATATAAACATAGAAACAATTTTCAATTATTAAACGTTTTCACACACATTTATTACATTTGGTCTCCATTTGTAAGAGAGCCTAGGAATCATATAGAGAAACATTTCAATCCAAGACTTCATATTAAATAAAAATCTTTTATAACAAAAGTCACAAAATTCTATCTTATATTCTGTTATGATTCTTAACAGAATTCATAAAAGATTTTTCCACACAGAATACCAATTTTAGAGCCCGTAAAAGATTTTTTTAAAGTTCGAACTTTTGTATGGAAATTCATAACAGAATAACAGAACAAATTGATAAAAGATTTTGCCGAATAGTCCCGTTTATTTAAATAAAATTTAAAATATTTTTACCCCTTTTAAGATAGTTTTCCCCCAAGAAATCCCTTCCCTGTTTTTTTTTTCCACTTTTGTTAAAAAAAATCAACAAAATTGCCGACTTTTCCACCAATCTGGGATCACTGGCGGTACCCACTTATATTTTTTAACTTTCCCCATTACGTAGTAAAAAAAAGATATTGTTTTCGTACAAAATTTCGAACTCGAGATATTAACCAATTCTGATATTACGATGATAGAGGAACTCAAAAAAGTGGGTCGCAAAATTCTGTCCGGTCTGTCCGTCCTTCCACAGGTCTACAGCCTAAAAGGCTTTCTGGATTACGTTTAAACCTCGGATTTGGAGTTTTTGGGCTTACAGCTCAGGAGGTGTTTTTTTTTGCAAGCTATAACCTCAATATTAATATTAATATAAAATGTTCGTACCAGTATGATTTGATCGAAAGCAGCTTTAACGATTTCAACCAAAATTGATATTTAAGCTTAAGTACGTGAGGTTACCATGACTGCGTACCAAGTTCTTGGCTAAAAATTCGAACAACGGTGCTTTTGAAATTTCGACATATCTCGAAAACGCTATATACGATTGTAACAAAAATTAATTTCTAAGGTAATGTAGTAATTTACAACTTAATAGCAAACAGTTTTTCGTACACTGGATTTTTGAAAAAAAGGACATTTTTTAAAATTTAGTTTTTTTTCAGTTTACCGGAAAACGGCGATAACGATTTTGACCAAAATGCAAACTTAGAGTGAAATGGATGTTTTCAAAACTATTGTGTCCTCAATTTTCGATTTGCTGAAGACTCTGAAAGTCAGTCAGACTCGGACTAAACGAGAAAGTTTCGTGCGACCCAGTCGTGCACTTTATTCACTTTATTTAGTGTCTTTGAGGGTTGGCATAAGCTAGAAAGATCAAGCGATTTTTATACTCGCCATGTAATTGGTGCAGGCGTTTGCCTAAGCGTCGAGTGATGGCAACTATATTATCCTGCTGATATGCGCAGTTTTTAAAACGAGATTTAAGCTCTTAGAGTGTTTAAATCCAACTTGGGCCAAATCAGGTTTAAGTTAATGCTAGACCTGACCATTTAATCTGAATTTTTTAATCCCGACGGTTTAGTTCCATAGGTAGGTACCTACTTATCCATAGATATTATTCACTTAAAAACATACTTTGAACAAACTGGATTAAAGATGGATTTCAACGCGAATTTTAAACAGCTTAAACCGATTTTAACCCGTATTAAACCTACGCTATATGTCAAATTTCACAAAAAATTACATTTGCTTTTTGTAGTCTGCCACTTGGAAATTGATTTCATTTGTTGTGGAACCAACTTTATTTCTATGTACATTAATTATAGCTGAAATTTCTGTCAAATTCTAGAATGTAGCCCCCAAAATATATTTTTTTTTTTTTTCAGCCGGAAATATTTCCGAAAATGTTCCACATCGTAGGTAACCGTCGACGTATCTCTTCTGGTCGCTGTCTACAGGGCCTTTTACTTGCAATACAATACAAACCGTCGACGTAAGCCTTAACAGACGACGAGGACGGCGTTGATTTACCAAAAGCTGCTGTTCCATCACCCATTCGACAAATTCGTTTCGTCCATTTCACGAATGATTTTTTTTAGCTGCTTGTTATATTTTTTTAACAAGCTACAGTGTAGAAGTTTCTTGAAGGTAATAACGTGCTTTTCGTGCATAAGCAAGCAGCCTCGCAACCCTTTTGAGTAAGGAATTTTAGCAGTTCATTAACTACAAGGCTCAAGAGAAGGTGAGATGTAACGCAAGGTTGGGTTTTCTACTGATAAACCTTTTGGCAGATGTTCCGCTTGATCAAACTTAAGTGCTGACTACATTAAAGCTGGCAGTAGGTTACTTACTGTTTGGAACTTTTGTATATCTACTCTTTGCAATGCAGGGAATGAGGGAACCCTCTACCTAATGGTATACGCAAGTTTTATCATTTGCATGTGTTATACACAGAAAAACGGCCGACTCGTCTACGCTTCAAAAAGTGACTCGCGGCTTAAACTTCGGTCTGTTTGGAGCTTCAGGGTCATTTTGCTTAATCAGCATGATCTAAGGAACCGCCACAAGATCACCCATTTACCTAGTACTAACCTACAAGCAGCAACATCTTCAACCTTCAACTACCTTCAAAATGGAAATTTTTAGATCGCTCTGGAAATGTCATTTATCTACCTATGTAGATGAAAAGCTGAATTGCCTCTTGATGATGTAGGCTCTAGGTGCAGAAGCTTATATAAACATTACGTTATCATTATCAAGTGTTAAGCTAGTAAAGTTAGCGATGGCTAGAGGATTGTATGTGAAGGTAATAATTCTAATCAAAGGGGGCTGAATTAAACCTGGCAATACCTACCATCGTATCCAATTCAAATGCACATTTAATAATGATAACGTAAATTTATAAAATAAGAGAAACAAGCCAAACGAACCAAAACCAACCGCGGAAAGAAAAAAAAATATTTTCATTTTCCGTATACCCCGAATTCAGTGCGCGCACACACCCATCCAATCCACACCTACTATATAGTTGAAATAATGTATTTGTATGCGAAGTGAGTAAACGCGTGCTATCATCGGTCATTCACCCCAAAAGCCGGGTTGTTTTGTTGTTACTTTGCGCTTCCTTTTCCTTCTAGATTTATTTACGAGTACGATATTTATAAGAGACTTTGAAGAGAACATTTTCTGTTACGAAGAGAACTCTGCAAACGAGTAGTTAAATTTTCTGCTATTTAACAATGGAAAAATCAATAATGCAATACTGCTAAAAATTCTTTTAATAGTTTCAACTTTGTATAAATTAATGGAACGCGTTCAAAGCTAAATTAATACAACATAAGGTAGATATTGCAAATACATTCTCTTTGACTAGCTGTTCTCAATTCTCTTTACTATCAGCCTCTCGTGTTCGTGTCTCGTTCCTCGTTCCGTAATCGTCGCCGTCGTTCTCGTAATCTCTCGTTCTGCCATAAGGAAAATACAACTCAAACAGTTTGTTGTGTAGCGCATACACACATGCACGCAAATAAACATCGCATTCATTTGGAGGACGAACGATATCACATCAATTGAATTCACGCCGCCGTCGTTTTCTGTCGCAATGTTGTTTTCGTTCATCATCATCGGAGGTGGTTTTTCATAAAACAAATAAAACAAAACAAAAATAATTTACAATAAAAATCCCAACCAACGATAATATAAACAAATAACGAGTTTATTGCCAAATAATAAAAAAAAAATTTAACTGCAAAACTAGTGAAAGAGAGAGTTGTGTATTGTGTTTGTTATTCTTACCAAAAAGGAAAATCATATTCGAATTTCGCAAGTGCAGTCGCGTTTTTAGTGTGTGCAATTTCTACCTTGTTCTGTCAAATTTACCTGTTTTTAGTTAGTTTTCTTTTTTTTCGAATAAGAAGAATAATTGTTGGTTTTCAGTGTTTTTCTTTTTTTTCTTCTCGTTTGTATGATTTGTTCGTTTTAATCCGAATTGTTGTTGTTTTCCTTGTGAATGAAAGAAAAGTTCGTTTAACCCCTGGTGCACGTTCAATGCCCTCTCTCCTCAACCCCATCGGATTGCTCTTTTAGTAGCACGTCGAAAAATTTCCATCAAAAATGAAAGAAATCAAAATCACTAACTCCCTTCAATTGGTTTAAATTGGTAAAACCATAAAGAAAAAAAAAGAAATCTTTGTTTTGTTGTTTTCCCTGTGTTGGTTAGTAAAATGTAGCTTACAATCGAAAATTCTCTACTAACAAAGTGCATGATTTTGTGCAATAATTGTTCAAAAATAAAATCAATAAAAAGTGCGATTCTTATTTGAGTGAAATATATACAAAAAAATTAATAAAAAATTCTGTGAGTTGGAATGTGCAGTGAAAGTGATATATCCCGGTGGAAGACTGAACGGTTTCACCACCACTAAACTAACAATAATACTTTGGATTTAAAACATTAAATTGGATATTGATGTACCTATGCGGTTTTTGGATTAAATAGTTCCCGAATTTGAAGTAAGTACAAAGTTAGATATAGGTTTTGGATACTTACGTTACCTAGCTATATTAATGCAGTCGTTTCAATCAATCAATCATTACGATTATGGAGGTAGCTATGTAATTTACTGATGGTGGCTCCCAGTAAGTTCAGTTGTAGCTTCGGTTAGCTGTTATGCTAAATTTAATCACAATAGGCCCACTTGTGGCCGCAGTGATTTTATAACCAGCTTCCACTTCCCGCAAACAATCTAAAGTTAGATTCCAGATAAAGTATTTTAAAAATTTTTTTTTTGAGTTACAGTGAGCCCGATCATATCGCTTATAGTACCTACCTTCAGGGGTAAACGGAGGAAATTGGGGGGAGGGGTTTTGAAAAAAAGAAGTTAATTTTTATAAATGTCTTATTTACTAGGTATATTGTACTCGTGTGTACATATACAAAAAATATAGTGTCAATTATTAATAGTTAGATATTATAAACATATATCCATCCGTCTTAGTACTTTGGCCATTATATAGATATCAATGACCTCTTTATGAGTCATCGCATTTTCTGTCCTTTTAATCGCTCCTCACCATTCTAATTGAAGACAAGAAAAGCACCTTTCACTTGAAGAAACAGAAACTGGAAGGTTTGCACCGATTTGCAAAAAGCTAGTAAGTCTGACAGCTGTCTGACTAGATGAATGTTGAGGCCCTTTATAAACCTCAGTACTCTTCTTGGTTCCACGTTTCGTTTCTTATATCAGCAGGACTAAAAACGCCCCTTACATGTGAATCGCTCTGCTCCGTTTTTTTTTTTTTTTTTTGTGCGGAAATTTTCATGGGACACCAATGGTCCGACGTCTATTGATAGTGCCAGATTCTTACCGCTTAAAACCACCTCCCTTCCCGAACAGGCCGATTTGTTTCCCCTGCGGAACCGCCGTAAGACATTACTTCGCGGGGGTCGGTATAAAGACTTAGCTTGTTGCTCAATTGTTGGAACTACTATTAGCTTTCCTTTGGCGTTCTAAGCCACTCCCCGAATTGGTCCCGTAGGGAGATCCTCTCAGTTTCGTACCGTTGGCAATGGGAAAACACGTGTTCAGCGTTTTCACAAACATTTTCGCAATGCGAACAATTTGGGCTGGTTTCATGTCCGCGTTTTAAAAGATATTCTCTGCAACATTAATGACCCGTCAAGAACTGAGTCAGATAGAAGTTCGTTTCACCATGTTTCCGTTTAATCCATATACGTCAATAACTGGTATAAGCCTGTGCGTCCATCTTCCCTTTAACGCTTCATTCCATTGTTGTTGCCAGGTTGCTATACTCAGGCTCCTTTCGTATTTTCTTGTATGTGTTCTGTTGCCTCCTCCTCTTCTCGGCAGAGTCGACAGGAGTCATCCCATTTTTTTGAGATGCTATCTTAGTGGCCAGTGACCAGCAAGGTAACTCGTTAGGATCCTTAGATTTTCTTTGCTTAGCTCAAGTAACTTTGTTGTTTTACTACGAGCTGGGCTTATGAATCTTTTTGCCTGCCTCTGTCCTTCGGATTCCGTCCAGTATTCGGCAAGTTGATCATCTTCCCATTTCCTGAATTTTGTATACGCACATAACTCAAAGGTAACTCGAAGTAGGGCTCAGGACCAGTGAGCTGGCGTGATGCGATTCTCCTCGCCAGAAAGTCAGCTTGTTCATTGCCTCCGAATCCATCATGGTCTGGTATCCACGCAACGGTGACTGTATTGTCCTAGACCAGATCCTCGAGGAGATTGAAACATTCCCAAACTAGCTTCGATTTGATCGAATGTGATCTCAAGGCCTTACGAGCTGTCTAGCTGTCTGAGAGGATGTAGATGCGGGCACCTTTAGTGCACCTTCTTAAGCAGTCTCGGACATATATCTCTATGGTGTGAACCTCCGCCTGAAAGATGTCTGATGATTTTCCCAGTGCTATTTGCAACCTGGGCCCACAGACTCCAGCACCGGTGGCATTATCTTTCATCTTTGAGCCTTCGGTATACCAGATTTGTGACCCTGCTGGTATTACGAATTGTTTGGTTCTCCAGGTACTCCTGTCGCTGTCAGATATGACTTTCTTGAATTTTCTGGAGAAGCAAACCTTTTAAGCATGGTGTCTGATACCTTGATCACAGGAGCATCTTGAAGCATTTGTACTACCCGAATGTGCCCTGTGAGGTTTCCTGCTTTAAGATTTGATATATCAGGGAACCTCAGGCCACTGAGATCAGCTTCCTTCTTTACAGAAATAGACACAAAAGGCTGAGCATTGCACCTATGGCTGCAGTTGGACCATCCGTAGGTTAAGTTTAGGGCCCTTTGCATGATCTCCGATATCGCGGAGTCATGCTTGCCCCTAACAGTGATTACCACATCATCTGATGCATAACCTTGTATTATGTACCCCGATTGTGTGAGGTGATCTAGGAGTTCATCTATGACTAAAGTCCACAGGAGAGGAGAAAGTAGTCCTCCTTGAGGACAGCCCGTAGTGGCCATAGCAGTCTTTTGAGATCCTCCATACGCCTCTCTCATAATACAATTCCTTCCGGAAATATTTTAGGGGTTATTGTACTGTTCTTTCTCCTTGGCGGAAGAAATCCGTCCTATAGCACTCTCTCCAGTCCAGTTCCCTTTAAGAATCTAAGGGCGAGAGCTGGCTCCAGTGACAGTATTTCCTCATCAGATAGTTGGTACTTGCATCCATCTGGGGACGGTCGGGCTACATCCGCAGGATCTGCCATCTAGGCTCCCGCAAATCATTAAAGCCTGTTGATTTCCTGGTTATCTCTTCTGTGTATTTTTTCAAGCGAGTTTGTTGTCTACGTTTAGTCCCAGATACTGAACTTTTAGTTAGTTAGTTAGTTAGTTAAATGTTTTATTTAGCATAATTAGAGCTAATTGTACAATCGTTGTGTTTCACATTACATTTTTAAGTTTAGCCGCTTTGTATAACAGACAATTCATTAATAATTCCTTTTAATATACATTGTTAATTCTCTTTTAAATTGTATAAAGTTCCTCTCAATTCTAATAGCATTCGGGAGATTATTATATAAGTTTAACCCTTTATAAAAAAGCATGTTTTGAGTTTTTTTATTCTTAAACAGTTTAAGATTGAAATTCAAATTATTCCTTAAATTATACGGCTGGACATCTCTTCTAATTGACAATTTTTCGTTTAGGTAGTCAGGCATTAAATTATTTTGTATTCTATATATAAATAAAAAACAGTTCATTATTATACGCTGTTTAACATTAAGCCAATTTAGCGTCTGCAACATATAAATAATAGGAGTATATATATTACATTTAAGTATAGACCGCATAGCTCTATTTTGTAATTTTTGCAATTTTTCATGAATACCAACAGATCCAAGTAAGAGTATTGTTGGGCAATACTCTAAATGGGGTCTAATTATGGTATTATATATTTTTATAGCCATTGAAATACTAATTTTCTTTCTTATTCTTCGAAAGAAACCGATTTTACTAGCTACTTTTTTAATTAGGAAATTAAAATGGTTCTCAAACTTTAGCTTGCTGTCTACAATTATTCCTAAGTATTTTATTTCATCAACGCATTCAAATTCTTCAAATGTAAAGCCTGCATTATTTTCGTTTATAAACATTACTGATGTCAGTGATGTCAGTGTTGTACCCGATAACCTTTTTGGCCTCAGTCGTTCAAGTTTTCTTTTCGTCGTGTAATAGTTCTATTGTTGTTTTTAATCAATAACCGTTGTGTCATGTTACTCATCACTTCATCAGTGAGCGAGCTCTCCGAGCGGGACATGTAGGTACTCCTTTGGTGTCTCTCCCTCAGTTACCTGTTCAGCAGGAGGAGGAAATGATATAGGCTGCTGCGGAACAGGATGCTCCACTGCGGCTCCAGTCCTTCAGTTTGCCCCACACTCTTCTCCGACTTCTTGAGTCCAGACAATGCAACCCTACCGAACCTGTAGCTGAGGGAATTGTTTATAGCCCTTATAGTATCATATGCCCGGTTCCCTCTTTCCGACCATTCAATATTTTCCACGGTTTGATGTTGAAGCCATCGTGCACCGCTTCGTGAAGTGCCAATGTGGTTCGGTGCTCCTGGTCAGCACTTCGTGGGAAGTGGATTGTAATTGAATGGGCGCGTGGTATTTCCTTCCCACATCTTGCAGTATGGCCCACTCCTTTCCAATTACTAAGTTTGGGTGCCACTGACTTCAGCCATTCCACAGTCTGTGGAGTCTCGCAGTCGACTAGTAGCATCCCCATCCTGAAATGAATACCTGAATGCCCTTGAAGTTATGCTCCCATCCACGGGCCATTTCATCCACTAGAGCATTCTCTAGATCCTTGAGCTCGTCGGTATTCAGCATCTCCCTAGGATAATAGCAAGGGAGAACCGCCACCAGATCGGCCGTCACCGTCATGGCACGACTTCCACCAGATGCAGCTGCTTTTACAGTCGCTGCATAGATTTTGCCGTGTGTGACAGCAACATGCTTAGCTGGCTTTGCACTCGACCTCTCCTGTTTTTCAACCACCCTTGGCTTCTTCTGCGCATTACCTAACGAAGGTGGGATAGTGCTGCTGCCGCCTTCATTCATGCTAGAGTCAAAATATCAGGACCATCAAACTGGCCCTTCGCATTTTTATAAAAGGACAAACATTTATTGACCTGAAGAGCTTATAAAGAAAATTAACAATTAGTTGGCGCAACAGGTCTAGGCCTAGCTTCCCACAAACAATCGTTTTGTTTGATAAAAACTCATTTATAATGTCGATTCCGGCTTATTGAGAAGGTCTTTTGTGACAGTAATACTGTCGGACGTTCACAAGAAGTGGCGCCGTGAAAAAAAACTTAAAATGGATTTTTTTTTCGGGAACTGAACCTACTGTCAACAACTTACTCTTTGCTTATAACGGGTGATTTTTTAGCTGGTTTGGTTTTGGCAACACTGGTTTTGACAGCTGACGTGTGTTTAGTACCTTGTGTCACTGTCAAACAGCTTCAGTTTGGTTAGCAATTTAACCATGGATCGTCTTACAAATGAACAACGCTTGCAAATTATTGAATTGTACTATCAAAATTCGTGCTCGGTTCGAAATGTTCATCGCGCGCTGCTTCCATTATATGATCGGCATTCTCATCGGCTCATTTTTGGTTGAATGGGTACGTAGATAAGCAAAATTGCCGCATTTGGGGTAAAGATCAGCCAGAAGCATTGCAACAGCTACCAATGCATCCCGAAAAAGCCACTGTTTGGTGCGGTTTATGGGCCGGCGGCATTATTGGGCCATATTTCTTCAAAGATGATGCGAATCGCAGCGTTACTGTCAATGGTGAACGCTACCGAGCGATGATAACAAACTTTTTTTTGCCCGAAATGGAAGTTCTTGACTTGCATGATATGTGGTTTCAACAAGACGGTGCCACATGGCACACAGCACGCGAAACAATGGCGCAATTGCGAGGCGAGTTTGGTGAACAGTTAATTTCACGTTTCGGGCCGGTCAATTGGCCGCCTAGATCGTGCGATTTGACAACATTAGATTATTTTTTGTCGGGTTATGTCAAGGCTAATGTGTATAGGGACAAGCCCGCTTCGATTGACGCACTGGAAGCCAACATCCATGCATTCATTCGTGAGATACCGGCCGATATGTGTGAAAGAGTATGCCAAAATTGGACTCAGCGGATGGGCTACCTGAGACGAAGCCGCGGTCAACATTTGCATGAAATTATCTTTAAACAATAAATTGCAAGGTTCAAACTATCGATTCAAATAAATATTTCATTAATTTTTTCGAATTTTTTGTGTTTTTTTTTAAAAAAAAAAGTTCTAAACCTCTTAAAAAATCACCCGTTACATATGTTAAGCTAAAGCTTGTTGGTATAAAACTGCATCATTCCTGGTCCCATTTGATACCGTTTCGGTTTCTTATCATCCATTTCATTTCCTGGAGCTTCATGAAAGAGCTCATTTTGAGTTTGAATGATTTTACTTCAATACTCGACATCCTTATACCCTTTTGGGTCCCGCATAGTAATACAAATATAATGAGATTAATTGATAATACGCTTATGATCGTCAATGTCTGCAACGTCCCGCCCATCCTTTAAAAGTGTCGAAGACTGCTCGTCACCTCGCCAGCTTCTTTTGAATGGTTAATAAGTCCAAATGTCAATATATGGACCTTTCGTTCATTAATTGCTCATGCCACGTCGGCGGCTTCCTTGTATGACTCCTGAGTCGCATTAGAGCCCAGCGGTTCCTAGGCTTAGTACACGATCGATGCATCAGATCATAGATCACTTTAACTAATTAAATAAATCATTCGGGCACATACATTTTTCTAGAGCAGTGTTCGCACCGGCTTCTTGTTTGCATTAACACCTTGCAAAAGGTCCCATTTCCGACACACTTTTTCTCAAGTTTTTAAAGGCTTTATATTTATTATAATAATTATAACTTTATTGTTACATAAATGAATTACCTAAACAATAGAAGAATATAGCACTAGCTACAAGGGCTTTAGGCTAAGCTTTATATTTATATATGCACTTTCCATACACTCCGATCTTGTCCAGTATACAATAGTCAAGTCCGAACAGCGCACTTGAGATCAATCGATGCAATTGTTGTGCAATGGAATTAGAAAGTGAAAATTAGCTAATGGGTCTATTAAAAAATAAACACTACAACACACATAGCAAGAACAAACAACTCAATCACTCCACCGGTACACACCACCCCCGCCTCAGCCGGCTGGCGACGAGAATTAAATAATTTCCGCATATAGCTGACATTGAACAATCGTAGCGCCACAAACAATAAACAACAAACAACTACAACCGATACTAACTATACTACGACTACACAGCGTATAGCTTTTGCATACATTATGGTAGCCTATTATAGATATATACTTGATGAAACTTATAGTTACTGCTAAAATCAATGTCACAATGTTTGTGCATTTTTGTTTTCCTTAAATAAATTTCTCATATTATTCTTGCTCACTTGTTTTTGTTTGTTTTTTTTTTCTTTTCCTTCTGTCTCGACAAACAGGTTGGGCTATGCAGATGTTAAAAAGAAATTATTAAACTTACATGTGAGCATCACGTACTGCCGGCAATAAAATGTGTAATAAGTGAAAATAATCAAAATTTTGTTTAATAAAATATATTGTGCAATTACAACAAGAAAGTATTTATAAAAAAAAATTCCAAGTGTTAATGGTAAAGTGCAAAGGAAGTGTTTTTGAAGTTTTCTAAAAAGAGAAAAAAAAAATTAAAAATAAAGAAAATATATGTAATAAAAATATATAATCAAAAATTTCTTCAAAATATGGTTAAACGTAGTGAAGTAATAATAACAGGATAACGCAAGTAAAAATTGAAACTTAAAACAGTTCTCAACATTACACGTCAACGATTTTTAAAATAATTGCGATTGCGAGACTGTTTTTTTAAACTTTCAAATGGTCTAACGGCAGAAAATGACGGATGACAATGGTTAGATCATTAAAAAATTTGAGGTAAGAAACACTTATTTGATTTTGGCAATAGTGCATTTCTTTTTTGCATGTAGATATTTAATTCAATATTTTGACAGTCGAAGTAGGGGTGCGGAAGTTACCAATTGTACAATATCAATGGTTTCGTAACTGAAGATTTGGATCTAAGTACTACCTGAGTACTTGGGCTCCAAAGACACTGCAGTAATATTCAAAAGGACGACTCATTTCAGAAGCTTAAACCAGTCGGGTAAAATTATACATAAATAGAATAGGTAGACTTTTGTTAGCCTGGTTGGTTTAGGGGGCTGTGTTTCCCGACTAGGGAAAAACACAAGTAGCGCGTTGAGCGCCGGCCGTTTTGAAAGCTAAATTTGTTAGCCTAAATATATTAAAGATTTTTTTAGCATTTCTTACATATGAACAACTTATTTCAACTTAAATAAAAGTCTGTTAAATGCTTTTGGTTTTTTTTTTTTTTAAACCTTCTAACGAAGACCTGAACAATAAAGGCACGTCGACCTATAAGATCTATTGTGCCATAGGCCAGAATATTGTTTAATCTAGCATGTTCTCTACTTTCCTAATAAAGTTAATTAAGCTGCTAGCAGGTGACTTCTACATGTCTTCAGGGCTGAGAAGCTCCCTGTAGAAGATAGTTTTTCTGATTCCACATAGGGCTGGACACACACATATGATGTGCTCATAGCTGTTTCGTCTTCTTCAAGACACAACCGACAGAGTGAGGACTCAGTTAAATTTATGTGTTTTATTTAGGTGACATCGTAGGTGGTGATGTCCTGTGAGGATACCAGTGAGATTTTTGATATCATGTCTGTTTAGATTAAAAATTTTATTGGCATCTTTATTGAACGGCTGTATAGCACGATGGATGGGCCTGTCTTAGACCTGGGATGCTCCCCCAATATGAAATACACTTGGTCTGTTCCCATCTTTTGATGGCTAGATTTATAGATGACTTGGGAGCATAGCAGAAGGGTTCAGGTCCTGTGAAAGGTGTTACAGAGCCCAATCTGGCCATTTCGTCAGCTTTTTCGTTTTCCTCTTGGCCCGGAATCCACCATAGTTTGGTTTTATTCCTGAGGCCAAGCGTTCGAAGGGCGTTGAAACAGCTTAGTACCGATTTGGAGTCAATAACATGCGAGCTTAGGGCGTTAATATCCGCTTGACTGTCCGTGAAAATATGAATGTGAATACCTTTAATTACCAGTGTTTTATATGTGACTAGCACACTATTGGATGGCGTGGAGTGCAGCCTGGAACACGCTTGGATTAGCCCCCATCTGTATTGAGACATTATGGTTAGGTCCGTGGAACCCAGCTCCCACTCCTGTTATCATTTTGGAACCATCCATATACCAATTTAGGCCATTTTGGCAAGTAGGTGGGCTTTTACTTGTTATGGTTTAAAACAAGACACAAAAACAAACGACCAACTTTTCCCATTAAAATTGTAATGTGTACGAATATACCCAACCTTATAGCTCTTTGTTAAAATTAAAAATAAATTAAAAAGGCAGTTAAGTAATAGTAAAAACTTAATATCTATATTTGATTTGTTAATAAGAAAACGTTTTTAAATAAATGGGATTGTTTATTTTTTTTCGCGAAAATTCCTTTCGCAAAAAGGAATTGCCTAGGTTGTTTATTTTTTAATTTTCATTTTATTTTGTTATTGGCAAATGTTGATAGTTCTTTGGCTGATGCAGGCTACTTTTCTTTCAAAAAACTTTCTTTGGAAAAAGTTGTAATGCTTTCAAAAAATTATGTGCACGACTGGGTTGAACGAAACTTTCTCGTTCATCAAAAGTGTGGTTGGTTGTTTTCTTATTCTATTAGGTATTTAGGTAAAAATCTTAATTATAAGCGCCTACTGTAAGATATTATAAGCTCTTTACAACTTACTCACTTAGGTTCTACAGTCCGGTGTGGACCTGGGCCTCAACGAATACGAAACTCCAGTTAGTGCGATCTTTGGTTAACTGCCTCCAGTTGCGCACTCCAAGTTGGTTGAGGTCGTCCTCTACTGCGTTATCCATCCGTGTTGGAATCGAAGACTCTTCGGAGCCTTTCGCTCTGATTTTCATAGCCATCTTAGACGACTGATGCGTACTTTTAAATTAAATGCGTATGTAACAACATTGCCCGTTATGTCTACAATCTACGCCGCTATGACCACGTTTCCTCTTTTGCTGTTCGAATATTTCTGGCTGTAGTCTGGACAATTTATTAAATTTTCGCTCACTTAGCTATCTACATCATCATATCATTCAAACAAAACAACCTGATTATTTACACGGTAAGCTGAACTTCCCTCATTCAACAAGGTCTTTTGCTCTTATACTACCTCGATACAATTTTCTTATTACTGAGCGTCAATATTTCGTCCATGTTATTCGCCTTTGGAACTCCCTGCCAATTATAAGTGTAAAAATCACAAGAAGATTTAAATGTTTACTTTTCAGCTATTTGGCAAATCATTGATAATATTTATCTATTTATTAATTGTTTATTATTTGTTTTCTCTTTTTAAATTTCGAGTTCTTTTTAATAAAAATATAATGATGTAAATAGCTAAAAATTTAAAATTAAATTAAATTCAGACTCTTAAATTATTTTAAAGGCTTTCAAAAATTGAAAAGACTCTTGTCTCACTTTGTAAGCGATTTTGAATTAAATACAAATACAAAAAAATACTTTACTGACTAGCTCGATGTCGCTGTATAGCTCCGAACTACCTCAAAGTTGCACCTCATAGTTATAGCTGTCTATCGTGACGTTCTGTCCGATTCGTCGATATTGTGTGTCCCCTCGTGTTGACAGCATATATTTTGTTTTGCCCCCTTTCACCACCAAGCCCATTTTAAATTATATTTATTTATTTCTTGTCACCAAAGAACAAAATCTGTAATATACATAAGGTACTGCTACCGATACTTGCAGACGCACCAGTGACAGCTTGCTGTGTTCTGCCAATGATGTTGATGTCGTCAGCGTATGCAAGTAGTTGCGCAGACTTCTGAAAAATTTTACCTCTGGTGTTGGGTTGTGAGTTTTGCATAATCTTCTCAAGTATGATGTGGAAAAAGTCACATGAAAGTCTAAATCCTTTTTTTTTTTTGACATAAAAGGTCTCGGTGAGATTGTTTCCGACCTTTAGGGAGAAGCGAGGGTTCTTCATCGTCATTCTGCACAATCTGGCAAGTTTGGCAGGGATGCCAAAACTATAAATAAATACAAAATGAAAAAAAAAATATTGAAAAAAAATCTAAAAAAAACCTGTCGTAACACGCTGGGTGGTCAAAATAAGGCATTTTGAAATTTTAAAATTTTTTTCTTTTAAAAGAAAATACCTTTCCAACAAAGTATAAATCATCAAAATCGATTCGGCCAATCTCGAGTTATGGGATAACATCGCTTCGGACACTTTCTTTTATATTATATAGATTCACATTCCTGACTTGTTTTTGAGTTCCCAGTGTCTTATGTATGTTATATTATGCCGACGGTTTGAAGGTGGTCCGACCTGTATGTTCTGTCCACGATTGTATTCTTTTAAAAAAGGATCTTGGACGACTTTCAATATGGTGTCACAATAAAGATAACTGTTACTTTTCGCCAGGCTTCCGGTATGTGACCGTAGGCCAGACTACAGCTGAATAATTTGGTGAGGATGGGTGCCACTACATCATCTCCCTGCTGCAGAAGTGCCGGAAATATGCCGTCTTTTCCTGATGCTGCTTTATAAGGCTTCAGGGAAGTTATGGCCCATTTGACGGCTTTCAGATTACAAATTTGTTTCCAGATCCGACTCGTCGGCAGACAGATCCGCTCGAGTAGGGAGGATAGGTTTGAAGTGTATGGATCTAATATGGTTGATCCGGGAAGGAATGTCTTCACACAACCGTCTAAATGATTAATTTTTGGCCTTTGTGATTTCTTTGTTGTAGATGGTAAGGGCAGTGGAGTAGGTTTTCCAGTCATCATTCCGTTTTGCTTTGTTGAATAGTTTCCCTACTCTAGATCTTTGTTTTTCGATATCTTTGTTCCAACTTAAAACATTTATTGGTAAGGCCAACAGATATTTTGGTTCTCGCTGTTGACTTTTATGTCTTTAGGGTTTTCTTGTGCATATTGTGTATGTTGATCCGCTATGGTGACAACGAAATGGGTTGAATGTGCTCACACAAATCTGGAGTCATACTAAATACTGCTCTTCAGGCTTCAAATATTTTCGGTAGGCAAAAAGTATTTACAATGTTTATGGAATATTTTTTACCCAGGTGAATGAACAGTTCTAATCACTTAACCTTGGATTCTCTATAGACAAAGGTCAGCCACTTAATTATGTTCAACACGTATATTCAATTAGTTCAACGCTTTCACATAAGTCAACATTCTCCGTAATCAATCCCAACCACGCACTTTTAGCGTGGAAATTTTCTCAGCCTCCACATCCACATTAAGTTGCTGCAATTAACTTATGATGTCCTTCTATGGAAACGCGGAAAAATTTAAATAAACAAGATAGCCACCGAACATAAAAAGGCGAGAAAAGTTCGCTTGCTAGAGCAACAATGTAGCGGGTGAGTAACCTGTTTGTGGTGTCGCTTAAACACTTGACTCGAAGCGCGTTCTACGATAACTCAATATGATTGCAGCTATCATTTTGCATGAGAGACTTTCCTCCTCCGCCAACAGGCCGGTTCCTACCGTTTGCACATTTTCAAGATCACTTTATCGGGCTATGTACACCGCCTACATTCCATTCTAACTGTCTAGTAGGTATTTATCTCTTGATTGCACAGTGCGGCTAAAGTGATTTTAGATAGAAAACGAAAGTTGAAACAACAGCAAAATGAAGAAGAAAAAAAAATATAATGCCGTGCAGCAGCAGCCCCTCTGAATGCATTTCAGGAAATGCACGCGCACATTACTGCTACTACACAGCATTAAAAGAAGAACTAGCATCTCCTCCAGACTTCACTACTGATTGTAGGGTAACGCTAGCGCAAAATAATCCGCGAGATACAGAGGCAAAAAGAAAAATAGAAAAACTGCACACGAGACAATTTATTTTTAAATCGAAAGTTGTTTTCCTTTCCTAGGTATCCCACATTTTCCTTGGAATACCCCTCTTACCGGCCGGTATCTAATGCAACACGGTTTATATGTATTTACCTATATACGTCTCGCCGAATCTAACGGTTCCAGCATCGTTTGTAACCAATTTAATACATTTTCTACCGAGTAGATGCAAAACTTGTTTTGCGCTTTTCATTCTAACCATACGTAGCTATGCTTACAGCTGTGATCGTGTATAGCAGGAACAAGAGATCTACTCATTCTGAGTGACGTCATGGCGAATTGTCGTGCAACTGGTATAGATGGAAAACAATTTCATAAGATCGTGCACTCGGTGTGTAAAAATCTAACCACGGATTTGTTGGTGTCTCCAGTTCACAGTAGTTATCTCGGGTGTATGAACGATCGCGTTTCGCCGAGTGAATCATTTCTACGAAAAGACGAGAAAAAGATATACGAGTTAAGCAAAAGAAAAAGAATTTGTTGCCGGTGCAGCCTGCACACTACAGCCAGCAGTGATCTTGAGACTATCTAATGTGGGGAAGGTAATTGGAAATTTATTTCATTTCGCAAGTTTCTTCCTGTTTTGCGCAGTTGATGTTGTCTGCTCTATAGCGGGTGTGTTCTGGAGGAGGGCTTTCATTTTTTTCTCAGCTAACAACTGGATCAGTTTGCAGTGAGGGTAAATAGATATATTTTTTTTAATTTTCTTAGAATTTGGTTATGAGACGATTAAATGGTTGAACTGAACTGAAAGTTGTTGCACGCTTGTGACAGATCTTTTACAAGTACTTAACGCGGGAGCATCGAAAGCTGACCGTACAGTCAAGTGCATTTTTGTTCCCCCTTCTAAAAGTAGAAACTTAAATATTCAACTGCAATCAAATTTTGTGAAGTTTTTGATAGGATTTAAAATATGTTTTTTTGTTGTATTTGAAGTGTCTTACTTACTTACTTTACTTTTGGTGGCACTTACAGTCCGGGTGGACCACGGCCTCAACTAACAAGCCCCTCCAGCCAGCTCGGTCCCTCGCTAACTGCCTCCAGTTACGTACACCAAGTTGGTTGAGGTCGTACTCCAATTGGGCGCGCCACCTAAGGTGGGGTCTTCCTCTGCTGCGTTGTCCCTCAGGAGTGGATTCGAAGACTCGTCGGGCTGGTGCGTTGTTGTCCATACGCTCCACGTCCCCAGCCATCTCAGATGTTGTATTTTCAGCTTTTTGACTAGGTCAGCGTCGCTGTATAGCCCGTATAGTTCGTCATTGAATCTTCTTCTCCACACTCCATCGTCACAAACTGGACCGAATATCACTCGAAGAATCTTTCTGTCAAAGCATCCCAGAAGGTTTTCATCCGCTTTTGACAAGGTCCATGCTTCTGCACCATACAGCAGGATCGGGATGATTAAGGTGTTATATAGTACCTCCGTGGTTCTATGAGAGAGGGCTTGACTTCTTAGATGCCTTCTTAGCCCGAAGAAACAGCGATTGGCAAGAGTAATTTTTCGCTTGATCTCTGCACCGATGTCAAGTGATAGTGGATCCCAGGTACCTATACAAAGTCTTTAACTACTTCGAAGTGACGTTTTGTCCGATGTTGAGACTCCTTTCTCGTTGACAGCATATTCTTCGTCTTCTCCTCATTAACAGCCAGACCCATCTTCGCCGCCTCCGTTTCGATACTTGCAAAAGCGCCACTGACAGCTCGCCGCGTTCTCCCAATAATGTCAATGTCATCAGCATAGGCAAGTAGTTGAACGGACTTTTGAAAAATTGTACCTCTGGTGTTGGCTTGTGAGTTTCGTACAAGAACGATGTTAAAGAAAGTACATGATAGCGCGTCGCCTTGTCTTAGACCTTTTTCGACATCAAATGAATTGGTGGTGTTCTTGCCGACTTTGACGGAGCAGCGAGATTTCTCCATCGTCATCCTGCACAAACGGACGAGTTTGGCGGGGATGCCAAAACTTGACATGGCTTTTTTGTATAGTTCGTCCCTATATACGCTATCATAGGCGACTTTAAAGTCGATAAATAGATGGTGTGTATCGATCTGAAATTCCTGGGTTTTTTCTAAGATGTGTCGGAGTGTGAAAATTTGGTCGATGGTTGACTTTCCTGGCCTAAAACCACACTGATATGGGCCGATCAGGTTGTTGGCAAAAGGTTTTAGGCGTTCACACAGTACAGCCGGACAGGATCTTATACGCGACGTTCAGGAGACTTATTCCTCTATAGTTGGCGCAGTTCAGAGTATCTCCTTTCTTGTAGATGGGGCACACGATGCTGAAGTTCCATTCATCCGGCATGCTTTCATCCGACCATTTTTTACAGATGAGTTGGTGCATGCTCCTTACGAAGCCAGCTCGGCCGGAAGGCCATCCGCTCCAGAAGCTTTGTTGGACTTAAGTTTGAAGTGTCACTCCTCGATTTCTAAACAGTTTTTTTTTTTTCAAAGTGCATTTTCCTATACAAACATTCGCAACCTCTTTCACTCCCTCAAGGTTCGGTTTTCGCGACAAGTAGCTATGTCCTACCTCGGTCCAAAACGAAACTGTCAATCCCAAAATCGTTCAAATCGAACAATCCGTTTTCGAGTTATGCGCGTACACACGAACGTCATTCTCTTTTATTTGCGTAATATGTAACCGGCCCTGTACCTCTAATAATACTTTGAAGGGCAAACCTCGCCTATTTCCCCAAGTCGAATCAAACCCAATCTAAATCAGATTCTGGTACCAGCAGATTCCTAAACGTGCCATAATTTTTAGGTACATGTTCTGCATATATATATTTTTAGAGTAGGTATAAAATATGTAAACAAAAATTGTCTCCTAAGAAACCAAGCCTCCACAAAGTTTGCCCCTAATTGTTCTACTCCCATCAATTTTAATGTTCAATATTCAAGTCCATTTTGGTTTCACAAACTTTTGTTCTTGTAAATAACAGGGACTTCTCTCTTTGCTACACATATTTTCCTTTATGGATATCTTACGCCGAATATTAAGTTCAACTAAATCGCAATAAAATACAAAATCAATTCTATTAATAATTTTGTTACGATAACAACGTTTCTTGCATTGAAAGCTTATGGATAACCAACAAATTGCAACGCTTCCCAAGCCCTCACCCACAATTCAAATATTATCCTTTTCTTACCTTTCCATATGCTATCTCTTCAAGAGAATTCCTCACCTCGTAACAATGTATGTGCGCAAATCTTTATTTTTATTGTGAATGATTCAAAAAATGTCAACCCATATCTGACTTTTCTGTTTCCTGTATCCTATATATAGGTAGCCGTTCTATTCAAATGACGTAATTTGCTGATATTTTTTTGGAACTTGTTGTTGGATTTCCACAAGCCAATTCGAGACGAACACATGATTTGCTACGCCTTTTCCAATTATTGTGAAATGCAATCTACGTCGTCGCGTATTCCCATAACTTTAAACCCACGTCACATTGCATTGTTACTTAGGTAGGTATGTGATACTGGCATACTGCATTCGTATTTCTATAACGGAATGCTGGCATTATTGCTCCGCTGAGTAAGTCTCAGTAATTATTAACACCAACATTGCAAAGTGAATTTTGAGTTGATACAAGTTTCGTCACATTATGAAAATCGTCCGAAATTGTAGGCAGGTACAATAAACAAAAATCCATTAACAAAGATCTCTCACACTTGGTCATTTTGTTCGCATCCCATTCCCATCCCCATACGCATATCTCTGAATATGAGTCAGAGTTCATTGACTCCTCTCTCTCGCAATAAAGAGAACAATACATTTTTCTTTTCAGAATGGCCAGGTTTTTGGTTGTTTTCGGCGTCGTCGTCGTTGACACATGATCATCTCTTCTGATTCAAAAATTAGTCAACAAATTTTATGTTATGAAATCTGTAACCTACAATATTCCAACCACAAAATGATCAGCGCCAACCTCCAAGTCCAAGCTTCAACAACCAACATAATGAAACGAACAATTCCTACTCAGTGTCAGTGCATTGTGCTTTGTGCATTGCTTTCCGTTCGTATTCTCTTTGGAATACCAAGATCGGAGGCTTAGCACTCTCTTTAGAAGGTAGAGTTCTCTTATTCAGTGCTATCCTTGCGCCGTTATTGCTATACGCTCATTCTGTGTCTCTGCAAAATGTGAGATGAATGCTGGTCGGCTGGCATGGCATGGTGTACCGTGTACTGCCCGACAACGACTGCTTGGTTGATCGTGAACTTTAGTAGCCTTTTGTATAACTGTTTCGTTTGTAATAAGATCGTTGTTGGTTTGTCGTGCGACTCGTTCGTTGTTGCTATAGATATGTATAGGTAGGTATGGCTTTACTTCTCTGATTGTTATTCTTGCTGAAGATTGCAATATTGAAATGCGGATTTTCCCTTTTCAAAATATTTACTGCCAATGTCGATCGGTTGATCGAGTCTGAGGTCAGATATGGATCTGTTCCTCTCCCACCCACCACTGTTGGACTTGGAATTGAAGTTGCTTTTCTTTCTGTCATACATTGTAACCGCAAAATGGCAGTCGTAAAAAGAGAAAGTCAAGCGGTATTACCCTTGCAAGCGGAAAATCAGATGCGAGGAAGAGGTAGGTGACCTTTTCTATAATACCTCTTGGAGATTGTATAAAAGCAATTTGATCTTGGTTACTTTGATTTTCCATTATAAGGGAAAGTTAAGTAGACAGATAACTGGAAAGAGATAAAGTGATTTGCTCATGACGGAACGGAAGGTCAAGCTTTAGGGAAAGTTTTGCAATTACTCACAGATCGTTTGCATCGTCGTGTCGGTTGTGTTGGTTGTTATCAATATTGTGAGAGGAACTTGGTATTTTTAACATGATCCACGTAGATCATGGGAAGGGGGTAATATTTTAGTTACATTTGCTTTTATTGATGTGTTTTTAAATAGGTGTACCTTCAATTTTCTTTAGGTAAGACTAAAGGTAACAAATAGTGGTGATTAATTAATATCTACTTTAATGTGTTGGCCTAGCAATATTGTGCATACCTACAATGTTTGTTTTTCTTTTAATTATAAATTGTGGTTGTCTTCTCGGATTCATAGGTAACTACTCGTAGTAGTAGTAACCATCAATTGTAGTCTGGGCTTGATGTTGATATTTAAAGGAATACCTACAATCGTACTTTTAGGTACGGATCACGGTTGACTGTAGTCTAGAAGTGAAAAGCTCGGATTGGGACACAACGCATTTCTTAAAAATGCAAACAAAAAATAATTTAAAGAAAGGACTAGGTATACCTACATTTAGGTGTTCTGAAAATGTAAGTTTCGAGGCTTTCCTATTCGTTGCATTTCGTGTTTGTATTTCCGTCGAAACGTGTGGGTGCCGATGAAGTAAATGATGAAAGATTTTTTTCTCGCTACGAGTTCTACCTACCTACGTTTACATTTACACATTTATGATCACTGATCAGCCTACTTCAAACTGGAATGCATATTGATGCTTTGTACTTAAAGTGAAGCGTTTGGTTGTGAGCTTTTTGGCAACTGTGATTATGAGCACAAGCGGAAACTCAATGTGGTCTATAATAGTATCGCAAGATATATTTATGAACTAACAAGAAAAACAATTCTAGATCAATTAAACGTAGGTATACAAAGATCAGCCAGTATATGCATCACAGGGGCGCTCAGGTCCACCCCTTCGGCTGCCTTAGACACAATGCTTCATCTTCTTCCCGTCGACATATACGGGAAATTAGTTGCATCTATGGCAGCCTTGAGGCTTAGCGAATCTCAGAAATGAACCAACATCAGACAGGCCATACGAGTATCCTCCCTGGCTCAATCCCGGATAAAACGGATTACACTATTCCTTTCGAGGATTTTAATATAAAATACAAAGCAATAATCCCAGAACGTTCCGTATGGGAGAATGGCACAGTAGATAGTAGATGTGCACATGAAATCTACACAGATGGTTCCAAAATGACGGAGGGCACGGGAGCGGGAGTATATTCTCAATCACCCGAAATCAACAATGCCCTACGCCTCCCAGACCACTGCAGCGTCTTTCAGGCTGAAATAATGGCTATAAGAGAGGCAGCCTGTAGACTTAACTTGTCTGCGATAGACGGGAAAGCTATCGCCATTTACGTAGACAGTCAGGCAGCAATAAAAGCCCTGAATACACCAACAACCAGATCAAAGTTGGCAAAACAATGCCGGGAATCTCTTAACGAGAACTAGCCAGACAAGGAAGCGGCCTTCACTCAACCAACAACAGTGAAACGTACGCTCCTATGCAATCGATCAAATTCTCCCTATTCAAAAAAGCAATAATGGTCGCAAATAACAGATGGAACATAGAACACTCAGCGTCAGCTAACCACTGGCCGCACCACCATCTCTTAGACGGGCTGTTTCGCAAATTATAATCGAGGGGTAGACTGTTTCGGTAACCAAATAAAACCGTCACTCGGTCAAACTCACCTTTCTTGACCAAGTCGAAACACTCTGCAATCATGCGTAGTAAACAGCTCGATCGCTACAATCACCTTGATAAACCTGATTAGGACCTTAGTAAGGTACATAACGTAAGCGCCGATATACAACCATCACCGGTATTATATATCGGTTCACGTCATTTCGACTAGATGTCGGAGGCGATTAAAACCGAGGGGCTCATTGTTTCGGTCACCCGTCGTACATCCGAAGACATATCGTCCTATGGTTATCCCCAGTCTCACTTCTTCAAGTAGTTTTCTGAGGATTACAGGCGGAGGGATGGCTGCTTCGGCCACTCTCCCCTCATCTGAGGATAAACTGCCCCCGGTTTCTCTCTACGAGACATAGGAGACATAGATAGAAGTCACATGCACAAAACAGCAATAATGCCCACTAGCACGTCCGGCCTAGACTAGAATATTGTTCCTTACTGTGTAAAGTTTATTAAATAAAGATTTTAATTTGAGTGAAAGCTTTAAAACAATGAAAAACGCACCACGAGCCACAGAAACTCCCCACAGCAACATGCTGTTCTAATGTGACCAATTTTGTTACAGCTGATGAAGTTGTCCCTAACCCATAATAACCCTGTCTATAAATACCTGCGATTAAGTAGCTACTCACTGTGCTGTTGCATACAAACCGTCCTGTGGATTCGATGAAGCTTATTATCTTGTCTAGTTGTGTGCTGGAAAGCTCGTCTAGGTCATGGAAGAAGTGTCTCCCTAGGAATATGAGCCTATTTTGTTGGAGACCCGGCCAGTGACATAGGAAAAGGGTTGTTTCCTCAAGAGCTTTCTCATCACCGCAGCCTCTAAAAAGTTCCTCTTCCGTCAAGCATTATTTCTTCATGTGATACCGCAAAGTGTTGTTCCCCGTTATGATTCCAACGAGGGCGGAAAGAGATTTTCTATCCTTTCGTATGAGACTCTTGGTTCTGGCTTCGTTGAAAGTTAGCCATCATAGCATTCCTCTGGTATGACAAGTTTTTAGTGTAGTTCATCAATCATTCGCCTCTCCTATGGTCTTTCATACAGCTTCAAGCTTGAGTCAGCAAAGCGGAGTATTCACAGAGGGATCAGAGCACTACTGTGGTCGGGGAGGCATACCAATTTTGATATACCCAGCGACTCGGAGAAGACGCCTGACCCCACCCGGTTTTCATTTCAGATTAGTCTGAAAAATCGGCTATGATTGTGTGTTAGGTACAGGTCCGTATCTGCATTCTTGCCTGCTAGGATAGGGGCTCGAGAAAGGTCTTGTGCACCAGTATGGCGTAATGTAGTTTGTGTTTGGTACATGGCCAAAATATCAACGAATGATCGACGATCTATCCGTTTCATTCAGTTTCCAGTTTACTGCTTGGCTTATTCTCATGGCACTAATGGAGGTTGGACCTGCAGTTGGATTTGTCCTCCTCTCACTCGTGGTGCCAATGCACGCTAAATATATCTATATGTTATATTATATTTTCGGTCGCTATAATGCTTCTAAGTTTTTGAAACCTTTCCGTTCGAGCCATTCTCACAGATGCCATTTAATGGGGGATCATGGTTTCATGGAAAGTCAGTTTGTGTTGAAATGTGATATTTAGTCGGACTCCACCGTTTAACGTCAATGAAGCAAATTAAATCATATCAAATGCAGCTGATTCACTGAAAATATAGCCCTGGTATAATTGATAAAAATGAGGCTTGATTCAATTTTTTTTTTGTCAATATACGTCCAAGAAAATGTTTCTATCAGATTGAAAAAAATATTAGTAAGTTCTATACCTATGGTTTAAAAAATGTTGGTTTGATAATAAAAAAAAATGGTTGTATTAACAAAAATCGTTTCTTGTGTGTATAAAATAATTTGTTTAATAAGTCAAAATGTTGTTAATTTTACAAAAGAAATTTGCCATTTTAACTTTGTCAAATCAACAATTAACTTTGGTTTTACATAGAAATTTATCGAAGTAGTTTGTCAATTTAGTTATTGTATTTTGTTAAATCGCCTGCAAATATTGTTGGTTGTACAGAAATAATTTATCAGTATTGCCGTTGGGTTTTATATTAGGCATTAATAAATGATACGCAATACAAATAAGTATAATAATTATTATATAAAATAAGTTTAAATATTAGATTATTAGATTATATGCCTATGTATATTACAGAATATTTTTTTCCTTCATCCTTGTCAATATTGTTTCCACCTCGTCGAATGTCCTTCCAATAATCATAATGGCATTCTGGGAATCTTGCTGGTCGGTGTAAATACAGCATGCTGCAAATAAAACACGGCGGCATATCGGTCACCTATTTCAAATAAGAACAAAATACGTTTGTTGTACCTAATATATATAATACGTTAATATAAAAAAGGGTTTCGTCGATGAATCAGTTAACAATTTATAGCTACATTTCTTTATTTCAACAAAATGTTTCTAACATTGATAATATGTATTTTGTTTGGCTAACAAACATTTTGCATAAGTTTTGTTCAATTTACAAACATTTGCAAAAGTGACGTTTGACAAAATATCGTTCAAATTGATAAAACTTAAGTTGTATTGATAAAACTATTTTTGTTGAAATTATACAATAGAATTTTGTCAATATTACTTGGCATTTCATTTTCAGTGTGTAATATTCCACTCCAGGTACCGCATTCCACGGGAGTGGTGTCGTGTTTACATTTCATCCCTACAATTGTCAAAAAATATACCCTTTTTCTAAAAAGCATATAAGCTCTGCCTGCAGATATTGTCGCACCCACCGGCTGTAAGCTTTATTTCTGTGGGCCAAACGTTAATATAGTTTACGCTATCAGACGCAGAGTACTGCCAAAGGGTTCGCTGAGGTTAAACTTAGTTTGCGGGACATATCTACGGGTATGATATATCCTATGTTCAATTAAGTTGGACTAAAAGAACTTGATTATTTTGAGGTCGTTGGCTGCTCAAAATAAAAAGAGTGTCTTCATATTTTTGGAAGGATTCTTAGACCTAAAATTCTAAATTTCATAAATACCCATAGATAGGTAGACACGTAAAACATTTCATATTCACCCCTATCAAGGTATTCGTTCGGAACGGAATTTTCTCCGATCTGTACAAAATCGGAGAAATTCCATTCGAGGTATCCGTTCTGATACGGCTATCGGAAAACTTCTCCGATGACATATAGTGCACCCTGTCGCATTGCGTGGAACCGCGTTATACCACTTACCACTTAACGCGTTTATATGCTTCTTCAATTTTGTTCCGAAACGGATACTTTGAACGCAATTTTAGTACAGATCGGATTTGACTTTATTATATCCGATTTCTCCTCGATTTAACTGTGACGTTATTAAACTATGTAAATCATGTAACAACCTTGTGACACTACGATCGCTCTTAAAACTTTTCGCTAAAATAAACAAATTTTTGCTATATTCTCTTCTTTCCCTCTCTTTCTATTAACTTATTCCAATGAACTCATTTTGATTTCATTAAAATAAGGGCGTGGGTGGGTTCGAGCTCAACTGACATGTGGAATACCTTGCAATGTCCCTGGAAGTCTGCTAATTTATCAGAAAGCGTCATCTCTTTGTCATCTATCAAAGTGCCAATGTTATGCCTGTCTACGACTTGACTTGGACGATCCCAATCGAAAAGCCTTTCTCTCGTAGGTATAATGGGAACCATTAGACTGGCGCCTTCTTCGACTGCGTATTTTCCAATCGCATTCAATTTTCTCCAGAAGAAAGGTAGGGTATTTTTTCCGACTACAGAAATATTGCGTAGAAATATTCTCGTAGACTGAACAACCTCGCTATTCACATGTGCCTGTGTAGCCAATTTGCATATACATACTCGATATGGAAGCAGAAAGAGCGAGAGATTGATCGAATTAGCGACGCAAGGTAGGACAAACGTACCACACCTTGAAAAAATAGATTTAATGTCAGGTTCACGACGATAGACAAATGCGACAACGACAGTGCATATACAAGCGTTTGACTATGGGAGAACATTTTAAAAGTGGTTCGCATTCGTAGCGATCGCAGTGATCATGAACTTCATGGAATTCTCTTCCTTGTTATTTATTTGAAACTTATTCATATGCGTTTTCGATAAAGCTGCCGGGTGAGAACGTTGTTTCTTCTTTTTGGAGTCGATATTCTTTTAAAGTTGCAAAACTGGAATTTTATAATAATTAACAAATCGGCATTGAGAAACCAAAGCGTGTACGCCATTTGATGCAGCATCAGCAAACAGTTTCTCTATTTTATTGACCCGGACCTTAGGCCGATTGCAAATATTTGGCGAAATACACATGACAGTGTGTCAATAATTACGAACTCGTTTAGCGGATGCGTCAGATATGTCAGTTTGGGCAATTGCAAATACATCTGTTGGGTAAGAGTATGTAAAGCCCCATAAATGATCAACAAACTTTGTTTTGCGAGTTTTGGACTACTTAAAAAATGTGATTTTGGTGTTAAAAAATGCGTTGCAGTGTTAACAGTTCTTGTTTTGCTTATTTTTACACTCTTCCCTTTTGTTTGTTGGTCAATAATATTTATTTTCAATAAAAAATTCCGTTTAAAAAAAAATTGTACGTATAGGTAGGTACATATACTTAAAACATGAGTTCAAACAGTTTTGCACATGTGCTTATTTATTTAATTACCTACTTGTAAATGGTTAAAACAACATTTCTTGTTGTGTATGAATACAATCATCATCTTAGTTCATACTAGACCCGTGTGTGCTTTTCTTCGACACCCACTCTCTTTTTTTGTATACCTAGTTCGTGTACGGCTGCTTCATTACAATAGAGAATAGACCACTCAGGTCGAATATATTGCCAATCGGCCAAGGCGTCCCAAAGCTAGCAATTGGAAGGTAAAGGGTGTTTTTTTTTAGAGGTATAGAACTTAAAGTTGGCAACACTATTTTAACTGGCGGCCATTTTGTCAGCTGTCAAGTGATTTATTTTTAGTTTATGAGTAGACTGACGCCTGAACAACGCTTCCAAATTGTGCAAATTTATTTTGAAAATCATGGTTCTGTTCGAAATACATCGCGTCAATTTTCATAAGCGAATTTTGTTTAACGATGAAGCTCAATTGTGGTTGATTGGATACGTCAATAAACAAAACTGCCGTATTTGGAGTGATGATACTCCTCAAGTGTATGTTGAGACGCCGTTACATCCACAAAAACTGACTGTTTGGCGTGTTTTAAGGGTTGGTGGAATGATTGGTCACTACTTATTTAAAAACCCATGCTGGCCAGAACGGTATACAGTCAATGGTGACCAGTATAGAGCCATGATTACTGAATTTTTCGTTCATCAATTGAACAACCATGATGTGCAGGAGTTGCGGTTTCAACAAGAAGGCGCAACATGTCACACAGTTCGTGCCACAATTGATTTATTGAAGAACACGTTTGGTAACCGCATAGTTTCACGTTGCGGACCCGTGATTTGGCTTTTAAGATCATGCGATTTAACGCCGGTTGACAATTTTCTGTGGGGATATGTGAAGTCACTAGTCTACACCGATAAGCCCGAGACGATTGACCACTTGGAGAACACCATTCGCTGCATTATTGCCGATATACGGCCACAAATGATGGAAAAAGTCCTCGAAGATTGGACCTCCAGATTAGACTACGTCCGAGCCAGTCGTGGCGGTCATATGCCAGAAATCATATTTAAATTAGAATGCCAGAAGATTATCTTTCGAATAAAGTAAATTTCATGTCAATTTTGTTTTATTCCATTTCAGAGTTTTCTACCTCTAGAAAAACACATTAAATAGATTTTCTTCTTTTTTCGGGATTGCTGTGGTCCGTGGTGTTACACATGTCTCGCAAATACAATCCTTAGTTTAAAATCACCGTAGCTATAGTGCTATAAGATTAATATCACTCTTCATAATTGATATATAAATAGTCGATTGAAAACCAGTGAAAACCACTGCATACCTAGTTTGTTTTCTAAATTATAGCGATAAGTCTATCCATTTATTTAGAGATATACGTATTTGCCCTTATTACTTATTTATTAGAATTAGATATTAAGACGCTTTTTCGTTTATTTTAAAACAAATATTTTGCCGAAACAACTGTATCCAAACCACAAAAATGTGAAAATAAAAATCTTTTAATATCGCAAGAGAATGCAATCGCCTCCCATCTTCGGTCTGGAAAATCTTAAATAAAGAAATTAAATGCATTGAACAAAAATAGATTAACCCACGGATTGTATGCATAATTAATTACTTGTTGGTGGCAAAAGCTGACAAATCGATAAGAATATTTTAAGACCAATGTGAATTTAATTGAAATGACAAGAGCCTGTCAAATTTTGAGCAATGAGTAATTTTGAGTATTTATTTATTTATTATTGTATTTATATTTATTTATTTATTCATTGTATTATATATTTATTTATCTACAAGCCACTAAATGCAAATAGATATTTCAGATTTAAATAACAAATCAAAATAAGTAAACATTTAATAGCATTACATTAAATTTATCACTCGATAAATATAAATCGACTTGCGGACCCCGCCTGCTTTGCTAGGCGTTAAAATTCCAACTTAAATAAGTGTTGATGGTATTTGATACGGATTTCTTTTTCAAAAACATAGACCATTTTCATCTTTGTGATCACTTGATGAATTTGAATTAAAAAAAATCACACCTAGGTAAAAAAAAAAAAAAAAAAAAAAAAAAAAAAAAATTGTTGAATGTGAATGGTTGCTGACCAACGAAGTGAATATTGAGACTTCCTATCACGGGCGAAAAAAACAATAGCATATGCTCGTAGCTGTCATTTCATGACAAAGCAATTTCACGTAAGGACGGTGTAATAGTGAAACTTCTCTCTCTAAATGTAGATACGTATTTAATGTATGTGAACCCTAGAAGGCTAAAGGTACTGACTACCCCTAATAAGCCGATCATTTCTCGATGCGACGAACAATACTAAAATATATTTTTTTAAAGCCAAATGAAAAACGCGATTTTTCTAAATAAATACTTCAGTTTTTTTTATTAAACATTCGTTAAAGTAATGACAAGATTTTTACGTCTAAAATTAGCATGCTTTCAAAATCTTAAAAAACAAAGACCATTATTTTCTTTAGCTATCAAATATGATATAGAAAAAAATTGTAGAAATTAAATTAAGTAACTCATTTTTCTTAGCGCAAGATCCGCAGAAGTCCAAAACGACAAATTTTGCGCGATTAAAAAAATAAAGACAAATATAAATACTGGTTTTACCTGCCGGACACAACCGTCATTCGCAAGAGTGCATCGGTGACTGAGTTAATTAGTGAACACGCATTACTATGTCCCAGGGATCCCATATTAAAGACAAAAAAATCCGCCTCTTTTAACGAAATTTTGTTTCCCCATAAACAAAAACAAAAGCCATTATTTAAGTTTTATTTTAACATTTCATGTTTTATTTAAATATCTTAGAACTAGGCAAACAACAAAATAATAGGAATTATATTTAAAAATATATAACCTTAAAGTTTGTATATTGGACAGTTGTGAAGTCTTAAGCAGCCTTTTTCTACCACAAAGTCATAATAATCTTTTGTTTTAATAATTTTTTTGTGTACACAATTCTAGCCCAAGTGGAAGTAAATAGTTTGTTTCGTGTTTTGTTTCATTTAAAAATAGTGTAGTCTTTCGAAGACTTCATTTAAATACAATTTTGAAGAGAGACAGTAAGATTACGAATTCGAAGTCGTCAAATCGATTGTCTTTTGGAGTTTAATAAAATTGTGTTGTAGTTGGATTGTATTAAGAAATTTAATTTAAAAACTAAATCCTTATAATATATTAAAATCATATAATACAACAGTAGAGAAGTGCATTCATTCATATAAAAATGTTCATAGCCAAATCCAATCCAACGTTTTCTGTTCTTAGAGTTTTTGTTGGCATTTTGTTTCCATGTGGATGCTACTTAGATTGAATTTAATCGACAGATTCGCTTATGAATTTCCCAGTCGCAGGTTCATTCCCTTGTTTACATTTTTTTTTTGTAATTTTATGAATTAGTATTCACTTCTGTTTCCTCACCATATTTCAATTCCCGTAACAGATTCACCAGTTCACTCCCTAGCTCCAGTGTGCCCATAAAAGTATTCACTTCAAAAATTAAGTTGAGAGATTATAAGCATGACGGCTCGTAAAAACAGCAGCACCATTCGGATGGGTGGAAACATCAGCAGAAATAACGCCATCACAACGTTCAGCAGTAACAGTTCCAAATTTCTTTTCACAGCCCTTAGTAGCAGCAATACAATTATCAAGCACAGCACCAGCACCAACAGCAGCGGTGACTCAGTCATTAGGACAAGCAACAATAATAATCGATGATTCAAATTTAATTTTTGATAACTTCTAATGAAAGATATTGATTTCCTTTGAAGGCGAACCCAGTCCCAATTTTTACCTTTGGGACTTATAACTTAAGTGAGACTTAAGTGCCAAATTCGCAATTTCTTTAGCGTTGTTTTCTCAAATTCTCAAAAGCAAGAATTTTGTAAGCTTCTTTTCTTCAACCAAAGAAATGATTATTTTTGTATTTTCAATCTGTTAGTTTTTTCTAACATTATTTAGAACAATAATTGTTCTATCTATGCGAAAATATCTGACTTATAACCTTATCTTCGACAAAAAAATGTTGGATCTTACGTTTCAATAGGGTGGCGGAATTTAAACAAAATTCCAAATTGGCCTTATTTCACTTTTCAAGGCGAAGTAATGTCATATTTGAATTTGGCCTCATTTCGGTTGGATATATTTCTCGTCACCGTTAAAAACTAACTATATTAAAAGATTAATTGCATATCTGTATTTTTCTATACAAATATCAACAGAGTTAGCTTTATTTACGACCAAGAAAATTTGAAATAAGTTATTAATAACTCTATTATTTTGAACCGAGTTTGCATTAACCAAGTTAGCCCAACAGGTCCAAGCTTCTCACAACCATTCGGTTTGTATGACTTTTTTCATTTTTAGAACGAATGGAAGGGATAAACAATTTAATGCCGAGTCCAAACGGTTAATTGAGGAACTCTTTCAAGACAGTTCTACTGTCGGATGTTTGTCAGACGTTCGCTAGAGGCTGCGCAGTGGATAAAAAAAAACCTAAGTTGGAATTTGAGATTTTTCGGGACTCGAACCTTGGCTCCTCCCTTAGTAGTCCAATATACTTTTTTCTTCATTTTTCATTTTTCAAAAATTATATGAAAAGTCCAACACACTAACCACTCAGCCACTGCGACGAGTTATATTAACAATATTGCTTTTTAGTTTTTAACCTATTGATTTTAACTAAGTGATTTTTCTGCGTTGGGAGAAAGCGACTTATGCAAAAAAATAAGTGTTTTTGAATCCACCCCCTTCTTTAAAATATAGAGTCATAGTTTGGACACCATAAATTACTATAGTATTCAATAACACTGATGACATGAGTGTCCTTAAAAAAACGTTTTATAAGTTCCAATGGGTTCTTAAAATGGAATTTAAATGGAGGTAAAAATAAAAGCTCCCGTCAAATTTAACTCCAACATTGCTAAAGTGATCCACGGCTTAAAATAATTTTACTTCCACGAAATGCCAAATACGAATCTTCTTTGGTTGCCTAGGTCTAGTGATAGTAAGATGTGGAGCGATGAAATTGCTTATTTCCTAACATAAAATTGTGTAATAAAATGAGATAGGTACCTAACGAACTCTTTAGTAATCCTTCAGTTACTTATTCTGTTAATTTTATTGAATTTCTGCCCTCGCGCTAACAACGACTACCTACATATTTAAAATATTCGCAAGCAACTTCAATCTTTTAAAAAGGTTGTTCGTAGGTGGTTAGGCACGAGTAATAGCAAACACCAAAATGTTGTGTGCATTTTTTGGAACCCAAAAAACATCACAATTCAAACACATACCCACATACCTATTACAAAAAAAATTTTAATGCTATTTGCTTAGTTTAACTTTTCCAAACAGTTTGAGCTTCGTATTAAGCTGTCATAGGTAGGTATAACGAGATTGCTATCTTAATATGAAACATTTCTACGAATGACTCACTACCAAGAGTACTAAATAATACAAATTTGTACAATATGTACCAATTTCACTACATAACCCCTTTCATCACGATTGTTCCAGAGAAAATAGAATTCTTCTACCAAGTAAGGCGCATTGAAACCAAGTAAAATCAATATTACATCCCTCCGTTTCCGTACAAAGAGGTAAATGAACTTCCATGGTGACAAGTTCAAGAAAGTCGACTCATCCCAGATTGTTCTTCAAATATCTCTTTTTATAGCGCATGCATTTAATAAATTTCCATCCATGACAATGAAACGAAAATGTTAACGCATCCATTTAAAGTCCAATGTCATTTGCAGTGCATCTTCCTTTGTGTGAGGTGGGGAAAAAATTCTACAACACAGCGCAAACTTGCCAAGTACCGTTCATTGCTCTTTCTTCTGCAAACGCCCTTGTCCTTTGGCAAGGATACGACATTGAAATAATTTTCATTACCGAAAAAAGATACTGCACGCATACATTTATACTCCGCTGTTATAAATAACAAAAAAAAAAAATTAACTGCAACATGGAGAATTGAATTTCCCTCCTATTCGCTGTACAAGGGTTGATTAGTTGGAAAATTTGAGTTTTCACCAGTTAAGGGATGGAATTGTTGAAATTTGAAACGCTGCTCCCTCTCAAAGAGAGCTGCGACTATGATCAGCTCCAGCTGTAAAGAGATAGAGCGCTTAAACTTACTGTTACTAGGTACCTATATTGAAAATTGAAATATTGAAAACCAACAAAAGAGTAGACTGTCCGAGAGTACTATCGGAGAGTATTTCTTCCTTGCAGTGTTGTTTTATGTTTTGCTTTTATTTTTGGGTGACAATGAACTCGAGTAACCCTGTATCGATGTAAAATAAAAGACCATTGACCACACTGTCACGCACACAGCTACACGTGCCATTGAAACGGTTAGGGGTTGCATTTAAGGGGATGCATGCTGTTACGTATGTGTGTGTTCAAAGTACAAAGAATAGTGTTGAGATTTTATGGATTTTCCTACAAACTAACTTATACTAACGGAAGGATTTTCTTTTTTAAATATACAGACCTTTTAAATTCAAGAAAAATACAAGACAAACAAGTAACTTTATTAGAATTCCATTTTCAGGGCGTTGCTACCTGACATTGCATGACAATAAAAGTTTGCGTGTAAATGTTTTTTTCTTTTGGTTTCTGTAATGTTTCAAATTAGTCTTCTACACCCACGGATATGTAGGACCAGCAATAGCAAACAAGATGAATTGACAATTTACACTACATCACGTCCACGGCCACGGGAGTTAAAAAAAAGTTCGAGTTAGAGGGATTTTTGGAAAAATTCGAATTAGAGGGATTTTTTACGCGGATTTATTTAAAATAAAATATTGGAAAGTTGGTACATTTTGAACAAAATTATTTAAAAAAAATTGTTATTTTTGTTTGGAATGTAAAAGTAGCAGTTTTCACTGGTTTAATAAATGATTCCATTTTAAATAAGCAGTAGTGAATCTCCTCTGGGACATCTTCGGTCATTTCAATTGCGTTTTCAATACCTATCATTCTTTTCCGGTATATGGTTAGTAATGGTTTCGCTAAACTCTTCTTCAGCTCCGAGTTTTTTTTTTAATTTTGTTTTCTTCAGACGAAAAATTCGACTTAGAGTCATATTGTAGTAGGTCAAGAATCAAAAAATATGTTCGAGTTAGAGGGATTTTTGACTTAGAGGATGACTTTTCTATGCAAAATTGAAAGGAAGGCAAAAATTGGGACGAAAAATTCGAGTAAGAGGGAAATTCGAGTTAAAGGACTTAGAGGGATTCGACTGTATTTGAATTTTTCTTTAGAATAGTTTCGTGGTTTCATTTCGTGTTCTCCAAATGGCGGATGAAATAAGTACGCTTTAACTCATCTTTCCAACGCTATATGCTAAGAAAAGTGTTACTTACAAATTAAAAATCAATTTTGACTTTACAAATTTGTATATTGGCGGACAAATCCCGACTAAAAGGATACAGCCTAGATCACTAAGATCATTGAAGAAGTAGTTTCCTAGATATCCTACGTTGGATAGGGCAGCTGCAGAGAAGGTGGGTGACGGACCCGTCCTCCTCCTCATCCCTACAGCTTCAGCAAAAGCCATTGTATGGCAGACCAAGTCTTTGCGCATGTCTGCCCAGAATAAAATGACCGGTGAAAATATTAGCAACTAACGAGATACTAATCTTGCAAGTTCGTCAAGCTGCACAATTCCCTGGGATGTCACAATATCCCGGAACCCAGCAAAGGGTGAGGTTGTACTGTCCAGCTATCACGTCAAGAGATGCGCGGCAATCTTCCACCGCTTTAGATCTTATTTCGCTAGATACTAAGGATTTGATGGCAGCCTGACTGTCGATGTATATTACAATATGCCTATATGATATCGCATTCACCGACAACCATGCTACGGCTTGACGAATAGCTGTGATTTCGGATCGGAAGACACTATAGTTTTTTGGGAGGGAGAAGGATAGGCTCAAGGTCAGTTCTTCTCAGTATACCCCTGAGCCGACTCCCTCTATAATGTTTTGGAGCCGTCCGTAAATATTAAAAGTGCTCCCTCGAGTAGGACATTACGTTAGACCCACCGGGCTCTGTCCGGTATTTCGTTTGTACAGCCTTTTTCGAAGTCGATCTTCGTAGGCAGATAATCAGTATAGTTGTGGGTAAGGGGCTGTAGGAGTATCGATGCTGGCAGATGGCGAATGCCATCTAAAGCGGACCTACCATCAGTTGCTCTATTTAAGCCTCCACACCTCTTCAAGGTGAGTAATCATTGTCAATCCTAAGATTGTTCCCTTCACAAGCTTTTAGTGAAAGGAAGGAGGATCTTACAGAGAAGCTGTGATGGACGTCTTTCACCTTTCTTGTTTCAAGATTTGGAACTAAACGTTCCCTAGTGAATATTTAATTTGTAGGCCAAACCTATAATCAATCTGAACACCGATGCAAGAGACGAATTTACCGTATTACATACATTTGTAAAGTATTCGCTTACAATTCTCATTTTTCAATGTACTTATAGTAGTTCGTTGCTTAGCCATAACAATGCGTAGTGGTTAGTGTGCTGGATTTAATAAGGGGCCCCAGGATCTACCTTTCTAATGGTGTCTTCCAATTCGATTTAAAAAAAGCCGAGGTAATTCCTTTCTTTAGGAAGGGTGATAAAACTTCAATAAATAATTTTAGACCTATTTCCCTACTATCGGTATTTTCGAAAAGTTTTTAAAAAGCAGTAAAAAACTGAATGATAACATTTTTAGGAAAAAATGGCAAATGGCGGCTCTTTTTATCGAGGCCTCAGACAGGCCAAAAGGGCAATCCTACCACTTTTACCAGCACTAGAAGGAAATTCTTCCTCCAATATCAGCTAAATTAGGGAAGTGGAAACTCTGCTAGCCTAAACTAATTTCTGGAAATATCCGTCACAATAGACGTTTTAGGTCGACGTGCCTCTTTATCGCTTTGGCGAGTCAGAAGTTTTGTCGATCACAAAATACTTTGGACAAATTGTACAATTGTGTTTTTAGAGGCGTAATGCATAAGTCGTTCCGTTTCTACCTATCTGCTAAAGGACAGAGGGATAAAATTAATGGGCAATTCAGCTCTACTAGTAACATCTCTTTGGGAGTTCCTCAAGGTTATGTGCTTGGTCCAATATTATTTTTAATTCTTATTAATTTTACAAAATCCGCAGCAAAGGTAATGTGTTCGCTGATGACATGGCATGTGCTTTGTGACTCTGAAGATATGACCTGGAATTTATTATGGTTTAGTACACTCTAAGCTTGGGGGTGGAACAAGCACAGTAAAATAAATCCTCTTCTGATTTCTCAAAAACACATTATTGGTCTTTTTTGTAATATAAGTCGTCAACATGATAGTTTAATACCTACTTTTCAGAAACATCAAAGTCCCACCTCTGAAGCATTTATATTTCTATAAAGTATTAAAGATTTTTTTCGCCAGATCTAGTTATCTATTGAACCGGTGTTCTTCTAGCTATAACCTTAGAGTAAACGATCAACGTATTACCGAATCACAATTTACATTTTTTTTTTTAAATTTTTATACGTGCTGCAAGACATTTTAATAACCTACCTAATAATATTAGAATTATTAGAAATGATCCATTTTTCTCAAAAAAGTAAAACTTATACTCTTATATGTTTTAAAATTTAATTACTAGTTCTCCTTATTTTTGCGATCAATTTTGTATCAGTGTCCTTATAAATAGGCATATAAACATTATTATATTATAAGTGCAATGCAAACGTTCCTACTGTACAGAGAAGGAAAACTTGCTTAGTAACTTATTAGATCGAACGTAGTTGCTGGTCTCGAAAGTCGGGGAAAGTCAGGGTATTTTAAAACTGGTCAGAGAAAATTCGAGCGAAATCTTTTTTTTTAAATAATAAAATGAAATTAATTGCGCCGAGTTGTGCCTATACGTTTGCCCAAAAATGTTTCTTTTCTTCACCATTTCGTAGCTTGAATAAATAATAAAAAAAACTCGTCGTTCTTTGTACAGCCGATCATTAACAAATAACGATTATAAAAAAAAGCATTGCGGTTATGTTACACTTAATATCGTGCCTCCACAATATATATATGGAACCCACCCATATATCTAGATTTATCTTTTAAACCGTATGGCGCCCTTGTTACTACATTTTGCGGACGACCAATCTGGTGTTTCCCCTCATTCACGTAGTTAGAATGTGGAAACACAACAGCTATGCGCCCAAGTGTTTTCAAAAAAAAAAGGAAGAGAAAACTGAAATTTCAATAGCAAAGTTCAATGAACTCCAGCAGAAGCAGGGAGAAAACGGTGCGGCTAACTGAAAGGCAACACTCACTCACACGAAAACCGAAGAGAATTTTCGGCTGTTCTATGCTATCTCATGAAACGTTCTCGCACTCATTGTAACTGAGAGAAAATACCCCGAGTGAAGATGAAGACTGGAGAAATTCCGTTTTATCTGCTGGTAAAGGATGGATGCGGAAGGTGAACATATACATACATAACTGAAGTTAAATCATCGCTTAAATTATTTGAAAATTTATTTTTGTTATCTCGGAAAACGTTTTCGCTTAGATATGTAGGGAAACATAGATAAATTACATTTATATGACTTTGTTAGGAAACTTTGTTGCATAGGTTATGAAAACTCCTTTTAATGAACAAGAATTGAGGATGTAGGTACCCAAACGACGAACCAATAAGCTTAAGGATAGGGAAACTCAATGCAGCGCGCCTATACACTTCAAGTATTATATGTTAATGGCTTTTGAAACAAATCATTGGGGAAAGTTACAACATTTCAATAAAAAGCAACCTTTATTGACATATAAATAGTAAATGACTGTACCACCACATCAGATTTGGTTTCCTTTAATATCATCTCAGCTTTAAAACCTTCCCTCTGGGAGGGCCAACAACGACCAAACTTGCAGCAAAGAGGAAATGTCTTATTTTTCAGTCGGTTAAGCGCAAACATTTATAGCCGCAGCTGCGCTCTACCGTGCTTACTTTATTTAACTGGACCAGTGAAGAGTCTCTGTCTGAGACACAGCCTTCCATCCTCTGTGATCCCGGTCACTCTGCTTCCAGTTATTCAAGCAAAGCGCTCTGGCATCCGCGATGGCTAGTCTTGAAAACAAAGGTTCGGTCTTCCTTGTCGTCTTGAACCTGAGTACTAAGATTCGAGGATCCTCTTAGCTAGAGCATTATTGTCCAATGTAATAACCGTGTTTTGACTACATCCACATCTTGGTTCCATTCTTAGAGCTCGCGGTTGTATCTTCTCCTCCTTTCGCCCTCCCCGTACGCAGGACCGAAAATCCGCCGAAGAATATATCTTTCGAAGAAGCCCAGTGTAAGCTTTCGTTTCATGATTACCATCGAGCAGACAGGATAAGACATACCGAGTATGTTCATGTGTTGATATAGCATGCTCAGTCTTATAGCCATTTTCTTCAAGGCAAACAGATTTCGTCTGATTTCCATTTACCGTGAAATCTTACATCGATATCGGCGATAAAATTGAAAAATGTTAAAGGGAAATTTGGGAAATTTATTAGTGGATTTTCCATACATTTTGTACGGGGTATTTTTTTTTTTTAATTTTGATCCTAAGAACAGAGATCGTGACGTAGATGATTTCGGAGATTTTCTTTACGGAAACGATTTGTGCTAATTTGAAAGGATTTTTTGATCGGAGCTTGGCAATTCGCCATGCAAATTAAACACATGAGGAACGCACTCAAGCAATTGAACAGTTTCGAGCATAAGAGTGGCGAATAAGCGCAGGACGAAATACGGAGTAACGAGAAGCACACATGGCTGTTGATCAACTGGGAAGCAGGCCAATCGTGATCTGCATCGTCAAGTGACACAAAATGCGGTGAATGTCTAGCTACACCCCACATCTTTCGAATATGACTGCACGATTCACTAAAGCGAACTGCCGTCTGTTACGACTGGGCCCATGAATATGATTTACCTTTTGAGATCCTGCTCTTCTGCGTTCTGCGTTGTCCCTTGACCCTGCGGATCATCATCGAACAGTGCGTCGAATATCGATCGCCACTCCACCTGCTGTTCATCGATTTCGAAAAGGCGTTTGTTGTGTCAATCGGGAATTTATTTGGCGTGCCTTGCGCAGGAGAGGTATCCCAGATGGGTCCACATGTCACGTTTTGCACAGAGGAAAGCTGTATGAGGAATTCAAAGTCCAAAGTGGGGTTCGGCAAGGCTGCATTCTTTCACCAATATTGTTTTCATTAGTGATCAGCGATGTGCTAATTGCGGCTTTATCGATGGGAAATAGAGGAATTCGATAGACTCTTACATCTGAACTCAAACCCCTTGACTACGCTGACGATGTATGCCTACTATCTCACCAAATAATGGACCTTCACCAAGTGACAGAGGGAAGCAGACGTCGTTGGGCTGAAAATTAGCTCGGCAAAAAAAAAAATTGATCAGCCTTGAGACCGAACTCATCAACTCATACTCGCCGTATATGTATTGCTGGACAAACGGTTGAGACAGTAGAGAGTTTCCAATACCTTGGGAGTATTGTCTCAACCGATGGCGGAACCGAAGTGGATATGGCCAGGCGAATAGGTTAAGCGAAGTGTGCGTTTGGGATGATATCTAAAATTTGGCTTAGTAATGCAAATAGCTTAAACACCAAGCTTCGACTGTTTCATTCCAACGTTGAGTCCGTGCTATATAGCAGCAGGATGTGGTACTTGAAGAGTAACCTCTACTATCACAAGAAAGTTGCAAGCGTTCGTTTTTTCGTTCGGATTTTCTAACCGAACTGTATAACAGCTCTATGAGAGTACTGGCACAATCATACAACGACGAAAGTGGCAGTAGATTTGTCACACTTTCCGAAAAGGTGACAGGTCCATAGCTAACCACGCGATGCAATGGAATCCGCTTCCTCAGAATGGCAGGATACGCGGCGGTCCCAGAAGTACATGGCGTATAGAACAGTCGAGAAGGAAGCACGGCAACTGGGAAAGAGTTGGGGAGAGCTGAGGGACATTGCCAGAAACCGCACTCGATGGCGCATGGGCGTTGCAGAGGCCCTAGGACCCACAAGGGGATATAGGACATAAGTAAGTAAGTAATGCTTCATCGAATACGTCGATAGTACTACTGTACAAATGGTCGTTCGTCGTTGAATCCCCCATTCAAAATCCGTCAACGAGAACGGGACTGCACATTTTCGAAGAAGACCTTAGACAAATCATCAAGCGTAGATTCCAAGTTCCGACGGATTTCGGAATAGAACTGCACTCTTAGCTGTCTTTTATTTTATTTTATTTCTTGATTGGAAACACAGTAAGATACAATCTTAGCCCAATAATATGTAGTCAATCCATTGAAAAATCAAGTTTCTAAATTTAGTAACTATACCAAAATATAGCATCGCGCATTTGATAGCGAAAGTCGTTATCTGACAACTCTTCGCGTCAAGAAAATCGAAAGCAAACCAATCATACAAGCTCAAACCACAGTTGCTCTAAAAAACTGCCAATGCAATTTACGCGCACAGAGTGCAATGTGCTCCGATGCTCCATTTATGGCGTCTGCATTGCATTATCATCATAAGAACATCAGAACTCTAGAAGCTAGTATGAGCAAACATTGGGTTTGTATAAATCATTTTTGTACGTGTCTGTGTCGCGCGAACTTGCGTTTCCGAGCTCCCGATGCAGTTGTCAAGTTCAATGGCCGCACTGCCGCCACCGACTCCGCCGTCCGTCATCGCACGATATGGAATGGGTACGAAACGAATATTGTTCCTCCTCCTCCTACGACGCAAGTAGATGGCCTCACGACGATCGGCCATCACCGTTGTTGTCGATACTCGTATACGTCGTTCGTCGTACGTATACGATAGTCGCGGCAATTGTCGCCAACGCAATCGCGTCACCAACACAAAAATTCACTGTCACTGCCGCCAGGCAATGTCGTTGTCGTACTGACTGACGCTGATTGTTTATACCCCTGGAATTCTGATTGCAACGGATTCTTTTCCCGTTTAAGCTTTTTTGTTCCCAGTGCAATTTTATTCGTGGAATTGTTTTTTTTTTTTTTGCATATTGTGGTTGCTTTGACACTTTGGGCCTTACCAATAATCATTTTTAATGTTAAAAAATATTTCCTAGGTCACAATATGCAATTTTATATGGAAAATTTCGCGATTGTGAGTTGGAACAGTATCGCGGTTTGTATTTTATCAAATCTGTCTATTTACGCGTTGGCGGTCACTGTAAAAATAGACGCACTTGAAATTGCGATAAGAGTTGTGCGCAGCCATTCAGAAATGTCACCGCAAGATAGATAGTGGGGGGAATTTTTGCTCAAGAAACTAATAAACCAACTGTTTCCAGAAAATATTGCGGGATACCTATTGCCTGTTGGGTAAATAATGGGAGCTTAAGTGGTCCAATGAAGCAGATACCAGCAAATAGCCTGCAGTTGTTTCAATTTAAGACCCTGCGCCCTATTTGTGGATCTATTCAAAAGTTAGAAGCGGTTCGATACCTCCACCTGACCTTTCCGAAACCTAATGCGTCACGTTAAGTTGAAAACCCAGACTTGTGTCCCAACACAACAAATAGCGATTTCGTCTTTCCTTTAGCGCCTGCGAACTCTAGGTAGGCAGCTTATTTCCTTCATTAATTCCATTAGCTACATTCCTAGGTATAGACAGCAAACAATAGAGACTGCAAAAAAAAAAAGACAGTTTGAAGCTAATGGTAATAATAATGACTAAGACGACACAAACATAGCAAACGAACATATAAATGATGATCATTGTCGTGCACATTCATCCTCTTCCGCGTTTCAATTGAAAAAACAACTCAGTGCGCGACACGTCTCAACCATTCCCCTCTTACGCTTGCTCTTGCTCTTGCTCAGTTGCATTGTCGGTCAAATGGTATATACTCGCGCCTGTCACCAAACAGGCAAGAGTCATCCTCTGATGCGCGATGCCTCCGCGTCCTTCTCACCCTATCAGGCGACCGGCAACGCCGACCGACGCGACGGCTAGAAATGAGCATGCTACAAGCACACTTTTGCATTCGCGTATTGTATTGACAGAGTATAGCTCCCAAGATGCGGTGTGTGCCATATTGCCACACACTGACAACGCACAAATTATGCATGTTCAACACCTTTAAGCGAACTCTGCTATAGCGTTGGCTCCCCTTGTGACTTTTTAGCGTGACTTCGACGCGCTGCGATTATAACGTGTCCTTTTGTCTTAAGCGGTTTGCTGTGGTCTGTTCGATATTTATATGCATTCAACTTTGCTGTTTGTTTCAAATTTGTGTTTATAGATAGATAGGCTTGATGTTAGGTAGACGGCATTTTGCAGAGCCCAGTTTCTATGACTTCCCGGTGCGTAGTGTTTGTTTTCGATTCGGTGGTGTGCATATTTACTGATCTCACCGGCTGAGGCGCACGTCCTTTTAATTAAATTGTCCGTTTTCAGCTGCCCATAAGCAGATGTACATTTGATTGTATTAATTATACTCGTATCTTCGTCTTCTTTATTATTCGCACGCATAGCGCAGCAAACAACAATTGGAAAAACAAAAATAATATCAGAAATAAAAATAGATTTGACACTGCAATTCGTATTAGGCGGCAGATTGTTCAAGACAAATTGACGACTGCTTCTCATTCGCACTAACGACAAATTTCATCGGCAATGCGTCTCTCTGACATATTTATTCGAGCGATAAAATAAACAAAAGCAACTTGTCATCTTAACTTGTCAGATGTATCACGCCAACGCCTACGAGAATGAATACTAATTAAAAGAAACGATTTAAAATGTTTATTAAATGTGTGAATGATTTGTTGACATAATATTATTATAATATCAGATGTGTCAAGCAGTGGTAAGTCATCCAACTTTGTGTCCTTTTGTTGTGTTTTGAGGCAATCACCGATTAATGACTTACCTACGTTGGATTGTTAAGTCACCCGGTGCAATCTAGTTATAGAAAAATGGGTTAAATGGTTCAAAAGCTTCTCACGAACAACCGAACTTAGAGCATTCTCGTGACAGTAACTATAATCTCGCGTGTTTGTTGAAAAATAATTTTAAGGTGCAATCTGCGTTTCGTCAGGGCTACAACGAACAACATTTCGTATAATTATGTTTGCAACGTCCATCGCCAATATTTCATTACGAGCAAACGGCAATACGAACTAGATCCCAACTAGAACTAGCTCCCACTAGCCTATACGAAGTAAGTCCCAGAAAATTTGGGATTTAGTTCATAGAAACTATTATTATTGTGTCGTAACATTTAAATGATTTATTCTATTAAATTCTAACTTTTAAAGTATAAGAACATGCAAAAGAACAAATTTGTTGAAAATAATAAACGGATTTGCAAATTTTAAGATGTTTTTGCCTCTAACTTTTGGTTCTGCTATTCTGGTTTGTCCAAAGCTACACAATGAAGGGAAAATAATATTACATGTCCTACCAACATGTACAGAGATACAACTTAAATATACCGTTTGTACATATGTAGTTCATATGGGAAAATTTTCTTGCCAAAGAAAATTGGCGTAATAAATCTTTGTAGAATTTTTACGTTATTTCTAGCATTATTTTAATTACATTTTCCAATCTTTAAATCAGGATCGAAACACGATATAATAACTATCGTCCAATTTTCAAAATTTCGCCTATAGGTACCTAAGCTACTTGAAAAAAAATATTTATGGGAAACTTAGACCTCTCGTGAAATGAATCATCTCCCATTTGCAACGTGGACTTGTAGCTGGTAAATCTACCTCTACAAATCATGAAATATTTTGCAACACGGTGCTGAATGACCTTGAGAAAGGCTGACAATGTGATGTAGCATGTAGCTTATACTGACTTTGCCAAAGCTTTTGATAGCGTAAATCATCATGGTTTAATTTCCAAACTTAAAAGAATTGGATTTCATTCAAACTTTCTAGAGTGGATTCGCTCCTATCTCACGGATCGTATTCAGTATGTTCGTATAAAGGATGTACTTTCTTCACCAGTTTATGTCACCTCCGGAGTACCTCAGGGTAGTCACTTGGGCCCCTTACTTTTCCTTTTATTTATTAACGACATACCCGATCTGTTTTTGAATTCACCGTGACTGATGTTTGCTGATGATTTAAAAGTGTTCCGACATATTCAGTCTGGTCATAAAATTGCCCAAATATGTGGCCCCAATTTTGTTTGATTAACCAACCTCCTCTGAATTGTGGAAAACAATTCTATGCGAGTAATGGTTTATATAAAAAGAGAAGGTGGGTGATATCCTCCGCGACTTGTAAGGCATCACAGAACCATCACATGTTAAAACTAATACCATGTTCATTGTTCATCTATAGCTATTCCTCACTCTAAAATATGCCAAAGGCCATTGATACTAGGTATGACCGTCTTCTGTCGTATTGAAGACAATAAATCTCTTAGTTCTAGTAATTTTTCGTTTTAATTTTGTTTAAACCTCAAACATGTATGTTCGGTCTATCGAATGGAAAAGTGTGCGCAAATGAGAACCCCCGATACAAATTTTTGAAGCCGTCTTGCAAACATGACCTACACAACTTTTATGACACTTGTGGGTTGGGGTCGAAATTCTGGCGAGGTCAAAACTCTGCTTTCAAAATTCTGTTTTATAAAATTCTGCTTTCAAAATTCTGCTTTACAAAATTCTGTAAATAAAAAAAAGGTTTCGAAAAAAGCGCGAAAAAGCAGTTTTGTTATTGGTTTTAAGTGGTTTAGACAAATATTCTGTTTGTTAGTGAGTGAAAATATATCTATAATTAAATCCAATAACGGAAAATGTAAGGTCATTTTTGGCTGTTTTTTTTTGTGTTCCTGGCTGGCACCAACCTGTGTACCTTCTTTATATGAAATATATTGTAATTTGTTGACAAAGTTGAAAAATATTTGTTTTCTTTAAATTCGTAAATTGGAAGAAAAAACAAATTTAGCAGAATTTATTTGTTTAAAATATTGCCTGTCGGAATTTTGCAAAGCAGAATTTTGAAAATTAGAATTTTGTTAGACAGAACAGGAAAAAGCAGCATTTTTGTGTTAAAAGCAGAATTTTGCAAAGCAGAATTTTTAAAGCGGAATTTCGACCCGATCCAAACTTTTGTTTATAAAATCTGCAGGTGAGGTTGGTGCTTAAATACAGAAAAATATTTAAGGAACCAGCTATTACAGAAATATATAACTTTTCTCTAAGAAACCTGGCAATAGCTTTGTAACTTTGGGGAATCAACTCAATAACATACAGAATGACTTCATCCTCGATTGTCATGTATAATTTTGAATGATTCGGTAATTGGTAATGGACAGACCACGTAATAGAAATAAAATATAATTAAAAAATAATACATTTACACCTTAATAACTTTTTTCGCCCAAGTTTTTTCTCCGTCGACAAAAAAAAAAAAATAAGGGTGCAGCCCGACTGTCAATGTAGATGGCGATATTCTTGCTCGACAACGATCTCATCTGAAGTGCCTCTGCAGTTTTAAATACTTCCGGAATGAATGCTTGGACCACGCTGCTTCGGCTTCGGAAGCATCAGAATAGTGGTACAAAGCTGGTTTAAAAGAGACATTCCTTAGTTAGCTATATCCCACCATTACATCCTTGTAGTTGTATTTGCAAGTTCATCGGTAAAAGTTACATAATTATTAGAAAAAAAAAAAAAATGATTTCCCTTTCTTAATGCGAAGAGGATGAATGAAGCAAATGATGCAAATGGACATCAGCCATGTCTATCTTCATTCGTATATTAGGCGGGAGACCGTGTAGTGCTAGGTAGTGAAAGCAATGTTATACGCAATAATGTTCTCGAAAACATGTAAAGATTAAACAGAAAGTTCCTTGAAGTAATTCAATAGGACATTGGATAGCAGCTTCGTATTCTTGTTCTGTGGGGCGTGAGCGGTCATCTCCCGTTGATGTCGACTCCGACAGCCAGTGCACAGCTTTCCCTAGTCTGTTATTTTTCTCAAAACGTTATTTACGAAAAAAGGTTTAACAGGGAACCCTGCTCTAAGAAAGGGGAGCTTCGTTTTGGAATAGGAAATAATTAAATAATTTGCAAAATACTCCTCACTTTACCTACGTATATCGTAGCAATCGTATCACAATTGTAGACCGACGAAACTGCTTCGTTTATGCCATCTTATTCGAAAGGCTAATAGGGTGATAGCTCGTAAGTTATCTGTTAGCCTTTGCAGATGACATGGCCATCTCCTATGGTTACAGTTCTCCGCTCTACTTAATTTCGGACATCAACTCTGACATGGATGTTCTAAGACGCTGGTTTGCTGTTCATAAAATGGTGTTTAGCAATAAAACAAACTAATGTACCTTATTCTCTCAGATTGGCCTTCTATAGTTGATATAATACATTTCTTTCCAATGAACCCAGCTCGGTTCATTGTTCTTAGGTGAATTTTGTCCAGTCCTTCAATTACCTTAGATTAATACTTGACAGTAAGTTGAACTGGTCCGACCACACTATTGCGCTGAAAAAGTACCTATTGTGTTGTACTAGCAATTTTATAATCTTCATTTGTACAGCTCACAATAATTAATAGCTATGATCTACTACGGTATCGTTCACTCAAAGTTTCAGTACAAGATAACATGTTGGGGTGGGACTTATTTGAGCAAGATCAATCCACTTCTTGTTTTGCAAAAACATATTGTGCTTACCTATTATTTGTAAGAAAAATCGTTATCACAAACGTTTGATTTTGTTTCAGGAACTAAATGTTCTTCCACTAAGGCATCTCCACTACATTAAAGTCCTAAAACTATTTTTTATTAGGAGTGGTTATCTTTCAGTTAGAAGAAACCTTCTGCATAATTTACATATAAATTCCGTCAATTTGGTCATTATCCCAGCGTACCTATAATAAAATTGACTACAAAATATTCTTCACAGTAGTAGCTCCTTACGTTTTTAATAAATAACCTTTCTCTATCAGAAGTCTAAGGAATTTATCACCTACACAACATAAAATATTTTCTTTTCAATCATGATCACACTCAAATTGAACACAATATCCTCAATCAGTTAATCCTATAATTTAAATCAATAATAAATATACTTTCTTTTCTCTTTTCCTTATTTTCTTTTTCACCCTACCCAATCAGTCATACGAATATTTTTGAAGGGACACTCGCCACTAGCTCTTGCTTAAGCTTAGCTAAAGATTGTCTTAACCTAATTTTGTTGGGGACTACAATATGGTTTATATTTGTTTTGAAGAACTCTTCATTATTTTTCCTTATTGTTAATTATTACGATTATTGTTTTCCATTAATGGGCGGACCTTGTGAAACGCAGGGATTAAAGAAAATAAATCCCCCCTTTTCAACACCAAAACGATATTTTTTCCCCTTGTTTAAAAATAAAAAACAATTTTTTACCCCAAAAACAAAAAACCCTCATTTAAGTTTTATTTTATGTTTTACTTAAATATCTTAGAATTAAGCAAACAAAAAATAAAAAGAACAATAATAATGGGAATTGTATTTTAAAATATAGGTACCTATATGTAGGTACATTAGGCCTTAGAGCGTGTACATTGCACTACTGTGAAGTTAAGCAGCTTTTTTTTTACCACAAAGTCATAATAATGTTTTTTTAATACAATATTTGTGTACTAAATTCCAGCCAAAGTGGAAATAGAAGTTTGTTCCGTGTTTTTATTTTGTTTAAAAATAGTAAGACTTTACTTTTGTTAGAAAAAATCGACAAAATTTGCCGAATTTCCTCCCAATCTGGGTTCACTGGGCTGACTACTGAATACGAGTACTTGTGTGGCCGACTACTAAAGCTGAGAAGCTGAATTGTTTAGTTTCAATAAAGAATTTGTTCACTAAGTTTACAGTTTGCATTAGGCAGCTCATATACTTGTTGATCTTAGTATTGCCTGCCACTGCCCGGCACTCTGTCACATCAGATACAGCATTCTTGGACAACACTTTTTCAAAGACCTGGAAGACCTCTCTGAGAAGTCTATAAAAGACATACACAGATTTATATCATCCTCGAGATGGCTCGACTACCCGGTTTCATAGGTTTCCACAGTATGAGGGTCATTAGAACCCCAAGGGCATCACAACGGATCTACATTGATCTAAGTGTGGCGGGCTCAGGTTCCCCCTGTCTCGCCTACCCGCAAACCTAACCTAACCTTAGTATTTCCTAATCTACAGACTTTAAACATTCAAAAGAACCAAATAGGTACCTACTTTATTAAATATTGAAGAATGGATTTTTAAGGACCATTCAAACTAAAAAAAAAAAACAGAGTTTAATGGCTGACTACTGGTGCCATCACCCTATAAGGCAATTAAAATCTTCTAGGTCCCCGAGGCACCCTCTTTCATCATGAGTCAGCATGACTTTGTGGTGATTCTCATATTAAAGTCACATTATTTTCACCTCAATAATAAACTGCTGTGTTCACGGTGGCCAATTATCTCGCCAAGCTTAGACTCATTCTGACCTCCCGTCGAAAAAAGGTTAACAGTACACGAAACAGCAGGAAGATATAAAAGCCATAAAAGAAGCATTCAACTTCCCGTCAAACGGTTGAAATGGTATAAACAAAGTATGAAATCGCATCTACCTACCTTGCGATACACACAGTGACCTAACGACACATACTTCCCTCTGTCGACCGCAAGCAAGTTCTTGGACCCTCACTGATCTCACCAGCTTGAGTCGCACACCGTCAAAAGCCACTCAACTTTCAACCTCGTGCCCGGTCTTAACTTAGCCAAGTAAGGGCGAAAAGTGTGAACGAACCGAGTGGCAACTAAATGTTTAGTCATAGCTATTGATTTTTTTTTTCTTCGAAAAATGTTGCTTTCACAATTTGCTTGCACGACAGTGAAATTCCTACATCTGTTTCTACTCACCTGTGTCATATTACGAAATTTCGCTCAAACATGGGACAAAGCACACTCATAAAAAAAAACACCATTCGGACCCAAGAAATAACAACAGTGCAAACCCCCAAAGTCATTCAACTCTGCCATCGATACAGTTTAATCAATTTCGATTTTTTTTTCTCCAACGCACCGTTTCTTTCTCACTGCTTCTACTAGGTACTACTCGAAGAGAGTAGAAGAAAGAACACAATGGATGGTTTGGGAAGAGATTACCTTCTCTTTTGGTTGCTCTTCAGGAAGACAGTTTGGCGCGCTGCGCTGTTGTGTGAAAGTGTCATTCACTCCAAAATGGCAACCATAACAACCCAATCAAGAGAAACACAACCAGGCCAGCCTCCTGAGTAGAAGAGTGTCGTGTACGTGTGGTTGTCGTCTTGTCGACCACCGCTTCTCATCGAAGTTGAACGACCGACCTAGCCATTTGTTTCTGTAGTTGTGTTTGTGTGTGTAGTAAATCGAGAATAATGCCCCCATATAGCATTTGAGTTTGAGATTAGAAATCCCAAAAAGAAAAAGGGAAAATGAGTATGAAAGCGGAATAAAGACGTAGCCTTGTCTACGCGCGGACAAAAATAAACCGCTGATGATTTGTTTGAGGGTAGCGGCAGCACCACCACCACCACACCAACAGCTAGCAAACAACGCAACGGAGTATATTGAGATTGTTTTGGTTTGTAATCGTCATTCGTGCTGCTGAGCAGTGTTGCCACTCCAGCAAAAAAAATATAGCATGTGAGATTTTTAAATTGCCGATGTTAAAACTTAAAATGCTTGAGGTTAATAAGAAATGTGTTACCAATGCCACCGGTTTTGAATCCGCTTTGGATAATAATGTATAACCTGTTAATGTGGAAACATTTTGGTAGTAAGTCACAAGTTGGATAATACTGAAGTAAGACCAAAACAAGTTGTGCAGGCCTTTATTTTTAAGATTATAATTTATAAACTTTTGACCATTAGAAACAAATATTTTCAATATACGTCAAGCCTGCATCATAGAGCAGAGCATTTTCTAAGCAATTTACAACATGCCAAGTAAGGGCGAGCATGCCTTGCAGTGGAGGTAAGTGACCATTTCGCAAGTTGGTAGGTAGGTGGGTTGACACTTTTCGGACATAATATAAACTTTATTTTGCTTGGCTCAGCTCCACATCTTGTGAACTCGTATCATGCTTAGGGCCGGTCTTTTCAAAGCTGGTTAAATCTTTAGTTAGGTTGCCATAGATTTAGGTTAACCAATGATTATAAGTCAGTGATAACCAATGAGTGTTTATTGAGCGTTTTTCACTTCGTTCACCAAACCATAGCTTTGCAATAAATCGTTCCATTTTTCCAGTTTGTTTGTCAGTTCATTGATTGACTGAATCCATGGTTAATTTTTTTTTTGTTTCTCCTGTCCTTTTGATTTTGATAAGTAGGTAATTTGTTTAGGTATATTTTTTATGTTATATTACTTTATAGTTATATTACTTAACACAAAAAAAAAAATGTCAAAATCGAACAATACACTAAACAATGGAACATTGTTTTTGTGAGAAAATAAGCATTTTTTTTTAAAACCAAAACCGAAATAAAGCTAAAATCAATAAGCAATAACATTTTGTAAAATATTTCCTCTATGCGTGTGCTTTAGCTCAATTTTTGAGAGCTGTCATCGGCTAAATGTTGAAAATAACCCTTAATTTATCCATTATTTTGTTTTAAACCTGTACCCTCACCTTCAATTGATTGCCGTATAGTGTATTCTACATGTGTCAGTTGAATGATGTGAGAGATTTTATTGGTTTACTCCATCTTGCATTACATATTCGTTCATTCTATTATTTGTATTTTTCTTTTTGTTTGCACAATAGTGTATACAAATAATTGTTGCGTAGCAGAGACGTCAAAATGAATACCTATGCGTAGTCCCTACATAGATATCTTGAACAAACGAAATTACAGAAAATTAGTTGTTAAATCTCATTAACCGGCCAAAATCGGCTGGTTATCGATTTCTCTGGTTAACTAACCAAACCACTGATTCTCTGGTTAATATTTAGCTGAACAAAATCATTCGCTGGTTACCAGCTGGAATAACCAATGATTAAAGATAGCCAAGATTGAACAAACCGGACATTATACCAAGCATAGAAAATGTGAAACGTCTACACACAACTCTGCTAACTTAAACATTATTTAAGTTTCTTACAATAACATTGACTTGACAGACTTTCTGGGCACTCTTGTGCAAAAATTTCTTGAATTTGTATTATATGATAATTTTCCCTGAGTTTTAAAAGCATAAAACTCAAACTGACCTCGAATGTCTATCATATCTGAGAGTAATAGATGGCAACAGGAACCCAGGCGAACCTTCAAAAAACGATTATTGTCTAATTTTTAAGTAGTCAGTCAGCATAGGCAATTACTAAAGCGAATGAAATCACTTTTTGGTACTGTTCGTATAGGTAATAAATAGCCTTTTCACATCGAGCCGAAAACCGGGTTTTCGCGAAAACACTCGAAAACAGAAGTTTTCCTATACATATTTCAGTTTTCAAAACGAGTCGTTTTCCACGAAAATACCATGAAAACGACAAACATACCTGTTTCAATATTCAGCCGAATAGCTGACCGAAGAAATGTCGCAACTCACAACTCAAAACAGTATTTTGAAATGCTTTGAATTCATTTTATTTGTTAATTAATGTGATAGATATTTGTAACAAAAACTGTTTACACCGAAGTTTTACGACTAGTGTCTCACAGCTGATTGAAACGTCAAGCGAAAACTATGTAGTTGGTGGTCGGTGTGAGAGCATCGACTAGTTTTCGAAGAAACCATGATTTTTGGCTCGGTGTGAAAAGGCTATAAGGTTTATTAAAGTTCTTTAGATAAGTGCAAAATACTGTCCAAAGACATCAGAAAATTGTTTAAAAGAGACCAACATTTTCTCCCAAATTATGTCAGCCATACCAGCAACAACTATTAAAACCTCTCCTGATTTTATTTGAATTGAATATTTATTTTTTCGCAGATTTTCGTTTCGTGAAAAAATATTTAATTACAGTGGGAACACTGTAGAAGTGAGAATATCTAAATATCTTTGTTGAATGTGCGTAGGTATGCAGTGGGAGAGTCTTGGGGTTAACCTTACGTACAATTGTATTTCTTTTCTAAGGTGTACAATGTACGTATTTATAGATATCATCTGCAGTACTGGTCACAGTTTTTGTTTTAGGAATGATTGTTTGCCTTATGTTTTTTAAACTAATTTATGAGTGACAAAAGAAAGAAATCATCTGCAGTATTGGACACAGTTTTTGTTTTAGAAATGATTGTTTGTTCTATGCTTTTTAAACTAATTTATGAGTGACAAAAGACGTAATTTAAATTTATAATTTAAAGAGAACGAATATTTACCTACATTATTTACATTTAATCTAAACATTTGCTTTCTATTTTATTTTCAGGTGAGTGATGAGCATTTGTTGTGCATATTCATATAGTTATGAAACACGTGAACGTGAGTAATATTTGAAACAGTCATTCAAACAAAAAAATTAAAAATAAAGGCCAATAAACTCAAAATTGTTGAAAAAAATATCTGTTTCAAATAGATGGGTAGGTATCTTAAAAATGTAATTCGAAAACTGTTCAAATATGAGCATCGTTTACGCCATAAACTTCTCTTAGTAAAAGCAAGCCTTGTGGGTTGGTTACGCAGAAAATTCACTTATTTAAAATCAATCAACTTTCGGTTAAAAACAACCAAGTAATACTGTTAATATAGCTCCTAGAGAGTTAGTGGATTAAAAATAACCGAGTCGACTCGTTTACTGAAACTCGGTTAAAAATAACCGATTTATCAATTTCCTCTCCAAATTTTCTCGGTCGTAAATAACAAACTAACTAATAACAACAAAGTAACATGGTTGATACCAACTGATAAAGTGTGTTATTCTTAACAGTATGATTTAACCTTTTTAGCTCGCTAGTTTTCAACAACAAATACTCGTTTATTTTCTACCAAGACTTAGTTAATTTTAACCCACTTTTTTTTTAACCGAGCAAAAATTCCACTCGGTTAAGGTTAAAATTTCTGCGTGAGGTACATACTTCTGTCTATGGCTTCTGAACTAGTTTGGGAAGATAACTTTTCAGGCTTTAAGATGAGCACTACTGGCTAAATAAATAAACAATATTCAACATTGGAGACCCAACAGAAATTACGAAGCTTTTTAAATATTAATTACAAAATGTTCAATCAATTTTAATTACATATTCGTTAAAAGGATAATTCTTAAACTTATAGCTTTCTACTTTTCCCTAGGGTGTCCTGAAAAATGAAAGCCTTAAACATCCAAACTGCTTATATTAGCGATGAGCGACAAAGCATGGTGATAGAGAATAGAGAATAATAAGGCAGGACCCATCAGTTGGTAGAAAACTGAAAATGATTTCACTAATTTTAACAATTGTCTGTCCTGGCCGTTTATAATAAAAAAAAAATGCAGTAGAATCACATTTTTGCAGTAGATTTTGAATTTAGAAAAAAATACGATCAAAATTAAGTTTTAAAATATTTTTTTAAAAAATTATTATTATTAGTTTAGACATAAATTCAGATTTCAGTTGAAATAAAATGAGATCACAAATCTTTGATTTTTTAAGCTCTAGTGTTAGGTGGGTATACCTACATAAATATTATTACATTAAAATTAAGTCTTTAAGTAAATATGTTTTTATAAGGAACGTATTAGTTTAAACATAAATTGCACTTTTTTGTTAAGATGAAATTAAAATATTTTTCCAATACTAATATTGAATTGGAGAGCCAAACTGTTTCTTTAGATCAAAATCTTTTCAAATGTTTGCAGTAAAGATTTATTAACTTCGACTGCTGCTTCTATTCAATTCGAAGGCGCATAGAAGTGTGACTGGAAATTTGTAAATGCATTTGGTATGTAAACAAAATATGCACAAATTATTATAGAACTTACTTTTTAATAATTTCCAAGTAGGTAGCGTAAGAAGTAGGTAGGTACAAATTTATTACAAATTTAAAACAAATTTAATGCAAAAAAAATGTATTCCAAATTTCCTATTCCACAACAACAATAAGTTTAGAAACAGAGAAAGACAAACTAGAGGCTTGACTTCAGTATCAGTTCATGCAAGGCACATGCAGTGAAAACGAGATGGCATACACATTTCCTTTTAAAATATATTGTAACAGATTGCAGAATCAATAAACAGTGTTTCCAGTAACTCGTTATTTCCAATTACAAGATAAGCTAAAGCACAGACGCGGTGAGGCTAAGTTTTTCACATTAATTTTTCATTTGGTTTGAATTTTAGATCAAGAATTGTTTGAAAATGTCCTATTATCTGCAAAACAAATTTATCCGAATTAGAGTGTAAAAGGGTCGAAAATTTTACAATCGGTTTCGACGCAGTAGGAGCTGCAGGTATGTCCATGTAACTTGCCTATAAGAACAATGCTCAACATCGGAGACTTTTTTCCTGGCAGCCTTGACTATTTAATAATAGCAAAGCACAAGGCCTGCGAAGGTTTATTGTCGGCACCGAGTGGTTTTCGTTTTTAGCAGCATTGCACTCCTCTTGTTAACATAACTATATGTGCAAACCCATCATGATCCAAGTGAATATCTATATTTTGTGGACTTTTGGTGACCGTAGGCTAAAATTACAATTGACATAATTTTAAAGTGCGACTCTTCCATATAATGATACAACGCTTCATCGCGTGTGCTTGAAAATATTAGGCACCAACTCATGTTCAACGACCTAGTACATCTCATGACGATAAATTTGCATGTGGAAAAATCGATCCACCTAACAATTAATCACGTACAAAGATTATTTTGGCCATTCAGCCCAATTACATAATTAGCTTCGGTCTACACACAGGAAGCTTTTTATTTAAATTACGCTTTATCATCAAAAGCCACAAAATTTTGTTGGCCATTACGTAATATTTGCCTTTTTTACCTTCCGCCTTCCACCCCTATTATTCATCGGTATACATTCTTCTCAGTTCTCACCCAATCCAAAAAGAAATTCTCGTGTTTTCCTTAATTGAGCAAGCGAGCGAGCAGCTTGCGAGCGTTGAACTCTCGATGACGAGCACGCAAGTTCGTATGAGAGTGTTATTGACCGAATTCACAGACACAAGACACAAATTAGGCAGGGGATCCCGTACATTTTTGTCCCACTCGGGTGAGTAATATTCTGTTTCCAAGTGATCAAGTTGATAGATTGCCTCAATCGAAAAAACCGATATCTTGCAGGAAACGATGGCAATCGTGCGGTCAGTGCAATGACACGCAGTGATCCAGAAAAAGTTTATGTATTTATTTCCTTTTGTATTTATTCTGGCTCTGTGTAATAAGCAGGTGTAATTAGCATGTGCTCTGTAATAGCGTGGTAAACACTTAAAAATATACAAACAAACAGCGGAACCATCGAAGGCGGCGAAGAATAAAATTCAAGTTCATGCGGTCATTGGCCGATATCGGACGGAGACCGAAGCAATGTGTGCGTCAAGAGGTTATGACAGAACTACACAATGAAACGCTATTTTTCACTGTTTCACCATTGCGCTGATGTTGGTGAATATTCATTCTGACGTGCGTAATGCGTGAGCCATGACCGTGAAGTTGAATGTCCCCGTCCCCGTTTTTTTTTTATATTTCTTTTGTATTCCCATGACATTGTGAGGCTTTGTTTTTGGCAAGGCATAAATAACTGTATAATTTGATGTTTCGGTTTGAGTTACTCATATGATAGATAACCTGCTGCTCACATATGAGTTTCATATCGCTGGCTATTTTTGGAACTGTGTGTTGCTACGTCGCTACTGGGCTCGCAATTATTGTTGGCAATGATTGGTAGACATGAAATTTTACAATGGTGGACATTGTTTTTTTAAAAGAGTATTTATAATGCAACCATTTATTTTTTTAACTTGCACCTTGTTCTTTGACACTTCATTTCTTGGTAGGTATTGAATAAAAATGCTTTTCGGCCTATGTAGATATTCCAACACTTAACAAGTGAAGTCTAAAACTCTGGAACGGAGTGTTCGATTTTTAAGATTTTGGTTTTGGTGGATTCGTAAAGACTATGCTACTTTTTGTCGTGAAAACAAAACTTTAAGGGGATAAGATTGTGTATAGAAGTCAGTATGGCGAACAGCACTTTGAAAAAATAGACTGGATAGGAAAACGGGTCGTGTTCCCAATACAACAAAAAAAAAAAAAAACATGTTAAATTTTTTAATTCTTTGGATGTTCCGGATGTAATTGAAAGTCGTCTTAGGGTCTTCAATTTCCCGTGCGTTCTTCTTTTGCTAAGACAATAAATAAGTCCCAACTCCCAAGGATAATCGTTGGAGATTTGTTGCATCAATCTTGAATTCCCATGTTACTCGCATGGTCAATTGTATGTGGCGTGCTCACAATCTCACGTGTGCGCAATCCTTCCGCTTTATACTTCGTGTATCATAAAGCACTTTAGTGCAAAGGCGCAAGTTTTTGGCGAGTCCCAATCATTGAGATTTGATTGAAACACATCGGCATTGCTATGTACTTCAGTTATTCCTATTGTATGAATATAAGTTTTGAATAAATAATTTGAATTTACCGAATTATATAAAGCAGCATGTGCATTTGTGCATTGTGCTAGTTCGCAATTATTATTTTCATTGCATTAACGAATTTGTGCGGAACGAAGTTCGCCGGGTCAGCTAATAATAATAATAGTTGGCGCAACAGGTCTGTAGGGACCCAGGGCCTAGCTTCTCGCAACCATTCGTTTTGTGTGAGTTTTGAATTTTAGGAACGAATGGAAGGGATCTACAATTTTATGCCGGTTCCAAACGGGCCGATTGAGAAGCTCTTTCATGACAGTTATACTCTCGGATGTTTGTCAGACGTTCGCGAGAGGTGGCGCAGTGAAAAAAACCCTGAGTTACTAGCCGGGTCAGCTAGTACACTTATAATTATTCAAAATTCAGTTTAATACTCATTATTTAATGAGAAGATGTTGTACAAAAAAGAGCTGTATTTTAGAAAAATATCAAGTACACCAATGCCTCACTTTGCGTCGTAGTTTTGTTGCAAAAAAAAAAAAACAAGACGGAAAGTGAATTATGATTTTCTATAGAAAACCATGCAAAGATCGAAGATAGGTTTCAGGGTTACGAAAATGCTACTTTTTAAAAAGAAAATTGAACAAAGGAAACATTTAAAAAACAAAAATAATGTAAAATGTTATTACATAGGTACCTACATACAAAAAAAAAAAAAAAAAAACAAATTCAATTAAAACAAAATAAAATATTCAATTAACGCCAATTCCTCTCATTTGGCTAAAAAAAAAAATTACAAGTGTACCTAGGTACCTATATGTAAAAAAATAATATAACTCTGCCAATAAATAAATTGGAAAAATATTTACCTTTTTTGTAACCAGAAACAACTTTAAAACATTCTTCTAAAAAAAAGCACAATACACTAATTGAAACTGAACTCTAAAATTAGCAAAACAAAGTGAAAATAAAACTGTATTAAAATTGCGTTGATTTTCAGTTAGAAATTGAATCTCCGAGTTTTAGAAAAAAACAATTAAAAAAAAAAAAAAATTATTAAAGACTCGAAGACAAAACAACGCAACTTCGAAAAACTATAACTAATCACAGTGAAAATTAGTACTAATTCAGCAGCGACGCAACTTCGAAAAATGCGAGGTATTGGTGTATTTTAGAAACCGTATAAGAAAACATGTTTGCAGTACCTACTGATATAAAGTTTACCAACAACTGAAGCCATTCAAAATGGCATAAATACAATCCACTCTTTCGTTTCTATTGTAGAGAGTACTCCTTTTGGAAGTTCGGTTTTTATGTGGTAAAAAATTTCGATTGAGAATTTCAACTCTGGCTCTAAATATAGTCCCATAGCATTCGCAGAAAGATCCCTGAAGAAATAACTACTTTCCATTTGCAACAACTTTTTGTATATATTTATTTCAGCTATCACTTCAGCAAATATGTCACTCCTATCCTCAAAAATAGATGCCCTCAGATTGAAGTCTACTTCATGAGAAAGCGCAAGTTGGTTCATGAGGAGCAGATACTTTTGTCGAATAGCTCTAGTAATATAACTAAGTTGTATGCATCTTTTGTGGATCTTAAGGCTGCTTTTGATACGGTCAATAGGAATACCCTAATCTACAAGTTTTCCACAGTTGGACTTTCTAATAAATTTTTACCGATTTATTCAAAACTTCTTTCTTTGATTAGAGTGGCGGTGTATGACGGACTGGAGGTTGCCAACTGGTTTGACACAACCTCGGGTGTAAGGCAAGGTGTTATCTGAAGCCCTATTCTGTATGTACCTTATATGGATGATATCTGTAATTATTTGCCTGGTGGAGTATACTTTGGAGGGATCTGTATTAAGGTTCTGCTTTGTGCTGTCGACTTTGTTATGGCGAGAGGTAGCCCGAGTACTTTGCAATTACAATCAACCGGCTTCAAAATTATTGTGACCAATGCAGACCTAAAAACTAATGTTTAAAAAACTAAAGTTATGATATTTGAGTCACGTCATCGTCGAAGGAGATTGGCGGAAAAGAATTGGTTTCATCAAGGTGAACGCACTGAAGTCGTCCGAGAATGTAAATATTTGGGAGTACTGCTTGCAAGTAATTTACATTCCTCGAAGCATACAAAGGAGAAAAGTGCAGAAGCTGGTCAACAACAACATTTTTCGGTAACCAGAACAAAGATGTAGCGTCCCAATACAGCGCAGCAGTTAAACCCTGTATCTGTTATGTGGTGCAAGCGTTCATCAGTTACTTACCTTTTGAAGAATTAGAAGAAGTGCAAAGATTCATATACTAAGGACTTAAAACCCACATAAGCAGTTAGTAGCGAATGAAAATGCGACGATCCTCTACTTTTATCATGGCCTGAGAATTTCTGCTTTGGCAAGTCAGCTCGCGAACATTAGTTCGATATATTTTTGAATTCTTGTAGTGATAACCTTTCTTTAAAGTAGTTAGTGAATTTTGGTAAACATACGTTTTTATATTATTTATTTAAGGAAGCTTGGACGCAGCGACAAGACTCCCACTTGTAACGTCCGGTTCGGCCTTCTAGCGGGTATATAATGTATCACAATGGACCTACATAGAGGAAAAAAAAAATTGGAAAACCTGAGAGCATTAAATGAGTTCCCATACTTGGTTTGTTCTCCTTAACCTCTAAGCGCCCACTTCTTATTCTATGTCAGCAAATTCGGCGTGTTCTATTTAATATTTCAGTGTCATGTTCGTAGATAAGTATTTGCGAGTATGTAATTGTACCGACTTGCAAATAATTGTACCCTTGGTGATTAGTTTTGAGTTCCGCACAATCTTCTGAAGTACCTATAATATTAAGCAGCTAACAGCAGCACAACACCTCAATTCATCATTGAGATCAAAGTCTTGATAACAATGTCTCAAACTTCAAATGAGCTGCCGAAATACCGAAACTTGATATGACTCTGTATCTGTATAGCTCGTCTCTATAAATGCTGTCAAATGCAGCCCTAAAATCAACAAATAAATAATGAGTATAAATCGAGAATTCTTGGGTTTTATCCAGGATTTGTCATAACTATAGAGAGTGTGGTTTCATTTATCAAGCATTCGTTCTTCCGAAAGGAAATCTTGAAGATGGTATATGGCTTATTTTCTCCACCGAGAACGCTTCCGCTGACTTAAAGAGTATGAATGGTAGGCCGTCCGGTTCAGCTTAAAAATGAAAAGGCTCTCCTATTGTTCAAATCACAAATTTCTACTTGGGGATTGACTTGCAATCTTGACACAACTAAGGGGCCCAACCACCCAAACGAATTTTGCAAACACTGTTTTTCGAAATACCCGGAGCTCGGGCAAAGCAAATCGCTTCACGATATATAGCGGAATGAGAAAACGGGGCTTGACACATCCCATTTAACATTTACTGTCATTTAACATAATTTGACAAAAGAGCAAGGTACTAACCATACAGCAACCTAAACGCATTCCGGGTAACAGCTATATTTTTCTAAACGCATTCTACTTTTTGCTTCTCACACGAAGCATTATCGGGTCCGCTAGAATGCAATAACAGAGACAACAGACAAGTTGGTATAGGTATTAGCCTATAACGAGCTAATGACATAATCCAGTCATTTGACAAATGACCAACGCATATACGCACAATATCTAACATCGTTATCGGGTGCCCTTGCTCTGAAACGCACAAATACCACTTAATACACAACTGGGTGCTACATTTTTCCACCCTCACCCTTTTTGGGTTCGGTCAATGACACGATAGATTGGATAACATCGCTTCGTCAATAGACAATTTCCAAATACCTAAATTAAAACAAGAAAACCTACCCAACTGGGTATATGAACGATTAAAGTTTTATGTGAATTACTTAGTTTTAGCTCATGCCGAAAACAGATTAAAAGACTTTGTGACGAAAATAAAACAATTGCCAAAAATCTAAATAAAATACTTAGACACATATACACACCTATAAAACCCAACACACAAACACATCTAAAATAATACGTATACCCTAAAGTGTCATTGACACTGACATTGGTTTCGTTTGGTTGCCGGTGAGTATACGCATCATCAGTGAACTTTCTCCCTCTTTAAACCAAATATTTACTAGTATATAGCCAAAGCTAAAGACCCTGAACAAAAACCGACCGGAATGAAGACAGCACGCTCCGACCGCCTAATCGTTTAATTCTCTTTTCGTCAAGCCGTTATTTACTACAAGTTACAATGAACTGTTTAGGTACAGCTTCCTTCCTATGCCTTCTCTTTGTTGCTGCGATGCTTTTCTACTGTATCATCTGAAATTATTAAAGCCACCGAAAGTCACAGTCAAGGTCAATGTGCGTGTTCACTTTTTTCTTGTTTTCTTTTTTTCAGAGCAACAACAACGATTTGGATTTTCTTTTATATTTATTTGGTCACGCATTTCCTTCGAAGAGATAAAAATAATGCGTGATAAAGAGACAAATCACTCTCCGCCTCCTCCACCTCTACGCAACGCGCCCACGTAAAAATATTTTTTCTTTGTTGGTTATTACTCTTAAATTTTTTTATAAGACTCAAATACCTACAACAAATCATCTACGAATGTTGAGCACAGTTGAGACTTGAGAGTATGTATGTAGATTTTGTTTGTTGGGGCGATGACGAAAGGAATTCGATGACACACAAATCACAAGGGAATTAGAACAGAGCTTTTCGTACATTTAACGTTCAAAGAGGGATTACTGTCAGTGGGTCGTGTGAATAAAAACTTGCTTTAAGCAAAAGGTTGTAGCAAAGTAAAAGCCCTTAGCAATTGCTTTGAATCGGTATAAATAAAATTCGAACACAGCATTTACTTCGCTGTACGTGTACTTGCTTTGCAGTTCCTGTCAAACCTGACAAGTAAATTTTATTTTTTCTTAAGATTTTAACGACTTCTATAGAAATTGAGATTAAAAAAATAAATTTCAGAAATATAAATGCAGTTGATAGCTTCAATTGCAACTGGAAATATGATTTTTCTTTGCCAAATAGCTTGTTGATGATTCATTTGTTCTTCAAGTGCCGGGAATTGTATCCGATATTGTTGGAAATATTTATTTGTTAACACACTAGACGTTATATTACCATATTTATTGACAGCCAGGCGGCTATAAAAGCAGTATCTGCTATAGAAATAAAATCAAAGCTAGTTCACCGCTGCCGTGAAGAGCTTAAGGTTCTCTGCTCGCAGCACACCACGCGTCTCTGCTGGGTCCCTGGACACAGTGACAAAACCGGCAATGAGATGGCTGATGAATTGGCAAGAAATGGTTCTGCTATGGATCAAGATCGGGCGATTAATTCTGTCAAGCCACCACTCTGTAATTTCAGAGAAAGGGTGGAAAATAAGACCCGGATGAAAGCCAACAACAGGTGGAAAGAACTAACCACCTGCGAAATAACACGGAAGCTTTGGCCGGTATACAATCCAAGTCGGACTATCAAGCTTATGCGGTTTGATAGAACGTCGATGTATAAACTGGTAGGGGCCCTAACGGGTCACAACTTCATAAGATACCACACAATGAAGCTGAAACTCAAGAATGACGATATATGCAGGGGTTGCGGCGACGAGGAGGTACACAAGGACACGCCTCACTTCCTCTGTCAATGCCCAAGTCTCTATCACTTGAGGAATAGAACACTTGGAAGATACTACTTCCATGTATCTAATCTTTTCAGGTTCATAAAGGCATCAGGATGGCTGGACAAGGTCGAGTAACCAAGTGGGAATGACTCTATAGCCAACAACATCGGCTAACCCCTCAATAAGGGCATCACAATGGGTCCACATGGACCTAAGTGGGGTGCGGCAGGACTCCTTCTGACGTACCCACCCATAAACCTAACCTAACCTAAAACACTAGACAATTAGTTGTGCACTAGTTCATCCATTTTATGTTGACCTTTCGGCCATCCAAAGCATCCATTTCAACATGATCATTAAATTTCTCAACTCCACAGGCTGGTTTTGAGCTCCCTTAACATTGTTCTCCCCCCTTAAATTTCAGGTTCCGTTAGTTGTGGTATCAAAACGGCGCTTAATGCGCTATTTGTGTTTTTTTTTCCTCACGGGAATACAGCCATTTAAAACAACCAACCAACCAACAATTAGTTGAAGCAAAAATATGAATTAGCGAGAGGTTTTTGAACTGTCAACCTAAAAGCCCGGATCTCCGCTATACCTTCCTGACAAATGATTCTGTCTAAATATTTCCATCTGAAAGAAATATTAGCCAATTAGTCCCCAGTCCTGCTACCTACTTCCGTAGGTTTCTTTTCCTGTACAAACGGAATTAAATTTAACTACATATTCACAATTAATAGATTGTTTTATGTTAAAAATGTGCGTACAAAATATTTAGCAAAAGGTCTGAGTCAACTAAAAAGCATTTGCTTCGCCTGGTAAGTTTTAAGTTTTATTTATACTTTATATTTTATTTATAAGAGCTGGAACTAACTCATACGAAAAGTAGCAAATGCTTCGATTTTGACATTTCTCTTGTATAACAGCAATTGCTACGTTTTATTTATACGACCCCAGTAGAATCATCCAAGCGTAATATTGATAGGTATGTATATACCTACTTGTACAGGGTGGCTGATGAATATTGCTACAAGAAGCTCAAATAATTTTTTTGTTTGGTGTGTGGAATTCATTTTTTCTTTTTTCATGTCAAAGCTCATTAAATTTTATTAAATATAGCTTAATTAGTGCTAAAAATAATGGAATTTAAATGCCCTCCTGCTTTTTGATGTTGTTGTTCATTACCTACCTACTGCTTGGAGAGTTGAGACAGGAATAGCCGCAATTATTGTTTCTCGAATGGATTGCTTTAGTTCATTTAAATATGTTGGTTTTGCTTAAAGAATAAAATGAAATATTTGGACTTTTGTTGGAAATTTTTAACGACTAAAGAATCCATCAGCCAAACTTTTATTACCTATTTTTGAAATATTGTTCACGAAATAGCACATATCGTTCTTTTGCGTAGTGCTCCGTTTTTAAGCTGTCAGCTGTCAAACTTTTTTTTTTTTTTGGTTTCCAACACTAACCGAACAAATTAAAATCTTCCGTCTATTTTTGGACACGTTGTATTTTTGAATTAAAGCTACCATATCTCTGCTGGTGCTTATTAGTTTCATTGCTTAGATCTTATTTGTTCAGTCATTGGGCTCAACATTTTTAAACTCGTTTTTCAAACAGTTTTTAGTGCCATCTTTGATGTTTTTCTGCCGGTAGTTTAATAGGTTTTTCAAGCGTTTTCATCTCCATTTTATTGGAAGGGTTGAATATTTTTTGTTTTTAATGCGTTTTTTTTTGCAGCCTTTTCGATTCCTTTTTGATGGCGAGTTGCTTTGTGTTATTATACTTTTGTTTTTACCCGTTTTTTCCTTAGTTTTGTTAAGTGATTTTTAGGGGTTTTCAACGCCTGTTTTTGAGTATTAGTTGCATTTTTGTACGTTATTCTTATGCGTCGTTTTTTTTGGCGTGCTGTTACTTAGTTTTTTTTTATGCTACATTCATTCAAATATTCGAGTATTAACATTAAAAATAATTTTATTGTTCTTAAATATTAATATCTACTCTGTTTAAAACTTTCATACAATGGATTTATATATATCAACTAGCTGATCTCGCCCGGCTTTGCCCGCGCCTTCTCCCCCCCTCCTCCGTGACCACACAGCCCAAATTATCAAATCACAAAGAACATATACTGTGCTATCAAATGGAATGACCGCCTACAGCGCCACCTGTTGAGAATTTTTCAATTTTTCTTTTTTCCTAAACCTTCGCGGAGCAATTACGAACAAATCCGCAGAAGGAAGTATCCAATTTGGTCCAGTCGTTTTCGAGTTTTAAGCATCCGAACAAACCAAGATCCATTTTTATATACAGATAGTAGTATGTAGTTATCGTTGTTTCCTTTTCCCAATTCGGCTGTGTTTGGTATAAATTTATAGCCTTTGAGTAACCGAATAAATTCCTATTTCCATCGTGCTAGGAAAAATACTCAGCTCGTTCTTGACAGCAAAATTATTTCTCCATACATTGCCGCCAATACCAATTCTAAAAATCGAATTTGAAGACCCAAAACCAGACATTATCATTAACTAATAGGCAATTTCAACAATGGAACAACCCCCATTCTCAAATGATGGGCTTAATTACCAGAGACACAATACTGAGACCCCTAACTACGGCCGATTTCCCGTAGCTTCGCCTACAAGCTATATTTTTACGGAAGTGCGTTGATTTAGTTCGTTAATATTGATACTTAGAAATTTGTATTGACTTTTTCACTTCCGTCCGCTGTGAGCAAACTTGCTGGCAGCATTCATAGAATTTTATACGTTAAATTAAATAAGGAATAAGTGTACTTTTGCTGAAAATATTCATGAAAAATCAACAATGTTGATTGGTTGAGGAAACATGAGCTATTTTTCAGTTATTTAAGAAAAAATTACTCATGAAACCGAAGTTAATAATATTCAAAGGCGGAAAATACAAAATAATGTGTTTTCTTTTTTGTTTCTACTAGGTACGAGGGTTGTTTGATAGGTCAATGACTTTTTAGATAGTACCTACATATTTTTTTTGGCCAAAAAGTTTTTTATTCCTCAACACAAGTAATGGGGCATATTCATATATCTTTGATATGCTATTTGTATGTTATAACTAAACTAAACAGGAGTTTATGTAATTCATAGACAATTTAAACTCATGTCTAAACGAAAAACTCGAGTCTAATATTAAACACGACAGAACGTATGTTTAAGTTGTTTTGAACTCCATTAAACGTCAAAACCAAGTGAACGAAAAGAACATTTTAAAATTTCTCAAATAATGATGTGATATTTAGTTTACATAATAAATAAATAGCGCGTAAATAATAAACTTAAAAAAGTTAAGGGAAAATTTCGTTCGCTTATAAGTTATAACATTGAGGAAGATTTTGATATTTTCAGATTTTTTGGTCGAAATGTTCTTCAAAGTGATATAGGTATAGGTAACGTGAAGTTTATTTCAGCAAAGTGATTTCGTCATTTATGTAGGCGACCTTCCTGGAATTTCCCAATCACGAAAGCTGGCTCTACAACAAAACGCAAATTTTGAAAATTCCTTTCGACTTTTGGCTTTTAAACAGTATTTATGGAATAGATTTGTAGTAGAATACATGTTAGACTCGGATCAAATTAAACAGAGCTGTCAAGTTTTTTTATGAATAACAGTTGTGTTTTACCTGTGGGTTAACTTTAGACTCGAGTTTAGTTAGACCTAGGTTTATAAATATAACTATGAATATGCCCCAATCTCATTTAACCTGGATACACTTAGCCCAGGGTTTTTTCAAATTTTTTTATTCCCTCCGAAAAATAGGTTTTCTCGAAACTGTCAAAATAAGCATTTGTTTCAATGATGACCTCTTCATTGGACCCAAATCTCTCTCCGATCGGCCAATATCATTCCATGGATTTTATCGACGATTTCTGGCGTAACGACCTCTTTGAGAGCGTCCAGAACGTTCGGTGTTAATTGTGCTGGTACGACCACAACGGAACTCAGTAAACCATTTTTTTACCATTGAAATTGATGGTAAAGATACCCACCCCATAGTATTCATCTAGCCTTTCCTTGGTTTCGGTAATGGTTTTTTTTTACGTAAAAAATATTGTTGAGGTTTATTGCTTTAAATAGCTCTCAAACACAAAGTCAATTACGCCGGCTGCTCAAAATGTCACAGTAGTCTAATAAGACATGACAGTTGACGATAGTAAAATACAAATTCACAGTTATGAGGAAAAACTTCAAAAAGTCACTGACTTATCAAACTTCACTCGAAATATTCAAAAGCGGTAAAAACACAACCATGTTTGCCCTTATATGTTTCTAGTATATAAAACATATCATTTAGCTAGTTTAATTAACCAGACACATCATATTATTCGCCTTTTAAAAATACAGTCGAATCCCTCTAAGTCGAATTTTCAAGGGAGTTAAAAAAAGTTCGAGTTATAGAGATTTCTGGAAAAATTCGGGTTAGAGGGATTTTTTTAAGCGAATTTATTTAAATTAAAATATGGGAAAGTTGGTAGATTTTGAACAAAATTAGTTAACAAAATTTGTAATTTTTGTTTGGGAAAGTAGCAGTTTTCACTGGTTTAATAAATGATTCTATTTTAAATAAGCATTAGTTAATCTCCTCTGGGACATCTTCGGTCATTTCAATTGCAGTTTGCAACATTTCAATTGCGTTTTCAACACCTATCATTCTTTTCCGGTATATGGTTAGTAATGGTTTCGCCAAACTCTTCTTCAGCTACGAGTTTTTTTTTTTAAATTTTGTTTTCTTCGACTTAGAGTCATAGGTCAAGAATCAAAAAATATGTTCAAGTTAGAGGGATTTTCGACTTAGAGGAATTTCAGCTTAGAGGATGACTTTTCTATGCAAAATTGAAGGGAATGCTAAAATTAGGTCGAAAAATTCGAGTGAAAGGAGGTTCGACTTAGAGGGATTCGACAGCATTTTATAACTAGCCAATAGCATTCAGTATAATGTTCAAATGTGGTATTCCCGAACTCTATCACATTCACCCACGATTGGCAGAGGTTGGCAGTATTTATTTTATATTTTTTGTAGGTTTTTGAAAGTCACACAAATTCTAAATTGATATAACACCGATAGGAAAACAAAATGTCGAATTTTAAAAAAGAGTTAAGGGTCTCAGTATCGTTTTTCTCTGTTAATTATACTTTAAGTTTCGAGCCAATCTTCAGCAACTCCATTATTGCTGCTCAATAAATGGGGAGACGTAGGCATACATTTTTAAATAATCAGCTACCTTTAACTTAAATTGCAACCAACATCCACGGAAATATTTTCTTCAACTTTTATTAATTTACAATTGGTTCTTCTGATAGCCTTGTAGAAATTAGTGGAGTTGTAAAAAGCACACGCAAAATCATAAAACCACATATTGCATTTGATCCAATAAGCACCTCTCTACCATCCAAAAGCTACAATGAAATTTTACTGATGCATTCACAGTTTCTACCCATCAACCGCTGCTGACCGAAAATCGCTTTAGCATACTCAATTGTTATTCCAAATTAAACATTCAAACTAAATTAAACATTAAAAAAAAACAGAACGCACTTTTCCTACCATATTCGTCCTCCCATCTTGTAAGCAAAGCAAAACTCACATTCAAGCAAAACAATGCATTTCGAATCGCGTATTCATTGAACTCCTACTTTGGATGTCTTTTCGAAATGTACCTACGCATATCCTGCTTCACTTGCATAACATAATTGAAATTTAAATATCCTTCCAAGCATTGCATCATAACAACAAAAGGGTTGGGAAGAACAAAAAAAAACCCAACCCCGACTGCGTTTCATCACAAACGCATTTTCGCTTTATCAGAATTCCTCAACTGTCAATCTTTATTTCAATGCATTTTCCTTGAAAGGACTGAAAGTTGGTTATTGTTTTATATAAAAAAAGAACCAGCCCATTTGGGAAACTGGTTTGAAAGGACAACGCGAACATGATAGGACCATTGTTCGCTAGCAAAAAGCAAAGAAAAGAAAAAGGAAAACGCTTTGATGCGTAAGTCGGTAAAAAAAGTTCGTGTACGGGGGTTGTTTTAAAATATTATATTCCAGAAATTGCCGATACGTACTACTTCATACTTACTGCATATTTATGTAGGTACATTATTTACTGTTGGGCATCATTTTCTAACCCATTTTTTCATTCAAATATTTCGTACGGTTGCTGTGTTAGGTTAGGTTAGGTTGGGAGGGCAGTTTTGCAACTGATGCAAATTTCACCCAGAAGCCATGAAGGCCCATTGTGAGTACCCTGTTTGTACATGTAAGGACATGTGGCTAACAAAACCACTTCGATCTGTTGAGGAATAGTTTTATGTCTGATAGGGGTACCCCTGCCAAGTCGTCCAGACTTTCGAAAAACCTAGCTCCCATACAGGATGAGCGGCGTTCCTGTAAAGCTGGGCAGTGGCATAGAAGATGTTCCACGGACTCTATTTCCTCTTCGTCTCTACAGCTTCTGCAGAAGTCATTTGCAAAAAGTCCTAGCCTTTTAGCCATGTTTCCTATGATGCAGTGCCCGGTTAAAACGCCGACGAGCATCCGGATTTGGCTTCTATTAAGGGAGATTAGGAACTTTGATCTTTTGGTGTCAACCACAGGCCACAGACTTCGGGTTATGACGCAACCGATGGTGTTGCTCCATTGTTCCTTAGCCAGTTGTGTGGTGACGCCTTCAATAAAAGTCTTAGCAGTGTTGAAGGGCGGTAACACCTCTCCGTCCGCTAGTTGAGGGTTCATATCAGAGCCGTATCTGGCCAGTTCGTCCGCCTTTTCATTCCCTTCCACTCCAACATGTCCCGGAACCCAGCAGAGTAGAATTGAGTGATGACTTATAGCCCTGAGCGCCACGAGGCAATCCGTAACACATTTCGCATTTATAAGATTGGAGCCGATAGCTTTAAGTGCTGCTTGACTGTCCACACAGATGGTTATTTCCATTGCTGGTAGTCCCATCGATAAGATAGTCTGTGCTGCTTTTTTAACCGCATATATCTCAGCTTGAAAGACACTACAGTGATCGGTCAGTCGGTACGACTGGCTAATAGCAAGCCTTTCTGAGAATATGCCGGCTCCTGTTCCATTTTCTGTTTTTGAACCGTCCGTATAGACGGCTATACCTTTAATGATGGTACTGGGTGATTTCCAGTCCTGCCTTTTGGGTATAGTGATTCTGAAATTTTTCTCGAAGTCATATCTGGGTTTCTCGTAATCGGTGAGTGACGTGAGTCCCTTCCGATCGAAGATTTCAAGTATGCTTGAGTGTCCGCAGTAACCAGGCTTCCAAGTTTTGTTCTCTCTTAATCTGAGAGCGGCTTTGGCTGCAACGTTCTTAGTGAATAGCTCAATGGGTTGCAGGTTCAATAGCGTTTCCAGACCTAGTTGTGGTGTGGATTTAATTGCGCCTGTTATTCCCAGACAAGCAATTCTCTGCACCTTGTTCAGGTTCTTAAGATGGGATTTGGTTTTAACCGCCTCCCACCAAACAACTGAGCCGTAGGTAAGAATGGGTCTCACAATCGCGGTGTACATCCAGTGCACAATGTTCGGTTGCAAGCCCCAGTTTTTCCCAAAGGTCTTCCTACATGCATAGAAGGCATTAAGTCCTTTCTTCATTCTTTCTTCAGTATTCCGTTTCCAGTTAAGTTTGGAGGTGAATATCACGCCCAGGTACTTGGCCTCGGTTGAAAGATTAAGTCGGACACCTTTAAGCTTCGGTGGGTCCCATTTTGGTACCTTATATTTCCTGGTGAACAGAATGAGTTCGGTCTTTTCCGGATTAACCGAAAGACCGTTATGTTCCGTCCATTTGGATAGTTCTGATAACGTAGATTCCATAATATCTCTAATGGTGGAAAGGTATTTTCCTGTTATTAGTAGGTACTACTATATCATCCGCGTAGGCGACTATCTTGATACCTCTGTTGACAAGGGATGTAAGTATTTTGTTAATCGAGATGTTCCACAGTAGAGGAGATAGGACTCCCCCTTGTGGTGTTCCACGATTTGTGCTTTTCTTAATCGTACAGTCTCCTAGGCTGCTGTTAATAACTCTGCTGTTAAGCATAGTCTTAACCCAGTTTGTCAGAAACTGTGGTGAACCTGACTCCTCAAGTGAGGATGTAATGGTTCTTGTATTCAGGTTGTTGAATGCACCTTCTATGTCCAGAAAGGCCGCCAACGTAAATTCCTTGTTTCCTAGGGATTTCTCGATTGTCTTCGTTACTTTATGTAGCGCTGTTTCCACGGATCTGCCTTTGACATATGCGTGTTGTGCACTACACAGAGCACCGCTTGTTTCGAGAGTGTTCCTAAGGTGCAGGTCCAATAACCTTTCTAGTGTTTTCAAAAGAAAAGATGAGAGGCTAATTGGTCTGTAGTCCTTGGGTGTGGAGTGACTGGGTTTCCCTGCTTTGGGAATAAAGACCACCCTCACCTCTTTCCAGCAATCAGGAACAAGTCCGAGTGTCAGACAACCACGAAAGATTGCCTGCAGCCATGGGTGGTCCTTTTACTGCTTCTTTGTAGCATGGCAGGTATAATCCCGTCCGGTCCCGCCGACTTGTACGGTTGGAAGGATTGAAGAGCCCATGTTATTCTATTCGTGCTAGTGCAGTCACTGATGATAGCCAGTTCTTCAATCGGAAGTGAGGAGGGGCTGCCATCAGAACTGTGTAGCGGCTTTACTGGGATTGTGCATCCCGGAAAGTGTGTTCTGAGGAGCAGGTCAAGAGTCTCCTGGCCACTAGCTGTCCAACAATTATCCTCCTTACAGAGGTGCCCTATATGAGAGGGAGTTTTGGCAAGAACTTTCCGGAGTCTTGCCGCTTCCGTAGTGGATTCTATGTCGGAGCAGTAGTTTGCCCAGGCCACTCGTTTGGCTGCTCTGGTTTTCTTTTTAAACTCGTTGAAGCTGTTGCGATATATACTCCAGTCTTCATCGGTTTTTGTCAGTTTGGCTCTATTAAAAAGTTTCCTGGTTTTGGACCTGAGAAGTCGTAGTTCCCTAGTCCACCAAGCCGCGTGTGTTCTTTTGGGAGGGCGACTAATAGGACAGGATTTTTTAAAAGAGTCATTTAGTGTCTTGGTGAGAAGATTGACTGCTTCGTTAACGAGTGTCGCCTTCGACAAAGTACCTATGGGGTTAGGTGGAAGTCGACGTTCGACCAGTTCAGAAAATTTATTCCAGTCAGTCTTAACAGGGTTCCTAAAAGGGAGTTCTTTTGGTAATTCAAAGTCAATTGTGAATGTTATCCTGAAGTGGTCAGAGAAGGAGCACTTCGAGGAAACCTTCCAGTCATCGACCCTGAATCTGTCTACTGGGAGCGCTAAAGTTAGATCAATTACCTCTTCCCTAATTTTGTTGTGGAAAGTAGGATGGCTACCCCTGTTACAAATATGTAGGTTGGAAAGTAATATAAAATCAAGTATAGACTCACCTCTTTTATTTATATCCTTGCTGCCCCACTGCGTGTGGTGAGCATTTGCGTCCATACTTACTACTAAGTTGGCTCTAGTGTTGCTGGCGTGCTGTACCAGGTCCCTTAGTAGTGGTGATGGGGGGTCTTCTTCCTCGTAGGGCAGATATGCGGATGCAAGAATGAGTTGGGGCTCGTTCTTGCGGTCGCATATCGCCACTGTCAGATCGCTGTTGCTGAAACGATAAGAGAAAAGGAAGTTAATTGATTTCTTTATCAGAATACAGCTCCTAAGTTTACCTTCACAACTGGAATGCAGGAGTGTGTAGTTTTTTGACCTCAGTCCTTTGATTTTGGCTTTGTTTAGCCATGGTTCCTGGATTAGGGCCACGTCCACACTCTCATCGGTCATGAAGAGCAGCAGGTCGTCGGTGGCAGCTTGAGAGTGGTGCAAATTAATCTGCACCACCCTTAGCTTTCCGGCGCTGGTCATCGTTACTGGGGAAGGAGAACTTGATGTTCCCCAACCCAAATTTGACAACCCCTGCTGCGGATCTTATTTGGTTGGCGGATTTAGGATCCACCACAATACGTAGGTCCCTACCGCCACCCTTCTCCCGCGGTTTAGAACTCACGATTTTCCATTCACCCACGTTCAGCTCTTTGTTCCGCAGACCTACCAGTTTGAGTATGGATTGTTCCTCCGGAACCGGAGGAGGTATCCATACGTGCACCAGGGTCCGCAGTGGTAGAGCTGAAGCAGGAATGGCTTCTAGTTTGGCACCAGGCCACAGTTCTCCAAGGCTTCGAATGCAGCGAGTTAAAAAGTCAAAAGACTCTTTGTTGCCGCACCCGACGACCTTTACTCCCTTCCGCCAACCTGCCCCATCGAAGTTGCAGGATTTATTGATGTCAGCAGATTCTCCTTCTGCTATCATGGCCTCCAGGATCTTTGCCTCAACCTTGAGCCATTTGTCGGTCGCAAGTTTCCCATCAGGGTTGCTGCGGTCAATAATGGCTAGGGTGAGGTCTTCGCTGCTTTTCAGCTTAGCTTTCTTCGCCGAATTCCCTGTTACCTCGTCGGCTGAGCGGATTCTTTTGGGGGCCTGCTTAGCTGTTTCCTTGCCTGCGGCCGTCGAGTCCTTGGACTTTTCCGACCGTTTGAGGGATTGCTTGGCATTGACCACCTTTCGAATAGTGCCCGGCTTTCGTGGTGGTAGGACGGCGGGAACCTTCGCCTTTGAGGTCGATGGGGTGGGGATTGCCTCCGAAGCGGGCTGTTCCTCTCTCCTCTCGGCTCCTTTAGCTTCTTCTAACTGGCATTTTGGTGAGACCGAATCCTCAATAGTCGCGGGTACGAGATGTGTCTTGTTGGCAAGACGATTCTCGTACTGTTTGACCAGCTTGGAGTGCTTCCTCACCAGCGCTCTATCTCTTTCAGAGAGCTCAGCCATGTTACGGTCCTTCATCTTCCTCAGGAATCGCAGGGAGCATTTATAGCCCTCTCTTTTCTTTTGCTGAGTAGTTTTAGGAGCTCTTGTTCTCTTGCTAGGGACGAGAGTGTTCTCCAGAAGCCTGTCCTCCGTCTCAGAGTCAATGGACGAACTGTTACTGGCTTGAGAGGAGAATAACTCCCCCAGCACGGTCATGTCCGGCCAAGAACTCTCTGACAGAGCTTCAACTTCTTTCGAATCCTTCGCGTCCTGTCGATTTAACGTCTTTTTGTCGTCAAGTAGCATTCTTCCTCCACACCCTTGGCTATCAGTGTGGTCCTCCATGAAAGTTGGGTCCTCCAGAATCCGTGACCCTGCCGCTTTCGCGAGTGGATTTTCACTTTTGTGCGTTCCACCTGGAGTAGTTATATCATTTTGTTGTCCTTTCATGTTTGTTTTTTTTTTGGGGGGGGGGGGGGTTTCGGTAGTTCTTAGTTGATCGCTCATCAACAGCCTGTCTGCCATGGGTGGCCCTTCTGACGACTATGTCGTCGACAGCATAGCCCGTTGATTCATTGCGATACGAAGCCTCCGCACCAGGCGTCCCTTGCAAAGACAATGTCTTCACAGGGACACACACGTCAAGGTGCCTACCAAGCGGAAGAAACCCTGCTGCTGTGTTATGGATGAGGAAAAAAAAAAAAAACGTATTAGTCGTCTTCCGAATCTGCAGGCAAACCTTTAACCCGTGCTCAGGAAAAATGACTTATGCTGTTTTTTCTTATTGACACAGACTTAAAGGGGAGCGGCCGAAGCTTCGCAAAATAACTTGGTATCTTCAAAACAAATAAGTTTGTTTTTTGACGTGCAGAATGAACTGGAGTAGTCTCACCACGACGATTAAAAGGGCACTCAGGGCACTCATTCCGTAACTTTTAGGACAATTATCGTCGAAACGATAGCGCCCCAAAAACTAGCAACTAAGTGCTAAAGTTACAAGTTCGAGAGCTTAATCCACTTCATTTCTCTGAAATATAATCAAAGCTGGCGATATTCAAAAAAATTCGACCAGAATATAACTTCTAATGGTGATTAAAGTTTCGAAAACGATATCGTTCAGACGATCGTTGATATACGGAATCTTCCACCTGGTGGCGCTTATCAGTTACCGGTATTAGGACACGCATTTTGGTAGCAAACGATGCGAACGACCAAAGTTTATCGTTCGAAGCATTATAAATATGAATGTATTCCATTCATCGCAAAATATGTCGATGATGACCCTACGAACTAATTCCCAACTGGAACTAACTCTTACTAGCCAAAACGAACTAAGTCACAGAAAATTTGGGATTTATTTCACGGAACTAACTCCCACGATTTTTAGGAACTAAGACCCAACTAAGAATGAACTAAAACCCAATAGTGGGACTTAGTTCTTTATGAACTTTAACTTTAAATTTTTCCTTCGACACAAGTCAAATGAACTAACTCCCACTTTCTCAAATTGAGAATTTGTTCGTAATGAACTACGAACTATCTCCCAAAAATATGAACTAAATCCCACTGCAAAACTGATGATCGATTTTGACGACATGCTGGGGTGCATTAATGGATTGCATGCTAAAATTCAATTTAACGTTGAGATGGAGAGAAGTAGTTCCATAGCGTTTTTGGATATTCAACTGGCATCTGGAAGACTCATCAACTTTAAGTCCAACCACAATTACCCTGATAGTTTCGTACGAAACATAATTCTGATTTCTGAATATGAAACACAAGGTTCCCCGTGAAAAAGGAACAGAAGACACATTCCGTGTTTACAGACGTGTTGTCTAAGTTCATAAGATCAGCAGTAGCATTAAGTATCCTCACACAGCTTTGGAATCTAATCAAACTCTGGCATTCTTGTTCTAAAAACTCAATCCCAAAACTGACAATCGAAAACGCAGTGACGTATATTGCACTGTGGAGGATATGTGTATTGCGGTACCGAAAATACTTGCAACACTTTTTGAGATATTTAATTATGCAACCTTCTTGGCTTTTTTCTGATTATTTCATTTTTACTTATCTGTGAAACAAGACCAGTCAAATTGGAGTGTCGGTACAACGTAGTACACAAGTTTGGCTGTATCGGTCAAATCTCCTGTCTAACAATATATCAAAGAACGGGAGAACAACGGAACTAGCCAATCACTCCATCTAAGCGAACTTTAACCCGGACTTTGAAAACCCATATGCGTCTCAAACGGAGAGACATACCTAGAAACGCTATACACTCGAGACGCTATACATCATAAACAACAGGAGTAACATGAATCGGAAACACGACATCAAAGATATATTTCTGCTATATATAGCTCACTAGTTGATGGCAAAACTCAATAATAGACAAAACTTCAATTGAAGTACTTCACTTAAAGTGCATTAATTTCCTTTATTTCTTATTTTGTTTTTACTTTGAATCGTTATGCGAAATTTCCTTTTCTTGTTTTCGTTAGATGAGTTTCATTTCTCCTCAAAATATTTTTAGAGTCACGTTATCTGCATTTTTTGTACATTTTTTGAAATAATCTACTCGTATATGTTTCCCAATCAAGAAACTCTGAAGAAGTCATCAAACCCTGCCAAAAACGTCGTAAGTGTTGACCTAATTTATTCATTCAAATATCTATCACCGAAAAAGCAGACAGAATAACCGTTTCCACAATTAACACACGAGATGAGTTTATAAGTTTAACCATGCTTTTGAGTGCAGTGCGTGCATATGTAGACATAGTTTGACTTAGAGAGGATGGGGAGAGGGGAGTTCGATTACTCATCGATTGCAACATCCTCAAGGTTTCAAAATCGTAACCAAAATATAAGAATAAAAAGGTTGTCTATAAAACTTGCTAGCGCATTAAGAACGGATACCAACAAACAATATTTCAGGGCAATAAAAGTAAGCTATCGTACCAGTATACAGAGCTATCAAAGTCTCTTAGAAGATTTGCAGTAGGTACACATCTTCTCCGATAATGTTTCGGTCTTTTCATCAAAAACTTAAGCTGTGTAGGTATAGGCGGTGTGAAGCTTCCATCTCGGAAATTGTAAATATCTGTACCTATCTTACCTTGTGTTAATATGTTCGGACGGAAGTATCTTCGCGACCAGCTTTTTGAGTCAACCTGCTAAAGTAATGATTTGAAAACTGCGACACTCCACAGAAGGAGGTTAAAAAATTAAAGAACCTTAAGCTTTAAGCAGTTCTAAAGGTTCTTTGATTTTGTAAATCAGAGTTCTGATATAACGTCCTTCTGCGGAGTGTTTTCAAATCATTACTTCAGCGGAAATAAAGCTTAGTTACTGAAGTAGTGCTTAGATCAGTGTTGTTATATGACTCTCTCTTCATTTATCCCACGAAGTGTTGTAATGATTTCCAATTTTTTTCCATATCACATTACTTTAATTCCCTTAAAAATCCCTCGATATTTTTTAGCGTAAAGTTAGAATTTTTAAAGTAAAATTTGGATTATACAGAAAAAATTAATATTAGATTAGCCTTTAGTATTAAAATCGCAGATTGTCAGCATTAGATACTATGACTATTTTTGGTGGTACTAGAAATTTTTCATGAAAGCAATTCAATTTACATATAAGCAATTTTTTATGGACACTCTTTTTGTGGCAAAATGTAGAAGTTTCAATAAAACTGCTGCTTAAACTTATAGTTTGATTTGTTTTTGTTATATTCATAAGAATCCCACGATTTCGTGCTGTTTCCCTTTTTCCCCCGGAAGGCATTTTAGACATCTAAAATCCCACAAAAAGGGATAAATCCCACGATATGACAACACTAAACGAAGGTGGTTTTGACAGCGTTGCCATTTTGACTGCTTTCCAGTCAGATCTGACTGAATTGATACGCATTTAGCTGGAAGATTTTCTAAAATCCAGCCGGCTGTTTTTTTTTAGCTGGATACGATATTTGTTTGACTCTTTTTAACTGATTCGTGGCATATCTGTGAAATCATTAGTACCTATCCATTTTAAATTTCAAGCCGAGAAATTAAAATGAAAAAAACTAAATTTGCTTGAATTTAGTTTTTCTGCTCTGAGATTGGAAGCGTATCCCACTAATGCAATCATTAAATTTGTACGTTTGCATTGATACAAGTTTGTTCTTCCCTTTGTTAACTTACAAATACTGCTTCAACTTTGGTATACCGTCTGAAGTAACAAAAAAAAAAAAAATGGTAAGTACTACTACTATCACTTACAAAAGTGATGAAGATGATAGATAAGTGGACATTTGAAGCACTCAAAGAAAATACTATGTAAAGTTTATTTATGAGTTGTACTAATTTAATGAATTTACTCTTATTTATAGTAATTTTTTTTATGTACATATTTAGTTCAGTGTTTTTTTTATTCGTAGTTTTACTTTGGCTGGATTTTTAGCTGGAATTGTTTATTGTATTTCGTTGACTGTTTTTCTGACTGGATTTTGGTTTTTTGACTGTCAAAATCTGACTGGAAGTCTGACTTCAATATGGCAACGCTGCGTTTTGATACTCGTTTCGTTGAAAGCATTCCGAACAATAAGACGTGAACCGCGCTCGAATGTGTCCAAACATCCGGTGAATCTTTCAGTTTGTCATCAAAGAGTATTGAATGCAAAAATTCATTGACTGCTGCACGCCACCACCCCTATTCTGCTTCGTCATTGCCGGGGCTATATACCTAAATACCGACGAGACGAAGCGTTCATCGCCCCTCTCGCTACATATGCGCATTGCATAACCAAATGAAACTCAACAGCCGCACATTAAATTGCAATTGCACTAGTTTTTCGCAACCCCATGGCTGAGTGTGTGCAGCAGCCAGCAAATTCGCGATAGAACAATCAAGATGTAGTTGAGGTAGGTCGGTCTGCCAGAGTCAGTTTTAGTATAGCAGCGATGGAGGGGACGAACACTACGCCATTATTGTCCTGTCCCTATTTTTATGTTCGTTGTTCTATTCTCGGTAATCCAGCTCCGACAAGGAAAAAGGGGTTGCGTTGACTGTATGCGCAATGCATTGTTGTGCTATCCGTTACCCTACATCGAGATGGAACGGGTTTTTGGATTGCATCCCCATGGTTAGTTGGTGTAGTCCTGACTACGTCATTTGCTTTTTGTTGTTCGAGTTTCCTTTTTTGTCGGAGAACATACTCGTACTCGTATAAAGTAAGGGTTTGCATCTAGCATTGTTTTTGCTTGATCGGTGGTTCGATTTGCTATATCGTTATTGTTTGTGTGGCCATGTTTTCCCCTTATGGATTCCTGTATATGTAACCTACCCAGAGCTGTAAGGTTGGAGTGGTGTGCTATTTGCGCCTTTGTGTTTTAAGTGAAGGGCTGTCGTAGGGGGTCATTGGCAGGGTATATTTCAATAGGAAGGAAAATATCCAATGATTATGTGGCTTGCTTAAGAACAATCCTGTTGGGGCAGGACTAATTATATATCAAAGTCTATGGGAAGTAAGATATGCACAATGGATGTCCAGGTGTGCATCACAGCTGCCACGGAAACCAACCAGTTTAGAAAATAGTTCATTGGAGAAAAAGTACTTGTCATGTATTTGAGACATTTGGGGGAACTGTACAAGTTATAAATTCCCCTAGCCAGGATTAGAACTTGGCCCATTACACTTGTTGAATTTTATCGTATCCATATTTTAACAGAGTTTTAAGGACGTAACTACAGCTTTTGTTGATGACAAGGTCTTCGCCTATATTTAAAGATCTCTACGCAGCTATGGTTTGTATGTTCTGGACTTGGTATTAACAAATAAATTAATAAATAGTTGGCCCGACAGGACCGTAGGGACCCTATAGGCCTAGCTTTTCGCAACCATTCGTTTTGTGTGAGTGTTTTATTTTTGGAACGAATGGAAGGGATCTACAATTTTTTGCCGATTTCAAACGGCCGATTGAGAAGCTCTTTCAAGACAGTTATACTCTCAGATGTTTATCAGAGGTGGCACAGTGGAAAAAAACTCTGAGTTGGAATTTTGGGTTTTTGCGGGATATTAGCTGAACGTAAATCAACAGATTCTTGAATAGATTTGTTGCCTACACCTCCATAAACGTCAATTGCAATAGGTGTTCACTGTTCATATCGCCAATCTATGCCAACAAAAACCGAGACACATCAAGTCAGCCAGCTATGAGGTTTACTAAAACAAGAGCTTTGAACGGACCCATTGTAGTGTAAATGCAAAGAATCAGTAGGTATATTTTCCAAAAAATTTGAGCAAAGTCTATTTTTTATCCATTTCTTATTTTACGAAAAACATGGCGTGCGTATTATTTGTACGAACAATAAAGCAAGCGGATGCGCATATGTTATTCCCTAATAGGGAATTGATAATTTAATCGATTTCAACGTTTTACATCGCTCCGAGTAGAAGGAAGCACCTTGGCAGGTACTTCTTTAATCACTTAGTGGAGGTTGGTTCCTCAAACAATATTGGGACCATTATTAAATTCTGCAGGGAAATTGATTGTTTGGGCGATTTGGTTTAGGTTTTTAACCGTAACGGTTCCCTGGGGATGGCGATGGGCCCACTATGGTGCCTGGTCTTTTTGTGATGAACTCACAACCCCACTCAACCTAACCTAACCTAACCTAACGTTTCACATCGAAGAAGGCCACAATAGAAAATCTTTGATGCAGAGTAATTTTCCGAATTGAACGTATTATTGATTCAATGAAGAACTGTTTTAACAAAGTTCCCTTTTTTATGTTATAGTCATTTTTAAAGCTTTGACCATAAAAGATGTCTGACTGATCAGTCTTATGTTTCATCTACTTAAGGTATGCATAGTACCGTAAAGGTGGTACTAGTTCTAGTACCCAACGGTAGGAAGGATTTTGAGAATTCAGGACAGTCTCCATCTTATTATTCTGAATTCCATCTGGAGTTTGGCGAGAAATATACCATTTTATCCTGGTGATTGAAACGTTTGGAAAATCTCACTTTTTCTTCGTATTCACGGTTAGTTAATGAAGAAAAAATATATATAAAACACGATGTAAGACTTATGATAAGAGCTTACAGATTGCATACTTCCATAGAAGCGACTCCTAGCAGGAGTACGTTCACCTCTACTGTGTTTTTTTTTTTCCTTATCGATAATCCGCTTCAACAAATAAGCAAATCAGACTTCAACAATGTTGGACTACTCCTTCAAAGCATATAGATTGCCCTAGATTGTTGCGAGATGAAAATATCTTTCTTTTATAAAAAAAAGCTCAATCTTGGATCAAATTTCAATCAAAGACGCAGTCATTGTAAACTTTCCTCGCAGCAATTAAATCTCTAAAACAACAAATGCTTTTCTCTAAAGATAATCATGTGGATAGATAGATAGATAGATAATTGATTTATTATTTCTTTTCTTGTTTATGTTACAAATTCATTTAACAAAAAATCGATAAGCATGGCATTGCCGTCTGCCTGATTGACATTTTTAAACGTTTAATAACAAATGTGCTTTGTATAATTCAAAATTGTTTATAAAAAATAAATAAAAATAAAAAAATTAAAAAATTTTGAATATTAATTGCTTGGGTTTTGGTATTATCAACTTAAAAGTTCTTATTTATGATTTTCTCTCGATAGATTATTGCTGATTTATAATAATAAAAAAGTTTTTCAATATCGCTTTCGCAATTGAGGAGCGCTAAAACTTCTTCTTTTGATTTAGTATTGCTACCTAAAAAGTGTCTTCTTATTTCTTTAAGAATCGGGCATCTCCCGATAAAATGGATAACATCTTCCCTCTCTGACAGATTACAAAGGCTGCAGTAGATTGGTAAGTCAGGGCGATGTGGGATATAATTTAGCCGTATAAGTTCTCCTCTCATTTTAAATAAAGACGATATTATTTCTTTACTGTTGTTGTTTTTGAAATAATTCTTATCACACAAATTATGGTTTAAAATGCTGTATGTAGATCTGTGTACTGATGATGTAGCCATATTTAGACAATCTTTTCTGTACTGTTCGTCCACTTTCGCAATGATATTATAGAGTACATCATTGGAGTATCTTCCTGTCGCATCTACAAAGTTGAATTCTATTCCGGCATACATGGCAAGTTCCTCTAATTTCCTATACTACAGGGTTTTCCTTTCAATTGTCCACATTGCAATGATTTTCGGAAGTCTGTTATCTGGCATCTCTAGAACTCTAGTGAGATAATCAGCATGCAGTTTCAGCGTTTTTATGAAAAGTGGTGATAATCCTGTTTCAATGTTTATCATATAAATTGGCGTTGTACCTGGTAAACTGAAGTTTCTTTTAATGAAATACCTAAGCAGTTTCTCCACTGTTTCATATTGGTTGTATCCCCAAGATTGTGCTGCATACATCATTATTGATTCAGCTACGACTTGAAAGACTTTGTACTTCACGCAATGGTCGACGAGATTATTCGAAAAACATCTCTTCCAGGTTGCTCCTATGGCACTTTTTGCTTTTATTAGTCTGTCTTTTAAGTGAGGTTCCATATTGATCCGCTTGGATCTAAAGAGTAATTGTCAGGCCCATCATAAAACTGGTGCAGGGAAATAAGTCCTAGGGCAGGCCAAAAAAGCCATTCAACAATGGCGCAGGGACACATAAGTCCATGAAAATTTTTTGTCGAAGATGGGACATTAGTTCGAAATTTTACCATAGATAATATTTAGCACAACGTTGTGGATCTCCATTAGGCATCGAATACTTTAAATTAGGCGCAAGCGAGTTGCTACCATTGTATTATGAAATGTGTACAAATATGTGCAACCCCCCTGCTTCGGCTTAGTGTTGGATTACGGGGTGGGTGCCTGGTTTTTCACTTATATTTATGTTGAATTTTCAAATTGTTGTAAGGTCCAACATTTTTGCTTGGAACTTATGTCCCGCTTTGGTGGGACAACACCGTGAAGGAAATGTTAAATCCTTACAAAATGCACCCAGCCCCACGTGAACTAAGAAGGAAAGTTCTCCTTACCTAATGAAAATTATAAGTCCAAACGAACTGGCGAAATCCTATGATTGGTAGCAGTTTTTGAAGATGATCATAAGACGTCTTTAAGTGCAGAAATAGCTGTGATCGAAGTAGAAATCGGAAGCGTTTAGAAGATGAAGGGCTTAAGCGACATTTGCAAATAAAGGCGTTTACCACCTTCTTCCATTAAGTTCATGGACAAAGTGGTTGCATATAACAGCTTCATCCTTTATATTGTTGCGTTCTCGCTTATTTCGGTGATTCTCGATTAAATAGAATTTTGGAAAGAATTACAATTAACTGAACAAAAAAACGCCACGTTAACCTTCCTGAAGCCACGTTTATTTTCAAAAGTAAGAAAAATCTACTATAGTAAAGAAATAAAGACAGCATCAGGAAACTGTCAGACTGACAACCAGTTCTTGGCTGCGTTCACGGGTATGCAACAATATATATATATAATTTGGCCCAACAGGTCCGTAGGGACCCTAGGCCTAGCTTCTCACAATCATTCGTTTTGTGTGAGATTTCATTTTTGGAACGAATGGAAGGGATCTAGAATTTTATACCGATTCCAAACGGCCGATTGAGAAGCTCTTTCAAGATAGTTATACTCTCGGATGTTTGTCAGACGTTCGCGAGAGGTGGCGCAATGAAAAAAACCCTGAGTTGGAATTTGGGTTTTTGCGGGATTCGAACCTGGGACCCCTCGCTTAGTAGTCCAACACAATATAACCACTAAGCCCCTGCGCCTACCTTCATCCTTTGCGAAATCATAATAAAGAGGCGTTCGAGAAGACCACATGAGACAGAAATTTAAGTTTTCACATAGGACCTTCATCCGTAAGAAAAATGGCAACATTTCAAAAAATGTCACTTAGGACCGTGATCTTCTAAACGCTTATAGACTTATTCTAGGGTCCCAGTCCTTGCATTGGATTTCTTCTGGAGATGTTGATCACCTTAGGCCCATTTTATTCAAATATAACTATATGGAAAACTCCCCAAGTTGTGTTCAACTTCGAGTAAATAAAATGGGCCTTAAACTCTGTCCTGAAGTTGATAAAACTTTTGCGAAAAGTTCTAATATTATAATTTGGGAAACGGGTGCGCTCTCCTTCGACGGTATAGGTATACTATAGGTATATGAAAACTCACAGTCCTCATAAGAGTCCCCTCTCATTAAAATTCCTTTCGAAATCATTTTTTTTAATGGCCTGTCCACTCTGTCTAATCCAGCTTTCTTAAGGAATCTAAGGATGAGAGTTGGAGCTTGTGACGGTGTTTCATTATCCGATAATTATAACTTGTCAAGCATTTCAGTCTTTTATGTGTGAATACGCCACAAGATCTAAGCACGTTCTTGGATTTCACTGGACTTATCTCAGATCCAGTTTCTTGAGATTAAAACGCTCCATTAGAAAGGAGTTAGGACACGAAGGTTATTTTTGCTCATGCATTTTTCGTCGATATCGCCTTAAAAGTGTCTTGGCTTCTCTCCCATGCGGTGCCCTGAGAGTTATCTGCGGTTCTACTCCTCTTTTCTTTCTCTAGTTTCCTGAATATTTTGCTTAGTGTGTAGTGTAATATTCCACAGGATTATTCAGGACTTATGAATGTTTCTGAAGCTTCCTTTATTTCTTGGGCGTTGGCAATTTCATTCCCCTAGATTTCAGCTTTACTTTTGCCCATTGATTCAAGGTTCTGCTTCAAATACTTAAACCTCATCTAAGATAGAGATGAATCTTCCTTTAGACATTTTGCTAGGCCTAACATATGTCGAAATCTCATCTGGTAAGTCTGCAATTCTGCTCTGTATCCCATTTTCATTCTATTTATTAGTTTAGTGATTCGAAGGAGTCGCTTGATTTTGATATAGTAATCTAATTTATTAGTGCCTAGGCCTTTCCACCTAGTTCCCAGACCTTCCACGTTCATCACAATCCATTGGGGCACTGTCCCCATATTTAATTACCATTAAATCTGCTTCCTATTTGAAGGAAATAAAACACCTCAAAGTACCCTCAGCGTCATTCTCAATTACCCCTTAGGTCAACAAATATTTGCAAAATATTAGAATATCCAAAGCCAGACATATCTGGGTATCCCAATTGTTTACTCCAACTTCCTTCTTCTGTAAATACTACATAGAACGTAGTACTCCGGCGTCGCATACATAAGTGCTAAGTAGTCTAAGAGAAGACATGACTTTACCTTTTGCAGACGTGAAAACTCACTGTGAAAACTCAACCCCTACTGCTTGCAGTGAGCGAGAGAGAGAGAACACCTCCAATGGTAAGCTCCCCCGAGCGCATGTCTGATAAAAGTGTTCCATATATTTCTGGAGCCGACCGACGGCAACTACGGTGGGCGGTAGGGATGTGGGCTCGGTTCATTCACTTATGTCTGGCTGTTTATAGTTAGTCCACATAATTTCTTCGTATATAGGATAACGTGTGACGTGTCATCGACTATATAGGGGTTGGCGACCTCGCCTCAGGGTCGACTTCGTTCGTTCAACTTTGCTCGAATGATGATGCCGATATGATGGAGATTATCATGCTGATGATAATGAAGATGATGAAATGTTTTGCCTCAGTATTTAGATAGGTATATGTATGGGATGTTCGCCGCTGTGCTAGTGTGTATATTCGTAGTGTTATTGCACTGAACAGCTGCATTTGTTGGCAATCGCTTTGTTGTCATCGGTACTGAACTGCAATGTGGCGGTGGTTTTTCTTCCTTAATAAGAAAATGATTCTCACTGCACTTTAAGTAAATACGGGGAAGTATTTGTGGTGGCGTTTACCGGGTCTTCGACTTTTGCTAAACGGGGTAGTTTTGCATGGGCATTGTTCTTCTCTGCGGTTGAATTAAAACGGAGATAGGTACATGAGCCGTAGACGTTACATATCCGAGTATGGATATTTGCTATAGGTACGAGTATAGGTAGGTGGCTATAAATGAATCCTTGCTATACAGTTCGTTTGTGCTGCGACCGGTTTGGGTAACGGCTATAAGTCTGAACATCCGTCTTTTATTTAAAGGGACAGTTCTTTTTCTTAACCCTGGCCTATATATTTGATTCTTTTTAAAAACGAACGGGGTTTCCTCTTTTTGAAACTATGAAAACACTGACGAAATATTGCATTTAGTAAAATTGGAAATGTTATGTAAAAGTACAAGTATAGGTACGTATCACATCTCATCCCTCGTACGGAAAGAAAAAAAAATATCAATAGGTATAAATAACTTGAAATTGTGTTTGTGTTTGTCCCACTTAGTGTTTCAGTGCATGCTCAGCTTGAATTTCAGTTTGTGCCTACCGGGTTCTATTCTAAGACACCAAAACCCGGTATTTTCAATCATAAATAACGTTCGGTTCAGTGAAAAATAACAAATTTATGTAGGTAAATGCTGTTGAAGCAATTCTAACTAAATTTAATTTAGGAAAAACTTGCTACGAATTAATTGATTTTCTTCTTAATGAAAATTAAGACAATTTGAAATATATTACCTCTTCTCAAAAATACGAAAAGTGTTAAGTAGGTATTTAATTTTTATTTTTTTTTAGAACTTACATATCTATACCTACATAATAATGTTAATGTCTTTTTTTGTAAATAAATGCCTAACAAGTTTTGAAGAACAGCTATTACCTATTTTCCTTTACATATTTGCTTTCCACGAATATGGTCACTGTACCTATAAGCCTCCTAAAAAATCTGCAGTCAATAGGTAGGTATAGGTACCTACCTACCTAGATTTATAAGTTATTAGTACCTATTACTAACCTATGTTTTTTTTTTTGTATGCATTCCTACCTCCCTTGCTCGCCTGCGGTTCTGTACATTTTCTTGCACACATCAATAATGCAATTTGTCTCGAATTTGCCATTTAATGTAGAACGTCAAAAATTCAAATTGTTCTTCTTTTTAGAGACCTAAACATTTCATTCCATTATGATCGATTCCGCAAAACAGTTGTACCTAGGTACCTATAAAGAATGCCACTGAAATGACAAACACACATTGACACATCTACACCTAACTAGGTATGTACCTACTTGGAATTTCATCCAATTGAATTTCATGCAAAACTGCCCAAGATCCGTAGTAAATAAATTATTAACCAAATGCCGATGTGAAGTGAAACTACATATTTCTTAAACAATTAAAGCCTCCGCGGCCATCCCTTGTTCGTCATAATGACGTTGACCCTTAATGTTTGGGGTTAATGAAACCAATTGACACACACAGCAAATTCACACAGTTCTCTTTTGCGCCAGCAAAAGTACGAAACGAAGAAGACAAAAATAATTTTTTCCATTTATGCCAATTCCCAATTTCCAAACAGAGAGGAATTCCCCTAAAACCTGAACTCTTTAGTTGTTTTGTTGGATACTCTTTCATTTTGCCTATGTTTTCTTTTTCTTAAGAGACTCATATTTCTCTTAGAATAATGTCCCATCTGACGTCATTTCCCCTGTGTCAATGACTTCAAGCTGAGCGATTGTTTAACACACACACCCCCATAGAGAGAATGCATTCTCTTTTTAAATAGCTCCATCTCGTTCATCTTCATATATTGAAAGCGAATTAACTTCCGCATTGCAAGCGCGTTTCTCTAAAGCACTGTCGTCACTCGCATGACTGCAATGGCGGTACCTACACTAATACATATTCGCAGAAGAACATATGATTGCACTCTTAAAATACGCCATGCGGTAATAAGACTGGTGAAATCTTTTTTTATGGACGGGGTAATGAAAAGAGAAGCAGATAGTGCATAAAGGGATTTGGTGTGTTTTCCGTTTCCGCTACCAGATGGAGTTGTGCCTAACGAGGTATTATTTTTGAATTTGAAACTGAGCGCCAAATCGAACGGTCTTTGGTTTGTTGCTATTTTAACGGGTGTTTAGGTAATAGATGATAATATTGAATGTCAGTAAATGATTACTGTTTGATTGGAGGCGAGTGGGACACCAACATAACTGATTTTTAAGTAAAACAAGTCCCATACTCGGATCATTTTCGAATTACAGTCGAATCCCTCTAAGTCGAATTGTCACGGGAGTTAAAAATATGTTCGAGTTAGAGGGATTTTCGACTTAGAGGGATTTCGACTTAGAGGATGACTTTTCTATGCTAAATTGAAGGGAATGCTAAAATTGGGTCGAAAAATTCGAGTTAAAGCGAAATTCGAGTTAAAGGACGTTCGACTTAGAGGGATTCGACTGTATTGTCACCTTAGACTTTAGGAAAGCTATGTTAAGAAATAAGTATAGAAATCATCAAAAACCCGATAAACAGAAGGAAATAGTTCAAGGAACCATGGTTTTATCTAGAATGCGAGAGGTCGAGACGACGGTCATTCGGATGGTTGGAGCTATTCCGCAGTTCTAACAATGGCGTAATAAAGGATGCGTATTTACAAGCCAACAGGGAATTTAAGTCACAATGTAATGAAAGGAGAAGAAGGTACTACGAAACACAGGTTCAAAGATTAGCCCACTGCAAAAAGGTCTTCAGATTTTTGGAAGGTGGCTAAAATAATAAATATTGCAAAATATGTGATGAATATAGGGTCCTAAGCCCCAACACCCTCAAAGCTCATTTTTATGCCCTTCTGAACCCATCTGGCAATATTTATTTCGCATGCAATACGTAATGTCCGACTTTAAGAATGACCTTTTGGATACAGCAATTATTGTGTAGGAAGTTAAGCAAGCATTAAGTAGGTAGCTTAAAGGATGGAAAACTGCAGGATCCGACAGGATTCCAGCTGAATTTTACCAATATGGCACTAATAAGCTTCACTGTAGACATATGCTGCTGGTTAACAACCTTATGGAAAGTGGATTAATTCCACAGCGATTTAAGGAAGAACATCTTCCCCAACCATAAAAAAGGTTGTACGGCTGACCGTGACCCAGCGAACTGCAGTGGAATTTCGTTCCTAAATGTATCGTACAAATGGATACATGGATAGACAGCGTTAACCAACTAAAAGAATTCTAAGCAGGTTTACGAATGGGATATTCGACTCAATAGTAATGTGGAGTTTTTTTTTCAAATAGGTAATAAAAAAACTATACGCATTCTTCCTTGACTTTAAAGCAGTCTTTGACACTTTGGATCGGAACGCACTTTTTTACAAGCTGGATGGCATGGGCATGGCCCAAAAGTTCGGGCCTAAGAGTGCTAAGAAACTTATATAATTACGAAAACAGATGTAAGGAACGGTGAAAAACTGACAGAATGGTTTCAATCCTGCTCAGGAGTAAGACAAGGATGTGCTCTGAGCCCAAGCCTTTTCACACTATTCATTGAGCACATACATAGTTGATTATCTGCCAGGAGGCATAGAGTATGCAGGAATACTAATCAAAGAACTCTTGTTTGCAGATGACATTGTGTTGCTGTCGCACTCATCTGAATCCCTACAGCAATCTATAAATCGGCTATCTAACTATTGTAAAATGTGGAATCTCGTAGTTAATTTAAGTTAGTCCCAAGTAATGATCTTTAAAAAAGGAGGTGGAAGGAGTTGTACAAATGAAAAATGGAAATTTAAAGGTGAGATGATCCAAGTATGGTTTCGTATATATAGGTAAATGAACGCTTCATATTTTTCAGTTCGAATTTATACTTTTGTCGGTTTCTAAGTTTCCCGTACATACAATTTTTAATACCAAGATCAAATTGTATTTATTTTCGAACCGATAACTTCTTAACACGTTTGCTAGCATTCAAATAAACTATGTTCCGTTTATTGAATAATTTGAAAGGGATTTTATTACGACACAAATGATAAAACAATCGTGAAGTAGTAATAAAAAAAATTTAAAGCGTACTGAAAATTATGTCCGATCGAACGGTAGGGCATTGCTGATTTGACAGATCAGCGGATATTTTGCATTTTCTATTTTGTGTTTCGTTTTTTGCTTAGAATAAGACTCAAAAAGCCTTTGAAAGATACTCTTTCCTTTTTTAGAATAAAATCCTCGTTGTGGAAGAAACCATTGACCTTGTTTTTCACTAAAACAAATTATGTAATTTGAATTCTGCGATGACAACAAATGTAATAGGCTCTTAGAAAGTTGTCGCACTAGTAAATGTGGAGGTCTAATATTTTATGTGTACCGTTTTACAAATGCGGTACATTTTTACTAAAGCTGACATCCAACTAATTGTCGACATTAGTGATTGATTATTAGTAATCAATGATTGGGTTGCGCTGTTAAAATTGTCAGACGATATAAGGTCATCTATACATAAAGAACAAATCACTTAGTTGACTGTGTAAGATGTCTCAAAGGCCTTTGATAGTGTCAACCACGCCCAAGTTCTCTATAAACATAGAGATTTTTTTTTCAATATTTCTATAAATGTGGTAAAACTAATTTCCTCTTATTTATCAGGAAGTAGTAGTAGTAAACGATAGAATGTCTAATTTTATACTTACTTCAATGGGAATACATCAGGAATCTATTTTGGTTCCTCTAATATTTCCAATTTTTATTCATGATCTACCTAATTGTTTAATTCATTTATCGCCTCATATGTATTTAAGCTACAAGTTAGGACCTATTAAGGATGCAGTGGCTTAACTAAATAAAGACCTTCATAGAATTATAAATCTTTGGTCTGAAAAAAATTGCTTACAATTAAACCTAAGAAATGCTAATGTTTGGCTATATCCAAATATGCCACGGATGAAGTTGGTTTTAATTGAATTTACTGATAAAGCCTAGAATCTTGGGATTTTTTTTAACCCTCGTTTAAGGTGGGATGGCCATGTTGGTACTGTAAAGTTTAAGTAATTTGTCTATGACGCTACAATTTACGCCTCTTAATACAAGATTGATGCTGATGATGTTACAATTATTAGTTTTGGTTGTAAAATTGTTTGTAATTGCTCGGCGGAAACCAAGAGAAAAATTAATATTGCTTTTAACAACTTTACTCGTTATGTTTATGGACTGCCACTCTATGACCACATATCAACATTTAAAACGAAAATTCTTGGATGTTCCTTGGATATTTACTTAGAATATTGTTCTAGAGAATGTTTGCATAAATTAACTCCAATCTTAAGTTTTTCTAATTCATCTCGATCTATGTGCTTAATTCCTCCTCTTAGTACCTGTGCAACTACTAACAATTTTGTAACTTTCTCCAAAATTTCGAGCCCGAGATGTTAATCAATTCTGACAGTATCTACGATGATAGAGGAACTCAAAAAAGTGAGTCACAAAATTCTGTCCGTCTGTCTGTCCGTCCTTCCACAGGCCTCCAGCCTAAACGGCTGCCCGGATTTCGTTCAAACTTCGGATTTGGAGTTTGTGGGCTTACCTACAGTTCGGGGATGTTTTTTTGCAAGTTATCCTAAATATTATTAGTACTTCCGTATAAAATTTTCGTACCACTTTGATTGCAACGAGAACGGCTCCAACGATTTCAACCATAATTGATAGTTAAGCTTAACAAGATGAAGTTACCATGACTGCATACCTAGTTTTTGGCTAAAAATTCGAAAACACGTAGGGTAGGGCGGGGCTAGTTGGACCACTTTTTTTTTGACGCTTCATAACTTCCAATCTGTTCATAATTAAGCTATGAAACTAAAGTAAATAGATACATTGAAACTTCGACTTTTTAATGATATTAACAAAAAAACAATTTATCTTACAGTTAAATAATTATTTTGACTCAAATACACCAAGTCCAAGTGGTCCAACTTACCTCACCAGCGGGGCAAGATGGACCAGTGAGTGGGGTAAGTTGGTCCGAAACCTAAAAAACTGAAAAGTAATTTTTACAAAATACGAAAACGCTATAATTTCTTTCTAAAATGTATTTAAAATGAAAACTTAATGAAAAAAACACAACATAAACTTCAAAAAACGAAAATAAAAAACCGCTTCATGACGTTCTATAAAATAAATTTAGATAAGAATAAAAATATTATTTTATAGATTATGAATCGTATAATCGTTACTGCAATTTATGCAAATAAAGATGCTTCCTTGACATATTTTGGAACATTTTGAATGGGCACACATAAGACAAAACCAATCAAGATGTTTTTCTTCCTCACCACTGGCGGTCCAACTTACCCCGCACTGACTTTGTTGAACATTTTGTTTCACAAAGAAACAACTACACCAAACACTTCAATTCCACACTCGAAAAAATAAGATACAATAACGGGACACATGAAAAATGTTTACCTTATTCTGATATTTGCACCGCTTCACAAAAAAAAAAAGAAAAGAAATAATTTTTTTTTGTTTAGTTTTTACACTTAAAAATACAAATTTTAAACGACGCGCCCCTTTGAAAGTAAAAATGCAATTTCAACTAGTTTGGCTTGTGGCCGTAAGTCACACACTTCGATTGTGTGTCATCGTTGTCATGTAGGACTTTTAGTTTCTGAGTTATTCGAGTGGGCCTACTTGCCCCGTGGCCCAACTAGCCCCGCCCTACCCTACCTACTTTTGAAATTTCGACATATCTCGAAAACGGTCCATACGATTGTAACAAAAATTATTTGCTAAGGTAATGTTCCTCTGTATTATCGTACAATAAATTTTTGAAAATTATCAGTTTTCTAGTTTACCTAAAACGGCAATAACGATTTTGACCAAAGTGCAAACTTAGAGTCAAGTTCATGTTTCCAAAACTATTGTGTTCATAATTTCCACTTCGAAGCTATTTTCAAAAATTGTTCACATCTCGAAAACCCCATCTTCAATTTCGATAAAACTTAAAAAACGAAGTAATGCTTACATCCCGAACAATGGCTTATAAACGGTTTGATATACCTATGTATTATGAAATAACAACAAACACTCCTAACATATGCATCCATCCCCGCAAGTTAAATGACATCAACTGTTATACAGTAAATGACTGTCATTGAAATTTCATTCGGCTTGCATTGCATATTGTAGAGGTGCTGGTCAACGAAATTTTTGTTGGTTGTTGTTCAGCTGTGATTTCTGCGTGCCTGGTAATTCACGAAAGATTTGGCACTGAATTTCCTCGAGATGTCCGTCACAGGGAGGAAATGTGAGACCATCATTATATGAAAAAAATGTTTTATGTCACATCAACAAAAAGCTGAAATTAATATGCCCCAGCTCATAAATGTATGCAATGATAAAAACGTATGCAATGATAAAATGTATGCAATGATAAAACACCGTGACGCATTTCCGTTCCCGCAAGTTAAATGTGTGGAATTACTCCACCAGGTTCCAACAACGCGCGCTTAGATGTTTACACATCAAAAACGCATTCATTAGGCAGACTGAATCAACGTCACAGCTGTTAAAAGTTGCCCCCAGAGTGGCGCTAAACATACTTATAAATGAGGGATTCTATATGCCCATTTGGGTACTCTAAACGAGGAAGTTTCGTGCGACCCAGTCGTGCACTTTATTTTTTTCTTTTCTCATTTTCCTTTCTGATATATTTTTAATATGTTTCAATTATTCATTTCAAACTTCTTTTAAATTTTTTTATGCTTTAAATAATTTGATGCACATCTCATCTACACTTTAAAGATACTTACTGTAATCTTTTGTATATAGTTGTTTGTAAACTTAAATAAAATACTAATATAATAAGACAAATGATGTGTACCTACTCTTCTCTCTCGTGCATTCGAAATGTTTCCATTAATATCTTGCAACACAGCAGATTAATTGCGGACTAACTTGAGGCCCTTTTTAATTCAATTTAACAAGCAAACTTTTAATTAACCTCTTACCCTCTATATTCTTCAATTACAGAGTGAAGCAACCAACCAAATTGGATTTTAAATTTTCAACAAATGTGAATGACCCACACTACCAGTTTATGAGGTAAGTACCATCGATTCATTCACATCCCCAATAAGTTCATATACTCGAATATTTCCTGTTGATTTTAATGAGGTATATCCTCGCAAATATTCTCAATTGCTTTACATAGCTATCCTGTTTATTCATACCCCATTGCTTATGCATATTTCGATGTAAGCCAAAACTCCTTTGATTTAATTTTTAACCCGCATACATATGTATTGAGTTTTATTTCAATAATTTGCATCAGTATCGTCATTCGTCCTATGAAGACCCAGGTGCTGGAATTTCCAATGCACCATGTAGATACATACGCACACTCGATGGGACTCAAGAAGCTATTATTGTTTCTAACCTCTTTATGTCAAGTATGGAGACGGATTCTTCTATATGCATACGATTTCTATGCCATCAATGGGAGAGGGTTAAAGATCCCTAAAAAAGAAACCAACCCAAAGTGTAGTGCCGCACAGAAAGCAAGCTAAAGAGAAAGCAATTCGAAAGCAATTCACGTGAAACTAAACCACTTCCTGGGGGGTTGGGCTGGGAAAACAATGGCGGAATATCACATACCATGTTCCAAGGGATTAATATTAACATTCACCCATCATTTAACGGCAAGCTACGTAGAATCTGCTTTCCACTTGCCTGGTGTGAGGGCTCTATTCACAAAACACCCACCCACTCCGTTCCGTCACCCCCCCCCCCCCCCACCCCCTCCACTCAGCAGATATCCTTGGGTTAAGGAATACAGAAAAATTCTTGCAGCGTTGCAGCAATTATTTGAGTCAGAAATAAAAATGCATATAATGAAGAGAACTACAGTAGCAATGACCCTTAATTGGGACAACAACCAAGCATCACCCACATCCCTACTTCAGAGCCGCGCCAACAGCAACCCCCGTACACTCTGAAACTATAATGCGAAACTATCGCAGCAGCGCATTCTCTGAGTCAGTTGCATTGCATTGGATATTCTCCCGCTCTCTCGCGTTGTTGACGCTAGAGAAAGAGGGGCGCATATCCTACCCTCCCGCTCCCGTACATACACAGAGATGCCCCCTACCGAGGGGTAGGTCAGGAGCAGGAAACGATGCAATTCCGTTGCTGTGCAATACAAGGCCTGTCGTCGCTGATGGGTGGGTACGGTGGCAATTTTTCACTGAAAAACATAACCTAGAGACAGAATTAGTGTGTGCGCGGTATAAAAGCCATAGCCTATGTGTAGAGGTGCACGGCGACTGCAACTTTATTTTATATTTCTTCCCTTACTCCCGAGTGGTGGCGAGGTAAAAGTTTTCTTTGATTTTTCTTCCCTTTACTCTCAAGTATTGTTGGTGGCGGTGGAGGACGTAAAAAACTACTAATAGCGAGGTAAAGCTTTTCCTTTACCTATTTTCCGAACAATAACCTTTCTCCTTCAACTGGGAGCTACTCGACGGTGTGCGGGGAAGTTGGGTAGTGTGGCTGTTGAGCGTTTTGTTTCTCGCTTTTTCTGTGCGCCACCGTTGATGCACATTGCAATTTGTTCTGTTGAGAAATGTGCACTTTAGCATTTTAATTACTGTTTTGATGTGCTGGGATTTTTCGTTATTCTTTCTCTGTTGCGCTACTTCGAAAAATTGCACTTCCTGGGCGATGTGGTGCGGGAAGCGAGTTCATGTTACATTCATAGTGATAGGGACTGATGGCCATTGAACTTTGGATTACTTTTGGGATTATTTTATATGGTGCAGTTAGAGATTGACGATGTGGAGAAGATGACATTTTGCTTTCGTCGAAACAGGCATTGAGTGCTATTTAAATAGTTTCACGTGTTAAATATTCGGAATTGTGTTGTTTAGTTAGAGTCGCCATATTTTTAAAGGACGTCGGCCTTTGGAAGTCCCAAAGATCATAGAGTCAGGTATAATTGGAGCGATATTTTGTTAATAGCTAGAACAGAGAGAGAAACTCATAAACCCTTTCAACTTCGAAAAAAAAAATATTTTTCAGTTTAGAAAAGTTGTAGGTATATCGAACGGATCAATGATTTGTTCAAAGGTTATTAAGTGAATGTCTTGGAATACACACTTTGTGTTACCACATACGGGATAGGGGAAGTGAAGGTGGCCTGAAAAATTCTAGACCAAACATGTTAATATGGAAGCATTGCAGCTGCGTACCTTTGAGAAACTGGCGAATAATGCCTCCTTGAGAGTACAGAAATTCGGAGTCAATAGAACCAAATTAAGTGGAATTGTGGATAAATATGAAAAACGATTGATACTGTGATACACTACCGGGTGTTGGTTTGTCTTTGACGCGCCAGATGGTGACTGAAGCAGTCTACTCTCGTCTAAAGTCTATCGTATGCGGAATATAACAATCGATAAAAAAGATATTGAGTAGCTATTGATTGTGGTCGAAAATTCCACTCAATTATATTTGTACTATTTATTACTTATTATTTACTTATTGTTTATCATGTTGCTTCAATTGAACCTATTCATGTTCATGTTCTTATGTATAAAATCGTACGATGCAACTGCAACTAGTTATTCATATATAATGTACATATTCACTTCTAACATTGTCAGCCAAAACAAAGTAAAGACAGTTCGTTGTCAACCTTTGAAGAGAGACGTCTTTATCTCCCACATGATTTAAATTTCGTTTGGTTTCTCCAGGTGATTTGATTTCTTTCAGTGGTGTTTTGAAAATTTTGTCGATTGTGGATGTGTACTTACTGGACATAAATGGGTTCAAACAATGTAAAGATTACTGCCCAAGCCCATTCTATTGATGGCACAGTTTAGATAATATATTTGTTTTTTTAATCAAGGACACGATGCTTAAAACCCAGGTCATCATTCGTCGTCTTAAAATTTTCTAAATGAGTTTATTTTTGCAAAGTGTATTTTTTGTTACTTTTGCATGTTGTTGTTAGCCGCTGAAGTAAATAATTCTATTTTTCCTATTCTGCACTTCTAAAATATTCTGCATTTTCTCTGGGGAAGCGAGAGCGCTCACGAGCCGCACTCCTTTTGTAAATCTGCTTCGTATCAATAGCGTATGATCCTAAATGCATGTTAGGGCTTATTTTCGGCCGCAAAGCTATAAATTTATTTGAGGTTTGATGATCTGGTAATAGCCATGGATATGAAGTTGAAGAAAGTGTCTGAAAGATTGTTTTCAATTGTGCTATTGATGTTTTGTTGGTTCAATCATTGAATAGAATTATTCAATACACTTGACCAAAAATGGTATCTAGCCCCCAAGATATATGCCAAAGCTTTATTAATGTTCCATGAAATTATGAAGCTAAATGAGATTGTTAGAAATGAATCAAAAATACAAGGATCAAAAATGACAAAGGCAATAAATAGAAAATAGATAACAAGCAATAGCATCCGTACCTACTGCAATAAACGTATGAAAATAAATCTTATATCTGAGGCATTGCCAGTACATAATTGCATACCGGCGTAATTGGTCAGTATCAAATATCTATGATAATTTTACTTCCTTCTAAGACATCTATGGTTTTAACTATAAATACAAATTATTTCTAAGACCATTTCCATTTCAGCATTTATAAAGTTCTTCTCACCACCAGTGGTAAGGGGTCAACTAGTTAATGAAATAAAGTTTTTAAAAACCTCAAATGGAAGTTAATTAAATAAATTTTCGTAGATGGTTGATCTCAAATCCTTGAGTAGAAACAAAACTACGCTGGAGCAACCTCAATATAATATACGCAGGCACACAACACTGAATATTGACCAAATTTCAAAATCTGTAGAGACATCAATGAAATAGAACTTCTTCGTCACCTACTTTGCTCAACAACGTTCATCAGCAAATCGTTTCTTCTGTTCGGCATTCAATTATTTATCTCGTTTACTTATACACCCAAAATGCACGCACAACGTCTTTTATTGAAATGAATTTCAAAATTATCCGAAATTTTCCAAGCTCCCACCCTTACATCGTCCAAAATATTCAAATCATGCGTTAAAATGCAAAATTTCGTGAATAAACAAAATTACATCTTTCGAGTTTTTCCGGAATTTTCCGAGTTAATAAGAGTTTTCTATTCTTCCATATTAGAAAAGCCATTCCCGAACAATTGCACACAAAATTCCATAAAAAAAATCCAGTTTCCCGAATTTCTGGAGGGTTTTTCCAAAATTTTCGTTCGTAAGAACCTGACAATAGCGAACAACTGAAAAAAAAATTTGAGCCAAACCAGTCCGGCCGTTCTCAATTGATGAATTACTATACATTTTTCACCCCATTTTTATATATATGCAAATAATCTTGTAATTTGTCAAATAAAATTTAAATAGTGGATAATCCGCTAAATGTATGAAAAAAAAAAAAAAACAAACAAAAAATTTCTGGAGCTAAAGAAGAAATACATGAGTCAAATGTTGTCAGTAGCAATGACCATGTTACAGTTTGTCATGCTTGAGAAGACTGTAACATGGTGCTGTGCAGTTTGTGTAGCTTAAATGAGAAGGAGTATGTCGTTCATTTTAAGGAAAGTGTCCAATCCTAAAAGAAATAAGGAGACATGTATGTATATTTGCAAACAATTTTCTGTCGACAGAGGAGGTCTTAATACTACTTAATAATGCCAGTGTTAAAAAGCTACCTCAATACTGCAATATCGCTTTTAATTATCGGGAAAGAATAGTTTATTCGAATTTTTAGAGCAAACTATATTTTTTTTTACTAAACTTTCAAGTTTTGTTTTTCTTGTTCTTTTAAAAAAATCGTTGCTCTTATTAATTTATGGTTGACAGCAAAGCCATGTGCATTATTTTTTATTTTATATTATTTCAGTAGGTACACACAATGAAGTTTATGAATAAAGTCAATCTATTACGCTTTTTGTTCTTACTCTGATTTCTTATGACCCAATTGGGTACATTTTTGAGTAAGATTACCAATGAACCCACTACCACGATGAAAATATCAAACAATATTAGAAACAAATTTTAATGAAGAGTGCCAGTACTATATTTCTTGTAAATTCGGTTACATTTAAACCATTTAATCTATAGGAACGCTTTAATCATTATTTTAATTACAACAAACCAAAACAACTTCCGATCAAAACCAACAAATGAGGGTTTCATTTCGGCATCCTTACTTATATATAGGTACCTATATAAAATGCATTTTTAATCACTCGCACTGATATCTACGATATAATAACCCAGTTTCCATCTTCCTGAATGAATGGACAAACTGAACTCAAGTAACCCCGCATAGTGCGCTTGTAGAAACGTGCCCTGCGCCAATATCTTTCATTTTCATAATCTGTCTGCAGTTTTCAGGACAAAAACATGAAATTAAAAGAAGAGTACACAAAAACAGAAACACACAAAAAGCATAAAAATAAAGAGAATAATATAAAAGATGACACCGCCCCTCCGGTATCACTGCTAACATTCTAGTAGTCTATTATGCATAGGGATGGTTTAAAAACAGATAAAAAGCCATTCGCGTCATGGATGGCGGCGAAGGTGACGAGGAAAAGATGAAGTGAAGCTGTATACGTATCAGGAAGTGGTTGCGAATTAACCCAATTTCAATTGAACAATACAAAAAATACACACACACGACGAACGAAACAATTTGGAGCAACATCCTTTAGCAAAGAGGTAAACTAAGGCCGTGGCAGCGCCTTCCATATTTCAAACATTCACACGTAGTGTGTATGAACTGTGTGCATTGATATACGTGTGCCCTTACGATCTGTTTGTACATGCGTCCTGATATCACTACTTGACAACCGATGTTTACCTATTAACCTAAATGGACTTCAGATACAACGTGTGTTAACAAGTACGATGCATATGTTGGACACCATCGTTATTTAATTGAGTTAACAAATCAGTTCCTTATCGAAAAAGGGGACAAGTTGCTTAGGTCAGTGCAGGTTTAAGTGTGGCTTACATATTGTGTTTTTTTTTTTGCCTAAATTTTGTATGCCAAAGCTATAGCTTAATAATTCATTAATAAACGACGTCCTGTTGGAACCACATGTCCTCTAGTCCTAATTCGTCCAATTGCGGCAGAAAAAACTAGGTTAACATGGCCCTATAGCACGCACCGTCCACTGTTGTCGTTTGACCAACGGCGTTCTCGAAAAAAAATGCCCCGATGACTACTCCAGCGTGAACAGCGCACCATGCAGCAACTTTGAGCGGGTGTTATGGCTCCTTGGGCGTTACTCGTGGATTTTCGGTGCCCCCGAAACGATAGTTCACGTACCCGCTAAGGTGGAAATGACCCTCATCGCCCATTATGATTTTGGTTGAAAAATCGATAGACACGATTATTCCGCCTTCTTGAGGAGTGTCGCTCCATGGCTTGTTCACTTGTATTCTACACCCGTCTAGTCCACAAATGGCAAAACAGATATGACATTGGCGGCCATTTGCAAAAATAAGAGAAATTTCCAATAGGGTGATCTCTTTTGTTTGTCACAAGATCTCGGCGAAGATCACAAGATCTCGGCACTTTCAAAACAGGTTTATAAAAAATAGGGATGGAAAGATGGGTGGTTCAAAGGAGACATTTTGAGTTTCGTGGGCTTGGCGATGCATCGGGTAGATCTTTAAGTTTTTGCATTCGGCAACAGATTTATGATAATCGTATAGTCCTTCTGTTGACTCCACTTCTGTTGACTCCACTTTAATCTAATGGTACTGCTTACAGTATGCATTATAATTTTTAAAAAATTCGCTACTTAGAGTGTTATGTCCATGACGTTTGGAATGCAGGTTGATTATTTAAACAACTGCTTGGGGGCCATCTTGTCAATGTTGATTTAAAATTGATTGATGCCTCTTCGGTGCCTCTGATGTGTATACCGTCGTAAGGGCTTTCGAAAAATGATAGTATGTACCTATGAACTTCTCAAATCGACTGGGTGCTTTCGGATATCACTCCAACTTTATACAGTGGATTTGTTGATATCTTACGGTCCGTATTCTTCACCTTTGCCATTCTTTTGTAACCAGGTTATGTTACATTCGAAGTTCCTCAGGGTAGTTGTCTTGGACCCTTACTTTTTCTTTAATTTATTAATGGCATTTCTGGTTTGTTTTTCAACTGTCAATTTCTTATGTTATCCGACGATTGGATTTCTGACCATGAATGTATTCTTTTACAAAGGATATATTGTCAGGTTTTAAGAACAATTGACCGAATCAAACCTCAAGTTCGACTAAGATATGTATAATGTATATTGAAAAATGCCACTGCGCTACCACACGTCTGTGCTATTGCATCCCAACATCCATAGTAAAAAAGCCGCTCTCGCATTTTATACGCTGCCAAACTCTCTCTCTATGTTAATGTTTACGGTTAACACCGCTTTGCCAATTTCCAAGCCGCCAAGAGAGACAGAGTACTCGTCTCGGTCGCGGTAGCTGCCGGAATATAAAAGCTCTCTAATTATCTTTTTTCCACACACGGTCGTCATCAGTATAACCCCTAGCAACATTACAATTTCATCACCTTCCTACATCCCATTCCCAGCCAACATCCCAAGCAACATCGAAAGAAATGAAAAGTTCACACACACTATGCAACCATGCTGCATTAGTATTCCTAACCAGTTTCAACAGACACATTGAAAGGGAAAGGCCATTGGCCGGAATTTTGTTGACCTACTAAGCGTGAAATACACTGTCATTGCCGTCAAGCTATTTTTCCTCTCGCAAGCACACACACACATAAAGATTGTGGGGTTGCTTGCAGGTACCTACGTCAGTATGGGCGCACCGCGTCTATCCGTCCGTCGCGTCGGCCGTTTCGTCACGTCAGTCACCACTTTACTTAGTCAGATAGTCAGTTAGTTAGTCCACCTCGTGGGTCTATTTCTATACTTCAAAGCTTAGCTCTTGTTTTGTGTTGGTTAGGCGATAAGCGGGGCGTGGGGGATGGGTATTCGATTCCGATTACGTCGGCGAATGGAATTGCAACGAAGACGAAAAAACTTTGTGTTTCGCTTTTTATTATATGGATATGCTATGCCGTGCGGTGCCGTGCTATGTCGTCTCTCGTCTGACTTAAAAACTAAAGCGAAGCGGTAAAAGGTGAGAGCTTTTTCTTCTCTCGCAAATGCGCTACACACTACACACTACACTGCATACCAAGTTCGTAAGACAATGACGACGACGTCGACGATAACGCATCGATGATGGCGAGGGGTTGTCGTTGTTGGGAGTGACGTGAGTGGAAGGCAACCATGCATTTGCGGTTTGAAGAGCAAATATCTAATGAAAATGAATACACAAGCTAAATAGCTGATAGTGTGCATTAGGTATAGAGAGGAATAGCTTGTGTATTAGTGGCTTGATGGCGTAGGTTTTTTTGTTGTTTTCATTGTTTACAGACAGTTCTATTAATGTAGAGCTTTACTCTAGGGTTACCATTATAGTACGGGTGGAATTTGCCTGCTTTATTTTTAAACTAAAGGAACGACACCTTAACAATGTTAACCTTAGTAAAGCTACTCAAATACTTAAATTGCGACATATTTAGCCATTTCTTGTTCACGAACTATAAACGTTGGACTGGAAAATTTTCAGCGATACCTACTTCGAATTAGGCTTATACTTATCAGACTTAGCACGGCAATAAATATTGATGTGTTTTGTATATTTCACAATAAATAGTAATAATAATAATCATTGACTTTTATATTTGGAAATATATTCCCTATATAACATTTTAATAATTATTAATTTAATCGATTTATTTAGTAAAAAAAAATTAGTTGCATAATTTATAATTTCTATTTATATTATTCAATTTTAGTAATTTCTACCTATTCACGTAAAATATTATTAAATAAATAATTAAAAAAATATATCCCCTAAATAAAATTTTAATAGTTATTAATTACATTACATACACAGAGATCGGCAGTTAAAAGAAAATCAAATACAGACTCAGCTCATTCATTTATTTCCTTCCTGCCCCAAAGATGATGCCGCGCGTTAGCGCCACAGCCTGTAAGCAGACTCTCTTGCCTCGCTTGTATCTCTGTTTCAAGCCCAAAAATAATAATAGGTAATAATCATTGACTTTTATATTTGGACACGTTTGTATCCCAAGGTCTTTACGGCGATCTTTTTCTTCTTATATTGGTTGTGAGTGCCCGAGTGAAATCCTCCCAAACATTTTAATATAAGAAAAGAGTAAAGTGGGTCAATTTTTAGAGCCTGGATTAAGACCCATAATGAGTTTAGTAACTCCCCAATGACTCGGAATATGTTCTAATCTTAAGACTAGTTGTGGATTTTATTTTCAGGAGCTAACAAGAAGTAAGGTCCTAAGCGATAGCTTTTTTAGGTAGGTATTAGGGGTTAATGTTCTGAATTTTAATGAAGTAGAGATTATAAAGTAACATACAAAGGTCCGGTTTGTTTAATCTTAGTTACCTTTAATCATTGGTTATTCCAGCTGGTAACCAGCGAATGGGTTTTGCTCAGCAAAATATTAACCAGAGAATCAGTGGTTTGGTTAGTTAACCAGAGAAATCGATAACCAGCCGATTTTGGCCGGTTAATGAAATTTAACCACTGATTTTCTGTAATTTCGTTTGTTCAAGAATTTTTAGGGACGTTTCTGCTACACAAAAATGTTTGTCCAATATTTTGGAAAAAAAAGAGAAAAATACAAATAATATAATGAACGAATATAATTATTATGCAAGATGGAGTAAACCAATAAAAAATCTCACAACGGATTCATTGACGTTACTGTCACATATATGTAGAATACACTATACGGCAGTCAATTGAAGGTGAGGGTAAAGGTTTCAAACAAAATAATGGATGAATTAAGGGTTATTTTCAACATTTAGCCGATGACAGCTCTCAAAAATTGAGCTAAAGCAGACACATAAAGGAAATATTTTACAAAATGTTATTGCTTATTGATTTTGGCTTTATTTCGGTTTTGGTTTTAAAAAAATTGCTTATTCTCTCACAAAAACAATGTTTCATTCTTCATTAAAAAATGCCTGTATTGTTCAATTTTGACATTCTTTTTTGTGTTAAGTAAGATAACTAAAAATAAATGCGTTCATAAAAAATCTACCTAAACAATTTACTTATCAAAAACAAAAAAGACAGGAAAATCAAAAAAAAAAAAAAAAAAAAATAACCATGGATTCGGTCAATCACTGAACTGACAAATAAACTGGAAAATGGAACGATTTATTGCAAAGCTATGGTTTGGTGACCGAAGTGAAAAAAAAAAACGCTCAACACACACTCATTTGTTATCACTGATTTATAATCATTGGTTAACCTAAATCTATGGTACCCTAACCAAGGACTTAACCAGTTTTGAACAGACTTGCTCAAATTGTTACATTCTTCCGAATACATAAACGGACTGTTTTGGGAAGCTACCCCTCTAGCTGGATCTATTGATAACCACCTCCAGTTGCGCCTCATGATAATTATATTAGTTGAGGTTCACATTCAACTGGTCACGCTACCTAAAGTGAGAGCTACCTCTATACCACGTTGTCCGTTAGAGTTATAGGTTCCCCTTGCCGTAGTGTTAATGTACAGCTCAGGAATCTTAGCCAACTTATTCGAATCTCCCATGGCCATGTTGCAGCAATGCCCCTTTTTGAGGCACAGGACCATTGGCCCCCACATTTTTAAAAATGTTTAAAACGATCCCTTTTACAGTTTAAGTACGATTTCATTCTTTGTTGAACGAAAACGAATGCCAACATATGAAAAGACGACTTTCGTGATAAATAAATTGGTTTTTGTTAAAATTAAATGACTTTGTTGATCTGTTTTCTTTTTTTTTATTTGTATTTTATGTGGTGGCCCCCTTTTAGTCCCCTTTTTGAAAGTTTTCAGCGGCAACGCTGCCATGTTGTAACACAAATACCGCTTAAATACCATCATTCCGATTAATTCGACCCGTATTCGATTCTTATTTCCAGAAAAGTGATAAAAATCATTATGAGCACATGCGATGAATAGCAGAAGCATGAAACATTTTAAGTGGTCTTATTGAAGAAACTGCAGTTACGCCCATTACTAAATTCACCTTCAGTGTCAAAAATTTGTCTGAAATATGATCAGCCAATTAGTGAATTGAAGGATCATTCGCCTCTAGTAACTTTAGTATACTACAGAATGATTACTATTCCATTTCGTAAAAAAATGTTAATAAAGTACATTTTTTACTCAATTGAATTTTATACAAGTGAATTTATTGGTGTGAATTGATTGCATCAACTAGCATTTTTAGGGGGAAACAAAAGTGTAATTTAAAGTTCTGTAATTTTGTACAACAACTCTATTCAACTCTTCCTAATACTGGCATTCTTACAAAACTTAAAAAAAAAACACATTTTGCTCCCACTATCATTTATTTGACAGCTTTCATGACCAATCCCTGTTGGACGATCGCAAAAAGTAGAAGCATTTCTCCGCAATGCTGAATAGTTCCATTTTCAAACCAAAAAAAAAAAAATAAATAAATAAATAAAAAAATAAAAACTATTGGTAACCCTACACAAAGTGCACATTAACCCTTCGTGTATAAACAGTTGACCTTAAACTAGGTTAAAGCTTTTATAGTATTTTTATATTTTCAGCCATTCGTTTGGATATGCAATGAATAATATTTTTAGCATGATTGCTTTCCGGCCTTAGAAAACAAATATAAAAGTTCAATGAATTATTATCAAAGAGAAATTCCAATTAAGGGAATGCCGTACTTGGACTTGGATATAAGTTGCAGGCACCTAGAAGCAAGTGTTTTCGCAGAAGGTACCTACTTTCCGCCCTTATAAAGCGTTTGTTTTTATTTGCCTTAACATTTGATTTGACAAACAATTGCTTACGCGACAGAGCGAATAGACATTCTATGAAGCAGTTGTGCTAAAAATAAACTCTATAGTGCGTTACGGCTTCCCGGAAGTTTATTCCCATTTAGAGGGAGAGCGAAAGAGAAAAAAAATAAGTCAATTTGGGGAGTGTAAGACGGAAATGGTAAATTAGTTTTGTGGATCAGCTTTATACTTGCTTTAAATTGACCAGAGTCAGAGTGTGCAACAACTTGGACTGATGCACAACCTCGGGCTTACTTAACAATGGCGGCGGTGCAACTTGTCTGATTGTCTCCTTTCTATGGAAGGTATTTTAGTACCTATGCATATTTATTATCAATTTATACAACTATAGACCTATGTACACATATTTCTTTATTTTAGCTTTTTCGCACACGCAAGTTAAGTATAAGATTTCGAACACGAAATATGTAGCTACTAATCAGGACTAACCATAATGGAAGATTGTGTTTCTGGGGAAGCCACGAAGTACCCATGGAGGTATTTTCCTAATTTAATTTTTTGTTTAATAATTCGCACGAGAACAGCTCTAACGATTTTTATCAGAACGCACATAGCATTCCCTGCCAAAAAAAGATTCACTATAAAGTCCAAACGATTTAATAACTTTGCTATGAAGACGTAAAGATGAATTTTGAATCTGATCCGAAAAAAAATATTCTCAAAAGAACCATCAATTAGTTAACTAAAAAGGTAAAAGTTGCTAGGGTCATGCAATAGCTGGTCATGCTTGTAGTACTCCCGCACCATAATAAGGTCTACAAAGCCAAGGAATTGACAGTGGCAATATGAGACCAATATTAGCTCTTGCAGTTTTTGAGAGTTTTGAATACAAGGCAAAAGTGTAGTCGGAGTTTCTGTTTTCCGATCTGAAAGGGTATGTTTTTTTGAACTGGAATATTTTAGTAACGCTGGTTTAAGGTATCTGTGATTGGAAGTAGGGTTCGTATTAGACCGATATCTTTATATCATGTATATCTACATGTAAGATTTAAGAGGTTTGTTTTTAAATTTGCATTAGAAATTATAAGCCGAATATACTGATGGAAACGCTGTGAGAGTTTCTGATTGTGTAAGGCACCAAAAGAAGAAGTGCGTAATATTTGCTAAAAATAAGTTTTGCATCGCTGTTATTGCATTTTTAATGGAAGTGCGGTATTGAGTTTTAAAAGGATGTACGAAAACAGATCAGCTTTTGGGTAGTAATTTTTGAGAAATAATTACAAAACTTGTTTATTAGATTTTTTTGAGAAAAACTAAGTATGGGATCTGGCAGTGTTATTTTGTTATCCCAAATATGTATTTTGATCAAATTCATTACAGGGGTTTTCGTAAAATTTGCCAGACAAAACGGTACCAAATATTGCAATGTTAAGTTTGAAAAATACTTATTGCTTAACTATTTAGCTGAAAACCGATTATAAGCCATTGTTCGGGATATAAGCATTAGGTACTTCATTTTTAAAGTTTTCTCGAAATCGAAAATGGGGTTTTCGAGATATGAGCAGTTTTTAAAATTAGAGTTTTCGGTGCTTCGAATTGAAAATTAAGGACACAATAATTTTGAAGACCCCAATTTGATTCTAAGTTTGCATTTTGGTCAAAATCGTTATTGCCGTTTTCAGGCAAAATAAACAAAACTATTTAAAAAAAAAACTCTATTTTCAAAAATTGATTGTACTATAATAAATAGAAAAATTATGTTTGCTATTAAGTTATTACCTTAGAAATGATTTTTTGTTACAATCGTATGGACCGTTTTCGAGATATGTCAAAATTTCAAAAGTATCTACGTACTGTTATTCGATTTTTTAGCCAAAAACTAGGTATGCATGAGAATCTCACCTAATTAAGCTTAAATATCAATTTTGGCTGAAATCATTAGAGCCGTCAAAGTGATACGAAGGACGGAAAGACAGATGGACAGAATTTTGCGACTCAATTTTTTGAGTTCCTCTATCATCATAATGTCAGAATTGATTCACATCTCGAGCTCGAAATTTTGTACGAAAACAATATCTTTCTCTTACTACGTAATGGTGAGAGTTAAAAATGTCAATGTTAATCGACCCATGAAACGGAGTCATTCATATGTATGAAATTATTACAAATTAGAAAACTTCAGCTGGGAGCCTTTTACTGCAACAGCCTATTTAATATGTGGACACTTAAAGTCTTTCTGCTTCACTAAGAGCTTAAACACGATAGTATCGTCTTCTTCATATCAGCAGTTCAAATCCCTTAAAAAGAACACCCAAACTGCGCACTAACCTATATTCCGACTAACGAATCTATAAGTAAGAGTAGTTGCAAGCCTAATAAAGCTAAATCTAGAATCAGTACTTTCGTAAGAGTTTTGTGTGCTTAAAACCCAAAACAACAATCACAATCTCGCTCTCAATCGATCAAAATGCCGGAATGTATAGCTTCATCCGTCTTTTGTGGAATTCCAAGAATTTCCACTGCACAATAACAATGGCTGAAAGGGCCTTATTAGATAAAAAAACGAACAAAAATTAAACAAAACACCCCACCTACGCAGTGCGCACACAACAGTGTCCTCCTTTAGAGAAACCATAATCCGAGCCAACCACTCTAGGTTAGATAAACAGGTGCGACTATATTCTAAATATGCCAGACGGTGTTTTTTCAAAGCTACAGGGAAACTCTACAAATGTCAATCCACTTGATTGCCACATCATTTCGTGAGCATAGAAGGGGGGAAAGTAAAAGGAAAATATTAAAAATTTCTTTTAACCCCACAAAAAAAAGAAGATAAATAGTCCCGCTGTCAGTTTTACCGGTGTTTTTCCTTCTAATCATTATACCCGTACCTTTGATACAAGACAAACAAAACCTAGTTTAATAAAATAAATATTTAAGTATCACATGCACATTTGCGGCCAAGAAATGCGTAAACAAGCCTTAATCGTTCTTTCGTAACACATGTATACGAATACGAGTAGCGCATATACTCATCGATGATATAGAGACACAAAAAAAAGTACAACAACGACGATGAGCGGCATCGGCTTCGACATCGGTCATAGCGCGGCGCTGGTATAATGAAAACTTTCTTATCTGTTAGACTTTGATAATAAGGAATTATTAAACAAACAAAGCGAACAATAACAAATCAAATAAAATGTGTTAACCTAAATTTTCTTATTCTTATTATTCAATCTTGACACTTGACATTCGCTTAATTTGTTGGAGCACATGTGGCTTGTATTGTACGTTTTCATTCTCCGTATTTGTTGTGCGTGTTCAGTGTTTACAAAATAGCTCGATGACATGTCATTGTACGTGTACGTGGGGGCAAGATCTAGTTTACAACTACATTTTTCAAATTGAATATTACTTTTGTGAGAAAAATTTTACTACTGTGTCTGACTTTAGGATCAAGCTGCAATGACGATGAGGTCGAAATTGCGTAATGCGGATAGCTTAAATTGGAAGCTAAGGAACTTACTTTCTTACTTAGTGGGTGGTACAGCCTGAGGTGAATTTCGGCCTCCACTAACACCCGTGTCAAAAGAGCGCGGGGTTTGTCTAGCGGAGTTGAGGACGTCTCTGTTCTTGTTACATCGATTCAGCGCATCGGTTTCATTCATCTCCCAAAGTGTCATTCGATAAAAACCTTGGAAATGAGTTAGTGTATTCATACATGAACTTTCAGATATCTCTTTGTCTAATCTTTAGAGGTTTATAAATGCATCAGGATGGCTGGACAAGGTCGAGTTAACGAGATCGAATGACATTATCGCCAACAACATCGGCTAACCCCCAACAAGGGCATGACAATGGGTCCACATGGACCTAAACCTAACCTTAGCTAGTGTATTCTTTCTGCTAGATTAGGTAGATTGGTAGGATCTTAGATCCATTTTTTCACGCCAGAGGCAGCCAGGAAGACAAGAATCTTATCTAGTTGTATGTCAGCAAGGGTTGCTGAATTGACGATTTTGACACTAAGTATGTTGTCTGAGACGACAAAGAGCCAGACATTCCGTAAATATGTGAAAAGAGGATCCTCAGACAATTTTTGTCAAAATTAATCAGGGAGAGTGATTTTCTGGAGGAGAATTTGGGGAGAAACTGTCTGGTGCAGTTGTGCCCAGCTGTTTTGAGCCGGATCTCGTTGGACTCGGTGCGAGATAGGTTCTTAATATGATTTCTGAAATGGTTTTTGCTGACTCCGCAGAAGGGTTCAGGTACGGTTTTTCTTAGAAATTTCATAGATGGCTGTGAATGTTTCTAAGATAAGTTTAGATTTTATGACAGATGAGTCAAGAGCTTTGAGAGTGCTTGGCTATCTGAGAAGATAAATATGGATTTGGCAAGTGCGTCAGAACTTTTTCCCCGTCTTCCCTATAGGGGTATGATGATTATGGAGCAGGTTTTATGGAACCCATATTCCGGTAGCATGTCATCAAGAGGCATGCTGAATGGGCTTGAATGCTGGTGTCGAGCAAAGACAGATGACCTTCGTGACAGGAATAGGGGTCAATATTGATCGAATAGAACAGACGGTGAGTCCTAAGTCTAGCATCCATTTGAATATGTGTTTGAAGAGGTGTTAGACCTAGGATGACATTGAGTGCCATAGTCGGAGTGGAGCGTAGACAGCCCGTCGTGCAGTTTCCGGTTATACGTTGACCTCTTTCTATCTTTTTGACTTTCGTGACTTCGTTAGTCTTCGTCCACCAGACCACAGCAGCATATAGGTAATCGTCAATGCCAAGGGACCATAATAGGGGCGAGAGGAGCCCCCCTGAGAACACCCTCTAGTTTTGAGTGCCGAGATTTCCACATCGTTAATGCGGGTCTGAATTATTCAGCCATTCAGCATTTACATAATCCATCTTCCTATGTTAGGAGATAGTTTCATCTTGTTGTGAGCAATGTTGGTGGACTCAAGTGATGTGTATAGTTGATATAGCTCATTTAATATAAAGGAAATCGACGAGGCATATTTCCTTACGATTAATGAAGGATTCAATGTTGGTTAAATTGGTTAATAAGTGCTGAAAGCGCCGAAAGCTTTTCAGAGCTTTTTCAAAAGCTCAAAAGACATAAGACTGAGGGGGCGAAAGGATTTCGGGCTTGAATCTAAATTCCTCCCTGCCTTAGGTAAGTATTTAACGGTTACTTTTAGCTAAGCTTCCGCTACGTCAACTGCAGTCTTCCCCTGCTGCTTTATAGGGCTTCAGGGCGTTTGGGATTGAATATTTGTTTCCCAATTTTCCAGTTCTTTCTCGTCGGTAGGCAAAGCTTAAATGGGGTCGGCAGCTGGAAGCAATATCATTTATGTCTTCACAAAACCGTCTAAATGATTCTTTTTTGGCCATTTTAATTTCTTTGTTGTAGTTGGTGAGAGCATTGGAGTTTCCTTACTCTAGATCTGAACTTTTCGAGATCTTTGCTCCACTGGATGGTTTTCCTTTTAAACTTTTTAGTCCTGCGGTTGCAGTTTTCCTCGAAGGCAGATATGATAGATAGTATTTTTTCATTGAGAGTCTGACTTAGGTGATTTTTATAGGAGACCCAGTCAGTGTTTCTCTTTCGACTAGGTATATAATGATCTCAATTAGTTATACCTGAAGACGTTTTCTCTCCACTAAAAGACCCGAATAATTTAATTTAAGCCGGGTTTTCGAGCTTTATATTCCACAATGGATCAAGCGTTCTTATTATCCGACCTATCCCGGTCCAATCTGCAGCAGCTCTGGATTGAATAAATCGGGGAGAATCTGTTTTGAAAAATTTTCGAACTTAAGAAATTCGCCTATGGTCACAGCCGCACTAAGACTAAGCGACATCTGTATGGGATGGTGAAAAACGGTTAGATCAAGTTAGTTCGTCGATGGGCCTTTAACAAGGATGAGAATTAAGCACTCTATAAAGTTGGGAAAATATTACCTACGACCGCCTATGAAAACAACTCCAAAGTGGTGACTTTTCAATAGCTTTCCAAAGATATAAGCCTAAAGTTAGAGAGTTAAAATATAATGTTGATTTCTATAAGTCGTTCACTAACTAACTTTTCGACATCTCAAGAACATTTGCTTAAGGGGTATGGGTATAGGTTCGCTCATGTAATTTCTGCAAAGATGGAACACACTTAAGAGCTGTGATTTGTCGGGTGTTAAGTGCGTTCGTTTAAATTTAACGTATAATGATATTCAACCTTTTCGACTGATTAGTTTTGAGCACACAATTACAACAACTACTGTGAATTTTTGAATAGTCAACTAGAGCGTAGTTGTTGTAATTGCGTGCTAAAAGTCCTACTTTGCTCTGCCGAGATTGAAGCTCAAAAAAATACGCTTTATGTAGTTTATTTATTTTTCAAAACTAATCTTAAACCTAAAAAAATAACAAATTTATAAATTATTAAGAAATTCATCATCTTCACCTATCGGAATCGCTTGAATTATAATTTTTATATGCCTCGTTTGTCCCTATTTTTCTTATACGATTTCATCAGGAATAGGGCTGAATTGCAGTAAAGCAAAGCAAAGTATTTAATTCCTTCTTTTAATGTCTTCTCTTCTCACTCCACAACACATATGTAATATAGTGACAAAAACCGAACTTCACAGAAATAATTTTTCAAAAACATATTCAGATTTACTTCCTATATATCTTGAATGGTAATGTATGAAGTTTAGAGTGTTCCTTAGGTATGGTCGAGTTTCATTGAAATTATAGAAATATGTCTTTCGGTTTATTCAAAGTTTAATATTATTTTCCGGTCAAAAAATGTTTTTCTGGTTAAAAATTTTTTTCGCTCCGGTTAAAAATCGGTTTGACCGGATTTCAAAATTTTTCTCCGGTCAAAGTAAAGAGATTTCGGTCAGATATTACCGGAATCCGGTCAGAATGGCAACACTGGTTCCGATCATTATAATTTTTTTGTTGATTTTGCAGTATGTCAACAGTGGATCTTTCATGATCATCTTCAGGTTGGTTTTGTTTAAAGTTTTGACGTTAATAGGTGTAGTTAGCTTGATTTTCGACAATAACAACTGTCGATATTGCCAGGCTAATGCGAAACAGTGACTACCCAACACCTTGGCTGATTTAAGAAGGCGTAGGGCTTCGTGCTTAGAAATGTTAAACACATAGTATTCTGTTGACAACTAGATAAGTATGCACTTATACATCAGAGATGCGTTCCACTTGCTTTTAAATTTTACTCCTTTAGATAGACTAGCACCAACTCCGTTTTAACTACCTGTAGTTCACACCGCAAGGTATTCTTTACAATGGAGCAAATAACATGCGACGCAGTCGTTCACAGTTTTTAAATAACCTTTGTTCTATAACTAATATTTTGCGTACTGCTTTACATTAAATTCTAATAAATTAGGGTAGGAAGTAATGCAGCGTTATCGAACGTACATTTAAAATTGTATTGGCCTGCTATTTAAATTTAGAAAAACAAACGAATACTTGCCTCTGTAGCTCCTGCATCGAACTTTTGCCTGAGTGGCCCAGGGTTCAACCGCTGAAGAAGAAGATGCAAAGCGAAATACTCCAGCAGCTATAAATAAAGCACATTTTTCTTAATGACTTTTTCTACACCTTTACTTGAATTGATTTTGAATTCAACCTCAGAGTGCACGTAGTTCACAGACTCGACCTTACTTCAGTCGTGACTTAAGTTATCCCGACACAAATTCGCCTCCATTCTCTATCCACTTTTCATAACAAACCGTTTGCATTGGGTCAATCAACTTTTGAACTGGTTTCCTTCAGTCACAATAAACGTAGCCCTCTTGTTAGATTTTTTTTTTTTGCTTTCCTGTGTGCATTCGAATTGGTTTTCATCTCTCCTCTTACCCTGTAGACTTTTCCGCCTATCGACTTGCACAAGTATTTTCTTTCCGCATTTAAAAAAATAACCCATAACATGAATTCGGCTTCAAAATACCCTTTAGAGCGCAGTCACCCGACCCTTGAATCAGTCTATACCCGACTGACAACTGCAATCCAAGACTTTCGTGGGGGAAGCCATCAATTTTTTTTTATTTATATGACGAACGTTTATGTATCTTTTATGCCTGTATCCCCAAAGTGTGATGTAAAAAAGCCGACACCAAAACATTTTGTTGGCAGACCTCAGTCTATCGGCAAAGTAAAACCACCAAACGCCCACCCACCCATATTGTAGACAAAAGTATTTTCAGCACTGTTAAAACTCGAGTGAAAGTTGTGAGTAGTCGTCATCGGCAGCGTCGTGTATTGCTGTTGATCGTTGCCAATGATTCAATTTTTGTATTCCGTAATTTTCCATTTCACTTTGATGTATGTACACACGATACCTAAGGGAGGAAGGAAGAGGCCACAAAAACTATTTACATCAATTAACCTCGCTTAAGAAATCCAAGCCCAGTAATAGTTTTTTTTTTAGAAATGAATATGATTGACCGCCAAGCCCTAAAGAGCTTTTTTTTTTTCTTATACCCATTTGCTGTCAATGAGTTGCTGCACGATCTGACAAATTCATCGTATATTCGAGTACAACATTTATTTTCGTAGGCGAGAATATGCTGAACGCCGAGAGAAGAGAAGTTGTCACCGTCGCGTCGCGTCGGTAGGTATATTGGATATTATTTTTCGGCTGACAAGCTCTGAGCGCTAAACATCGAAGGTGTGAATTTGATATCAAGTTGGGTATACGAATGCAGCGGGGAAGAGCATTGGCTAGTTTGTGCGTTCAGGTTTGTAGATTTGCCAGTCGATTGGCATAGCCTTGTAAGCCCCTCTAATTGGCAGGGGAATTTCTTTGCTTGAAATCTTAAATTTGTTTGTCTGGGAATGTAACAGGCTTTTTTCAAAGGCAGTTGGCAAGTGTCTGTCGTGTTACATTGAAATTTATTGACTAGCAAAATAATTGAGAATTGAATTATGTGACTCAGGTTATATGTAAAAGCTGCCTCGGAATGAATTTTTGGTATTTATTTAAGGTTCAGATTATGTGGTCCCTAGATACTGGCTTTTTATTCCTTGTCGCTCTTGTGACTCCATCAAGTAGCTATAGTTGCAAAAAGAAAAGTGTGCAAATGTTTCAAAATGTTTCAGTTGTCAACAATGAACCGAGCTATTTTCTATAATAGCCGACTGTGGTTCTTTAAATCCTTAAAATATCCTAGATAGCATTAACAGACGCAACATCTAAGTATGGAATAGTTTTAATGAATGATCAAATAACACACATGTTTTATATAAGCTGCAGTTGCAATGGCTTCAGCCCAGCAACTTGGTGGCAGTTTCACTTGTAACATTAATCAATTGGCTATTTCGTCGACTAATATTCGGTTCATCCTCTCCGCCGTGCCATTTAGCGGTGGGGTATGCGCTGCTGTGTGCTCTCGCCTAATTCCAGCTCGTTGTATGAGAATTGTGAGACTAGCTCCACAATATTCGAAAATGTAAGGTTTTGATTCTTCATTCCGTCTGATTGTCTGCTAAGGCCTAGAAGTTCAAAAACGTTTCCTTGACGTCGCTTTTTGCTTTCAAAAACTAAACATAAAATAAGCTTTAGCAGTTTGTGACACTAAGTTTGTGATGCTTGAGGAAATGGTATCGCATTTTGCTTTCCTTTAATATAAACTTCGCATACTGACAACCGACCTGCGATATTGACGGAAATGCCTCCAACAATTTCATTGGATATCATTCTTTTAAGATCCTTTTCAATTAAATGGCCATAGCTTTGGTGCCATTTTTCCAGATCATTACGTATATTTCTAGCTGCGGACATGGACCCTGTATTAAGAGATATGACGAAAGGATATGACACAGTATTAAAACACTCTTTCCACGCCCTCTGACAGCTCCGGCAAAATACTGCTTCTGATCGATTGTAAGCTGCTTTGCTGCGTCTAGTACAATGTGTGTCCATATATTGTTGAAGTCAAAATGTACATGATATGATAAAGACATTCTGCAATTTTATTCTAGAACTAAGAACCATTTGCCATATTTTGCATTATTTTCCATTTAATTCATGAAGCGACATTGGCAACTCTAAATGGAGATGGAGAGTAGGACTATTTGGTTAGGTATGTAGAAATATTTGGTTATGTCTGCCACGGGATCAAGACGTTAGCTGAAACGGCAAAAATATGTAATGGGCCAAATCCCGAAAATGAATTTCATAAATTTTAAACAAAATCTGTATAGTACAAAAATATCGAAAGTCGAATCTCAAAAATAAAACTTCTTTTGAGATTTTTATAATTCCTTAAATTTATTTCGAAAGTAATGAAGAAAAGTTTGAAATTAATATTTCATAACTTTTTGATTGAAATTAATAAATATTTAACAAAAAGTCGCAACGTCACACCTTATTTTGTAATTTAATATAACGATCCAACAGAAAATACATTTTCCATATTTAATGTGATTATGTGTGTCCAAACGTAGGTAAACAAAATCATTTTTTAATACAAAATAAGTACACGATAGATAGGCCATATAAATAAAGTGCACGACTGGGTCGAACGAAACTTTCTCGTTGATCAACAGTTTGATTGGTTGTTTTCTTATTTTACTAGGAAGGTAGGTGAGGTAAACGGGTAGGGAGCAGGGAGAACCCTGCTAACGATGTGAGTCTTTAAAAGTTGAAGCTCTCAGTAAAAGGCTATTGTCGCATGTTCTGGTTAGGGAATTATAAGCGCCTACTGTACGATTTTAAGCTCTTACAGATTATTCGATTTTTGAGTACAAGGCAATTTGGAGTCGGAGTTTCTGTTTTCCAATCCACTAGGACATGTTTTCATTTTTGACTCGAATATTTTAGTAACTCTGGTTTAAGGTGTCTATGATTGGTAGAAGGGTTCGTATTAGACCCATATCTTTACATAAATATACATTTATTATTTCGAAGATGTTTTGTTTTTGAGTTTGCATTAGAAGTTATAAACTGAATATACCGATGGAAACGTAGTGGAAGTTTCTGATTGTGCAAGGCACCAAGTGGTTGCAATTATTTAAAGGTGCATATTCAATATGGTTGAAAAGAGGAAGTTATTTGCTAAATGTGCGTCCTCGTTATTGCATTTTTAATGGCAGTACGCTATTGAGTCTTAAAAGGACGTATGAACATAGATCCGCTTTAAAATAAATACAAAACTTGTTTATTAGATTTTGTGGAGAAAAACTAAGTATGGGATCTTAATTAGAGATATTTTATTATCCTAAATATTAGGATAATAAAAAACCTTAGAGCGGTTTTTTTAAACTTGTGCAGACAAAACAGTACTAAATATTGCAACATTTGGTTTGGAAAATACTATTGCTTAACTATATTTAGCTTAAAACCAATTATAAGTTATTGTTCAGGATGCTGGCATTATTTTGTTTTTGGAGTTTTATGGAAATCGAAGATGGGGTTTTCGAGATATGAGTGCTTCGAATTAAAAATTAAGGACACAATAATCTTGAAAACATCAATTTGACTTTATGTTTGTATTTTGGTCAGAATCGTTATAGCCGTTTTCAGGTAAACTAAACAAAACTGAATTTTAAATACCGACTATTTTCAAAAATCGATTGTACGATAATGTAGAGAAAAACTGAGCTTGCTATCATATTAAGTTACCACATTGCTTTAGAAATTAAATTTTGTTACAATCGTATGAACCGTTTTCGAGATATCTATGTCCAAATTTCAAAAGTACCGTTATTCGAATTTTTAGCCAAAAACTGGGTATGCAGTCATTGTTAACTCACCAACGTTCTTGATCAAATTAAACTGGTACGAAAGTTTTACATGGGAAGTGCCATTAATATTGAGGTTTCCTTGCAAAAAAACAAAACGCTCCCGAACTGTAAGCCCACAAACTCCAAATCCGAAATTTGGACGAAATCCGGCCGCCGTTTAGGCTGTAGGCCTGTGGAAGGGCGGACAAACACACAGACATACAGAATTTTTGCGACCCACTTTTTTGAGTTCCTCTATCATCGTAACGTCAGAATCTAATGTCATCTCGAGATCGAAATTTTTTACGAAAACAATATCTTTCTCTTACTACGTAATGGAGAAAGTTAAAAAAATTGCAGGCAATAACTCTTAAATATCCAATAAAACGTACTCGGAAAAAATATATAGTGTCGGAGTTAAAGCCACACCGTGTTGGTGTTTTTTGGCAATCGCACGTCGATAAGGTTTTCCGAAGACCTGTTTTTTCTTAGCTGACTTCCATGGACAGTGAATCAAATTGTTGTTGCATAAATATGCATTTAAAATAGGTAGTTTTCCATATGAGTAGGTAAATCTTGAAAGAATATCCACTCTCGCGAATTGTGACCATTGTTTCAAAAATTATTATTCGAGATTTGTCCATTCCATCTGTCACATTTAATTACAGGCGCAGACTTTGGTGCAGATAATCTTCATCAGCACATCAACAATTGCCCATACTTGACCGTATATAAAACTTTTAAAAACTCCTTACTTTGTTGCAGTAATAACAGAACATACTCGTGATAGTTCAAAGAACAATTTAAAAAAAAAAAAAAAAAATTTAAATGTCAATCACCAATCCGCCCTTTTTCCTAATTAATCTCTAGGTACACGGCGCGATCCGAAAAAAAAAATCGTGACATACAAAAATATATGTTCGCGCAATGTTCAACAAATAACAATTCATGTACCAACCTAATTCGAAATTTGACAGTAATCGCCTTTGACAATCTACAAGAGACTTGTGCATGTATGACATTAAGATGGATGAAGCAAAAACTTGCACGTTTGCCTAATTATGTTACAATATCGAGTAGAGCCGCCTGTCGATTTGAAAGCAAACAAAAAAATTAAAGAACAAAAACTCTGCATGTAGCGACAAATTACTAGTGCATCGCCACACTCGTTAAACAAATACCCACACACAGTCATTCACAGCCCCTAACCTTAAGTACAATGATTTTCCTTGGGGTTGGTTATGGTTCAATGGAAAAACCAAATGCATTTATAAACAAAACAGAACAGAAAGCGCTCGTTTCTCATTTTTTTGTTTTTAGAAAGGTTCGCATAAGAGCGCATATGTACTTGTAGTAAGCTTTCGATCTGCAAATGTGCCAAAAACGTCCCTGACTGTCGTTCGGCGTATTTAGCGGGCTTATACTTCACCAGCAGCAAAACAAAAGTGTGAGACTGAGGAGTGAGAGTGTAGAATGGCAGAAAGCTCTCTCATATATGTACGCTCTAACACTATACATGTACACAATAATCACACATTGCCGCGCAAAAATTCATCATCAACAACAACATCATCATGGGTAGGTCTTCGACCTTTCACCTACTTTCTTCTTCGTCGAAATTTATGTATAGCAAACTCGGTTCGAGTACCCATATCCATGTTGCTAGATACATTTTATATAGTTCGGCAGTTCACATTCAGATAAATGTAGACTGTGCATCGTTGCATGCAGTTGAATTATAAATTAATATCTCACAATGGCTACTAATGACTATCGGGAAATATGTGCTCCTGCTACATTGTCAGAGCAGCATGTACCGATGTATATTTACATAATTTTCTATTTATTTATGTTAACCGAATGCGAAATTGCAGTGCAGGCGGAGAAGTTTTGCCTGTGTTGCAATGGTCGTTACCTTAATGTGAATATTTCCATTTCCGGGTACACAACTGGTGGTGGTGGCATGTTGTAGTGGAATGCTTCCTAATACTTAATAGGATCGAATGCATCACTGCAACATAAAATCTCTTGCCAATTGAAAGGGAAATCGCTGCGCAGTGCAAATGCAGAGAGTTGAAAAGGTCAAAACATTGGGCTATCAAATTTTATTGCCGCTTCTTCAAACAGTTTATTATTGCTTTTAGTGTTGCCATCACCAACATGGAAAGTTTCAAATGGACTAAGGCATTGAACTGAGTTTTTAATACTCGTAGCTGTACAGTGTACATGGTGGAGCTGTCATATGTGGGATTGTGTTTAAATGCAGTTAGTTCAGTAAGTTTTGAAGAAACTGCAATTTCGTAATTGAAAGGAAAAACAAGACGAATCTTACAGTCTCGCTACATTAAGAAACTCAAATAACTTTTTTTTCAGTGTATGGAATTCATTTTTCTTTTATTTTTGTTGAAGCTCATTCAATTTTATTAAATAAATAGTTTTATAAATAATGGAATTTAAATGCCCCCCCGCTCGTTGATGCATGTGCGGCATCTTACCAAAAAGTTGTTCATTACTGCTTGGAGAGTTGAGTCAGGAATAGCCGCCATTGTTTCTCGAATGGATTGCTTTAGTTCATTCAAATTTGTTGGTTTTGCTTTGTAGAATTCCTGTTTGCAAGAACCCCACAAGAAAAAGTCAGGTGCGGTGCACCAAGGTCAGGTCACCTGGGAGGCCAACTGAATGTGGAGTTTCTGGATAACAGCTTATCGGGACGTTTTCGTCGCAATTCTGTCATAACAGGCCAGGCTATGTGAGGAGTTGCACCATATTGCTGAAACCACACAGAGTTGAAAGAAATTCTCATTCGGCGTAGTTCTGGATAGAAAAAACTTTCTCAACATGCTCAAGTAACGGTCTCCAGTAACTGTAACGGTGTGACCGTTTTCTTCGAAGAAGTAGGTCCTGACAATGCAGCTCCAGCATGATGAAACTGCACACCACACTGTGACACGAAGTGGATGCAATTCCGTCTCATGGAGTATTTTGCTTGTTTGTGTTGCCGTTTAAATCGAAATGGGCCTCGTCAGACATAAAAAGACAGTTGAACATGTTTCCGTCCTCTTCCACCGTTTGTAGCATCTTCTGGCAAAATTCCGAGCGAATCGGCAAGTCTGCTGCGTTCAGTTTATTGGCCTTACTTACTTACTTAAGGTGGCGCTACAGTCCGGGGTGGACCTGGGCCTCAACCAATATGCCTCTCCAGTTAGCGCGATCTTTGGCTAACTGCCTCCAGTTGCATACTCCAAGTTGGTTGAGGTCCCCTTTCACTTGCGCGCGCCACCTAAGGCGAGGTCTTCCTCTACTGTGTTGTCCCTCCGGGTTGGAATCCATTCGCTCTACATGTCCTAACCATCTTAGAAGACTAATGCGTACTTTTCTGACCAGGTCGATGTCGCTGTACAGCTCGTAGAGTTCGCTGTTAAATCTTCTCGTTCAAAGCCCGTCAACCCAAACGGGACGGGACCCGAATAATTTTGCGCTCGAAACGACCAAGAAGATCCTCATCCGTCTTTGCTATGATGAGGGTCTTATATAGAATCTCCTTAGTACTTCTTGACAAGGTCATAGAATTTAATGTGGGAATAAGTCCATTGTGCATAATTGACTGCAATGACTGTCTGCTTAACCCATTGGAGCAGATAAGTTTCTTGTCCAAAAGCAGCGATTTTTTCCTCCGTCTGAACTGGAGGGTTTCGATGGTCAGGTCTTCTTTCGACTGTCCCATGCTCGGCAAAATTGTTAACAAGTCTCATTATGGATCACCTGCTCGGAGGATTGCCGCTAAACGGGCGCCTATACTCTCTTTGAATTGAAACTAGGGACGCGACTCCAGTGCGTTATAGCGGCGGACAAACCAAATTCTTGTTTTAGTGTCCCAGTTATCCATTTTTGTTAAATCTAAAAATCAGTCTGCAAAAGAAAAAAGAAAAAATTTACCAGACCCATTCAATGGAAAAAAAGTTATTAATTTTTTTTTTGTAGCGGCTTTCATTAGCCACCCTGTAGGTACATATTGGAAAGGATAGGGTGTAGGAAGTCATTATTTGGAATGAGTGCGATATCACCAAAGTGCAGCCTTAAGCTGTGTAGTTTCCCAACCGTTTATTAAGTACCTTGGAGTAATTATAGACGATCGCCTAAGCTTTAAACATCATCAGATATGTAACATCGGGGGCCCGAAACAAACAAAGAGACTTCTTCTTGAAGGAACTGCCAGCTCTATTCTTGTGTATGCTATATAAATATGGTCAAGTGCAACGAAAGTTAAGTATTACGTGAGGGGAGCCAAAACCGTCCACCGTTTTAGTGCACTAAGAGTCAGTCGCCTGTGCGTTTCGAACGATGCTATACTCGTCGTATCTTCAATGTTACCTATCGATATGCTTGCTGAAGAAATGGTAAAATTAAAAAGCGAACGAGTCCGAAATGGCCTTGTAGATACTGACAAAATAAAATATGAAAGAAGTCTGAGTACAGCAATCTGGCAACAACAATGGAATGAATCGTTTCAAGGGAAAATGGACGCACCAGTGATCGATGTATGGATTCAACGGGAACATATGCTGAAACAAACTTCTATCTTACTTAGTTCTTAACTGGGCATGGCTGTTACAGAGAATATCTCTTCAAACGCCGACATAAAACCCGCTCAAATTAATCCCATTGCGAAAATGTTTCTGAAAACGCGGAACGGTACGAAACCGAGAGGATCTCCCCACGGGAAAAATTCAGAGTGTGGCCCACTCTCGTCGTTAGCTATATGCTTCAGAATGACGAAAAATAACTCCAACAATAGAGCAACAAGTTTAGTCTTCATATACCGACCCCCGCAAAGTAATGGCTTACGGCGGTCCCGCGGAGGAAACAAATCGGCCTCCTGGTTCGGGAAGGGAGGTGGTTTGAGCCGGTAAGAATACGGCACTATCAATGGACGTCGGACCATAGGTGCCTCATGCAAGGTTTCCACCTTCCATCGCAAAAAAAAGCCTCCATTATTTTTAGCAAAATTTTTAGAGATCGCATCCAGAACTATCGGATAGTGGGCGAAAGTCAACGTTGACATTTATTACCTTAAAGTAAAGGAATAGACGCGTTAGCTTAAATTTTTTTAAAAAGTGCCCTCTACGCATTTAGCAACAAAGATTTAATTATTTTATTTCCTAAATATGCTATGAGTTCTAACAATATTGTTAGTAGGGAATTAAAGACCAATATGCACTGATTTGAAAAAATAGGAAAAACTTTAAGAAGTTTTGAGACTTTTCTTTAGTTTTTTTCCAAAAGCCCACTTTTTTCTTTTACTTTTGGCCCACACTGTATCTGTCCAGAAACATATTTAGATAATTGTTGACCATTTTCGCACAACATTTCCCATGTGCTACACGCAATGTCACCGAAACGCACGAGGAGCCTACGTACTGAAGAGAATATCGCATCCGTTAGGGACAGTGTTGAAGAAGGTGCAGATTTATCGATTCGACGGCAAAAGATCTCAGTTCGAAGCCTTACCAGATACAGCTCTTGCAAAGGTTAAAGCCGAACGGCGATCGTTTTGCGTAGAAATTGCAATGGATGTTCCCAGCGATAAGACTAATTAGCTTGTCATATTTAAATCGAAGAAAATCCACATGAGTTCATCGAAACGCCTTCACATCCTGCAAAATTCACAATTTTGTGCGGTCTACAGGTTCGTGCGGTCATCGGACTATATTTTTATTTTTCAAAAATGAGGGTAATCAGCTTGTTATGGTCAAAGGTTTTCGCCATAGAGCCATGATTAATGACTTTTCTTTTCTCCCATTAAATGGCATGATTGTAGAACAGATTTGGTTCCAGCAGAATGGCGCTACATGCCATACAGCGAACGAAGCAATTAACTTGCGGGAAGACACATTCGAAGAACTTATAACTTCACGTAATGGACCTGAATATTGGATTTCCAGATTTGACGACTCTTGAATATATTCTTTGTGATACTATAATTTGACAACCCAACGACAATCGATGCATTAAAAGCAAAGCAAGTTCGTGGTATTGAGGACGTCAAAAAATGCGTATGAAACTCAGATCCGTCTGAAACAGCAGAACGGATTCTTTCTAATCAACAAAAAAATACAACACGAACGTTCGAATACCTAGTCCTAGTTTAAGTAAAACGTCAACTAGATTTCGTGGCCTGAGAATTGTTTTGTTCCATACGCCATTGGGACTTTTTTGCCATTGGCACTACTCCGAAACAGTGTGATAGAATTTTTTTTATTGTTGAACTTGAAGTTAGTCTTATAAGGTGTTTACGTACCAATTTTCAAAGTGTTTTGCCAAACCGTTTACACGCTACGTTAATTTACGTAAAATTCTACTTTTTTGACTTGTGTCCCACATCCTATATTTTGAAACTGATTTTGTTTATCCATGCACGTGGAACACAAAAAAATGGCTATGGCACAAAGCAATTCTACCAACTATTGATTTTGGTCGATATGGAACAAAGTCGATGCTCGATATCTCGGACATAAAGCTAATCGGATTACTGATACCATAGAATCCGTTCCTAACTCAAAAACGACAAAAGTGATGTATGGAACAATACAATTCTCAGGCGGCGATTTGTCGAGACTAGGAATCCAAACGCGTTGATTAAGCAACTTGAATTGTATCTGTATTCTCGCGGTGAGCGTTTACCTTTGTTTGAATTGCCCTTTTTCATTTGGAAAAGGCCTTTCATATATTCTTCAAAAATTGTTATTTTCGAATAAACTAAAATGTAACACTGTTGCCTATCGCAAAACTATTATAAAGGGTTTTCCAATGACAGCAGGTGTTATTGTGAATGACCCGCTATTTCGGCAGCTGTCACTTTTGAAGCTTTTATTCTTTGACATTTGACAAGTAGAAACTACGCCATTAGGTACTAAAAATGGAACGATACACGCTTCAACAACGCATTGAAATTATTAAAATTCACTACAAAAATTGTGAAATTTTTTTGGTCATTGCCGGACCTCAATACAGAAATTGGTAGAAAAATTCGAGCTGTTGGGACAAGTTAGTAATGTGAATAATAAAACCCGTGCACGTCGCTCAATAACAACTGAGAATATTCCTGCTGTAGCGCAAAGTGTTGAAGAAAACGCAGGTTTGTCCATTCCTCGTCGTTCTTTGTAATTAGGCATTCCAAGAGATGACTAATGATTTTTTATGGTCGGAGTTGGATGGTACTGATCTGGACAGCGTTAACTTTCAACAAGACGGCGCTACGTGCCACACAAGCAACGAAACCATTGATATTTTACAGGAAAACTTTCCGGACCGTGTTATCTCTCGAAGAGGTGATCACAATTGGCCACCGAAATCGTGTTTTTTAACACCTTGCGACTTCTTCCTTTGGGGGCACGTGAAAGATAAGGTATACGCCAACAGCCCAGCGACGATTCAAGACCTCAAAGATAAAATTCGTGAGGCTATCGAGGACATAGGGCAGCCAGTTTGCGATTTGGTTATGGAAAATTTCATGAAAAGGATATGGTCCTGTATGCGTGCTCGTGGTGGCATACCTTCCTCTTTACTAAGAAATAATCATCCGATCATTTATCTCAAAAAATGGCATTTTTCTTTGAATAGCAAAATAACACCTGTTATTGGTCGCAGTGGCTTAGTGGTTAGTGTGTTGGACTACTAAGCGAGGGGTCCAGGTTCGAATCCCGCAAAAACCCAAAATCCCAACTCAGGGTTTTTTTCACTGCGCCACCTCTCGCGAACGTCTGACATACATCCGAGAGTATAACTGTCATGAAGGAGCTTCTCAATCGGCCCGTTTGGAACCGGCATAAAATTGTAGATCCCTTCCATTCGTTCCAAAAATTAAAAACTCACACAAAACGAATGGTTGCGAGAAGCTAGGCCCTGGGTCCCTACAGACCTGTTGCGCCAACTATTATTATTATTATTGGAAAACCCTTTAGTATTATGCCAACTAAAGGTTGTTTAATATCGTGCGAAAATTCAAAATTTGCTGTGTAGCTTTAGAATGACACCTTTTTATCTTATCGGCCCTTTTTTCGACTCTTCAGATTCTGCAGCGGCCACTCTGTTGTCTGTTCATTTTAAATTTGACTCTTCGAAATGTCAATTGTGCACGCAGGATTTTCTTGACTAGATTCATCGGCTTCCCCTCCATAAACGTCAACTGCAAAGACCACTCTCGGCCAATAAAAACTGAAATAAATTTAGTCAGTCAGCTGTCAGGCCTACTAGACTAGGAATCCGAACGTCCGCAATCACTAGACTGGTTTACAAAAACACAACAATTTCAAAGGCATCCACCCATCCGGTTGCATCACATAATATGCCCCATAAGTCCCCACTCCATACGATCGCTCTTGCTATTCAAGTTTTTTTAAGAGCCGTCATTTTTCTTTAACTATTGGTTTGGTATATGACTGGATGAATAATGAGTTGTTAGATCAAGTAAAGGGCTAAACAAAAACTAATGTAGCCTTGCCCGTCCCCAAATGCACACAGCGCTCGAACAAACTATTATCCCAGTAATGGATCAATTCGAACTACTATACTGAGAATGGGTGCAACTTTAAATGTTTTTTTCTTTTTTTGGTTTTTTGCTAGTTACAAATTATAATCGTTCCACTTATCAACAACAATTTAGCTTAGCACATTTTTGTTATGCAGCGATAAATGCAAGCATAAAGATACATAATATTTCATTTATCGCGGCGACTGCTACTGTAGTTGCAAACAAGTGCAGAGGAAAAATAAAAAAAAAATACAAAAAAAAAACTATAAATCGTGTAATAATATAATTGTGCATTCGACATTAGACATGCCAACATTGTTAAGCCGGTGCAAGGCTGTTGTGTCAGTGACCGCACCAAGTGCACATGAGATGTGTGAGGATAGACATTGTAGAAGTCGCCTACATTTGTAGTAGTTTTGCCAAAGCGCAAAATACACCGATAACGTTTGAATATGTGCAGGCTAACAATAGTAAAGCTTCTTCCACTAATATGCAATGTGTGCTCTTTTTTTCCATATTTCCTTTGCTGCACATTGGTATAGATGCGACGTAGTGGTGTTGGTGTGTGTGGTCTCTAGTCTCTACCTGTTTTGTACGAGCAGAGCTACTGCAGCTGCTGCTCTGCTGCATTTTCGTCTAATGCCGGTGCAAATATCTATTGCATTGACATCAAGGGCGAATATTGCCATTTGGCATATTGTTACAAACAAATTTTGTTAAGTGAAGGGGTGGGCTAGCACACTGAGTGCTATTGGATGGCAAGAGGGTTTTAGAAATAGTTCGAGTGGGCTTGTAATTGTGAGAGTGTTATGAATCATTTGGAGCAGAATGGTATTGATAGACGATGGGTCAATGTGGCAATTTAGAGAGACTAATCGATTTATATTTTTTTCACATTTGTTTAAATCAAATTTATTTACATAAGAAACTGACAGGTTGTGTTTACTGTGAGTGTGATTTGTTTGCAGCATTTTCTTTGGATATGAATTGTTGTTACTTGGCCCAGATTTCTGGTGACGTGAAATAAGGCCAAACGAAATAAGGCCGAATTCACAAAATCTGGCTTTATTTCGTTTTCCAAAGCGAAATTAAACCAAATTTGTAGTTTGGCTTTATTTCGTTACTGAAAACGAAACAACACCAATTTGGCATTATTTCGTTTGGCGCAGGGACATAAGTCCACGAGACGTTGGCGCGAGTTGCTACCATTGTACTATGAAATGTGTTTGGGGGGCATGCTGCCCCCCTGCAACCCCCCTGCTTGGGTTTACTGTTGGATTACGGGGTGGGTGCGAGGTTTTTTACTTATATTTTTTTTTTTGAATTTTCAAATAAGGCCCAACATTTTTTCTTGGGACCTATATCCCGCACATTTGTGCACAACGGAGTGGTTTGGTCTTATTTCCATTAGTTTGTTGGTATTATTTCGTTTTGCTGGACGAAATAAGGCCAAATTGGCTCTATTTCGCTTTCGGAAGCGAAATGATGCCAAATTTGGAATTTGGTATTATTTCGTTTGGCTTTATTTCACGTCACCCAGATTTCTATCCAAGTTACGATATTTTGCACATGCGTTGGATGCTATTGCTAGGCTTCTGGAAATAGTTAATAGGATTTTATGTTTTTGGCCTTTGCATATGGGATGCTTTTAGCTTGTTTTGAATTTGGCATTTAAAAAGGTCTCATGTCGATGGCAAATAAGTTATTGGTTTAATAGAATTTAGTCGAATGCAATTGAATGTCTGGACTATGTAGATGACAAGCTCGTATTGACTAAAACGATTATGTTTAGCCACACTTTGATTGATTTACTCTTAATAAATGAACTATAAAACCAAACTTCCTTTTCTGAATGTCAAGTATGTCTTTGGTAAACGTTTATAAACCATTGTACCTACTGCTCAAATCTTTGTATACTTAATTTGTCTCTCATTTCATTTGTAACTAATTTCAAACTCAAATTTCTACTGTCAAAATAAGCCCAAGTACTTTGTTGACAAATAAATAAATAAATCAATAAATAAATAAATGAAATAAATTAATAAACAAAAAATATGCGTAAGTCGTACGACTCATTCCTTCCACCTTGTTCGCTTATCTTAGTTATAAAATGTGGCCAGGTATCTCTATGTCTAATTCTGAGTCATTAGCCAAGTTGCATATTGGAATTTTCCAATGCATTAGATTTACTGCTGTAGTTCCGTTTGTTGTTGATTTTTACCGTACCGCATCTGCATGTTGTGTAAGATACAATTAATCGACTTTGTGTACCTCGGTCTATAGCTCTCGCTCTTACCCTGGGCCTGGTGTTAATTGATTTATGCAATTTGAATTTTTAAATGCATCAGCAGAACTAATTGCGAACGAAGTAAATTTACCCAGCATTGTTCTTTGACCTGATTTTCAATTAATTTTCGCCGCTTTAGTTTTCGGTTTGGTGTTCCGAATTTGAATCAATTGACAATGACTTCAATTTATGCCATATTTTGTACACCTCATCCGATAGGGTATGTTGATTTTGGCTAATCATTCTCAACGAAGAAAACAAGTTACGTTGGACGCTGAAATGAATTATGAATTCTTTTGTTGATAATTCAGGTGGACTTTTGTTGTTTTCTAAACTGGGTAAATGCTCATTTTATCACAAATAACAGAATTCTTTCTATCATTCAGAAGGCAAGACTCTTCTGCGACCCACTGGCTTTGTTTTTTATAGCGTTACTAATTTGGGAATCCTGTTGCATACCTACTATAGAGCATACACGCTTTAACTGCCATGGAAGGGCAATTAAACCTTATTTCGAAAACTCACCTGACCCATTGCCAAATCAGCTAATGATCATCTGAAGAATAACACAATATAGGGCAACTTCCAAAATGTCCAATGAAATATGTTGCTATATCGAAATAGTTCGAATGGAAGGACAGAAAAGAAACCACACCAAAAGCTACTATGCAGAAATTGAATTCATGGTGGGAAATGCATGTTGTAGGTTGCCAAAGTAAGTATGTCACAAGTGCAGTGGATTTTGGCGACCTTGCTTGTTGGAAAATTCTCGTCGTTGCAATTGAATCACCTCAACCCCAAAAAGGGGTTGTGCATGTTAGCTGGTGCTCTTGTGTTGTGGCTGAGGTTAATAAATGAGGAAATCGCCAGCTTAGTTTTTGTTTTCGTTAATGAAATCGGGTCACGCGAATTGTTTTATTTTATGTTATTTATTGAATGAATAATAGTAAATTTTGCTGAAGTTGGTTTCAAGAAAAATGAGATAGCTATTACACACAAAACAAAGTTTTGATTTTGCGATGGAATGAACTCAAATTGAATTGAACAAATACAATACATTATAGTGGTTCCTATGTCACAATTTATTAGGTTATGACCTATTGGCGTAAAGTTACAGTTCACTTCTATTCGTCCCAAATATAGATACCACAAATGGTTGTGAGAAGGGCCGTAGAAACGTGTGCGCTCTTAGCATAATGTAGCCCACACACAATATTTTTAATAGAAGTGTGCGTTTGGGTTGTACTGTAACTTTGAGTATTACTATGTAAAAACACAATCTTGCATTTCACAAATTCTTGATGTAGCCTAGATGTCAGAAATGAAGATTTAAATGTGAAGTGAAAAATTTGAATAGCTCGAATTGTTGCCAAAGAAAATCATTCAAATCCGTATTTCTGACTTGAAAATGCGTCAAAAGTATTGCGACTTTTTCCTGTTAACATCAAAATCGTTAAGTTGAACTGGCATCATCCATACACAATCTTGGAAATATTATACCGTCTTAGAAAAATAAAAGACAGCTTTCGTCTGTTATTAAAATGGGTCTAGAGACATTTTTATGTAGAATCGAACGACATTTCATAGACATTGGTCGTTAATGGAAATAGGTAAACCGTGTTTTCAAGATCATGTTGCTGCTCCTGGCAAAACGATTTTATTTCAAACCTTTCTTTTTTAAAAATGTCAACTTAAATATAAATAGTTGGTTAAGAGGTTCGTATGAACCCCATAACCAATCGTTTTGTGTGAGTTTTTAGTTTTTGGAACGACTGGAAGGGATCTACAATTTTATGCCGACTCCAAACGCCTATAATTGGGAAGCTCTCTCAATTCAGTTATACTCTCGGATGGGTCTTCAAATTTTCCACCAAACCGCACCTTGCCGTTATGTACAGTACATAACATCTTCAAAAAAGTAAATTTCAAATTAACAGTTTATGAGCCGGTACGTCGTGTTAAAATTCATAAAAGTCTTTAAAACCGTTTTCGAGATATGTAAAATGGAATATTCAATGTTCTTAAAAATGGAATAAAATTTTAAAATCTACAAAAATTTAAATAAGTGTCTTGAACCTGAAGAAGATCAAATGCATAAAAAAAGTCGTCTAAACAGATTTAGCTTTTCAATCCCGTTCGTTCTGTGTGAAATTTTAAATTTTGGGACGAATCGATCTACACCTTTATCCAAACGGCTAATTGAGAAGCTCCTTTTTATGACAGTTATACGAGTACTCTCTAAAGCTTGTCAGACGTTTGCGAGAGGTAAAGCAGTGCGGAGAAAACATTAAGATTTCATTTGTGTTTTTTCCGGGGATCGAACCTTCGCTTAGTAGTCCAATACACAAACCACTAAGCCATTGCGCCTACAGAACATAGGTATAATTTAATCAAAATTGGACAAAGATGCGTGGCATCGCCAATAGAAAAAAATCATTAAAAATCGGAGCAGCGACAGCTTACAGAATTTTCTCAACAAGAAATTTATAACAAGTCAAACTGTTTTCTTTTGTGCTCTTTGTTTAGCTACTTACAGTTACTAAAAAAATACGGTTACTAACAATTTGCGAAACACAATGCAAGCATGTCAGTAAATGGTTTCTTAGTTAGTTCAGTTTTTTATCTACTATAGCTACTTTCGGGAAAATGGACACTGCAAATGCTTAAAATTTCTACTCAAAGACTCAGACTTTGAATGCGCGAAAAGAAACTTATACAATTTTAGGTTTTGATAATTTGAGAAAATAAAACTAAAAAAATTTAACAAAATCTAGGGTTTTGCAAGCTTATTTTGTTAATATATTTTCTCTTATCCTCTAAAGAAAATTTAAAACTCTATTTTTTTGATAATTTCAGAAAAAAAAAATATTTTAGTTAGACTATATTTATTGTTTGTTCAATCGTGTTAAATGAAGTAACAAATGATTATTATTGTATTCTCAAATTTTTAGCTTTATTTTCTAAATTATTAAGAACAATTGTTGAGAGGTATGTGTAATGGAGACGGGGGGTCGGATGCGTAATGGAGATTCATAACATTTATTGGAACTTATGTCCTATCTTCGACAAAACAATTTTGGAACTTATGTCCCTGCGCCTTAAAAATCTTATATCTCGAAGACCACAACACCCATTGAGCTCAAATTTTCAGACAGACTTTGGTATTGGACCGATATCGTTTTTGCGATGTATACCCAATCCGAGGGTCTGAACTTTGGCATGCTTATCCGACGTAATTGGGAGGTGTCACAGTGTAAGAAAACCTTAAGGTGCAAATGTCTTGTGCCAATGGTCATTATCAGTTCAAATTACAGCTTCACATAGGTAGACATCGGTTTGAAATGGAACTAGATTTTATGTACAAAAAATGTTAAGATGTGAGATGTGACTCTGTGTTTTTTTCGGCTCTGTCGTTCATTGTCTATCACCTTTTTTCAGCTGTCAAAGACTAACGCCATTGATTCCCTTAAAATCGTGGCTGTGAGCTCCATTTCCTTTTTGTGGGATCTTCAATTTTTGGTCGTTGTTTAGCATTGAAGGTCTGCCCCAACCCAACATAGTCGCATTTGCTTTGGTACTAGGCCATGATGAATTTGAAATACTGGAAGTTGCAGAGATTCATCGTGCGCTTTCAAAAAAGTTTCCTTTTAAATCGTCGGTTCATGGCCTTCGCAGTTACTGTACAAATGAGTGTACTAAAATAGAGACCGCAACATTCTCGTTATAATTAACAGAAATATAGTTCTCAGCTGTCGTAGGGGGTAATAACTCGTACACGCAATTACAACAGACGTACTTTTGGGACAGCTAATTTATATAGCAAAATAAGCTATTCACGATTTACCATCCATTATCCACTATATCTCACTTCAAACTCAAATATCTACTTCTTTCTCATAAAAAATCATTTTTCTTTTTTTAATTGCAGGGGAAGACACTTTTTAGCTGTTACGGTAAGTTAAGCCTCAAATCTCTGGCGTCTATCTCAATCGACGGTAAACAAACCACCAACTGCAATTAGCCAACATTCAGCGAGAAACGACCAGCCACAGACGGCGGTGCATACAAAATTGCATCCATTTTACAAGACCATTAGAGTAGACATTTTCACACACAACAGCGGCAGCAGCAGCATTGCCTCCGCACAGTTAGACAGATGTATTCATTACGATCAGGTGATGAATTGAAATCCATTTGCTTCAACTCGACGACATGTGAAACAAATACACAGGCTCCAGCTCCATCCAAGAGCGAGTTTTGCAAGAAATTCCATCTTTGAGTGGCGCAATCACATACCGGTCGGTCCAAATCGCGCAAAACGTCTGATGTAATGAGGAAGTCTGCCAGCCAGAGATTTATCTGACAGAGTTACCTATTTTGAAGGCTGACATGAGGATTTCGCAATAATTTTCCAATTGCAGTGTATCCCTAAAATTCAGTGACATATACACTGACAGTGTATGCATTCCCTCCGAGGCATGTCATTAATATTTTCGAATTTCGAATTCTGTACGTTTGTCAAGTATCCATTCTCATGTTGGCTGCCATGCCAACAAGTTCCCCCAACAATCAAACGACACAGCGCAACCCTGTTACTCCTAAGCGCTAATAGTTCGAATGAGAAAAACAAACAAAAAAAAATCGCAACACTCTGTTTTCTGTTATTGTCGTTGTCGTCGACGACGTCGCTATAGCTCTATGGTAGGCTTGCACTGCACTACAAGGAAAATATAGCAAACAAAAATAATGCATGCAACGGTCGGTTCTCATTGAAACTATACAACAACGTTACTATTGCCTGCTAGTGGTACTCTACACAGTGCACATGAAAAACTGTGTCCGTGATAGTTTCGTAAAGTTCATTGCACCGACTTTTCTATTTCATAATTTGACTTTGATAGTCTCTCTCTCGGGCTGTATATCTAAATGCATGTATCTCCAATACTGCTGGCGATAGATTTGAGTCGGTGTATGACTTAAGGGAAGGGGGCTGTATTTATACTTCCCCCTGGCCCGCTTGCCAATTCATTTGAAAGCTGTGTGTGCGCAAGTGAAAAGAGTATCTCCGCTAAGAACGTATTAATAAGTGTTTGTAGGTATCTGATTGTATTTTGCAGGGTTTTTAATGCTTTCTACAAGTGTATTAGTTATTAATAGAGATTTTTTTTTTTCGACTTGCTTGCAAGCGTATATGTAGGTCTATAGGCGTGCACGCATATGCACACGGCTCACTGAAGTTCGTCGTTGGGATATTTAATAATAGTTTTCCTTTTGTAACAATGTATGCGGTTGTTCATATATACACAACTCGTATGTGCGATTATTTAGTTTTTAAAAATTTCATAAAATTTTTAGATGCACCTTTTTCCTATTGCGTTAGGTGGACCTGCAATAAATGAAAGAAAAAGTGAATCTTATTTGAAACCCTTGAATGCAGACAGAGTAGCAAACTCGATGATAAATAGGGAATGTTTGGAATTTTTTCTCTCTTGTATGCATCAGAAAGTCCCGGAGTATAGACGGATTTTGTTTTCTTTACAGTCAGTAGTTTTTTTTTTTGGTAATTTCTATTAACTTTTTTTTATTTGTACTCTTTTAGCTTATGAGTTATGACACTCCGGCAAAGAATACGATTCTAATGACACCTCACTCTTTAAAATCGATAGGAAAGTACATAGGATACGCGCGAAACACATAACCCTCCCTGTGTCCAGTCGGGTAAAAATAGAGTGCACGACTGGATCGTACAAAAATGTCTCGTTCATCAAAAGTTTCGTTGAGTCGATAGATACATAAAAATGTAAGATTTTCATGTACGAGGACAAGAGTAGTAGGAGTTTCTGTGTTTTGATCAGTTATTTTATTTATTATTATTTTATTTATTATTATTTTATTTTTGACTGGAAACCTGAACTGGATGCTAGTTTAGGTTATCAATGATTGCAAGCAGTGTATATGTAAGAATTCATAGATTTCTTTTTGAATTTGCATTAGCAGTTACCTATAATAAACCGAATATGTCGATGGACGTATACGTGGGGTGCAAATAAAGTGGGATTTTCTTATTGTGTAAACTCCAAGTGGTCGGAATTATTTTAAGGTGCATTTTCAATATGGATGAAAAAAAGAAGAAGTAAGTAATATTCGCCCAAAAATGGTTTTGTGTTGCTGTTTTAAAAAACATAAGAACACAGATTTTTTGTTGGGTACTCTTACTTTTACTTTTGTACTTTTGGATAAATAATTAAAAAAAACAGCTTCAATCGAATTTTTTGAGAAAAACTAAGTAGGGGATCTCATTTAGAATGATTGCATTATCATGGATATGTATTTTGATCGAATACGTTAGAACGGTTTTTGGAAAATTACGCAGACAAAACAGTACCAGATATTGCAATGTTTAGCTTGAAAAATACTATTGCCTAACAATATAGCTGAAAACTGAGTACAAGTTATCTTTCAGGATGTAAGCATTAAAAAAATAAATAAATAGTTGGCTTCCCGCAACCATTCGTTTTGTGTGAGTCCATTTTGGAACGAATGGAAGGGATCTACAATTTTATACCGATTTCAATCGGCCGATTGAGAAGCTCTTTCAAGATAGTTATACTCTCGGATGTTTGTCAGGCGTTCGCGAGAGGTGGCGCAGTGAAAAAAAAAAACCCTGAGTTGGAATTTGGATTTTTGCAGGTTTCGAACCTGGGACCCCTCGCTTAGTTGTCCAACTAAGTGGTTAGCTAAGCCACTGCAGATGTAAGCACTACTTAGTTTTTAAAGTTTTATCCAAATCGAAGATAGAGTTTGCGAGACATGAGCTATTTCTAATATAAGAGTTTTCCGTGATTCGAATTGAAAATTAAGAACGCAAGAATTTTGAAAACATCCGTTTTACAAACTGTATCGTAGCTCAGCGAAATTGTACGCACAAGAAGTATTACCCGTCACAATCCGAGGAAAACAAATTTAAACCATCAGACAAATAAAAGACAAGACAATTATAGTGGAAAAAATGTTATGTTTCGTCATACAAATCTCAGAACCTTCTCGGTCTTTCGTTAAGTTTATATACATATTTACTTAATACATCGACTGCAGAGTTGCAATACTCATGCAGTTCGATACACAAACATTTTTTTTTCCAAAAATCCATTGGACGATAGATAATATAGAGAAAAGTTAGAAATTACCATACTACTTTAGAAATTAATTTTTGTTACGATCGTATGGACATACATGTCGAAATTCCCAAAGTACAATTCTTCGACTTTTTAGCGCAAAACTTTGTAGATACCTACGCTTAAAATCCGTTTTGATTGAAATCGTTAGACCCGTTTTCGAACAAATGAAACTATTATGCAAATATTGCATGGGAAGTACCTACCTATACCATTAACATTGAGGCTACCTTACAAAAAAAAAAAAAAAAACCTGAACTGTAAGCTGGTAAACTCCAAATCCGAAGTGGGAACGAAATTCGGGCAGCCCTTTAGGCTGTAGGCCTCGGGACATACGGACAGAATTTTGCGACCCACTTTTTAGAGTCGGTACCTACTTCTATCATAGTAATGTCAGAATTGATTAACATCTCGAGTTCGAAATTTTGTACGAAAACAATATATTTCTCTTACTACGAAATGGAGAAAGTTAAAAATGCAAGCATTTAATATCTTAAAAAAATTACGGAATCGCGATTTTATAACCACAGTTAGCAGATTAAACAATGCGTTACTTGTCAGTCACAGAAAACTTACAGCACACGTTTCGTCGGTCAAATTTGTATTTTCGACGCCAATTATTTTTTGCCCTTTAGATTTTGAAATTTCGGAAAGATCGAGATTTATGGAGGGTTCACCTAATCATCAACGACCCTTATGGGTAAGAATAGTTAAAGGACATTTAAAAGTGGATAAATAAATTATTTTATTATTAGTTATCCAGCTCGAAATAGCAGATCTTTGTTTGTTTATTTGGTTTGTTGATACCATACATCGTTTAATACAAGCCCAGGCAATCTGTGACTGCCGTCAATTACGATTTGCTTGGACGAGGATGCAGATATCGGCTGTAGACCCCAGAAACTGGACGAATCTGTTGAAGAATGTGCCTTCCAGAGTCACCTTTCCTGTTCACCATAATTATGCTTTAGAATGAGAGTAAAAGGCACCTCCTGGTATGTTCGAAATACTCGTAGTTTGAATAGGCGACACAATTGTATCAGTTTTGTCGGGATCTCGCACTCGTCCATAGGGCAAACTTATTCACTCTAAAAAAAAACGTAGTACCTCAGCTGACTTTTTAAGGGTATCGTCTTCGAAAATTATGGCAGATGTAAAAGTCGATTGATTTCCACATTCCATGCCAATATACCATGAAGCACACCATTTATTTTCCTTTAACTCACATTCATTGCAATTAACACTGTAATTAAATTCCAAGGAATGTGCTGTAATAGAGTCCGTCTATATAATTATCTACGAGTGCAACACGCTACTCCATGTAAACAAGACAATTGCAAATATTTTTGCAACAAATAACAGGCAAACCCCTTTTGTTTGCAAAAGAATCATTTCAAAGTTTATGCTGATTTCCCTCTGGTAAAAAATATTGGCCTTTCAGTTGTGCTGATTGACTGCTGCAATACAAGTTAAATATTTTTAAAATATTAAGCTGACCAGTTTTGTAAGCACCTACAGCGGATAAAGAAATAGTGGTCCTAGGCGATGTCAAAGTAGCTGATAAGGTGACTTCTCAAGACGCTTGCAAAATAATGTAAACTAGAACTTTTCGAGCAAGAGATTTACAAAACCGAATTGAAAGCTAGCTCTTCTAATTAGGAGGCCAATAAGGGCAAGAAAGTTTAGTTCTCGGTCCCAAATAACTACCAGCGAACGGATTTTGATGTTACTCTAGGCATTTCAAAGAAAGAGAGAGGATTTAAAAAGTTCATGCAGCTGAATAAGTCGTTATCCGGTTTTAAGGAAGGATCTAAAAACGATTGGTCGCAAAATTTGGCAAAATTGTTCAATGACATTCAATGTCTGGAACCTCTTCTGTTTCAAGCTTCGAATATAAGCCAGCTCATATGGTCTCACCATTACACTGCCAGACCATCCATTCCATTTTTATTGATAAAATATACGCATGCGACCTTTCAAAAGACAAACACAAGACAATCTAATGTAATACATAAAGCGTGCCACTTTAAACTGCATGGGAACCATCTAACATTTACACTTAGCCGCTTTGACGTTTACTAATAAATGAGACGGATTTGATCAATTAAGTTTCCATTATAACATCAATATGACCGCCGTTCATTAGATTGCGTAACGACCAATCAAACAATAATACTGCGTTCGATTTATAATCACAAGTTGACCATCTCGTCTGTAGGTATGCCATCGCTGGTGGACAAACAAAACGTGCAGACAATCGCCGTACTCTGTAGCAGCCTTAGACTCCCCATTCCTTCTATCTGCCGAATGTCTGGCCTTGGTAAGCGCAGGCGCAGCGCAGCCGGGCCCCAGTCAAATATTGTTAAAAAAAAAACTAAAAGTCATGCTCTTAACTAACCGACAAATATTATACCATTACACTGACGGCCAACATTGCTGTAATTGGATACCAGCCACAATTTGCAATATGTCGAACAACGTACATCATATATACGAGTATGCAGACCTGTCTAATGGCGAACAAAAAGGAAACAGTAATGGGGAAAAAAGAACCAACACCGCACAGTGTTTTCTAAGCTCTTTTTTGTACTGCGAAAGTGAAAGTTTTCTGTAATAGGTGTGTGTGCAGCACTTCTTTTATTATTTTTTTTTGCAAATCATTATAATTGCTGTCGTAATGAGATAATTATTAATTGCTTGTATATACAAATAAGTAATTTACAGCAGTTATTATGAATCGACAAAATCTGTTAATAGGATGCTCTAGCACATCCTAAGTCAATAAATTACAAGTGCTCGCATGAGACTAAGAAGTACGTTGATATCCTTGAGGATGGGTGGCTGCGGGTAGACATTTCTGCGTCCCGTTTTTGTTTGCAGGGCTTAAGAGATAATCGATGGAAGTAAGCAGTTTTCAATAATCGCAGGTAGCTGTTGAAGCACAATTTTATTTTTCGACTTTGATATTGATTAAAGTACAAAAAACACCCATTTTTGTGTGCTTTTTTCCTGCGCAATCCCTAGATCAAACATTTTAATTTTTTTTTATAATTTAATTTAAGCTTCTTAAGTACAATTTTTATTTTTTTGTTTACCATCCTAAAACTGCAGGTTAATATTCAATGTAGTTCACCAAAAATCCGACGTGGGTGCTTTAGGGTAAACTAGTCCAACAGTGGACCAATTTGCGTTTGACTAGATTTAGTATATAAATAATTTTTTTAATCTTTATACGGTGTGAAGGTACTTATTATATGCTTTATTAGCTTTGTATTTAACCGCATCCAGCTTTAGAAAGATTGTTGAAAATACCAAAATTTTGAGTTTTTTAAGACGCACCTCAACTGGTTCCTGGGTGGACATAGTGAACCACCGGGTAGTTCACAGTGAACCTATATATTGTTTATTTTTTATTCCATAAGAAAAATAAAGAACAAAAACAAGTAATTGGTACAAATCAGTTTTTATTTAATATTTACATTAAAAAAAAAAACAATACAAAAACATAAGTAATAAAAGCAACGAAAAGTAATAACAACAATAAACAATAGCAAAACATTATTAAGAATAACTTTCAAGGACTTCAGTAATATCACAAAACTTATAACTAACGAAAAATAATAGTAACGAATGTTAAACGTTGAAAGGTCGTTGCTAAATGCTTAATAAAAATACGGAATTCTGAAGCTGGGAAGTGCTACCATATTTACCATTGTTCACTGTGTACCACTAGGAGCTTGTTCACTGTTGGACAAGTGCCATTTATTGAGAAAAATATTTTTATAAAAAAAACCGTTTCACAAATTTGATTGACATACTAATTTTAATTAATAATAATAATTAACATTTTAAATTGTATCCCACAAATCTCATAAAGCACAATACTTTTTTAAATGGAACAAAAATAAGAAGCACGATTTCTAATTTACTTATAAGTTAAATCACTTTTTCTTGAGCAGAACTGACACAGACGTGCGCACTACTTCAACTCCCATAGGTAAATTCAGAAAGGATCGTAATCGTAACGCGGCCTATTTTCTCTTTACTTCGTTTTTCTCTTATAAGTTTAGAGATTAAGCAAATTTAAAAGATTCACTGTGGGACGTGAGCCACTGTGGCACCCTAGTCAAAACCAGACCAATTGTCATAAATGCAGCTCCTGCATGGTGGCAAAAGCAGCACAAGACAGTGCCTTCTTATGTAAGTACAATATAGGATCAGTGTTAGAACCTATAAAGTTTTTGACTAATAATATTATTAACAACTTGCCACTGCTTTTTGCCACTCTAAAGCTTGCTTTTTAGCTGATATTCATTGGATGTTTCCAAAATGTTTTCCTCATAATCGCTCGTCCAGTTATTTCTTTTTTATAGTCTGTTGGAACAGCTTTTTAAAATTGGTCAGCGGTAGGAACCCCGAGTTTCGATTGGCTCTACGAAGTGACTTATGGAAGGTTTTTGTAATGTACAAATATGTCGGAATATTATCGCTAAAAGATTTCATCCATAACCTATTCCCTTTGGTGATTCATAACTCTGAGCCAATACCAATTTCTCTCTCTCTCTCTCTTCTATTACCAAAGTTCATCTTATTCCAAAAATTTTGTATGATTAATGGCAAAAGATAAACCTATACTATTCTTATTATTGTTTGTTTCAACATTTTCGATTGAACGAATAGATCACAACACGATTTCCTCATATAAATCATCATCTGTCGGGAGGGACTGCATAACACCGGTAATGTGTCGTACGCTTTGTGATTCCAGACAAATTCCTTTTTATATCGGAATGTGAAAATGTTCGTTCCACATAAACACACTTGAGAAGTCGAGACCTGAGATACATAGGTATAGGTACTTACGAGTACGAACCACGTGAGGTAGTGCTGTATTCACCACTGAACGGGAAAGGGTCAACATTTAACAGCCGAAATGAAATGGAAAAACTTGTTGGATCACTTTTACTCTTTTAAATGACAAAACAAAATAAACGGTGATAATGACATTTAGACTTGATTTTGTCGTTTGTGTTTATTTTTCTCAAATTTCACTGTCAATTTATTGTATACATACTGATGTTGATGTTGAACTCTTTCACTCTTTAGGATTTTGGGAAGTACCTATTTCGTATACCTTGTCTATGCCAGTGAGACCGGCAAATAGTGTTTTTTTGACACACACTAATTACATGCAAATGAAATAATAAAAGCAACAAAGTGATTGAAAAAAGCAGCAATTCGTGATACTTTCACTGTTCCGTATTGTGTGACATTGAGTTTAACAAGTTTTTTTTTTTTGCGACAAACATGTTCTATGGATGATGTTCAATGTGGATAAAATAAGAGGTACTATGTGCTGGGCAAATGTGTAGCATATTTCGCTCTTGGAGTTAATTTCTACAATTCTTTTATGGTGATATGTTTTTGTTACTATTATACAGAGTACAAATAGGCTAGGGCTGCCCGGCTTCCATGGTTGGATGCTTTTGCCTTTAGTCTTGAATCAGGAAATACGAGGAGTTTCAATGCATTAGTTAGTCATTTTCGGAGCACAAGTTACTAACTTCGGCTTCGATGCACCCGATATGATATTTTTTTTGTACATTTTATAGTAAAATGTTTTATAAATTTTTCAAGAAATTGTGAATACCACATAATGGTGTTTTGTGTTCACTTTCAACAAACTAGGATGGGTTAAAATCGGCTAAGGTGATAGTTGATAGTTGATAATAAAAATGGATGCTTTGGCTCCACGTGAGGTGATTATAATATAGACTATCGCATGTTTACCACCGCTTGCTTATGACAGCTATTTAGGTGTCATTTTCATAAATTTTGTGTTGTTTTCATGAGTAATGTGGGCTGGCTCGGCTTCAACCTCAAAAACAAATAAATTTTTGTGAAAAAAGTTTTTTAAGGGAATTATTCTATGCCGCAGCGAGAAATGAAGAAAATAATCGAATAAAAAAAGTCCGATTGCAGTGAAAAAAACCTGAGTTGGAATTTGGGTTTCTGCGGGATTCGAGCCTGGGACCCCTCGCTTAGTAGTCCAACACACTAACCACTAAGCCACTGCAATACCTACAACTATTAAAATTCATCTCGGCTGCTTTTCATCCATGCAATTCAGTTGTGGAATTCCTTGCCTTCACACATTAAACGTATAATAAATAGTAACAACTTTAAAGCTTGACTTTTAAATTACTGTGCATTGCAACTTCCATTGCTATCTTTTTTTCTTTTCCTCTTAACATCTATTTTTCTAAAGTATAAACTATAAGTACCTAATATTTTTTTTTTCTAATTTTTCATAAAATGTCATTTATGACCATTTTTTACAACATGAACCACTCTTGTTTTAGCTGTAGATATTATAAAATACGAAGTCTTAATGTATACCATTGTTTTTATAAATAAACGTAAGCTGAAATGCAGGTTCAAGAGAATTCACACTTTTTAGCGGCCATGTTTCTTCATAAGTGCTTAGGTATCAATAAATAATTAACTTTTTCGAAATCCCATGTGGCAAGTAAGTCCAAACATAGTGGGCCCTACTAATAATCATTCTTAACCTCCACACTAAATATTTTATTGGTCACAATATGCAATTTTGTATGGAAAATTTCGCCATTGTGAATTCGAAAAATTTAGTCTGGACACTAAAAATGATTATTAGTATCGCGGAGTGCGTCTTAAGTGTTCTTGCACAAAAGGTGCCATGGACCCTGTTGCACCCAATTTACATTTTACGAAATACCCGTTATAAAGGCTGTTTTTTTTTAGAGGTACCTATAGAACTTTGAAATGGAATAAAACAAAGATTATTTTTTTAAATTGACATGAAATTTACTTTATTCGAAAGATAATCTTCTGGCATTATAATTTAAATATGATTTCTGGCACATCACCGCCACGGCAGGCTCGGACGTAGCTTAATCTGGAGATCCAATTTTCTGGAGACTTTTTCCAACATATGTGGCCGTATATCGGCAATATTTTGTCCTCCAAGTGGTCAATCGTTTCGGGTTTATCGGCGTAGACTAGCGACTTCACATATCCAACAGAAATAGCTAAGCGTACCTCACGATCTTGGAGTCCAATTCACGAGTCCGCAACGTGAAACTATAAATTTGCATAATTTGGAAGCGTTGTTCAGGCGTCAGTCTATTTATGTTGAAATGCCAAACCGAAATAAAAATAAATCACTTGACAAAGTGGCCGCTAGTTGAAAAAAAGTCTAAAAAAACACTCTTTACATACATCTAAGAGTCAAATTTTCAGAGCTATATCTGCCAATTTGCGACCTATAGCCAGGGATCCCAGATGAAAGAAAAAAATATCCTCTTCTTTTAACACCTAAACGATATTTTTTCCCCTTTTTCAAAAATAAAAATTCCCTTTTCCCCCAAAAACAAAAACCATAATTTAAATTTTATTTTAACATTTTATGTTTTATCTAAATATCTTTGAATTAAGCAAACTAAAAAAAATAGGAATTTTGTTTAAAAATATATGTGAACCTTAAAGTTTGTACATTGCACTAACCAGTCTTTTTCTACCACAAACTCATAATAATCTTTTTTGTTTTATTAAATTGTTTGGGTACAAAATTCGAGGCAAAGTGGAAGTAGACAGTTTTTTTTACGTGTTTTTGTTTTATTCGGCCCTAGCGAGGTAACCGTCGGAACGGAAAATTTTCCGCAGAGCATAGGTACTCTGTCGGAACAGCAAATCGCATTCGAGGTATCCGTTCTCGGAAAAAATAATTGAAATGCGATGACGCATTGATTTCACATCCTCGTATTGTTTGGTGCTTGGTTTTTCGCTATATTTTGCATTGGAAACACAAATTTAGGCAATAAATACAAACAAATGCGTTTGCTATATTGTTTATTTTTAATTTATTTAACATTTTCGTGAATAAATTCCGCGACTCATTGTACTCGGAGGATATCGTAAACAAATTCCGCAACCAATTTCTCTCGGAGGATATCGGAGCCTAGCTGTCAAAAATTTAACAATAAGATTTACTTCATCGCACTTCAACGTAATATGCGTTGCAAAATGTCGGAACAATTCTCCGAACAGTTGTTCCGAGAAATATCTCGCAGCAAAAATCCTCCGATTGAAAAAATAGTGTAGTCTTTCGAAGACTTTATTTAAATAAAATTTTAAAATCGACGGAGGAAACTCTTTTTAGATTGTTTTTCCCCCAAAAAATCCCTTCCCCGTTTTTTCCCCTTTTTTTTTTTAGAAAAAATCCTGATCTGGGATCACTGCATATATCAGCCATCTAACGCTCGTATCTATCTCCTTTTAAGGGGATTATCCCTTTTTTCAAAGTCAATTATCCCCTGAAAATTTCCAAAATCCCTTTTTTATCCTATAAACTCCTCTTTTTACCATAGCAGATTTTTAACGATATATCGTCATATACTGTAAGCGAACCGACCACGCCATTGTGAATTCAACTTTTGCAAGCTGTCTTTTCTGGTGGTTTTATTTTACTTGTGAATTTGTAAAAAAAAACAACATAAAATGCCGAAAACAACAAAAGGCAAATGCATATTAAACGCCAAACTTTCTGAAAGATATTGTACAAATTTCTGAAAACAAAGCCAGAATTGCTTCGTTCAATCGCTGTTTTAGACAAATATAAGTAGAAAACCAAAAGTGGAGAAATTATTGCTATCGAAAACTTTTCAGATGCGAATGACGACGATGGCGATGACGGCACATTGGTTGTTTGAACAGATATGTAGTTAAAAAATAATAATAGTTTATTAAACACAATTTACATTAATTTTTTGTGTTGATATTATGGTTAAGTCTCATCATTTTCAGTGAGAAAACAAGTTAAAAACATATCCCCTATATATCCTCTTTTTTAAATCCCAAAATTTCGGGCATTTATCCCCTTTTCTGTCCGCAAAAAGATACGAGCGTTAGCCCATAACGCATTAGTGTATGCAACCTGAAAGATACAATTTTTTTTTGGGAAACATGTCTGTTTAAGGCGCTTTTAGGTGATCAGTTAGAAGTGGAATGCATTCAGACGTCAGTCCGGTCGTCAGAAGAGTTTCAATTTTACTTGTAAAGAACTTTTTAAAGCAAGTCTTCTCTTAAGTTCAATAACAAAGCCGATGTCTAAGGCGAAGTCCATACAACTGGCTTTAACAATAGCTATGAATATCATCAAACGAACAAGTCTTAACGAAAGATATTATTTTATAGCCGTATTAAGAAATCTCCATTAAAATTAGTACTTCCCATTCACACACCGTTCAGATGACACCCAGATTCACTCGCAAAATCACCTGCTTACGGCAAGAGCTAACATCCTAACAACGGTTATCCCAGGGGATTACCACGACGACAATAATAGCGATTCAAGATGTCACAAGCAGCTACCTACCCAATATGGCAGCAATCTCAAGAAAGCTATCTTTAGTCTCCTAAATTTCTTTTTACAATCATCCAGAAACAGCGTTGCCGCTGAAAATTTTCAAAAGGGGGACAAAAAAGGGGCCCGAGCCGAAAAAAGGGGACTCTACTCAAAATACTAAGATAGCAAAAAAAAAAAAACGAAGGAAACAGAGCAACAAAGGCATTTATTTTTACAAAAAAAATATTTATTTATTTCGAAACACTTTTTTCATATGTTTACGTCCTATTTCGTTCAATAAATAATAAAATCTTAATTGAACTGAAAAGGGGCCATTTTGATCATTTTTCAAAAAGTGGGGCCAAGGGTCTCGAAGCTCAAAAAGAGGCCATTTGGCCCCTAAAGTGGCCAAACGTCAACCCTGTCCAGAAACATGATTCCTTTAAGGTTGAGAGGAATAAAGCTCTCATCCACAGCTCAGATATTTCCGTTATACGTACATCCATTGAATCATATCCCATCCCAAGTCCCAACTGGTTATGCACGTGCATATAGACACCAGGCAATATAGACGCCATATCTAGTGCCCCAAAAGCACGTTTTGTAACGTGCTGTCGTCGTCGCGTCATGTTCGTGTGTGTACAGGGAGCTGCTAGCTGCACCATACAACAACTTTTCATTTTCATTCTCTCTCCACTTTTATTATCGGATTTCTTCTCAGTGCTTGTTTTATTCTGTGTTTCCATCTTTTTATTTATTTTGTGTTCGTGTTTGTTTTTTTTTCTTCGACGGCAGCGGCGTCGTCGTCGTATTCGTTATTCGCGTTCGTTTGCTTTCACAACGATTCCCGTTGATTTCGAAAATTAGGTCAGCCATTGAACCCGATCGCTCGTCATCACCGCCGTCGTTGGCGTTGTTTGTCGATGTGTTGGTGCTTGGTTCTGTATTTTTTTCGTACACTATACGCCTAATGGTGAGTCCGTGTGTTGTTTTTGGCTCTGTTTAGTATTATGTACATAATTATAGGTTTGCTACTGTTTGCGCGATGACGGGCCGTGGTGTGACGATGAGTTCGCGGATCGATTTTATTTTTAATTGATCTAAAGAAAGTCAAACCTATATAAAAAAATATATAGATACACACAGATTCCTTGCAATAGCTGTGGTGAGTTCGAATTTGGAAGAAGGATTTTAAGCAGGCAGGTAGATCACAGTCCAACAAATTTATTGACAACAGGTACCTATATTTTTTTTGATAATTCACATAATTCATTTGCTACATCCAACAGGTTAAAATAAACACCTACAACTATGCTATTTATAGAAAGTCAGAAAAGTAAAGAAGAATGATATTCCAATAGAATATACGGGACAGATAAACAAGCTGTAAGCGCCGCCATTTTTACTGTGTTACTTTCGTAAGCGGTTTTTTTTCTGTGCCGCTGTACGCTAATTATATATATAGATTGTTTTTAGAATTTGTATCAGAGCTCCACTCTTCTTTTATTTGATGTGTCCTTAGAAATATGTATTACAAAAAAATTACCCTTTTTTATACAGGCCCACAATTAACGAAGAATTGCTTTAGGGACATTTAAATTTACCCTGGTAGCGTATTCGCATAACCCTTGAAACTTATAGAAAAGGAAAACAGCTTCAAGACAACCAAGACCTGATTAGGGCAATTAAAGCTTCTAGACCCAAGACTCCCATTAATTACATTCCGTGTTTATACCTACGTCTCTTTCAAAAATGTAACTCTTGATTATAATCAGTAATCAAAAAAAAACAGCCACAAAACTTTGCAAAGTAAAATGTTAACTGGAATCAATTTCCCCTACCGTGATGCTAGGTTTGGCAACGGACGACAAAAGAGCTAAAGTAGGTACTCTTGTTAAATATATACGTTTCGTATATACAATCTCCTCTTAATTGTGGTTTCATAAAACTAGCGTATTTCAAGAAACTGACATAAGTAAACCGTCCATCAGATAGGAAAAACTGAGACTGAGAGGCTGAGACCCCTCGTTCAGTAGTCCAGAATGCTAACTACTTTTTTTATATTTTACTTATTTCTTTTAGTATTTATTTCACAACAATGATTAAAAAAATTTAGCATGCAAACTTAAAAGTGAGTACCTATATGTGTAGACGAGCATTCAGAAGAAATTTTGAAACATTTTTTGAAAAGACCCCTTTTGGGGTCCACACAGTGCCGTAGCCAGGATTTTGTTTCCGGGGGGCTTGCTTTTAAATCTTACGAAGATTCCTGCATTGATTTTTATTAGTTTCTAAATCGTATGTACTTAAACTATCATACGTTAATTATTTTTTTAACACATTTTTGCAAAGCAGAATAAGTTTTAATTTGTTATTACATGAGATCAATCACCTTATCTGGATCCACATTAATATTTGAATGAACAGATATATCAAAGAAAGAGAGCTTAATCTTGCATACCCTGTAACTGTAACCCTTCGGGACATTGTTTTAATCCTTTTCAAATAGTTGAAAGGGTTCTTTCAACACTGGCTGTGGTCCCTGAAAGCGTGGCCAAAACCATAAGAAAGAAATTTGTACCTTTAAACGATTACTCATCTTTCACGGCTGCTGACAACGAAATTCCATTATCAAAGTAACTTGTTAGCTTTTCGATTTCGTCCACTAGCTCAACTGCAGCAAAACCTTAGAGAAAGCTCGAAACGATGGTATTGAAGGAATTCGTATAGACGCTCTAAAATGCGCTTCAGAATAAGATGTTTCTAATTTGATCTTACATTAAAAAGTTATAGATTTCATTTTAAAATTTTTGGGGAGGGGCTTCAGCCCCCCTGGCTACGTACCTGGGTCCACAGCATTGTGCAACTTTATAACGATCATACAGAATAAAAGATAAATCTGCTAAAGGAGATTTAATGTTTTGCTAACAAAAAAGGGGGTACAAGATTTTCTCAAAATTCAATCCAACCTTGGTAAAAAGATCATCCGTATTTTAGTGGATATGTTTAATAAATTTAAGAAATGTTTTGGCGTCTTTAAAAATTATCCTCTAACTTCTTTTAAACGGTTTTTCATAATTGTCTTCAGTAATATGACATCTGCATCAGGCGTGTAATATAAAAAAACATGAGTCTCGCTATAAACAATGCAATTTTACAGTTCCAATTAAAACATTGACAAATAAAAGTGAGATGTAAAATACAATCTTAACCAAAAGTTTAAAAAAAGTTATTGTTTGTCAAATCTTAAAAATTACATTCTTTCTGAAGAACAACATTTGTATTCATTTTCATTATGCTTCTACTCAAAAAGCAGCTTTTGGCTCGCAAAGGCTGCTGTCAGGTGACCCGTTGGCTGTCATATAACCCGCCCTTAACTTAGACGAGGGCTAACACAGTTTGAGGGTACCTATACATTTTCCTGATTCAAATATCACCTCAAAAACAATTGAAAGGATTTTTAGGTTGGCAAATTTAAAAGGTCTTTTTCACGTTTCGCTTTTCATTTGAAGGAAACTGAAAAGTAAAAGCCCACATCAAACAGTGACAATAGAGACGACGACACCCGGTGACTCTTTTCATTTTCATTTCGATCACATCCTCTGTACAGAGTTTTGTGCATGACCATCAATTAGAATAAAGAAACACAAAATAAAAAGAAAAACCTACTTCAGTTCAGGCTGAATAACCTACCAACCAACCTCGTCTCTCGACCATGTGGGCAGATTTAATATTTAGAAGAGAAAACAAAATGGCGCGCGCATTTTGTCTTTTCAATTGCTTTCATTTTATTTTGATTTTCCTTTCACTGCGGTTCCTACTCAAGTGTGGAATATCTGTGCCAACGTAATAGGAAAACTTTTTCCTGGTTCTCTTCTCTATGTCAACGTCGCGGCAGAGGCGGCCAACGTCAGGCGGTATAGTGTGTCGTGAGCCGCACTCAACAATTTTTTGCGCCACTCAACCGTCATGAAATTCATGTTATGCATGCGGATGGAGATGAAGTTTTCTTCGATTTTTTAAATGAAGTCACATATTATAATGTGTATACGGCAATGCACGATTAACGACGCATAGCATTGCAACTTGCACTTTTAATCACTTTCCCATACGCTGCGCTGGCCGGGCCGATGCGTCCCCCCAGTGCATTTTATGGTGCGTGTCTATCATTGCGTTTGTTGCTATATTTGCTGAATTTCAATCTGAATATAAACAGATTCAAGCGCATAGATGTACCACATACAGGTAGGAACACACAAACCGATGAACGTGGACGTTCAACTTGATCACTAGAAAAGAAAAACTGCCAGTGGCAGTGCATTGCGTGGGCTTTCCTGTTTGGTTTTTGGTGATTTTTTTTTGTTAAAGTGTGTGATATTTTCTTTCACGCATATGATTGCGTAACCCAATTTTCTTGGTGCCTTCAGTGGATTGACTGTTAATTAGCACCCCATGAAATTTGATGCTGGTGGTATGTAGTTCCGGACACTAGAAAGCGTAGAGTTACTCATTTATTTACAATAACGTCAATAACCAAAGTCAGCATTCTCCAAAATTTATTTTTACTCTTTTGATCCTACGAAATAAATTAAATAAATTTGATAGAAAGATCAACCATATTTGGTAACATTTATTCTATCTACTTGTCTATTTAAGACTTTCCGCGTATTTAATTTTTTAATAGAATTGGATTGAAAAAGAGAATTCGCTCTTTTTTAGTAGTTGATTTTTGTTGGTTCTGAATTTTTGGATCCCTCAAGAAAGGATTAGGCAATTATCAGTATAATTTTATTTTTTATTAATTTATTCTTTTTAGGTTTTTTCTTTTTAAAGCTGGCAATTTTTTTTGTAATTTAGTAAATGAGTATGAAAATTGTCTCAAGTGAAAGATCTACCTACGGACAGCTCTGATAAGTTCCAATTTTCCATATAAATGTATGTAAGATATTCTTATAAACGGACGCTGACACATTTTCTCACTCATTTCAAACACAAAATCCGTTTCCATAAGAGTTTCTCGTTTTCTTAATTCAGAAGCAAATCTATGGAAAATCTCCCGTAACTGAAGTAATACGCCCTTACGTTCTCCTCTTGTTCTCTTACAATATTGCAGATGCCAAATAACAAAAAGAATGAATGAATGCAAGTGGTTAGGTTTTTTTGATATCTGGACAGCTCCCATTAACGACCAGAACTTAGGGAGCCATTATGTGTCCGCTTACGCCTACGCTTAGTAATTGGTTTCGAAACATAATTTATGTTTGTTTTTTATTGACATAGTTTTTTTTTTTTAAATATGTATATACATATTTTTTGGAGTTTTAAAACCTTCGTCGCGAGTAAACCGAAGCACCCACCTTAAGGATTGAAAACGCAAACCTTCAAACTTAATATTTGGTAGGTCACAATATGCAATTTTTTTTTTTGTTTGTTGTTTCGCCATTGTGAGTTCGAAAAATTTAGCCTGGAGACTAAAAAGTACCGCGGTAAGTGGATTCATTGTATGTATAAGCTTTAAGTCTTAAGTCTTAAGAGCCCAATATATATGCCCACACCAGTTAAATTTGAACTTCCAAGGCCAAATCAAGACCTTAAAAATTTAGACATTAAGATTAAGATGAGATCCTAAGGCCCATTTTATTCACTGGAAGTTGAACACAACTCGGGGAGTTTTCCATACAAAAATCCCCAAGTTGTGTTCGAGTGAATAAAATGGGCCTAAATCTATTTCCTATACATTCTCAATAAATAATCATAAAAAATGTCCTAGTTCTAGATTCTCACAAGTCACAAACGCTTATTTGGGGCAGGCTTAAAAACATTTATAGGTTTTATTTATGAGTTACCGTACCCGTATCGTACGTCCGTAGCTCAATCATCCACATTGTTTGACCTTAGTATTTTGCGTCCACTAATGCACGCTTTTCATCTCAACCGTAAGTATATCAAAATTTGTTTCAAATATATAAATCTTCTCAGATACTAGCTGAAATAAATTTCACTACCAATCTGCTACTGATAACGGTGCCAGTACGATACTCGAAGTAACCTTGACAATATTAAAATACCAACTATATATACTTACATACACAAAATCCTCATATAAGTTCAAATTTTAAGAAATGCGTTCAAAGTGAGGAAACAAGCACAGGTATAAAAAGAGAAAAGTACCAAAAGCCGATGTTCGGGCTCATAACTTCCAAAAAAATACAAGGTGAAGTTTGGAACGATTAAGTCAGAATTGCAACTGCCAACCATTAATCCTCCGTGCTACCTTTCTTATACCCACACACCAAGACATGTACGCACTGGGACAAAAGACCAAACAAAGAAGGCGCACACACACGCGAAGAAAAATTCCGCACCTGAACTTCTCATCTGGCTTTATTGCCAAAAAGTATATTACGTTAACTTTTCCCCTCATTGTAGTAATAGGTATCACGCTTAACAATCGGTGCGAAAAAAATAACGTAAATATACTCACACAAGCTCAAAGAGAAAGGTGTACAGATACATGGCTAAAACTCGCATTTCCCAATTGTTAACAAGAGGCCTAAACATAAACAGCAAAACCCACCACTACCACCATCATCAATCCAACCACGACCGCAGTACATTGCTGCTGATGCAGTTACATAAAGATAACATCGACCTCAAGTTCGAATCCGCAGCGAATAAACTGCAGATATAACCGGCGCAAAACTCGTTCTACAGAGCGCCCGACCAAACCGTTTGGTGTGCAGATTGCGTTTCCACGAAGACAAAATTAATCATTCATCCCCGGACTCGCTTATAGACGATCAGCCAGCGTGCAACGTTATGTGAAAACGCTTTGTTTTGGATCTAATCCAAAACGACGATCATGGTGTATTTTTTGTTAATGCCTTAGATATGGTTACCAAAAGCCTATTCAAACTGAAGGGTCTCTGGTAAAGCATTGGTTGGTAAAGGTTCAATAAACTTTCGTGAACCACGTAACCGTGCCCAACGTCCAAGCAAGGTATATGGGGAGATCTATACAAGCTTTATGACTTTTGCTTTCGTATATACGAGTAGCTATTTACAAATTTCGTTCACGCACTCGAATGCCGCGAAGGCAAATGTGTATGGTAAAAGTGGTAAATTTTTTTTTGCCAGAAAAAGGGCAAAACGAAATAAAAATTTTGTACATGATAATAAAAAGTGAAAAAGACTTGTCATATGCTGCACTTGCCAGGTGAAAGTGATTTGACCATGATCCTGGTCGAATGGTCGAATTACGTGAGCGTCGTGGTGGCGGTGTGGTAAATTAAAATGTAACGGAGTCTCCTACCCACTTTTGGTATTCTCGTAATGTGTTGAGTTTTTGTTGCTCATTTTGAAACTAAAACTACTGCTCACCTGAATTTATTGGAAAATGTTTGCTTTTTGTAAGCTTTATCCAATCGAAACTTTAGCTTTTAAGAATGCTCGGTTACTTTCGCAATAATAACCGGATAGGGACTGTTATTATTACAATAGTAAGTGAGCATACTTCGTCTTCTCTTGACAAACCTCAAATTCAAGACTTTTTATTACCACAGCGCCCTGCCCAATAGTACCTAAATGTAACCCTTACTTCCATTTTAAAAAACATTTTTCACTGATTTCCTTTCAAATACCTAAATTTATAAATTTTCTGTAAAGCTGAGAAGGGCCAGGGCTTCTTTTATATAGGAGGGGTGTGCAATTGTTAATATTATTTATGCTGCTGTCGAAATATTATAAAGGCGGTGTTGGTATCTTGCTTAAGTTCAACGACCAAGTCGTCATTTCTTCACATCAACATTTTGTCCAGGTCTTCATGTAGAGAACTGATTTCCTTGCATCACGAGACTACATTATTTCAGGACTACCAAAATAGAAGGTTTTCTAACGACTACGGCAAGACAGACTTTCCGTCGCGATGGACTTCTTGAACTAATTTAATTATTTGTTTAAAGCCGTCTGTGTTGTGGTTGGGAATAATGTAAAATTTACATCTAAAGAAGTTGTCATCTCCAGAAAGACTGCTCTACTGCACACGTCTTGGTTAGCCGGGCACACGATAAATTGGTGTTCCTCTGGTAGTAGACAGTTGGGCATTTACCAAAATAATAAGCACCAGCATCACAAAGGTTCTTGCATTGTGAAGCTGGTGGCTCGCATGTATCGCAAAAGGTGTAAAAGAATATAAGTGCTGATTGTTGGATTAAGTGCGAGCAATTTGCTTACCCACATTGGGATTTCTTTGAATTTATAAAGTCGCTACAGATCGGGGGTTATTGCGATTAGTTAGACGTACAGGCGAGACACCGGGAATGCAGATAATGCTGAGTCGAGAGCTACCTTGATCAAGTTTGAACAGATAGTATGCATAAGTCTTTATACCTGTCATGCGTTTGCCAACTTCTGCCACTTTATGCTTCCATTTTCTATTAGTTCTAAGCATGAGCAAAACTTTTTAAAAACTTGTTTCAGATGACCATTCGTTAGCCAAAAACTATAAAAGTACCAGCACCTCAATGTTTTCTGCATTTGAAATAAGTTCCGCAGGAAGGTGGGAATTTTGGAATTTTTTCTGTTTTCCAAACTCTGATTGAGACTTAATTTGATAAAGGGAATTTGATGGGATGCTGCATATATAGGACAAGGAAAAAATAAACCAGATATTGATGGCATTGGAAAATATTTAGAAGTGAGTATCGCCAGCCAAACCAATCAAAATTTAAGCAAAGAGTTTCATAAGGTTAAACCCTGAATGAAGTAATTGCGTGAAAATGATTTCTTAACTAAATGTCGATTGGCAAATTTTCCACACATCGACTAGCTGTCCAACTGATTTCCTCTATGCCACTAAATTCCTTTGTAAATATTGATATAGGGTCCTGGTTAAGCTGCCAGTCAATAGAGAGACTTAAATTTTCTTACATACAACTTGCTAATAGTAACTATTTTGTGGAGATAGCTCTCCTATGAAAAGGACTATTTTCAAGCAAAATAAAGTTAATACAGTAAATTCTCACATTGTTTGAAATTAAATTTCAAGATGGCTTACAATGCAAAGTGCTGACAGCGTTCGTTTAGTTTGAGTCTTTAAAGAACCTTACATTTTTTATGATCAATTATTCATCAACTTGAACATAAACAGTTTGCTATTGGGTTATACAAGTTGGATACCTGATTTATGTGGCTGTATTTCTCGTTTCCTGACGAGGGAAGAGAAAAACACAAATAACGTGAAACGTGGGGGGTGAAAGATGTTAAAGGAGCTCAAAACCAGTCTGTGGAGTTGAGAAATTTGATGATCTTGTTGAAATGGATGCTTTGGATGGCCGCAAGGACCATCCGGCTAGCGCCGGACACTCACAAAGAAGATGGAACACTGTTTCACACTTGTTTGTGTCAGCGCAGCTACGGCAGTGATTGTTATGGGTAATGCCAAGCATGGCTGCGTGAGTTCCTAAAGACCAATGGCCCGTACTTATTGCCGTTAGTCTGGCGACTTCCACGCGCATTCTGGCCAAGAAGTTTTTTGTTCTGGCATCGTTGTAGGTTGGCAAGATCTTCCTTGAAATGACACAATTCGTCAGGTTCATCCATCTAGTCTCAGCCCTTGAGGTGAAGTGCAGGAGGATTTCTCTCCTTACATATCCCACCCAAGTAACAATTTTACTTCGGTAAGGCGCTATCGAAGCTATTTCCCCTCCCGCAATATTAACTGCATAAGACCTATAAGAAACAAATTTGGCGCACTTTACTTTTACACTACCGAAACCTTATAGAGGCCCCTTATAGAAACTTTATAGAAACCTTATAGAAACCTTATAGAAGCTTTACAAAAGCACAAAATATGAAAAGAAAAATAATCTTTTTTTTTTATTCTTCAACTTTTTCAATTTTTTATTTTGTTTTTCGTATTAATAAACGTTATCTATCTACTATAATTGACTCTTTGCAATTTTCGTTCAGTGAATACTCCCCGTATATAATTTATATTTTACTTACAACGGGTCGCACTGAGAATCGAACATGAGTCCTGCTGCGTAGTACTCCAATACACAACCCCTAGGCTAATTCGTCATAATAATATAGCAGTGGTAAATATCAACTACTTGATACATTTCAGAATTTCGTTAAGACTTCCTATCGCAAGTCGTTAATTGCATGACATTTCATTGCTTCTATAATGCCTTCTGTGAGAAGCTCTAACGAAGCTTCTACTTCCAACCACAAGCTTTACCGAAGCAATACACTTTCCATCATCTCCTCACTCATTTTTAGAGGTCTTATAGAGATCTTAACGAAACTTAATTTCATATCCCTCTATAAAGCCTGCGTGTATGCTTCGCAAAGGACGTACAGAAGTTATGTTGGAAACAATTGCTTCGAAATCGGTCTACTTCGGTAAGCAAATCCTATAGAGACCATATCGAAATGGTTGCCTACAGAAATTACCAATTTGAACCTTACCGAAGTCAAATTGTTACTTGGGCAGGAAGGGAAGACTTCCTCCGCGTGAGACACAGAGCAGAACTTTCTAATCCCCGTCAATGTTGCTATGGTCGGGAACCCAGATGAGCGTGATTTCAAACCGATGACAAGCCCTGGTTATGACTGTAGTGTCTCCCTGCATTTCACAACTAGCTTGGACCTCGACTTAGTTGAACCGATAGCCTTAATCGCGGCGTGACTATGTTAAGGCGCAGTCTACACGTCCCCTTAATTGCAAGTACTTCTGCTTGAAAGACGCTGGCTGCGCTGGGAAGGCGAAGAGTTTTAGCGATGTTTAAATCTGTTGAGAAAACGCCTGCTCCTACTCCACAGTTTATCTTATGTCTAATTCATTTACGACCGCATTCTCCTGTCATTCTGATCTAGAGGAGAATTTAACAGAGAGATTTTTATGGAAGTTGAGTTTGGGTACAATTTAGTCCGTAGATATACGACCTATGCCGTCAGGAAGGGAAAGTAGGATGCTGGAATGGCGCTAAAGTCTTTCGGACAACATTTAGATTCCTTCAGTCTGACAGCGCTATATACGCGGCAATGTTTTTTATATGCAGCTCCACTGGCAGTAAATTGAGAATCACATTAAGCGCTTCGGTCGGATTTGATCGAAGGGCTCCCGTGATTCCAATTCCAGCCGTTCTTTTGACTCTTCTTAATTTAGTGATGTTGTAGGATTTTGTTAAGTACCATAATCCGTAAGAGAAACAAGACCACCCCACCTTATATACAAGTTATACAAGTAATCCAACCATTTTTTTTAAAGTAAAAAATTAATTATTCTAAATATGTATCGTTTTATATTTAACACGTTGTACGCAGCTCCTTTAGTATTCAGTTTTGCTAAAAACTGCTAGAGCTTAAAGCTGAACAGCATAAAAGGTTAGGACATTTGAAAATGACGTGTTTCGACAAAAAGCAATAAAACCAGTGCTACACTGTCTGGCGACACTCCAAAAAATTAGTTTCTCAGTTTTTGGAGTCGACGTTATAAGGGGTCCTAAAACCTCCTACAGCTGTCTTGTTTCACTTTGCGGCCAGTTGCCAGTATGTACACGTAAAGCTGCAATATCAGAAAATCCTCAAAGATTTTCAAAAGAAATTATTAGTTTCCTCAAATGAAATTTGGAAAATTCGATTTTATTACTAGCAATTATATGCGGAAATATAGATGTTTTTATCAGAATCTATTTGTTGTTAGTGGGTACCTATCTACCCATGAATATCTTTCCGCTTTTGCTTCGAAACATGGTGCAATCCTGGCAGCATTGACACCTCTTTCCGTTCCCTGTTTCGCATTCAAGATCATAAAAATAGTATTACAAATAAAACAGAGCCCGCCACAAAATCTCCGTTTGTCCATGTCCACCATTACAAGTCCAAAGCTAAATTATGCAAGTGCCAAGTGAGAGTAAGAGCGTGGTGTGGGATGCAAACACGAAGAGGAGTGCATTCGAAAAACAACCACAAATAATAAATTAAAATAGACGACAGAATAGCAAACAAAAAAAAAACTCTGAAAGCTCTATTTCGAGGGCGGGAAGGTTGCTTACGTCTTTTTTTGCACACATAACCGCGCACGACTTCGACTCATTCACCACCACTCTTGCAGTGCTGCGCTTTTCATTTCATTTTCTCTCTCAAAATGTTTTCCCAATAGAAAATCTACATCGGTGTTGGTTTAAATGGGCTCTCCACGTTTTCCTTTTTGTTCTTTGCATTTTCTCTGTATCAGTGTGACTGGGTGTCTGTGTATTTTCTGTTATTGTACGTTGCTACGGATTCGACCTCCTGCAGGTCTTTGACCCAAAGTTTATAACAAACTCGAAAACTAGGTTAGTTTGGTGTTCCGTCTATAGTCGTCGTCGATGTTTCGTTTTCGACGACGACGACGACGACGACTTTGTTGCCCCTGCTGTTGGGTGTTTTTTTTATTATTTCCCCAAGTCGAATAGATGCACATAGATTTTCTGAGTAGGAATCTATGCAACATGTCTATGTAACAGTCAGGCGGTAGTGGTCGACTATATCTATGGGGATGGGGTATGATTGGCGCGGCATAGAAAGGAGTAGGTAGGGAGGTACTCGCAAAAGCGAAAGAAGGAAGATTTTGAAGTTTTCACTTGTAGTTGTGCACATACTGAGGGATACAGAGGTGCTGCTAGAGCTTAAAGATTCATTTTATATTCATAAAGATGGGCTGCAGACAGATTTGTTAGTGTATGGGTGTTTTTGAAAACTATTAAAGTCTTGTTTTGTTTATAGTTGTATTATATTTATGGCTTCTAAACGTTGTATATCAATGTAGATGCTTACATTTTCTGCCGTTTGGTGTATAAAATATGCGTGTTTTATGTGGGCAATTTTTTCAGACAAATACACGCAATTTTGTGCACTGCAGCTACCGAGTGAATTCATGGGAATGGAAAACTAGCATTCCGGAAATACACCGGTCATGATTGGACTTATGGCTAAGCCCAGTTGCACTTTACCCTGACAAAGTCAACGAATCGGTGGCAATAAAAATAATTCGGTATCAGCCAGAGGCGTGTATGCCTGGTGGTAATTTTGTGGGTCAATGAAAATTAGCTTATTGCATGTCGGCTGTTTGGTTGAATGTACTGACCCTATGCTAATAGTAATGATTGCAGAGTTTGTAATATTTATATCTATTCGGGTAGTATTTTGCCAGGTTTTCGCTATTGCATGTTTGAATTTTCTTTTGCGGTGGCAAGAACTTGTGGACTTCACTTCCTGTATATATACGAAAATGAAGAAACAGATGTGGAAATTAGGTCGGATGAAATCCCCAGAGAGGAGAAAGACTGAAAGCGAAAATGCGGTATAGTTTTGGATTTTCTTTTTGTGGCCAGGAGTGTGGGTGCGGGTGGCTATAAATAGAAATAATCGCTTTTAGGCTGTCTTTCTGTGGACGGGAATTATTCCAGAAAAGTCAAGTTGACAAGGAGTGCGCGTATTTTGACAATGTTCTAGGCATAAAAAATATTATTTTTCATAAGCAAAGACAACTTAATAGAGATTGAACAGCATTTTTCGAAATTTTGTTAAACTTCTTACAGTCAGCCAACAAACATTTAGTGGATACCTGGATGGTTTGCAATCATTTTGAATTATCAGCTATAACGAGATTGTTAGGTACCTATGCACAAGTTTAACAAATTGTCGTGTGCGGTGCACTGAAAATATTTTTGTTTTAGTACTCGCCTATTCAGTCATATGCAGTTGTTACTCAGTCTTAATTTTTTATAAAACAGTCTATTATTATTATGCTTTAACGATTTTTTAAACTAAGTAATGGCTTTTCTTTCTTTCCAGGTAAGATGTTCTATTACAATAATGAATTTATGAATAAGTGGGGCGTCGCGTAAGTTCTCGTGTATTGTTTTTTTATCTGTAATAAGGTGAGACTTTAAATTAGTAAACGCAACAAATGTTAACATTAACAAATTTCAACTTTAGACAAAACAAAAAAGTGCTTGACAAATGATATAGCAATCAACTGTACCTACCACTAGACGAGCTTACCCTTAGTTTTGCCTTCAAACGTTGTCTATACTCTTCGTCAGTCATACTGAACGTCACATTTTTTTTATTGAGATTTTCATATGGAAACACCATTAATTGGTTTATTATTTTATAAACAATTGCAACACAGCACAACAAATTCAGCAATCAGCTTCTAAGTTAAGTTTGTACTTAAATATTCTCAAAAATATTATTTTTTTTATAGAAATTCCTATAAATGGAATAGGTGCAGAATTTAAAAAAAATTTAACAAAAAAAAAAAAAAAAAATAATAATAATTCCGATTTTAAGGGATTCTTATTTAGAGATTTATTCTAACAGCTTCCTTTACAGTAAAATTCGTTTTAACAGGTTTTGAAATTTGCCACTATTTATAAATAAATAAAATAGTAGATAAACTGGGTTGCCGTTAGCTTAAATAAAATAGTCACTAACTTTTAAAGATGCCGCTTTTGAATCACAAAAGGCTATTTTACATAACTCTTTAAGATGATCAATTTGTAAAATTGTTGCTGATGATGCTACAAAAAGTGCCAGCATACCTTCTGCTCGCAGAGTTGAAAGGTCTTCGTTTTTCTTTGAAAATCGGATAAGTTGGTCCGTCGAAATATGGAGCAATGCTTCTTCAAATCTGAAAATCTTGCATAAATCTGGACTTTACAAAAAGAACAAAATGCTTTTGTTTGATCGTCAGCAACAGGTTTTATCCATGACCTAAACTCTAACTCATTTTCCCATATTTGCATGTACTTTTGCACGAACAATTTATTTTTTAAAGGTAGATCCATGTGGACTGGAAATATTAGTAATGGTCATGTACCTATTGTAAGTAACTAGTTGCATGCCAACCTTTTGTTTATTTGGCAGCTAGCTCGCAAAATATTAATTTCCTTAGAAAATCTGCAATATATTTCTAAGATTCTAAGATAAAGGAAAGCGATTTAAAAACGCAAAATTACTAAGCTAAGCAAAAGTATCAAATCAAATGTTAAATCAAGAAATTTTTGCTTACAATTTTTTAAAAATCCCATAATTCTTCGCTCAACAACATTTTGGAAAGGAAAACTTTGAAAGATATGTTATTTCTACAATATTTATCACCCAGCCCAAATGAATGAGGTGCCAAAGAAGAGGACACCTGCTAGACTATTTAATCCAATTAATTTCTTAATATTTTTAGAGTTGATTGATGTTTATGTAAATGAAAAATTAGAAAGGCAAAATTCTGTTTTGTGTAAAAATGTTGTCCTAGTTTCTGTCAAGGCCAGCTTCAAAAACCGCGGAATTTTCTAAGCTTTGGGCCCAAGCTTAAAAGCCCCAAAGTACATATTCATAACTCCTTTAGCGTATGTACATAAAAGAAATTTAAAATGTTATTATCAGTAAAGACAAAACCCCTAAACACCAGTGGTATGCACAATGGGCCGATTAACGGTCTAAGTGCTTCTCAGCGAGAGCTACTTTAACATAAAAAAGCTACAAACCTAATTAGTAGGGGAGAGTGGGTACGAATTTACGACGGATCGTTTGTAACACTGACGTTTTAAGGACACGTAGACCTTTATACGTTCATTTTTAAATGCAGAAATCCTTGCAATTATGTTCTGAATACGTCGAAAAAAGTACACTTCAGTTTAGGTACTCTTGTATGTCAGCTAGCGTTAAAAAGGCGGAATTCAAGGGCGAAAGTGTTTTGTTTTTGGTAAATGGTAAGTAAGTTTAAACTTTATTAAAGCGACATTATCATATACCGCATTTTTGTTTATTGTATAGAGTGCATATTTTTTCGATCGCATTACTATTGTCCTTTTGATTTTATTTTCAATATACAAAAATAAGGTTTGGACGGTTGTAACATTTTTTGTGTGCGAGGTTGTAAGTTATAACGTAAACTTAACAGAAATTAATTTTTATGTTGTTTTTGCTTGCTTTAAATAATTCTGAGCATTTCGATCAAGGTATAGTATGTACTAAAGCTAAGATGACATGTGTCATTTTTCGTGGCAATTTTGACATGCTGACGTCATTATGACGTAAACACGACCTAAATGTGTCACTACGCGGAATCGCCTGTCAAGCGTCTGGTCACGGACTCACGGTGGCTGCCGCAACGTAGGTACTCTCACGAGACACAATAGAAAGATCGAATTTTCGTGATGTTAGCATTCCAAAGTTTGCCACGAAAAATATTAGCTTAAGTATAAAAACTAACTTGATCTAACGTTTATCTCAAGGCTTACTGAAGTGTCGTCCTATATTGGCCTTAGCTGGGAATATGTGCTTTGTTAGCTTAACTTTTATTTCTACTTCTGCAAATATTTTAATGTTTTTTTTTTTTTTTTTAATTAAAAATTAATTTTAACCATTATTCTTGTTTTCTTTTTACAATTATATGTAGTTACGATCGTCCTTTCACCATGTTAGAATCGATACACCGGGAAGGTCGGTTGTAACATTTGACTCGCTCTTAATTTAAGCAGCATGCTCCCGGTCTGGGACAAAAGTTGTAAACCAAGTTATGATCTAACTGTAGTCAAAAGCCCACTTCTTAGCATGAATGTTGTTTAAGTTTGGTATGTAAAGCGGTTTTCAAATTATGGAAGGGAATACGAAAATTGTTACCCACTCTACATTGATTACCTATAAAAAAGAAATAGAGTTACAGAAGTGACTGCAAAGTGGCTTGAATATTGTACCAAATTTTTTTTAAGGCGTACCTTTGGTAATTTTTTTTTTTTTTAATCTAAAACTTAGCTGTCTAGAGTCTGTTTAGATATTTTTATCAAATACTAGCGAACCCAGCGAACTCCGTCTCGCCCCATTTAACGCCTTTAAATAAACTCCAGAGTGATAATAAAACGCTCATAGTTAAAATTTTAATCTGATTTCAATGGAATCGAAATCGATATCGAGAGAGCGATATGATAAACAATGTTTTTCGATTTGTTTCCGGCGCAAAAATAATTGGTCTTGCGATTTATTGATTGTCATCGCAAAAGCCAATCGAACGGGGAACTGAATCTTCTTGAATTGGTAAGGAAGATCACATTGCTCATCAGTTTCTTGATGGACAACGGCGTGTTGAACAATTTCGGACGACTCAGATTTCGAAACATGATAAAGAGTTTGTTTACTCAATTAAAACAACGCGACTCCAATTCAATTCTTTATTCCAATTAAATTAACTTAAATCTAAGAGAAAATTGTCGGGAAGGAAAGAATTGATCTAGGCGGAATTTAATCGAGTTGTGGCGGGACTTCAATAGTTCTTTTTTGACAGCTTCTTTTTCAGTCGGCTTATCGAAAGTACCTACCATATTGATGCGCCGCTACATTGGTGCCAGATCACATCAATGATCGATCCCACCTTCAGCTGTAAGTTATGTGGCGGAGTTCCTAGCACATCGAGAGAGTTAAAAAAAAAATTCCGTTCAATAGTTGGTCTCTTCATTATCGTCGGTCACGCTGTCATCAGATTTGTACGAATGCAGCTCTCCAGCGATTTGACTTTAAATATGAAATTCAAGCAATCGACGCATGTCCTTATTCTTCGCTGCCCGTTCACTAATCCAATCTTTGCACGCCTTCCAACAATGTGGCAGCAATGCCAAAGGATGCAACAGCCAACATATTGAGAACTTGATCAAATTGTTCCCAGAATCAACGAAATGGCAAAGGTCTTGCCTGTCCGAAAGGGAGCATCGAGAAAGCAAATACATCTCGGTCAACAACATTCATCAGCAAATCGTTTTTTCTGCTCGGTATATTCAACAGCGGCGTTATTTATCTCTTTAACTTCTACACCGAAAATGCACGCAAAATTCCTTCTGTCACAATGAATTTGAAAATTATCCGAAATTTTCCAAGCTTCACACAGAATTTCCCACCGTTATTCTTGTTTTTTGTTGGCGTGAAGCACTTACCTCCCAATATAAGCCTCTGTCGCTGATCGCATGCAATTAATGTTGGCTCAAGATGGAATCAAATAATTCACCACCAAACGCCAGCCGCTTGCAAAGAAATTCTCTAAAAATTACCCAATCACTTGTAGTTAACCGCTTTACGGAATCAAGGACTGCTAACACATATTTCCTTGGCTCTCCAATTACTATTACATATATGAATGGATGATGCAATAGAAAGGCAGCAAAAGCAAATTGCGGTTGCAAAAATTATGAAACCTCTTCTAGTACATGCACATACCGCAATGAATTGTGCCCAGAATGCAGTAATGATGTGTAATACACCATCAATTAACAAAAGAAAAACTGAAACATGAGTAAAAAAGTGAAAATGCATCTCTCCGCTTTCGTAACAGAATTTTCCAAGTGAAAGATTGCACACTATCACATTTGATGTAATATTATGAACTCGGTTCGCCTAGTGCGCCATGAAAATTCAACAGCAAATCGTAGAAAAGTGAAAAAAAAAAGAAACCGGCCGCAATGAAAACCCAATGAATGAAGAAAGAAAAAGCTTCCTTGTATGACATAATCAAACAACGTCTATCATTTTCCACTCACACGCCACACACCGCAACATTCCTCCTCACTTACTATCGCAGGCATCGTTGAGATTTTCCTCTAGCCTTTTGTTGCTGATTTTTTTTTTCAATGGTTTTTCACTTTCAAAAGAGTGCGAAGTTGTATTTTTCTCGTTTTCGCTTTCGATTAAATTTATCAATGCGGTGAGGTGGATGGCGGCATCAAACATGCAACGCCACTTCGCCGGTCTATCCGACCATCATTCGCATCAACTTCAACTCGGGGGCATTAACGTAATCTAATAGCCCAGCACCACTACCGACCGACTGACGAGGGAAGATAGCTGGCGATCGTGATGTGGAAAATCACTCTTGTGTGTGGAAAACCTAGAAGAAAAACCACGGAGGAGGAGCAGTTCCCGTGGCACCACAAGATCAACACTCTAAGCGATCATCTGGCTGGCCTGGCTGCCATGCCAGTTATGTTATAGCATTGATATTACAACACTGGTAAAAGACATAAGACATATTATCGCCAACGTAATAGCATTTGTCCTGTTGTCGCGCGCAAATAAATGCACCAGCAGTGGTAACACACAACCACGATCAACAACAAAAGTCTAGCAGGCAAAGCGAAAGACCGGTGCTACCGGCTTAGTTAGATGCCGCTGTTGCAGTTGTTGTTTTTATATTCACTTTTAATAGACGATAACGGTTATGCAATCGACTTGCAGAGTGCATTGCCACAAATCTCTAAGAGCATGAACGATGAACGTGAAAAGCGGAAAAGTTTTCAACGGCGAAAGGCATGCAATAAAATGTGCGCACTGATGCAGCTGTATCAGAATGTGTTCGTCTTATGAAATTAATTGAAAAGATACTATCCTGTCTTGTAGTCGAACAGGTCAACAAGGAAGGCTGCCCGAAAAAAATTATCCGCTTAGTTAGTAAGTGAATGTCGTAATGTGTCCTGCTGCGCTTTTAGTTTTCACAGTAAGCAAGTGGGCGGTTGTGTGGGATACATAATTTGCTTACAAATGACGGTTCAAGTGTAATAGAAGACAAGATCTGCGGCAGTATAGAAATCGAACATGAGGTTTTAAAAGGATCAACCAGGTAGAAAATGTTGGTTATAGTTTAAGCGCTGTTCCTACATTTCAGAAATGTTTCCGTAACAGTAACAGTGTGTATATGAAACGTTGACCAAAGTGGGGAATAAGTCTTAGCTCATAAAACTACTATTTCGACAAACACACATAATGGTATTTTGGGTATGACTTGTAACCGAAATGTGACCGAATTTCGGTCAGTTGTCAAATTAGTTTTCATGTGTTTGTTAGTTGGTCAGCAAGAAACAGAAAATGTGAAATAGAAATAGAAATAGAAATACTGTTACCAATATAAAACACAGGCACATAACCTTCCCTCTTAAAAGGGGATGCTAAAGTACCTACCTAAACGAACAAAATGTCATGAAAATGGTAATGTAGGTAATATTATGTCAGTTGAATAATAATTGCATTTCGATGTACACGAATGCAAAATACTCAAGCGAAAATCTGTTTCTACACAAATATCAATAAGTTGTAGTGGCGTTAAAGAAATATTGAGGATCTAATGTTCAATTTTATTTCGAAGCTAAGTATACTTTTATTTTTCCAGGGACTACTTTGTTTTTTTTTTTATAATGGATCCCAATCAGAATCAGAAAACTGCCATAGGCATTTCTTTAGGTAGGAGCACAGAGTGCATGTCTATTGTATACATTGCGTAAATGTTTTTTTTTTTATGTCGTATTACTTAAATGAATTATTCTATGGAATTCTAACTTTTAAAGTATGAGAACATAAAAAAAATAATAAGAACCGGAATTTCAAATTTTAAGATATTTTAGGGTAGCGGACGAACACCCACAGTACACCTATAGACTGCCCTCAAATTTTCGAAACAATACCCAACATACTCGTACCAGAAACGTCTTACCTAAATTTAAATTCACAGCCAGTTACACCGAACGACTAAACATACTCGTACATAACCCTATAAACTTGTTACAAAATGAAAATCATTGCTCATAACAACACGTCACAATACATAGAAAATACAAAATATAGAAAATGTTCCATTCTCCTGAAAGTCGTCTAATATAGGGTGATCTTACGTTGGATTTACAAAATTAAAATAATTATCAAAAAGCCGTGATTTATTCGGTAAAAGATATTGTTTATCATTTCATCGATCTTCTATTATATAAAAAAAAATTGTGCTTGTTGAGAAACTTTAGCGTTAAAATTTGAAAATAAAACAAAAATATCGCAATATTCTACACCTTAATCAAAAAAGTATATGTATATATACCTACCTATATCATATCACATATTTATATCTGACCACCCCTATTTTAATAGCGTCCTTTTAAACTATTTTCAAATATATGAAAGCAACCATAAAAATATAAACAAAAAAAAAAGGAAAAGGAAAATAAATAAATTCAATAAAATAGAATATATATTATATATGCATTAATTAAGAACAATTATATGTAGTAATCATAAAACAAGAAAAACATAAAAATAAAAGTGAAAAACAGAAGTGAACATTTTAAAACAAATAAAACATCCATCTTCAAGCCTTTGCCGAAACCCTTACCGTTCCTGTGTAAAGCATTTGTACTTAATTTGGTTTTCTTAATTAAAATTGCTTTTTTTTATTCTAAATTTGTATTACCTTTGAATTGAACGAGTTCGTTTATGTGTCCTTATTGTGTTTAGTTATTCTCTATTGGGTACCACAATTACCCAGGCAAGTGCACCTGCATCTAGGATAAATGGTAAGTTGTTTTTTTTTGTCTAATACGTACTCTTTTATTGTTTCAAACATATTGGGCGAATTTAATGAACCAAATTTTTTGTATTTTTTTTTAATCATCTGGTTGTCTCTTAGTCTATATTAATTTCGCTCTCCCCTTAACATTTTTTAGATTTTAATATTTACACTTCAGTAAATAGTGAAACTGTATTTCTAATGGTATTTCTAATTTGTTTCTAAAAACAGTTGTTGGTTTCTTAGTGGATGTCTTGGTAGATTTTTGTTTTTTTGTGAGTCATTTTCTCAAACAAATTTGCGGATTTAATCGTTAACTTAGGTTCGTATGTCAAGAAATTTTAACTCTGCCAAGGTGAAAGCCGTCGCTTTAGGGGTTATGACCTCTCGAAGTTGCAATAAGAGTAAATCTAATTTTTATAGGATTTTTTTTTGTCGTTGTAACTGTACCTATTTTGTTTTAATGAAACGTAAAAACGGCTTGAAATATGCTCTCTAGAAGTTTACTTGAAAATCGGAAAGATGTTCCACCGCTTTATTTAATAAAAGTCTTAAAGCAGTATTTATTTGTTGATGGTACATTTTTTTAAATACATAATTTTTAAACTTTACATCTTACAGCAATCTACTTAAAGAATTAAATAGTAAGAAACGCCATGAAGGTACCTACATGTATTTGCATATATAAACGTGCGATATTTGCTCCCCTTAAATTTTTTTTGTTGAAGTGCACATACATATATACATTTTTCCTGAAAAAATCTTTGTTTTTAGTAAATCGAACAGCTTTCTTTAAAAAATTAAGTCTTACTTCGCCTTTTCTTTTCATCTACTTCGAGATACGATTTTTCAAGTGCGAACCCTGCGTCTTCTTTTTTAACTTACATACTAGACAAAAACGATTTAATCTAATTTAAGACTAACATTTATCTTATTCTAGTTTACTGGCTCTTAACGAGCGCTCTAAACTTAAAAATATGCTCAAAACTATTGTACTTTTGGGTTTAAATCCATCAATCTTTAATTTTTTTTTTGTAATTTTAAAGAAACCCTGCGTCTTTTGTTCGTTTTGTTATGTACTTTTGTCTAACCGGTACGTTCGTTTCTGCGTTGTCTGTCTGTGTGTTCTCCGTTAACGTATTCTGTCTAGCGTAATGTTCGATTGTCTGGCTCAATCCCACATAGATAGCATATGGTCGGCAGCTGTTTAGTCTCTACGGGAGGCACCCGTACTGGTTGAGGCCACAAGCGAATACTTTGCTAATGCGTCACGACAACCACCTGTAAAGTAGTTTCTATAGAAACATTTAAGAACTTTGATCAATTATAAGATATTAAGCATTTTTTTTAATAAAATTAATTTAACAGTCCTACTTGCGCACCTACTTACTTAAGAGGCACTATGTGAGCTCAGTGAGCCGAAGAGTCTTTGTTCGGTTCAACACATGGAAAACCACAAATTCTTCCACTGCACTTCTCGTGATCTTCTGAGATATTAACTTAACTGAATCATTCGGACTCTGCAAAACATTGAAACCCGCTTTTATTCGGTCTCAAATTAAAAACGTACATAAAAGAATGGGTGTAATTAGCTTATAACTAATTTATTTTATTTCTTAAAGGTGTGCAGGTTAAAAAGGTTGTTGACCTTAGACGGACAAACTTTTAATTTGTAACCGGAGGTCCTTTCTGATTTATCAACTTTCCTAATGCTCAAAGCAATCTTTACAGAAAGACTGACACATTGGATGGTAAAAAAGTGACAAAATCGAAACATTAATTTTTTCAATTTCCATACTTTTGTTCAATTTTCCACAAAAGTCGTTAGAATCTTAAGAAAAATTTATAAAATCTTATTTACGGGTCAGACACAGTAAAATAGTATGTATATGTAAATATATCATAGGCCGTATGCGTTGTTTTGTTATATGGAATTGTAGTAACATGAGCTATTTTTCAACAAATTAAAAATTAAAAAGTTGTAACAAATAATTACACTTTTTAATTCTTTTTAACTTTTTCTTTCGCTTGTAATTCGGTACATAATGATATGAAACTAAAGAATAAATTCAACCCATTTTTCAATTCCTTACATTCAGCTAACAATCAAGTGATGTTTGAAACTTTTCAATTTGTTTTATATAATTCAAAATATTGTTTGTGGAAATAAATGCGATTTCCTAACCAAGTGAGTACAAATAATACTGTCCAAACAAATCTGTCTCAAATCCCAACATTTCCACATGAATGTAGTAATTAAGAACAATTAAGATTGTTCCCCTCACTTTCTGCAATAATGTATCCTAAATGTTCGCTTTAAAGACATTGCCACTGACCAAATAGAACTGCCAAGTTATGTGCACTTGGAAATTAATTCATATCACAATAGCGGTGCGCCAAAAGTGCTTTGTTAAAAATCACGTCACGGTGAGTTTGCGCACGCGCAAAAAATATATAAAATAACTGCTCAGTTTAAATACACGCGACTTTCACAAGCCCCAACAAACATTATAAACTACACACAAATACAAGTAGCTTTAACAAAGCCACAAAAAAAGTATATCAAATCAGGCAAACAAAACCAAAGCCAGCAAATACTACGTTCAGCTAGCCAGTAATTATGTAGGTATGTTTTGAGTACCCTGAAACTGAAGTTGCCATTGCGATTACTTTGCCTTTTTACGTAAGGCTTACATTGAACTTTGGTGTTGAAAATGAAAACACTGAAAATAAAAGTTGAAATAATAAAAAAAAAAAATAACACAACAAATTCACTTTCCCCATTCGATGATGACGGCGGCGGCGGTGGCATATGATCGCTTTTGGCCAGGCCACATAATTCCGGCGCATTTTTCATCCATCGCTTCGTTTTGGCTGACACTTTGTTCGACTTGTACGGGCAGATAGCTGTCTTTTTTTTCGGCGTCACATCGGTTGGAGGCACACGGCTATTGGCTTAGTTGGTTAGTGCATACATTTATTTGCAGCTAATGATGGATGATTCCTCAGTCATTGATTGTTAGTTAATATATTCACATTGTGGGATACAGTTTCACGAAAGGGGCAAGGCAATGGTCTGTGTGTTATTCGTTTCAAGTTTTCTTTATTAGGAGTGAATGCGTGTGTGCATGTGTGCGTATTGAATTTGAAGTTCGATGAACTTTATTTTGACTTTTATTTTTCAGGGCCTTCAGCGTGCTCTTGTGAGAATGACTTGATTGCATCTATTTCGTTTTTAACAGCTTTTCCCTTGAATTTTATTTTTGTCAGTTAAGGTTGTGTCAAGGGGGAAGGAAAATTAATTGGAGTGCAAACATATAATTCCAAGTTGTTGAATGAGTTGGAATTAGCTAAGGAAGGCAGTTGTGAATCGTCGTGTGAATATGTTACATATCCATCGTTTGGTCACTCGGGCGGATACGTACTTTTTTGGGCACTTTTGTTGGAGTAGATTTTGTTTTTTATTTGTTCAGGGTGATCCAGCAAAGGGATGCGCGTTTAGAAGTCGTAAGGTAGGTATATCGGTATTTTGGCAATCATAAGTTGCATCGAATTTTGGGTTAAAAGGCACAATAAATCGTAACAAGTTTGATAGTTTGATGAATCGCGTTTTGATATAAAATGCCTGTCGATTGATACAATGATAATATGTAGGATTGTAGGCGCATTGGCTTAGTGGTTAGTGTGTTGGACTACTAAGCGAGGGGTCCAGGTTCGAATCCCGCAAAAATCCAAATTACAACTCAGGGTTTTTTCACTGCACCACCTCTCGCGAATGTCTGACAAACATCCGAGAGTATAACTGTCTTGAAAGAGCTTCTCAATCGGCCGTTTGGAATCGGCATAAAATTGTAGATCCCTTGTTACAATATAACTACTTTTTGGCAAAATGTTTCTCTTGCCACTCTCTAAAGCACATCGAAAGAGTCGAAAAACTATGTTGGTATTATGCAAAATGGAACATCAAGCATTGTTGTATGTATGATTGATTTATATGGGCACTACACTACATATCAAATTCATGTCTCCTATGATATTGTTTTCTCAAAATACACAACAAGGCGCAGTTAGTGGCCGCATAAATGAATGTAATAGGCCAATTCAAAAGCCGACTTCTTGCATATTGCGTGATATTCGATATTGGACTTTGTACCTATATGAAAAATAGACAAATCAGTGGTACCACGAAAGTTGTCGACATTTTTAATATAATCGTTTTATTGTTTTGTATTATAAGTAATATGCCCTGTACACTGCGACCATTGTGTTGGCCTTTATTATTTAACCAAGGGAGCTGTTGAGGCTCGTTATAAACCTCAGTACCCTTCTTTGTTCCATGTTTCCCCTTGCACGTCGAACGCTTTGCTATTTGCGACATAAGGGCGTATTCGCAGAGTCGACAGGAGTCATCGTCGGATAGGCCCATTTTTTTGAAATGGTTAGGATCCTTAGATCTTCTTTGCTTTAGCTCTAGTAACTTTTTTGTTTCATTACGAGCTGGGCTTATGAATCTTTTTGCCTGCCTTTGTCCTTTGGCTTTTGTCCAGTGTTCGGCATCTTCCAATTTCCTGAATTTTGAGTGTACATAACTCAAAGGTAACCCGAAATAGGGCTCAGGACAAGTGCGCAGGCGTGATGCGCGTCTTCTCGCCAGACAGTCCGCTCGTTCATTTCCTCCGAATCCCTCACGGACTGGTATCCACGCAACGGTGACTGTATTGTCCTTGGCCAGATCGTCGAGGAGATTGAAACATTCCCAAACTAGCTCGTTCTTACATAAACAATTGAAAATTACAATTTAAAACTGGTATAATAATATAATTCAAAATACTGCTAGGACTGGTACACTCAGGGACAAAAACCGAGATAAAATACAGATAATTAGTGTCAGATCAAACCTATAAGCTGACGAAAGTCTGTTAAGCTCGGAAACTCTTAATCCAAATGCAATATTCTTCGACAATGTTTTTTTGAGAACCTGGTTCTATAACAGTATTAATATCGTGTAAGCTTCAGATAAGCCTAAAGTTCATTCATTCTAAGGATACAACATCTTGATTTCAAATCATTGTCAACCTAAAATAAGCTTTTTTACTCTTGAGCATAACGCAATGAAGAATGTATGGCCTTAAATTAAGCTCAACGTCAACTTGTTTTTCACCTTTTTATCAGCAGTAATACTACCGGAATAAACTTTAAAAAAATGAAATAAGAACAAGTTATCCTTATATCAAATTTCTTGGAATGCTTCAAGAATGTCATATCCTAATTTAAGATAACATAGTCTTTTTTGTCGATTTTATTATCAACTCCGTCACTTTTCTGTTTAATAAGAAAATAAAACAAATTTCTTTTTTTTTAAACATATTTATTAATTATAAGAAAAATAATTAAATGGACTTAAATCTAAAATCAACACAATAGCGCCTTGGCGAGTCAGAAGTTAAAAAAAAAAATCTAAAACATGTCTTTCCATTGCTACTCATACGTCAAATTATTGTTGAATTCATCCATTTTTATTATCACTTGCACTTTTTCCAATTTTTCACTCTCTTATTTTTTTTTTTGTGAAACACTTAATTACGAAAACGCGTGAACTGCAAGGGAATCTACATTCCATCATGCAAGTTTAACATTTTGGGGCTTGATTGGAGAATACATTTAGTTTGACATTGGTTGCGTTTGATTCGAGAATATAAATTCGTATATCATGTTTAGATCTTAATTATTGAAGCTGGATTTTCGATTTTATTTTTTTATTTTTTAAGAAACATTCGACTTATTTTGAGATTGAGCACGTGTAAGGAAAACCATTAAGTTAACACAAAAAAAGGAGGACTTCGATTAAAACGAAGCGTAATCTTTATTTTAACAAAATATTAAGGACGGATGTCCTGAATGGATTCATCAGCGTGTCGTGGGGCGTGATCGAACTGATACCTGTAAATAAAGAACATACAAAAAGAACACATGAATTACCATTAATATAACTAAAAACAATTTACGTAGCACATAAAATACTCTAGTAAATAAATAAATAAATACCTATCCATTTAATACCCCAGCTGAGCTTTTAGCCTCCGTCATGACATTTAATGCAAAAGATCATATGAAACCATACACGGTAACTATCTGGATTTCACCTCAATAGAATAGAGCACACAAAGTTGATCACCAAACTAAGGCACTCACCCCTGCGAAGGAGAAAACCATCACAATGCAAGGAGAATAATTAAGAGAACATGGGAGAATACCATCCCTATGTTCCCCTCAGGATTGGAGTGAGAAAGTAAACCATAACTCAACTTCCATCATCACAAAGCCATGTGCCGGAGCAAACCATCACAAGCACATTTACATAGACAGATCACAAATGTGCAGGAGAAAACCGTACAAGCACACTGCGCAATAGGATTAAATCCAGAGAGAAGGACAGATGTGGAGGAGAAAACCATCCTACCCACACTGTGACAAATGATGCACCTAAGTGCGAAACCAAGTGTGGCAGCCGAACCACCTTTCACTCAAAAATACGAATAAAATAATATGGATGGCCTGAACAAACTCAACGATCTACTCTGTTTGAATTTATTCAGGAGTTTATACATAAAATACATACACATATATAATCATTATAATAATCAAAGAATTGCAAGGCAGTTCAGTGAGAAACTCACCCCGTCTTCACCTCCTGTCCTCGCAAATTCACTGTCTGTATTTTATTTATTTTTTTTACTATACTTTAAAAGAACCGCACAGCATCAGTTATCACTCATATATTTAAGAATTTTTCGACTTTTCTTTTTTCCTAAACCATCCCTGAATCAAGACGAACAACACAAAACAAAAATCATCCAAATCGGTGGAGCCGTTCTAGAGTTTTCATCTTCCAAGTGCGCCATGGAGGGGGAAGTTAACGCTACGGTGACGATTTTTTTCGGTTTACTCCCCATCTTTTTGAATAATTTATATGCGTGACCCACCGACCGTCCGTAAAAAAGCTATATTCGCTTCAAAAAGCTATATTCGCTTCAAAAAATACAACCACTAACATATATTTAAAAATAATATCCTTTCACAAGTAAGAGTGAAGAACATTAAGAATTAGCCTGACCGGACAATAATTTAGCTTGCGATATTTCTCAAAAATCAGCGGATTGATTTCAATTTATTTTCGAAAGAGTAATCTAAGCTCCTCCTCACTTAAAGAGTTAGCCGCTTAGATACCCGACACTCGTAGCATGAAGCGTAAACATGGGTGAGATCTTAAATAGAGGTCCTTTGTGGCCGTGAGATTTTTTTTTTTGTAAAATTAACAATTTAGTATATTTTTAATGTATTTTTATTAAATTAATAAACATTAGATATTGGACCTTATTAATAATCACTTTTAGCCTTCACACTAAATATTCGCTAGGTCACAATATGCAATTTTGTATGGAAAACTTCACCATCGTGAGTTGGAAACATTTTGCCTGGACACTAAAAATGGTTATTAGTACCGCGGACTATGTACATATAATGTGGCGTACCCACAATAGCCACATAAAAAATGTCGGATATTATATCGACTTCATTCCCTAAAGTTAGAAAATTAGTAAATGGTTTGCTCAATACGTCCAGACTCCTGTCCGAGTTTCTTTTCAACGGTCACCACCCCATTTCGTTGCTCGTCGCTTTTGCGTTTCATTGGATTAAGTAATTACTATGTAAGTGATAAGTTTCTTTAAAAAAGTCCTCGTTTATTTTTATACGTAAGTCAAGATGAATGATTTAAAATTTAAATTATCAAAAAAATATCTGCTAATTGTAAAGTGCCAGTCAAATTGTTGTGGAGGTATACGTGGCAACGTTGCCTCTGATAATTTTCAAAAAGGGGTCAAAAGGGTGCCTCCACATAAAATACTAATAGAGCAAAAAAAAATACAAAATAAAAATTTCTTCATTACGAAACACTTCTTTTCATATGTTTGCTTTCTTTTTCTTTGAATAAAAAATGAAATCTTACTTTAACTGGAAAAGGGTACATTTTGATATTTTTTTCAAAAAGTTTGGTCCAGGGGTCCTGAGGCTCAAAAAGGGGCCAAACGTGTTTAATGCTGGGCTTGAACGTTAGTCAGCATAACTTCTTCAATTTTAAATAGATCAAATCTTGACATTGTCATAGAAAGCACTTGCTTAACCAAAACCTTAGACACTCACCCAGTATCCTGAAAATGTACAAAACGCTTTTATCTCAACCATAAATGTATATCACAAGTAAGTAGATGCGGGATTACGTAACACCGAAACTGGTCACCAAAATAAATCGATATGATCCCCGGACCCCACCGCACATTCGATCAAAGAAAACTCAATTCACTTAAGTGGAAATCAAGTGTAGGAGCTCAGTCAGTCAGTCAAGCCAAATGCGGAAGTGGTCTTTGACGAATCATTGCATTCTCGATTTTCCATCGACGATATATCTTAAAAGGAAGCCCACAACAATCCATATGCGAAAGAGAAAGGGAAAGATGCTTGTAAGTATTTGGCATCAAAGCATTTACTACCAACACCGACCAGCTCTTGGGAACTGTCGAGGAAAATCTACTACTCTCATACAGACAGTAATTGCACAACTTTCACTTTATGTCATCGTTGAACTGTTTGCTGGGTGTACAAATTTGATTTTCCTTTTCCTTCTCCTACCTCAATCGCTACCACTTAATACCCTATGAAGGTATATCAATAACTGGAAACAGGGATCTCTTCCGGGATGAATACAAAGACACTTCGTGGGTGATGACGATGACGATGACGACGACTAAGACGACGACTAAGACGACGACGCATTTATTCAAATGGAAATGGAAGTTGAAAGCCAATTAATTTGCCAACGCGATTGCGCAACAGCTGTAGAAGAAGCAGAGAAACACAGCATGAAGATCATGTACGGTCATCCACTTCACTTCGTCGCGCGTCTAAATTGCAGTACTGCTATACTCGAAAAGCTGCCAGCATAGGGCATAAAGATTCATCTATCTATACATGGAAATATTATACCGCTTCGAGTTTTACAGCACGCTTCCCACATTTCGTAATCGTACAGTGATCTCTAATATGCAACCCACTGCCAACAACCAGCCAGGTAACCAGGCAAACGACTATCTACAACCGAGTTGAGGCAGCAGAAGCAGTCAGTCAAGCAGCAAGCAACACAGCGCATAGGCTTAGGCAAAAGCAAGTACACGCTAAAGCCGTCTGTCTAGCTGGCTGGCTGGCTGTCAGTTTGTCTGGCCGTACCAGTTGTAATTCACTACCAACCATCCAACATGCAGAGACTTCGTGCTGGCCAGATGCACTCTGCTATTAGTAATGTTAACTTTGTGCTTTGATCGTGATCCGCCGAACTACTCCCATGCTTTCAAGAGCTGGAGAGGTTGGGAGTGTGAATTAGATTAAAAGTGAAGTCGTGAGGTTGGGTGTCTTTTCTGGATGAGCATAAGCCTTGTGCGAGCAAAAACGTAAGGCGGTTAAGTCGTTGCAAAAAATGAAAGCTACATTTTGCGATATGCATGGTACATGGTGGTGCTTTGCTTGTTATTGGGTGGAACTGGAGGAAGTGGGCTTGTTCGATGAATGAACTGTTTCCGTGAAGGAAATGATCAATAGGATTAGCGTGTTGTGCAATTAATGTATGTTCAACATGCTTCGACGAAGCTATGAACTAGCATAAGTTGCAGATTTTTAAGTGAAGCAATGAATTGAATTTTTTAATATATGAATCACAAGGCTCCAAAAGCAGTTTTACGATCGAAATATCGATTGTAAGTTTTTCTAAGAAGCATAATGATTCTAAAATGCCTTATATGTAAATGTGGATTATGCAGCCTAAGCAACTGGGTGGATCAGCTTAAAACTTTGTAAATGTGATCTGTGGGCAGCTTAAAAATCGGGTACTTCTTAAAATCGACTAATACGATTTTGATGAAAGTGCACCTTTAAGTGTAGAAACGGTCTACAGCTTTGAGCTTTTTTTAAGCTAAACAGAGCTATGAGTTTATGATATAGGACTATGCACTTAATAGCTAAAGAAGAACACATACTTCAAGGTGCTTTATTCTTGTCACAGCAATTACTTAATATATCCAGCATAAGCGGGTGAAATCCTTTGGGACTCGTTGAGCTTTACAATACCTGTTATAGCTTACCCCTTCTGCAGGTAGTATGTCTGTCTGAGGATTGTTCGAAAACTGTTGAAAAGTTCAAATTTAGCTATGTAGGACTCGGATAAGGTTGACTATCAATGTCGCAGATAGTGATATTGTTGGTGCATATTGATCCCATATCAAGTAGTTCCGCAGCTATGCGAGTACAACCAGAGGCTTTGCTGGAATATGCTGCCTGTACCCTTAGAACCACCTGCAGGTCTACTTCAGTCTTTCTCGGAAAATTGACATTCGATTTGGTAAGTAAAAGCTCTCAGTAAAAAACTGCATGATGTATGGTATAATTATCTTTCTAAACTTGATCCTTCCTTAAATTATTATGACTTGTGCTTTGTCTTGTTAATTGCCATTTGTTTAAAGTTTTATTGTATTTTTTAAATACATATAATAATTGAGGTTAGATAAGTAGTAAAGTCTGCCATATTTTTCTGACAAAAAACTTTTGCTTTGAAAAACTCTGCAGTAGATCTAGAAAGCTGTTTATACTTAGAAGTGCAAATTAGCTCTTATAAAAGTGGAAACACGATACACGGGGTAAAATATACTCACATTCTTAATAATGCTTTTTATGTTTATCTGAAAAATTTAACAAAGACACAGTTTTTAAATTCATAAACTTCCAAGGCTTTAAACACTCTAAACGCTGGCCTTAAATTAAATTTAAAGACTCGCCGCCATGTTGTTAGTTACCCTATTACTTATATGTTTCATAATACTTAAAGTTATTTACTCCAAGTTGTGGTGGGTGACTTGCTTCGCTCATGACAATGACTCTAAACGTCAGTACATAATTTTCGGACACGATCTTGTAGATAGTGTAAGTCCGGCAACAGTTGACCACCGCTTCGTATTTTATTTGAGACTGGTTTTTCTTAGCTATTTATTTTTAAGAAGTATGAACTAGTAAGAAATATTTGCTTCACACTAAAACAAACCTATTCATGGGGCTTTTTTATTGGAGGGTGATAAAATGTGCAAAAGTTTAAAGCCCACCTTCAGATGTTTTTGGTAACATGGATTAGTAGTCCACATTTTCCGACTGAATATTTTTTCGTCAATTGAAAACATTTTGTTTTATTATTTGAAGAAGTATGGAGGTCTCTTTTCTTACTACATTTGACTAAAAAGACTTTTTAAAAATAGGAACACCAACAATTATGTTTATTGTGTTTAGCACTTGAACAGACAATTTCTTTGTTTTTTTTTTTTTCTTCTGAAACTTATAGACCCAGCTTCCAACGGGCTGTTTTTTTTTTCAAGATTATACCTTAATATTTATGGTACTTCCCATATAAAATGTTCATACCAGTTCGATTTGTTCGAAAACAGCTTCAACGATTTCAATCAAAATTGATATTTGAGCTAGGGTAGGTAAGATACAAATGACAGCATACTCAGCTTTTCGCTAAAAAATCGAAGAAATACTTTTGATTGGACAAACATATTTCGAAAACAGTCCATACGATTGTAACGAAAATTCATTGCTAAGGTAAGCTGGTCATTTCTAAATTAATAGAAAACTCACTTTTTCTCTATAGTACCACCGCACAATGGATTTTTGAAAAAAAAAAAAATATTTTTCTTTAACTTGGTTTGCTCTTAAGTTTACTTTAAAACGTCATTGACGAATTTTACCATAATTCATACGTATAGCATTGCTGTTTTTAAAATTATTTCATAGTTAATTTTCGAATCATAGTTTCAAAAACTGGCTTTTATCTCGAAGACTTCACTTTCAATTTAAATGAAGCCTTGAAAATTGAGTAAAGCTAACATCCCCGCCCCCGATATTACTTAACACTCAGTTTTCAGCTAAATAGCCAAGCAATAGTATTTTTCTAACTAAACATTGCAATATTTGCTACTGTTCGGTCTGCATAATTTTACAGAAACCGCGCTAAGTATTCCTAATAAGATTGCGTACTTAGTTTTTCTCAAAAAATTGGAATAAATATTTTTTTTTGTTATTTTTCAAAAATGACGCAAATCTCGATCTATTTTCACATAGGTATTTTCGGTATATTTTTGTTATAATGTCAATGTCCCACTTCAAAGAAAAAATGCAATTACAGCCGCAGAGAGCTTCTTTGTAGCATGCATATTATCCACTTCTTCTTTTTCTCAACCTATTAAATATGGACCTTAAAAGAATGCCAATCACTTGGGGCTTTCACAATGAGAAATTCCCACTTCACTAGCAGCACCCCCCAGACGTTGACATATTCAGTTTATAGCTGCTAATGGAAATTCAAAAGAAAATCCCTGAATTCTTAAATATGTATGTATATGTAGGTGCTTTGAAATCTTTAACCAGAACTTGTAGCATTTGCCTGTTACTGAGAACTTAAACATTTAGAAACTCATATTGGTATTTGAAATGTACTGCCATATCGAATGAATAACCTAAATTGATATTTTATTTAACGGGTTAGGGTCGAAATTCGGACGAGGTCAAAATTCTGCAAATAATGAAAAAAAAAAAAAAAAAAAAAATGCGCGCTTATTTTAACATTTTCCAAACCTTTTTTTATTATTTATGTAAAATATTCTACCTACCTACTCACTTATTATAGAAGAAGTAAAAGGAGCTTTTTTATTGGTTTTAAGTTTGCTCTTTTGGTTTAGACCAATATTCTGTTAATATACCCTTGTGAGTGAACGTGTGCTTCTAGAGTGAATATGAATATATCTGTAATTCAATTAATGAAATTATATGCTGTGCGTGGATGAATATAACCAAGCCAATAAATATATTTTTAAAAAAGAGAACTGATCTTGACCATATCGGTTTTCGAAAGATATTATCAAAAAATATTGTTCTCTCTGGCTTTGTTTAGTTTCTTAATGCTGTTGTTTCTTTTTTTTCTAATTGGAATTATAAAATATTTTGTCATAGCCAACAGTTTTTTTTTTGTGTGTTCCTGGTACCAACCCTATGTGTACCTTCTTTATATGAAATGTATTGTAATTTGTTGACAAAGCTGAAAAATATTTGTTTTCTAAATTCGCAGAATTTTTTTGTTTAAGATTTTAAAAAGCAGAATTTTGTAAGACAGAACAGAAGAAAAAAACAGAATTTTGAAAAGCAGAATTTTTATGTTAAAAGGCAGAATTTTGCAAAGCAGAATTTCGACCCGCTCCCTTATTTAACACCACCTATGCTTGTATTTTATATCTACGGTAGTTTATGAACTTTTTACCGAACTATCTACGAAATGACTGAACTTTAGTTTTGATGAAGAAGAAAGTCGTGCACTTTATTATTTTTTTTTTTCAGGTAAAGTAGGATCTAGCCATCTTCCCTATATACAAGTTTTGAACGAATATTGTTTATTGATAGATACTCTTTCGTCTGTTTTTCATTTTTTTTGTCTGAAAATATATTTTGATTTTGGGCGACCATTTTGCTCTCTTATTCGAATTGAAAATTAGACCAAAATTATTAATTTTCTGAGACCTATTCTTTAATTTAAACTTTATTTTCTTGTAGAAAAATGTCTAGAGCACTTTAAATGATAGTTTTGTTTTATAGTAAATAGTATCAATTTATGTAAAACCTATAACGATGCCCAAAGTCGAGAAAGTATAGGGAAAGCGCTTTAATTCCAAGAGTATTCCTGTACACATGAACACAGTTCAAAGGTTGACATCTCATAATTGGAAACGAGATATGCGTCAAAAGAAATTCCTAGTTAATTGTGATTGTAATTGGCACGGGAAATACAGCCACCTAAACCACCCAACCAATTGTGATTGTAAACTCTTTCAAAAAGTTAAGTAAACAGCTCCATGACTCCTGTAATTAAACCTAATTGTACTAGCACACCTCCTAGGTGGCATACAAAATTTGCCATTTTGCACATCCTCGAATTGGCTATGCTGTTGTCGCGGTCGTTACCCTACAACCCTACAACCTCGACCAGCCATCTTAAATCATCTCCACCAAGTAGACATGAAATGCCAATTGAAACGCAGTGCGTATGGAAAAAGTCGATCGGCAGCGTCGCGCCAATGAAGTCCTCATTATCTGAAACGTCGCCATCGTCATCACATCACCATCGAGTCAGACGTCACACCTGCTAATATCCATTATCTAACAAGTGAAACAGGGAAATGCTGCCAGTAGGGTAGCGAGTGCAGTAAAATACCATAATTTTGCACGGCTTTCCACTCCTTTATGCTTTGTGTGACGGTTGCACTGGTTAACTTGGAATTGGATTACTGAACGTGATTTCTGCTTCGATAGTTATTATGCTGCAATGGAACCATTTGTTACGGCAAAGACCTGGTTTTGTATGCTACTGCAACCGTTTTATGAATTTGGCTGCGGCAAAAGATTTTTATCATCTTTACTGTCAGTGTCGCCGCCTCCGCCGATAACGTTACCATCACAGTGACAGCATTTTAATTTTTTTTATATCTGAAGGACAATTTAAGAATGGAATGCATGTGTATACTGTGTTATTGCAGGCAAATTATATACTCGTCCTTTTGCCGGGTTACGGAGTAAAACTGGAGTAACTATGTATCTATACCCTGCACTGATGTCCTTGGACTCTCAAAGTTTCATGGTAGGTTGATGAACCAATGCAGTACATGAAAGCACAGTGGCCTCGAAAAAAGCTCCTATAGCTAGAATAAGACGAGTGTGTAGCTAGGATACGCATTTCAGATGTTATTGGATATATAGATCGTGTTCAAGGATTTTCATGGACTATCGGTGTAGATTTGAATGTGGGTGCGATTGCACATACATACACATATACAATGTTACTTTGTAGATTTTATGTTGAAGAGGGTTGTGTATTCATTTTTAGAAAAACCGCCCTTTGACATTAATTCTGTCAAACTGTCCACAAATTTGCTTTACATAATTGGCATGTATTTCTCTGATGGTCTTTGGCAATGCTGTCATAAATTTGAGGGGAATGTGTATATTATAGAAATTATTCGTCCATGTTGCCTAGTGTTATGAATAATAAGCTGAAAGTCGGAATGAAAACAGTAATTAATATTATTTACTTGGCGTGTCTGCCAGTCACCATCCTTATTTTAGAATAGATTAACAAGAAAATGAAAAATATACATCAATAGACAAAGGTAGATATTGATACGAAGAAGGGTAAAGATGTATCTTAACCGTGTTGCCACTTTATAGCAATATAGTAACAACAGTTCTATAAGAATCACTGAATAAAAAGTCTTGCCGTATTTAACATGTTGATGGTTCCGAATGTTACATTCTTCTGACAGTTCTGATATCATTTGCGATTGGCCGTGTTTTCAGTGATGCTTTTTACACGGGATGTGAAGAAGTTGGAATAGCTGTTAGACTGTTACATCTCTAATAATGATGTATGCGTGGTAGCTTAGAGCAGCAGATAAGAATGATATAGACATAGGTGTTAATGGTCTTAATTGTAGACGTTAACATGGCAAAACAAACTCAGCTTGGAAACTAACTCAACCCCTATCTACAACAGGTAGGGGTTTATAAAGCTTCCTTATGAGTCTTACATCGACTACGCCTGGATATTTTCATTTGTTTGGTGAATTTTTTAGGGAAGAATTGAAGAGAGCTATATTTGTATGCTCTGAATCCGACCGTATCAATACTCTCGTCTGTATGTCAAACAAACAAAATTTATTTGTATCTATCTGGAGGTTGAACGAGAAACCTTTCTTAGCATACTAGACAGTGAGTCACACCCTCTCCCTTAGAATATCGTCGAAATATGCAAATCAGTGTTGCCGAAAGTATACTACCATAGGAGTATTGTACTACTTTCAACATCTCCGTACTCCTCCTTTCACATTCGTACTCCTATTTTTTTAAAGACCTAACATATCCTACACTTGCAGCGTTATCGCAGTTCGCAGCCTTTATAAATTTAATTCACTTTAAATTTAGTACAAATTTGGCAGCACTTTTATCTTCCAAACTAACGTCAAATTTTACTAAAATTTTTTAATTGTTTCCGGTTGATGTATTTTTACTTTACCTTAACATTTCTCTACCCAGTAATTTACCTTCTGTTCGATTTTGTTACATAACCGTCTAGCAAACTCTAGCGGATCCTGGAAATCCTTTTCACTTACAAACACTTATTTTGATACTGAATGAATAATAAACACTAGATAAGAAAGACTCTACCAAAACTAGAGCCCACAGGTTTCCAACTTCGAAACCGTCCCATTTGAAAAACGCCTAGGTAGAAATAAATTTTCTAAATTTTCGTTCTGTACTCCCTGGTACTCTCCAACGAAAAATCACTGTATGGAACAGCAATGGAAATAATTTAGCTCAAAACATGCAAATATTTCGGTATAAATATTAACCCTGTTTTATGGACCCAGCACATCTTTTGTATGATATTTCTATGAAACATTTTAAGGGTCACATATGCCCATAGTTGCCCTATGATGACGAAAGTAGTAGTTAGTACCTTCTTTCGCCTTCAAAATATAAGAGATGGCTGATGACAGCCGCTTTAAAAAAAAAATTTAATAACTTTTTTTCTATTTAAAGAATCTGGTTAATTTTTTGCAGATTGATTTTTAGATAACAAAAATGGAGAACTGGGACATCAGCTACCCTGTACTATTTAATGAGTAGTATTTCTACTGGGAATAACCAATCGGTTAAAAAGAAAAAAACTGAGCGTGAGATTTTTTTCTTTTTAACATTGTGACATACCAAGCTCAAGAGTTGATAGATTGGACTCATTCAAATATTAACTCTTTTTTTATTAATAAATGAAAAATAAAATAAAGACGTCAATCGTATTCCAGTAAAGTTCCTTTAACACGAAAACGTGTACTCCGTTTAATATGAAATGTATACCGGTCCTACCAATCATGACTTCAGAATGATTGGTCATCGTTTTAGTACACTAACTGTAGAAGAAACAACAACAAATTTTAAGGAAGTCTTCTCGACGAGATGTGAATTGAAACGAGGTTGGAAATGATTTAGGCCCATTTTATTCACTCGAAGTTGAACACAACTCGGGGAGTTTTCCATATAAAAATCCCCAAGTTGTGTTCAACTTCGAGTGAATAAAATGGGCCTTAATGAACTACGAGGGTAGTTTGATAAGTCAGTGACAGTTTGGATTTTTTGCTCAGTAACTGTAGATTTTTAATTTACTATCGTCAACTGTCATCTCTTATTAGACTACTGTGAAATTTTGAGCAGCCGGCGTTATTTACTTTGTGTTTGAGAGCTATTTAAAGCAATTTTAATAAAAATGGAAAAAAGCGAATTTCGTGTGCTGATTAAGCATTATTTTGTACGTAAAAAAACCATCACCGAAAGCAAGGAAATGCTAGATAAATACTTTGGGGTATCTGCACCATCAATTTCAATGGTTAAAACGTGGTTTACTGAGTTCCGTTTTGGTCGTACCAGCACAAATCACGCCCAACGTTTAGGACGACACAAAGAGGTCGTTACGCCAGAAATCGTCAATAAAATAGATGGAATAATATTGAACGATCGGAGAATTAAAAATTTTAAGATGGCTGAGGCATCTCAAATAAACGGGTATATCATATTTTACATGAACATTTGGACATGAGAAAGCTATCCGCGCAATGGGTGCCGCGATTACTCACAATCTACCATAAACGCAACCGAGTGACCATTTCAAAGGATTGTCAGCATGGCAAATTTCCACAAATTACGCTATGAACTGCTACTCCATTCAGCATATTCTCCAGATTTGGCGCCATGTGACTATTTCCTGTTTCCAAACCTATAGAAATAGCTTGGCGGTAAGAGATTTAGGTCCAATGAAGAAGTCAGCATTGCAACAAATGTCTATTTTGTGAGTTTTGAGAAAACCTATTATTCGGAGATAATAAAAAAATTGGAAAAATCGTGGGCTAAATGTATCGAGCTAAAAGGAGTTTATGTTGAGAAACAAAAAACGTTTAAGCCAAAAAAAAAAATGTATTATCCAAAAAGCCACTGACTTATCAAACAACCCTCGTATTTTGGCAGCTGATTTATTTTCTACAAACTCAATAGTTGCTCGTAGTTATGGTCTTAAACCTAAAAAAAATATAAAATCTGTGTTCAAAAACTCTAAAAATCAATCTGATAAATTTGTCTTATTTTATTTCTTAATAATTATGCGTAGATTTCGCATAATTATAAAAAGTATGTACCTTTCAATTTGTTTCATATAGGTTCCCTTCATCGAAGCAATTCTCTTTCTTTCATATTATTGTTTTTATTGCGCACATAAAGGCGGGTTTTCTACTTAAAATAATTTGTAAACAAATTGAAGCATCATCGTAGATTTAAAAACTTATAAAACCGCCATAACGTCATTAAATTGAATTTTAGCCAATTTTGCTCGAGTTGTGCTCTCTTCTTCACTCTGTTTATCTTTTTCGCGAATAGCATGGACAGGGCACCTGGCTCCGCTGTGGGGTCCAATGATGGAACATTTTTGAGCCTGATTTAATAAAATTATCAAAAGCTATGTGCATAACATTTTGAAAGCATATTTCTTCAAAATGAGTTCGATGACATTAAAGTTCAAATTAAATTCTTAATGAAGTAAAGCCCTTTGTTATGTCGCAGAAATCTGTTTTGATTTTGCAAGTAAATTGTCGTCGATCAGTTAACAAATCCGCATAAAAGCATTTGACAAGAACCTGAAGTGCTCGAAAAAATCAAAAATAATAAAATTCGCTCTACCAATGCTCTAAGGAGGGATTCATTGTTTTCTCTCTTGTTTTTTTATAATTTTATTGTTTGAGTAGAAAATGCGAAATGCTAGCCGGTCGTTGAAAATAAGTCGACATGTACTCGTATATACCTACCCGAACTCACCTTTGTCATTCTCAGTCAACCTCCCGAGTACCGAAACATTACATCCATGCAAGTACCTACCTACATTCCTACCTCTCAAGCGCCCAGCAAAATACACTCAAGTGCATTTGATTCACAAAAGACAAGCCAAAAGACTCCTGAAAATCAGCTTAACGAAAATAGGTTATGGCACACTAGCAAGCTGAAGAATGCCAAAACAAAAAAAGACAACAAAAGATCCCCTCCGATTTCATCTGAAGGACAAAGGTCCTTTCCCGGTTATTGCACATAATTTCCGAGAAGTAATGCATGTAAATATGCGCTTTACTACCACCACCATACGCTAGCTATGTAGCAGAATAACTGTTACATACCGCACGGCAAACACCGATATTTCCTGACCTAGATAAACTTTTTCGCGTAGGGAAAAATCGAAATCCAAACACGAAGCGCAGCAAAATAAAAAGCGCACAAAACAACTGTACACAAAGCCGACGAGAACGACGACGACTCGGCAACAACAGTCATAATGAAAATGTGTGTGTAGATGTGGCGTACATCCCTTGCAATTGACGTCCTTGGACTCGCGCAAAGTTTCATGTTAGGTTATTGAACTGCGAGTGCAATAGAAAAGCTTGATAGCCTCGAAAAGTGTAGATACAATAGCACCAGAGTATGTGAGAGTTTAAGGTGGTTGAGGATGAGGATGAGTTATCCTAAAGTCAATTATATTGCATATATACAATATAGGTGACTAGGTGAAAGCTTATATGAAACCACGTCCCTCGTACAGTCCAACCAACGAGTATTGGCAATCTCTATGAATATTGTATCTGCGTCTGAATGTGTTGGTGTGTGCCGCTGGGACTATCCCAACAATTTTGACGTCAGTGTGGGGCTACTACTCACAATGGGATAGTGGCAGACGAGATTTAGAGATAGAGGGAGAGAGGAATATTTTCTGTGTTTGCTGTTTGGTTAATGTCATTGCCAAAATTTGGTTTTCTATGACATTTGCCTATGTGTATATAAGACAGAGGATTTGGGTGTGATAACCCTTGAATTTCCCGTCATAGGTCAGGCAGAGATGTTGTGCAGTAAATTGATGTGTACCTACCTAGTGCTCATCTTATCGTATGTTGTGATACGACTTCTGAAGCAGATGAAAATGATTGGTTGCCATGTGAGTTTCTATTGCATTTTGCCTTTTGTTTTGTTTTGGCTGCTATTTGTTAGTACCAATAACATAAATATTAAGGCGCCGATTATTTCAAGAAGCTGCTCAACCCAGCGGCTATAACTTCTTTTTTTAAATATCTAGTTTTACGAATCCTTATCTGCAAATATTTTCGATGTGTAAAGAAAAATGTAGACTATTTTACTGATTATATGGTTCAATACAAGAAAATCGATATAATTAAATATTTGGCAAATAAATAAGTTTATTTGGTTGACTCACTTAAAATAAAATAAAAATAAGAGAACTCATCTTCACTTTGAATAGGGACATGCTACGAAATAATAAGTAAGGCGCTGGACTGCCGAAATTATTTCTACTGCTGAATTGTATTTTACTTGCAGCTATATCTACCCTCGAGCCAGTGGCGTAGCGTGGGTTGGGGCCGCCTGGGGTAGACCCAATTTATAGTATTTTTTTTTTTATAAATTAAAAACAAATTGTCTACGGCTTCAACCAGTCTTACACCTACACATATGTGGGGAAAATTTCTAAATTTATGCAGTCATATATTTTTTTTACAATAACAGGAAGAGCCAAGGAGAAAACGTATTTGAGAAAATAATGTTTCGAAATTCGCGCGAATTTCGAGATATTATTTTCTCAAATTTCTTATTCTTTGTATTTCAGCATTTGAGAAAATAATAGTTCTAAAAAGGCCTAAATACAAAGAATAAGAAATTTGAGAAAATAATGTTTCGAGATTCGAAAAACTCTGTTTGAACTGCTATACAGGATTGTCAGAAAAATATTTAAAGCCTAATAACCCAATTATTTCTCCAACTTGCAGACAAATTGTTCAAAGTACAAAAAAGTGTAGGTATTGTTAAATTTACATATTCTAAGCACTACTTTCTTAAACGTTTCTCACAATTGTTTATTTAATTATATTGCTATTGGTAAATTATTTTGGTAAATATAATAAAATTAAATCTAGAAAAAGTTTTTTTTTGTGTTACCCGATTTGTTTCCCCCGCGGAACTGTGCGCCGTAAGACATTACTTCGCGGGGGTCGGTATAAAGACTTAGCTTGTTGCTCAGTTGTTGGAACTACTATTATCTTTCCGTTGGCGTTCTAAGCGTCTAAGATCGCTGAGTATACGCCGAGTATAATCTAAAAATAGGTGGGAATCTTTATTTGAATGTCCTTATAAATTAAAAGCGAAATAAGGGCGACTCGGCTTTATTCAATTTTATTTTTCCGCCTGTTGATATACCATTTTAAAATGCCAAAATTGAGACAAATGCACGCAAGTATGACAAATAGTACAACAAATTCCAAATTAGCTGTTAATTGTAAGGTGACTGAAAGCCTTTCGAATTCTGAAGGGTCCAGCCCATAGAACCCGTTGCATCCGTTGCGTCGACAGATTGTCGTATTTGACGGATCGAACTGTCCCATATAGAATCCGTCGCATACGGTGGCAAGCAGTGTTTAAGTACTTTATACTTATTTGTCCCAATAACCTTGTAATTTTGCCTTTCCAACGTAGTCAAATTCCCTTATTAATAATTAACTTGATAGGTACTTTTTTGTTAAAAAAAAATTAACTTTTAAAAGTAAAATTTATATTACACGGAAAGATAATCACATTAAATAACCTTTGGTATAAAAATCGTAGTTTGTTAATATTATAATGATTACTTTTTGGTACTAGAAAATTTTGGTATTCAAAAATCTTGCTAAAGGGTTATTTAAGTAAGCTATTTTTTATGTACATTCGGGTGTTGATTATCATCGTAAAATGTAGATATATATTTTGGTGAAACTTGGAAAAAAAATGTTTTTTTTAATATTTTTTGTAGCTTTTTTTCCCCCACTAAAGGCTTTCCGGACATCGAAACACACAAAAAAAAAATTCCACAATATAAGAGCACTGGTGACAACCAATGACAATGACAGTTTTTCTCACGCTCTCAATATTTCCACCAATGAAAAGGCCTCCTCTCACGCTGTGCCAACTGTCCAACGAGTGCAACGGACAGAAATGTAGAAATAAATCCGTCGCGTACGGCAAGTGCGCTGCTTATGGGCTGGGCTTCTTACACCAAGAAATTCGTTGGGTAAAAGTTTCACTAAAAGGGTAATATCTTGCACTCTCGCGACGCTCTCTTTTAGGATTTTTTCGAGTTAAGGAACAGCATTAAGTAAAAATTCGAAAGAAATAGTAAAAACTAGTAAGATTTAAAAGTAAAGGAACAGACCTATTATGTGAGAACACGCTACTTATATTCTTCTTATTAGGTACCTGGCTTCAATAATAAAGAGCACGGCAAACGAGACAGGACTGCAACTTTTGTTGCCAAATAGAATGTTGATTTATGTTTGCAAACTTCACTTCGCTTGAGCAAAAGAAAATGCAATTACACGAACTCAATAGAAAAGTATACCTGAAATGTTAGCACCTATTCGCATGAACTCCAGTTTCCAGTTGGGTTGTCTTTCTCATAAAATGTAATTGCATACATGAACACTGCTCTGTTCATTGGATATTTGTTGTTAAGCAACACAAGGAATGCCTGATTACTTACGGTGAAACAATGTTAATGCTGGTAAACTTTGTAATAAATTCGTTGAATTGCAAAAAGGATCCGTTTTGTAAATTTTATATATTTAATTGCATCCGCTCCGAATTGCCGTCCCTATCAAAGTACCGCCCGGGGCTTGTGCCCCCTTGCCACCCTAGCTACGCCACTGCTCGAGGTCTTGCCCGTGTCCAAAAACTTTTTGCTTATAGAAGTTCTTGCTTTGACCGGACAACCAAGGTTTAAATTGCACAACACTAGCTTCCATTAGTGCCGATAAATAATACTAATTTGAGCTTGCCACGCTCCTTTGTTTGATTTTGGACAAGCCTAATAAGCCTAAACATTCTACAATTTCTGCTTTAATTGTTTTTTTTGTCTTATGTATGACGTACATTCAAAATCAAAATATTTTTTTTCCAAGTTGTAAAAAAACGTAAGCTTGTTTTATTTAAAAATAAATCAGTGATAAAATCAACAATTTTTAAGATAGCGAAACAAGGATTAACAGCATAACTCCGCGCAAGTAGTCAATTAGTAAAATAACGATGATTTTTCTTTATTCGAATTTGTTTGTTTAGGCATAAAATCCAAAGTAACAGTATGACTCGTAACAATACATTTTTTTTTCGAAAAAAAATCTGGCCTTACCAAAAATGTACAAAAATCCATTTTTTTTAACTATTTAAAAAGTAGCTAGGCTAACTTCATTCACATCACATTTGAAGTATTTGTTAAGATGTTAAGAAAAGCGATTTGCAAGTTAAATCACTGGGAGTTATACTTACTTATTATTTAATTTAAAGAAACAAATTTATATTTAACTGACCGCACTCTCTCTGTTCTAGTAGAATGTCAAACTTGTTAAATAAAATAATACGAGTGAAGTATGCGCCTGGCAAAAGAAGGAGGTTATGTGTTAAATAAAGAATTTTTTTAGGACATTTTGATTTGCTATATTAAGCTCTACCGCCTTTATAGTTTCTGAATCTTTGGCACAAATGGTGATGCGGATTTAAAAGTTTTGCAGTAAACTAAATAACTAAAACTTTGCATGAATGTTTTTTTCCTGAGTTTAGAATTATTCGTCGACCAACTAATACAGACTTTATAAAAGTATATCTGTAACTAAAGACAGTTTTTAATTTTTCATCTAAATACAAAATCACAACTGCCGGAAGCATATACGAACCTGATGAAGCAAAATGTAGGTCATTTTAATCTTCTTTACAAATTATTGACAAAAACTAAAGACATTGTCAAAATATGAAACAACCATTGAGTGATCCTCTGAAGTAGATCAACGTGATTTTTTCGACACCTAAAAAAATAAATAAATAGTGTATCTAAAGTCAAGAGTTTCTCATGTGCTTCCTTACACTTCACCTCTAAAAATATCATACACAAAATCCCTATGCAGCAACAGAACACCAATTTGTGACGCAACGTGTCTTCCTCGATTAAGAACACACAAATTTTAAAGAAATTATAAAAAAAAACCTCAACTGAATGTTTCTGACCCAGAATTCTCTCTACCGGGAGAAGGAATATATAAATAAATAGAAAATTTCGAAATTCTGTATGTGAAACTATGCTTATACTTAATTCCCCGGTGATATTGTTTGCAACAGAACTTTGAAGTGTTCTAGATTTTTTGACATTTGTAATGCGTGGTGGCGATGATGAGCTTTCATTTCAGTGTGTTTTGGAATGAAATTCGATTTGACAGTTGACAGGTGGATGCTCTTAATTGACGGATTGTTTTAGTATTTTTTTTTTTTTTTTATTTCTTTCGAAAAAATATAGGTATATGGTTTTGATTTATGTGCATGCGTTTGGGGAAACTGACAGTGGTGTCTATTATTTCGTTTGTGGCTATATGCGAGCTGTCATTTAGTTATTTAGCAATTTCTATTTTTTTTTATTGTATTTTTAATTATTAGGCAATAATTTAAAGAAGCGAATCTACATGGAATTTATTTGCTTTGGTGCTGTAGGATTTTGTGTAGCTACCAATATTGATACAGGGTGATCTGGTCTCTGACCAAGATATTTTGGTTGCTGATGATTTATTCGATTTTTTTTTTAAGACTAACTGATCTACAAAGTATTTAAAGTAGTTACTTTAAAAAAGTAAAGCCATAAATTTATTGAAATTTAACTGTGTAATATTTTATATTAGTAATGTCTCCAATGTCATTTATCATTTTTTTATTTATTATGTTTATGTTTTGTTGTCACGGGTGAAGGTACCTACAACATAAAAACATATTAAGAATATATGTAAAAATATGACGAAACGTAGAATGCAAAAATGAATTAAAATTGTTTTAATTGCATCAGAAACAATAAGACCATTAAGCTGAATCTCCAAAGAGGTAAAGAATAACAAAAATTGGTCGAAAAACGAAATATGAAACCTAACATCTTCGCCTTCGAGTTTTGCCCTTAAAAATTATAACTGAGCCGACTTTCAATTTTAAATTGCTTGGCGAATCACCCAAACCAAATCAAATTTAGTTGGTTAACCTCGCTCTTCACAATGCAATTTCGATAGATTTCTGACCACACATAATAGCAAGTCCGTCCGATTCGATTGGAATAACGAAACGAAAAGGACACCTGTCATATTGCACAATGGCAAGTGGATTCGCGGCTCCACCTGTCGGTTTTACGAATCATCAACAATAAATTGTCAAAAAATGTGAAGCGTAATCTGTTTTCGAATAATAATGTAGAAAATAAATAGAAACAAACTAAACACCATAAGCTGTTCCACTGATTTCGATTGGGTTTTTGTCTATCTTGGATTTTCGTTTTCACGAACAGTAACCCCGCCATATGTCGTACATTACGACTGCTACGTGAAATGTTTGACATTTGCACTGGTCGCATGCGAATTTGAAGCACAGAAATCAATAAATAATATTATTTTAACAAATTTAAAAAATGTTTGTATTTGAATTCACACCCCTAGTTTTTTTTATCTAGCTAATTTTTTTCCAAGTTTTCGCAGCCTCTACTACACAGATGTGTAAACCATTTACATTTAATTTGAAATAAAATCTAATTAATCTAAAAAACTGGAATCGTTTTCGCAGCCTATGTCCTTCCTTAGGCGAAAACGAAACCATCCAGTTTAAAATCGTGAAAATGGAACGACCCGTTCTCGAGTTATGCGCACACACACGGACTTCATTCTCTTTTATATATATACGAGTAGATCTTAAATCCTATAAAGATCGAATCTTTATCTCCATATAAGTAAGCTTTTCACAAGCTGTGTTCCGATGTTTCCGATATCATTGATACTAAAGTTAAGCTTCTAAAAACAAATTTATATTTATGTGTAATAATACGATTTAGTTATTTTTCTTATAGTTTTTAGATTTAACATTTTTTTGGGAGCAAGTAGAAGCAAGAAATGGCGGTGGACGCACATATTTTCTTTTTCTCGTTCTCTCATTGGCTGATAAAATATGTACATATGACATAATTCTTACGTAATAATACAGTATACGGGCTTGCCTACGTTACAACGACGGTGATAGAAGTTTTTGAGGAACAAGACGGCTCACATAAATTATCTTTCTGTCAGTTTTTATTGCCATTTCTGAAAAAAATATAGACATACACATTATATATAACGAGAAAAGACAAAAAGACTTTCCTTTTAACAAAATAGGAACATTTAAAAACAATACTATTGATACATGCCCTCGTTTTCCAAATTCAGCAATATTTTAAGGATACTATGCAACATTTCAAAACAAATCATGTTGAACTAGTTTTTTGATAAAAGTTAATATCCTCGTTTAATTTCCTTAAGGGTGTTGTTTAAAAATAGCCTCTCTCAATTCTGTATACAAAAACTACACCAAGCTTTCAAAATTTGTCTAACTCATCACCTTATACAAAATTTATTTCTTCAAATGTAGGGCAAAAGTAAATATTGATACTCACACAATCTTTCCGACTATATGCGTTTCTGATGTTGAAATCATTATCAAATATTAAAAAAAAAACCTATTTATTGTTTTTTCCAATGTAGTGGTAGATAATTTTTTTACACTTTTTATATTCGTTGCTCTCGATCCAATGTCGACATATCCCTGGATACTTACCAAGTTTAAGGTTTATTTTTGTTTACAGACAAATTTATATTTTTAATCTTATCTCGTGCTTTTTTTTTTGTTGTTTCTTACTCCCAATCGTTTTTATTTATTTTTTTTGTGCGCGCACCTCAAATGTAGGTCAGATATTTTGTTGTTGGTGATTACTCAGTTGTAGAATACACGTTTCATATTTTCAGATTTTTATGCTGTGAGAATTGGAAACACCTACAATCTGCATATAGATTTGTAAATAAAGAAAAAAAATGTTTTAAATTGAGAGCTGGAAGAGAGCAATAACGAAATCTTCTGACAGATCAGCCTATTGGTAATCGGACGAATTTGTTGTTGTCCGGTGTTATTTAGTATGGAGCATGTGTCAGGTTCTAGTTCATTTATAGATATGTAACATATTGTGTAATAGCTGAAATGAAGGTATTTTTTTTTTATTGAATTATAAATATAAATAAGATATTGGGAAGAGCTATTTATTCAACGTCAAAAGGGCATTAAACGTTTTTTATTTTGCATTAACATGAGAAGCATTTAATAAATTTGGAGTTGTACCAACAACAGATTCTATTTATTTTTAAACAGTTTCATCGAGAGTATGACGCTTTTCAATTATTTGAGAAAGAAGGTGCACGACTCTTTTTATTATCAGCCATGATCTATATAGATCGTCGATTTACATGCACTTACAACCAACAACAGCATATGATCCTGCCTCTCATCGAGATCATGAATCATGATCTGAAAATTATTTCTACTATTGCTCGCAGCGCTGTCTGTTTCATTCTTAAATGTTGGTAAGCCTGTAAACGATAGCCAAGCCACATAGTCACGCTGCCAGACTAAAAAATTCAACACCCTTCATAAAAAAAATTAAAAATCAATAAACATTTAAATTTCTCGTCCTTCTAGATTTTGCTTTTTAATTATATAAAAAATATTTAAAAATGTTTCGAAGTTCGTAAATAATTAGGTATTGTTTTACAAATTTCCCGTCAGAAAGGGGAGAGCTTATTTTTGTTTCTACATAAATTACAAATGTCCAGAAAATCATGGAATATCTAATGAAAAATTGTAACTAGGTATCAGGCTGCATAAATCTAAATTATTTTCAAAACTCATTATTGGGAAACATATTTCTCTTTTATCACAAAACATTACAGAAAAATGTAATTGCAACTGTTTTTGCCGAGTTTTTTGTACAAATATCTTCAAATTTATGTGAAGCGATGATTTAATTATAAAAATTTAACATAAAATTTAAAACTAGTTTAAAAAAAAAACAGTAGGTACTGTAATATGGCTGGTGGAAATATAAAGTTTCTCATACCCATACATTATCTTTCCTGTTCTGAAAGCAACGGTTGCCACAACTCGAAAATACATTTTTTTCTATGATCCGTATTATTTGATTTTCGTGATCTGATTCGGATCAGATCCCTCTGATAATAAAATACGGCTAATGATATTTGTAACTCCAACATTATTCCTTCATCAGGCTACTTAAATATAATTCTCGAAGTGGATCTATCGTTTCAATTGTGGATTTTTAACCATGTTCAAACCAATGTTGAAACCATTGGATTACAGAAGGTTTTCTCTATATCAGATGCTTTGTGTGCATAAACTGATTGAGATTGAAATTTCTGCGTTTGGGACCATCCCGTATAAATCTACACTATCTTCATCTCTTAAACAAGATTGTGCAGATAAAACCACAAAAAGCTTCCTACAGTAACAAATCCTTGAACATCTAAGCCACGTGTTGCATAGCAATATTAAACATCAGAATTATGAAGTTTGAGTCGACGGATTTCACAACTTAAAACACTATAAATTCAAACAAATTGTAGTTCAATTTAAAAGTGTGATTTTCAACATAAATTGCAGCTGCTCTATAGATAACATGCTGGAAAAATAGCAACACCAATTCTGGCCTTGTACGTTACAGAGATTACAGCGGATCAAAAATCCGCATAAAAAAAACCTGCACCAAACAACCATTGTTCCAGCGTGCATTTGATCTTTAATTCAGTCATTTCACTCAATGGAGTACTACGATCTGGCCAAGTGGCAGCTCAACAACTCTAATACACGTACGCTCTCAAGGTGTTCAACAATCGAGACAACTTTACCGCAAAATCAGTTTTGTTGCGCTTTTCATTATAGCAAACCACTCCGGCAGCAACAGGCCGAGTCAATTGAAAATTCTAATCGACAATGGCCGGGGGGATATTCTAACAATGAATAGGCCTTTACAGCAGCATTGTGGGTGATGGTGGTTAGTGGGTGGTCGTCATCGTCATCGTCATCGTCGATCTAGGTATGTGGTAAATTGTCGATGACATTTTACACATAATTGTACAAGAGGTGGAATAGACTCTATGAAGGTGATACAAATTGTTAGATTTTAATTAACAGAGCGGAGATGGAGTTGTAACCGGCTTCTGGCTAAGCTGTGCATTTCAATGTCAATCGGGTCATTTGAATTGCAGATGATCGTCTTGTGTGTATAAGTTGTAGGTATATGTGAGCGGAGCGTCGTAAAACACCGAATTGGACATTTTAATCACAGCAATAGATCGATTAGTAGTTCATGTGTGGGAGAGCAGGCTTTGTAAAAGCACGGAAGCGTAGTCAATGTGAAACATTTAAATTGCAATTTTTCTTTTTTACTGTTTATAATTGCTTATGGTAGTGAGGGCTGGCAATGGTATACTTTTTATATATTGGATGGAATAAATTATAACTTGTTGCGGTTTTTGTTTTGCTAGCAGGTTCATTCTTTTACTGCTGTTAGGATGCAATTGTCGGGACAGTTCTTAAAGAATACGATTATGTTATAAGTTGGATGTTTTTAAAGAAATTTGGTTGCAGCAGTTGGTTTTAAATTTACTGTTCAAATGGAAAATTTTGGCATTATTGTTCGATGGAATTAACTGAAGACGACTTGATGAGGGAAAAGTATTCGAGGGCTACATCTCTTATGTGTCTATCAACGAGTTTTTCCATGCCTTTTAAAAATAAAAGACATGATACTGATGGGGCGAAAGGATTTCGGGCTTGAATCCAAATTCTTCCCTGCCTTAGGTATGAATTTAACTCTTACTTTTCGCCAGGCTTCCGGTATGTGACCGTAGGCCAGACTACAGGTGAATAGTTTGGTGAAGATGGGTACCAGTCCATCAACTCCCTACTGTAGAAGTGCCGGAAATATACCGTCTTCTCCTGATGCTTTATAAGGCTTCAGGGAGGTTGTGGCTGACACGACATCCCGCTTTTAGAGCGTGTGTCCCACTGTCCCTCAGACTTGAGTGGGGACAGCGAAATGTCCCGACTTGGGCCAACAAAGTACCAGTTTTCACTCACTTTAACTCACCTTGACAAATACAGTCCACAGATACCTTGCGTTCACATGAACCGTGTGTATGATTTTTATTTTATTTTTTTTATTTTCTCCAACACCAATCCATGCACCCTAAACACACGATAGTCAAGAAAGCGCCTTTCTGGAACCTGATTGAACCAGTTTTCGAACCAGATCGGCACAAGTGGAGGACGATGGTTTGTTCCCTTTATGCAGATGTTGTGGTTTGGCTTTCAGGGCAATTGTAGGAACGGGCTTGGCCGTTTCTTGCACAGGCTCAGAAGTAGCCTCGGAGGTAGCAGCGGCGGAGTTGGCGGGAAGCCATCGAACGGCCTCCTTGGGCACCTGATAGCTTCTGTCTGCCTCTTTTGAGTTAGGTGATTTCCGAGAGTAGGGATTCTTCTTGATCCTGAACTGAACCAGATTCATGTTATAGAATTACTGACAGTTCAGGTCCTCAAAGAATATTAACGAGCACTAATACATCGATATGGTCAAGGCGAGACTTTGAGTGTTCGCCACTTTAAATATTTTCAATTTCACGACTATTCCTTAGGGTTTTCCCAAAATTTTCTTTCGTAAAAACCTTCTCCTGAATATAACGAAACACTGAAAAAAAATTTGAGCCAAATCGGTCCAGCCGCTCTTAATTGATGAAAAACTACAAATTTTTCGCACCATTTTTATTATATAGATTTTAAGTCAATGTTTTCAATATGTTTTTATTTTCTGTATTTTATGTTCCAAAGTGTACGAAAATTGTGTATATCCACATATTAAATTAATGTTGTGTTTAACTTGTTTTCCAATATTTTTCGTATAAGCCAGGTTACTAAAATAACAGAATTTCTACCACTGGCGAACTGTAGTTAAAATAATTAAACAATCACTTAAAGTTGAATTCCGTCGTTACTATTATAAATTTATAAGGCTTTTGCAATGTCGATAATCTTACCCGTTCTATGTTATATCAAACGTCTGTGCTTTGTAAAAAAAAAATCGTTTTATTCCTATGCTAGAATTTTTTTGCCATACCAATTGTGTGTTTATTTTACATCCGATTTCTATAAAATGTAAGAACAGAATTATTGTTTGATTTCCTTAGTTCATTTTGCCATAAACGACAAAAGCTAACAATGTAACCATTGTTTAAAGAAAAATAATACATTTTTTTCATGTAGTGATATACCTGTAAAAATATTTTATAAGGAAGCACTTTGGTCTGTTCCTTTTGTGTTTTGTAATCTTATAATTAAATTGCTATTATTAAGTTTTGACTGACGACTAACAAGGCAGCAAGTAGAGCAGTAGGCATCTGCAAATATTGCAACAGTATAGTGTCTGCATATTTTGAGATAGATCGTTGATGTGTAATAGAAAAGCACAGGTACTAAGAGACTACCTTAAAGGACACCATCTGGATTAATTCTACAAGATCGTTTCATTGTATATGACTCAAGTATTTCTGATTATTCTTTTTTGTCTATTTTTTTAGTTTTTCTATCGGCCTTATCTATTTATTTAAAAAGCAAAAATATAAAATATAATATAGAATTCCTCCCAGCAATACTTTTATTGTGACATTTTCAATTACATTATGTGTCATGTTTTTAAAAGCTGATCTGAACTAACAAGTCTTTTGAGTGATTATATTTAGAGATATTGAAACTTAAGTCGGTAAGTGCTTTTTTCTTCCTTCAGTGCAGTCCAGCGGAAACTTAATATTTAAATTATAAAATTAACAATGAATAGTAAATGGAGAACATAAGTCACGTGGCGTCTAAAGTACTATTTATCCGTCGAATACTTAAATTTCTCTTCTTTTTTTATGAAAAAATAAACAAGCATATAACCCAATACTAATTAAATTATTTAAATCAAAGCCTTTAGTATTTCGTCTTCGTTATAATATAGCGTAGCGGATACAGTGGTTGACACCCCTTTCTTTTGATACAGTTGTTGGCACCACTGTGTTCAATAGCAATTTGCTCTGGTTCAAATATTTCTATGGAGTATTATAAATTCATAACATTTTCCTGATGTGCTTTTGTTAAAGGCTGCCTACAGTCGATATTTGTAAATCAAAATGTAAACACCTATCAGTGCAATTTCTTTTAGTGCGAAATTTTGTGAATTTTTATAAGGACTTCAAATTTGGTAAGTACAGATTTTTTTTTTAATTCTTTAAGTAATAACAAAATCTCTTGCTTTTTCAAATGACAATGTATTAAATATTGTTAACTTAAGTTTAAATATTGAAATTATTTGCTAGTATATTAAATAAGAGGGGTGCCAATAACTGTATCAAAAAAAATCAATAGGTTATATCGTTGACAGGGGTGCCAACAACTTGTTTATATGGGGCTACAGTTGTTGGCACTGCAAATAACTATACATTTCACTGTAGTAAATGACAGTTATTTGTTTCAGATTTTTGAAAATGCCTAAACAACAGAAAAGTTATGATGAGGATCGCCTTCATGGATTTATAATTTTTTAATATAATTTTAATATGAGTTTATCAAGCTGTCTCATTTTTGTTTTAATAAACTCAAATAAAGGAGAATTAAACAAATTTCAATAAATCGGTAGTTTTTATTTAATAATTGTTTTTGAGTGCCAACAACTGTAGTTTCCTATAATGCCGACTACTATACAGAGGTGCCAACTTCTGTAGTTTTTGATTGATGTATTTTGTTTTTCATTTAATCGGAAATCGGAACCCCTTAAATAGAAAACTCAATTTTTAGTTAAAAGAAAATTCCTTAAGCATTGTATAAATGTATACGATATTACAATCGCCTTTAAAATGACAAATCAACGCATCTTCAAAGTCAAAAATTCGTTATGGGTGGCAACTACTGTATCCCTTACGCTATGCTCCAAACGTTTAACAAAATTGAAACACTTTTATTTCAAACCATATTTTAACGGTCATGACTGCATTTATTAAGTTTGGCAAACAGTTCAACTACGATACACGCCAACTTCAAAGTGGGTATTTTATCACTTCCACTTCTACAATTCGGTTTGAAATTTCCACGACACAAACACGACCCACCGATAAAATATAAATATATCTAAGAATCGATTTATGCACTTTATGCTGCATTATGATTTTGTAATAAATCGCTGACCATGACTTTAAACCTTTTCCGTGAGCTGATCGTGTTCGATGCTTGGTTTTAGTTTTTTTTTTCCTCTGATCTGATCCCTCCTTAAGTATGGGCTAACAAACTTGTTATTGAAAAATTCGTATCTAGATGTTGAAATGAGTTAGATAAAGATCATGTTACACTGGTGGCTGGTTTAGTTGTCTGATCTGAAATGTTATTACTTTGACCATGAATCTCTTATGGAACGGATATGCAGTTCTATTTTAATAATTACAAACAAACGGATACTAGGGGGCAATTAGCTTTTCCTTAATCAATTCTAGCACCAAAGACAACAGCATGTAGTCTAGATTTCACATTTTTATATTTTTCTCTACCTAACTTTCATGTACAGTTGTATGTGAAAAGAATGTTGAGTGCAAATTGACTTCCTCATAACTCGCTGACTCGTGTGCGTTGTTTATAAATTCAATGTCAAAGCGAACCCCAATCGCGTATCTAAAAAGTCTCATTTTGCGTTTTCTTCTCCGTATTTCGTTGTATTTTCATCATCATCTGTATCTATTATTTTCTCTCTCATAAATATTTATTGATTTTTATTCACTTTTAGTGTTTATGGTCATTAAATTGCCGGCAAATACATAAAGTTGTCATGATTCTTCTATACCTACCAGACTCTACAATGGAAATAAAAATAAAAACAACAAGTTAATCAGTATTCTCACATAAATAAATAAAGAAATATACTGTAACCGCATCACACTTTGCCTACAACAAAGCCAATGTGGTTATAATCCTTGGACTTGCCATTTGAATTACCGCTAGGTGTGTGACCTTCATTGGAGTTATAGTCGTCTGAATATGCGTTGTGTCAACTAACTCAGTATCATAACTTTGACATCGGGTAAAGAGAAAATAATTTACGATGTTAGTGTCAAGTTCGTGTAGTAAATGGGAATTACGAGTAAATGGGAATTTCGATTTGAAAAAATAAATGCCGATCAAATGCACAACCAGTGATGCCAGTTTGGGGGTTTTCCCCCATATTTAGGGTTTTTTTATTGACGGTGGTAAATCTGGTGGAGAAATTGGTTAGGGGGAAATCTGAGGTTTTTAAGACTCTATTTTACTTACATTTCGCTTTGATATAATTTTACAAAAACAACAATTTCATCAAAGTTTGGTAAGGGCTGTGTAAATTTTTACAAAATACTAGTGGACCCCGGCCTGCTTTGCTAGGAGTTAAAATTTAAATTTTTTAAAGTACATATTTTGCTTCGTTGAGTCGAGGATAAATGTTTATGGACGAAATTTTGTAAGCTCCACTACGAATTTTCCGCCCTTACACCAAGTGATGCGATAAAATGCAAAATTTCACACAAAATTTTCAACATTTTCCATACTTTATGTATCAATTTTAGATTTTTCCAATTTCCCGAAATTTCCGGAGGGTTTTCCCAAAATTATCTTTCGTGAGAACCTTCTCCTGTCAATTACGAACAGCAACAAACATTTTTTAGCCAAATCGGCATAGGCGTTCTCAATTGATGAATTACCATACATTTTTTACACATTGCATTTATTTATTACTATTTTGACCATCTGGCAACGCTAGGCACCATTTTTCCTGGAAACCTATTTTAAATATTTTAATATCAGTGTACATTTTAGTTCTTCCATATATATGTGATTTGATTATTGCTATGGTCCTTAATTAATATTTAGATCATAGTATATTTTTTAAAAGTCTTTTAAATCAGGTAGGTGGACTTGAAATGAAAAAAACTATTTGTATCAATTGCGACATTTGTATTTGCCCTATCCATTGTTGGGTATTATTTTTTGTTTTGTAACAACGCAACTAATAACTTCAATACTTAAAAAAAGCTTTCCTCAATCAAGTGAAAAGTGCCTCCAACAACACGCCCACTTTTTGGGGCTGTTTTTTTAAATTTTAGGAAAGGATTTATCAATAATTGTTCTTTGTTGAAGCAATTCCTATAAAAAAAATTATATTAAGTGCAGATGGAGCTAATAAATAATGTCAAAGGTGTAAAATAAACTGGGAATTTTAAGCGTACACTAAAATCACTAAAATTCCCTTCATAACTATTCAGATGTAGCCGTTTCTAGCTTGTTTTTTTGCCAACACAAAATAATACTTTCGCTGGGTACCTACCACACTATTAGTGGTTTATGCTCATATAATTTTTTTTTCTTTAACTTAAATACTAGACAAAAACGATTAAATCTAATTTAAAACTAACATTTATCTTATTCTAGCTTACTGGCTCTGAGCGAGCACTCTAAGCTTATCAATATCCTTAAAATTATTGCTTTTCGGTTAAGTCTATGTATAAGTATATCTATGCTTTGTTTTTTTTTTTTTAATTTTTAAAAATCTTTAGAATATACTTCAATTCTTTAATATTGGTTTTGCTTACAACTACTTAAAACTACCTAAGCTACTTCACGTAAACTATCTATGGTTTATGCCCCTTGAGCAAAGCATGCGTCGAATAAAAAATAATCGCAAAATCAACATTTTGGTAAAAACTACCCCAACAAATGGGTTGGAGAAAAACGTTTTTTGGACGAACTGTTAAGAACCTCATAAATTTTGTAAAGTGTGGTTTTATTCGAATATTAAAAAAAAGAGATACAGAAAAAGAAACGCAAACGAAAAATGTTAAAAAAAATACAGCTTTACCAGTTGAAACGTAAGTAAAATTCAATCGTTGACTTTTTGCTACTAACCAATACCTACTACTCCTACTCCTCCCGCTCAAACGGAGCGAGATATAGCCCCCTCCCATAGAAAAAAAAATATTCGTGTTTTTAACCTTTCTACAAAAAATAGTTATACATTTTTTGCACCAAAGTTATCGTACTTAAGCTTCTCGCTTAGAGCCCCCAATTTCATCTACGATATGTCTTTCTTGCAGTATGCTAACACTCCGTTTGATAACTAAATTGTCAATCTTAGCGTTCTGCGTACGACATCTGTTTTGACTTTGTTAAACGCTCCTTCAAGAAAGCCGCTTTTTTTTTCAATTATAAAGACGACACAGTGTAGCGCGGTTTCCACACTTTTACCATTCTGGGCCGGGGATACATCTTCCGATCGTAGCCTGCTACGAATGTGTATATCTATCTGTAGTTCTAATGTTTTCAGTATGAAAGAAGTGAGGATCAACGTTCTGAAGTCTTTTGAGTTGGTGTGACTTGAATTGCCAGCCTTCGGTATGAAAATAACTTTCACTTTTCTCCATGTTCTTGGTGTATACCCCTGTGTGAGACTGTCAATGTAAAGTTCCTTTAATACCGCAATGAAAGCATTGGCAGTGTTTTCAACATGAAAGGAAAAATTCCATCGATCCCTGGGGATTTATTTCGGTTAGCCCATTTTATTCATCTGTGATCAAATCTCCAGGAAGGCTCGTATCCCCCGTGTTATAGGTGCATTTATCGATGATGGCTGAGCGGTACAACCTGGAAAGTGTGTTTTCAGTAACAGATTTAAAGAATCTGAACAAGATTCAGGGCAGTTGCCTTGAATTTGAATTGACCGAATTAAATAGAGTAGCATAATATGCATTTTGAACGCTCGAAATTAACAAAATTGGGCGGAAAAAAAGGTTCGCTTGTATTCAAACAAATTTTATGACATTTTTTCTTCAATAATCGAAAAATATTTTTTTTTTCTTTTTCAGGGCATTTGGGCTATGACGCGAGCATTTCTTTTGCAGCGTTGGAATTCCTTTGTATAAAGTAAGTTGTACGTTTTTTTTTATTTCTTACATAGGTAATATTTCTCTGATAAATAAAAATTTATATTCTTTGCCATTTATATTAAATAAATAATGATTATTTAAGAAGTCGAAACAGGTCGGAAAAACGTTAAAAGATATTCTTTAGAATGAAATCATTTAAATAAGAGTGCTATGAACTACTTTTGTGGCATGAACCTATAAAGTTATAGCTTCTGTTATTTTTTCCAAACATGTTCTCCCTTGGGTTTTTTTCCATTTCTGAAAAACTTTTTGAAAAAGTGACCTGCAATTTCGGAAAGACAACCAAAAAATTCATACTTTTCTTCCTAGGAAAAAAGACCAACCTTGTATAAAAATATTTCTGTCATTTTTTCCAAAAATAAAATCTGCCGTTATTTGCTCTGGCGTAATTTCCGAGTGCCATTTTAACCCATTCATCTTGTTGGGACACTGTAATGGTGTGGATATTTTGTTCTCCATTCTGCGAACTATTCATTCTAAAAAACCTTTCACAATTTCCAAAATTTTGCCGCATATGAACTAAAGTAATTAAGAATCTATATAAAGACACCAAACAAATTATTTATTTCGGAATTTTCTTGAACTCTGTGTTATAGAAAATATTAGACACACAAAAACCCTTGTAGATCTGCTAATTTAATTGCCAACAAAACAATAGTGATACCAGTTGCTTCAAAAACTGTAGATCCTCCTAGAACTCCACTACCAATTTTTTTAATCGGGTTCTTACATCGTTCCCATTCAAGGTATCTCTAGTAGAAAATATCTTAAGATTTGACTATGCTATCAAAAATGGTATAAAATAGGTAGGTACATTTTCTAATAACAGGGAACTGATTGAAACATATACAGTAAAAGCCTGTGATGTGATCCACTTCATTAAGAGCCTAGATTACTAAGTCATTTATCATCAGCAATTGAAAGTGCAAAGCTGAAGTCTTGCATCACCAACTTGACAATTCCTTTAAATATATGTTTCAATGGTCGAGTAATTTTTTGCATATTTGAGTTCGCATTAGCTGTACACTCACATATTTGCGAGTTTAATTAACCACACTTCTAGCTCAATTATATCTTCTAGTTTTTCCTTCATCCCTTTTGATAAGACTTTGTATGAACTCACCTCAGCAGCACACTTGAACAAAGCAATTCAATCAATTGGACAACTTTTCTAAATTGTACATATTTTTTTTCCTTCGATATCTAGAACATAAAGCTAACATTTTTGTGAGTAACGCTCTATGTAAGTACTTATTAATTTGTCAGATGTAACAAACTCTCCATGACCTCTGGCAATAAAGTCAACCCCTATGCCAAAACCTAGGTCGTGTTTCGAAACTTCCCAAAATCCACATCTTCCCATATACCTACATATATCGAGAACAAAACCACTGCTAAAAACTGAACATTCTCTTATTTGTAATTGGAAATTCAGCAAAACATTCCAAACTCATTCCAACCCTTCTTTATCCAATCCTCTTGCACTCCCTTCAAGTTGAAAACCATCCTTCATGTCGCCCTATTAACCTACAAAATCACGCTCAGCACCAAGAAACTGCTTGAAGTATCCTGAATTTTATTTGATTGATAAAACCCCCTTCTTCCTGACTAATTATCTCTTTCCTAGCTCCAGCGTGACATGCATACCTTATCCACGTCCCTAGTCGCTTCTGTCAGTAATTCCCCATGGCATAATAATACCAGTTACTTGCACTTGCCCCATTAGCATGATAAGCCTCATGCAACAAAGGAGTTCGTTCGTTCATTGGGTCAATAACTTGAGCCCACAATTTAGCAATGTTTCTACCCAAACTACGACAGCCACCTTTGAATACGAATAAGAAAATGAACCTAAATAGGAATAAGAAGTACTCATCGATTGGTTCTCTTTTCTTGAACGCTCTGCAGGAAGTATCAGTATCACTAGCTCTACCGCTTCATTATTATAAATATATTGCGTTCTTTTCTACCCCTATGCCCTATCGCATATCCCCATGGCCATTCTCCAACAACACTCACTAACACTTCGATTCCCTTCGCAAACTCATATATATATTCATTGTACACCAAGCGAATTCGATGTTTTGTTGCATTCTATATACGCGCTGTTCATGTGCGTGAATATGTGAGTAAGTGTTGGATGAATTTTCTGGGTCAAACTCATACATTGGTCATTGTACTCCACCAAGTGCTACTCTGTTTCTATCGGGAGGAGGCTGCATATTGAAGTGTTTTGAACAGGATTTTAGATATCAGAACCACCAAACATCGTCGATAATAATTATATACGCTGTGCATTTGATTCTGAGTAACAAGAAAGGTGGACTTTGAATTTCAAAAATAAAAAGGCTGTATAAATAGAAGGCCTGACCTGTGGGCAGATTCTGTATAAAATGTTTTCGTGCGGATAAAAGATTTAATATAGATTTATTAAGTTTCAGAAGTAAATCAGTGCACACGAAAACGTTTGAACGTTTCACCTTACAAAATGCCGACCCTGACTTCTTGAAGTTAAAATCCAGAATCCACTAACCCTAGACAACATAAGTACCTATTATTCATTTTTTACATATTTAAGTGGGTTTTTAGCACGCAGTACATTTTTATTTCATTTATACGACTGAGCATTTGATTGAGACATGATTCACACTTCCAGATAAGCTGGGCATTATTTCTCATCTCCTTATGAGCTCAACAACCTTGTCGCCATAAATTATAAATGCTGCACTATTGATGGTACGTGCAAGGAATACTCTATTAATTAGATAGTTCTCCAGTAAATCGTTAAGAGAACTGAAGAAAAGCCAGCTATCTCTATGTGCCTATATTTGGGGGATTTTGTACGGAGACGAGAGCAGAGTCGCTATATCGAGTACGTTACCCCTTTTGTATTTTTTTTTCCTACTCCGAGTCTGTTGCATTTCATTTCTGTCCGACACTTTATTCTGACCCGTACAACGCCCCCAAACGGGGAGTTTCAGTGAAATTTCAGTGAAACGAAAAAGCGACAGAAGACCCCCTATCGTATCGGCGCTAATTCGCAGTGAACAATAAAACTTTTCACTTCAACCTGTTGTTTCATCATTTGCGTTTCAAAGTCGCTACAGCCCAACGACGAGTAAGAAGTTTCAAATGTAAAGTATATAGTGAACAAATATGGGAAAAATGTTTATTAGGCGTAGTTCCCTGTTTGCGCAAAATCTTACCAAACCTTCCGCTCATTAATTTAGATATAGATAAAAATAGTTATATCAAGAGAATTCAAGTTAAGCTTAAATCTAACATATTTTTTATTGTAAAAACATTTGTTTTCCAAAAAATATTAACGACATTAGACAATTATTTCGCAAGCTAAAATGATCCAGAATTTTAATTGCCGCTGAAAAATTAAAAAAAAGGGGACTAAAAAGGGGCCTTCACATAAAATACTAATTTAGCAACTTAAAAAAGAAAAAAAAAGAGATAATTTAAACATATATTTTTAACAAAAAACTATTTTATTCATTACAACACACTTTTCATATGTTTGGATATTTTTTCGTTTAATAAGGAATTAAATCTTACTTAGGGTAAAACTATACAAAACGCCCCATGAGTCTGGGTCGTACATCAGTGTGGTTATATGACTCACGCTAAGCTCGTTCGAACCAGTTTTATTCACTGATGACTTGCGGTAGTGGGCGGTTGTGTTTTTGTTTTCACTTTACGAAATATTTTGTGAAAACAATTTTCGGCGCCCAAACCTATTGCGGTGCGTACAGTACAAATTGTATTTCTTCAGAAACAAAAAACGTTGCACCAAAGATCTTTATTTATCTACTTACAAAGTAAGTTAGATTATAGTTTCAGTACAGTTTCGCTTATCTCTTAGAAAGGGATAGAATGTTCATAATTTTAGTGGGGCGTTTTGCATTGCGAAATTTACAAAATACCCTAATGGAGTAAGCCTTAAACGTCTCACGCAATATTTTGATAAGCATGCATATTAGAGCTTCTCTCCGTACTTATTTTTAATGGAAATGAAGTGGAATTACAAAAGGACTACACTGCGGAAACATGGTCTGAAAAACACAACCTTAAGACGAAATTTCAGACGAAGATTGTAAAAGGTGTATCGAGATTCGAGAGTATACTGAAAATTGTTACAAGACAGCTTCTTTAGAAGATTGGATTCAGTGTATATTGTGTCAACGCTGGTTACATGAATTTTGACGAAAAGACGGACAATTCAACTTAATAATTTATTTTTCATAGTTTTTCTTAAGGGCGTTTTGTCAATAAAATGGGGCTTTTTACCCAACAACCTATTTACAAAACGCCCCACCTAACCTATTTTTTAAAAAAATAAAAAAAAATAATATTTAAATAATTTTATAAAAATTTCAAATGCCAAAGTCAAGAAAAAAGAGTATTTTATTTGTATGCAACAAAAGATTCATGATTTTCTATTATTTTTTGTCTTTTATTGATGATTTCTTGAAAGTGGTATAGTTTTACCCTAAACTTAAAATGGGACCATTGGCCCAGAGGCTAAAAAGGGGGCGTTTTTTCCTGGTACCTATCGCAAAATAAGCGTGAGACATTGGTAATACTCGGCTGACGTTTACAGCAACCCATTTATTTTCAGCTTTGAATTTAGCGTATTTTCCTAAATTGACTTAAATTGAGAAAATTTCAATTCTGTTGACAATTTTGTATGGGGCTAAGTCAGCCCGCTTCTCAGCGACATTTGTCCGATTTCTGAAAGCATAAGAGATCAAAAAACTTTCAAAAACTTTAAAACTCATCATTTTTGCTTTGATCTATTTTAAGACACGCCCCAATTATCTCTACTATTTTAAGAAACGTAAGTTCTACCCGTCCCTCGTTGAATGTATTTTTAAACACGAATTATTGATATACGCACAGTTAATAATTATTTTTATTAAGAACAGCTCTGAAGTGTCATATTTGTAATTATAGTCACGTAATATGTTACAGCCATTTTGGACAATATATTTGGGAAAAAAGCAACAGAGTTTTATAATATTAGGGATGGATTTAATGAATATATGTGCTGCCTCGAATTATTGTTAAGATGCAGCCAATTGATATTATAGTTGGTCTCCTGGTTGGCACTACCTACAATTTGTCGTGACAATTATCGCATTTTTTTAAGCCATCTCTCATCTCTCCAAAAATGCTCAGATTGGTCAACATTCTCTTCAAGAATGAGAAAATACGCACTTCAAGCCTTCAAGCCATAAATCTTAAAAACAAATCCATGGTAATCCTTTACCATCACTCGCCAGAATCCCGATGCATCCTCATTCTCGACGGTTAACAACTATACCATCGATGGACAACATTCTCTCTCTCACACTTACTCACTGACACCATCAACCAATCTACCAATATAGGAGATTGCAGATTGCACCTGTATAACACCGATTGCATTTGGTACTGCTGCTGATGTGCTTTTTTGCATAAGTTGGTTGCTGCTGCAAAAGCTTTCAGATTTATGTAGCAAATACCCATACCATCATGTCGTGACGCTCACTTTACTCTCTCACCGAGTTGAATTCAACAATTTAACATCAATTTGCAGGCTTTTCTCAAAAGTTTACGTCGAGTATCTGCCAATGCACAAACGACCGAGAAAAAAAAAAAAAACAAGAAATATTGTATCTCAACAAATACACCAGCTCTACCAGTGATGGAAGAAATACGAAAAAAAAAAATTGCAAGTCTACGGGTTGTTGGCACTCTATGGTTCCCAACATTATGACAGTGTGTTTTGTATAATGTGCACTGAATGTAGTAACGTATAACGGCATTTTTCGTATGTTTTTTCCCCGTGCTCCTTCTGTGCGGTATTTGTTCGGAATCGAGTGATAAAAAATATCGTAAAATTGAGAAAATGATATAAAAAAGTCGTAATGAAAAGAAATGGCGAAGGAGAAAAGCACACAGCACTAGTAACTGATATTCACTAGTCTACTAGTTGTGTTGCAACAGGAACAACAACAAGCGTACCAACAACAACCATCGTCATCATCATCGTCGTCGTCGAACCAAGATTGATTGTTAAGTCGCATATCTCCTAAAGTGAAAATTTATTTCTCCGAAAAAAGTGTCTCAAATAAAAATAATATTTTTCTTTCTGGATTACTTCTTGTGTCGATATTCACATTGTATCGCGATGAATTTGTGTGATCCTATTGCTGAAACTGTCCGAAATTGAATAAAGTGCGCCGCGGATATGATTCAATTTTGAAGGATTGTGAATCAAACTGAAAGTGAAAAGTGTTCACTTTTTAAGTGAAATGTGTTCTTCAAAATGAGGTACAAAACTTAGAGAAGTCATCAGTGAAAAATTTCTTCAATTACAATTGGCGCTAGTGCATAAGGATGCAACAATGATTTTATGACAAAAGTAAAGAAAATATATTGCAAAAGTCATAGAGGAAGATTTAAAGGAACGTTCGAGAATAGTGAATGTGGAAAACTTCGGCCGATTAATACGTGAAATATATGTCAATCGCGAGTGAGGAAGCCGTTAAAAATACGTCTATTAAGGTGTCACGGGAATCACATACTATGCCAGGCCCAGCTGTGTGGTCGGGTATGTAAATTTTGCAACTCTTTGGTCGATATTGTGAATCATGTATTGTAATTTTTTTTTTATAATTTAGTCAGCATAAATATTTAGTTGGTTCATTTCATTGTCAACTTCCGCCACAGGCTGTAGCAATGGCATAGAAATACAAAGATGATCGGCATTATGTATGAGCAACTAAAATTTAAGTTTAAGGTCTTCAGTGTCAGCGAACTTTATTAATGCAAAGGTGATCGTAAAACATCTGTGGTCCGCGGTAAAAACTGTGCTATTGGTATGCGATGCAAATTTGGAATACCTACCGTTTTCGGTATCTTCTGCTAGTCGCTCTCGACATCTCCATTTTCCATTCAATTGATCAGTGATCAGCTGAAATTTGGTCTTTAATTTAAGCCGAATGCAGTTGGCCGAAAAGAGGTTGGCCATTTCTTTGATCTTTAAATGGGTTTGTTTAATTTAAAATTTATTTTTTTTTTCATTTCGAGATAAGCTGGCCTTATATTCTTGTAATTTTGACATTTTCAGTTGAAGATGCCGTGATGTTGTAATCCATTGATTGAAGTGCAGTGTGTTCAGTTAAAGACTGGAAGTTAAGGGAAAAGTGGCGAAAATAAGTTCGCAAAAATTCGTACAGATTTATTTAACTTTACAAATTAAATCAGCGAATTCGATGTTCAATCTTTATCCAAACACTATACAAAAAAAAAAAAAAATAGTAAAAGAGCAGACAGGTGTTTTGTGCTTATAGAAATGACAGAACAGGTTCATTTTTTAATTGATCCTGAGTACTTATATATAACTGAACAATGCGCATAATTTTAATTGTGATTTTGGATTTGAATTTACCTGCATTTTTTATTTTTATTTGATTCAGACTATTCTTATATTATTTTTTTTTTTAAGCAATATGTTTTTTTCAATTACCACTACGGGACTACTTTCGGACTATTTTTAAAGAAACAATTATGAAGCAAGTTAGTCACAAAAAATATGAAACAAGCAGTGTCAATCGAGCCACGTTTGAGGAAAATTCGAGTTTGGTGAACCATTTCACATTTGCTCTGTTCGAATGTACCAAAAATGGTGAAGCCACTCAATATTCATCTTCGCCAATAACGCAAGATTGTACGCATTAGGATTATCTTCAGATAACAAGTACCTTAAGGGAAAAAGGATCCGCAGAAAACGGATTAAATCCATCTGAATACATTCATATCAAGTTTACACGATCTGTGAACTGTGAACATTCTCGCACTTTTGACAGTTGTCTAGTATTTAAAACTCCGAATCACTTTAGTGGATACCTGAAATGGTTGCGATGTTGTCTTCTCCTCAACAACTTTTTTATTAAAAACTGTGCAAAATCGCTATGTTGCCATAAAATGTTGCCCTTAAAACTAAAAACTATCGCCTATAGTTCATTGATATTTTGGTATAGCTTTTATCTAAGATACCTAATATGCGGTGGATATTGGTTTTTTACGTGTTATTTTGTTACGCATTTTAATTTTTATTTATTTTTTGCCAACGGATACAAAAAGCTCTTGTGATTTTTCTTTAAGCCCATGCGATCTGACTGTTCTTATCGAGCTTAATCTTCCCTTAATCGTATTTTCCTGATGATCTGTGATGATCACCAAAGAAACATGTCTTTGTGAAGTGGGTCATATAAATGCAGAAATGAACGAAGTTTGAAGTAAAATTTGGATAACACACAAATGGCACAATATATATATATACTTAATGTAAAAGAGAATGCTCGCAAAACAACCGGAACAGTGAGTGGTAAAACAAAAAAAAAAAAGTGTTTAAAGCTGGTGAAATTAACTTTCTTACTGAAGCCGAAAGCGCATAAGACTTTTGTACATAGTTACGTATTCTTAACTTAGTAATGATCCTTAATTTTAATATAAAACTATACCTACTAAATACAAAAAAAAATAAACTACAGAATATTATATGACAAATAGAATCAAGTGGCCGTTTTTGAAGAACCAAATTTAATGGAAATTTTTTAAATTTTTTTGGTTAAAAATTATTTATTTTCTATTGGAATCGATATGGTCTCAGTGTCAGTGTACTGGACTAATGAGCACAAATTGCATACTAAGGTTTTTTCCCTGGCACCACCTCTCGCCAACTTCTGATTAACAGCCGAGAGTACAACTGTCATGAAAGAGCGTCTGAATCAGACTTCCGTGTATGTCATAAAACAATTTTTTTTTTTATTTTTTTTTTTTTCGAATCGGTGAAATTTTGAACTTGTTTTCTGAATGAATTAATAAGTCGCACACGAGGTATTGATTGTCTTTTGTTAAATACTTCTAACGTATTGAACTAGACACCATTTTCACTGAAATGAGAAACGTCTTTATGAATCACAAAGATTTTTCTTTAATCACATGACAATTACATTACTGTAATAGCATTTAGCCAATTTAAAATAAATTTCAAAGGCAGTCTTCCTTTTATCCTTTGTGTGTATCACCTACGAAATTTAAGATTTATCAATAGTTAGGTCTCAACAAATATACTATGTATATTAAAATTAAAGAAAATCATTTGATTTACAAATTAATAAAAAAAATAAAATAAAAAATGTATATATCTAATCTAAATACCTACATAAAATGCTAAGCGTTTTTTTTTCCCCGCAACAAAAATGTATTTCTAGTTATGCAAACCTGTTGCATTTGGTCAAGTTGCCGACGAGAAGTCGTTCAGAAACGTAACGTAAGTAAACAAAAAATTTGTTCAAATAGGATGCTAGGTCCAGCACCTCAGAGCGATCTGATCCTGTGACTTTTATTTTTATGCAGAATGAGACATCCCTAAAATTTTTTAAGAACACCTGTATTGGTTAGTCAGAAAAATTATAAGTTTGGTATGATACTGACAACCCATCTCCCAACCCATAATCTGCTTCGAAGTAGTTGATAGTCTTAGTCGATTTAATTGCTCCTTTACTTATAGAACACCTTTGAAAAAGTTTTCAACTTGTTGTAATTATTTGCAGCTATTGCCATATGAAATTGTTAATAGGAACTGCAAATGTATACTCACACTTATCATGCATCAGAAACGTTGACATCTGTTAATTGGAATAAAAGGAAATTATGCGCAAATTTAATGCAAGTTAGTGAAATAGATGCGCATAGAAAGAAGCAGCTCCTTTGATTTAAAAAATGTTTATTTAAAGTTGGCGAGGGATAATTGTTTTTAGATTTATATCTTAATATATATAATTATCTAATTCCACTGTACGTGTGTATGTCACTGAACTCCTCCTAAACGTCTGGACCGATTTGAATGAATTTTTTTGTATGCGTTTGGGTGGCGCCCTGGATGGTTTAGATTCGCCAATCAGCCCGGCAGATGGCGCTGCAGTGGGTTAGCTAGTTAATTATAAATTACAAGAAATTACATAAGAAATACGTACTTTGTAGTTGGTTAAATTCAGTTTTGTCAAAATGGGACAATATGTAAGAGCAATAATATAGTTTCGTTCAGTGCCAGATACTTTGTATAGGGATAGAAGCTTGTGAATAAAATCGGTTTGCCAATTTTTAGTCTCTCTTTTACGTTCTCTGTAAAAAAAATGTCCGAAGACATAATTATTATTTATTTATTTATTTATTTTTTTTTTTGCTGCCAATTTATTGGTTTTAAAGTTGTTGACTTAAAATCGCAGAACTAAAAAATGCTCTCATATTATTAAGCCGACATTCTTTTTGGAGTCCAAATATATATACACAATAGAATAAATAAATAGAACGCAATGCCGTTCTATAAAATGTTAAGTACCACTTAGTCTCTAAAACATACAGATTGATAAAATTTAACCACAGTCAAGTTTTTTATACATCACACTAAGATCTTTATTTGCTTAAATGATATATGCGCTATTTTACCAAAAAAAAATCAAAATTGTCGTCGAATTGAATATCGAAGTGCCCAAACAGCCCATTTATTTTAGTACCTACTCCAAAATATCAGTATTTTTATTTCGTGTGAAATGTAAAAAATGAATTGATCGTTACAATACAGTTGTAAAACTATATTAAACTTTTTTTTGGGATGCGTTTTAGTTGGGACAGCTGAAATTTTTAACTTTTTTTGTATGCACTAGTTCATGTCCTCACCTTATTTGTAATTGCAATAGCTACACATAAAATACTGTTGAAATCCTTTACTGTTCTTGTAAACATATATAAGTATACTTCGCTTTCAGAATCAGAAGTAACTAAGTCAATCCCTGTCCAAATTCCGTCCAATTCAGCATCCACATTTTTTTACGTGCAGAATATCTAGCAAAATACGTGCATACCACGAAATATTATACGAAAAAAAAAATCTCCATCCGATTTCCTATTTCCGCCTACAAACTTCTCTTCCGCAAAGAGACACAAAGCCTGCTCCCTCTTCGATTTCCATTCCATTCTGGCAACCAACTCGTACTCAAGCTCTTCTGCGAGTTCAATAAACTAGCGTACCCAATTCACCGAAAACCATTTCGAAAAGTGTAATCCATACTAACGAAAGCAAAAGGGATTTTTACTAACCAGCGTCATCATCATTGCCGTCATTAGCCAATCAAGTCGCCGCCACCGACCGTCACTGCTTCAACAGCAAGCCAATCTAGCAAATGAACAAAAACCAGTTCAGTCCACGTCTAGGTGCTAAACTCTACAATGAACTTTTAGTTTCGTTTTATGGCTTGCCATTGCCGTTGCCGTTGCCAGTGACCAATCTTCTTTTCCTCGTATACAGCAACGGTATTCCGCTGCCGACTGTGTAAGATATAAAGCCAAAGTCGCTGTGCATTAGGGCCAACAAACTTGTTTCGATTTCATCGAAGCATTTGAATCGTAATGCAATAAAGCACTGAATAAAAAAGAAGAACCTTGTTATGTTACCAATTTATGTTTCGCTTCCTCCTCCATATCGCTGGGTTCCCATCATCATCACCATCGTTGCACCATTCACATGCGAAAACTTAAAGAAAGGGGTACCACCATCCCCACAAGAATATCTAAAAACAGCCAGCAACACCGATAAACAGACTATCGCAACAAAATGCAAGTGAAAGTTCTGCTTTTGCACAAAAAAGGCGGAAAACAAAAATGTGTAACAACTACTTCAACCTGAAAGGCGTTTGGGATTGCTTCCTAAAAAAAACACAGCCAAAGAAGAGCAAGAAAAAAAAATAGCATAACACATTTTGATTATTAAACAGATTCATATTCCGAGCGATAAAAATAAGTATCCACACAGCTATCCGTGTGCATCTAAGCAAATGATCCAACCCGCGGTATATATGCCAAATCCATACACACATAAGAAAGCACATGAGGAAGAGGAAAAAACTTTCTCCCTACCTACACCAGCTAGCGGAACAGCAGTGTGTGGTAAGTGCATACAGGCGGCAGCATTTTATACGGATAACTACATTTACTAATGCGGCAAATAAAAGTGAAATGTACGAACACATGCACTCCCCTGGTGTACTCAGTGGGGGGCATTCAATTTTCCCGGCATATGATGTATCTGTATCTGCATGCCCGATACTGTGCTGTTGGGTCGCTGTTTTGGAGCTTTTCCTCTCCTCTAGCTCTGTGACTGAGTCTGTGCTTTCATCTACTGGGGACTGGGGCTGTGCGTTATTCACATTTCTAGTGGTTAGGTATTAGGTTAGTTAATTTTTGTGTGTCGTGCGTGCCCACACATGGCTTATGCAATGCGCTTTTCAATGGGTAACTTTATAGGCAGACAATGTTTCATGCATTTCGTTATAGATAAAAATGTTTAGATACACTCTGTGCAGTTGAAATCTTTTGATGGGGGTTATGGTCGGTGTGACTTGAATTTGATTGATCAGCAATTGGCATATCGCGGATGTCGGATGTATTACAGCAGTAATAGTGTTCCTGTGATGCTAGTGATGATTTCATGCGAATATTTTGTCAAATCCGCAAAATCCGATAATGGAACATCTTGCATACGATGAAACGTGGGTACTTGCCGTCGACAAAAATCGGTACAGTTGCAAAGTTGTACCTACCTGTAGTTTTACCTTTAAATGAGTAATTTCGATAGGGGACTCCCCGGGCCCGGAAATTCGAAGCAAAGAACTTAGATTGTACCTAAGTATGCTTTTTTCTTTAACTTTCTCCATTACGTACAAAATTTTGAACTCGAGATGTTAATCAATTCTGATATTCCGATGATAGAGGGACTCAAAAAAGTGGGTAGCAAAATTCTGTCCGTGTCTGTCTGTCCGGTCTTCCACAGGCCTACAGCCTAAACGGCTGCCCGGATTTCGTTCAAACTTCGGATTTTTTTTTTTTTTTTGTAAGGTAACCTCATTATTAATGGCACTTCCCGTATAAAATTTTCGTACCAGTTTGATTTGATCGAAAATGGCTCCAACGATTTCAACCAAAATTGATATTTAAGCTTAAGTAGGTGAGATAACCATGACTGCATACCCCGTTTTTGGCTGAAAAGACTCGACATATGTATCTCTTAAAAATCGGTATTGTCTTTTATTTCAGTGCTCATTGTAATTCTATCGAATTGCATTCCACGAAAAGTGGGCTAGCAAACTCAGTACAATGGATTTTTGAAAAAAGGCATTTTTCTTAAATTTACCGGAAAACGGTGATAACGATTTTGGCCAAAATGCAACCTTGGAGTCAAATGGATGTTTTCAAAATTATTGTATACTCAATTTTCAATTCTAAGCACCGAAAACGCTAATTTTAAAAACTGCTCATATCTCGAAAACCCCATCTTTGATTTCGATAAAACTTAAAAAACGTTGCAATGCTTACATCCCGAACAATAGCTTATAATCGGCTTTCAACTTAATAGTTACGGAATAGGTAGTATTTTTCAAAATAGACATTGCAATATTTGGTACTGTTTTGCGTATATTGTTACAAAAAACCGCTCTAACGATTTTGACCAAAATACGTATTAAATAAAATATATTAAGTATTCCAAATAATGTCCCGTTCATAAGTACCTATCCTCTAAAAATTCGAAGACGTTAGTTTTTTAATTAGTTCTCAAAAAATACTACAGAAATCACGATCTATTCCAGAACTTGCGACAATTGCCTGTTACTGAGAGCGTTAACTTTTAATATTGCTATTTGATTTAGCTACCATATGAGATAAATATCTAAAAGTGGATTTTGATTTCTTTTATCTAGTATTGAGAAAGTTTCGTTCGACCCAGTCGTTGCACTTTATTTTAAACTAGCGGACCCTACCCAAGTAACATTTTGATTCCGGTAAGGCTATCGAGGCTATTTCCCCTCTCGCAATACTAACTGCATAAGACCTACAAGAAACAAATTTGGGGGACTTTATACAGGTAGGGCATTACCGAAACTTTATAGAAACCTTATAGAGACCTTATAGAAGCATTACAATAGCACACAATATAAAAAGAAAAAGAAAATTTATTTATTTTTCAACTTTGTCAATTTCTTATTTTTTTTCGTATTAATAAACAAACATAAGCTATTTACTTAATTGACTTTTTGCAATTTTCATTCAGTGCAGACTCGTATATAACTTATATTTTACGATGGGTCCCACTGAGAATCGAACATGAGTCCTGCTGCGTAGTGCTCCAATACGCTACCCCTAGGCTTATTCGTCATAACCATGTAGTGGTGGTTTACCAACTACTCAACTACTTGACACATTTCAAAATTTCGTTAAGACTTCCAATCGCAAGTCGATTCATCTATAATGCCTTCTATGAGAAGCTCTAAGGAATCTTCTCGAATGCACTTCGAACCACAAGCTTTACCGAAGCAATTTATTTCCACACATCTCCTTACACATTCTCAGACGTCTTATAGAGATCTTAACGAAACTTAATTTCATATCCATCTATAAAACCTGTGTGTATGCTTCGCAAAGGGCATACAGAAGTTATTTTGGAAACAATTCGGTTAACAAATACTATAGAGGCTCTATCGAAACGATTGCCTACAGAAAATAACCTTAACGAAGTCAAATTGTAGCTTGGGCAGCATGCGTTGCTAGGCGTTACATTTTTTTTAAATGTATGCATTTAAATTTTGAGTTTTTCTACACAAAAAAAAAAAAACAATTTTCAATTTTTTCGATTTCCCGAAAAGTTTTCCCAAAAAAGTTTTTCTTTCGCAAAAACCTTCTCCTGACAATAACGAACAACTGAAAATAAATTTGAGCCAAATCGGCCCAGCAGTTGATGAATAACTTTACATTTTTGACACCATTTTTATATAAATAGATGAGGTTGAAATTAAAAAGCTTCATAGTTTGATGTACAATAACTTGAAGGCTAGCTGTTGTCAGCTAGAAACTTAGCTATCTTAAAATTATATCAGTGCTTTTTAAGAGTTTAAAATTCCGCAAAGCTATAAACAATCGTGTACAGTCAGATGACATACATCCTTAAGATAGGTATTGACGCTTGTTGATGTTTCGAAATCACATAGATCCTGCATTACAAAAGTCGTCAACAAATTGTCCACTTTAGGGTGTAATGCTCCAAGATGCGACAAGTAATAAAATTCAGTCGCTAGAGTATACAGGACATTTCCTTAAACATTTTCCTAATGTAGAAAGCAACAGTATTGAAGAATTGGATCCCCTAAAAAACTATATCCAGTACTGAGCATACCATTCAATACTTTTGAAAAATTAAAAAAAAATGCTTAGCTTCCGGACAGAAGTCACAAATGGTCTTTATATATAAGATGTCTTAGTATGATTCAAACCTTAATTCAACTTAAAAATTGGTTCAACAGGGACTCAGTATTTTATGTATTCGACAACGAGTCTCAGCATCCAGAAAATGAAAACCTAACTTTCTTTTAATGCCAAATCTTATATCGAATGTTTTCTTCTACCGTCCGTAGTTTTTTTTTTAATTATAGGTAGGTACAGTACAAAGGCGACGTGCAAACAAAACTGCAAAAATTCAAAATGCTGAAATTTCCAAGCATTGTTCGGTTGTGATCCGGTTCCTGTAAATTTGGGTCAAAAATTAGACAAAGGGGTGTAGCACCTTCCATACAAAAACAAAATCCAAAATACATACCTCGAAAACCACCAAAAACGAACCTTCGAGACTTCCACACACCTTTTTAAGGTCATAAATAGGATTTCCTGTAATTCTGTTACGAAACTGGGATATACATAAGATATTTAACAGAGCTAGACTTGAAATATAAAAATGGCTTCCGATTGAGATAGCAGCGCATTGTGATTCAATTTAACCTTTAGAGCACCGATTGGGGGACTTTGGGTCTCCCACGTTTTTGTCTATATTCCGCTTGATAATAATTGCTTTTAATTTCTTATTCATAGTCATAGTCAAGTTTTTTTGGCATTCTTAAAAGAAATTCAACGCGATTACAGATTTTGTCAATTTTTGAATAACACAAGATTAATTTCAAAGTTGAGGGACCCAAGTTACCTCCACTTTGTAATTTAAGAAACTTTTTTTTTTAAATCTGTTCATGTAAAAATGGCAAATAGTCGATTTCTCCAAGTCTTTATTGTTTCTGGCATGGGTATTACTCCCAAAATTGTTTTTAAGTTAAAATCAATAGAATTGAAATCTTGCACTTGAAATAATCCATATATATTGCTAACAAACGTTACACAATGGCAAGACTTATAGTTTTCAAGAGGGTTCAGCTAATTTAATCCGTTTGGACCGAATTTGTTGTCGAAGATATGTTATTCAGTGAGTGGCTCTATGTCGTAAGAGGCATATTTTAGTTTTATATTAGGTTATTAGCCTGCCATTTGAAAACTAGTGTAACTGTAGTAACTTTTAAGTTTTATACGAGAAGAAGGCCTTTTCATATAATCATCATACCAATAGTGCTTACTTTGAGGGAAGAATAAATCCGGCGCAAAGATGGAGTCTGCCAAGGTGTAAACAGTGCGTCTCATCTCATTCTAACCAATAATTTTATGTAGCGTCATGTTTTTATTAGATATTGAATTTGCAGTTCAATTAAAGCTTCCCATTTGTAAATGTTTTTCTTATCTGAAAGTCCTTTAATCTCCAGAAATGAGAAATTAAATCTAACCACGCAAATCAATTGGCAATTAGTTTGGTAAGCTTTACTGATTGAGCTAATCATCAGTGAGAGAGTCAACGCAGCAAAATCGTATGCCCACGGCTGGCTAATGCTCCAAGTAAAGCCGACAGGTTAAGCAACCCCCCGCTTAAAAACTCGATATACTTTCCAAAGTAGGTCTCTTCCTGGTTTAAAACACAAACCTAACCGTCATCCCCTAGTACTCTGACCACCTAACCAACCACCCATATCTACTTACCAGTTACCACTCAACACTACAATACCACAAAAAAAAAAAAAAGCTAAGAAAAAAAGTCTCCACCCTTCGCAACACTAGACATGTTGCCAGCGATCACTAATTTCTTCCTGCTCCCACCCAATGCTCCAATGCCAATGTGTGCATAGATACAATTGTGTAGATACACCCTAGTCACAGAAAGCTTTTGCCGTCGTCACCGTCAGTATAAAAGGTATATAATGAACTGTTTATAGGTATTGGTGTAGTTTTGCACTAACACTCTCACTCGGTAGCGGTCGTTCGCTCTATCAATTGAATAACTGTGTCAACTTGTACATATGGGCAACAAAACTGCTAGCAATAGATTGAACTTTTTTTCTTACTTTTATTTTGCTTTTGTCGTTTGGTGTTTCTCTTATATTTGTGCTTCGCTTTCGTTACGATTGAACATTAAAACTGAAGAAGGAAAGAAACGAAACAACAAATATAGGAAGTGAAGTATTATGCAGTTGGCTGTCATTGTTGGCAGCGGGGAAATGTTATGTTCATGCTGCCGCGCGGTTATTTTTTTTTTTTTTTTCTGATGTTGCTAGCTTTTACTCATTTCTCCGGTATGGCGGCTAGGTTTGTCGGTTTGCTGGCTAGCTATCACACTTTCATGGGACAGAAAATGGGGTTTCTGATGACAGGGTTGTGTGTATCTGCAACACAAAAAACTGCAACAAAGAAATGTACATACACTGTATCGTTCAGATGCAAACATGTATCTATGGAAAATTGTATAATTTTCATTTGGGATGGCATTTTTTTCACTTTTGTTTTAGTTTTTTTTTTTTTTGTGTTGCTTCTTAGTTTCGTTTGTAATCGAACTATCATAGATTCCTCAACAGGGGGGCACCGAAACGGCTCACAAGTCACAAAACAGAGAGACAGGGACTAGCTAGCCAAACAGCCAGGCCAAAACATAGTGCGGCAGCGGCAGCGGCACAAAGTTAGTTTAGTTCATAGAAATACCACGGAAGACACACAGAGAGTGAGAGAGTGAGTGACTTGTTGTGTGTGCTTTCTTCTGTGCACATTATGTACTCCTTTCATTTCACTTTATTCCGTTCGTATGTACGCACGTTGGGCGCGGAGTAAACTAACAGTTTTCCTTTCATTTAAAAAAAAAATCATTTTCCATTCAAATCTATAAGAAATTCATTAAACAAAGAAAATAGTGTATTACACGGTTTTCGTTCAAAAAATTTCTACCGGCAATACAGTGCAAATATTGCATAACGTTTATGCACCGATTTCTTGAGAATTGCTCTTAATTTCGGTTGATTTTGTGTTCTAATTTGGATACACCATTCCCAAGTGAATTGATTTGGGAGCCAGTGGATTTTTGCGATTTGAATTTCCAACTGACACATCAGTTAGAAGTGGATTTCCTGTTAATTTGTTTTACCCGAAAACTAAATCTGACACATAGAATAGCGTAGACGTTCAAGTTAAAAGCGAACAGAACTGGGTTACTTCCTGTCATCGTTTTCGAATTCTTAATAGTGTAAAGTGCTGCCAAATTTCTATGAGTTTGTGTTCCTTTTTTCGGTTTTATTTTTAGTTAAATAATTACAATTGCGTTGCGATTAAGTGAAAAATGTTTATTAGACCGCGTCGATGGATATTTAGTTTGTGAACCAAGTGGATATACTTACGCTCTACCGTACATACGAGAGGATATTTGACTGAAAGTGCATTAAAACCAGGAAAACAAAGTGTATTCGACTGATCCAATTACACACAAAATAAAATATAATATATTCCGTCCTAACAAAAAGACTTAATGAGAAGTGACTTAAGTGAAATAACAAAAAATGTGTTCAAATAAACATTTCCGCATTTCTAATTTCTCCGCCTTAATTCGTGTGCATTAGAATTAAATAAAAAAAAATTAAAGACTGATTGCATTTTATTCAATTTCTGTGAGATATACATTTTTTTTATTTTCTAACCAAAAAAATGTAACAACTACAAGAAGCTTGGAGTATTTAAAAAAAAAAATATTTATCCATCAACAACCTAGAGAGAAAATCAAACAAACACCAAAAATTCTCTCAAATGTCAGCCAACCAATTGGCCGATATAAAGACAAATCCATCGGAAGCCGTAGGATTAAATACGACTAATACGTGCTGCAACAATTCATCAATCGCTAATTGTGATGATCACTTTCAACAAAAATCCAATGATCAACAAGCAGCAATTGATAATTCACCAACAACAAATGGCACAAACAATATAAATTTCACTTTCGCCAATTGCAATAATTCCGATGAATTTTTATCAACAACAACAGACACAAATTCAAATATCTATCAAGACTCCACCGAAAGTGATGAACCAGCCACAGCAACGTCAATCATAAAAAGGCCATTGAATAAAACATTACTGAAGAAATGTAATAACAGTGACTCAAAGCTGATTAGCAAATGTACAAAATGCAATAATAATAATAATATACACTATAATAATTTTAATTGTTATTATAGAAAAAAATCGCGTATGCCCATATGCCGTTAGTATACAAATTTATCTAATTAAATAAATATTTTTCTCTTTCGAATTTAAATGGAAAATTAAATTGTCAATTGGCAATAATGAACTTTGGTTGATACAATTCAATAAATTGGCACAACAATTTGGACTGAAGCAAAAAATTCTATAAAAAAAAGAAAGAAACATTCAAAATTCAGCACAAAGAAAATTTACAAAACAAATTGGCAAAACAAAATTTCAAAATTCCACACATAAATTTTGAACAAAATTTTGAACAAATATGACTTCTATAGGTAAATTACTTTTAATTGACATATTTCCTAACACTCATCCTTGTTCATTATGCATTTGCACAACATTTTTGTAGGTATACCTACTACAACATCACTCATCAAAAAAATGATTTTATTTTGTACATGTGTATTTTCTAAAAATTACCTTTTCAGTTGTCAAATAATTATGGGGGTACCACAAATTTTACTTTTTTGGGTTGAAGCAATTACAGATATACGTTTTCGGTTCTAAATAATTTTTTAGTTGGTTTTGCTAAATATACTGTTGACAAAAATACTGACAACAGGACATTTACGGAACAAAATTGCTGAAACACACTCGTATGTGCGTTAGACCGGCTCACTGTTTCCTAATATTTTCTTTTTTTTTAACTTTAACGATGACAGTGTTTTTTAACCATTCCCGCTGACATGTTCCCACTATTTCCGTAGTAAAATAATCAAATCAAAGGTATTCACTGAACTAGGATTATCGTCTTGTGTCAGCAACTTTATTACATATAGTATTTCAAATTATAATTCAAGTAAAATTTTTTAAACCTAACGCACGAAAAATGAGAAATTCTGCATTTTACTAACAACCGTATTGAAACAGTTTTCAATGCCCCTTCAATCAGTAATTGATATTTCAATTAAAGTTGATGATGCGGGGTGGCCATAAACCCCAAAACCTAGCAAAATTCAAATAAGAAAAAACTGGATAAAAAGAAAACAAAAACAAAATTAGATTCATAAATACATAAAATAAAAGAAAACAAAGAAATTTAAGTTAAGAGTTAAATCAGAATTTTGAGAGTAACACATTCTAAACCATACTAATTGAGTAGCCATTTTTGTTTTACTCGTTTTGAAAACTTTCCTGGTGTTGTTATTGTCCTGATGGATAGCGGAAGTTTATTAAATAGGCGAAATGACAAACGGTATGCAGAAGCACAAGAAAATATCAAATGCCAACAGTTTCCACGTAGATTGTAATTAGAAATACGTAAGTCGAAAGTTTCGATTGCCTACCTTGTTTCATAAAAAATACAAATGACGAACAGAAAGGGTTTTTAGGTCACAGTACAAAGGAAAACTAGGATATCTAACAGGTTTATGATGTAATTTTCTTAACATATGCTTCCGTAAAACTAAAAGAGGTTGTATTTTGTTAATATAAGCACCTCCCCAACAAGCAATGTCATATTGCTTATTGGAGTGAAAAATACCAGAGTAGTCCTTATTTAGAAACATTGTGGAGTCGACATTTCGCAAGTAATAGAAGTATCTGAGAGTGGAGCGGAAATATTTCATCAAAGATTCCGTGTGACTCGAAAGGCTCATGGTAGGTAGGTAGGTAAATAGTTGTTGCTCTTATGGTGGTTGCCACAGCTTCAATAAGACCGAGAGTTGGGTCCATTGTGTCCAGTTACGGGAACCACCCAGTGCAAAAATTTGGCAAACGCTTAAAATCTATTTTAATAGACTTAACTAGAGCGCATGCGGCAGTGATTTCTGTAGCTTTAACTTATGCTTAGTAACTACAAACTGCAAAAATTAGTTATTTAAATCGAGTGATTTTTTATACCGCAATTTGGAACAATGAACGCTTCTTATTTCATTCCTTATGACTGTATTGTTACTAAATACCGACTTAAAATCAATGGGCAATTTCTAGTTGCCGCAGACGGTAAACAACTGTCGGACTTTTTACAACTACTTCGGAGTGGACGCTGGTATTATAATAAGTAATGTTTTTCTTTTCTAACAAGCCTTATATTGATTTTAATATAACTATTGCCACACAAACAGTAAAAAGTTGATTTTTTGCAAGCAGTTGGTATCTAACTTAATCGTGCTACAAAGCAATCAAGCATTCGCTGAAAAGAACACACTTTCTTGATTGCAGTTAACGACCTGAAAAAAATATTTCCCAAAGCCTGGGAGTTATTGCCAAACATCTGATAATCTGTCATAAGAAAACACTCGTCTTTAAAATGAAACTCACACAACCAAATTATTGCAAGACAAGTGGTTCATGTTTATTTTCGAACACACATTTTTTTATGTCAACCAAAAAGTGACAAAGTTTGAAAAATAATTCATTCCTTCATAAATTAATTTAAAAAGCTTCTAATGTATTTAACAAAAAAAGGGCTTCGAAAATTTAACTTCCACTACATAAATGAATGTAGGTACACCGGTGGCGTATACTTGTTTTTTTTTTTATATGGTTGTTTTTGAAAATATTTTTTTTTGTAAGAAACCATGCACATTTGGGACTAAACAGATCTATCAGATTTGCTTTGAATGTATGAACCAACAACGTTGAACCAGGAAATGGTTGTCTTTACGGGGTGCACTTTCGGAATTATTTCTTTGTCCAACAAGGATTTTAGCTATATGTATGATGTGTTAAAAAAGGTTGACAACTGGAGTAGGACTAAACTTAGCTTTTGACGATAGAAAAGCGTAGCTCTGTCTGACAGATTGTCTGCCTAAATGGTACTTCTCACAACAGTCCAAGCGGCAGATTCGATTCAAAGTTCAGACCTACAGCCGATTAATGCAAAAATAATAAGGAAAACCACTTTCGAATCGAAGACTTGGGAGGATTTTGGCTTACAATGACAGCCAACCGTTTGTTGGATATTTTTTTGGAATAGGAGTGGAATACACCTTCAATTTTATGCCGAGTTCAAACGGCCGAATTGTGGCCAAGATGTTATCTCAAGTCAAAAATTGAGTGGTTCATAGTGGATGTCTTGACAAACATCTTCAATGAGTGCGTTTTTCTTTTCAGTGTTTTTTTCTGAAGAACTCAAGAGCTTTGTTCAGAAGAGTTTCTGCTGTAGAACTGTGTAAATACAGGCATATTTCTCTTCTACCTATGTTAATTAGGATTTCTGAAAATCTGATGAAAGATAGAAGAAAACAATTTTTTACAAATCAACAATTACTTCAGCCCTAAGCAGTTTGGCAATTCCGAAAGAAAGATCTGCTGAAGATGTTATACTGCAATCCTGTTCCTAAACAATGTCTTATCTTGATAGTAAAAAGCGTACAGCTGGATGATTCATTGATATAACCAAACCCTTTGACATGGTCAATGCAATATCTTTTTTTAAAGCTGGATTTCGTGGTATTATGCTTGACTGCTTTAAGTCTTGCGTACAAAAACAGGTCGTAAGGTTGTAAAATTGATGAGATATGTAGCGAAAAAAAAATAGCTTAACCTGGGTGTATCCAAGGCTCTGTCATAACTCCAATTCAATTTCTCATCTACACTAATTCACTCTTTGCACTTGACTTTTAAAGGCTCACTAGCTGCTTTCGCTGATGACATAGGTTTTTTCGGAGCTCATTGCTGACATAAATTCGGATTTGATCTTGTGGAGAATCTGGTTTGAGAATCACAAGATATTAATTTTCCATAATGTCAATGGTACCCAGTGTATGTACTAGCAAATTTTTCCATTCATTTACCTGAGTGACAAAAATTCAGAATCACCAATTGGAATTCTACCTATGCCTAGACCTATTTCTCCCACTTTTTGTAGTAGGTACTCTTAGTTGTACCTAATGATAACTGTTTTGATTTCAATGAAGTAGATGAATATAAGTGTCTAGGGCTAATTATCGATTGGAATGTGAGCTTTTCTTTAAAAATGAACTTGTTTGCTAACAGGGCTCTTTATCGTGTACAAATTTCAAAGCTTTTTGTGTCCAATTTCAATTGGCTTACAATTACTTTTTATCCGAAAAAGCCTTTTATACTGAAATGGTTATTATTGCAGGAAGGCATAAAATCCAAAAATATGAAATACGCATCTAAATTTATCGCTCTGTCATCCTGTTCTAGTTAACATTTAGTTCCATAAATGTCTTTCGAAAAAAGTCAATATCTGTGTTTATGTGGATGCATATCTGATTTATATCAGCTATCTTCACGAAAATATACATACTTGCAACAATGAAACATCATCTGCATCTATACCTATGAGCTCAGATTTAACAGGTCCTATTGATATCAATGCGGCTACATAAGATAATGACCCGACTCATATGCAATCAGAAAATAAAACCCAAATTTAGGTCATTTAATTTACTTATCTTGTTAAAAATAAAATAAATCTCTTGATTATTAATCGCAGTATATCATAGGAAAACAAAAACTCACCATCAATTAAAACAATAATTACGGAGGTGACAAACAAATTACATTTCTCCAATTTCCATTTCAAAACATATACACTATCTGCTTGTCACATCGTTTCATCACAAGGGTGATAGCAAAAGTAGGTACTGTTCTACTTTCACATATACATGTGTCATCGCCTTTGCTTTAGCACACGTACCTCCACCATATTATTTAACTGCATTTCCAAACCGATCTGTTGCGCACTTCATGAATGCTTTTTTTTAACGATCAAGTTCGATTTTTCACCCCAAAAAGATAAACATATTCTTGTTGTTCTTACCGAAACGAAATTATCTCAATCACCATCGTATACAAGTAGTTGTAGTGGAACATAGCTACTCAATGCATTGTTATAGCCAGAGTTATATAGACAATTTGAACTAATAAAACCAAATGAATATATATCGCCTATCATTGTTTAGAATAATCTTGCGCTTGATAATGAAAATAGGTCAAATTTGAAATAGAAACAAAAAAAAGTATCTACACACGCATGCGGTGTGGAGCTTCTATATAGATGTGTGTACTGTGTACCCCCGCATGCTGGCAGACGTAAGATATGAATATTGTTTTTTCTTGTTTTGTGGTTCTCTTTTTTGTTTAAATTGTGCGTCTACAGACACATTTATCTATTTGTGCACAGATATACGTGCTTGACGATCGAGAGTTATAGAGCGTATATATAAATACAGCTGACATCTAAGCGGACATATGACAAGATAACAATACATGCTTACAGTATAGACGAGGTGGTACACCCCTTAAGTAATGTGCTGTTACAGCTAATTTGTTGTGTGTCTGGGCTTTGTTGTAACAATTAAGATATGCGTAGGTGAATAACCATATAAAGAAATTAGCTTAAAGGGAACGTTGGACGATTTTTGATAGGGGGGTACCTATGTCATTGTTGCAACATAATGCTGCTTAATTTGGGTGGGAACTGTTCGTCGGAATTATGCTTGTACAAGTTGGCAGGTTTTCAAGAAATTGTTTTACAATTTGTTTAATGTATGATAAAAGTAATTTTTGTAGGGACTGATAATGTACATAGCTTTTTGACCCCATTTTAGCTTCCTCCTAAGACTGTGTTTTTGGTTGCTGTCCAGGAAGCCACAGAGAGTCAGATAGAAATTCATGTTATCGCGATAGCGCTTGAAATCCGTCAATATTTGTAAAAATTGCTGTCGTTGTAGATGGCAAAGTAAGCGTAACACTTTTATGAATGACCATGACCTTAAGGGTTACTACATTTGGAAAATCAGTGAACTTGTAGGTACTTAAGGAAGGAGTAAGTAGAACTGATCCAGTCTTAGTAACCTGGCATACCTACGTTCAAAACCATAACTGAGAGCTCTTCGATTTGAACGCGGTATAAAATAAAATTAAATTTTTCCCAAAAATAAAACCCCACACAAATAATCGGTTGGGAGATGTTGGGCCTGGGCTCCTCTGTCGACCGGTTGTGTCAACTATTTGTAATGAGTCGTTAGAGTCCATTCTATTTTTAGATGTCACGATTTTGCTGGTATCCCAAAGAACCAGGTTTAAACATGTTGCTTGCTCTTGGTATAAGAATAGCTTTGGTTACCTAATTTTTTTTAGCTTAATAGGGACTCCAGGCTCAAAAGTATTTCAAGTAGTATTTCAAAAGTAGTTCTCTGTTTTATATTTCGTGAGTACGGTCCTTACAACTGCGATTACTACAATCTACACATTTAAAACCTCTAAAGAATGTCTTATCGATAATTGCAACAAAAACCAAAACAACTTCTATTACGAGATTCAACAAAAGTTGGGAGATTTTTTCGTTGTGGAAAATCGGTTCAAAATCATATTAAGCAAACTCGTCGAAACTTTGGGCGGTTGTGTATTCGAGGGAGAGTTTTTTCGTACATCGATTATTATTCACGATATCGATTGATCTCCGACGACTATGGCCGTGGTCTCCGAAGTCTTCTATCTGACTCTCTGTGGCTTCCTGGATAGCCTACTCCACTTATAGTGGATCTATAAGTAAAGGCTCAAAGCGATTCCTATTCCTTGTTTACATACCACCTTTAATTCGATCGAATGTTTGATATGATATTCAGTATTTCACTTTCTGTCTTATAGTACCTATCCATCTGTTTTTTTTTTTTTCTGGCCACCGAACCTGAGACTCTTCACTAGTTAAAAACACCAATCACTGAGCAGCTGACACCTAGTGACCAAATGAGTTAAATGAATAACTAGGGAAAACTGATACATTTAAATTAATTTTTAGGGATATAACATATTTTAATCTTATATATGAAGACCCTTGAATTATTCCCGAAAACATATTAAATTTGTAAAGCGGATTCTATCCATATACAAATCAAATCACAATCTATACTGTTTGACAATATTCAATACTACTATACCATTTACGGTATAACATTAAGCATCATATTTACGGTATAATATTGAGGATCATCTTAACTCTATCAATGGTATCCGAAATGTATGTCCCATTATTTAATATTATTATTATTTCATTCCAATTTTGTATAATCGTAACAAAAATATTATTAACTAGCTATACCCAAAAGGCTTTGCCCGTGCCCAGGAGCTTGTTGCTTTGTTCTTGCACTGAAAATAAAACCCTGGTGTATTTGATAAAAATGAGGCTTGATTCAGCAAATTTTATGTCAATATACGTCCAACAAAATGTTTCTATCAGATTGACAAAATATTAGTAAGTTTTATTTTGTCTTATATAACTTTTTTGTGATTATAAAAAAATTGTTGTGTTAACACAATTCGTTTCTTGTGCATATAAAAATATTTTGTTGAATTAATCAAAACGTTGCTAATTTTACAAAAGAGATTTGCCAATTTTACTATTTGTTGTTTTGTTAAATCAACAATTAACTGTTGCTTTTACAAAGAAATTTATTATATCGGTCAAATATTGTTGGTTGTACAGAAATCATTTCTCAGTACTGCAGTAGTGTTTTAGATTAAATGATACGCAAAACAAATATACAAAAAAATATTAAATACCTATGTAGATAGTATATTACAAAACATTTTTTTTTAAGCATATTTGTCAATATTCATTCCTCGTTTAATATCCCTCCAATTTTCATAAAGACATTCTGGGAATCTTTAATATAATATTTTATATTTGCACTCTCACCGCCTTCGTTGGTCACTGACTTGCTGGTCGGTATAAAAACTGCATGCAAGAAAAAAAAACAAAACGGCGGCAAGTGTCATCTATTTAAAAAAAAAAAAAAAAAATAGTGGGCACAACAAGTCCATAGGGACCCTAGGCCTAGCTCTCGCAACCATTCGTTTTGAGCGAGATTTCATTTTTTGAACGAATGTAAGGGATCTACAATTTTATGCAATATCATTCGAGCATATAAAAAAGGGTTGGATCGATGAATCAGTTAACACTTTTTAGCTATACCTATATATAATTACCGCACTAACTTCTTTCACTTAACTTTTAAATAATTCCATATACGGCTTTCTTTTCTTCCAGCAAGGTTTAGTTCAGTAACTATGTCCTCATCCATTTATTTAGCTTTAAGATGATCTTTTATTTCACTTTCACCGGTTACCTTTATGCGCACTAACAAACTTTCTGCTTCGTACTACTTCACGTGTGAATTATAAATGACGCCATCAATAGCATTCAAAGGATTGCAATGCTTAAAATGTATTTTTGTCGATCCAACACGTGTGTTATCAATTCAACAAAATTTCTCTCATAGCTACAAACATTTTTTTTCATTTCAACAAAATGTTTGTAATATTGATAATCTGTATTTTTTTTGGCTAACAAAAATTTTGCATTTGATTTTTGGTTCTTTGGTATATATAATTTCTGTTGAGAACTGCGAGATAAAATCAAGTTGTCTCAGCTGTCTTGGTGAAGCCTTTTCAGCTTTTTGTGCGAACGCATATGAAATGGGCTTGTGGCCTCTTTTAATGGCGAACTTCTGACCATCCAGGTGTATTATATTTTCAGTGTGTCTAAGGTCCAGCCTACATTTCGCAATGTGCAGAATTTTAGTTGCCAATAACTCGATGTAAGGTTAAAATTGTGCCGGACACGTATATGTCCACATAGTGGGTAAACATTTTATCAGCAAACTTATCAATGTTTCACAAATTGCCGCAAAATCAAATTTCAAATTACTACAAATACATTCAATAAAGAAAATTCTCCGAAATCATTAAAATCAGTCAGAACTTTTGAAAAAATACAATTTCACAGTACGTATATTACACTGAAATTAAAAAAAAACTGTACAACATGTACGAAAAATCAATTCTTACGAATTTTCCATTTCCCTTTAAGATTTTCCAAATTTCTCGTTATATGTAACTAGTTTCTAGTTTGCTTGGTCGGAGACAAACACAACACAAAGAATTTAACTCAAATCGGATGATCCGTTTTTGACTCATGAGCTGTTTAGTTTTATATAAATATAGAAGAGAAGTCTTGCGGACTTTTTATTTTTCTAGACTCTCAAGAGTTTATTATCAAATCGATCATGCAATAAAGGGTGGGTCACATGCTGGCTTAGTTCTTAAATTATCACTCTATTTATAGAGCATACATTTCATTACATTAAGAGTTTTTATTTTTGTGACGAAGGGAAGGGATTTTTTGATCCATACTCTAAAATACTATTTTATCTACCGATCAGGGTTATAGGTATCCCGTCCTTTTAATTTCCTTATGCAATTCCATTTACAAATATTTTTGTCAATATTGGCTCCTCTCCACAAATGAAATTTAAATGGTCGCATGATTCACAAAAAAAAAAATATAATTTTCTGTCGATGCTTTAAAATGAAATATAACTAGCCAACTATACTATACAAGTACCACCTCCTAATTTTAACTAGTCACTCAGCGAAAACAGCCTAAAGCCACAATTGTGTGTTTACATATTACCATAATTACAAAGTCTCAACAGAGTACCCATACAGTTCGCCATAGGCATCGCCACTGATGTGAATAAACCTCAAAACAAACCATTTAACGACCACCGTTTTTACAACCGCCATCCATCATATTTCTCATATCGCACAATATCAATGACTTAAGTATCACCTTGTTCAAAATTGGCCTTCCATTCTTCAATTTTCATTTATATCGATGCATTTTCTCATCGAATGTTTGTAAACAATTTCCATTCAACTACTACTACTACTGCTCGCCACTGGGACTCGTAAGCCTCTTCCAAGAACACCTTGTGAAACCCCTTAAGGAACAACAAAAAAAAAAAAACAAATCATTAAAATGAGTAAATATAAACGAAAAACCATTTATATCATCGCACAGCGAGATCTATGCCAAAACCGTCAATCACAACATGTATGCTAACCAACAGTCTACCCAAACCAACAGAACGCCCCCGTTTTTTAACACTACGTTTATAATCTTCTCCCTCACCTCCTAGAATACTATACTCGCACTCTACACTACGCCAAGAACATTTAAATCAAAATGTTCTTTCATTCTGTATTTAAATCTCTGTCCACACAAAACGTGCCCCACAGTCAATTTATGCTAGCACATGCAATCTTAATATGCACAACGATGATGAGCTTTATTTTTTTTTTTGCACTACTCTGACCTACACTAACATTTTTCCGATTAATATAAGAGTCGCTACACTTCAACACGAAGAACAAGCAAAAAAAAAATATAAATAAAAAAATACTTAATAATAGAATGTAGACATTTTGCGCGCTGTCATCGGCTTCGGCTCACAGTCAGTGCCAATTTAGCGGCGAAACCGTTCAATAGACTGATACGAGTGGAAAAGACCTCGTCTTGCCAGACGGATAAAAAGCTTTTCTTCGAGCTTTGAAACAAATTGAACCCCCATTCTTGTCTTGGGTGGATGAATTGATGAAATCATAAAATGCGAAATGCACGAGTGCAAAATGTTTTTCAGTCACACTACCCTGCTTTAACTTAGTAGTAGAACGCTGTAGGTATGGTGGGTGGCGGAGACCGCTTTGCATGGGCACTACGGGGTAATTGTTCTCAATGTACTTGTACGTATAGTGTCTGCAACTTGACACAACGACACTGAATGTCAAAAGTTTTCCGTCAGCAAATTTTATTTTATTAAAACTATGTCAATAGGTATTGGGTAATCTTTTTCACTATACTAGAGACAATTTGATATGGGACAGCTAAAGTGGAGTTTGCTTTTGGGTTTTGTGAAATATTTTATATTGAACTTGAGCAACATATAAATTTTGCTGAACACCTACTTTGTTTATATTTTGAGTTTTGCAATGAATGGTTATTCTAGAAATGTTTCGCGTTTTAGATTAATAGGTCGACATGAATCACCCATTTTACATAATTGAGGTGCAATGCAGTTTTGGTTGTTGGGCTTAGGTGAGTGGGAATTTGTATGTATCGGATGTGTATTTGTCACAATTACTACATATTTTAGATCCAAGAAAGTAACTTTAAAACAAATATTTTTTTGTAAAGAAAATCATTTCAAATAGTCGAAAATTTTAAAATGCGTTCGCTATACCACTGAAGTAGCTGGATCAATATAACAAAAGCACATTGAAAGGAAGTAGGCGAGGGGTATTTTCTCACTGCGCCACCTCTCGCGAACGTCTGACAAACATCCGAGAGTATAACACTTTCTGAAAGAGCTTCCAATCGGCCGTTAGGAATCGGCATAAAATTGTAGATCCCTTCCATTCGTTCCAAAAATAAAACCTTACACAAAACGAATAGTTGTAGAAGCTAGGCCTAGGGTCCTTACGGATCTGTTGCGCCAATTTATTTATTTTTTTACATTGAAAAGACACCACTTAAAATTTCTTTGGTAAATATTTTTCTTTATAACATTTAATTAATTTGTTCGCTTTCTGTGGAGCTATGTCTATTCCTTGTTGTACAATACGAGGTACCACCGTTTGTTAGTGTGAGGTTTTATTTTTTTTTAGACGATAGAACCAGTTATTTAATGCCAAAATCGAGTTATTTTTTACGGCCTTAGAGAGGATGATACCTGCAAAATATGCCTGGAGGAATCTGAGACAGCGGCAAATATACTGTGTCAATGTCCGGCTTTGGCTGGCAGAAGAATAAATATCTTGGGACATCATCGGGATGAGACCCAGTCGAAGAAACAGTTCTGAAATAAACAGCGTTAACACTAGGAATCGAACCCAGGGAAGAACTCTGGCGAAATCCAAAGAATCTAACTGGGTAAGATTTATAGTGGTAGAGAGACGAAAAGAGACCCGTCACTGGTGGTCTGATTCGAATATCTCTCAAAAAATATAGGTATATATTTATAGGTATATATTTTTTTACGGGTATCGATCCTAAAAACACTCGCTCATTAGCCCAGCGCACAAACCAATAAGCAGGTGTTCTAAAATACAAACAAACAAAATTTAAAATACACGCAGAAAAATCACTTATTTAAAATCAACCAACTTTCGGTTAAAAACTACCAAGTGATATTGTTAATATAGCTCTGACAGAGTTAGTGGATTAAAAATAACCGATTCAACGATTTATAAATTTCCCCTCCAATTTTTTCGCGCCGTAAATAACAAACTAACTTGGTAGAATTTAACCAAGTTACTCTGTTGTTATTAGCCGGCTTACTTGGTAGAAACTAACAAACTTCTTTTAAAATTAGCCAACCCACTTGGTTGAACGTGTGTATCTAGCACGGTAATTAATAACCAATCAGTTAGTTAAGACCCCAAATTTAGTAAGTTTTTCTTAACCAAGATACTTGTTTGAATTTAACCAAATGGGAAATAGACACTACTTGATAAATATTAATATAGCAACTTAATTGATAATAACAATTTAGCGTGTTATTTTTAACAGCTTGTATTTAACCTTTTCAACACGGTGGTTTTTAACAAAAATTAATCATTTGTTTCCAACAGAGACTAATTTAATTTTAAGACATTTTTAACAGAGAAAAAATTCCACTCGGTTATGGTAAATTTTTACGCGTGTATGTGGTTAGTAAAAAAACCTTCTTCAAGTCAACGAACTCTTTCTAGTATGTGGTCATTTGGAAAACTGTCACACTTTCAAGGCCTCTACGCCCGCCCAGCCACAGTTTATATTTTTTTACCTTATGTAAAACTTTCTGAATAAACCCTAGTACCCACACTATCTGCGCGGACGCGAACTCGGAAAGACGCCCTTCCTGGTCAGATGCATTCGCTTATACTCGCAAAAGCCTTCCCATAGTTTTTTTTTTAATTAAACAAAATTTACTAAAATCGTGTACATTTCAATAATTGCGCAACTAATTTTGTAGCAGAGGCTATAGACAAGCTTCGCCTCATTTGATCGATCTCGTCGGTTAACACTTATGACTTGATGAAACTAGGACGTAGATTTTTATCCCTAGCTTCCCATTTGGTCAGGAGTGCTATTTTGAATAAAGCGAATGAAATCAAAAACCGCAGTAGCATATAATTTAAAGCGGATTTGCTTCTACACAAAATGAGTGATCATATTAACAACAGATTTCCATAACGCATATTATCACCACCAAAGCGTTAAATGTAAACAATCCGTCGACCAATATCTTGCTGACTTCACTGTCGTTTTAAAGACTTAAATATTTCAGTCGCATGATTTCCTTAGTCCAATCCTATTTCCTCACTCAGACACACACACAGGCATAGACTTCTGGTACCACATCTTTTCGTGAACCATTTATTATTTGCATTACTCTCTAATCTCTTCCTGGTCGGTCACACTCATAGCACCCCTAACATCTCTCCGTCATTCATTCATACCCATTCATCTACCCATTGGTGGATGTCCTCCAGCTTATCTAAACCAAATCCGTTCACCCTTTTAGCTTGAACTTTAAATGGATTCGTTCTACTGCTACAAGAAGATCATAAAGGGACGATGACATGCTAACTACTAATTGTGAGTAACACATACAAATTGCATGCGTGCAGGAAGTTGTCTGGTGCTTTATACCGGCGCACAACCCCGCTACAGTCTGCCAGTTGAGTTTCAAATATAGGTCCCTTAGCGCAAAGAAAAGCTAATTTCAGTTCACAACAAAACAAAAACATATTTATGTATACATGCAGATGTATATACAAATAGCCTCATTCTCACCGAGAAGGGGCAAACAAACAAAAACCATAGAATCGGGTGAAGGAAACATGACATCGACTGATACACTATTTCGACGTACTTCTCAGTTCATCTGGCTTGGCTGGCGCAAGTGTAGTTTGGCTTTTCTTTGGATGGGACGTGGGCCTTGTGTGTCTTGTGTGACACCATCAACATCATCGTCATCATCATCACTATCGTCAGCGGCATGTACACGAAGAGTTGGTATATTTTTTTTTTTGTTTTTTCTTTGCTGTTGTTGAAAGGATTCAAAATAAATAGGTTAAAAGTTGCCATAGGTCAGGTTTTGCTTCCTTCTTGTATCTTCTGTTCCATTATGTGGGGTTGTTGGTATATATTTCGTCTCCCCACCCCGATTGTGTATTTGTGCTGGCATGTGCTCCATATAATTTAGTAGTGCAATCTGCTTTTTAGTGCTGGAGTAGTATTCTCTTTTCCATTGCGCTGCTTCTCTTGTTTAAATTAATTTATTTTGCTATGCTTGGCTTGGTTGGCTTACGATGGAATTTAACAATCACGTATTGCTGCCACCCTGTTACGCTGTGACTATGATGACATGCAACCCAGGGGTAGCTACCCTCAAATGCGGTACGAGGGTGTTCTTATCGAGTTTAGAATTTTAGAATTGAATGAAATAGGAAATATGCATAGTGAATAGTGGGGGCTTGTCAATAAAAAAATTGGAAGGGTTTTTAAGGACATTTTTTTTGTAACTGTCTCGCCAACTTTGACCCCAGTTATTGTTATTATTTTTAATTTTTAATGGCAATTAAAATTAATTAAAGCAATTAAAAATCGTAAATATCCTAAGAAGTATAAAATAATTTCTCAGGATCATTTGTAATAGCTATAAGAATTCGTGTAAGATTTAAATCCTTTTTACTTCAATTAAAATTTATTAATCTTGATGAGATTTTGGCAAAGACATGTTAAATTAAATTTGAATTAAAAATATTGTTTAAGCGTTAGCATTCAAAACTGTGTTTAAAATCTTAAGTCACTAGGTTACTGGAAATTTAATTAAAAAAGGATTGCAAAATTTTGCACCAAACAGAGAAACGGTCCGTCAAGAAATCGAGTTAATTAAAATCTTGTGAAGTGAAAAACTTAAAAATGCAATCACTAATCCACTAGCGCCACTATTGTGCCCATTAAGTGAACTATATCTTTTTATATATCATAAAGAAAATACTGCCATTCTGAACTTGGGAAAAAAAAACTACTTAGAAAATGAAAAAAAAAAATTGTTGAGGTGCTGGGCTATAGGTATTCATTTCTCTAAGCAGAAATCATAGTAACTACGGAATATTTTGTTGGTCTTTTTACCAATTGCTCATAATTTCCATAACTTAAGGTTTTTAGTTTCTTTTTCGTTTGCTTTTTAAGTTTATGTTTGTTTATTTATTTTTTAATTAACAGGGATTTGAGCACCTACCTTTCCTAATAATATCAACTACTTTACCACAGTTCCAAATCTGTCGAATATTTAAGGCATACCTACTTTACAAATAGCTAAAAAAAAAAGTTCAGTAATTATTATTCCACTAGCCTTAGCCGTTAACCCGTTTTTTTTTAAGTTTTTTTTTTAAAAGCTAGCTATACTTTTGCATAAAATGGGATGTGTGTTCAAAGTAAACTATTTAAAAACATTTGAATTAATATTAATTTAATACAAAAAATAATATATCCTGAGGGGCACAAAATTAAAAAAAAATTTAAAAAAATTGTTGGTGAATATTAACTAAATATAATGAAGTGCATTTTTACAACTACCTTTAGATAGATCGTATACGTATATTAGCCAATTTTTTTTGTAGCTTCCGAAACCAGTTTGTTGGCGTTTTTCCAATCAAGCTTTTTAACGTGATGATGCGTTGGTTCAATTTTTACACCCCATGTCCAGTCGGGCCTGATAATAAACTTAAATTTCACAATATCTATGGAGCAGCGTTGCTGTTTAGCCCCTTTTAGAAGCTCAGGACCCTTGTCCCCACTTTTTGAAAAAAAAAAAAATGAAATGGCCCCCTTTATAAGTTTAAGTAAGATTTGATTCTTTATTGGACGAAAAAGAATGCAGACATATGAAATGAAGTTTTTCGTGATGAATAAATTTGTTTTTTGTTTAAAGTAAATGTCATTGTGGCTCTGTTTTCTTTTTTTTTTTATTAGTATTTTATGTGGTGGCCCCTTTTATCGGCTCGGGCCCCTTTTTATTCCCCTTTTTGAATTTTTTCAGCGGCAACGCTGCTATGAAGCTCCTATAAATTTAAACTCGAGACTTTAATTTATTAAATTCATGCTCGGGTAATTTCGTATCAAATTTAAAGTGAGCTAATTTGTTGTTGTACAAATTGTTCGCGTCTGGTTAGAAAATTAAAATATACATTACCTACCTACAGCCTTTCGTTTCTTTCGTTCGAAAAATTTGCGGTCTATTGGGATAGGAAAAGTCAAATACTAATGCCTTATGCCAAAACTCTACGGAATTCGAAGTAGTATCTGAATTGTTTTTGCAGGTTCATGCTCTCAAATCTAACGCGACTGATTTGGATGGAATAGATTGGCGTTTTGTAAAAATAATTCTTACTCATTTAATCAGCTCTTTAATAAATTTGTTAAATCTCTGCATTACCTCTTCAACCTTTCGGGACTGCTGCAAAAAAGCAAATGTAATTCATGTGCCCAAAAAGAATAACCCGCTATTAGTCACCGATTTCCGCCCCATAAGTAAATCTGATAAAATTATTGCGAAGTACATTTCTAACCACCTTAGCCATTTTAATATACTTTCGTCAGTGCAATTGGGTTTCCGACCTATAGCCATAGCTGATCTACAGCTATGATCAAAGTGCTTGATTATATTAGAACCCAATATGGCAAGGAATATCTTTCACCTTTTTTTGTTTAGGTACTAGATTTTTTCCAAGGTTTTCGACTCTCAGACACGAAGTTCTTTGCAAAAAAAAAAAACTAGAACTTTGTTTTGGCCTGAGTGACCACTCGGTGTGTCTTATTAGAAACTGTATTATTAATCGCGTTCAAAGGGCAATTGCTAATCTAAAATACTCTCAACCTAGAGATATACTTCTGGAGTTCCCCAAGGCTCAGTTCTTGGCCCCATCCTTCTGTATTTATCAGTACATCTGTATGCTGATGACGCGCAGATATACCTCTCTCCACCACCTAGACTGGTGGTAGACGGACCTATTGAATCTTTTCTAGTTTTACACCTGTTCACACCAAGCTGAGGTTGATAAAGTCTATTCTATTGCCGATCTTGGCTATGGTATAGCTATCTATTGTAAATTAGATTCCCTCCCTCTCCCAGCACAAACTTCTTGTAGCTTTTAATGATGCGGTTCGATATGCCTTTGGAGTAAGACGATATGAACATTATATCTCATTAACATAACCATGTGTTTTGGTGTTCATTTACCAATTTTGGGAAACTAGATGCTGTATTCTTTTGCATAAATTAATACATAGTTCATCAATCACCACCGTATTTATTTGAAAAATTTAAATAAGTTCAGTCACCGAGAACTTTCCATCTAAAAATGCCCTCATGTAAATATTTCAATTCGTAGCGTCTCTTCTTGGTTCATGCTTCCAGACTGTGGAATTCATTGCCTACCACCATTAAACAGTTAATAGAAGCCAAGCAGTAAATATGCACTATTTGCAATTTGTAATTTTCGTCATTGTAATCTACTATTTTCTTTCTGTATTTCATATTTCTTCTACCTTTTTGCACCCTGTTTTCCCTCCGTGCTTTCCATTTTTCTCCTGCCTATGGATTTGTAATGATTTATTTTTTGGTGTGTAATTTAACTTTTTAAATTTAAATTTTAGCCCAATAATGTTATTCTCCTTTTACTTGATGTTTAATTGTGCTCATTATTTTTTATAAATTAATTCAATGTGCCCAGTTACTTTCCTCTTAGATCTCATGTACTACAAAAGACCTTTGTTCTTATTTTTTACCTTGCCAAATAAAAATTTAATTGCATTCAATTGAATTGAATTGAAATAAAACATAAATAATTAATCCCATACAAATTCACTCTGGTAGTTATTGTTTTAAGTTAGCTAACTGAGGTTTTATTTTATCAGAACGTGTTCTTTCAATATACGAATTTGTATCGTTGGATTTTAATAAGATAATTTGTTATTTTCTAGAGTAAATTAATGTTTTGGCTCAAAACAAAATATAAGCTCTGTATTTGTATTGATATTTAAAAACTGGCGAAGAAAATTTGACTGCTAAATACCAGAATTTTTGAAACGATAGTAACCGCTGTTTCTCATTCGATTCACTTTCTCTTTTTTTGGCACCACTGTATACTACTACTATTCCTATCAATGGCGGTTTTTTTTTTCTTGTTATTTTATGTTGCACCACCATCGCTATATAAAGTATTCACTCTGACCCAATAAACTGTCATTTATTTGCTTCCCTCTTGTTGGATGATTTTTGTGTTGTTTTACCCTCTGTCGGGCGGAATTATTTTGCAAATGCAATGAACGGTGCTGTGTTTGTGTATGTACTCCACACACTGGCATGCACTATAATCGTATCTGTGCAGTACAGCACACAGGGAGGGGTTGGTGTGTTCTTAAGTAGACTAATAAAACTACGTTTGAAAATGTGCACTGGTGTACTGTGATGAATTCGGGTAGGTATAGATCGCGCGCCAAATTCAAGGATTACGACAAGTGGGATAACGGTGACGGTGGCAACAACAAATCAGACAGTCGACGACGATGGTGGCGGTTGTACGTAAGAAGGGAAAAACTTAAATGGGTCCCCCGACAATAATAACAACTAGTACTAATAGTCAGGCAGCTCGACACCCGGCTTCCGGGTGTAGCGTTGTTTTCTTATTACAAATACTGAGTATTGTTTCGTAGTTTATGTTGTAAAATATTTGTCGGTCGCATTTTTATGATGTTGGTATTTTTTTTTTAAAGCCTTTACAGACATAAGTAGCACGTTTATGGATCTTTGTCATGGACGAGGTGATGCACTTGATTTGATTTTGTTACGAGACGTATTGTAATCATCAGCATGTGGAAGTTTTATCAATTTGCATATATTTTCATTTGTGTTGAGCTAGACAAGTTGTCTGAGTCAAAATAAATACAATTAGGTGTAGGATAAATAAAAATTAATGCCAGATATGATTTATTGTTGGCAAATGTTCATTGCATAGATAAGTCCGGGCTTGATTTATGTTCTTTCTGATGAAGACGGAGTGGTCTCTTAAGAATTCGAATGTAGGTACATAATTGGAATACTGGGGTCTCACAAATTTCAATGCATGAAGTATTTAAATGGCGGCAACGATAGGCGCATTCATTTGCAGATACTTCTCTCAGTCCATACTCATATGTGATATTTGCATCGATCTTATCAGTATTACATCCTTACTTTAGTACATTTATTTTTTTCTTATTTTGCCCCAAACCGTGCCCGGAACTCTAACTGACCCTCTTCAACTACTCTCCTCGCGTCGCTTGGTATTATTTTGCGGAACTGGTTAGCTTTGATGTTTGGCTTTTCTACTCGTCGACATCGATCATCTAGGACATGTGGACCTTTTCATATTTATAAGCACTTTCATTGTTGTTTTCTTTTACGCCTGTGCTGCTTGTGCATTGTGATTGCCACTACTGTTGCTGACCAGTGTTACCTCTGAACATTTTCAGAAAGAGTCAAAAAAGGAGTCCCTGTTTTTTAATACTTTAACCGCTTTTAATGTTTTATACCCCTGTATATATTAAAAAAAAAGTTTTTTTACCCGACTGGACACACAGGGAGGGTTATGTGTTTCGCTCGTATCCTAATTACGTTCCTACGTGACACCCTGTAGCCTAAACGGCTTGACCGATTTTGAAGAGTGAGGCGTAATTAAATTATTGTTCTTTCCCGGAGCGTCATTAGCCTAAATACATAAATATAAAAATATAAATTAAAAAAAAAAATAATAACAAAAAGTTAAATTAAAAAAACCCGACTGACTGTAAAAAAAAAGATTCAAAAACTTAAAACATGACACTTTTAAGTATAACTAATTGGCAGTCGGAAGCTGCGCATATTCTTGTCAGATTGTGTAGGTAGTCTCCGATTGTCAATTAGTTATATACTTGAAAGTGTCTTCTTTTAATTTTTAAAATCTTTTTTTTGTACAGTCAGCCTAGTTTTTTGGTTTCTTAAATTAACTTTTGTTTTTTATTAAACAGACGCAGGATGTAGTTTTTTCACAAATACATTATTGACGAAACGCACAAATTATGTCGGTACTAGTATATTTTTAGGTAAATGATGCTTACGAATTAAATAAATTAAAGGGGTTCCACAAGTTTATGATTAAAAAGAATCGTCCTACATTAAAAAAAAATCAGGTTTTACTCATTTTCAAAAAACATGAATCCAAAGTCCGTGCTTTAAAAGAGGAGTCAAAATGACTTTCAAACGTTCCGGAGTTAAGCTTATAGATACTTCAAAATAATAACATAGTGACAATAAACATTTTAAAAACCATACAAGAGGTCAATTTTATGCTGGAAATCCAGAAACATATCAGGGACATAATAACAATATTAATTACGACATTTGTATAGTAAAGAAATATCACTTAAATTTTTTTTCAAGTATGGAATAACTGCAAAGTTGTACTCTCCTTAATAAAATAAAAATACCAACTCTGTAACCTATCTATAAGCATTAGATGTCAATACGGAGGGAAGTATTTGAGTTAGTTATCTACTTTATTTTTTTCTTATTTTGACCCTGTGTAAACGCGGAACTCGTCGAAAACTTATGTGTATTTAATCGATATTGAGATAGCTAAAACAAATTATTTCCGTCAATTACATAAAATAAAAGTGGGTAGGTATCCATTTTTCCAAAAAATAGAGATGAAACGTTTGTGGTTAACCTATTGTTTTAAGCTTTCAGTCGGTATTACCGTCTGCGGTTGTTTGCCCTAAGGCGCACATATTCTCTTGTTTTACTGGGATATTAGGTGGAAGTCAGCCCAAATCAAACCACTCTATGGCGAAGGGCAATTTCATATCCACGATATAGACTCTCCTTTCCAATTGTTTCAGTCTTTCTCTCGGACCGAACGAAACTTTCTCGTTCATCAAGAGTTTGGTTCGCTGTTTACTTATTTTATTAGGTAGGTAGACAGGTACAAATCTGAGAAGCGACGCTAGGTAAAAGAAACGGTTCATAAAATATAGGAATAGTATTAAAAAAAAAACATTTTGGGTTATTCATAAGACAAGGCAGTACATATCAAATAACAATGTAAATTTTTAAAACATAAAGCTTTCAACAGGCAATTGTTGCAAGTTCCAGTTAGAGAGTTATAAGCGCCTACTGGACTATTTTATAAGGTCTTACACTTTACAAGATCTTAAAGTAACAAATATGCGGTAATCCAACCCCTGAGTGTTGATATTGTTCACGATGTATTAATTGTCTTATAAATTTTTATCCAGGTCGATAATGGCGTTTTCGAGATATGAGCAGTTTCTAAAATTGACGTTTTTGGTGATTTGAGAAGTTTTAAATTAAATAATTTCAAATATGCACTTGGACGAAGATGTCCAAAGGATCTAGGAAAGTTTATAACCCTTTTAATGATTTTTCTAAAAGGTTATAGAAATATTTATTTTTCTAAATAGAAACATTTTTTGGTTTAGGTATATTTTATATTTTTCGTTTTATGATGCCTGGAAATGTTTATGATCCTTCTTAAGTACTTTTTGTTTTGTCATTTGTATTCTCCTTATCTTTTTATGACCCTATAAAAAATATAGGTATAGAAATATTTATGATCCTTTATGATTGCCGAACTTCGTAAATTTGGTAGCAGCAGAATTCCAGAACTCTGGTGTTCTTGGCGTCTAGAACTCAAATTGTGCTATATGTACATTGAATTACGTAATGAAATAATGTTCCTGAAGATATACGAGTAGATTGCATCCAGAACATATGGAACGATGGACGAGATCTTTGACGCAGGAATGTGGAACTGATATTGCAGGGACCGAAAATGTTCCTCGGTAGCTAGGTATCGTAGAGTCAACATAAGCCACTCATAGGCTGAAATGCCCGCATACGCATATTCGTTTCTTGCTTTTGGATATTCGGAGTCACTAAAGCAAGACGATCATCGAATTGTTTGGAATCCATACTCAAGCAATTGCGATACAATTGTGGCTCCTCAGTTCGTCGCTACAATGCAGAACTAGACTAATTCACAATTTACAAAATATCAGTAGAGCGATTTTTAAGTTGGAAAATGTATTTACTCCCAAACTATTTTATGAAAATCTTGGCGTAAAAAAAACCTAAGTCCTATGTCGGTGTAGTAGACATAGGTTAGTTCTGCACTAAAAAGAAAATTAAAGGACATAGGATTTTTTTGTATGATTAAAACTGTGTACGTACTATTGCGCGTAGGAATACAGTCATCACCTAGGCATGCGCAGAATGAAACTGGCTATTTTCTTATGTAAAATTCGTAAATTTCGATATTTTGGACTTAGACTAGTTCTGCATTGTAGCGACGAGTTGTCAGTTCCACGATGAATTTTGCGTAAAGTCCCTCCTGCTGTTGGTCGGGCCATCCTATCCTTCGTGCAAACACACCGACGTTTAAGTGGCAATTTATCCTGCTCGCTGCTCTCAAATACGTACACAACCAAAACAATCGCAATTGCATCTTCTTGCTCCATTTAATTTTTTTTATATTATAACGTGCTTCTCAATCAAGTCTTCACCACCGAATGGAAGAAAAATAATTTTTATTTTTTCTGACAATGCCTGCAAACGGATCTGCAAATATTTTGTAATCAAACATCTGCCAACCTTGTGAACTGACAATTTTCTATTTGACAATGTTTTCAGACAAACTATTTGTGGGCAAGCCATCTGCAAATTGAATTGTCAGATAGAGAGTTGAGGTCTTGGCGGGTAGTTGTGTATGTTCCCCGTAAACTTGTTGAGAATCTGTGACCCGTTTGGCTGTGTTTCCAGCTCAATACAAGCCATTCCTTGGATCGTAGTTATAGTTTTCAGGTTGTTATCATGTAGTCATGTTAATCTCACCTATTTAAGCTTAAATATAAATTTTGGTTGAAATAGTTAAAACTGTTTTCGAACAGATCAAATTGGTACGAACATTTTATATAGGAAGTACCATTAACATTGAGGTTTTTTGAAAAAAAAAAAAAAAAAAAAACTGCTCCAACCTGTATGGGCCCACAAACTCCAAACCCGAAGCTTGGACCAAATGCGGGCAGCCGCTTAGGCTGTAGAACTCGGGAGTATGAGTATGAATGTCTTTTTTCTGTCAGATATCATCTTTCAAGTTAGATTGCCATTATCATGCTTCTTCGTGTCCCTTATATCGAAAACTTGAATGATGATCGAGGCGGTAAAAATACAAAAATCGCTTTTTGTCTCTTTCTTTTTTCAAATAAAATGTAACGTCACTCTCGATATTTTCATCTTGGATATATCATTCGGTCCGTTGTTGGCTGAGGTCTTATATCTTTGGGTGCATTGTGGGCGTAACTACTTCCATTGGCTCTGAATTGATTTATTTCTAGTGCAGATTAAATTTTAATTGCCAACCAATTCATTGATGTCCTAGAGTGGCAACAACAAGCTATGTATAAACAACATAGTGTTACGCATTTAGTCTGCATATTTTTGGGACTAAAAGGACAGATCTCTAAAAGTACTTTTGTACAGTGGATCCCCGAATTAGGGAATGTTTTTACTTGTACGAACTTTTGTATTTCTAAAGGACAAGAATTCAATTAGAATTAAAGGCGATAAAAAAAGGACCATACAAATGTTTACTTGGGGTTTGGTCTGTGAGGCGGTTAGTGAGATTTGATTTGTATTGCATTAGTCTAGGGCATTACTTCTTTGAAAAAAAAAATAAAATATTCGACGACTCATATGTCGAAAATCCAATCACCAAATTGTCTCTGTATTGTCATTTCTTCCGATAATCTATGCTCTCCCCCAGAAAACCGTTCTTCCTGATTAATCTAAACAAATATAGTCTGAGGATCATTACGGGAATTATCAGTGGCCATGGTCACATGAAAAAAACATCTTCACGACATTGGCGTTTCACCGGATCCAACCTTCAGACTCTGTCTTTAGAGTGATGAATCCTCTCTTCATCCTAGGGGATGAAATTGTCAATTCAGCAACCTTTGCTGAAACACCCAGAGAAGATCCTTGTCTTTCTGCCTGCCTCTGGTGTGAAAAGATGGCTCTAGGAATCTACCTGGGAAGACACAATAGGCAACTTTAAGAAGCCGCAGTGCAAGAGCACATTGAAGGCTCTCCCGCTTACAAATCAAATTATCTCTGCGAGGAATATAGAAAATGTAGTTGAAAATGCAATGTATTGTATTTTTTTAAGCTCATGTTTGCCAAAAATATTTTACAAACCGTTACATGCGAGCTCAATTATTGATGCTGCCTTCACTATTCGCTGACCATCGTTAACTCACACAATCAATCTCCTTCAAGAGGGTATCCCCTTCAGCGGACACTCTAAACCAGTCAAATTTCAATTTCAGCAAAACAAAAAAAAAACTTATCGCAAATTACTGCATTTCTCCCGAAAATATACTTGCCTTTCACCCGACCTAGAAAACTAAAGTCAAAAACAACAAAACTTACAAAAAAAATATACCCACTAACAATTCACTTGAAACAAAAAAAAATATTCCTCATTAAAATCATCTTCCATTCGTGATTAATCTTTTGCGCTTCAAAGTTCAACAAACTTTGTGTTAGTCCCATCAAAACTTGAAAAAAAAATTCGACAGTGAAAGTTTTTTGTTTTTGGGAAATTTCTCTAAGAAAACAAAAGCAACGAATCCAACGATATACAAAATTACTCACTAGTGTCAAACCGTAACAAGCTTCAATTTTTTATTTATTTTGAACTGCCATACAAAAGTGTTGTACACAAAAGCCTCGCCTTTCAGTTATGGTGGGACTCTGATGAGCCTGTTATTCGGTCAATAGCTTCAAAGTGCCTAGATACACATCTATAAACCCCGAAAATACCTACTCTAGGTATGCAAAACTGACAAGCTATCTTGTTCGCATTACAATTAATATTACCATCTGTCATTCTTGACAGTTCTTCAACGGGCATGATGGTATGCGTGACGCGAGAAATGGAAAGTTTAAACTCAATTTCATTCAATTCACTTTTCTTGTTCTTCTTTTGGTGTGACTTCGGTAAGCTGTTCGTGGTCGTCAAAAAAAAAATATGCGATTATTGAACTTGTGCTCATAACATATGCAAAAACGTCCGGAGTTGGCCTTTTCCGGTTGAGTGGTTATTTGAAGCGATTTATTGAAAGGTTTCCAATACAGCTTTCGACGTGCAACACATTGCGCACCAAAAACTCACCTGGTCAACGATGTCGTCGACTTTATTTCAAGTTTAGTCCAATATGGTCTATACGATTGGATTGCCTCAAATGTGTTGGCTAATATCGAGCTCAAACATAGGTTGTCCAACACCGATACCGACGACCGTCTTACGTGCAGGTTTAAGGTCGTAATTACGTATGCGCAAGTACAAGGATTTTCCATGCATGTTCTTAAGAAGTTAATTAAGAACTCAACGTGGAGGGGTGGGCTTGCTATTTGATATATCCATTTGGCAGCGGTTGGTCGTTTATGGGTTCACCTTTTTCTCTACACTGGTGTAATGGTGTATCGGATGGCGTTTTACACCTGATGCGAGCGGAGGGTTCTTGTGGCAATAGAATTCGTGTAGGCGAGAACGTGTGGAAAAATAATCTAAAAACTGGTTGGATGGAAATATTTGACCTACTTTTTGTGGTCATGCAGAGATAAAGCTTGTGTTTGACCAAAGTATGAAGTTCCGGTTATTTTGCATGATTCACTTATATAATGCCGCGACATCTTACGAACGCCAGCGGATAGATAGAAATTGTCGGTTGACATATTCTAAGTAGTGTGGCTTTCCATAGGCTTGAGGGGCCGAACAAAAGAATAAGAAATAAAACTTTCTAATATAAAAACAAATCTAGAAATCTCTTCTACTGAAGCTTATTTTAGAGTGTCTATACGAATTCCTTGCATAGATTCGTTAACACAAAATCTTACGGACAGATTCATGGTGAACGAAGAAATTCTACCATAAAAAAAAAAAAAAAAAAAAAACGAAGAAGTTCTACCATCGTTTCAAGCTTCCAGATTTTTTTGCTGTTGAGCGAGTGGACGGAATGGAAAAGCGAACAAGTTAATTTGATACTGCAATTTCGTTGTCACCTGTGAAAGCTCAGTTCATTCTTCTACCGAAGTTTTGAAATTTTTTTTTTTTTGTCGGAGGTTGTTTCTATCCGATGGAGCACTCCGACACAACTACTGGTCCATTATACTGCCAAAACGAGCACCTTACATTACTGTACTTAGTTTTCCCGCCTTTCGAAGAAAGATTAGAAGGGGCTTCAGTGATGAAGAGCTTAGATGTTCGGCACTAACCACATCAGCCCCAAAGATCCGCCACCTGTTGCGAGCAAAGGCAGGACAATTACAGAGGAAGTGTTCCGCTGTATCGTCGTCCTCTCCACAAGCAGGACAGATGGTGGTGTCGCTCAAGCCCAACACATTCAAATGTTTGGCAAAAGCTTGGTGGCCCGAAAGGACACCCACAAGCAGTCTGCAGTCAATTCTCCTGAGAGACAGAAGGAAACAGGCGGACCTTTTACAGATGTCCGGACGCAGTCGTTTGGTCTGTCTACACCCAGCACAGTCACGCCACCGACGCTCGTGTTCACGAGAAACCCAAGTATCAATGGATGACCTAACCGCCGGTACAGGTCCTAGAAGAGCTTCTTCTGATACCAGCCTGGGAAGCTTATCAGCGATCTCATTTCCCTGGATGCCAGTGTGACTTGGGACCCAAACAAGATTCACAGTGTTTAGCCTACCGACTAAGTTCAGAGATAGCTTGAATTCAAGCACTAATTTAGACGAGGTAAGAGGGTTAAGCAGTGCTTTAAATGCAGCTTGGCTATCGCTGCAAATGCATATGCTTCTAGCCTTCCACCTGTTTGTCACAATATAGCGCATAGCCATAAGGATAGCGAAAATCTCCGCTTGGAAGACAGACGCATAGTTAGCTAATGGGTAGTGTAGTCTAATGTTCTCGCTTTCCACAAAGACCCCAGAACCAGATCCTTGTTCGGTCCTGGAGCCGTCCGTGAATACACGCATGGCATTCTTTTTCTGGCTCAGAGTCTGGCCGAAGCCATTCCGTCGCCTGAGGAAAGTTGACTTGGTAGTTTTGTCGCAGTAGGATTTTTGGTGTCATTGCATCAGACGGCATATCCATGAGACAGGGGTCAAAGGATACTTCTCGCCCAAGTTCTTAAAAATTACAATGCGCGTGGTACCAAAAAACACCTCTCTTTAATCGACAGATGGTTTTCAGCGTACACCCCATGATAAAAATATCAAGAGGGGGGAGGTTCATCATAGCATCTAGAGCAGAGCACGGAGTGCTAGGGAAAGCCCCTGTACATCCAAGACAGACCGTTCTTTGAAGTTTGGCTAAAGAGGCAGTAACTCGTTTCCGCGAAAGCTTGTTCCACCATACAACCGAGGCATATGTGACCTTTTTAACTTTGAAAGGGATTAAAACAGTGTCCCGAAGCGTTACGGGGTATGCAAGATTAAGCTCACTTGCAATGATATATCTGTTCATTCGGATATTAATGTGGATCCAGATAAGGTGATTGGTCTCATGTCAAAAAAAATCAAAATGTCTTCTGCTTTGAAATGTGCGTAAAAAAATAATTTATGTCCTATGTTGGTTTAAGTTAATACTATTGAAAAACTAATAAACATCAATGAAGAATTCTTCGTAAGATTTGGAAGCGAGAAGGGTTGTTTTCGAAAAAAAAAACTTCCCATTTAGCAGCCACAAGATGGTCACAACTAGAAGGTCACAGGACGAGCACTGTTGCCCATTTTAAACCGGAAAAAGTGTGAAGAATTAATCAGTCTTAGTAGAACAAAGTTAAGATTAACCTCTCTGGACATTGCCTTCCAAGGAAGCATGCCATGAGACTGGGCTTAGCTAATACGAATATATGCAAGTAGTGTGAGGACCTTTAAGTTCACTTCACACGGAAGACATCTCCCACCTTCTATGTGAGTGTCAAGCAATCGCCCGGAGCAAAAGGAAGCACCTTGGTAGGTGTTTCTTTAATCACTTAGAGGAGGTTGGTTCCTCAAACAAAATTGAGACCATTATTAAATTCTGTAGGAAAATTGATTTTTTGAGCGATTTGTATTAGGTTTTTAACCGTAACGGTTCCCTGGGAATGACGATGGGCCCGCTATGGTGCGTGCTTTTTTGTGACGATCTCACAACCCCACTCAACCTAACCTAACCTAACCTAACCTACATTAACACATTTATTCATCTTGATTAGTAGATATATGCAAACGAATTAGTTGTCGCTATTCTCGTTTCGTTTCTAATTTAAAATTTGTTTTCTTTTTTTTTCACCAGGAATTATGACACTGAGCCGTGGCCCGTACAGCGAGCTCGATAAAATGAGCCTATTTCAGGATCTAAAGCTGAAACGAAGGAAAATCGATTCAAGATGCAGTAGCGATGGCGAATCTGTAGCCGATACAAGCACTTCATCGCCGGATCTATTAGCGCCAATATCGCCAAAAATGTGCGATCCAGGACCAATTGTAACCATCTCGTCCTCATTGTTAACATCGGCGGCGGTAACAACAACAACGACAACCGCATCAGCTGTTGTTGTTGCCGCCAAGGCAGCTGCAGTGGCAGCTGCAGTTGCTGCCAACCAACAGCAGCAACAAAGCAGCAGCAGTAGCAATAATAATAACAGTAACAGCAACAATATCAAACAAGAAACGCAAGCGCATTCATCGAGTTGCACGGAGAAACATGAGCCACAAGCGCAACAAATTCACTCATCATCGAATTGCACGGTGTCAGCGGCGGCAGCATCATCGGTTATGTCACCGCCTCCGCCCAGCGTACGATCGCCGCCGTTACCAGAGACAACAAGCGCTCGCACACCGCCACCTTCGGTTCCACCAACGACACCAACGCCGCCTCATGGCAATGGAATGGCGAGTAGTACCAGCTGCGGCACGAGCAACGGCGGTGGCAGCAGTCGAGCTTCACCAGACTCGTTGGATGATAAGCCGTCGACAACGACAAATCCAACGAATGGGATACATAATTCGTCGACGGGGTTCGGCCACACCGAGGTGAATAGCAACAGTGCTGGGGGGAGTACTGGCAGCGGGAGTGGACCGGGCGGCGGTGGTGGAGGTGGTAGTGTTAATTTGAGTGTGATACGATCCGTTAAGGAAGAACGCATACTGTCCTCACCAACAAAGATGATGGCCTACCATCATCATCAGCAGCAACAGCAGCAACAGCATCTGCAACAACAATTACACCAACAGCAGCAGCACCACCAACAACAACAGCAGCAGCAACAGCAACAACATCAGCAGCAACAACAGCAAGAACAGCAACAACAACATCAACAGCTACAGCACCATCAACGGCAGCCATCACCAAAGGGGCTAACGCAGTCCCAGCAGCACGTAACTGTTCTGGTGACCCCCTCAAGAGTAAAGTCTGAACCACAACAACATTCACCCTATCAACAGCAAAGCAGCAGCAGCGCCCACTCGCCCCATCCATCAACGCAACACCAGCTAATGCAGCAACAACAACAGCAGCAGCAGCAGCACCATCCACATCACCCGTCGCATCAACATCAACAGCACCCGCAGCACTTGCAACAAAATCCGCACATCTCCTCGCGAAAGTCCAGCCCACCATCCCATCAGCAGCAGCATCAGTTCTACAGTCACGGTCGCGGCGACAATAATCACAACATGACGATAACCACAACATCGACATCACCAATGCATTTGACGCAGTCGCAACAGCTGCAGATCTTACAGGCGGCTGCATCCACACAAGCTATGATCTCTCGACAGCAAATGTCCCCGAACTCAATGTCCCCGTCGTCGCGGCAGGGGCAATCCATGCCCCAAGTGCACTCGTCACAATCCCCACAACATCAGACGCATCATCTGCTGCAGCAACAACAACAACAACAACAACAGCAACAACAGCAACAACAACAACAGCAGCAGCATATTCGAATAAAGAAGGAATCCTCGCCGATGTTGAATCTCTCACCAACAGCACATCACAGACAGCAACAGGTACAGCAGTCGCAACCTCCTCAGCTGCCAACACAGTCAATGAGTAATCTGGCCGCTCAAGCGCTCATGCATCCAAGCTTGCAGTTGCGTCATCCCGCCAACCGGGATGCATCTTCAATTCTCTTTCGCGTCAAGAACGAAGTACACCAACAGTTGCCGAACCTTATGCAGTCATCTCCGGCCCAGCGCATGGTCTGGGTGTCCAACAACTCGCGAATCAATGGCGTCAAACCGGAGGTGATTGGAGGCCCGATCGGAACGTTGCGTCCCAATGCACCTGTTCAGTCACCCTCCCCGCATCACTCATCCTCCTCGTCATCATCGCAGCTGTCTCCGCAAACACCGTCACAGACGCCACCCCGCGGCACACCCACTGTCATAATGGGCGAAAGCTGCGGTGTTCGAACAATGGTCTGGGGCTATGAGCCATCGCCGCAGTCAATGCAGTCGCCCCCTGCCGCATCGACTACACCAACTCAAACGCCGGGACCATCGCAAAACACCGAGGAAGCCGCCCAGCTGTTACTTAGTCTCGGCCAGACACGAATCCAGGACAACCGACCACGACCGCAGCCATTTCGACCACCGCATGCTCTCAACATGGAGCGACTTTGGGCCGGAGACTATAGCCAGCTGCCGCCTGGTCAATTACAAGCATTGAACTTGAGTGCCCAACAGCAATGGGGTGCATCGAACTCGGTCGGAGGCAGTGGCGGCATTGCCCACAATCGGCCAGTCGATGCTCCCCACGATCCCACGGACGAGGATGAACAGCCTCTGGTGTGCATGATTTGCGAGGACAAGGCAACTGGTCTACACTATGGAATTATTACCTGTGAGGGGTAAGTAGATTCGTTTTTTTTACAATAATTAGAGATACTACGATGGGTTAAAGGAAGTTGTCGACTTTTTGAACTGTTGAAGCTCGATTTGCTTTGTAGCAATAATTTTTGGTAGGACCTGTACCGATTTATAAGCACAGACTTTGATCGAAAGGTACTATAGACCCGAACTGATTACACCCTCTGCAGAATACTATAGTGTTAGATCAGAAAACTAGGGAAAAATGTACAGTTTGAGAAACTAAACGCAGTTTGGGGAACTTTCTTTAAGAAAATTGTAATGAAATGACAGCAAAAAAAAAAAAACAAAAAATCAAAAATGCCATGAACATATTTTTTGTTGAATCTGTAGCGAGCAAAACTCTTCCTCAACAAAATCTTCAAAAGGATTTGCTCGGTTTTTTTTTTATTTTTCTTCAGCAAATCGAAAATTGAGGACACAATAGTTTTGAAAACATCCATTTGAAAACAACTTAGGGTCAAGTTTACATTTTGGTCAAAATCGTTATCGCCGTTTTCCGATAAACTTAAAAAAAAATTTTTAAAAAATTACTTTTTTCAAAAATCCATTGTACGATAATGTAGAGAAAAGCTGAGTTTGCTATTAAGTTATGACCACATTTCCTTAGGAATTCATTTTTGTTACAATCGTATAGACCGTTTTCGAGATATGTCGAAATTTCAAAAGTAGCGTTGTTCGAATTTTTCGCCAAAAACTGGGTACGCATTCATGGTAACTTCACCTACTCAAGCTTAATTATCAATTTTGGTTGAAATCGTTGGAGCCGTTTCCGATCAAATCAAACTGGTACGAAATTTTTATATTATAAAAAAAACACCTTCCGAACTATAAGCACAAAAACTTCCAAATCCAAGGTTTGACGAACGTAATCCGAGAAGCCGTTCAGGCTGTAGGCCTGTGGAAGGACGGACAGACGCAATTATCAATGAGTTCCTTTCCATTTGATACTTCGGTGTTTCAATCCGAGGCAGGCAACGAATGAACATTTTTTTTGCAATCGAAAATGGTGTTTTTGAAATATTAGCAGTTTCTGAAATTAGCGTTTTCGGTGATTCGAGTTTAAAATTTAGAGCACAATAATTTTTAAAACATCAATATTACTCTATGTATACATTTTGGTCAAAATCGTTATCGCCGTTTTCCGGTAAACCAAAGAAAGCTAAATTTTAAAAAAAAAATTTCACAAATTCATTGCACCATACATAGAGAAAAACCGATTTTAGACTAGTGGTAAGAAATGACCATATCACCTTAAAAATACGTTTTTGTTACAATCGTATGGACCCTTTCCGAGATATGTATGTCCAAATTTCAAAAGTATTGTTATTCGATTTTTTAACCAAAAACTGGGTATGCATTCATGGCAACCTGATCTACTTAGGCCCTAGTTATAGCAATACGCAAAACGAAACCGTTTTCTTTTGCTTTTTTAGATCACTTAATCCTATTGGTTGAAATCAATCTTGGTTTTAAAACGTTGAATTGTAAAGTTCGTTTATCAAAAAAAAAAAAATTTAAACAAGTTATCCTTAAATTGTCTAGAAAAATAATCAATCAATTAATTAATTTAATTTCGTTTAGAATTTACCATTTATTATAGCACAGTTTACATAATTTAATTTATTTGCAGAGATATGACAAATTTATGTCTTTCTACTGGAAAAAGTTTGCAAGTGACAACAAATAAATAAAATTAGAAAAATGTTTGTTTTGTGGAAAAACAACGACTAAAAAAACATCAATTTAAGGGAAAGAAAAATAATTTATTAATTTCTTCCGTACGTATTAATTAATTTGCGTACGAAAAACTTTTTCCGATCTACTTCTCAGTCAATTGCACACCAAACAACCAGATCATTCCACTGAAATATTTAATTTCCTTACTGTTCCATCGGTGAGGAATTTGTTTTCCGATGGAATCCAATCAGTGGTGGTTGATTTGTTGTAATTGTTTTCGTAGGGAAAATTTGTTCTGACAGAATTTTCGCTATCACCGCCAAAACGAATGGCTATATCTAGGGCCTTAAGCGGGATCATGACGTAATCTCGAATGACAAAAATCTCGAAGGCTAAAAATCTCAAAAAAAAAATTTTTTCAATCTCGAATGTACAAAAATCTCGAAAGACTATCTTTCGAAAAAATCTCGAAAATAAAAAGTAAATTCGAGATTATTTTGATCCCAAGAAAAAATGTTGGGCCTTATGTCCCACCCAACAATTTGAAAAATCAACAAAAAATATACGTAAAAAACCTCGCACCCACCCCGTTATCCAACAGTAAACCCAAACAGGCAAATTGTTACCATTGTCTCAAAAATTAATATTTATTCGAGATTTTTTTTCGAGATATCGTGGTAAACCCCCTAAAACGCAAATACAAATTTTGGTTGGAATCGTTAGATCCATAGAGGAGTGGTTACCAGGCAAAAAAAAAACATTCCTGATCTGTAGGCCCACAAACTCGAAATTCGAATCTCGAACCAAATCCGAGCAACCGTTTAGGCTGTGGACAGAATTTCGAGACCCACTTTTTTGAGCTCCTTTATCATCGTAATGTCAGAATCTCGAGTTCGAAATTTTGCACGAATACCTACAATAATATCTTTCTGCTACCTCGTAGCCGAGAAAGTTAATAAATGAAAAGTCATCTGCACATGCGTAAATTGCATCCGTCTTCTTTTTTTCAAGAAAGCTTTCAAACTTGTAGCCAACATAATGTACAAAAATTTCTGCTAAAACGATATCAAGGTAAAATATCCCCCGTCGAACCCTACGCTTATGACATGAAAGCCTTTTTGACCCTTTGAGAGATTCTTCTACTTTTGGATTCAAATTTCAAATCGCATACAATCGGGCTTGAAATGGCTGGTGTTATATGATCTATCAGCAGTGAAACAGGTTGACTTTTCCTTTTGTAGTCCATACCATACCTAGGAAGACTTCACGTTCCGAACCTAAACCAATATCTCCACTCACTTAATTTCCGTATAGAACCTAAATATGGTCTCCATTTTTTTTAGGGATACATGAGCTAAATTGTCGAAAAAGTAATTACTTCAGTAGGGTCTTCCTACTGCAAGCAGTAATAGAGAAGTTAGGTAATATCCTGCGTGACATCCAGGTTCTCACAGTACTTAAGGCAGACTGTAGAAGTGTTTTTTTTTTTTTGTTTAATAATCACATTTCAAATAGTTCCGTATCCGGCCAGAATCTCTGCATGTAGCACACTGCAGAAGTCCGGAAGTCTAAAGCCACGTGCAGGTCTATATCTCTTAGGTATTCCTGTCCTGTGCCCTTATATAGTTTTAGAACCTACTCGTATATACTGAAATTTCATTCTCGCTCGAAATAGTATTCCTTTGTCCATCCTTTCTTATCAGGATAAATTATTTCGTATGGTAGTTATATTGAGGTTTTTTTTCACTGCGCCACCTTTCGCGAACGTCTGACAAACATCCGAGAGTATAACTGTCATGAAAGAGCTTCTCAATCGGCCCGTTTGGAACCGGCATAAAATTGTAGATCCCTTCCATTCGTTCCAAAAATTAAAAACTCACACAAAACGAATGGTTGCGAGAAGCTAGGCCCTGGGTCCCTACAGACCTGTTGCGCCAACTATTATTATTATTTATTTAGCTATATTGAGGCCAAATGAAAATCAAAACTTTTAGAAGTCTTTGAGTAATTTTTTATTAATAACAGTTTTTAGAAAAAATTTAGTAACCTTTGAGGTGCCCTGTGTTAGTTAGCCGAAGGGCACTATTACAATGATGTACGACAATAATTGTTTTCTATTTCAGCTGCAAGGGCTTCTTCAAGCGAACCGTTCAAAATCGTCGAGTTTACACCTGCGTAGCTGATGGGACCTGCGAAATCACCAAATCCCAGAGGAATAGATGTCAGTATTGTCGTTTTAAAAAATGCATCGAACAAGGAATGGTGCTACAGGGTAAGTTTGTTTACAAACGTGTCTTTAAATCTTTTATAAAAAAAAAAAATCCTTTCAGCTGTACGAGAGGATCGCATGCCAGGTGGTCGTAACAGTGGTGCCGTTTACAATCTCTACAAAGTCAAATACAAGAAACATAAAAAATCCGCCCAAAAACAAATCCAGCAGCAACAGCAGCAGCAACTACAACAGCACCACCACCAGCAGCAGCAGCAGCAACAGCACCACCCGCAGCAGTCACACCATCTCCAGCATCCGCATCACCATCAGCATTCACATCACCATCAGCCACCGCCACAGGGAGGTATGTCAAACCAACAACAACACTCGCAACAGCAGCAACAACATCAACAATCGCACCTGCCAAATCAGCAACCGCATTCGCAAAATCAACAGCATCCGCTGTCACCACATCATGTTGCCAGTCAAACACCGTCAAGTCACCATCATGCGCACCATCAATCGAATCAGTCGCCCCACCACCATCATGCCATGCAACTAGCACAGCAGCAACAGCAACAACAACAGACGAAGATCAACATTGCCGCTGCCTCATCGGGCGGCAGTGATATTAAAAATGTGTTCCTATGTCCTTCGGTTTTGAAGCAAGACGATGAGGCGCAAGACATCAAGCTACCCTCGCATTTGGTTAACGGAACAATACTTAAGACTGCCCTAACGAATCCCAGCGAAATAGTGCATTTACGCCATCGTTTAGACAATGCTGTGAGCTCGTCCAAGGATCGCCAGATCTCGTACGAACACTCGGTAAACATGATTCAGACGCTGATCGACTGTGATGCCATGGAAGACATTGCCACGCTGCCACATTTCTCCGAATTCCTTGAGGATAAGTCTGAGATAAGCGAGAAGTTGTGTAATATTGGTGACTCGATTGTACACAAGCTGGTGTCATGGACTAAGAAGCTGCCGTTCTACCTGGAGATCCCAGTAGAGATACACACAAAACTGTTGACTGACAAATGGCATGAGATACTCATACTGACAACGGCGGCGTACCAAGCGTTACATGGCAAGAGAATGTCAAGTTCATCGAACAGCTCGACGACGGCGAGTGGCGGCGGAAGTGGTGCATCTGCAACTTCAACGAATCCCAGGTCACCGACAATGGGCATGCCCTTGCACAAAGATGATCCCGAGTTTGTTCAGGAGGTGAACGCGCACTTGAGTACGTTGCAAACGTGTTTAACAACGCTAATGGGTCAACCGATTGCCATGGAACAGCTCAAAATGGATGTCGGCCATATGGTGGATAAGATGACTCAGATAACTATAATGTTTCGGCGTATTAAGCTTAAGATGGAGGAGTACGTGTGCTTGAAAGTTTATATTTTACTCAATAAAGGTAGGTAGACCAGTGTTGGTCTAGGCTTGCTGATGGTGGGAATTCATATTTTTCTATTACTTGCAGAAGTCGAACTGGAGAGTATACAGGAGCGTTATATACAAGTCCTGCGAACGTATTTACAGCATTCGTCACCACAGAATCCGCAGGCGAGATTGGGTGAACTGCTGTCACATATACCAGAGGTGAGAATGATCCATACATAAATACCTTTTGTTGCAAAACTGGTAAACGGTTGCAGGCTAAATTTTTCGAACTCACAATGGCGAAATTTTCCATACAAAATTGCATATTGTGACCTAGAAAATATTTAGTGTGAAGGTTAAAAATGATTATTAATAAGGCCCACTGTGTTGTAGTTTTTTCAGGATATATTTCGTCAAGTTACTGGTCATTTTACGATTGTCTTAACGTGGAAAGAAAGTGGTTTGACTTTCGGAATTGATTTCTTTTTATAAATGCGACTATCAAGATCAACTTCTGATCTTAAAGCGTCTGTCGCATTTTTAGTTTTGCTTTCACCTTTCAATATATGTATTTTTGTTCCTGCAAACAAACAAATGCCTATTTTGGATTTGTTGCTCGACAAATATTCTGTTGATTACTTACGATGAATTGCAAATTAACTGCAGATTAAGAACGTAAATATAAAATATAAAATGTCTCAACACTTCGTACGAAATTGCGAAAGTAGTTTCGAAATTGAACAATAAAATAAGTTTTCCAACCAACGAAAGTAATTGCAGGAGTTATTTCTGTTATTTGTAAATCATGATATGCAGTGAACTGAGATCACAAATCAGACGCCTAGTGTCATGGATATTCTACCCATAATTACGGATACGTAAAACGGAAATAGACACAGGTTCCGCCCACCAACATTTTTCTGCAATTGCTTGAAAACATTTCTATTTCTGATTTGAAACACTTGAAATGAGAGTGGCAATTAGTTTCAGTAAATTCAACCAACAATTCATCCGTCAGTCACACGAAAAAAATATAATTGTCCGTTCATCATTTCCAGAAGCCATATTGGTTTATAAGAATTTCTTTAGTCATCGTTATAAAAATATTAACATTAAAAATATTAACATGCGGAGCTTTCCTATAATTATTATCACGTAAACAAGATGGCCGACCTAAATACATGTCACATTTTTTCGCGTGTTAGGTAATTCTTTCCCTTTTAGTCACACGGCTATTTTGTATTTAGCATCCCTTAAATTTTCCGTGTTAGGAATGTGTGACCGTGTAAATGCAGCAGTAAGGTCTGTTGCGTAAAGTAATCGTTTCAAAAATCTAGATTCGTGGCTTAAAATTTTCAAAAGATAGTTCAACAGTTCAAGTCAAAAAATATGCTATTGTAGACATAAGGAAAGCGTGAAACTCTCAGGAAATATTATTGTTGTTGTGCGGGTGCTTTAGGGTAGACCCTGGGTTAGGCGCTGGTAGGTAGAGTTTTCCTCGTGAAGGAGTTGAAATGAAAAAAAGAGAATGATTGAGATTTCGATTTTCTTTATTTTCGGAGCTCGATGTCTTACCTCGTGGAGGGTGAAATATAAAAGAGACAGAATTTAGCTTAGTACAAAATAGGAAAAGCATCAGTTGACGTTTAAGACGACAATCTTAGTAGCGACATCTCACATTAAATTATAAAAACTACTTTGAAGTTATCGAATAAGTAACGAGTAATAATTATATGCTTTTCACATGAACAGTTGTGGTCAACACCACTTATATAATATATGCAATGCTTCTAATAAACTGGCGGCAGTGCTTACGCTTTCAATCTAAGTGAATTGCTAACTGGAACGATATAATTTTAATTACGTAGTAAAATAATATTTTGCATTTTTCATCTGGCAGACTGTCAATCTTATCCATTAGTTAATTCTTTTTCTATTGCTAGTAGCTAGTGCATTAGATTCTGTTTCTATTGTTCGTCGTTAAGCAATGAAATTAGCACTACGTATAACACGCACTTTTACGTGACACGTATTTTAGTCCCCCATCATATTTGATGATAAAAAGGTGCCGTGAAATAAGGCCAAGTGAAATAAGACCAAATTCTAAAAATCGGCCTTATTTCGCTTTTAAAAAAGTGTAATAAGGCCAACTTCCAACAGTTATTGCACTTGACGTTTCTGCATGGCACCGATAGAAATTATGGGAAAATTTTATAGAAAACTATATGGCTTCCGGAAGTGATAAACAGACAATCATTTATTTTCTTGTATAATTATAACTGATAAATTGTTGGTTAAATTAACACTCTTATTTGACATGTTTCAAATCAGAAATGGAAACGTTTTCAAGTGATTGCAGAAATGTTGGTCTCAGCAACTTGTGCCTACTTCCGCAATACATATCTATAATTACTTTCGTTTTCTATTTAATCAAACCCTTAAACAAACAAAACAAATTCAACACGAAAAACAAAACAAGCAAGAGGATTAGTGGCCGGCCATTAGCAACATACTTTTTTGTAACTTACACGCATTTACAGACAGGGAATGCAATTACAAAAACAACAATGTAAGCATATGGGTTTTGGGGAGGGAATTGACGTACGAATGTAGGGTTGCAGATTAAAAATAACACAGAACTTCGATTTTTTTTTTTTGAATTATTATGTGGCAGCAATAATTATCAAAGAATTGCTTTTGAAATGCACTTCAAAATCGCTTTCACACTACCAAACAAAAGTTTGTCTTTATCGTATTAAATTTAATCAATTTTCGCCTTCTCTTAACCGAGCATAAAAATACTGTCGAAGAATTCATGTTTAAGAATTTAACAGAGTACAAACATATTAACCTTGGCTATTTTACTGAAGTAGTAAAAGTAGTGTAGCGGCTTGAAGAAAATTTTACGAAACTAAGTAGTAAAAAAAATATTCTGATATAGATTAAATGTAAAAACAGTTGAAAATCTAATGTTCGAAAGATGTTTGTTGGAAAATCGGGAAGAGGTTTATGTTCCACTGCTTAATTTAATCAAATTTGTCAAGCAACATAAATTTGTTTTAAATACATAAAAAAAAATATTTTAATAATTCTATTAAGACTAAAATAGTTTTTGTTCTAGTAATAAATGTGCAATTTTTGTTCCTCACATTTCTTTTTGTTGAACCTACACATTTTTTTCCCGGAATAAAATGTTTTCATTGTTTTTAATAAATCGAAAAATCTACTCAAACAAAATTTATTTACTTCGCTTTTTCTTTTCATCTTATTCGAAATACGATTTCTAAAGTCCGAACCAGAGACAATACTGTGATCTCCAACTTCGTTCGATTTTTCGTATTTTTAGGGGGTTGTCACGTTTTTTTTGGCTAGTACCTATTGATACATATAAATTTGTATTGACAAATGTCAAAAAACTTCAAAAGTTCTGGCTCACGAACACTCGTTCAAAAAATATGCACCGCTTCCGCTGTGTGCAAAGTTGCAGCGTTCATAGAATTTTATCCGTTAAATTTGAAATTGAAATTATTCGTTTTGATCGAATCCCGCAAAAAACCCAAATTCCAACTCGGGGTTTTTTTCACTGCGCCACCTCTCGCGAACGTCTGACAAACATCGGAGAGTACAGCTGTATTGAAATAGCTTCTCAATCGGCCGTTTGGAATCGGCATAAAATTGTAGACCCCTTCCATTCGTTCCAAAAATGAAATCTCACACAAAACTAATGGTTGTGAGAAGCTAGGCTTAGGGTCCCTACGGACCTGTTGCGCCAACTATATACAGGAATTAGGTACATTTGCTTAAAATATTTATAAAAAATTGTTGTAATGAAAATAAAAACATTTCATCAGTAATTTAATTAAAATTTACTCATGAAATCGAAGATAATAATAATAGAAAGCGGAAGATACACAACCATGTTTGTAGTAATATGTTTCTAGTATATAAAACATATGTTTCTAGTATATAAAACATATTATTTAGGACTTTAGGTAGTTTTATAAACCAAACACATAATATTATTTGCCCTTTAAAAATATTTAATGTTGTATGTTGTATTCCCGAACTCTATCACATTCCCCCACGGTTGACAGCATTTATTTTGTATCCTTTGTATGTTTTTGCATGTCACACGGATTCTTAATTGACATAACACCGATAGAAAAACAAAATGGCGAATTTAAAAAAAAAAAAAATTCAGGGGACCAGCGGCAAGAGGATTGCGAGTTGGGGGTCTCAGTATCGCTTGTCTCTGATTCGTGCCCTGGGCCCAGGTCATAGAATCCGTGCTTTAAATAGGTGCTCTATCCTTATTTGTTATACGAAACGTGGTAATTTGGCCCTTCCCACTGTACTCAATTCCCTTTTAAATAATTCCCTTGGTAGGTATAATTTTTTGTGAAAAAGTAAAACGTAAATCTATGTTATACGGAAACATCGCAGTTTCTTTACATTATTATGGTTACCTTTTCCTACTAGAAAATGTTGGTAGTCAAAAATCTTGCTATGAAATTTAAAAAAAAAAATGTTTGCTTGAATGTTTTTTGTAGTTTTTCTTTTGTTTTGGTTCACTTTCCATAAGCTACTGTGTATTCTGTCAACCTGCCAGTAGAAAGCTTTGCCGCAACCGACGCGACGGATTCTATGGGCTGAGCCCTTTAGGCGTCTGATTTGAGATATTTCTTAAATCGATATTGCTATTTCTTTCTGCAGTACAATATTGCTGCAATAAAATGGAAATTACTTATTGGTACACACTCTTGGAAGTAATGTTTTATCAAGAGCGTCTTTTGTTTATCTACAAAAATATGTTTAGTCACTTAGGTGCCTATAAAAGAAGCATCTTCAGGTCTTAGCTAGCCACCTGTAGTTGCGCAGTCCTACTTGGTTAAGATCTAATACTTCTTGTGTCCTACACTTTCTCTAATGTATTGTCTTTCCGGGTTAAACTCGAATAGTGAATTCTTTACATTGTGATGGCCTAGCCATCTTATCGGATTGATGCTAAGTTTTTAACCTAAGTCGATATCGCTGCATAGCTCGCATAGTTTGTCGTTTGAATCTTCTCCTCGTAAGCCCGTCCCAGCCTACAGACTTAAGTGTTTTACAAAGGATCTAATTTATTGGCCATCGTATCTGTTCGGGATCTTTTATCTGCCCTAGTTTTAAATATAATTAAGATCAAGAGTAAGTCTAACTTTAGACAAAGATTTCCTCATTTTCATTTTTTTTAAGTAAAACATCAGCTAACCTAACTTTCTTTTCTTAATCTAGATTCAAGCAGCTGCTAGTCTATTGCTCGAAAGCAAAATGTTCTACGTACCATTCGTCCTTAATTCCGCTAGCATAAGGTAGCAAATGCTGGAGCGTGGACTCATTTCAAGGGATGACGATCCACACTTAGCGACTCCGCCCCTACTGCCACACAAAGTGATGTTACATCGGTCATTATCCACATCATCAACGTCGACATCGCCATCACCTCATCATCAGCAACAGGAACAGCAACACGGTTACAAAAATTTCCAAATATCGCTGCCAACAGCTGCAGTTAATCTACAGCAACAGCAGCAACCAAAAGATACAAAGCCAATACTGCCACCGCAGTCCTTGTTGAAATCCTCGCTTTTAGCAACATCATCATCAGCAGCACCATCTTCTTCGTCGTCGTCGTCGACAACAACGTTGTCGTCAACATTAATGCAATACCAAGAGACTAAACGGCAAGACCAACAACAACAACAACAACAACAACAACAACAGAAAATGAATCCAACTGAACTGCCTATCCAACAATATAAGTCAATTTTACACACGCATTTAATGTCTAAGCAAGCATCGTCATCACTAGCATCTTCGACGTCTAGCCCGTCGGTTTCAACATCAACAGCAACATCATCAGCATCCCCATCCGAAAAATTACATTTAGTAAGCACCAATGCAAGTGGACGCCACCACCAACAACAGCAGCAGCAGCAGCACTGCCTGCAGAGCCTGCACAACCAGCAATTTTCACAGCCAACAAAGCAACAACAGCTCAATCATCATCAACAGATGCAGGGGCTTGCGCAACAGCAAATGCGCAAAGCCTCTACATCATCCACGATGACAACGACGTTGCTTCCACATTTTGTTATGTCGACATCAGCATCTTCATCATCGTCAAATAACGGTAGTAATCATATTAATAGCAACAATAATAGCAAGAGTAACTCTAATTGTATTACCGATGTAAGTAATAGTCTAAGCTATAATAGCCTAAGTAGTAGTAATAAGAATATCAACGTTAACAGCTGTCCAAAGAGTTCGTCTAGCCCATACCATGTTCAGACACCGACCACTAGCCATGTAACAGCCACTGCCACTGTAACGACGCAAACTCAAACTGACGAGGTCTGTGGTGTCGCCAGCGATGTGACGGTGGGTGGTAGCAGTGGCAGCGGTTCACACATGCAAATGATACCATCCAGTAGTGGGGGTGGCAATCTAGGATCTGGCATCCTAAATTCCACCGCATCAGTAAATAGTGTGGCTGGTGGAGCATTATCGAGGCGCGGACCTCCTTCTCATCATCATGAAGCTGTTACCGTTGTTGTATTTAAAACAATGTTACCTGATGACTGAATTAATATATAACAAGGATACGCGCATGCTTATCGATAAAAGTTTGAGTATGCGTGCTGTCCCGATTTGAAACTCCTTCATTTTTCCTTTCTTAAACATGTTTTCGATTGAAAATGAACAAGAAAAGAGAAAGTATACCTAATTCTTACCTTTTTGTTGGTAGGACTGCATTATACAAATATATATATATACCTACTATAGATACTTTTTTACGCAGTATAATTGTTTAAAATATATATATATGTATGATTTTTGTAGATACTTTTTGTAGATTTTTGTTTCTATAATTTTATTTATTAGCTTTTAAAAGTGTTGTGTATTTTTTTTTTGTTTTGATTTATTTTTTATTGATCGACGAATGAAAGTAGATAAAAAAAAAGAAAAACCAATTGTTATTTCATTGTTTAAACATTATATATAAAAAAAAAACACTAAGCTAACACTAGATATTGTATAAAATAAAAATAATGTGTGTAAGTTATACGTAAAATATATATTTTATTATATTTAATAATGTGAATATTTAATAAGGAATCGTATTTGCTGTGTATAAACATAAACATATAGAAAAAAACTTAAATATATACAGACAAAAAAAAATAAATTCAGATAAAACAAATATTTCGAAAATAATTTTAGAAAAGAAACAGAAAAGCAAAAAAAAAAATGAAACACAATTCAAGATCAAATGTAATCATCAACGAAAGAACATTTTCGCGAAATAGTTATATTCATATACATATATACACAATAATACCATTAAAATGCATATTAAAACGTAAAAACAAAAACAAAAATTACTGAAATACTTATTCACGAGGGAGTTAAAAGAAAAATACAAAGTCCTGCTTTTGAAGCGTTAATCGAATATAGCATAGTTTACTGCAGCAAACCAGACATATTTTTAAGACAGTTTTATCTTACTTTTCCTTCAAATTTTTAAATTAGAAATGACCCACAAAACGTCTGGCTGTTTACATTTTATTCCGTAGTAATAACTCTGACTAAGACTTGCTGCAGACCTTTGGTGTATCATTTCACTAAAAACATTTACAGCGAAGTTTGATTCTTTTTTTTAGTTCATTGTAATTGGATTGTAAGCTGCTAAAGCACAATTTTTAGTTTGATTGACAGTGGCGTCTCGATATAAGGAACCAATGAAAATCAGGTTCACTATGAACATAGCGATATTTGCTGCATTTTTCCGTCCCAGTCCAAGGCTTTGGGATACGTAACGATAACAAATTTCTTGTTAAATACAACGAAGACTTAACCGGGATAAATTTAGGAACTGCTTCTTTTTTTGATAGACAAAAGTACATGAAGCACAGGGTTTTGTATGTCATAAATACATTTTTATGGAGTTTTCAAAAAAGACATTCGATTCAACACTAACTCAAGCGTTTACTAAGAACTAAGGAATGTAATATCTGCAAGAATGCATTATGTTATTTAGATGGGGAGAATCAATTGAATTGCATTTTTAAAGATCAGTTTCAATATCAGGATGATGCATGCGAACTTTTCTTTTCATTCGTCGACTTTGATTTTTCGTAAATCGTAGGCTCATTTGTCCTTGAAATAAACTCAATCGAAAGGAGAATGGTTTAATTATTCCATTTTTTAATTGAGTATATTTTAACTTTTTTCTGTTGAGGGGGTGCTTGCAATGCATTTAAAAAAAAAAATCCAGGTTACCGCTGCTCTGCGTTGCCAGACGGTCAAAATATTTCTCCGAACTCTGAAAAACCCCCACATTTTGCTACTGTCTTCAAAAAAATCCCCAACTTTTGGTTACTCTTTTTAAGGTTCCGTACCCAAAGGGAAAAAACGTAACCTTATTAGTTTCGCTCGGATGTCTCTCCGTCTGTCTGTCTGTCTGTCTGTCCGAACCCACTAAGCCAATTTTGTTACCAGGTCTATCTCAAGAACCGATTGACATAGGAGGCTAAAATTTACACACAACATCCGGTATAACCTCTAGTTAAACGACAAATACCAATGGGAGGAATACATCAATTGGTTTTGGATTAATTAGTAATCTGGTGAAAAAAATATTTTCATTCGCCCAAAAAACGGTTTATTTCTTGATTCACAAAAAAATACATAAATTCCTTTTTTGTAGATCATGTTCTTATCTATATATGTGCTGAATACTCTTTTGCCGAAAAGTTAATAGTTTACAAGATATTTTCAAAAAAGATAATTTTACAATGTAAAATACGTTGCTCTCATTTATGTTCTAATCTACTACGCAGTTGTGCACAATTGACCCCATCAAAGACACCAGGGCTGTCGCTTCATAATTTCGTTGGGGAGTATAATACATTTTTTGGGGAGTACAGAACAAAATAAAAGTAATATATTTTTAGTCAATAGTTTTTAATTGGGACAGGTCGCATAATGGAAAATTGGCGTCGGTTGGGTACTAGGTAATAATTAGAAAATGAGATTCGTTGCGAGTAATTTTTGAGAGCAAAAATATTAAGTAATTAAATTAAACTAAATTGTGATGAATTCATGAAGAGGGGAAAGATTGAATGATATAGATTTCAAATAATATCTGATGTGTTGGACTTTAGCCAAATACGGAACCTTCGGTGCGCGAGTGACACTCGCACTTGGCCGGTTTTTTTTTAAACATGTTTTTGTACGACAAAGAAAGAAATTTCGAATTTGAAAAGCGATCATATAAGTTTGGTTTTCCGAATGCAAAAGTGTGCGCATAAGTAGATTGTTAGTAGAATGCATGTTTCATTTAGAAAACATTTTAAGGTTACCAAAAAGGATATTATAACGAAATACACATAAAATCGACAGATTTCCCCCTAAAAAATGTGTCCCCGACCAAAAACACCAATAAATCCCGGGGAAAAACACCAAACTGGCAACACTCCCGCTGCTCTACGCTACAATCACGCTTCAAATGAAATTACAATTTTAGTGCTTCTATTGCTTTTCGACTGACAACGTTTTTTTTGGGTCTAACGTGGACGGGTTGGAGAATCGTTTACAATTTTCCATTTATAAAAGTGCTTCCGAAAATCGATTTTGAGTCGGAATTTGTTTTTCTTTTTCCCCTCTCTAAGTCACTGCCTTCATGACTATAGCTGTCGGAAATGAGTCCTACAGTTATAGTGGCAATTAAAGCATTCATCACATACACATTAGGTCTGTTCCCTTACTTTCTGGCTCATTTTTGGCAATATGGTACATTTCTCTCATTGCGACAGAATTCGCTCACCGAAATGAAATACATATAACCAAAAAGAAAAGGAACGCATTAACCACGAATTTGAAAAATTTGTTTTTTTTCTAGGCGGAAATATACTCAAATATCAACAGAACAAACAACAAATTTATATTTAATCAAGATTGCTTTTATTGCAGAAATTTAAAACTTCACAAAATATAAATGAATTCAAATAAAAGGCGGTTGCAAATTAGAATTAGACAACCATTTGTCAGTAATAACCAACTAGCAGGTTTTGTAGGGGGGAGAAATGTTTTGTTCTCTCTTTTTGGCTCTCTTCTGACCAAATTTTGCGTGAGGGAACGAAGTTTGGCTGAATTTGGCTTACAAGTTCGAATGCATTATCGTTACGGAACAGACCTATAATGATCAAATATGACAAGCCAACCTTTAAAATTAAACTTCCTTACTAAGTGCGCGTATCATGATGTGAGGAGCCGTGGTGAGCTTTCAGACTTTTTAAGGAATTAATGTACATTTTTCGAATTTGAAATGCAAGGCTCCTTCTTTTGCTGAACTAAGATCCGCAATACCAACCTGGTTTCGAAATACCACATCAATAAGGTGCATTGCCAATCAGATGAACGTTGTCTAGAATCTATGGAAATAGCTAACCTGATAGACAAACCGATGCTATAATCGCTTGAGTCAATATCCATTTAAATCCAATGACCGAATGGAATGAAACAAGTTGTGAGTGGGATATTAACGAAATTCATTTTTTATTTGAAAGGTTCATGTCTGCCATATGTTTATGTATGAATTATAAAATCGATAAAATGTCCGCCGAAGCTTCTCACGGTAGTTGCTAGGTCCGAGTGGTACAATTTTTTATAGATTCGGCTGAATTTGAGCGATGGCATTGGTTATGTTGGCTTTGAGGTCATTAGCCGATTTGCGACTCATTGACATAGAGCTGCTACTTCTTTCTTGAAGAAAAATTCTAGTCTGGTCAATCGCACGATTTTGCTGACAAATTCAAGTCACCTCCGCAAGAGATAACCATACCCTCACATCGTTCATCCAGAATGTCCAACGTGGTGTCCTTCTGAAACCACATTTTCTCCATATCGTTCAATTCGTCAGCCTAATTTATTTCTTAAGATAATAATAATCCATACTTCACATTTGGCAGCTCGAAAAGTTCAACCACCCAATTCTAAGTTGAACGCGATTTCAATGAATGTGGTTAAATTATGGCTGTATTCAAGAAGTTCTCTATTGGTCCATTGATCAATGAAGGGATTAGTTCGGCTATGCTCTGTTTTATAATTATTATATTTAAGACCTCACTATGACGTTGTCTGAGTTTTACGTGGCTTGACCTTAACGCTCCTGTTTTTTTTTTCTATTTAGCAATTTAATGCACTCTACGGAGTTTGGTTATATTTAGAGCTTTACTTAAGAACAGCCTTGCGGTGGTAAGCGGTAGTTGTGCTTAAAATACGAAATACCACAACTTCATGAAATTGGCCGAAATTGGCTAGGTCGGGGTACTTTTTGTTTCCCTTATTCGACTTTACAGTGTGATTGCAGTTAAGTGTTGAATTTGTACTAATTCCTGAGTAGTTATAGTTCTCTTAGGCATTTTGCCCGTTGCCCCATAACATTTTAAAAGCATTGACCTTCCAAATTCCAATTGTCTATATAGGTATCTATACTTTTAGGTATTCAATAGATATATGAGATTTTCTAGTTGGTAAAGCTGCGTAAGTCTCTTTGTTACATTTTTCTGTTAACCCGTTCTGATTGCTTCCATAGAACAAGCCGTATTAATTGCATGGTTTTCAAAACTCGAGCGGTTCAGCTGTTCTTCGTCAACCTGTAAGAATTTTTTGAATGGCTTGGAGTATGCATGATTCTGAAGACGACATTTACTTGAAGGTCTTCCATTTTTTTGAAAAATTCTTTCGATATCAGCATTGTAGTCCATCGAGTGCGTTTTAATGTGCCATTTACGACAGCTTTATACGATTTTTTCAGTAGCAGAATGGGATTGGATTTGAAGAAAAGTGTTGATGATTGTAAATAATTTAAAACAAACTTGTTTGCCCGTAGGCGGACACCTTAAATGTAATCCAAAAGCGTACGCTCTAAGAAGACATGTACATCGCTTGGCATTCTACCTTCATTCTTAGCAATACAAAACATTTCACCGCTGCTTCGCGTCGATCGAAACAGTTTCAATTTCTAACTACACCGCTTATTCAACACCGAACTTTATTTAAAATTTAAAATGTTGAATAAAATAGAATTCTTCTCGGAAATAAAAAAAATTGCATTTCGGTTTACCCCTTTAGGCAAACAACATTTTTAATCAAGGGGCCTTATACTAACAATCTTTTGAATATGAAAAAATTTCGCCATTATGGGTTTCTAAAATCTAGCCTGGGCACTATAAATATCTAATTTTATCTAGCAATATTAATGGCAATTATTTTTCAATTTTTTTGTTGGTGTTTGATCGATTTAATTTAAAAAGATCCAATTAGAAATTTTTCCCTGTCGCTGTCCGTTGTCCTAGCTTATCTAGACGAAACTCCAAAACTAAAGACTGAATTTTAAACATGAATAACTTTTTATTCTCTGGTTATGACGAAAATTTTTGAATAATTTTGTTCGATGTTCATAATGTCAAATAATATTCTCTCCAGTCGACCGCCTATCTCTAAATACTAGTTTGATGTTGCCCCACTGTGTTAGTTTATTTTTTTATGATATATCTTGTATTATCTCGAAAAATGTTGTGACTTATTGCCAGTGTCTGGGACTTGCCGCGTCAATCTGAATTTCAGAAGAAAATCCAGTCTAAAATGCGCACTTTCACTTCATATAAAATCATTGTTAGGTCCGACTACCAAAGATAAAATTAACTCGAAAACAACTCAACAGGCTAGGCACATAAATCTGTCACTTTAACTCCATTGAATTTAGTAAAATAAATTTTCACGTAAATTTTCAAATCTAATGCTAATTTGACTCCATTACTGCCATTTTGTGCTATTATTTTTGATTTTGAAAGCAATTAAAATTTATGTTTGCATTTGTAGCTTTTTGTAGAAAAATGTTTTCTTATATTTGTTTTTCATTTTTTTTGTATAGTCCCACATATACTTAGCAAAAATTTATTACTTTAATTGTAAAAAAAGAAAAAAAAACCTTGAACTACTAGTTAAATATTTAATGAAAAAAAAAAGTACATAACGTTTAAGATATCTTAACAGTTGTACACACACCACATAATTATAAAGAGTTATTATTTGTTGTTGTTTCTTATTTCGTAAGCATACACTAAAACTGAAACCATTTATAGTTAAGAAAATAATAACAAAAACAAAACATGCAATTAGCCATTTACTACCGCGGACATTTAAAAAAAAAGAAGGAACTTTAAATTATCTATCTTAAATTTTTTATTTTATTTTGCATTTTACTATACCTACATTTTTACCTACTATAAAAAAAAAAACTCTTTAAGTTTTGACTTTTGATAGAAGATATGAATTGAAAATTAATTTAGTACCATTATATTTACAATTTATGGAATACCACACACTACTACAACTACTATACCTATTTGCTATTTTTAAACTATTTTAAATATTTTCCTTTATATGTTTGTATACAATTTTAATGAGCACATCAAAAGCAAAACAAAAAAAAAAATAATTATATAAATGACTGATTTGTAGTTTTCTTAAAATTATTAAAAGAAAAAAAAAACAAAAAAAAAAACAATGAAAAATAAAAACTTATTAATTAAAAATTCGAGCAATTTGTATATTGTTTGTATTTTTTTCCTTTTTTTATATTTGGTTGCTTTTTCTTAATTCATTCAACTTCGACTTTGAGTTGTCCTATTGAAGTTTTTATGTCAAATGTCGCCGTGTCTTAATTATGTCATATTTATTATTCGGACACTACCGTGGTGAGTAAATTGTCAACGAGTTAATAATCCTGATCCGGGAAATAGAAAATTAATTATTTTTATTTTCCAATCTTAATGCTTCTCTTTTTTTCGATTTACGATTTGCCAATGTTTAAATGTGCCTAATTGGTTTTCTAAAATATTTGGTGAACTCATACGACTTTTGTTTAAAAATTAATTACCTACATATGTCAACGTTATATAAAAAGTGGGCCTAATGTTTATTCACAACTGTTGTCTAGTGGCAAATCCGATAAACAAATTCCGCCGGTCAAAAAGACAAGTCCTTATTAATATTTACATATATAGGAATAGGTGTATAACATCTGTGCAATTCATTAAGCATTCCTTACTATTTGTTGCAGTATATTTACGGTGACCATCCGAATCCGATCATTATAATAATGAACAGTTCTGTATTTGAAGACGATGTTCATTATGAATTATTTTATATAGAAAAACATACGAATGTTCCGTATTTGAGAAGTTATTCTTTATTTGTTCTGTATTTAATTTCAATTTTTAAAAACAATAATGCAAACGTTTAGAAAACCAAAATGCAACGAACAATGCTAACGTACCATACGGATACTAGATAGACAAGTAGACATTTTGTCTACTAATAAATGTGTTATATAAGTTTTTTTTTTTTTTTATTATTATTTGCTTTTTCTAAAGTATACATTTTTATGAAAAGAAAAAGAACTGAATAATAATTGAAATTGTTGCCTTTATTTTATTATTTACTATTTTAATTTTAAAATATGGTCGCCGAAATTATATTATGAGTTAAAATTGTATACGTCTTATTTTATACGATATTAGAAGCCATGTGACTTTCCATGGGAGATGGGACTTTCCACTATGGGAACCTATTGATAGAAATTCAGGCAGGACATTTATAGGTCTGTGGTATCCAAGGGCTTCATAGATCATACTATACAATTAATTAGGTCCACAACGGACCAGCCAGCAGCAATGTATTGAACTGACCAAAATAGAACATTTTCTACTTTTCTGTCTTTTGTATTTAATCGACAGCTTTCACAAACTAAAAAGTGAAAAAAAAACACTCATAAAGCAATGTGGACGTTCGGATACCTAGTTTATGTAAGACGTCAACTGGATTTGTCGGGACTATGAATCCGAACGCGTTGACTAGGGCCCTTCATCAATTAAAAAAAAAAATTATTTTCAATTAAGTTCATTTACCTAAAATGTAACACGGTTGCCTATCACAACACTATTGTAGTCTTATGCGAACTAATGGTTGTTAAAAATATCGTGCGAAAATTCTGAATTATGAGAGTAGCCTTAGAAATGATACCTTTTCCTTTCACCGGCCCTTTCTTCGACTCTTCAGAATTCTCCAGCGTTTAAATTTATTTTAAATTTGACTCTTCGAAATGTCAACCGATGCACGAAGGATTTTCTTGACTAGATTTGTCGGCTTCCCCTCCATAAACGTCAACTGCAAAAACCATATTCAGAGCCAATAAAAAATGAAACACATCGAGTCAGACAGCTGTCAGACTTACTATACTAGAAATCCATATCCAAACGTCCCCAATGAAAGAAACTGTCATGGTTGTTGAATAAATTGAGATAACATACTTTTATTGGTATTTAAAAATATTAAAACGTCGATTATGGCAGTTCAATGAGTGAAAACAGTCGAACCTGAACATCATGTCCAGTGAAACTAGAAGTTTTTGAAAAAGTAGAAAAAGGAAAAATTACAAATAGTTATCGCATAGACATGAAGGTTCGTTTCAGCACTATCGTTCAAGTGTTATTTATTTGGTATTTCCGTCCGCTTGTACCCTGTAAAACTAAAAACTAAAACTAGTCGATGCATTCACACCGAACACCACTTTTGACGTTTCTATCATCTGGAAGACACTAGGACTAGGTACCTACCTAGTCGTGATACTTCTGTGTAAAATATTTTGGTTAGAAATTTCGATCGCATTAATTAACAAATAAAATTAATTCATAGCACTTGAAAGTAATATAAGCCCATTATTTACCTAAGTGTGGAAAATGATCTTAAGTTGTAAGTTGTGATATTTGTTCGGTCAGCTGATCTGCTGAATTTGCTGAATATTGCAAAACGTGTGTTTGTTCAACAACCCAACCATTGGAAGTATTTTTCGTGGTGTGTTCGTGGAAAACGACTAGTTTTGAAAACTGATATAGGTATATGTATGGGAAAATGTCGGTTTTCGATAAAGTTTCCGAGTATTTTCGCGAAAACCCGGTTTTCGGCTCGGAGTGAGAACGGTTGCCACATTGGTCATTTGTGACCAAATTTGGTCTATATTTTTTCTCTTGGTAATTTTTAATTACATTTTGTAATTTTTTTAAAATAAGATATTAGGTATTAATATTTACATGAAGAATATGTTTACATAAGATTATTTTATTATAATAATTTTATATAATATAATTTTAATTTCCAATTTTTTACACAAACTATATTTACAAGTGGCACCCGTGGGTGTGAGTATAACTCTATAAAATCGATTTAATTATTTAAATTTTGATAAGGCTACTCAGTGGAAGTATTTAATGTTTGAAACTCAGAAAAACATTAGCTTGTATTAAAAAATGATGTCGATGATCTGAAAGAGAACATATTTTCCTTCAGGTATATGGTATAGCAGTTAGGTATCATCGTATACTTTACTTTTCATGTAGCCCCATAGAAGAATATGCATGGGGACAAAGTCTTCAAATGTTGATAGCTCCAAGGCTGGTTATCAGTTTTCTAAATCTAAATCTCATCACGAACAATTTATAACCGCTTACTACTATTTTAAACCATACATCTACACACGGATAACTTTGAATGCATAACTATTAGACTTTCGGGTTTTTTGTTTTCTCATATCATTTAAAAACACGATAACTAACAATAATAGAAGTTGAATATATAGATACTTGGAAAAGTAAATTAAATATTTCTATATTTACCAAAAAGTACCTATTCACCCCTTTGAAGGGTAAATTTCTAACAATATGTAGGTACCTATTTTTCGCAACAACTTTTCCCTCCCCAGTGTAAAAGTACTTAAATGAAAATTAATATAGCAACAAGTTGTACTTAAATTTAATTTTTTGAAGTAGAAATAGTTTTTCTCAAAATTAATTTTGGTATTGTGCGGAGCTGAACTGAAGCCTTATTCTGCCAAAAGTATTTTTTTTTTCTAATTGTTTAAGTTCATCATATACTTTCCTTTTCACAAATGCTGGATAGAGCTCTCCAATATGATAATATATAAATGGCATGCAATATTTTTCGCATCTTCTCTTCCGTACGTATGTATATATCTCAACCCAAGTCAAGTGAAAATATACTTGCTTAACATTTTTGTTTACGGTAGCAACTTGAGCGAGAAATCGCATAAATTATTTCTGTTGTCAATATTGTACAAAAAATGTGAAAAAAAAATTGTCAGAATCAGGTTCAGATCTCTGCAATGTACGTTTAAAAATTTCGAATGTTTGTCTTATAATTTGCGCGAATTAATTAGATGCACATTCAGATCGCTGAATATATTACCTACTTTAAAAGGTCGAATTCCAGTCCATCTATTACGACTGACAGAATCTAGCTTTCGACTAGGTAGGTTAGAAGGTACCTATATATTTAGAATGAGCAATTGAGGATTAAGAAAAAAAATGGTGTATCTGTTTCAATACAATGCAAAATGCAATGAATAAAAAACCAAAAAGCAAATCATTTAAATAGTTTAACGAGAGCATTGACATTTTGAAAATAAAACTGTGTAAAAGCCTTTTTTTTGAACATTTGCAATGTACACAACCAATCTGACAACCTATTAATCGACAACATTACTTTGGAAAATTTTGAAGCTGTCAAAAAACGCTTGTGCTGGTCGATTGGTGTTTGTGTTTGGTGCCAGTTTAAAAAATCCAATTTAGGTACCTACTCTTAAATTTAGGCGCCCAGTAGGCAATAACTTCTCACCACGATCCCTATCTGGTCATAGTTTTTATAACTCATAATGACAGCCTTGCAATTTATTTTGTAACATCGTCTTAATAACTGTCTAAGTATGAGTTCAAAAAGGCAAGAATTACCGACACAACATTTGAAATAATCTTTGGATAGGTAATAATAAAACTAAATTTTTTATGTGTAGGTATCTACTTATTGATTGAGTTCAAAAAGTTGTTGTATGAGTTTAAGTAGACTGATTCTCTTTAAAATGGGCTATTGCGCAGAACTGTCCCAAACCTTTTTAGCATCGTTTTTATTACTAACTCAAAACCTAATACAACGTTGAATTGTTTAAGCATTCAAGGCTTGTAAGAAGATCTTAACCAAATACAACGTCTTCTCGTCTTTTTTTTTTGTTTGTGTGCTTCTTCTTTTACAGTGCCTTTTATGTTCATAGTAAAAAAAAATCCATCAAACTAGACTCAGATTGTATGTCTTCCTGAGCCTCCTACGCAATAAAGTCGATCACATACTGGATATTCAATCACTTGTCACAACTTCAAAATTCAAATATCTCTATAAAATCTTTTCTCTTTAAAATTCCAATGCCGCTATATTTCAGAATTTAATTAATGTCAGAAATTCCAGATTTTATACCTAAATTTGCATGTTATTCCATCTACTTCGGTGTATGGGGTACCTCTTAAATTTACCTAGAAGCTCGCTAATGTTCCACTTAAAAAATCTCGTGCACTTGCCATCTACGAAAAAAAAAACACTTTGTAAAATATCCAGTGAATAAGTATTTACAGAGAAGAAGAAGAATTTTTAAATAAAATAAAACCGATTCTCTTTTACTAGGAAGTCTGAAATCAAATGCCTTGAATTGTAATCTTAAAAGAATAAATAAAACCATTGAAACCAAAATCAGTCACTTAAATCAAGTGATAAAAATCACAGATAAACTAAAATCAAAAAAAAAAAAATAAACAAATAACCCAAAATGTAAATACGGTATGGTGTATATATGGATAGTTAATTTTAAGGCGTTCAATTAAGAGTTTACAAAACAAAATAAAAATTACATAATAATAAAAAGAAAATGTTTTTTTAAATGTGTATATAAAAAAAAACATTAAAACGTACGCGCCGAGTGTGTTCTTTTAATGCAAACATAAACTAAGAAAAATGTTATTATAAAAACAAATCACATATTTTTGCACCAAATAGGAATGAATGAATAGTTAAGTAGAATATTTGGACTGTGGACAGTATTTCAGTAGTCAAGCACCATTACTAATATTAATTTAGTAGTTATATTTTTTTTTTTGTCTGTGTGTGTTTTGAAGATAATTAAATTATTTGACTTCTGATTTGTTTATCAATCGAGTCGTTGGCGTTTGGCGTAACATTTGGCAAATAATAACTATGGTAACTGGTTTTGCTTTTAGTAAGCAGCAAATTTTTTATACGGCTTTAGCAAATTTTATTAGGAACTAATTTTTATTAAGAGTCCTCCTTTTGGGTCGTGCTAATTAGTTGTCTGTGTGTTCTCCGTTTAATAGGTTTATCTATTTTTATCCGATTTATCACCTTTTTTTCCTTGTTGTAGAATCGCAATCGATCATGCCGATTTTTGGGAATGTTTGCACAAATTAAATAAATGTGCTTAAACGAAATTAAATATGTCAAATTTCTGGTATTTTAATATTGGTCTAGAGCTACTAATTATATTTTCCAAAGCGAAAGCAAAACCGCTCACTGGTGTTTGTAATGCTCTACTGCAGCATGAAAAAGCCATCAGCAAAGCATGTCATGGATTTTGGGACCCAATGTCACTACACTATTGACATTTTACACTCTATGTTTGGGTGTCAGTCATCATTCTTTGAACGCTTACGAACGACATTAACGTGACAGCCAATTGTGTACCATCTACACGTTACAAATTTAATGACAGGAGTAATCGTAGCTTTGAAGTGACCTGACAGCTCAATTTTGTTGATCAGTGACACAAAGGCTGAATGTTTGTATAGCACTTATTGACAATTTGTTAGCCTTGCTCAATTGAAGAACTAAAAAACTAAATTTGCTTAGAAGAAAATATGTTTGAAATATTTCATAGTGATTAACCTGCGGTTTGATTAAAAGGACATTCTTTTATTGGCATTGCCTTTAAATTTCTTCATAACTTTTTAAGTTTCATATTTTTAATTTACTTTACTTTTCCACATTTCCATTTTGTTGAAGCTTTAAACACAAAGATCAGATACATGTATGATTTGGACACTGGTATCTCTTTGTATGTTTTATGTAAATTGCTGAACATATCCCAAACCATTTTTCATAGTTCTAGAACAACACTAATACACCAGTACGGTATGTATACCTACCGTGCCCATTTGCCTATATTTCATTGCATTGTTGTCTTCAAAAATGTTGTTTAATCAATTTATTTTGAAAATGATACCACTTTGCAAATGTCACTACCTACTCTGAACTAGTTTGTTGCAAATACCTATATTTAATAATATTACTTCCAAACCTAAGACGAAAAAAAATGTAAATAAAATGATCTACGTGTGTAAATCCACCAAAAATGTGTGTCAATATAATGTAAAATCTCAAATAAACCTTGTACAGAAAAACATCTTAACCTTACAGAAATTTTAGATAGATAGTAAAAAAAACTCTCTGTAGTTAATTCAATTTGATTAAGTTTATTTAAAAAAAAATAACTAAAAAACAATGTTTTACTTGTAAAAAATGGTGCTCCTAGTGTATCGAAATTATTATGAATTATTTTTATTTGAAAAATTTATTTAAAAAAATAACTGCTCTCGAAATGCTCTTTTTGTAATAATGCATTAAATATAACAGTGCATCTGACTGAATTTCTTAATAACACAAGCATTACGTAAAAGAAAATACTTAATGGTAAAAATAAAGCAGTGTTCTCAAATGAGTGTATGTATATTCCAAAATTAGACATTCAATTACATTTATTATACATAATCTAAGACTTAAGGAATGCATATAAATATATATATTAAAAGTTGTAAGAAACAGTAAGCAGAGTAACAGAAAATAAACTATTTTATCAACATGAAAAAAAAAATAATAATTTAGGATTAATGAAGGAAAACAAGATTAAAATAAAAACTTAACTAATTAAAGCTAGAAAAAAAAAAATTATAGTAATTTACATACTAAAGCAAAATAATAGCTTTTTTACAGATAAAATGGAACACATTATATATAAAGTAATTATTATAATTTGTTTCATTTGTTTTTGTTAATTAGCTAATGTTAGTGAATTTCGTTAAATCGCATTTATTTTTGTTTTATTTTGAATATATTCGAAAATAGAAAATTGCATTCACATCTTCGACTCACTAAAACACCCTACACACCCACAGAATAAAATACACGAAAACTTACTAAAACCAAATAGTGATTAATTTTTTATTGCTCATATCTAAATACATTTACAAGAAATGGAAAACGGAAAGCCGAAAAATAAACACGTATTAAATAGACTTAAAGAAAACAGCTATAAAAATGAAATCAAAAATCCCATGTAAATGGAAGGAAGCAAATGCCTACTGGCGAAATGAATATATTTATTATTATTTTCATTGCGATTAATATATATTAACATTATTAAATTTAACAATAGAGACTAAAGATGTACTATATACACAATATACAATTTTGTTGTATTTCTTTTTTATTTACTATTTAAGAATTTTTATTTACAATGTGTTAACTTAAGACGAAGAAACACGTGGAAAATATTACGAAAAAAAAAGAAGATTTTATTGAAACAAAAAAAAACAAAACAAAAATAAACTTTACTATACATTTATTATATTGAAAAATTTAATTAATAAAACGGAAAGTATATTAGTTGATTTACTAAACCATGTCTTTGTTTTTGAAAGCCTTGATCTGTTACAGATAGCTACCACTGTTTTAACTTTCATTGGCCCAAACCAAATTGACCCAAACCAAAGTTCATTCAACTCTGAAAATTGCACTTAAAGTATACAATTTAAACTGCACTGTTTAAAACACTAGAATTGCATGAAAATCTGTTCTTTTCGTTTTTCTAGATACTTCCTATCTAGTCGACTCCTCTATCTGGGAAAATGAGTTTTTATTCTAATTTCTCGAACAAGATCTATATTTCGACTTATGCGTTTCCATCGTACAAAAATCGGTCCTTGGGCCACTCGTGTACTTATTATTTACGCGCGATATACCGCAAAACAGAAGGCACTACCGTAGACCCTTTTTCCAAGGACACTGCTTTACTATAGCAGTTGTTACAACGACCAAAAAATACTACAAGACGAGCTTAACCGGGTCAATGAATGGACAAAATCATGGAGGATCGCTCTTAACGAAACGAAATCGGTTCACGCGGATTTTACATATAAGCAAACAAATAAATAACCTGCCTGTATATATAAATTCGGTCCAAAATCAGTTTGCAAATGAGGCCAAATATATCTCGGAATGACTCTCGACATAAAGTTCAAATGGAAATTGAATGTAAAAACAAAATGAGAAGAACTTAAAACCAAATATCGAGATCTTTATTGGTTACTCGGATCCAATTCCAATCTTAGCCTCGACAACAAAATAAATTGTTAAGATCGTTCGTCAGTGCAACGTGATACATTAGAAATGGAGATCTCCATAGAGACCTCGGAATTCCCCCGGTTATTATATGAAACGAAAAATTGTGCATAAAAATCGATTAATAGGACACGTTAATAACTCGGTCCGTAAAATTCTCAACGAAACAAATTTATTGCGGAACGAGCAGGATCTGTCGCTGGATTGTTGCCTTACAAACGTGTATAACTTCGTGATAACAAAATTGATGATAAGTCATAACTTAGTTGCAGTACGGAACAATTTGGGGGAGATGGTTTTAGTGAGTAAAAATAGCACACTGATATGAGCACGCGACTGTCCTTACCTCATAGTGTCCTTTAGGAGATTTTCACCTGCCTCGGAGGAAAAAAATATAAATTAACATGAGTTTTACTCTCGCATTGAAAATTTTGGCGTTGTTCTTTTTTTAGTTCAGAGCAGAACCTGAACTGTTATACCAAAAGTTAGTGTTTCTTTTTTAGCTCAGACACTTCAGAGCTTGAATTTGTGTTTCAGAGCATGATCCGAGTGCGCTCTATGAGCTCTGAATAGTTTGACTGAGGACTGAGCAGGCTGAGTAAAAAGCTGATTACACATGTACATGCACACTTGCCAGAGAAAAAAAAAACAGAAAAAAAAACTTCAAAACGCTCTGTGCACGCTCGGTTCAAAGCGAGCTCATAATGCTCGAACTCTGTTCAGTGCTCATCTCTGAACCAAAAAAAGGAAAACGCCTTTTGTGTGACAAAGTGTTGAAGATCTTTACAAATTGAATGATAACTTCATTAACACTAAACTAATCAACAAGTGAGTTCATTGTCATTAAAGGGGTCAACGCAAATTGAAGATTTATTTCAACAAGTTTAAATTCAATTCACACTTCACAACATCGTTTCGAATTCATTATCCCCATTAATCACTTCAAATTAAGTCGTTACATTTTATGACACATGTCAGCAGTGAAACCTGCCAAATAATGTAGTAGGTAATGAGTACTTTTTTCACCACCCGGAGTGTATAGCCATTGTGCTGCCTTAAAAAAAAAAACAACAAGTTCTTTCATTTTAGAGTTAAAAATATATCAGTCATGTTTATTTGTTTCTTTCTTAACACACAAATTAAATAAATCCTTAAAATGTTAAATAATAAAATAATTTTCTTCTTTTCATTTAATTTTTTTTTCCAACTAGTAGCTGGGAGAGAAATAGTACTGATCGCATTTGATTTCCCGTTTACAGCATTCTGGATACTTTGCTTCGGGGGCTATAACGTCTCCCTCCTTGCATCCTTCCCTCATTCCTTGTTTGATACATCTCATTATCGAAGCATGTCCATTTTCGTAGCACGTAATCATCGCACATTCGCCATGAGGATTCTTTTGAACTTGGCCTGGTGCGAGGATCATTGAATCGTCAAGTGTGCACATTCCGGGGTATTCTATAAAATTAAAAAGAAAATGTTTAGTGGAACACTTTTTTTCAAATGAAAAATCTCAACTTACTTGGATTCCTGAACATGCCTCCTGAAACTCTGGCATTAGCTGTGGCGCAGAAAACGGCCAAGATCATTGAAATAAGGATAACAGACTTCATGTTTGCTGATTGAGATTTTAATTGAGACTGAAAGAAAACAAACGAATTCGCTTTATTTATAAGTCGATTCAATGTGACATACATAGCTTATGAGATATCAGTATTTGACCCTTGACCATGACAAGGTTTGGCTACCCCATATTAAGATTAGAACAAGAATAATCAAGTCCAAATGTTATCAAAGTCTAAGTGTGTGTTTTTAGCAAACCATCATAATAGATTTTTTTAGTAGGACGGCTTCATGATTGTGGGGGATGAAATATTTTTGTTTTGGTACATAGTACTGAAAGTGATATGTGTGGTCCTAAATTGGGTCAAACCCAATTGAAACAGTGACTAAAAGCAAAGCTTTTTTTTTTCAACTGCTTGCGAGCGTACTATCTGAGGTTATTGATAAATAAACCGATCAAGAAACATGATGACTCGAGTAGCACTTAAGCCCCAATTAGGAACATAAAACCACTATAGGCATAAAAAGTTGTGAAACCACATCCATAAATGATCCCAGAACCTTCAATTGTTAATAAGGAAAAAACCAGGAAGAATATCCGCCGATAATATTTCTCCAATTCGATGACCTTTCGTCACGTTGCAGTCGTGATTAAACACTAAATCCGATCTTTAGTCAACAGAACTTAAATTTAAAGTTCATCGGAAGGCGTTTGACCTTGTGATTGCCGATAAACGGCAAATCAATAAAATTCTCTGAGACCGGAACCATACAAAATACGTTTGGCATTTTTAAGCGCACATGCCATTACTTTTTTTGTAAGTTTGTAAGTCAGCGCTCCAGATCGGCAATTTTTATGAGTTTGTTTTAGGTACCTATATATATATAGGAATTCCAAATAAATGGCAATATTTTGTAAAAATATAATAACGACTTTCCACCTCTTGATTGCTTATTATTTGACTGATTGTGGAATCATAAAATAAAAAGTTTAAACGATAACCATAAAATGAAATAATGCATTTCTGGATTCGTCGTTGCGATTTTATTTTATTTTAGCAGGTGATAAATGGTAATCTTAATGCTTCTGATCTTTGGTTTTAAGAAGGTCTTCTTCAATTTGCGTAAAAGATACGGGGAACTACGTATTTGGATTGGAAAGTTGTTTTGTTGTTGCACTCAAATTCGAAGTCTCAAATTCGCAAGAAGCGTGCGGTTCATGAGTTATAAAAGTCATGTTACAAAAGCCTTTATAGCCGACAGTAAATTATGTAAGGACATCTCTTAAGGCATTTCAGAATGTCAACTTGAAAGTGTATTCATATATGAAATCAACCTTAGCACTGAATCTGAATTTTAAGGCCTCAACACATGTTCTCCGAAATAATCACAAAATACTAACACAACAAACCACTAAAAATGTAAGGTAAATATAAAAGTAAAAAATTATAATTACTTGTATTGAAAAAGATATTTAAAGCACAGTTCAAAAACTAACAACTTTTGTATAAAGAATTTTTTTTTTTAAATATTTTAAGTTAGACTCAACTCGCGTTTTATTGAAACGTCTTCAGTAAGCGACTTTGTGATACTATACCGATAACAATCCGGAGCAGCTCTTTTAAACACTTTCGCGGTTCACAAGTTTCGGCGCCATAAAATTATTGATCCACCTACCATCTAATGGTATTGGCGACGAAATTCCGCGCAAGAATCCCCCTCGATGTGAAGAATGTCGTTATGACGTCAATTGTCTCGTCGCAAAGATGTTTACCTTGGCGCGCGATATATATGCAAATTAGGGTCTAACGAACGATCGAAAGAGCTTTGCAATCCTGCGAAATTCCATACGAATGAAACAGTCATCAGCTGCTCTTGTTTACCCCCCAGGCAACCAGTGAATCGGTGTTTTTGGTTTTTTGGTGGAATGCGGATGGTAAAAGCTTATGGAAGCTTTCCATCGAACAAGAAACTACCAAAATTCCCCAAGCTCGAATTGATGATACATTTTTTGTTGTTTGATTATTTAAATATATTATTACTTGATTTATAATTTTGTTGTTATTTTGTTTGCGGTTGTATTATAAAATATTTGACTAATTATTGCACAAAAAAAAACAACAAATTCCCAACTTGTTGATATAGTTTGGCGGAATTCTGGCACCGCCTAATTAATGTTTTGAATTAAATGTTCAAATCTTACGTCAGTATTTGTCGGTATGATGACTGGCAACTTGCTTTTTTTTCGCTGATAGTTGTTGTAGGACCATCTTTATGAAATAGGTAGGTAGGTATGATACTGCCTAAAAATCTTAGAAGATCCTGTAGTTGGGATTTGTTTTCTTGTGAGGTGGTGGTGTTCTGGCAAAATTTAAATACATCATACCCTCTTGAAATGTCAGCATGGGTCAAGAGTTTTGTAATGCTTAGAACATGTGTTTGCTTATTTAATGTGTTGTTTTATTCGTCGGGCTAATTATGAATTACATTAACGGGAAAAGTGACCTAAAGGTGGTTCACATTATCATGCGCAAATGAAGTGTGCTTGCGTCAGAAACTAACGATCATTTCTGGTAAATATTCTCGGGCTATAGTGCTAAAGGAAACGAGACTTTTAGTAAAAATTGTTAAATAATGTAAAAACTAAAATATTCCTTGACTGTACCTTTTACATGTTTACGATTGTTCAACTTCGAACTCAAATTTTCTCTAAGCTATGTCGGACGATGCTCTTCAAAACGTGCACTTCTTCACATCTCCACGTAACAGATAGTGAGCAGGGTAAACTGTCAAGTAGTTTTTTCTTTTTTAAATAAGTGAAATATTTCAATTCTTTAGTAAAGGCTGGTACGCAGTTCAAGTGAAATCCAATTTTTCATACAAATTTTTCACTGCGAAATGTCAAAATTAATTTTCCAAATGAAAATTTCACTAGGCGGTACGCAGTTCGAGTGGAAAATATCGCTTCCAAAACTGAGTCGTAGGTGGCGATACTAAAATCTCTCCGCAGCTATTTCACTTGGTGTTTATTGTCCGTCGCATTAATTTTTTGACATTGCAGCGTGAAAAATGATTTGTAGGATGCGGTTTAGAAATTTATTGGAATTTCAGACGTTTCCTTAAGAGAATAATAAGTGTTTCGCACTTATAAAATTGTTTTTTCATTGAATATAGTACAATAATGTAGGTGTACAAATATTTGGTGGTATGGATGACCTTTTCCATAAGCAGGGTGCCCAAGAATATTTTTCTACCCAGTTTTGTTCAAGCAATACCAGCAGATGATCTTTGAAAATATGTGTAATTTTCATGCACTGTTAATTATTTAAATTTGACGACTGTCCTGTCTATTTTACAAATCAGGTATTATTTGCTAAATTGAAAACTATTAAAATTGTCATGAACAAAATACGAACCATTTCGAAAACTAGTAGGTACGCGAGAGATGCTTCGAGAGAAACATTCGCCAACCGAATGTGAATGTGCCTATCCATTCGACTAATCGAAAGATCCCTCGTTTGTAGAATTTCTGAACTTTTTTGTTAGAAAATATATTGACTTAGCTAATTTTTATAGATCAACATGTTTTATCCGCCTTAATCTCCTGATTACACTGCCTGTATTTATAAATTCGGTTGTTTCTAAGCTAACTTTATTGAGAAGCGTTGTGCATTTAAGGAACTTGTTCGACATCTTTCTATACTGATTCAATATCTAGATCAGCGTTGTGCATTGAATATGACTTTGTTCCTTTGTAATATTTTTGAAAGACCTTCATTTTTTAGAAATACGTTTGGAGCGGTCATACCCACAACTTGTGCCCGTAGGTCCATACTGGTTGCAGAATTTGGTTTTATGGCAATAACTTATTGTTATTGTGGTCGATCACGGATGAATGTCTTCCAATAGGTCAATACATTTTACTGTAGGTATCACATGATTCACAAAAAATGAAGTTTCCAATTTGTTTCTTTCAGCTGTATTCTTGAACTGCCCCAAAACAATTTTTTTTTTTTTTGAACTCAGTCACCCTGCATAAATTTCTCCAACTAAAATCTCCAACAAAATATTTCACTCTCTATTTCACAGCACTTTTTGGAGAGGAGTGAAAATTTCACTTCACTCGATCAGCGTACCAGCCTTAAGGTTTTTCCCTCACAGAGGTCTGAATCTTCGTCGGTTAATGTTTAATTTTCAGTTTGAAAAACATTTTTTTGCCAACAAATTTGACTACCATGATAATCTCACATTAGTAGCTTTTTGCCGTTGAACTGTAGGAGCTCGTAGCTATGTACTTCTTTGACGCTAGAGTTTGAAGTTAAACAAATTACTTTAATATCATCGTAATATAAGTCGTTGCACAGACTTAATTTTTGTAGCGATAACTGAAATAGATGACACAGTTCTTATTCACAGTTAAACTTCACTTAATGCTGTATGATATCTAACTACCACTCATTACCTATAAGCACAGATATCAAATGTTCATCCACAAACATTTGAGAAGTGCAAATTTTCTAAAATTTATTTTTTCTCAGGGAATGTGTATGTGTATTCTTTGCACACGCCTGAGACCATAAACCTAGTACCTACTAAATAGACCAGAGACAATGCCGAGCACCCACAATCTATATTTTTACGAAAGTGCATTGATTTGGTGCGCTTGTATTGATACATAGAAATTCGTATTGACAAATGTCACGAAACTTCAAAAATTACGGCTTACCAACATAGGTACCTACTCTCAAAAAATATGAATCACTTCCGCTATGGTCAAAATTGCTGGCAGCTTTCATAGAAGTGTACTTTCGCTTAGAATATTCATGAAAAATCAACAATGTAGATTGGTTGAGGAAAAAAAACATTTTTAACAATTTTTCTTCAGTTACCTATTTAAGAAAAATGTACTCATGAAATATTCAAAACCGGATAATACACAAACATGTTTGTCTTAATATCGTCGCCTGAGAATTAGTTTACTCCATACGCCATCTAGTCGTTTGTGAGAAAAACGATGAAGAAGGTTTGCACATCTTTTTCTCAAAAACTGCCCAGTAGAATTTCTCTAAATTTATAGCAGTTATTCCTTCGGGTATTTCTAGCTAGAGTAGGTACAGCTTTTGAACCATCCATACTTGACAATTTAGCACTATACTGTGTTTATGAACAGAGGATTTTTTTTATTTTGTGCTCCATATCCACTATCCACTTTAGTTTCAAGTTTAAGTTTTGAAGCGAATATAGCTTTTTTACGGACGGTCGGTGGGTCACGCATATAAATTATTCAAAAAGATGGGGAGTAAACCGAAAAAAATCGTCACCGTAGCGTTAACTTCCCCCTCCATGGCGCACTTGGAAGATGAAAACTCAAGAACGGCTCCACCGATTTGGATGATTTTTGTTTTGTGTTGTTCGTCTTGATTCAGGGATGGTTTAGGAAAAAAGAAAAGTCGAAAAATTCTTAAATATATGCGTGTAGAGAGCGAAAGAGGAACAGAGAGAGTAATCTAAACTAACTGGCACTATGAAAAATTAAAATGAATTTTAAATAGGCCGCCACGTAACACGGGCCAATACTTTACGTCCAATGATTCGCTTCTTTCGGCCGTCCCACGACAGCTCGATTTTTTTCATACTCGTGGCGCAAAATAATCTGGATATAGGGCGGACCAAATTGAATTATTGAGAAGAACTTTGTAAGGAATAAGTTTCAATTTTAAATACGATTAAACGTTATTCTCTTCATTTTTATAAACTTGATTGATAAAAACAAAAAAGAAAGTATAACACAAGTGCACTAAGCAGTTCTACTCTTAGCCTAAGACAAAATTAATTAAAAAGGTGTTATGTCAAATATATGGTAAAACTAGTAACAATCTCATTTTTATTAAGAACATTATTCTTTATAAACTAGTAGACAGTAATATGGCCTTATATTTTGAGCAAATTTTGGAAATATTCCCTATCGACATTTGGAAGAAAGGCTAGTACCTACTTAGTTAGCTTATATCTGCTTTCTTTTATTTAAATAGCTCTTGGTGGCAACACATTTAAATTTTGTGAAAAAATGTTATTGGGTGTTCTAAGAGTATTCTTTGTTGTCGATTTTATTATATATTCGCGTCTAAATTCAATTTCTCTGCTAGAAATTCTATATTTAATTTCAAATTCTCTATTTTTTCGTATTAAGGGAAAATAGGACTTTGGTGAAGTCCAATCGATTTGTAACTTCTGAATATGAATTAAAATCTGGTGACGGCAATACAATGATTAATGGAGCACGATAAAACTAAATTCAATCTAATCGATTTTCGTATGTGAAATTTACTCCATACGCCAAAAAAATAGAAAATGGAGCAAGCCAATTGGTACTAATTTCTGAACTCGCTGGATGTGGAGCAAAGTCGATGCTGGATACTCCAGATTTTTTAGCGCAAAAAATGTTGTTTCACTATGAGTTAAAAGCTTAAAATTAACGGAAAAATGGTGTGTTTTCTTTAAAATGTAGGTACAATAAAATCTTAAAGTCACAAGATCTCTTTTAAGAAAAGTTCAAAAAACAGTTTCAGTTTCAGTAATTTTTCCCTGATTAATATGGTGAGATGGTTTCTGCGATATGATTATATGAAGGTATTTGGCATTGTGAAGAAGAGGTATTATTTTCTAAAAATGTCGTAAACTAAAAGAACTTTTTAACTGAACTGCGATGTGTTTTTACACGGCAACTAAAGGACAGCAAAAATGTCGAACACTGCCGCCCCCACTTAAAATTCCAACAAAAAATCTCCTCCCGATTGATATCAAGTCCTGCAAATAATTTTTTAAGAAGGTAAGCGTGCGACAGAAATAGCGCTCCATTGATTTGTACAGGCACAGGAAGTCCATGCCAGGACAGACAGCTTGTAGGCAATAATGTAACATTTCTGCTCGCTGTTGACAATTTAGTTTGTATCATCTTTGTTTTTGAGTATAAACATATAAATGTCTAAGATTTAAAATCTGATGTTGTTCTGTAGTACATACGGAAGTATCAACATTTACCTACCAGGCCAATATTTAAAAAAAAATTTAAGATCATAATGTGAAAATTCAAATCAAGTATCTCACACGCCCTCTAATTCCACTAGCGACTAGCACATACTTAATTTCCAACCCCGCTATAAATGTCTTGGGTCACGTGCTTTTAAGCCGTAATATTAATGCTTATATTAATATGATTACCAATTAAGATTTAATTTTGCTTAAAAGGTTTCCATGTGAAATCGACGATCCACGCGTATTATAATTATTGTGGACTTAGGTATGTAGGATTCTTTCCCATTTAATATTATAATATACGCTTTAATTTATGATAATGCGCGATACTATTATAGGTAGATCGTAGTTCTGAGATTTACATATTTTTGATTAGAGCCAATATCGGTATCGGCAAAACTTCTTTTCTCCGGGTATGATTTTCTGGTTTTACATTTTTAATTGAATAACACTTTTATAGAGCTTTTTCATTAGTATCTACCTGGGTCGAGTGAAGCCCATTGTGGTACTGGAATGTTTTCAAATCATTATTAGAATACACCGGCCGGGTATTAGAATAAATTTTGTATCGCTTTCCGGCTTAGGCTATTCAAGACGCCATAGAAAATATATCTAGGTATCTACCTAACTATATTATGGTGAACTCTCTTTCCAGCTCAATTAAAAAATATTTTAAAAATTATATTTATTGTTTTACTTATATATTTCAAATTATGTTATGTTTACCAATAAATAAATTAACTGAATTCACTTTGTTTTCATACCTATGATTTCTAGATATTTTTATTTATCACTTTCAAGAAAAAGTATGTTATCTTGAGCACAACTCCCCTACAATGGACAAAAGAAACTGCCTCATGAGCAGATAGGAATAGCAGCTGGAAGTAGTGCTCGAATCAATAACAAATATTTGGACTATACTAGGGGTCAACAATATTTCACTGAAAGCATCGACCAAAGCAATATCACGTGGATATTCAAAGCAAGCTGCGATCTGATATGGCTGAACGGAAATGGTTTCAATCCAAACCAGCCGGCCGATTATCAACAACGTCGTGTCTTTGCATAAAAATGATCCGGAATTCCATCGAAAAAATCATATTGACTGATGAGGCCCATTTCCACCTCGGTGGCTACGTCAACAAGCAAAATTGTCGCATCTGGAGCTCGGAAAACAAAGTGTTATTGTTGAGAAGCCTCTCCTTCCTCAACGTGTGACTGTTTGGTGTGGTTTATGATCCGGTGGGGTCATTGGACCTTAATTTTTCGAAAATGAGGTTGGATCAACAGTTACGGTGAATATTGTTTGAATACCAAAATAACACCTCTTATTTGAAAACCCTTTATATAAAAAATAGTTTTAGCGTAGGTACCGAAAAATGTTAATCTCAGCATATAATAAATCTTTGCTTAAAATACAAAATAAATTAGTACTATCTTAATTAAATTAAGACAGAAATTATGTCCTGCCGACGACGTTTTTTGTCATTGTTGTACGCACTTTATTTTAACAATTTTCTGTTTTAAAAATGTATAAAAGAGAAATGTAATGTAAAAAATGATATCGAAGCATGATGATTAACGAGCCAACCTTTAGTTGTAAATTTCGATGTTGTCCAAAGGATTTAAAGATTCTGCTGGATAGTTGGTTGCTTCGTCTTCGTTTTTTAAAGTCAATAGATTTAAATGAATGCAGAGTACCAAGGATCGGCATATTTATTCATAGCCGCCAAAATTGCGCGCTCATTCAACCAATTATTTTCGGGGATACTTTGTTTATGAGCTCGTCTTCGATGAGCCAAAAATTGCAAAAAAAATTGAAATGATATCAATCCGCTCAATTCGTCGACAGGAACACAGCGATTACCGATATTTGGCAATTGCCTAAAGAAATCATGAGTAGGTGGATCGTTCAGCAACGCAACTCTCATGCTTGCTGTCAGCTAAAGTTTCTTCACAAAGCACCACTGATTTGATGATTTCTGCCAAGCATTTATTTCATCGGCAGCAGTCGATCTTGGATCTTGGAATGACTGGCAGCGTTTTGCGGAAATCCCCAGACAGTGAAATCATTGCGCTTCCAAAACATCTCGGTTCATTACGCAGATCTTTCAATATATTTTCAAGTGCTTCCAATGCGCGTTTGTGCGCCATTGTGCATTCGTCCCAGATCATGATTTTAGATGATACTAAAGTTTTGGCCATTCCCGAATGTTTCTCAAAGTTACATGTTGGTTGTTTAAGGGTTTGAAGGCTTAACGGCAGTTTTAACGCTGAATGAGCTGTACGGCATCGAATCGAATCTACACTGATGAACCAACAAGGAAGGATTCGAAGCGGAAATGAGGCTGAATACTATGTTATTATTTTTTTTCGGAAAAAAAAAACTTGTGTCTGTTCATAATACTTTTTTGTATTTCGAGTTAATAATTAAGTAAACAAAATAAATATTTTGTAATATTTCGCAATAAGTAACTGAAAATGATTTTGTTTGAATCTGATTGTTTAAAACTATTGAAAACATAAACCGTTTATTCTAATAATACTTTGTATCCCTTTTGCATTGAAGTACCTAGTACCTATAGTAAAATATGGAAAACGGCTGAATTCCAAAACGCATAGTGAACGCATAAACTGTGCCAAAAAAAGTAAACAGAGCATCGTGAATGATTATGATGCAAATGACTTATGACATATCATTTTGAAACGCCAAATAAAATATTTATATTTTGTAATAATTTGCCAATCTTACTTTGATTTGCAGTAAAAAATGCAAAGCTGAGTATAAGCATTCATAACCTGACATGACATCAGGAAAGCAGTGTGCATTCACAGTGCGTATTTTTTTGACGTTTTCGAATTCAATCATGTGTATATTTGTAGAAACATAAGAGAACCTCTTCTACAACCATACTATTTCTATAAAAAGATTATTTTTAAAGGAAAAATGCAAGCAGAAACAGCCATCACCTGTGAATAAAATAAAATCATTGTGTATATGACCTTTATTTACCTTTCAGTTAATTGACCCTCTAAACATGGTTAATAAGTTTTCAAATCAACGTCAACTTCAAAGTTAATTATTTCAACTGAATTGACTTGGATGTCGTTGTACTGCACTTAATTGAAAGTTCGTCATCACGATCGACTTGAAAGGTGAAAAGGCAACGCGTACTGCACTAAAACCTGTCAGATTTTAAGGAATTCCAAACGGATTCTTGTATTCTATAAAAGACAAATGATTGAATTATTTGAAATACGAGTAGGTATGTCAATTGCCGCTGTTGACGTACATTTATTTGAAGTCCTACCTATTAAGAAGATACTGTTGCACGTCAGCAAGCACCCTTTTTGGTTTCTAACCTTGTCTTAAAAAATGTGAGTGAAATAAGTAATTTAAAGAGACCGAAGCTTTTCACGCACACTATCCCTATATTGCAATATTATTTCTTTTCATATTTGAAATTATGCAAATCTTTATAAACAACGGTGGTATAATAAGTTGTAGTAGATACCTACCTTATGTCATTTATTGTCATTTTTCTTTTCGCATTTTGTTTTTAAAGTGCATTTTATTTATTTTCAGAATAAGTAGGTAGGTACTGGTGGAATACATATTATTTTTCAAATTTCCGATACCTATAGTTATCTCAGCATTTAGAGATTGAGAAAAAAATATGTATAGTGATATTGACAAATGACAATGTACAAGAGCTCACAACAGCAACCGAGTGACTGAAAGCATAATTGTAAACCATTTTGTGTCTACTTCAAGGAGTTATTTTGGCTGTTTTATAAAATGTGATTTGGCCCAACAAGCCTTTTTCTAAATGGCTTTAGTCAATAACAACATAAACTTTTATATGAATGCAAATAGAATGTTCAAACAAACTGTAGCTATTACGGTACCAAGAAAAAAAATAAAATAAGTCTCAAAATTAAATTTTCGCTTATGTCGACATAAGCTACACACCAACTTATTTCCACAGAATATATTCGGTGGACTTAGCAACGCAACTTTCGATGACTATATCCGCATAACTTTTGCAAAAACCCTATTCACACCGAGCCGAAAACCGCGAAAATAATAGAAAACTTAATTGAAAACATTCATTTAAGCCAGTTTTCAAAACGAGTCGTTTAAGATCATTTTCCACGAAAATACTACAAAAACTACTTTTAATCGTTGGGTTGTTGAACAAACAGACCTTTTGCAATATTCAGAAAATTCAGCAGATCTACTGCCGAAAAAATGTCACAACTCACAACTTAAGACCATGTTTCCACCAAGTGGATTTATCTTAATCATCTCATAAATTACGTGATTTACCATACATTTTCGTGATTACGAATTACGTGATTTATACGTGTTTAAATTTTAATTACGTACCTATCTGTCATCGCAAATCCACACAAAACAAAATCGAACATACCTGTTATTGTTTCAATTTTATTCAACAAAAAAATGTCCAAAACATTATTTCAAATTAAATATTCTTCGTTTTTCGGTGAGTTTTAGTATTTTAATTAAGTACGTACATAGAATCAGAAATTGTTTTATTTTTGGCAGGTATGGAAACAAAAATACCTGGTCCCAAGTGGATGAATTCTTTCTCCTAGATGTCAAACTAAATCAAATAATTAAAAATAATTTAGCAATGACAATTTTTACATTTAAAGAAATAGGTATATTTCCATTGCTAACTCGAAGAAATACTTGATGCACTACAAGACTTGTACAAAATTATGAAAATAAAAATAAAAATGTTATATGCCCAAGGTGCAACTCAGATGAGTTTTCTGACTAATGTAAAATCGTGTATGTATGTTTGTTAATTGGATGGTCTATATTTACTTTAATTTTGTTTTGTTTGTCACTTATTACTCCGGGCTATTAAAACCAAACTCCACATTATGGGATAGGTACCAAGTTAAAGAAAATTACATCAAATATTTAAACTATTGGCTGCACATTTTTTTTCAAAAATCAAAGTTGTCTTCTCTTATCCTTTTCACATGCCATGGGGAAGTTCTAATCCTTTGTTGCACTAGTCTAAGTGGAATTACAATGAAGCTTGCAAAACCAAGTTTCTTTTTATTTCAATTCCTTTACAAATTAACTAATAAATGGAAGTTGAGTTCTTTATACTTATTTGTTGCTATACAATACAGTAACATCATTGACCTCTTCAATTGCATTGACTATATAATGTAATATAAAAACAATTCAATAACCTGCTAAAAATTTGATGCCTAAATATGGACATGAGTTCCACTTTTGAATTGGATCGTGAGCTCCTTTTATTATAATCACGACATGTCAGATGTCACTACTTATGGTCATATGGCATTAACACGTTATTTTTACGGTGTTACTTTTCGAAGCCCATACACAAATTAGTGCGCTTGCAAGCCATCCCAAAAAGAAAAGTCCGGAATCAATAAATTAATTTAATATGCATTTCAGCGTGTTCGCTTACTTTTAGTCATTTATTGAATTTTAACGTGACTCAAATATTTACTCCTCACAACATTTTATTTATACTGATGTAGTCCGGATCTAAATCCGGTATTGCTAATTACAATTCGGGGATTTCCAACTTAATTAAAAATAAAATCGAAAGTGCATATCTTCAGATACTAATTGAACAACCAATTTTGGGAAAATTTATGTCACACAGAGTCGAGTTTTGATATTTATTGAAGAAGACACGCCAAGTTGCCAAGACTTTAAATAAATTTCGTATTGAAAATTATTCATAGCTTGGACTGGCGTATTTCGACGGATCAGCAAACACGTAGTTATGCAATCGCATGGAAGGTAACTTTTAGTTTCCAGTCTACTTTGAATTTTAATGACTGATAGAACTCAGTCCACTTCGACATTATTTATAGACAAACATCACTGAATAAACCACCGTGGGGATGAGGGATTTGTGGAATTTTATATGGGGTTGTGAGTCAATTTGTTAACAATTAACTATTAATGAAGTTAACAATTTTTCATTGCCTATTTAGTCACTGCCCCATTGCAATGATTTCCTCATACTTAATTTTTACATCGAGCCAACTACAGTGACAGTTTCCTGTGAGCCTTGCTTTCAGCATTACGCTAAATGTTTTTGATTACACAGCGGTTCGAAAATGGAATTCTAAAAATTATTTTTCACTTACGTGTAATTTGTATATACTACAATCAATATGAGATTTTTCCTAATTTTTTTTTTAAGTTTCCTGAACGTATCCTTTAGGTCCTAAATTGCATACAGATTCTTATAGATACACAAGTTAATAAATAAATCAAGCAGAATTTCGAGATATCGTGGTAAACCCCTTTAAAGTATTCGAGAAGAGTCCATTTTCCTTGAAACGAATATGAGAAACCGACTCGTTCGTGACAGCTTAAATGTTTTTTTTTTTTTTAATTACGAATGGTAAAATATTGTTTGAGTGGAAAGGCCTTAGCGGCAAGTTAAAAGTATGTCATGTTCGACTTTCCTTTAATTAGAAACCTTTATGTTTACAAAATATACATATATGTAAATATTTGGAATAATATAAAAGTATGTCGTTAAGGAGACAATAATTTTCCTACCTCCATTTGACCATTTTATAATAACATCCCCAATGTTCTGTTTGTAAAAATGCCACCATCGCTTTGAGATACATATGCCCCGATGTCGACATGTTTTGCTATCCCGGCACCCCGGCAGTGCGAAAAGTTTCAATTGCGGAAGAATTCTCTTTTTTCAGCAATCCAACAACTATAGTTGATTTAGCTGGACGATGTATTGGCTTTACATACTTCAGTAATGATTCCTTGAATGGTTGATTTGCCTATGCGGTATGCAAATGCCAAGAAGCTGTAGCTATCTCCTGCAGCCAGATATCTAAAATATATAAATAATATTAAAAGGACTTGTTTTAAGTAGTATATTAACGCTTCTGGCAGCTTTCTCGATTGTCTTCAGCTTTATTTCTTGGACTTGTGTTGTCGTAGTCTCTTTTACCTTTTCGGTTTGCATTCAAAGGATGAACCCACCGTCTGCACTGTATTTTAGTCGCACCTTCGACAATTCCGCTATTCTTTCCAATTTGTTTGCAATCCAGTTAGGTACCTACAAAAGTTCTCACCGTTTCAGAGTTGCGATGGTACAACCTTTTTTTCAAGCAAGTCCAAGTATTTTCAGCACAATAATTTAAATCATTCACAAACAAAAAAAGCCTATTCACTGGTTCAATTTTATTCGAAATTTACGTCCCGAATGATTTCTAAATATTTATACATAAACACAAAAAACGGATTCACCCTATCCTTCCATTTCTTCAACTTTGATCTTATTATCTACTATTTGTTGCTGAGTTGTTAGGTATACACTTTTTTTGTTCTATGTGGGAGTTGGGAGAACTCGGTTCTTTTTTTATATATCTTTTTATTGGTATGAACTTATTAATTCCAATAGGCAACATATCAGAAGTAGCAAAAGCTAACAGCGAAATCGATATCCAATGAATTGTGTGCGAGCTTTCTTTCTTTCCTTTATATTTTTCCTTGTATTTTTTTGTAACTTTATAATCTAAGGTAGGTATATTAGAAGTAATAAAGTATAACTTGCATTATAAACATGCATTGGTTTATTCCAACGAATAAAATTAGAAAAAATTTACAATTTACTGAAATAAATTTATAATTATAAACACTCAGGGCTGAATAACCGTGTATTTAAATTCCCTCCTTTTACGAATTTCAATACCGTAATTTTTGATGGTTGGGCAACACTCCTCCTCAAAATGGTATTAATGTGGTATTCGATTGGGCGATCTCAGAGCAATTTTTATGTTGGTTTGGTACAAAAAAAAATATATTTTTCAGATTTCAGAGCACTTTGGTAAATCTGGATATTTTCTCAGACCGGCTTCAGATTTACCAATACAATTGCGTTTGAATTTGACAACTAGTGGAGTTAATTAACTTTTTCTGAATTTTTCTACAGCAAGGAAAGGCATCGGGTGAATCTATTTTTGTAAATTATCTATGTATAAATATTTAGAAATCAATCGGGACCGAAATTTCAAATGAGAGAAATAGAGCGTAGTAGTTGTGCGTGCTGAAAATCCTACTTTACTTTGCTTTGCTGCAATCCAAGCCCAAAAAACACGCTTTGCATCAAAAACATTTTGGTTTTGTAAAGCTAGGATTCCTAGAACTGAAATGTTCATATTAGGCTTACATTATGTAGGTAAAATTAGAAATACAATTTTTCGTTTGTCTTGATTTTGCTAGATTTCCATAGTAAAAACTCAAGTAAGTGAAACCCTTAACTTTAGTTTTTTTGTTTAAAGAATTCCTCCTAAGATTTGGAAGCTAGATTTGGTAAGACCGTTTATATTTTATATTTGTTATAATTTAACAAAATTATTCGCTGTAGTTTCAATTCTCAATCACCAAAAAATAATTCATATTTAAGACATAGATTCATTAAAAATTATCTGTCCATCCGTTTTTCCCCATGCAATCATCTGTCCTACCAACGCAATCACCCGAAAGAAAGCAAACCGCAGACAGTAGACATCAAACCAAATCTGCTATTGTCCTCAAAAGTTCAATAGAATACTCATGAAATATAAAATGTATTCGACACTTAATGAACCAAATTTCAAATGAAATCTCCTGATCGAGCAGAGCGCAACAATAAATCAAATGCAAATTACTTAATACAAACAACAGAATATCAGGAAGAAACAGTTTTATGTGAACAGCGAACTTGCAACTACAAGAAAACCGAAACAAAAGACAAACAAACTGTGATTAATAAGAATAAAGCTCGCTCGTCACCGCGATGTGGTCAAATTTTATTCGATTTCTTAAAATTACCAAAACCAGTTTGGTTTCACCAACAAGGCGCCAGGTTAAATTCTTCACACCTTACTTTAACTACGAATGAATCTTTGGTATGTGTATTTCGGCCTTGGGAGCATCCAATCGGTGATTAATAGTGCAGTAATGAGATGTAATTCTTTCGGTGGGAGTAAGTGGAATTTTTTTTAGCCAACAAAAAAAAAAATTGGAGAGGGACACCTTGGTTAACAGTAGAAAACACAATTTACATTATATTATCGTGATTGAAACGAAATCGTATATTTTATTGTTTACAAATAAATAAGATTAATGGGGTTCTTAAGTATCCAATTAAAATATTTCCAAAAGACGTTTATAAATTAGTAGCTAGATTGATTTTAGTCGCATAAAGGTGTTTATGACGTCCAAACTTGATGTGGTTTCGCTGTTAGACATTATTCCAAAACGTAAACATTTCGACAAATACCTGACTTGTTGTTATGATACCTTTCCAACGTTTTATTTAATGGAATCAAGATTTGTTGATTTAGCTTTTGCATATTATCTCCATCTCCATATCTGGATTAGTAAGTTGTGTAATATTTACCCAAGATATACATAAGACGAGCCTCGAATTATTAAATTATGTCCAGGTCCAATACACTTTTAAGCCAGACGTTTAATAACAATCAATCGAATACATGTGGCCAACAACGCGACCTTCGTTAAAATATTTCGATCGGCTTTTCGCTGCTTGTCTTGATAATGGGGGCTTAGTATGCCATAGGACGAAGTGACAAATAGGGCCTGCAAATTTACCGTTCTTACAATGACAGTATTTACACCTGTAGATACAAAAATTGACAAGCATTCTATAGGAGTTTTTTGGAAAGTGATTTTGAATACCTTTCAGCAGCAGCTGTTTCTATTTAAAAAAAACATGCCAGCAGGGTTTATAACTAATTAAAATAGGAATAACGATTCTTTCAATAGGCTGTCACATGAAGTTCAGCAAATTTATTTTAGACGGCTTCTCAAAGTGATTGGCTCCGTTTGAGAGTTAGAATTGGACGACTACGAGATATATGCTGACCCTGATGACATCTTTCTGCCTGTAAAGGCAAGCGTTCCAGACAGACATCAAGAAGTGGAAGCAGAACTACATAACGATTGCTGTTCTGATTCTGATGGCCAAGACGATAAAGTGTCGGTAGATGGGTAATTGTGCGAGAACGTCATCTGATAGCGAAGGATCAGGCAACACGGAAGCAGAACATAGAACAAAAACCAACCACATTTGCAACGTGAAGTGGCGCGTTTAGGATATTCCGGGATAAGGCATTTGTGGGTCCAAATCCAGTTACTAAAGGTCTTACAAATGTGGACACTTTCTTTTGTATAATGAGCCCTTCTTGGCCGACACACTAACAAAAGGGCTGTTACTGTTAGTGATTATAGTATGTTATATTAGATTATTTTAGAGGCGGGAGAGCCTTCAAGGGGCTCTGGCACTGCGGCTTCTTAAAGGAGCCTATTGTGCCTTCCCTTTCAGTTCCTAGAGCCATCTTTTTACTCCAGACGCAGTCAGGAAGACAAGTACCTATCTTCTATGGGCTGGGCAGCAATAGTGATTATAGTAAGTGGAATGATCAGCGTCCTGAGAATACTCCTTTAGAATGGAGTACTATTCAGGAACAGGAGTTTTCCGCCTACTGGGGTAGGCTCTCACCGATCTAACAATGTGGAAGAACTGTGGAAAAACAAAGCGCTAGCCCTTTATCGAGCAACGATGTCGCTGAGGCGCTTGAAAAGGCAATTTCGAGGTTCATTCGGTTTGATTCGAATGCAACATGAGCAGCTCGGATTGTCACTAATAAAGCTGCTGCCATAAGTGATATTTTTGATATGATAAATGCATATTTAAAGCTTAACTTTAGACCGTACGAATCGATCACAGTGGACGAGAAGTTAATTCGATATACGAAGTTTAGGTACCCAATATATGCCGTCGAAGCCGGCCAAGTACGGAATAAAATTTTGGTGGGCTTGTGATTCCGCAACAGGGTATATGCTGGCTCGGCTCTGTGCGTGTCTCCTGCGGAGCAAGTCTTCCCTCCGCTGGGATATGTTAGGAAATCCTCCTGCACTTCACCTCATGGGCTGAGACTAGGTGGTTGAACCTGACGAACTGCGTCATTTCAAGGAAGATCTAGCCAACCTACGGATGATGCCAGAACAAGCAACCTTTTAGCCAGATCGCGTATAGATATTGCCAGACTAACGGCAATCAGTACAGGTCATTGGCCTTTAGGAACTCACGCAGCCAAGCTTGGTATCCCCCACAATACCCATTGCCGTAGCTGTGCTGACACAAACAAGAGTGAAACAGTGTTCCATCCTTTTTGTGAGTGTCCGGCCCTAGCCAAAACCAGACGCAGTGCACAAGGTCATCCCTTTTTTGATGACCTTTCGGCCATCCAAAGCATCCATTTTTACAAGATCATCAAATTTCTCAACTCCACAGGCTGGTTTTGAGCTCTCTTAACTTCCTTCGCCCCCTTTCATTTCAGGTTCCGCTAGTTGTGGTTTCAAAACGGCGCTCAATGCGCTACTTGTGTTTTTCCCTCGTCGGGAGATACAGCCACCTAAACCAACCAACCAACCAGGGCCCTTCCCAGTCTTGTTGCATAACTTAGGCGATAAACCTTTTCTACGATGAGGGTTATAGTCATACCAGATCTCTTTCCTGGAATCCTGTAGTTGTCGTTTTAGTATCGTACCTCGTTTTCATGCGGTCACTGGCTATCTTAATCTTATCCCTATAGTGTCTCGATGCACGTCCCTGGTGATATCCCTGAGTTATTTAACATATTCCTCCTCATTCTTGGGCTCTTCGCAAGGATATCCAAACATCAACTCGCTAGGTAGGCGGACTATTCGACCAAATAAGATTTCGGATGGAGTATGTCCTGTGGTGTTATGCACTGCACCTAGATAAGCCAATAAAAACATGGGAATCTGCTTATCCAAGTCTCTCTGGTCCTCTTCCATGACCTTAAAGAGGTGTTCATTCAGTGTTCTGTTGAAGCGCTCCACCATCCCATCTGATTGTGGATGAAGCGGTGTTGTCCTTGTCTTGTGAATCCCAAGTAACTGGCACACTCCTTGGAAAATATTCGACTCAAAGTTTCGTCCTTGGTCGGAATGCAGTTCCATCATCGGTACACCGAATCTGCTTACCCAGTTGTATACGATTTGCTCCACCACGGTTTTAGCTTCTTCATTTGGGATAGCAAATGCTTCAGTCCACTTACTGAAATAGTCCATTGCAAAGATGATGTAACGATTTCCATTGTTCGTTTCAGGAAACGATCCCGCAATATCAACTGCTATCCTTTCGAAAGGGGCTCCAACATTGTATTGATGCATCTTGCCTCGGACATTCACTCTCGGGCCTTTGCTGGCCGCACATGTTACGCATTCCCTGCACCAATTTTCAACATCCTCCCTTGAATGGATCCAGTTAAAGCGTTCTCGCACTTTTTCGAGCGTTTTATTGATTCTTTTTTCTTTTTACTTACACGCGATTTTGATTCGCTCCAAAAGAAAACATTGGTAGGTACATTATGTGTTTTGCTTGTTTCTTTAAAATTTTCAAACAATAGGACTATTTTTTGTTCTATATAACATAATCAACTTCAACTTCAAAAAACTTTGTGTTTTTTTCTATGTTGTTCAATATTGAGTTTTTCTGTTCAATATCCGACAATTTTACCAACTTATTGTTATTCCATATAACTTTGTTCAATATTCAAAATGACTTCCTTGTTGATTTCATTTTATAACTAATTCAAAATAAAAGAAAAACAAATTCTGCGACTTGTTTTAAAAACAAAATTGTCAAGGCTTTCAGAAAAAAATCAATACCAATCAAAAATTTTCTGATAACTATAAACAAAAATTTTCAATCAGAACTTTAAAAATCGATTTGCCAACATTTTGAAAAATGGACATTGAACCAGATAGCATTAAGCCGACGCATTGATTGCACCTACCTATATAATCGCAAGATTTTGCCGTGAGGTGCAATCGTATTTCGTTGCTTTTATTCATTTGATTTTGTTGTCATTCATAGAGCGGGTGTCATAGCAACTCGTAACCGGACAATTCGTACCCCGCACCTAGCGACATATACCTACATCTCAACTCTACAACTGGACACTTACCTTTTGACTATTGACCATACTAACCGGGAAACTTTGTATCGTTTTGTAGTGCTATTTGGACCGGATATCAATGGAAATATACAAAATAAAACTCGCCATTTGTTATAATCGTATAGTATTACATGATTCCTATATTTAAAAATGACCACCTCACTCTCAAATGTTTATGAATAGAATATCTACCCAAAAATAAAATCCAATAACGCAATGGAAATTTAGGAATTGTTAAAAATGTTATAGAACCAAATTTATGCATCTACCAAAAATTCCGCGAAACCATAAAACTGTTAGCTAGAAATATTGAAACGAATTCCTTTATAAACGAAAACACAGTAAATTAAATATTTAAATAATAATTCGGACTGAAAAATAAATTATCGTCCTCATATGTTAGAAACTAAGTCTCATCCGGTTAATAATTGTGTCTGGCGCCATATAGGTATAATTAAACGATTCTTGTTATTTGCAGTCTCTTAGGAGTTCCATGATTGATTTAAAAATGATGATGATCGGAATATAAGTCCATTCCTAGTCATAGTTACAGACTAACTATTCTTTGAACTTTATTTTACACCATGTTGTCGCCAAGACACCCCATGCTTGTTATTTGAGCTGACACACAGCTTAGCCATACATTTGTTGACATGGGTTTATAATGTATTCAACTACGATTCGATTCCGGTCAAATGTCTGCATAATTGGGCGTTGATATGTGATAATAACGAGGCAGCAGTAAAATTCTTAAATCTTGGTAACTCGTTATTTAAATCAACATCAAATTCACACGGTAGCAATTTAGGCAAAACTTTGTTTGATAAAAGTAATTTTCCGTTGGTTTTTAACTGGTTTAGGAATCTTCCCGAAGTTGTTGCAACTCTGTAAAAAATTATATTACGTCGAACTTGCCGTTGTTGTTGATAACCAATAGCAATAACTAACAATCAACTATTATTTGGGAAATTAAATATTATTTCATCGCACAGTGCTGGTTGTTGGTCCCCTTTTTGGCCCAAGGCATAATTTTAGTAGGAACTATTATTATAGATCGTCAGATAGCGTGCTTATTCTGATGACAAATTTTTATGATGTAAGCGGTTTCCTGTATAACCTCGAGAGGCACGCGCTTAGCTTGAAGGTAATTTCGACAGAATTATTAAAACGTCGGGCCGAATTGTATAATATGCCGATACATACATGGGTTCTATCAGTTTGTTGCGTTGTATATTGTGCTAAATGATGGGCGATGGACTGATAACTATTCCGAAGATGTGGAATCACCGATCTTTATATTGTCACATTGGGTCGCATTCCAATTGCTTTGAATCGGTATGTGTAAAAACCTACATTGCCAAAGCAAGTTCGAAAATTCGAAAATAGCTTTTACTTCGCTGTATGTTGCCTTGCAGTTGCTGTCAAACCTGACCAATAAACTTGGCTTTTAACTTTCTCCATTACGTAGTAAGAGAAAGATATTTGGGCCGGCGTTAGGTCTTATCGCCCAAAACCATAACGCCTAAATTGAAAAATGTCATAACGCCCTAAAGCCACCACATCGCCCAAAATTTAAAGGAATAAAGCGTCACAAAGCCCAAATAGAATGACATATCGCCCAAAGTGATTATCTAATGTCATAACGCCCAAATCTAGAAATGTCATAACGCCCAAAATATTTCTTGTTATTAAGTTTGGGTGTTACGACATACATAGGCGGATCCAGGGGGGGGGCACAGGGGCACGCCCCCCCCCCCCCCCAGAGCACTGCATTATTACTGCTTATTCATTCCATAATCAAAACAGGCGAAGTGTGCCTATGTGCGAAAATAAAAATCACTTTTCCATGGAAATCAAGACGAAAAATTACCCAAATCTGTATGCATATGCTAATATGTGAATCTTGGGGCACAAGCGTGAAAGTGTATATACCTTTTCTAGATTATTTATTAAATGAAATGTCGTCTAGGTTTCCTAGAGCTCAGCTGCAAAAGTTACTATCTCAGTTTTGCCAGGCGGTGAAGTATATAAAGAGGATCTACCTTGTATTTTAGTTTTGAAGGGAGAGTTACAAATTTGGTAACAGATGAAAGAAAATATTCCTAAGTCACCAGCAGAAGCTTATAAAAAAGCAACGGCTCTGCCAAACATAAGAACCCTTTGTCAATCATTGTGCACATTTCCTATGACAACCAGCACTGCCGAAAGATTTTTCTCCACCTTACGCCGGTTAAAGACATATCCTCGCAGCAATATGAGAGTAGATCGCCTGAATGGACTAGCCTTAACACCGCGTCTCCACGAGACATAATTTCAGTCACGACAACATAAAGTAACTTGGCCCTTTAAGGATATGTTTTCCGTCTATCCCAGTGTACGAGCAAAGTCCCAGAATTTGTCAAAATTCTTGGCAATTTAGAACCAATCGCTTTCTATGACGGCATCTATAATTTAAAATTGTTATTTCCATACCTAAATATCCTATGCATTGTCCCATAAAACATATTTCAACAAATGCGCTCTAAATCGTGTAGCTCTCTCTTCTGAAGAAATGGATATACCCACAATCTGTGCTTTCTTGTTTGGTCGATTAATGCTTTCAAAGCAAGAGTCACCTTCACTTGTTTCTTCGTTGATGGTATCTTGTGAAATGAAATGTCGTAACACAATTTGCCCAACCCAAGCAATGCAAATATGGCGGACAAGACTTCTGACTTAAAAGTCTGACATAATTCAGACTTGTAGAGACGCGGTGTAATGCATATCCATCAAGACATTGCTTCATAGATGAACCCTGAAGAAGTTCTGGATATCTTCATCAGAAAACATAAAAAAAACTGTCATTATTAACCATATAATTTTTCATTATTAAACCATTATAAAAAGTGTTTTTTATTCTTTGTTATTTTTGTATGCCATTGATAAAGAATGAATTCCAAAGACAAATTCAAATGCAATACTATGGGGTACACTCATCACCTATCTGGCCTTTGTGCCCCTCCCAGAAATAAATCCTGGATCCGCCCTTGACGACATAGCTGTTGGGCGTTATGACATAGTTTTTGGGCGTTATGACATTTTTAAAACCAGAAAAATTACTTCTGTTTAATATCAACCAAGATGCAAAAATTTAGTTTGGGCGTCCTTATTTTTGTCATTTTCTACACAAACCGTTATTTTATTCCTGCTTTTTTACAAGCTATACAGCTACAGTTGAAAAAGTCATTAGCCTGTGAAGTGCATGGAAAAGAAATGGAGTGCGAAAATTTTTATTATATAAGTGGTAAAAGGGTTATTTCCAAAATAGTTTATTTAAAAAAACGAAAAGCAATTATACAAACAAAAATCGGTGGATGAGGGTAGATAATAAATACATTTTACGTTTGTTATTACAACAATTGCAATGCAAGAATAGAAGAAACTTCAGATGGTAGCTGCACGAAATTAAAAAATTTGGAGCATAAGCATGGTAACCAAGAAAATATGTACAATAAACTTAAAGTAGTACAACAAATTAAAAAAACAATGTTCTAGTCCTGCAGTGCTTTAAAGTGATACAAATTCTTCAAGTGGAATCAGAAAAATGTTTGAAAATGTTTGTGCGAAGTAATACTATCACCTACCGCGCCCGGAAGAGGAGGGGCGGAGCGGAAGCGGCACGCGCAAGCGTCGGCGGCCGGCCGGCCTAGCGTCGCGCCTCCTCGCGCAAAAATATTTTCTAATTTGTAATTCTGTTTTTTAGATTATAGCAGAATTTGGGATTAAAAATCGATATTTTTCTGCAATTTTTTGGGCGATTTGTCCATACATTTGGGCTTTTTGACGTTTTCTTTCTCAATATTTTGGGCGATGTGATGGATTTTGGGCATTGTGACATTTATTTACTTGGGTTCTTTAACCTTGGGCGATAAGACCCAACGCTACTTTAAGCAAAAATAATGTTATTACGCCCAAAATCAATGTCATATCACCCAAATTCACATGAATTTTCCACCAACAAATTGCCTAGTGATGTTTTGGGCGTTATGACATCTTTCTATTTGGGCGTTATGGTTTTGGGCGATAAGACCTAACGCCATTTGGGCCTATTCTGCGAAATCTTTTATTCTGTTATGAATCATAAAAGGTCTCGACCATAACAGATCTTTTATAAATCGTATTCTGGGTTTCGAGCTCCTATGAAACTCTGTTATAGAACTTCGAAAATTGAAATCTGTTACGAACCTTCAAAACAAACAGCTTTGTTTTTACTTTTTTGTAAATACTAAGTGGGCACCTGGTAAATATTTTGCAAAATAGCATAAAATTGTCGGTGAAAGGAGTAAATTTTGAATTATTACTCACACCAGGAAGTTCAAATGGGTCACTATATTAAATCTAAGGCTAGGAGCGCACAACATGCGATTTCAATCGCACGACTGCTTAGTCGCAAAAAATGTAACACACACATTTCAATGTGAATGCGCGCACTCAACATCTACTAATTGCAGCGTTTATCATCCCGCGATTTGCTCCATTTTTAGAGCGACGCGATTGTCGCCAAAATAAATAATCCATATCTTCTTCAAGCAATACACACACACTTGCGATTTAAATCGTTGCGATTAAAAAATCGTTGTCGCAACAAGATGTGGGTATGCACGCACTTGCGATTTTCTATCGCATCATAATTTAGTCGCAAAATATGAGACCCATTGTTTTATACATGAATGCACACATATGCAACTAAATAACCGCAGCGATTAAAAAAACGTAGCAAGATCCATTTTCAGAAACGATTTTTTTGACGTAGCGATTATTTGGTCGCATATGTGTGTATTGACATTAAAAGCGGTATGTTCTATTTTTTGCGACTAAATAATTGTGCGACAGAAGACCACAAGTGCGTGCATGGTAATTTTTTTTTGCGACTACGATTTTTCTATCGGTGCGACAAGAAATCGCATGTGCGCTCCTAGCCTTAGTTCTAGCAAAAGTGATGGGTGTTTTCGGCTGAACAAAAATATAAATGTAGAAACAATTTTCAACTATTATACTTTTTTACACATATTTATTACATTTTGTCTCCATTTGTAAGCATTTCGTCGCCTTGGAATTATATAGAGAAACATTTCAATCCAAGAATACATATTAAATAAAAATCTTTTAGTTATAATAAAAGTCACAAAATTCAATCTTTTATTCTGTTATGATTCTTAACAGAATTCATAAAAGATTTTTCCACACAGAATACCAATTTTGAAGCCCGTAAAAGATTTTTTGACAATTCGAACTTTTGTATGAAAATTAATACCAGAATAACAGATAACAAATTGATAAAAGATTTTGCCGAATAGGCCTGATTGTTTTCGTAGAAAATTTCGAACACGAGATATTAATCAATTCTGATATTACGATGATAGAGGAACTCAAAAAAGGGGGTCGCAAAATTCTGTCCGGTCTGTCTATCCGTCCGTCCTTCCACAGGCCTACAGCCTAAACCGCTTTCCGGATTACGTTCAAACCTCGCATTTGGAGTTTTTGGGCTTAAAGTTCGGGACCTTCACGACTCAAACACTTTTTTCTGGTAAATCTGAAGCAAATCTGAGAAAAAAATAGAAATTCGCTAAAATGCTCTGATATCTGAAAAATATTGTTTTTTTTTATACCAATCGAACATGAAAAATGGTCTGAGAACAAAAAAGTGCACTGAGATAGACCATTGGAATACTTAACTTATGTCTTATGATTTTATTACGGTCAGAAATACCAGCTTGCGTCGACTTCAGACTTACCTATTTCATCTACAGCAGGTCTCAGTATTCAACAATTACGAAATTATCGAAATAACTTATGTGTCCGTCTTGAATTGCAATTATTTGTGAATCTAAGAGCAAAGTATTAGGAGCTAACTTTACCTATCTAAGTATTATTAGTTACTTTAAGTCCTCACCTTCAATTAATTGCGGCTTGCAAAACCACAGGCCATTTCTTATGGAAAGTATTATAGTTAGTTAAATGTAAGGGCGATTATTTCTACTGCGCGCATTTATCTTTGACACAATCGGTGTAGGTATATCCCCCAAAAAAAAAGTCCCCTAAAAAACCTACTGCATTCAATGTTTAACTACTTCGAGAGTAGCTCATGATTAATGCACCTAGATCCACCTGTTAATCTTCTGACATCTCACGTCCATTGTGAAAATTGCTAACTGCATGCCAACGTGATTTAGCTAAAGATGTAATTAATTACGCAAGCTGCTGCTATAAATGCGCGGTGCATCAATTTTCTACAAGTAGTTTTCATAGAACCTCTCATCAAGTCCAATATGAAGTCATTCGCTTACATTGTTCTATTATTAGTAGTTTTTACTGCAAAATCGCTTGCTGTAAAATGCACCGTCGGCAATAAAGTTCTCTCACCTGGACAATCTATAGATCATCCTGATGTTCCTTGCGTGCGACTCACTTGCAGTGAAGATGGATCTACAGATTATCTAAGGTATAGTACTTTTCATTTAATTAATAAATAAAGTAAACAATAAGTAATTCCTTTATTTAACTTATTACTTCAAGCTGTGCGACACCATCACTCGCAGAAGGATGTAAGGACGAGGGCTACGAAAATCCCAATTTACCCTATCCTCAATGCTGTAAACGCATCATTACATGTGTAAATTAACTTGTGGAACTGTTTCTACAGCTTGTGGCTTGATTTGTTTAAATAAAAATTGCTTGCTTCTAAAATTCTATTATGCAATGCAATGTAAGGTGTTTTTTTTTAGAGGTTTAGAAATTAAAGTTGGCAGCACTATTTTAACTGGCGGCTATTTTGTCAGCTGTCAAGTGATTTTTTTTTAGTTTGGCTTGGCATTTCAACATGATTAGACTGACGCCTGAACCTGAACAACGCTTTAAAAGTGCATAATCATTTTTCTGCGTTTAAACCAAGCTCCAGTCAAATTTTAAAGCATTAAAAATGATTCCGAGCACAAGTGATACTAACAATACTGTCGGCTTCATAAATGCCTTATAGAAAGTTACTGTTTAATTTATGTTTCTGCATTTATATTTTTTAATAATTAAAAAAAAACACAATCTCGTTCCATGGCTATTTCAATGCCACATAGGTTGGTCAAAAAGTTCCCTCATGCTCATGCTATGCAAATACGCATTAAGGCACCATCAGGGGGTCAATTCCCGTTCCGTGATACTGTGAAATGATAAATAATTTATCATTTCAGTTTTCACAGCAGTTTATCATTTTATCACTTCACGTACACACTTAATGCGATTCTCGAACTTATCATCATAAAAAGTAGTCTAAATGTGTACTAAAATGCACTAAATGATAAATGCTGTCAACTATCTTTGAAGCTCTTTGTCCCCGTTAATTTTTGTGTATCCATCACGTTTTCACACTTCTTCACAAATGAAATGGCTGTGATAAAAAACTTATCATATGAAAAAATTCTGACATTTGTTTTCATTTTTTCATAGATCGAGAATCGAGTTCAGCGTGAACTTGTGAAAACTCTTTTCATTTCACAGTATCACGGAACGGGAATTGACCTCCAGGTGACAAAGAACCGAAACATAATCACATTTGCAACAGAAACAGAATAAAACTGAATTTTTGCATTAAACGGGAGCCATATTGTGTTACTGGAGCTATAAATTTCTTTAGCCATTGCTATAAAAATATCAACATGAACTGTCCTATAATTCCTACCACGTAAATAAGATAGGTAACGTGTCACTTTTTTTTCGTGTTAGGTGATGCTGTCCCTTTCAGTCACACGGTTATTTAGTATTTACCATCCCTTTAATATTCCGTGTTAGGAATGTATGTGACTGTGTCAATGCAGCATTAGGAACAGGTTTATTTTTTTCAGCAACAGAATTTTAGCGACCGTAAAATGTCTATACTATACTGGTTTCTGTTGCTGCCAGGAGCTTTTTTTTTTTTTTTTTGATTTTTCTGCATCTGTCATCAAGCTGTTTGTTCCCATCGTACTATTGTATACTGCGATGACCACATATGAATATGAATGAATCTTCTTTACTAAATATTTCCAAAATCTCTTCCATTTTTTTCATTGAAGTCAAAGCTAAAATGTCATCAAATGAAATACAATTTGACAGAATAGGCGGCAGCCATGTTTTTATGTATCTGTTTCAGTTTTGTGTAGCTGAACGAACAACGTAAATAGCATAGACAAACCATACTGAGACCCCCAACTGGCAATCCTCTTGCCGCTGGCCCCCTCGATTTTTTTTCAAATTCGCCATTTTGTTTTCCTATCGGTGTTATTTGAATTTAGAATCCGTGTGAGCAACAAAAAAAAGCGAACCAAAAAAAATGTGGTGAGTTTTCTTTTGACAGAAGTCGATTGACAAATGTCAAAATATATAAACACAATTTTATTTTTCCTGCAACAAATTGAAAGAAATGTAAGTTTTCGCGTATTTTTAGTGTTTAAATTAATAAATAAATACATTATATGTCTTATAGATTTGTCCAAGCTGCAGGAGAATACACGCCAACAAGAGTTTATGGCCAATTTCATGGAATACGAATCACAAACTGAACAGGCGAACGTTGAACAAAAGCGTACCTATCGATAACAAAAAGCGTAGGAAGACCGTGATTGTAAGTTGATTTTAATTTACATGAACCTGACGACGAATTGATAACCATTTTGTATCCACTTCTAGAAAGATACCAAGCAACAGCAGCATCGTGTCCAATTGGCAAGGCACCGGCCGCTATGAAGATCAATTATTGTCGCAGCAGCAACGTGACCAGGAGGACAACCTCAAAATGTAAGTACATATATAGTAAAAGTTGTGCACATTGATTTCTGAACCTTTAACACTAGGCAAGAGGAAAGTTTCGCACGCCAGGAGGCAATGAGCCGGCAAACTATCGAACTACTCGAGCACGAGATGTGAACCAAAGCCAAGGTAGACTGGGAGAATCATGACATCAACCTTAAACAGATTCGTCTAAATTATTATAAAAATAACAACATACGGATCGTTCAACACGTACAAGAACGATAAAATATTTCAAAATATTCTCGAAGATGTAAAGAAGTTTCTGCAGGTTTGTTTATAGATTGTCAAATTGGCTTTTCGTTTGAATGTCTTTATGCTTTCAGCAAAGCTCGGCTGAGTACATGTACAATAGGTGTGTAAATTCTATGGCAATTGGTGTGTGAAATGAACTCGTTGAAGAGGCAGATGTGAATTTGTGTTTCTCGAAGAATAGCAAAATCGACACATCCTTTCGCGACCAACAGTTGTACGACATTTTTCTGTTGTCTTGTTCGCTGCTAGTAAAGCAAGAGACAATAGCAAGAAATTGAATTAGATGGATGAATCACATCAAGTGTATGTTGATTGGAAATGATAGTTGTAAGCAGTTCGACTATTAAATTTCTTGTTGTTTATTTCAGTCTTATATCACATATTTATTGGCAGCTCCACCGATGAGTCTTCGGACGATATGAACAGTGTCCAAGTAAGTAGCGAACCATTTACTCTTTGTAATTTTAAATAAAAAAAATATTTGCAATTACAGATTCCTACTTCATGGCAACCGGCATTTCTTGATTCGAATACATTGATCTTGTTCTTTGATCTCTATCAGATTCTGCCTGGACTGAAAATGTTAGTTGTAAACAGTTGTACCAGAAAATCAGAATCCAAAAAATTGGAACAAAAGAGTAAGCAGCCACAGCAAAGAGACACTGAGTTATTGTAAATGATTTCAAAATTAACATATCTTTAAAGAAATGGTGCCTATTTATTTGGGTTGCAGGGCGCAAATACTGTCTTGTATACTACTAACAATCAATAAATTTGCGAAGCGACTATATGTGTGTTTTCTTCGACTTTTTAATTTTTTCTAAAGTGTTCCTTGCTGCAAAACTTAGAAGTAGAGTGTTCTTCTTGCTACCAAATGGAAAAACAGCCCCGAACAACAATCCACAACAAAGCAGCCGTTCATATACACCTCCAAATGCTCGGTGGCAAAGGAGGATTTAAATCCATGCTTCGTGCAATCGGTGACTAAATCGGAAGACTACAAAGCATGAAGCTTGTCGTGACCTCAGTGGCAAGAGATAACGATATTAACGGAAAGAAATGACTTAAGGCTTACACATACGGCAAACTGGATGAACCCAATGAAGAACTATCGACATCCAAAAAGGAAAGACCATCCATTTCATCTATATAGAATTAACAAATCTTTATTTACTATAAATAAACGTATAATACACAAGTTAGGTTAATTAAACCTAATAAAATGATCCTATGTCCAAATCTGGTAATCATTGTGTCGCAAATTGAGATGAGACCCATGCCAGGCGAAATTTAATTTAGTGAGTATAAGCTCCTCCGAGTTGAATTGTATTCTGGAAATAGACATTTTTTTTACTGCATATTCAAAACCACAGGTGCATAACACTTACTTGATTGAGTACGAGATTCCCGTTGAATGGTCAATGATCTTTCCTTTCTCCATTTGTCTCGGTTTTCCACCTCTTGCTGGAACTGTATGATGCACTCTAGGAAGGCAACCATCGATATCTAAATTGCAGCATTTTATTGTGAAATATCATTGCGTTGCTCCAAGTTGTTGTCTGTGTGGTTCACAGCAAAAGAATCTTGTGCTGCACATCATTCGAGACGTGTTGCAACATTTTCACATAAAATACTTGTTGTTCTCTAGGGCACGTACGGCAGCAGTAAGTTCGGCGACCTCCTTCCACAGGTCAACATTTTGATTCTGAAATGTGAGCGTTCTTTTGTTTTAATGAGGAATTATGTTCTATATACCAAGCTTACATGTAACTAAAACACTTGGCAGCTTCCTCATAATTGTTGGATTCTTTATCCAGTTAATACGCTTCAAACTTTGTAGAATAGGATTTATTCTCTACGGAGCTTTGTACCTGGACATCAAAGTTGTTGGGAAATAGTTTTTGCTCTTATAATCCGTTCCTTTGCCACACAAGGATCGGTGGAACGTGCTTTCTGGACTTGAGCTATGATGTAGTTTTCTTCAGTACTTAAATCCATTGCACAAACTTTTGATAAATTCACGAAAACGAAAACTAAATGACAACAAATATACAAGTGTCAAGTCAAATGGAAATGAGCTTGACAAGAGTGGTGAATCTGTTGTGTCAGTGTCAGTTGCAACTGTGGTGGGCTGTGACAATAGTGACTGTGTTCAGACGCACAGCTTTTTTTTTAAAGAATTGCAACTCAAATTTGGTGAATAAGTATATTCTTATCTCAGTACATTTTCATCAATTTTCTTATTAGTTGTTTTATAACATTCCGTAGGTATTTCTATTCAACAAAAATACTGATTAACGTTTATTGTTCCATTATAATACCAAAAGATACGACCTATAAATATATTAATGTAGGCTTTGAAATACGAGACATGTAAAAATAAAACAAATACAAATACGTATACTCTGTTTTAAATTATATATAAAATAACGGAGAAACTCATAATTTATACTTAATAACAGCGACGATATTAATGTTGGTATTTATAAATTATAACTAAACTCCAGAAGTATACTAAGCGACATTATGTGATAAGCATATATTCTACTCGATTTATGTTAACTGCCTCACGAATGTTCGCTAAAAATGTTTTTATTTGTTTATTATTTTTCAGAACTGTTAATCTTTCTTTTATGTCAAACAAATATACCATTATTTTTGAAAATTGATCATTGTCCACACAAAATTTTGTTGTAATAATTATTTTCAAATTTAACGGATAAAATTGTGTGAACGCAGCCAGCAGATTTGCCCACACCGGAAGCCAGATTTTAAGCAGCGGAAGTTGTTACGTTTTTTTGAGGGTGTGTTGGTGAGCCGGATTTTTTGAAGTTTCGTGACATTAGTCAATACGAATTTCTATGTATCAATACTAGCGCAAAAATTTGTCACAAGCCCATGGTAATATAGCTTGTAGGCAAGTAACGGAAAATCGGCCGGAGTTGGGGGTCTCAGTATTGTCTCTGGTAAATAGAACCAGAATTTACTACAGAACGATAAAACCAGAGACAATACTGAGACCCCCAACTCCGGCCGATTTTCCGTTACTTGCCTACAAGCTATATTACCATGGGCTTGTGACAAATTTTTGCGCTAGTATTGATACATAGAAATTCGTATTGACTAATGTCACGAAACTTCAAAAAATCCGGCTCACCAACACACCCTCAAAAAAACGTAACAACTTCCGCTGCTTAAAATCTGGCTTCCGGTGTGGGCAAATCTGCTGGCTGCGTTCACACAATTTTATCCGTTAAATTTGAAAATAATTATTACAACAAAATTTTGTGTGGACAATGATCAATTTTCAAAAATAATGGTATATTTGTTTGACATAAAAGAAAGATTAACAGTTCTGAAAAATAATAAACAAATAAAAACATTTTTAGCGAACATTCGTGAGGCAGTTAACATAAATCGAGTAGAATATATGCTTATCACATAATGTCGCTTAGTATACTTCTGGAGTTTAGTTATAATTTATAAATACCAACATTAATATCGTCGCTGTTATTAAGTATAAATTATGAGTTTCTCCGTTATTTTATATATAATTTAAAACAGAGTATACGTATTTGTATTTGTTTTATTTTTACATGTCTCGTATTTCAAAGCCTACATTAATATATTTATAGGTCGTATCTTTTGGTATTATAATGGAACAATAAACGTTAATCAGTATTTTTGTTGAATAGAAATACCTACGGAATGTTATAAAACAACTAATAAGAAAATTGATGAAAATGTACTGAGATAAGAATATACTTATTCACCAAATTTGAGTTGCAATTCTTTAAAAAAAAAGCTGTGCGTCTGAACACAGTCACTATTGTCACAGCCCACCACAGTTGCAACTGACACTGACACAACAGATTCACCACTCTTGTCAAGCTCATTTCCATTTGACTTGACACTTGTATATTTGTTGTCATTTAGTTTTCGTTTTCGTGAATTTATCAAAAGTTTGTGCAATGGATTTAAGTACTGAAGAAAACTACATCATAGCTCAAGTCCAGAAAGCACGTTCCACCGATCCTTGTGTGGCAAAGGAACGGATTATAAGAGCAAAAACTATTTCCCAACAACTTTGATGTCCAGGTACAAAGCTCCGTAGAGAATAAATCCTATTCTACAAAGTTTGAAGCGTATTAACTGGATAAAGAATCCAACAATTATGAGGAAGCTGCCAAGTGTTTTAGTTACATGTAAGCTTGGTATATAGAACATAATTCCTCATTAAAACAAAAGAACGCTCACATTTCAGAATCAAAATGTTGACCTGTGGAAGGAGGTCGCCGAACTTACTGCTGCCGTACGTGCCCTAGAGAACAACAAGTATTTTATGTGAAAATGTTGCAACACGTCTCGAATGATGTGCAGCACAAGATTCTTTTGCTGTGAACCACACAGACAACAACTTGGAGCAACGCAATGATATTTCACAATAAAATGCTGCAATTTAGATATCGATGGTTGCCTTCCTAGAGTGCATCATACAGTTCCAGCAAGAGGTGGAAAACCGAGACAAATGGAGAAAGGAAAGATCATTGACCATTCAACGGGAATCTCGTACTCAATCAAGTAAGTGTTATGCACCTGTGGTTTTGAATATGCAGTAAAAAAAATGTCTATTTCCAGAATACAATTCAACTCGGAGGAGCTTATACTCACTAAATTAAATTTCGCCTGTCGCTTCGCAAATTTATTGATTGTTAGTAGTATACAAGACAGTATTTGCGCCCTGCAACCCAAATAAATAGGCACCATTTCTTTAAAGATATGTTAATTTTGAAATCATTTACAATAACTCAGTGTCTCTTTGCTGTGGCTGCTTACTCTTTTGTTCCAATTTTTTGGATTCTGATTTTCTGGTACAACTGTTTACAACTAACATTTTCAGTCCAGGCAGAATCTGATAGAGATCAAAGAACAAGATCAATGTATTCGAATCAAGAAATGCCGGTTGCCATGAAGTAGGAATCTGTAATTGCAAATATTTTTTTTATTTAAAATTACAAAGAGTAAATGGTTCGCTACTTACTTGGACACTGTTCATATCGTCCGAAGACTCATCGGTGGAGCTGCCAATAAATATGTGATATAAGACTGAAATAAACAACAAGAAATTTAATAGTCGAACTGCTTACAACTATCATTTCCAATCAACATACACTTGATGTGATTCATCCATCTAATTCAATTTCTTGCTATTGTCTCTTGCTTTACTAGCAGCGAACAAGACAACAGAAAAATGTCGTACAACTGTTGGTCGCGAAAGGATGTGTCGATTTTGCTATTCTTCGAGAAACACAAATTCACATCTGCCTCTTCAACGAGTTCATTTCACACACCAATTGCCATAGAATTTACACACCTATTGTACATGTACTCAGCCGAGCTTTGCTGAAAGCATAAAGACATTCAAACGAAAAGCCAATTTGACAATCTATAAACAAACCTGCAGAAACTTCTTTACATCTTCGAGAATATTTTGAAATATTTTATCGTTCTTGTACGTGTTGAACGATCCGTATGTTGTTATTTTTATAATAATTTAGACGAATCTGTTTAAGGTTGATGTCATGATTCTCCCAGTCTACCTTGGCTTTGGTTCACATCTCGTGCTCGAGTAGTTCGATAGTTTGCCGGCTCATTGCCTCCTGGCGTGCGAAACTTTCCTCTTGCCTAGTGTTAAAGGTTCAGAAATCAATGTGCACAACTTTTACTATATATGTACTTACATTTTGAGGTTGTCCTCCTGGTCACGTTGCTGCTGCGACAATAATTGATCTTCATAGCGGCCGGTGCCTTGCCAATTGGACACGATGCTGCTGTTGCTTGGTATCTTTCTAGAAGTGGATACAAAATGGTTATCAATTCGTCGTCAGGTTCATGTAAATTAAAATCAACTTACAATCACGGTCTTCCTACGCTTTTTGTTATCGATAGGTACGCTTTTGTTCAACGTTCGCCTGTTCAGTTTGTGATTCGTATTCCATGAAATTGGCCATAAACTCTTGTTGGCGTGTATTCTCCTGCAGCTTGGACAAATCTATAAGACATATAATGTATTTATTTATTAATTTAAACACTAAAAATACGCGAAAACTTACATTTCTTTCAATTTGTTGCAGGAAAAATAAAATTGTGTTTATATATTTTGACATTTGTCAATCGACTTCTGTCAAAAGAAAACTCACCACATTTTTTTTGGTTCGCTTTTTTTTGTTGCTCACACGGATTCTAAATTCAAATAACACCGATAGGAAAACAAAATGGCGAATTTGAAAAAAAAATCGAGGGGGCCAGCGGCAAGAGGATTGCCAGTTGGGGGTCTCAGTATGGTTTGTCTATGGATAAAACTTTTTGTTCTGTTTCAGTTATGCAATTTCCTTTTTTTCAACTTCAAATTACCAACGGGGTAAATAGTTTTTAGCTGATGCGCTTTAATAAAATGCACCAACAAGATAAACTTTGTAGTTGCTGATCTAGATTGTTAATAACTTACGAAATTCCAAATCAGCATAATCACACTTATATGCTTTTCACACCAAGCCCAAAACCTGGTTTTCGCCAAAACACACGAAAACTTCATCGAAAACAGAAGTTTTCCCATACATATTTCAGTTTACAAAACGAGTCGTTTGCACTCGTTTTCCGCGAAAACACCACGAAAACGACTTCCAGTCGTTGGGTTGTAGGAACAAACACACCTTTTGCAATGTTCAGAAAAATGGCTGACCGAACAAATGTCACAATTCACATCTTAAAATCATTTCCACAATTAATTGATGGGCTAATAATGTTTTTAAGCGCACTAAATTAATTTTGTGTGTAAATTAATGCGATCGAAATTTGTAACCACAAAAGTTTGCACCGAAGTTTAACGACTAGTGCCTCACAGCTGATTGAAATGTCAAACGAAAACGAGTTGGTGGTCGGTGTGAATGCATCGACGAGTTTTCGAGGAAAACCAGGTTTTGGGCTTGGTGTGAAAAGCACATTACTTTACCAAAAGGAAAACAAAAACAAAAAACTTGTAATATTTATGAATTTTTCAGATGATGTCAATTTGCTTAGAATTCTTTTCAAACGATAAACGATTCGATTGAACGACCCGACCATGATGTTATAGGTATGCAACCTAAAAACCTAAAACCATTGTCGTTTTTTTCATTCATTTCAATATAACTACCTACCTACCGTTTCATAAATTACCTACCTACCTACCAAACTACCCACCTGATAAGAGCCCTAGCTAACAAAACAAACATAGCTCGTCCGTCAGTATTCGGCTGAACGCAGTCACCGTCAGTGCTTTGTGGAACACACAAATATAGTTTAGAATCTGAAGTCTCGGTGACAGTCAAATTTATTGTTTAGAATTTTCATTCAACTGTCAGACTGTCAGAGTTTGTTTATCTTATCAGTCGCCGAAAAAATGAATATCCTTCATTATATTGTATTTATCGTTGTATTTATTATTTCAAGCATAAAAGCCGGCAGCCTAGACGTAAGACTTTTTGATTTTAGTTAATCATAATCTCATGCATTATCTTTTAGCTCCCTGAAAAGTTTGTGAAATCAGTTCAGACGTCAACTCACACGAACAACTGGGCGGTACTTGTCGACGCATCACGTTTTTGGTTTAACTATCGTCATGTTGCCAATGTCCTTTCCATATACAGATCGGTTAAACGCCTTGGTATCCCAGACAGTCAGATCATCCTTATGATAGCTGATGACATGGCTTGCAATCCCAGGAATCCCCGCCCAGGCCATGTATACAACAATGCAAATCAACACATCAATGTGTATGGTGACGATGTTGAAGTAGACTATCGTGGATATGAAGTCACTGTGGAGAACTTTGTGCGCCTTTTAACTGGGCGAACACAAAACAGTACTGCGCGTTCGAAAAAACTCCTCACAGATGCCGGAAGCAATGTTCTTATATATTTGACTGGTCACGGAGGAGATGGTTTTCTTAAATTTCAGGATTCTGAGGAAATCACCAGCCAAGAGCTTGCCGATGCCGTTGAACAAATGTGGCAAAAGGAAAGGTAGCTATATAAAATATTGATTTCTACAATCATTTGTCATGCTTCTTGTTCATAGGTACAATGAACTTCTGTTCATGGTGGATACTTGCCAGGCAGCGTCACTCTATGAGAAATTCCAATCACCGAATGTCTTAGCGATCGCTAGTAGCTTAGTTGGGGAAGACTCGCTTTCGGTAAGAGGTGTATGGAAAGCGTTAATATTTGTTTTAATTATTTCAACTTCTAGCATCATGTGGATCCGTCAATTGGTGTGTACATGATTGATAGGTACACATTCTATGCCTTGGAGTTTCTGGAAAAGGTTCAACCCAACAGCGACAAGACAATGGGCGAGTTCGTGAGTAGTTTTTGAGATGTTTAAATGAAAAAAATCTTTAACAATGGCAACTTTCAGCTACAAGTGTGTCCTAAACGTGTGTGCATCTCAACGGTTAGTGTGCGAAAGGATCTATACAACCGAGATCCAAACAATGTGCCAATAACCGATTTCTTCGGTTCCATTCGGCCCACAGAGATCTCAACAGGGAGGATAAATATCACGTTAGCCGACGAGGAGTAAGAATTTTATTGGAACCATTCAGAATATATCAGTTATATGTGTTTCTTTTTCAGAGATTTCTTTGAGCATCCCCAGGAGAGCTCGTCAACGAAAGCTGCAATCAAATTTCAATTTGAACCACAATTTCCATCGCATTTGTTCGATTAAAACTAATACTGAATTGTAGTTCTTTTAGAGGACTTATCTAGTTTTCTTTCTAATTTATTTTTCAATACTTTTTCATTGTTTATTTGTCGACTGAAATACACCAGTTACCAGTTAAAAGACGTGGTATGTTTTACTCTCAAATAGAAACAGTTGGGCCAAATTCGTGCGTTGAAATAAAGTATTATTTGGGAACAACATTCACTTGCGCGTGCACAGTTCATGCCAACGCATTTTGGACCGATACAATTAAAGAGAAGGAGTTGGATTTGGGAATTATATGTCATCATAACTCATCAATATGCGAACGAAAGATATTTTTAATATCGTTATATAGATATATTTAGGGCGCCGAAAATGGGATCTAGGCGACATCCTTGCGAAACACTGTAAGTGGTCAAGATAGGACTGACTTGAAGCTAACACTAATAAAGCGAATTTACTGACTAAGAGATATAGGGTTTAACAATATGACTTACAAATTGAAAAAGGATTAATTAATGCGATAAATTTTATCAAACCTCTTATATATTTCGAATGACAACTTATCAGAAGTCCAGCAGTATACAATATCTCTTAACAAATAAAATTCTACTTGCGTTTGCTCTGTATGTACAAGGAAAGTGATAGAAAGCAGCTCAAACATGTTCTAGTATAGTATCACTTTGGAGGGGAAGAACATCATTTACCAGCACCAGTGCACGACTAACTGAAGAAGTAGACAGAATCCCATACGTTCTTTAAGTCGAAACTGCCCTTCTTAGACAGCTGCTTCAGTACCCTATTAAGGTTAATCTTTGACATATCCTCCGAAGAGCCTTTGTTGTTTACATCCTTTTCCCTAAAGCTATACTTTTGCTGCAGGAATTTCGATAAGTATCTTAATGGGCTGTGCGTGTAAGGCGACAAATTGTTCGCGGCAGATCTTATTCATATCGGGCACAGTGCAGGCATGCGTCCAGAAGCAATCGTGCACCGATACAAACGTTAAGCCTTTACGTTCGCAGTGCAACGAGGTTAGCATCATGTGGCTAGAGTCCAGCGAGTGGATAAAGTTTGGCGGGAAGGCATTTATCTGTTTCATGACATTCGGTTTCTCATACATAGGTATCCAGCGACATATTCGAGCTGACTTTGGTTCCCTTTTGAAAGTTCTTGTAGTCCGTGCTATTGTAGTGTTGTAATACGGCAGTGCACAACTCAACGTTTCAATTGCAAACGCCCGAAATAACGACTTCTGGATCTCTTTGGTTGAGGTGAACATCTCGCGAAGACTTTGGTTTTGTCTTGGGCCGGACACTCACAAAAAAGATGGCAAGTTCATCGGCTTTCTCATTCCCTTCGATGTTGCTATGGCCGGGATCTTAGACGAGAGTGATATCAAACCGACGACAATCCCTGGCCAGTGTCTCCCTGCATTCCACAAAAAGCTTGGACGTTGACTTAGTTGAACCGATAGCCTTAATCGCGGCCTAACTTCGGACTGCCTATTATTCTTTTGGGAGTCGCAATATTGTGGAGCAGTCCACACGCCTCCTTAATTGCAAGTACTTTTGCTTGAAATACACTGGCTACGTTGGGTAGGCGAAGACTTTTAGAGATGTTTAATTCTGTAGGGAAAATGCCTGCTCCTACTCCACAGTTCATCTTGGAACCATCTGTGAAGATTGTTCTCCTACCAGTCTCCTCCCATTCTGATTCCAGCAGTTCTTTGGACTCTATTTAATTTATGGAGGTTATAGGCTTTGCTTAAGGCGGGCCACCATACCAGTGATCCGTAGGTGAGGGTGGGACGTACCACCGCTGTGTACATCCAGCAAACCATCTTTGGTTGAAGCCCCCACTTCTTGCCGAAGATTTTACTACAAGTGTAGAAAGCTATGCTAGCCTGTGTTATGCTTAATTTACTTCCTCTAGACATCGTCAGCAATGAATATGCCGCTAATGCGGCAATCAGGCTGAGGGAAGGGAAACACTGGAGGGGGCAACCAACTGGACATGCCAGCATACTCCTACAGACAACCCCCTTACCCACAACTACTGATTATGTGCCTACGAAGATTGACTTTGAAAAAGGCTTTACAAACGAAATACCGGACAGAACCCTATGGGTCTCACGCAATGTCCTACACGAGGGGGCACTGTCAATATTTACGGACGGCTCCAAAACACTAGAGGGAGTCGGCTCAGGGGTATACTGAGAAGAACTGACCTTGAGCCTATCCTTCTCCCCCCCAAAAAACTATAGTGTCTTCCGATCCGAAATCACAGCTATTCGTCAAGCCGTAGCATGGTTGTCGGTTAATGCGTTATCATATAGGGATATTGTAATATACATCGACAGTCAGGCTGCCATCAAATCCTTAGTATCCAGCGAAATAAGATCTAAAGCGGTGGAAGATTGCCGCGCATCTCTTAACGAGATAGCTGGACAGTACAACCTCACCCTTTGCTGGGTTCCGGGACACTGTGACATCCCAGGGAATTGTGCAGCTGACGAACTGGCAAGATTAGGCTCCTCTGGCGTTGATATAGGGATGTTCATTCAAAAAAAACATCGATGTTTTATTCGATGTATTGCATCGAAACGTTACATCGATTATTACCGATGCACCGATTAAAAACATCGATGTTTTCGATGCATCGATTAAGAACATCGATGTATTGTATTATATATGAGCTAAAAATAAGAAATCAAAAATAAGACATTATCCAAGGTTTTCAATTTAACTGAGTTTTATTAAAATTGAAAATCCCAATACTCGCTCCAAACTTTGCATAAATAATATTTTGTTTACCCGCTTTCCTTGGATTCTATTCCTTTGCTGACTCAATACTTGGGAAGCTTTCGAAAAAAGCCTTTCCGAAGGAACTGAGCTGGCTACCATAGTCAAATATTTAAATGCAATTTTATACAGTTTTGGAAATTGGAGCTTATAGTCGGACCAAATTTCCAGGGGATTCTCACTAAGGCGACCAACAGGTGCCCTTAAGTAGACGGAAAGCTCATCATACACACCAGTCCAGTCCCAGTGTCATTAAATGAATCAATCGATTCCTTGCGGTCTTGCTTCAGACGCAGATGGCAGACCCCAGACGCCAGACCTACCATACCATAACATGCGTTTATTCTTCTTATTAGCATTTAGCAATGGAAAATCTTATTGTTTCTTCTCTCTTGCTCTTCTTTAATACATTTAATACATTCCAGTATAGTCTGTCTGTGTATCTGTGTCTGTGATCCGAACGTCGGTCGTCGCATCGTGTTGCCTGGTATTACTTGTGTCGTTGTTTATGTGTTTGGTTGGCGAAATTACAAATTACGGTATAATTTCTCATATCCTTCATTAATACAATCAAAGCAAAGACAGCATATAAAATGTATTAAATTTGAAATTCGGTACTGTGTAGATACATTTCATGCTTCGATGAATCGAATGAAATACATCGATGCATCGTTAAACATCGGATGCTTTCGATGCATCGGATTGATTCGATGCATCGAACACTAAAACATCGATGTTTTCGATGTATCGATGTATTATGAGCAACCCTACGTTGATAGTGTTAGTCTGCACAACGTGTACGCACCGCTGTCATATACGCTAAACAAATTATTAATGCGGAGGCAACAAGGAAAGCAAATCACAGATGGAAACATCTAGGATATTGTGATGTTGCCAGGCTTACTTGGCCAACACTGGATACCAAAAAATCCAGGGAGCTTCTGCGACTCAACAGATATAGTATCTGTTAGTTGCTAATATTATCACCGGTTATTGTATTCTGGGCAGACATGCGCAAAGACTTGGTCTGCCATTCAATGACTTTTGCAGAAGCTGTAGGGATGAGGAGGAGGACGAGTCCGTCACCCACCTTCTCTGCAGCTGCCCCGCCCTATCCAACCTAAGGATGGCGTTCCTAGGAAGCTACTTCCTCAATGATCTTGGCGATCTAAGCTGTATCAGCGCTGCTAATATTCTTAGCTTTATCAATGGTAGCAAATGGTTCACATGAGTAACCAGCAAAAGAACCCCTATTTACCAGTGGTATGCACAATGGGCCGACTAACGGCCTAAGTGTTTCTCTCAACGAGAGTCACTTTAACATACATACATATGCTAGCCTTCCGCACTGCGGTGTTCGATGTTGTACTTCCAGTTGAGTTTGGGGTCAAGCATGACTCCGAGGTATTTAGCGCTGGTGGATAAAGGAAGATTTTGGTTGTTTAAGCGGGGAAGTGAGAAGGTTGGTATTTTGGTTTTGGTGGTGAAAAGCATCAGTTCAGTTTTACATGGGTTTACGCTAAGACCACAACTTGTAGCCCAACCGCATATCTTACCCAGTCTGTGCCTAACTTCGTTGTTTTGGCTCTGTCTTACTGCTATTGGAGCAAAGCGTAATAACCAATAAGTTGCTTATACAGCATCACGGCGGTTTCTTGCCTTCTCTCACTATATGGTGGGGGGACACGAACCCGTTAAAGCCACATTCAGGACTGAGGTGAGCACGTCGTTCAGCAAATGTAGTTCAGTCTGATCGCTAGATGGCGACGGTCTATGGCTTACTAGATGATATGTATATATATATAACAAAAAGAAAAATAATCGTCATTTCTGATTTTTAAGCTAGCGCTCATTTAACATTTGCTTCGCGATCCCCAAGGGGGTCGTTCCTTCACGGACAATCTCCCCCAGTTAGTCCGGTCCTTAAGTATTTGCGGTGAGTGTGATGTGTCCGATGACTTTTGCAGAAATGTTTAAACATTGAATGGCTGTGTACAGCTCGTCTATATAAATGCTGCCATAATAGACAGATTTGAAGTCAATTAAAAGGTGGACAGAAAAAGCTTGTTTTTGTGGTCATCATAAAAGAAGAACCTACTTATATGCCATGGAGGAAATCCATCATTCTCATTCTTCTTCTAAATTTATTATTCAATTGCCATATGAAAATGTTAAGGCTCTAGTGCTCCCGTTTCTTCGCTGTACCACATACCAGTTCTCGTTGGAGTGCAATAGGTATATACCTAAACATATTATGCATACAAATAAAGTTAAACGGTTTCCTTAAACAGCTAGTACTGTAATAGACCCTTCTTCCACTCGTCCCCAAAGCTAATCTCACGCTCAATAAAGCATGCGAGCGCTGCGCATTGTGTGTGCTAGTTTTCCAAGGACTTATTTATGGCTCATACTTTCGGCATTTTCTTTGATGAGATGCCATAAAAAAACCGGGCCTGTTACGTTACCTCAGGACGGAATGCCTACATATATATGTACTCAGTACTTACGTATGTGTTGCTTCACAAGGCGAGTAAAACAAGCGAAAAACGAGACACATAACTCAATTGAAAGTTTCCTGATTTGAGTGAGGTGGTATCCTTTATATGCTCGAGTTCGTACCTATACTTATTTGAGCTGGCCTAGAAGCTGAATGAAAGTTTAAAGCGTTTTGTTTTTAACGCAGAGCGTATAAATTAATGTAACCAACTGAGGAATTCATTGTTTTAGGGTTTGGGCACGTAGTCCTTCGTTACTATTACCATAATTCTTTTGGAACCGTTCGAGTTCTCAATTTTCCCACTGGCAGTCTCAATATAAGGAAATCTTTGTCTCTTTTCGCTTTGTGTAAACGCATCACGTCCAGAAGTTTCCTTTTTTTTTTACCTATTTGGAGGATGAAATGGAGGGCAAATTTACTATGATATTCCTCGGGTGGTGTATCCTTAGAAAATCTCTTTGGAATTGCAACGATATAGAAGTGCTTTTGGCATTTTTCTATTTTTATGTAAGAGAGAAATCTCTCCCATGAGAACGGCAAGTGTGACTCGGGAGTCGGGAATGAATCTTAAATAACTAACCACTTTTGTAGTGACCTACGGTAGTATCGTTGATGGGATTCATATTACCATTCTAATCAATGCTCGAATGGGAAACCTATATCTGTTATCGATACCAGGACCTACGGGAAGTTAGGCCGCACTTTTTCTAGAATGGAAAATGGGAATTGCAGTTCGATAGACATGCGGTTGTAGTTGTTTGTAGTGCAATTTTTTTCGTTTGTTGGAAAGTTAGAACCATAAAAAAAGCCCAATCACCTTAAACCGTGCTATCTCCGAAGCCCGAAACCCTGGACAGCAAAGTGATAAAATTGTCTGTTTCGAAAGAAATTATACCAATCGGCCAATTTAGGCAAAATTTTGGCTTCTAACTTACGGTCCCCTTAACTCAAAAACTGTTGAACTACATACGATGAAACTTTACATTTCTACATTTCTCTGCACCATTTTCTACCTATGACATAAAATAGACTGGAAACTTTTTATTCGAAATTTTAGGTTAGGCTTAAATTTAGGCTCCCCCTTTCGGTTGAACTACAAACAAAAAAAAAAAAATCGCTACAAACGAATGCCTATCGAACTGCAAGCAAAGTTTTTCGTTCTAGAAAAAGTGCAGGCTAACTTCAAGTAGGTAAAGAAAAGTTAAAAAGCGTCACAGTAACCGTTACTCACATGGACCATTACATTGGTATATGAAAGCCGCAAAACTGCAAATTCAAAATTCTGGTGTGCCCGTGTCAGGTATTTGAATTGGAAGATATTGAAGGAGTTTCTCATTAACGAGTTCGAAGCCATGGGGGTTGAAGATGTATACGTAAGCTGTTAGCAAAATGAAAGAAAAGTACAACTGAAGCATTTACAAAGTAGTTACCTATACAGGACTAAAAACATAGCTACAAGAGGAAACCTTTTGGATTCACATCTAAGAGGCCATATTATTAGAGGAATTTCTGACTGCGCTTGCACTATACAAATAAAATAATTCTCTACCAATTTAAAAGTCTAGATCAGCTGAAAGAAAATTTAGAAGCGTATGAAAAGATGAAGAACGAGCAGGATAAGGCAAAGAAGAAGATTGAGAGATCACACAAAAGGCCGGACCGTCTTTCCCATAAATCGAAGCGGGGTACAAACTGTGGAACGTTGTCCCACACTCATGCCAGTTGTGCACATAAAAAATAATGTCAAAGGGTTGAAGGTCTTTACATTGCAACGAGTTTGGGCACATCGTCAGAGACGTTATGAGTTTTCTTGGACTCACTGTTTTTTTTTTTTTTTTTTTTTTTTTTTTTCGAAATCCCAGAACACTTGCTGGGATCATGTGGGGCACTGACCCACAAAAGACTGAAGTACTTGGGCAAGTACCAACGATCTGATGAGGAAATACTGTCACTGGAGCCAGCTCTCATCCTTAGATGATAAATGAAACTGGACTGGAGAGAGTGCTAAAGGGCGGATTTCTTCCGCCAATAGGCCAAAAGGTCGCAGTAGAATAACCCCTCTCAAATAATAATAATAATAATTCGCTAATCGCTAGTAGCTAAACCACTCGCCGATTTGACGAAAAAGAATGTTAAATTTTCTAGGGGACGAAAGGAGGAGGATAGCCCGTATTAAAGCTGTTTGATCCATCTAAAACTACTCAGGTGTATACGGATGCCAGCAAAGATGAATATGGATCAGTTATACTTCAAAAGAGCGAAGCCGATTTCTTTCATCAGGTTTTTTTCCTCAGTTGGAGGTTCCCGCGGTAGTACGTTCTCTAAGAAAGATATGCGTTTATCTGTTGACATAAAGATTCGATACATTCACTCACTGCAATGCATTTCAAATAACAATGGGAAAAAAGCGGAACTAAATATTAGAATAGCGAATTGGGTAAAAAGCTCAAAATTTCTACTCGTGGTTGTTGATGCTTTCTCGAAATTTGTTTGGATAGACCCGGTGAAGAGTAGGTACGGGAACTGACTAAGTCTTGAAGAAGTTGAGAAAACAAGCTGTCGTTTTCGGAAACCGACATCGAATAATAACAGATGAAGGTGCGGCTTTTACATCAAATTTGTTTAAGGAGAACTGTGAAAAACGCAAGATATACATAGCACCAACTCGTAGTAACTGGGGTTCCTCAAATGATACCAACACGCTGGTCGTGTTCAATGAATCCTAAATTCCACGACCTCTAGATCCACAAAAAACACCCTTTATGCTGCTTACTGTCGTAAAAATGATTACAAGCGAAGATTTACAGTTAGATTCGCTGATTAGCACACTCCGAATCGTGCATGTTGGTGCACGGGCTACCGCTTCTTTAAAACAAGACTTATTGGTTGTTTTTAACAGAGAGGTTGTTCGATTTTAATTAACATTAAATGAGTTAAATTTTCAAGAGTAAATCGGTTAGAAACAACTCATTGGTTTGTTATATTTAAACAAGACTTAGTGTCTGTCTGTTCACAGCTGGTGAAATCCTTGGTTTGGTTACCATCGATTTAGGTTAACCTATAAATCAGTGATCTGATAACCATTGAGTGTTTGTTGATAGTTTTTAACTGCGGTCACCAAACCATAGCTTTGCAAAAAGTCGTTCCACTTTCCAGTTTGTTTGTCAATTCAATGATTGACCGAATCTATAGCTAATTTTTTCAGGACCTTTTGGTTTTGATAAGTATAATTTACTTTGGTAGATTTTTTATTAATGGATTTATTTTTAGTTATCTTACTAAACACAAAAAAGAATGTGAAATAATATACAGAAATTTTTAAAGAACTGACGAATGAAACTTTGTTTTGGTGGGACAATAAGCAATTTTGGGAAAACAAAACAGAAATAAAGCCAAAATCAATATAAAAAAAAAAAAACCGGCCAAGTGCGAGTGTCACTCGCGCACCGAAGGTTCCGTATTTGGCTAAAGTCCAACACATCAGATATTATTTGAAATCTATATCATTCAATCTTTCCCCTCTTCATGAATTCATCACAATTTATTTTAATTTAATTACTTAATATTTTAACCTCAAAAATTACTCGCACATGAATCTCATTTTCTAATTATTACCTAGTATACCCAACCCACGCCAATTTTCCATTCTGTATGCGACCTGTCCCAATTAAAAACTATTGACTAAAAATGTATTACTTTTATTTTGTTCTGTACTCCCAAAAAAAAAAATGTATTATACTCCCCAACGAAATTAGCAAGCGGGAACCCTGGTGGTCTTCTGTCTTTGATGGGGTCAATTGTGCACAACTGCGTAGTAGAGATTAAAACATATGAGAGCAACGTATTTTACATGGTAAAATTATCTTTTTTGAAAATATCTTGTAAACTATTAAATTTTCGGCAAAACAGTATTCAGCACATATATAGATAAGAACATGATCTACAAAAAAGGAATTAATGTATTTTTTTGTGAATCAAGAAATAAACCGTTTTTTGGGCGAATGAAAATATTTTTTTCACCAGATTACTAATTAATCCAAAACCAATCGATGTATTCCTTCCATTGGTATTTGTCGTTTAACTAGAGGTTATACCGGATGTTGTGTGTAAATTTTAGCCTCCTATGTCAATCGGTTCTTGAGATAGACCTGGTAACAAAATTGGCTTAGTGGGTTCGGACAGACAGACAGACAGACAGACGGAGAGACATCCGAGCGAAACTAATAAGGTTACGTTTTTTCCCTTTGGGTACGGAACCTTAAAAACTGACAAAACTCACAAGCCTACCTTTCGAAACACAAAATCAAAAGGAAACGGCCAGCTCTCAGCGAATATTGAGGCAGAAGCGGGTTAAATATGCTTGCGGTAAACGAAAGTAAAACAAGATGTATCGATGTAATACACAGAAAGGAACAAGGAAATTGGCACCTCCTGTAACAGATGATCGAAACCCCATTGGACCGCAACCAACATGACGCCAGCAACTGAAGGCAGCTGTAAATGGATGAAATTGGCTGCCTCAGATCGGCCCACACGCCACACCATCAAAAGAAACCCTCTAAATAAATAAATAGAAAGAGCAAAAAGCGTTAAGAAGAATAACTAATGATCTTACGCAATTGCTGTCAAGTTTCAGTTAAGGAGAAAATGGAAAAAAAAATCTTCTCATTGACTTGTTCAAATAACTGTGCTCAAGACGTTGCTCCTCAACAACTTACTGATTTCAGTCCAAATGTTCTGCCCCCGTAATGGATTTTAGAATTTTTTCTTAAAACCAACCAAACCGTTTGTGATATTATTATCATCAATTCCTCCAGAAGAGAAACCCTTTAAATAGCCCACTTCCGGCATTGGTTCCGTTCCATTAAGGGTTTAAAACCAAACAAAGGTGCCAGCAGAAAATATATATATGCGGATTATTTATTTATTTTCCGAAGCCGATCCGAGTTGGATATAATAGTAGGAGTAGATTTATAAATTACTTTTAACCCCTTGAGCGAAACCTCCACCAGCAGTCAACTTCGATACAGAGGAAAATTTTTTGTGTACTACTTTGGCAAAGGAAACAACAAATAAAAGGGAGAGGCAAACATTTTTATAGGTATCATCAACTATTCTCAATGGGATCTTTACCGTGACGTATTTTATCGACACTAATAAATGTTCCAGAGAGCAAAGTGTCGTCCTTGGGGATGTTGCTGTTAAAAGTGCACTTTTATTTCACACTAAAGTGACTTTTGATTTGTGAATATGTATTTTCGGTATACAAAACTGTTTGGCCAAGCATTTGAACTTTTATTACGTTTGTGTTATTTAATGTTCTTGCGGGACACACATGAATACGATTGCACAATCAAACGACTGAAAGGCTGATGATAGTTTTCGTTATTTCCTTTTATTGAATTGACAACAAATTCAAATCTGATTAAACTATGCTAAGGGACGTATGGAAACAGGCATGCAAAAAGAATCAAAAATTGTGGCAATAACCTAAATCACTCCATGCTTACACTTACCACCACATTTTGCGCTGTCGTGGAGGCATCGCATCCGTTCCGTGATAAAATTTATCTCCTTAAATGGGCAATAAAAAACTACCAACATATGTGACAAAACCACATCGCGACACTTTCCGGTTATTTACAACCCTCATTCATTGTGATTTCTTGTTCCAACATCCCACATGTAAGTTGTGCCGTTTTTAAGGATTCCGAACAGAAAACACACATATGGCAATGGTCGGAGCGAAAAAGTAATGCAAAGCACAAAAAGCAACTCCTTCAAGCCACAAAATCCTTGGAAAGCAAAGTGCAAGCCAGTCGAGAACTCAACACTCACATGTGTGTTGTCGAATAAAACTTATTTAATTCGGGACAAATGGAGATTTTTTGTGGCTGGTGCTTAAAAGAAGAGCCGGATGTGAGCAAGGTATCCGGGTTGTAATTAGAATTTTGCGTTATGCAGCTGAATGCTAATTGTGCGGATACCCTGTTGTAACGTTTTTCAAGACTGTTACTAAACGGCAACATGAGCTCGGTGTACAAGAAGTTGCAAAGTTAAATCCCATATGGGTATGTGTGGTTTTGTAGCTGACAAATATTGTGTGTGTCGGAGAGAGGTTCGTTTTTGTCTGCCAAAAGAGAGTGCGGATGAAGATGCGGAACATGCAAGTGTAGATACAACGGAACATTAGTTTTCCAAATCCTTTAGCAGTAGGTACGTAAGGCATGGATGATGTATTTGCTGTGTGGATTGAATAAGTGGAATGGGGTCAGTGAAAAATAAGTCCTTTATTAAACTCCTTGATGTGAATTAAATGCAGCCAAAGACAATTAATCACACACTTTCTCACTTAAAGGAGACTGTATTTTACCGCATACCCTTGTTCGCGAGCAGTGCCATTTATCCTTTCTGCCATATTTTGCGTTGCTGCTGCAAAACTTGTGATTTAATGTTAGCGAAAGTTTATTACCCGAAAAGCTGTTGTTTAGCATCGCCTAGCCGTAAAATATAATCAATCCTCGGTGTGTGGTTTTATTGTTTGAACTGAGATCGTGTTCCGTATGAGGAGACTTCAGTAGCAGCTGGTGCTGTGGTATAGGATGATTCGCGTTGAACAGATGAATTTTAAAACGTTTTCGCGTTTCCAGTTTAAAAAGGGGAACTAAGGGAGAAATACGGTAGGTGCGGAATGTCATCCATGTAGCAGCAATTTTGACTTGGTAACATATTGCATGGCAATTATAGAAGTACTTGCCTGCTTAGGAGTTGGTATACCTACAGGCTGTATGATATGGTTGACAGTGTGGATAAGAACTTGATAAATTTAAGCAGGGTATGTATATGTATAATCAGGCTTTGTTTATCCTCTTTGAGTGGAGGTTGAGCACCTCAATGTCGTCTGTTTTTTACAAGCTTTTATTTAGGTGACTGGTAATGAAATCTTGCAACTGATTGTGGATGTTTTGTCAACACTGGTAATATGGGTATCAAATGAATGAGCTGGAAGAGTAGGAAAAAGTAAATTGAGCGACGTCATTTAAAACTGGCTCTTACAAGATGGCGGATTACATTATTTTTATTTCCAACCCCCTTGACCTCGTTAACCGTAAACTATTCGTCTATAACTGGTCGACTATTATTTGGTACATAAAACCATTGAATTGAAAATAATTTTACTTCGATTGGAAACAAGCCGTTTTATACTTTTTGACATTTAAACGATAATGGACTTCCTTATCGTCAACATCAAAATCATTCCATCATAATTATGTATATTAAAATCTTAAAACTTCATAGCATATCTTTTATCTTTGTGTATGTATCACGGTTATAAATCCTGGCGTTAAATTTAATATTTTTTGGGGTTTTAGATATATAAGTCCATGCCGAGAAAATTAAAATTTAATATTTTGCATACATTCAAATTAAACAACTAATGAAATAATTATTAATTTTAAATACTGTCTGCTTTTACAAAAAATGTCTGAAATATTAAATTTTAATATGGATGGAGATGGATTTCAATGCAAAAGTATTTAAATTAAAACCTTATTTATATTGATAAGAATGCAATTTTTATACATTTGTATTCGAATTAAATAAACTGCATATTAAAATATATTACTTTTACCTCGAATTCAATACTTCTTTGGCTTTTTATAAACCCATAGAATATTCAAATATAATACAATCTTATTATATTTTAATACTTCTTTAGATTTGATTTAAATGTCTATGGGATACATTTTAACACCAAAAATATTTTATTTTAATGCTAATGGTTATTGGCTTTAAATATTACACTACATATATAAAATTGTCAAGCGCAGGCTAATTCCCGTGTATTTTTATCCCGTTTGGAAAATAATCCTGTTCTTCTTTTACTGGGTATATTTTTCTAGACCTTTAAATGAAATAGAGTTCACGTATGCCGGAGTTATCTTATTAATTATTCAGTCAATTACTTACTTTTTGGATTGTAATGCCTATATTTCTTAGGCATGAGCTGGAATCCACTAGGAACATCTCTGGTGCTTAACAACTTAAAGGCAAAAAGCAAATATTATAACCTCTTACAAGAATATTTTTAAATTAAAGTTACTTACTTGTTAGAATAATATTGTCTTTGGGCATCAATGTAACTACATTTTTAATTATGACTTTCACTTTGTTTGTATTTTTCCTACATTTTTCTTTTACAAAAACTTTATCCAAATTACTCGCTCCATTCATTGAGTAGCACGCGCAAACTAACTCTAAATTTTTAACCAAGCATAAAAGTAGTATATTTGGGCTCAAAAATAATACCGATATATTTAAATCTAATCACTTTGGTTCAGATCCTGTATTAAAACTAAATACAAATGTATTGAAGTTGATGGCTTTAATAAGTTCGTATTAAAATGTAATCAGAGTAGATCTTACATATATTTCATGTCAAACATAACTTATATTGTAATTAATTCTTGATTGAAATATTATTTTAATGTAGACCGGATTAGATTTCAGAACAAAGATATTGGATTTTAATCCTTCGAGTTTAAAGTTCAGAAAATTCGTATTGAAATTAGCATTTTAATGAACAAACTATTAAATTTGAATATAGAAATATTACAGAAAAGTTTAATAAATGTAAAACATTGAAAATTAATTTTTCTTGTATTGCATTGACCTGTAATACTGCGGAGGTATTAAAAAACACCATCATATTTTTAACCGTGTACTTATCACAGAAGGTATCAGGTAAAACCGTGTTTCACCCGCCTTTTCGCCCTTTTAGCACACTTTTATTTAATAACTTGAGACTGAGATAGAAACAAGTGCAAAAATGCATTAAAAAAAGAGTGCGGCAATGCGTCAGAAAGTGATTCGAAAAACGTATCAAAAAACGCGTTGAAATGTCGAATAATTACTACAGAAATGCTACAGAGAGTAAATGCAACACAAGTATCTCTCTCAAAAGCGGAAAATCATTGACCCAAGCCTAAACTAAGAGCTTCGAATACCTATTAGTCAAAGTGTCGATTTAGGAGCGCTTAAATATAATCGTTTCCGGGAAATGGAGTATGCACCTCTATAACATTTAAACAGCGCTTCGTTATTCTTGCAGTCTGCGCAAAATCGTAAAATAACTAACACATTTATATAAAACATAGAACTTGCCCAAAATTTATTTCTAAACTTATGCTAAAAAAGTTGAGAAATAATTTCCAAGCAAATAAAATATCACTGTCATATAAAACTCTTTTCATGTCCTTAATTTTATTGATTGTTCAATAAATCCCTATAATCGAATTCGTTTTTTCGTGTTCATTTCTGGACTTCAATTCCCTGCTGTTTATCCTCTCGTTTGTACATTTCACATCTTGTGTTCACACAAAGGACATCAACATCAACTATTCTGGTCTGGTTGAACTGGAAAAATAAATAAAGAAAAGAGGTACCTAACTGGTGAAAATCCATCTCTTGGACTCCATTCGTAAAGTTCTGTGGGCCGAGCAAAAAAATTAAATGAAGCTGTCAGTTGCATTCACAGGATTATTGAATGCCTCCCTCTTTGTAACACACAAAAGAAGTGGGTATTCTATCCTTATTCTCGCTACCAGGAGTTTATTCGTTTTTGGGAATTTGTTACTTATTGTTTGTGGAGTTGTTTTAGATGTGCACATTCAATTTAATTGATAGTTTGATTTTTAACTTTCTCGATTACGTAGTAGGTATACTAGTAAGAGAAAGATAATATTTTATTCGTACAAAATTTCGAACTCGTGTTTAGGGGACAACAGTTCTGGGACGTATTATTTCTTGCAATGTAACCTCAGTATTAATGGTACTTCGCACATAAAATTTTCATACTGATATTTAAGCTTATGTAGGTGAAGTTAACATGACTGCATGTGCTCAGTTTTTCGCAAAAAAAAATATACTTTTGAAATTTGGATGTACTCGTACTCTCGAGAACTTTCCATACGATTGTAACATAAACTAATGGCATTTAAAACTTAATAGAAAACTCAATTTTTCTGTTTATTATTATAATGCCCTGGATTATTGAAAAAGTCATTTTCTCAAAATTTTGTTTTCTTAGTTTACTTGGAAGCCGCAATAACGATTTTCAAAAAAATGCATACTTAGAAGAAATTGATATTTCCAAAATTATTGTGCCCCTAATTTTCAATTCGAGTCACAAGCCTACTTATATCTCGAAAAACTCAATTTCGGTTATAATAAACCAAGTAGCTACTGCTTACATCCCGAACAGTTTCAGCAAAATATTTAAGTTTGAAGCAATAGTAATTTTCAAACTACACTTTGTAATATTTGTTACTGATTTGTCTGTCATATTTTGCAGAAATCGCTCTGAAGATTTTAATCAAATTACATATTGAAGATAATAAGTAGGATCCCTTGAGGTAAGGTCGGGAGGTTTTGGCATTTGACACGTTAACGAATATTTGGAGATATCTTAAAATCCAAATACAATCTAAAATTTTTAAAATTTACATAAGGTACAACATAATTTTAGCAATGAAAAAGCTTTAATGATTAATCTGTATAAATACTTTCAACAGAGTTGTAAGGTTTTTTCGAGAACTTTACAAAGTGTCAATTCCTCCTACCATCAAGTAGGATTTGCCATCTGCCTGAGGAGGTATATTTTGAACTGAAATTCCTGTTTTTTTTAGTTTGAATATTTAGGTGGTACGTTTAATAAACAATTTTTGGGGCCGCACTGCTTATTGTTTTGAATGTCTTTAATGGCATTCCCAACACGTATTTCATCGATGTTGGGTGAGGATTTTTGTTCTTGTAAATATTTGACATTTTTGCATTCTAAAAAATAGTAAAAAGTTGTTTTACCACAAAATTTTGATTTTGACTCATAACTTAGGATTTGACACTCTGTCAATTCCTCCCACAGCACAAATGTCAATCCGCAATTGGATTGCTTACCATAAAAGTAAGATGAAATAGGCACAATAATAAAAGTTTTTGAGTTTATTTTTGCTTATGCAAATTCAAAACCAAATTCCTGAAATCTTACATAATACACATATTTAAAAATGTAAACATCTCGATTTTTCACTATCACTACTTGAAATCAATGACCACTTAAACCAGCCAGCGTCATTAATCTATGCCAGTCAAAAATAAAATCGTTCCCTAACATATCCAAATATGTATACAGAAATTCCTACTACGCTTGTCCTTGCACTGAAAAATCTTTTAAAGTGTAAAAGCTTATAGAATAGTATACAGTAGGCGCTTATAAAACTGCCTGCTATTGAGAGCTAAAACTTGTAAAAACTCATATTGTTATTTTATATGTACCTACACCTACAGCCATATCCCATATCGAATGAATAATCGAAGTAAATTTTATTTAACAGTATACAGTGTTATATTTTTGTATGTATGTACCTACGGTTGCTTCTGAACTTTTTACATTACCAATTTTGATGAAAGAGATAGTTCGCTGTACCATTTTCTTTGTATAGAATGGAATCGGTTGGATTTTTAAGTTACGATGAGGAATTTAGAGATAGCACATAATGTATTATCCATTCATTCTGAACAAAAGGATAAGGCTCCGGCGCAGGCGTATTTCACTCACACGAATTTGCAGAGAACGCTAATCTTATTCAAAAGAACGAATCCCCTATTCTCTTTCGAGTGCATAACATTTAAAATTGTAGCTCGCTTACTGTGCGTTGTGTACTGAGTTTGGTTGGTACAGCATGGATTGGGTGAAGTTAAAAATCGAGCACCGTTAAGGGACATGAACTTACCTATACAAAAATGCAAAAATTGTGAGATGAAATTCCTATGGCAATCAAATTTGTAGGTACCTCAAAACGCTTTTTTCTAACAAAAATTGTTTTTCACAAAACGACCACTACATACTTAGAACTGCTGCATAAATTATTCGCTAACACTCGCTTGCTCAGGAAAAATCCTAGTCGCGCGAATGCAAATGAGCTCAATGCAATTTTTTTTATCTTCGCTTATAAGATAAAAGTCTATTACATTGTCAAGTATCTTACTAGGTTCTAAAAATTAATCACTTCCTTTCCAATAATAATTTTATTCTACTGGCCCTTTGAATACAATTTTCTTTTATCCTACCTATGAACGAATACGAGTTTAGTTTATTGCTAACTATGTTCACTGCGCCGTTTTTTAGTTTATTTTAGTCTCGACATAAAATTTTGCGGAAGCTCAAAATTGCAAAATTTGTATGGAAAATATAGGCACTGTGAACTACTTAAATTTAAAGTCGGAACTAAAAATGTTTATTGGTAAGGTCCACTATGAATATCGATTGTAATAGTGTGCCAAATAAAACATGTCAAAAAAAAATCGAAATCACAGCATCGCCACTTCGCCAGTTGTAAATAATACACGCAACTTTTGCACATTCTGGTCTATTAAATGCTGGTTTGTTCCTTTGTTGGCGACTATACTATCTATTCAAAAGCTGAGGACGATGGCCACTGCATTATGTTCATCTTTTATCATGCTAAGCATGTTCTTTACCGTATTCTAGTAGGTATCAAGAATATAATAAGCACCATATCTACCTTAACAGCTCGGCGTTAATGATATAAAATAAAACACAGCTAGCTTCAAAAGAAATTATGTGGGATACCTGAATCTAAAAAATGTCCACCCGAAATAGGTATACGTAATGATCCCATCTCTCCTGTTTTGCGCAGGAGACTCCTGTTTTTTGGACCGAAAACCTGTGACCTGTTTTTGCCCTCGAAAAACCTGTTTTTTACCAAAGATGTTTTTAACGCACTAAACTTTAAAATTTCAAACGTGTCAACGTCGCTTCACGGCGAACAGAACATCGCAGTGAACTGGCAACTGCGCGATAAAGCTAACGGAGCAAAAATTACATACGGACATACTCCCTCTCTCACTTTTTCAGTCAGTGTACGCGAATCATAAACTAAATAGTAAATAGACTGACAGCTTCAGCCAAAAAAGAGAAATTGCCTACAAGCTGAATTTGGCCTTGAGTGTAGCCCAGTTTGAATTCATGTATTTGTGCCATGTTAATCAATGGGGGCACACAATCATATACTTGAGAAAAACCAGCCTACACTGCCGGTTTAACCAGATGACAGGTAGCCTGATCTCGCTCTCAGAGAGAGAAAGGAAAAAATTTGCGGGTGAAATTGGGAAGACGTACCTACGAAAGCTGTCAGTCTATTTAGTTTATGACGCGAAACAGATGACGACTTCGACATTGACCTTGAAGATGATGATGATTATTGACTAAGCACTTTTTTTTTAAATATTCTTTAATACATATTATTACGCATTTTTGTTACATTAAACATTAAATTAGTACTCACATTGAACTCCTGTTTTACACCTTTTTTTCAAAATAAAAAACCTGTGAAACGCTACGATTTTGTGAATTTCTCCTGTTTTTCAGCAAAAATGAGATGGGATCATTAGGTATACGATTTAATCTTTGACAGTGCAATAAAAAAAAAACTTCCATGACCCTCTTCAACCAGTAGGCTAGGCAGTACCTACTAAATATACCCAAGTGAAGTAGCCTAATCATGACGTAATGACATCTTTCTCTGATAACAGAGCTAAAGGATATTTACACCAATGAGGGTAAAAAGGGACATTCTTATCAGATAATGACCAACCATCAGGTTATTTCCTACCATCGTCGTTGGTCTACTGCCCGTCTATTTTGCCATCTGCGTACCGTCATTTAAAGGACCGATTTAGGGTTTATATCCTGACTTTATTGTGGATGTGCCTTACGCGGCATTCAATTAAACGTATAAAGATAAACCTTACAAAAGATTTAACGGTATAGACTACGCAGTGCAACCCCACCTTTGTGCAAATGGAAATTTTCTTCAAAAATCCATTTGCAAACCTAATCCGTTAAATTACGAAGCAAAATCGAAAAAAAAAACAACGCATACACATAAGTAAGCAATTTGATGCTGGGGCACGTTCACTTAGTCTGCAAATGCGTTCGCTCTTTTTTGTCCATTGTCGTGCAGTGTTTTAATGTCGGGTGGGTAACGACAATATAGTTCGTCCATTAGAAGGCATGGCGTATAAATCATCTGATGCGTTTTTGCATTCGGTAAAAGGATTTTTTCCAATTTTTTCGCTCGCTCGTTTAATGGGTGACAATGAAAGGACTTTAGATCGTATCTTAGGCATTTTTGTCACGTAGGCGATGAAATGCTTTTAGTTATTTTGGAAGGAAATGAATTCGGTGTAAACTTTTCCCAGTTCATTTTAAACCAATTTCAAGTGATTTGATGTATCACTACCTATTGCCTAGTGAGAGTTAGTTCTATTCATATAATATGTTTAATGCGATGAAAAATTGTTGCTGTTGGCTGCGATTTTATCTATTAAAAGGACTGCTAAATTGTAAATATCCCTAATAATGAGGCTTTCCAATTCCATACATTTAGGCTTTTGAAGAGATATTAAAGTAAAAAGTGCTCTTACGATTCATTTATTTTCTCTTCTTACTTAGAACTGTGAAATAAAATTTCAGTTTGGCAAGATTACTGAAAAAATTATCTGACAAAATGCGACAGGAAAAAACGGAGGCATCATCAGGCAATGGATGCCGCAACCCCAGTGATTAATAATAATACGCCAGTATTAAAGCTTAAAGTCAGTGTGGCTCGGTATTGGTATAATCGCTATGTTCGCCAGCGGTAGCAATGGATTATTGTGACTTAAATAAACTCAGAGACTGTATATACCTTTTGGAGAGTTTAGAATCCGTGTGGCATGCTATACATACAAAAAATGAGAAATAAATGCTGCCAACCGCGACCAACCGTCTGAATGGTGCTAGAGTTAGAGTTCGGGAATACCACATTCTTACATTGTTAATATTGTTAAAAGTCGAATAAGTTGATTTGTTTGGTTATTAAAACTATGTAGGACAAACTTCTTTACGTTTGACGCCTTTTAACCTCGTTTGCAAGTGTACATTTTCCTTAAATTGAAAATGTTGTCAAAACGTTTTTATTGATGTGTAAACATTTATGCGCGCGTTATTGGATTCTGGTAGAGTAATTCCAAACATTTAACTTTCTGTTACGAAAATGCGCCATTTCATATATTTTATCATTGCATATGTTTTTTGCATATGTTTTTATCATTGCATACGTTTTTATAATTGCATACATTTATGAGCTGAAATAAAGCATGTTTTTGAAGTTATTACTTCTTTAGGCGCGGCGCGTTGGGCACTTTGGATGGAAAGAAACCAATAAACTCGCGTCACTGTTACCATCACCGTCACTGTTACCGTTACCGTCACCGTCACCGATCCCAATGAAACGTTGTATGTGTGCATGGTTGTATGCAGCTAGAAAGACAGGATAGTTTTTGCCTCGATAGGTGGCGCTGTTGTCCGTTTTCTGAGAAACTCAACCGATCTCAATGAAACTTTGTATGTGTGCATGGTTGTATGCAGCTAGAAAGACAGGATAGTTTTGGACCCGATAGGTGGCGCTGTTGTCGATTTTTCTGAGAAACTCAACCGATCTCAATGAAACTTTGTATGTGTGCATGGTTGTATGCAGCTAGAAAGATAGGATAGTTTTGGACCCGATAGGTGGCGCTGTTGTTGATTTTTTTGAGAAACTCAACCGATCTCAATGAAACTTTGTATGTGTGCATGGTTGTATGCAGCTAGAAAGACAGGATAGTTTTGGACCCGATAGGTGGCGCTGTTGTCGATTTTTCTGAGAAACTCAACCGATCTCAATGAAACTTTGTATGTGTGCATGGTTGTATGCAGCTAGAAAGATAGGATAGTTTTGGACCCGATAGGTGGCGCTGTTGTTGATTTTTTTGAGAAACTCAACCGATCTCAATGAAACTTTGTATGTGTGCATGGTTGTATGCAGCTAGAAAGACAGGATAGTTATGGACCCGATAGGTGGCGCTGTTGTCGATTTTTCTGAGAAACTCAACCGATCTCAATGAAACTTTGTATGTGTGCATGGTTGTATGCAGCTAGAAAGATAGGATAGTTTTGGACCCGATAGGTGGCGCTGTTGTTGATTTTTTTGAGAAACTCAACCGATCTCAATGAAACTTTGTATGTGTGCATGGTTGTATGCAGCTAGAAAGACAGGATAGTTTTGGAGCCGATAGGTGGTGCTGGTGTCGATTTTTTGTTCATAATATATTAGGAATACGGTTATTACAATTTCCTCTTTTCTCAATGACGTGTATCAAGCCACACACATACCGCACGCACGGTGTTTACACATACATATTTCGGGACTGTTGGATACAGTCGCACAGTTTTTTTTTTCATATACTACAACCATTCTGCATTGAAAATTGATCGTGAATATTTTTAGCAAATGTACACTTATTCCTACAAAAAAAAAAAAAAACTATCCAGACAAAACGTATAATTTCAAATTTAACGGATACAATTCAAAATAAATGCGGGTTCATACAAATTGTTTCTTATAGGTACCTATACAAATAAAATGACAAAACGTACAATTTCAAAATTTTCTAACTAACATTATGATTATGACAAATCTTGTTAGGACATTTTAGTGTTTCTGTAGTTAAATAATTGTTTAAAAAAATCTATTTGCTTCCATCTGATACAGCTATCTACTAATCGGAATATCTGAAAAGAAATGATTATAACAAAGGGATAAAGTAACTAAACAAGGTGATGCAGACGTTTCGGATTCTGCCATCTGTTTAGGGGATGCAATCTTGAAAGTGTCTATACAAGAACCAGACGCGGGTGTTAATATAAAAAACTTGTTTGCGCATATTTGTCAAAGAGCTCTGAAACAATACTCGAACGCAGCTACTTTTATACTTCTAGAGGACCCAGCGAACTTCGTCTCGCCCAATTTAACGCCTTCAGATAAACTCCAGAGTGATAATAATATACAGATATAATGTGGTTCAAATTTCAATGTGAACGCGGCTCTGATATTCGTAGTCGATTTCAAATGCTTGACATGACACCACAGGCGACGATTTCAGGCACGCATTAAGTTCATCGACAGCAGTAGATTTCGGGCGTTTGATGAAAATCTCCCGAGAAAAATATGATAGCCCCACCGAATCGTCTCGAATCGCCTCGTATATCCATCGTTAGGTGAACTTCCTCCAAAGCTCGTTTATGTACCATCTTGCATTTATCCCAAATAATGATTTAGCATTCTCGCATCAATTTCGCTGTCGCCGAATTATTGGTCATTGTGCACGTTGGCATGTCAACCGTGAGTAGATTCATCAATTCCCACAATGTAACAGCAATGCCAGATGATGCAAAAGCCAACGCATTTGAGATCATGACCGAATTGTTCCCAGAATAAACGAAATGACGAATGTCTTGCCTGTCCCACAGGAAGTATCGAGAAAGTAAATGTCCCCCGTTCCATCGTCAACAGCCTTCATTAGCGAATCGTTTCTTTTGCTCGGCATTCAATTATTTATCTCGTTTACTTCTACACCCAAAATGCATGCGAACCGTCTTTTATCACAATGAATTTAAAAAGTATCAGAAATTTTCGAATTTCACAACAAATATTCCAGCAAAAAAAAACCAAAAACCATCGTCCAAAATCACCAAATCATGCGATAAAAAGCAAAAATTTCGTGAACAAATTGTAAGTTTTCGCGTTTTTCTGAAATTTTCCGAGTTTTCCACTAAGAGTTTTCTATTTTTACATTCCCGAACAATTGCACACAAAAATATTCCAATTTCCCGACTTTTCCGGATGGTTTTTCGAAAATTTTCTTTCGTAAAGACCTTCTCCTTATAATTACGAACCGCTGAAAAAAAAATTGAGCCAAATCGGCCCAGCCGTTCTTAAATGATGAATTACCATACATTATTTACACCTGCCTTTATTTTTATATAAATAGATTTTTTAATTCAATTTTTTGTCTAGCCTATATTAGATTTACAAATTGCAATTGGTTTTGTAGTTTCTGGGCAGTACTACCTATATTTATCTCTTTCTAAGTCAGAAATTACGCCACCATAATAAAATCTTTCTAGCCACAACTTTTAGGCCCACTCCTCACCAAGTTTACTACAGCCAATCTTGTATTTGTCAAACACACAAACACAATGAAATCTTTTTACTTTTCCACAAACCCAATTGAAATCTAATTTCGTCTCAAATATTATTACAGGAGACCACAATGGAGCACGATTCAAGAACCCCAAACAACCGATTTCTTTCGCTTTCAATCTGATTGTGCGAGTCGATGCCTTTCTGTCGTGATTCACTTCATATCTACAATAAACTAATAAGAAAAATGCGTGCTTCTAATCAAAGGGTTCATTCAGTGCCAATAAACGAAAAATCCTCCATTGTCCGTTTATGATTTGAAGGATGTGTGTGCCACTGGCACACAACTCATCCACTTGTGTGGCGCCATTGTTACGGTCTTGCACGGCATACCACCATATAAATTCACTGTGGTTATTGGAATGCTTAAAGTATATAGAAAAAATACACAGATTGAATTAAATTATGATAATTGATTAGAGTTCATTCTTTCTCAACGCAAACTCCCACCGAATATTGTAGCTGCAAGGATAACCGAAGAAAGAAGGTGTAATACGGGTGAGAGATTTCTAATTTTCCATTCTTTTGCTGGAACATAAAAAGCGGAAAGCTTTTTAGCTCTATTATTGTATCATGTGGAGTTTTTTCTTTTGTTCTGTTGGCTTTTCAGGTGTGGAAATTGAATGAATTTCCCATCGAGAAACGGGAAAAGAAAAATATAGATTTTTAACCCCGTGTGTAGGGTTGATTATGGATTTTCTATGAGTTTGGTGCTCTCAACTCTCGACTAACAAAAGGCTGACAGGTGATGGTATTCGGGCAACGTACACTCTGCGGAAGATATGCTTGCCATAGACGACTAGAAAGACGAGGGATATGTTTGCGATTGGAACGTGCAATGCTTACTTAAGAGTTGGACAGTAATGCACTTTTTTGCGGCTAAATCAATGGATTGGGCACGCGTTAATAATTCCAATTGTGGTATTTTGATGATAAATCAAACGGATAGATGGGATTTATTTGTTATATTTGAAGATATCCTTTTTGACTTCAGCAAAATAGATACATAAGTAAATGCGAAATGTAACAGTAGGAATGTATATTTTTTTAAGTATTTTTGGCCACAATTTTGAAACGTACACCTATTTTACTTACCTAGTTGCACATAAATTACCAAAGTCAAATTGGTGCAATTGACAGTAAATACAAAGATATGTCCCACATTTGAGGTTCAATAGTGTAGGTAAGTTGTAACTTAATTAAGCAAAACTAAATAGCAGGACAATTGCAATAAATTTTGGAAAAAAGCTTAAAAATGTATCTTAAGGGTCTGATAGATAAAATCACGTTTAATTCACCTGCCTGCCTTCTGAGTCGATATTGGCTTTTAACTATACGTAAACATTTTTATATCTCAAAGCTTCCTACTCAAAATTTGTGTCCAACGAAATAAAACCCTGCTCCAGATAATGGGGCACAACACAAAGAAAATTATGTTCAACAACTGAAACAACACAGAGGAGTTTGATTTTGTTTTAATTAAAAACACTGCGCTGAAATATTTCGCGCAAAATTAAAAAAAAACATTCCCCTATATATAAGAACAAACGTTCTAACAGCTTTTGTCATTCTTTGCATTCAAATGAGAGTCGGTGTCATTAACATTTGCATGGCTGGAGGCAAGGACTATACAAAAAGTGGGAGCGACAGAGTAATGAAAAGAAAAACAATTAGCCGCGTCGTAAATTGATACAACGTTGTACGAGTACGTATGGCGTACAAAGTCCTGAAGTATAATAACGAAAATTTTTGCTAGTCGAATGTTTGTAGCAACATATTAGTATAATTTTCAATAAATTTGTTTCATTATCTTTGCATAATGATTAAGCCAAATTTTTAAAATAACAAAACAATGCAGAAACTTGCAGATGTTGGTGTCATCGGTGATAAGACAAAGGAACAAATGGATTTCAATTAAAAATGTAGACCAGTGCAATGATAAAATCACAAGCCGGGCATATTACTTTTACTAAATATGAGGTAAAAATGAACCGAGTGAATTATTAAATAATAAATACAGAGACTTTATTCAATTCCAAAAACCGCCAGCAGTCACACGATTTTTTTTTTCTGAATTTTACTTTTAAAGTTAATGCTACAGAATACAGATCGATTACTAAGTGAAGGAATGTGGATGGCAAATGTATGTGGGAGCATTCAACAGTTCTATGGAAAGCAGGATGTCTTAAAAAGTGATGCAAGAGATGTTTGTGGAATGAAGTAGCTCGGTTGAGTGCTGATGATAAAAAAGACTCGGTGATTAAAGATGCCCCGAGCTTAAATATCTTTTAAGATAAAGAATACAATTTTGAAAACGTAGACTCTAAACTTGCATTTTGCTTTAGCTGCATAATCCAGTGTAGAGATCACTGATGGTATTGAACCCATTGCTTTGAGCAAGCTACTACAGAGATAAAATCCCGAAGTGGTATGCGATTTGACAAGAACTTCTAAAAGCTCTAGACTATTGGCCATTGAAGGGACAAGGTTAAGGTCAACATTGCCACAAAGTGTCCTTTGCCCGGGCCAATTAAAAATTTCTCCCAAATCTTAATCTTAGAAGATTTAACACATAACATATTATATACCTAGTTCTTAATAATAATTAAAAACAGTATTATTTTGTATTTTTATTTTCTTAATTATGTTTTAAAAATAGTAACTGACTAAAATAAAAGCTTTCAAAATGAAGCACCAAAAATGCATTTGTTGGTGAGTCAATAAAACATATAAAATTATTTAAAACAAAACTTTTTGGAAGCTGATTACTTCAAAACTTTAAGTACGTATTCACCTTTCCGCTAGTACTTTTTATGTTATTTTTTCAACTTTTGAAAAATGGGGGTTTTCTTGTTGGCCCCACTGACACAGTTTTAGTGCCACTGCTATGTTTTACCCCTGAAATTAAAGGTCAGTTTGTCCTCTCTCCAGGGATGTGCAAAATGTCGCTGTAGGTGTTACCATCTTTGAGATAGGTAATATTTTGTGAAGTCGAATTGAAATCGTTCTGTTTAAAACCTGTTGATGAGGTACATATTACGGGTTTGGATTTGATGAAAAACGAGAAAGAAAGAAAGTTTCTTAAAGTCAGTTAAAAACTATTAATAAGAACTTTGTAAACAGCTAAGAAGCCGATTCAAATTTTAGATGTTAGTTATTTGAAGCAAAAGAGTGACAATTTTAGATTGATTTCTGTCAATCTGCCGCCCTTAAAATATAATGGCTGAAGAGCTACAAGACTGTTAAGAAAAAACAAATAAAGAAGATCATAATATTGACGCTGTTAAATGGTGGTTTCAGTTGAACGATCCTTTATTTAAAAATATTTCTTCTTTTGCAGCGCATTTCTTGAGCGTTTTTTTCGTCTCTGAACAAAATAAAAACGGATAATCGAAATAATTTTATTGTACGAAATGATTCACTCCTTAATGAGCCTTAAAGATTTTATGATAGGCAACTTGAGCAACTGTTGTAATTTTATTCTTAAACCAGATCTTGTAAAACGAGTTAAAATATAATATGCCTTAAAATATAATTAAGTTTTGAGTTATTTTTATTTATTTTAATTAAGTGGCTCAAAGCCGAAAGATGTCTGTGAGATGTTAAAAAAATGTACAACATCTACTAAATATGAAAATATTTTTATGGAAAATATTTGGCCCCAGCTTTTGTCAAATGGCCCGGAAAACATTTCCAATTGGCCCTCACCGATATTAATGGTTCTTTTTCTATCAGAATATTTCGCGGAGTGGGTTTGCATACCTAACGCAAATTATTTTGTTTTAAATTTGAGTAGTGGAAATCTGGCGAAGCAAGGCGAGCATGGGTCAGCTAATTTTATAATTTTTTTTATTAGAAACCAACTACATCTACAAATATGATTACACAACAGCGATTGACCATCAATAACATGTCTTTTGTATACCGGTTGTGCATATCCTTACCCACGAAACATTATATGTCATGTACATTCATTGTTCTGACTTGTAAGTATTTGTTAGCACAACGCAAGCAATTAACAATCCCTAGAGGCAGAGTTTCGTAGCCTTTGAGGCCTGTTCCAATTAGTCTAAATTACTTCTATTGTTTCAGAATATTCATATCCAATATCCTTGCAACCTGAAATCTATTGTATTATGCTACTACTCAAAACGGGTTAGCATGTATCTCCTTTAGGAAACAACCGCTTCTAGCCACAGATGAATTCCAATTGTGACACATTCTTTCGAAGCAAATTGATAAGGATTCGCTTTGGAATCGATGGAAATAATCATATGCAGGGGGCAGCTCTCCCGACCAATTATGATGGCCCATCATTGGTGGTAGGAGCTGCAAGAGAAATACCGTCTCACAAAACAATTACTATTGGAATTGTCTGGGTCTATTCACCAGCCTGGTACATATGGGAGCTTGGGGACTTGCCTCGATTTTGTGTATTCACCGAACGGCATATAAATTTGGTGCCTAGAGTATTTGCTCTGCCACATAATATTTGTCTACTCACAATGGAAATTCTAATTCATTGACTTAAGGATGCATTTATTTGTTATTTGTGTAAATATATACGAGATGCGTAAGCTAACCCTAATCAATGTTGTAATTTAATATGACCAGGACCACACTGGTATTTATTTAAGATTTATGATGTTTTCTTCTTGTTTGGCCTATCCTTTTGTATGCTGATGGAAATAATTGAATGCAGAACTATTGTTTGTTGATTGGGCAGCTTAATGCATAAGTAATGGATTGCTCGTTGACTAAGAAAATAAATCAAACAATCGCTCCAGCAATTATATCAAGTGCTTATTTTATGTAATGATGTATATTGCAAGCTCACCCGGAGGAATTCTTTATGCCCAAATTCGTTAGTGTAATGAAAATAATAATTCCGGGCATACACGTTATATTAAATACAAGAGTAATAACTTAAGTTTAATACCTATTGGCGATATGTTTCAATCGAACTGCAATGATTCACGTGTCGACCAACCATCCGCTTTTTCACTAAAGTGCTTTATTGTACACAACAATTTTCCTTCTATATATTGGAATTCAATTCAAAAAAAACATCCTCTGATTATGTGTGTCGTAGAGAGCGCGAGACACACGGAAAATTGAAGACAATTTAATACCAAAGCAAATCGTTCTGAATAAGCAGAATCCTCGGAATGATAATGTTGAATTTTTCGCTCCAAATCGTCGCTTGCATTTCACAATCAAATCAAACGCCATCCGTTACAAAATTTCGGTTCATTGAGGTTGAGCAAAAATATTATAATCAACCCGATTTTTAATTTCAAATTGTGTAGCGGCAAGTCCGGAACATTTAAACATTTCATAAAATTCTTACATGATTTTCAATGACGAAATTTTATTTTTAAGCTCAGACACATTACAGCTCAAAATTTGTGTTTCTTTTTAGTTCAGAGCATGATCTGAGCACGCTCACAATAAACAGACTAAGCACAGCAGGCTAAGTAAAAAGCTGATTACACATATTGTACATGCACACACACAGAAAAAAAAACAGGATAAACAAAATATTTGAAATGGCGGACGAACCTTGTTGTTCTTGTACTGAAAGACGCCATAATTCTGAGCTATATTCGGGAAAACATTCATTGGGAGCATTGGGATCGTGATACCTGATAAGCCATTGTCATTGATTTTTGTCAATAAAAATTTTTGCTTTACTGCGGATATTGTCTGCAAATTTATTTTGGATTTTCGGTGGAGTCCTCTAAGCTGAGTCTGTCCTATCTGAGTCGGAGACAACAATTTGTTGAAATAAATGGCAGTTCGTCAAATTTCCTCCATAATCCTACTGGAGTACCTCAGGGCTCAATTCTTGGACCAATTCTAATCACGCTATATATCAACGAACTTCCGCAAATTATCAAATACTGCTCAATTCATCTATATGCGGATGACGTATAACTGATAATAAGCCGACCCTTTGCCGATATTGAACAGGCAATTGAATTATTGAATTAGGACTTGTCATCAATCTTCCAGTGGTCTCAAAACAGTTGCCTAGTTTTGAATCCCCTTAAGTCAAAATCACTTCCTATTTACAAGAAGTTATTTGACACATCATCTTCACCTTCCCGAAAACTTGGCGATGACCCTATAGTGTATGTTCACACAGCAAAAAACCTCGGTATATTATTCAGTCGAACCTTAACTTGGAACGATCATATCAACAGCGCTGCTGGTAAGATATATGGGAGCTTACGCTTAAGCGCTCTTTGAGTAACCCAAACCATTATTCCTAAACAGATAAAACTACTACTAGCTAAAATGCTCTTACTGCCAGTGACCCTACAGTTAGCGATATTTTAACAACTATATTTGTTTATTGATGAAGATTTTTAAAAAAATGTGGAGTCTGCGTAAGCTGCTAGATAAAATTTCATTATTGGTAAGGCCGTTTGTTTTTAAGTACCTATTATATTTTGCCGTATTCAAGCGGTTCGAAACATTTTTTCAAAGCATTGAAGAACAATTAACTCGCGGTCGAGCACTAATCACTGAACTCATACACAATCCTGTGTATCCTGTGCACAAAAACTGTAAAGATGTTTCCTAGACGTATATCTACAATGTCCAAAATAATTTAACCATTTTATCAGTGTGTAACTAAAAGCACGTATTAAAGAGCAAACATATAAACAGGTCCATTTATATGAGTATTATCGCAACCAACGCACACTCGAAGCTCACTCGAACCGATGGCTGTTATTAAACATCCTGCTGCCTGTTCCATTAGTCCTCATAACTTACTCCACTCCGAGTACGAGTCGAATGGTCGATTCTATATAACAAAGAGGAAACAGATTCCTTCCGGGTTTATGATTTTAGCGTAAAATGTGATTTATTGAATTTGCAGATGGGCGTCCTAACAGAAATCCTCTCAAAAACATTATGCACACCTTTCCGGTTGCATAAAAGGTACCACATAGTCTATTCTGCCTAAGGTAATATTTTTGGCAGGATACGCAAAAGCCAAAATACAAGGCTTTACTCTAACTAGTAACAATACTCTAACTATACATGCGTCGCATGTGACGGGTGTGCCGGTATAGTGGTGGCGGGGATGTTCTTTGGTGAAACACTATGTTATGGCGGTCCGTGCTATTTATACGCTCGTAAGCTCGTCCTCTCTCGCACATAATGGTTTAGTTCTGCAATGCAGATATAATCTGCGAATATTTCCACTTTCCACATTTGGTGAATGCTCTGTTCGGTCCGCTGGTTTATATTCGCAACGGACCTAGACGCGTGTATGCCATTATTATCCTTTGTGCAAGCTTCAGCGGACTTCCGTTGAAAAATCCACAATGGTGGATGGTTTTTTGCTCGTTGCTTAGAGGAAGTATATTCGAAATGGTTTCGGAGGTATGCAGATGCAGATGGATCCTTTCTTTAGACAATTGTCGATTCGTGTGCTTTTATTCGCATTCACATGTGGGTGCGGTTGCAGCACGGCACGGAGTGCGTAATTTATAGGCCCGTCCGCCGTCATGTTGGCAAGCTGAATTGGCTGCTATTGAATTTGAGTTGTAGCAGGTATGTACCTCTGGCAAATGTTGGACACATATTATGTCGGAAGTAGACGAACTTATATTGCACAGCTCCGCGGCGAGGAATGCACAATCTAGCTGATGGTGTTTGCTTTATTGTTTGTGGCAGACAAGATGTAGGTAGGTACTCTTTGGGCGTCTTTTGTACATCATTGTCGATTCAATTAAATCGCATAATGGATTGGAGCTCAAATTAATTCACGTCAATGGATTATTACAAAGTATTGTCCTTGGGTATAGAAATCTCAAATCTTCGCCTTAAATGGCGACCACAAGGAAGGATCCGAAGCTTAATAACTATTTCAGCCCTTTGCAATGTATGCCAGATAGTGAAAAGGAAAGTGACGCCAGGACGGTGTTGTGCAGGTGGCAAAGTAAAATTACCACCATTGACTTAACCACCGGAAACATTGCGCTATGTTTTTTATTGCGACTTAAAAGAAACAAAACACCACCTGAAAAAGAAAACAAATATAATGGGTCGGTCCAAAAGACGTCATCCGGTGAAAATATTGTTGAAGTGGATTAAGTCCAAGGGGGCTCGTTAGTAAGAATATAAAATCCAGGTTACAGTATTTATTTCAAGCCCCATCTGGCTTGTATTTTATCGAAAGCACTGCTCAAAATCATCATCGCTAATCGTCTGTCCTCAGCCGAAATTGGCTAAGTTATCCCATCCAGATCCATTTGATGTTGCATGAAGCTTCGATTAAGACCACCTAACCGTCCCCATCTCCTTGGGATGGGAAAAACAAATTCCATTTGATGAAATTTTTCATCAGATCACAGATATTTTCTTATTACTTCCATCCTTCGTCGTATCCCGGATATTGAGAAGTTCAGCGCACGTGCAATAAAAACTGTTACCAGAATCTATAACTAACTGATGCTATTTGAAAGTGTGTCGCTTGCGTGCACCCAAAATCTTAGCTATTTGGGTAATTTATCTTGTTTCATCCCCTCTTCGATGTCAAGCTTTCTGGGACTGCATGTTTATTAAAGTAACCATGTGGAATGTGTACTTGTGTCGCAAAGGAGTAGAAAACGTCTGCGATGTGGCTTCTGGCTTGTATGTGCCTTGTTGTAGTCATCATCGTTCTGTTCGAAGTCAGGAAATGAACGGTGAAATTGCACATGTATACTCATCGTGTTTACACACTCTGGGAGCATAATACTGAATGTTTATTTATTTCTTTTACCAGCAATGTCATCGTGTACTGAGGGAAATATAGGTGACAGACATTTCCAAAACACCGTCCCACCAGGAGCCCCCCACCCATCAGCATCGTCATCAGCCAGAGAACAGGTACTCAACCGTGAAAATGACATATGTATTGGAGCAGCAGCAGTGTGGAGCGGGTGGAGTTTTTCCTTATAGTTTTTTTTTTTTTTTTTTTTTTTGTTTTGTTTTGTATTTCCACAAATCAAGGAAATTTATGAGACGCATATAAGGTACAAGACATACATTTCAGACAATTTCGCTTGTACAATTTACTTTATTGTTTCACATTTGTTACTAAAGTCGTATCAAGTGGAGCGAGTGAAAGAAATTAATTTTCATCTCATATATCAGCTCAAGAACATACCTACTTTTTCGGAATAGGTATCAATGCCGATTTGTGTGCGTATAGAGTTGTAGGGTGTTTGCATAACTAGTTGGCTAGTTCAAACATAGCCAACTGGCTCCGGCAACAATTTTTACTGCGCCCTAATGTGAGGTGCTTGGGAATAGGGTTGATCCGTAACCGATTGACTGATTAAAACTTAAGCCAGTCAAGGTCGGTACTTCTATTTAATTGTTTTCGGGGGTACGTATGTATATATTGTATTTATAAACTCTGCAGCGCCGTGAATTTATCACGGTGTCCTTTATTGGCTGGTGGAATTGTTGGTCCATATTTGTATAAATACTATTTTTCTAAATTTGCTGGCATTATTTGTCACTGATGCGTGTAATCACCATCACCTTTCAAGGGTTTGGTCACACAAACTTTGCCACGAAAAATGACACTTGCAGAAGAGTTAGTAACAAACAGGGTTGTAATAGTATATTGGTCTATTGAATCACCCAAGAGCAAACGGGTAGCCATCGTTAGACAGCTTACACCAAAGGAAGAGCTGCAACACGTTGTGTTCTATAACGTTGCTTCAATCGCTGGGAACTATCATGAGGCATTAAAGTGAGGTTAATATGGCTTTTAAAAAATATTAATAAATCTGCTCTTGGATGCTCATTCCGCTGTCTGCCTGTGACTATGCTAGGTCTGACTGCGGAAAAATAGGTGGCCAAAATCCTTGAACCCTAAACTCGTC